>JAKOOJ010000004.1:130101770-131596770 GCA_022577455.1 Arizona elegans | reverse complement strand
TCGGTTCTGGGCTTTTTTTTCCTTTCTAACACCTAGCAAGCTCTGACTGCTACTGACGACTGCTAACGAGCTAGAAATGGATCTATTTAGGTCTCCCACCTAGCAGTCAGAGCTTGCTAGGTGTTAGAAAGGAAAAAAGCCCAGAACCGAGTAGATGAGATTCTACTGAGCTGGAGCTACAAAAAAACCTTGGCTACGTAGGGAAAACCTGGCTAGAAGAAAAACACACATAGACCCTACGAAGAAGTAAGAAAATTGATACTGTGCCTTTACAGGGAGGAGGTGGGTGTGGCCTACTGACGACAGCTAACGAGCTAGAAATGGATCTATTTAGGTCTCCCACCTAGCAGTCAGAGCTTGCTAGGTGTTAGAAAGGAAAAAAGCCCAGAACCGAGTAGATGAGATTCTACTGAGCTGGAGCTACAAAAAAAACCTTGGCTACGTAGGGAAAACCTGGCTAGACCACTGTACTATCAAGGCTCTATTGCTTTTAACAGTTGAGCAGGAGCGGCAACTCATACTATTGCTACCAAAAGGTATAGGTGACTATTATTTGGAATATTCCTAATTAATATTCCTAAAAGTTATTAGGGGAGACTATTTGCCTGCTTTTAGTAATGCCTAAATCTTATTTATTTATTTATCAAATTTCTATACCGCCCTACTCCCGAAGGACTCAGGGCGGTGAACAGCCAAGATAAAATACAAATACAAACATTAAAAATCCATTAAAATTATTAAATTTTTTGGCCAAAACAAATTTAAAACACCCAATTTATAAACAAATGATTTAAAAATTTAAAAGAGCCTTGGTAGTACAATGGTTTAAAGCACCCTGTTATTAACACAGCTGCCTGCAATTACTGCAGGTTCGAATCTTACCAGGCTCAAGGTTGACTCAGCCTTCCATCCTTTCTAAGGTAGGTTAAATGAGGACCCAGTTTGTGGGGGCAATAAGCTGACTGTATAAATATACAAAAGTATGAAGGCTATTGCTTAACGCATTGTAAGCTGCCCTGAGTCTCTGGAGAAGGGCAGCATATAAATCAATTTTTTTTTTTTAAAAGGGAGTTAACGTTAGGCCAGGCCAGCCTGCTGAAATAAAAATGTTTTGAAAGCACGACAAAACATGCGTAGATCCGGGATCCTCCGTATCTCTGGGGGGAACTCATTCCAGATGGTAGGTGCCCCCACAGAGAAGGCTCTCTCCCTGGGAGCCGCCAGTCGACACTGTTTGGCCGACAGCACCCTGAGAAGCCCCTCTCTATGGGAGCATACTGGTCGGTGAGAGGCTATTGGTAGCAGAAGGCGGTGTGGTAAGTACCACGGTCCAATGCCATGGAGCGCTCTAAAGGTGGTAACCAAAACCTTGAAGCGCACCCGGAAGACCACCGGGAGCCAGTGCAGCTCGCGCAGGAGGGGGGTCTTGAACTTTCTCTTCCTTTTCTTCTCCAGTTATATGTTTCCAACACTTTATCTCCAGCTTTATTTCCCCCCTTTTTCTTTCCTTGCACTCACCATACATCTATTCAGTAGCCTTTCCTCACCTTTATTCTAGGGAGGTGGACTGGGGGTTGTTGTTGTGGGTTTTTTGGTTTCCTTTTTACCACTTCTCCTAAAATGGAGTATAATGTGAACATCATGTTTGATAGATTGCAGATTATGTATATTTTAAAAATAAATTAGGCATCTTATTTTACAGGCAATTAATGCTAAATGAAGAGCCAGTTTGGTGTAGTGGTTAAAGTATCAGGCTAAAAACTGCAAGACTGTTTCTAATCTGTTTTAGGCACAAAGCCAACTGTGTGGCCTTGGGCCAGTCACTTTCTCTCAGCCTTAGGAAGGGAGCAGTTGGCAAACCACTTTTGAAGAAAAAAAAATGCAACAACAACAAAACTGCAGGGACATATCCAGGTAGTCTCTCAAAATCAGACACAATTGAACAGAAGAAAAAAATCAGTAGCCATTAAATTTGTATTAATTCTGCTTTGTATTGATTCTTCCCCTTTTTTGAGTGAGTGTGATAAATGGTAGGATTTTTCCTTTACTTATTTATTTCTGTGTACTCTTCCTTGGAGTACCTTACAATTCAGGGTCTTCTTCTTTGGGGTATTTTTATTTGGGTAGGAGTATATTTTTTACAGTCTTGACCCCGTTAAGTGCCCCTATACTCAACTCTTGGAAAGCAGTTTATTGCCACCAAGCTTTTAAAAGGCTTTAAGGAATCCAAGACACTATGAAACTATCTGGTTAAATTGGTGATAAAATTATAAAGCACTCAGAAAAACACAACTTGCAGAAGAAAGATCCACATCCCTTCTACAAAGTTTAGTCTCAATTCATTAATTTCCTGTTAATTGTGATCATCTCTCTTCATAAGTGAAGGAAACTAACAAGAAATCTGCAATTTTTCTGTAGTCTTTAAATTAAGACTTTGTTCAAAGGTGTACTTTCTGCAAAATGTACTTAGTAAACTGGCAGAGTAAGCAGTGGGAATTAAAATGCTCTGAGCTTGGCAGGAGGTCAAGTAAGTTGTTACCAATATGGTCTCTGCTGGATGTAAAATGTATGTTAACTGTTCGGTCTTCCTGAATTAAAGAACATCATTCATGGACAAGCCTGAGTTCTGAATTGCTTGGCTTTTTTCTGTGCCAAGTTTGTAAATAAATGAGTACTGCTATTGCCTGTACATGAAGGCTTCTCCTGATTGATTCTATATTTTTGATGGGAAATGTGAGTCACCCAGTTCCATAACAAATGAAGGAATAAACCTGCTTCAGAACTCATTTCTGAGCTATTTTTCTCATTCCCAGAAATTAAAGAAACTAGATTTTAATTTTAAAGTTTTGAAAGAGAGTAACCATATTTTCCTCATTGTTGTATTTCTATACTTAAAATATTAACATTCCAGAAAATTAGCGTTTAAGATAGATTGGTTTGATGTTTTCAATATGAACCATCAACTTTAATTACAAGTCTAAAGGAATCAGGGGTCCATTTCACAGTAATGCAAAATTATTTATGCCCTGGAAGCAATCTTTGCAGAAAATGGATGACCTGGGTATGATTCCAATAAAATAGAACATTGTAGCTCAGGGTTGAATTGTGGGGTCCTTGGTGCTCTCTGAGCTTGGTTTTTTTCATTATCAGAATTGACAATGTTCCCTAGTTTGGTAATGAAACATCTGCAAGAAAACAACCAAGCTCAGAGCATCAAGGACCCCTGAGTACAATAGTACAGAAAATTAGAAAGAAATTCAACAAATAATGGAAGACATAGAAACAGCAGAAAGCAAACAGAAAATGTTGTATATTTTTTTCAATACACAAACTTGAGTTATCTTGTATAAGCTTCTGACAAAATCTGAGGATAGTGCAGGGATACAAAACCTGTAGTGTTCTAAATGTCACTTAACTACAACTCCTGTCTCCCTTCTCTATTAGTAAGGCATTCTAGTGAAGGCTGGTAGAAAATTGGAAGTTCAGTGGCATCTGAGGAATCATAAGATCATTAGGTTTATAATATGATTGTCTATTTGGCAACCACTCCAAAGCTAAGTGTTACATAGGAGTACTAGTTCGATTTAGTTCAGTCTGATACATTCTTTTGAAATACCTACATTGTAGCAGTACATTTAAGAATGATCAAATACAAATGTTATGCATGCTGAACCAAACTGTTTACAATTAAAAAAATTAATTTCATTGAAAAGTAAACATCATCCATTATGGGATTATCCTCATCTGATTTAATGAATAAAGTAAATGATATATGCTTCCTTAAGGCAATTCATTTGGCCTTAATAAGATGAAATTGCCTTTGTGGCTAATGATACTCTGCAGGGATGTACTCTGCTTCCATGGCAGACTCATTCTGAAATAATAATGGATGTACTTGACTGACTCACCCAGCATGGAACAGAAAGGAAGGCAAAGGCAATACTAGCCCGTGCAGCACTAGTTCCCAGCAGGTAGGAGTGAGTTGACCGGTTCCACTGATTGGTTAGGATACAGAATCCAATAAACCACAGGCATGTCCAAGTCACTGAGGAAAGAAGATGACTAAGAATGTGACACAAACAAATAAGTTGTGTGTTAGCATAAATCCTGTGAGACCCACTGCTGTATCTGGGGAAAAAAATAGTATTTTCATTATTTCTTTTATTCTTTTGCCATACCCTATAAGGACTTCTAGACCACCAGTGCTTAAAAATTATTGGATATTAGATTTTTTTTATGTTGGCACTGTAAGAAAATTGAGAGTTCTTTAACTCTAATGTTTTTGACATCCAACGATAGCTTTGTTTCAGTTTCAAGCCAGCACATATTAAAATAATTTTGGAATACATTATTCCAAGATTATTTAAATAAGATTTAAATATGATTTGATAAAAGCTAAACTATATTCTTAAAATATGAAATTATTTCATGAAGTTTGGCTCTACTGATAAAGATATTATATAAATGGACTAAACTCATCCTTCTATTAAGGAATTGAATCAGAATACGAAATCTATTTTTGAAACATTTTCTGTTCTAAAAATGAAGATAAAATAATGTCACTACATGGTATAGATTTAATAAGTGTACTGCTCTTCACTGCCCAGCCCCAGTACAACTCCTTAGTGTAGAGAAAGATAAATTGTATATTTAAAAAGTGATTACAGGTAGTCCTCAGTTTATGACCACAATTGAGCCATCTAGTCATAAATTGTTGCAGTTGTTGATTACCATGTGATCTGACTCCATTTTACAACTGGTTTTATGATGGTTGTTACGTGAGTCACTGTGGCTGTTAAGCAAATCAAGGGATGGTTAAAAAAACTCCACATAATCATTAAGTGAATCAAGTATATCTAATATCTGCTAGAAAACGGCAAAAAGCATTGCAGATTGCACTAATGTGACTGTGGAATGCTGCAACTAGTCATAAATCTGAGCTGGCTGCCAAGCGCCTGAAATGTAATTGTGTGACACAAGGAACGGGTTTGGTAGTCAAGGATGAATCAAAAGTAGTTTTGAAGCCCTTCATAACTTCAAATGTTAAACAACTGGTCATTAAGCAATGAGTAACTATATGGTGATCAAGTTGTTGACTTAGCAACCATATTAAAAAAAAATTCTCCATAGTGATCAGTCCCTACATGAGCTATCAAGTCATTTATCAGTGAACCCACTAATGATTGAGTCTATTCAGCTTGCTGGTCATCCTCTTCTCCTCTTTCCTTCTACCTTTCTCAGCAATAGAGCTAGGTCTTATTATCTAAATAATGTAGTTAATCCTTTGTAAATATTAATAAGAAAGTGTATGCCATTAGTGAAATCAATATATAAATTATCTTAAGGTCACAGTATTTTTTTGAGGAAAAAGAAAGCAATTTGAAATACCAGAAATCAAGATAAAAAAATTAAGAGACCTAAAACTACAAAGTGAGCAGAACGTTTCTATCTCTTCCTTCCACAATCATTGAATGTGTATTGTTTCCTCATTAAGAAAACAGAATCTTGCCTTTAGTTTCTCAAAGAAACTTACAGGAAATTATCAGACATATTAAAACTATAAATAAAGGCAACAAACAAAAATAAAATAACTACAGAGGGCCCCAAATTATCTGAAGTAAAATTTTTAATAGAAGATCCCCATGGAAAAGGAGAACTTGTTTTCCCTGGAAACAAGGTAGAAAGCCTAGAAATGTGCCCATTTTCATCACTATTTATTGTCAATACAAATAATAAAGGAACCCAAAGAAAACCCTCGGAAACCATTTTAATAACTGGATAGATTCATTTGGAAGATCTACAATAGAGTAATCACAACATGGTCAAATGTAGATCAAATCTAACAGCAGTTGGATTGTAAAATAAGGTTGACATTTTCATTTTGATAGAACTTGTGATTTTAATGGGGAGGGTGGTTGGGAGACACGACTGTAATAGCTTACTATCTGGGGGGATAGTATAGGAGTGAGAAAATATGAGGACAATTTTGATAGATCTATAAAGTAAAATATTTAGAATATTGGGGTTCTCAGGCATCAGTTATCTCCTAATTATTGTTAAATATTGAAATTTAACCCCATGATTATTTTCAAAATAACAAAAAAACTACTCACTAGAGAAAGTAACATCCAATATAAGGATAGCATACTTGAACTTGTGATTAGTAATGCAAGTATCATAGACATCACAGCCCAAAAAGAGGAGACACTGGAGAAAAGAAAGTACGCCAACTGTGATGCCATAGCAGCAGGCTGCCCCATTATCATTAAAAATACAATGTAGCTGGGAAGAGGTTGTCAAGTTTTGATATCCTTCAGTCACCAAGGAGGCAAATATAACCAGAGAAAACACCTGAGGCAAGAGAAAAAAATGGGCATGTTAAATATAAATGTTTGAATACTATGTGTTCCATGATATACATTTTTTGCAATCAAGTCTAACTGATCCAAGCATCATTCTTTTGAATCTGCATTAAGGCAAAGAGAAAAATCAACCTGATCATTCACCTCTTCTATAGCCAACATAAGGAGCAGGGAAATTGTTTTTATCTCCGAGGGTTACCTTTACCTTTACCTCTGCCCCCAAAGGATATACATATTGTCTATAGCACAGCTGAAACAAGGAAGAAAAACAAAGGTGGAAAATAATTTTCCAAGTAGTCTACCAAGGTGCTATTCTCCTGAATTTTCTATAGAAAGGAGGCATCTCCTTCTCAGGACAAGCAGCTCAATAAAAAACTGTGTATAAATCTCAGGAAATTTGGAGACTTGAGCCAGTGCTGAATCATACTGATGTCGGAGAACAGACTGACTGCATGCAGTTTACATGCTTTTGGCAAATATGCCAAAGGCATGTCTTGAAGATCTCCATAGATTTGATAGGAATTTTGTTGGCATCTTATGCTTTAAATGTTCCCTATATCAAAGAGATTTCATCAGACATTAATTTTATTCAAATCGTTTGTGTCTTTGAACTTAATAGCTGGATCCTAGTTAAAAAACTAAAATAACAAACCTTATTTTACAAGTACTGTAGTATGGAAGTGAGGTAGTCACATTTGTATACAAAATGATTACACTAAGTGAAAACACTATAGTCAAGACATATGTAATTATTATTCAGATAGTAGAATTTGGTCTATGAGAAAATGATGAATGTGGTCACAGACTAGAAGGCAGGCAGGTCAGCTTCCTATAAGGAAGGAAAGCTTCTTCACAGGAAGACAAAAGTTGCTCCAATTCCCACTGCTTTTTTGCTCATCCATGGCCATTCTGTTTCTCGTTTTAGTCAGGAAATATCTATGTAATGACCCAATGGGTCACAGGTTATCTACTTGTTAATAAAGCAAATGACTGGATTATATTTGAAAATAAAAATATTATGGCTATTGCTGATATAGTACAACCTATCCTAATAATGTGTATTGTTATAGCCTCTTTTTGATTCCCAACTCTTATGTTAGAACACTATTCTGAAGTTAAAACTGCATCAGAGACAATATGTGACCCCAAATATAGAAGAAGCCACTGTTTAGTTAGTACTGTTATTTTGTCTCACCCCTGCTAGTGTTCTAGCAGCAATCTGAGGTTGTATGAAGAAGTGCACCATGTCATGGTCCGAAAGGTCCCGCAAGACTGAAACCATTTTTCTCATCCTGTTGTTGTCTTTTTGTCATTAGAACAAAACTGAATTTGGAAGGTTGCTGTAAATTGAAGCTGAGAAACATTATCTGAATTTTAAGAATACAAATATTGCTAAGATCCTATCTACCAACTGAACATTGTTTTTAAAAAGTTTTTTTCAGAGTTCTGTTCTTGCCTTAGCACATCCCAACAAATCCTTAATCTACCTATCAGGCATATGGAAGGTCAACAAAACTGTGATTATTAAATATTTAGAAGCAATGTATAGAATTTTCCATTATCTTTTAAGATGACTTTTATTTAAGAAATATTCCTTTAGTTGCACAATAACTAAACTAGCAGCTTTTAGTGAGTGATAGCCAGTGTGGGATTCAAGTAATCTAACAACCGGTTCTCTGCCCTAATGATTTCTTCCAACAACCAGTTTGCCAAACTTTCTCAGAAAGTTAACAACCGGTTCTCCCGAAGAGGTGCGAACTGGATGAATCCCACCACTGGTGATAGCCATACTTTTAATATCTGAATTTAACAGTATCATTCTATTTAGGCAGTTACACTTTTGTTACCATCATTCCAAGATATGCTCCAGAGCCTCAGTTATATGAGTTCATGCAAACTTTGAGTACATAGTTAAATATCATTTTCCAGTTCATATTTAAATGTCTTAGTAGAAAAGAGGGCTAGAACCCCAGTGATGGAGCTCAATCAAATACTACTCAATATGCCTTTTCATTTTGTTCTCAGAAGCTAATTTCATAGTAAATATTGCAAATCTGTTTAGTTTTATCTGAAAAAAACTATGTGCAAAAAAGTTTTATTATTCAAATTTATTGAGTTATTCCCTTGGAAGGAATAAACTTACCTATATACAGATTTACTTCTCTATAGCAAATAAGAAATTGATCTATTATTTTAAATTCCATGTGTAAATGCAGCTCTAAACACATTCCTTTGATTTCTTTTCCTACCTGAGAAGTACTGAAAAATAATGGCTAGTTTTAGCACAGAGGATCTGTACTGAAATATCTGCTCAGCCAGACTTACAGGCCAATTTTAAACTAGGCAGTTTGTCTGTTAGAATAAAATGAGGGAAAAGGAAAGGCGTGTTGCGGATTACTTGAGAAAGATCCATTTAAAGTGCAATTAAATGTATTGAAATCAGTTGCTCCTTTGGGATAATTATACTGTTTTGTGTTCCTCAATTTTTAACCACGGCTACATATATTCTTTGCCTTGGGGAAAATATTGTAACAAAGAACCCAACCTGTGCCCCTTATTTTTAACTCTCCTTTCCTCAGGCAGGAGTTGGCTTCAATCCCTACTTTACTACCGTATTTACATATGAATATGGACGTCCAATATATCATGAAAGTGACAGATGGAAGAAAGCTAAAAGGCTCAAAGAAACAGTATAAGAGGCTTCACGTAAAGCCAACTCAGAAATGAAGGACACAGCGCTTTACATTTTCCTGATCATCCTGGAACATTTCAGAAACGTCCTCTTTCCTCACTTACCCCTTGGGGAAAGTGAAGGAAATGAAGTTTTTCCCGCCTTTTCGATCTTGTCACGTGCCCATGTGACAAGAGAATTGAGAAACGCTTGAGAAAACGCTTGAGAAAACTCGAAGCCTGATTGGTCAGGAGAGCTGCTAGTGTCTCATTTCGAACGCTGGAGCGTTCAACAGGGCAGTTGAAAATGTCTGTTGGGGGTGGGAATTAGAATGACGCCTGAGAGGATTCTAGAGAACCCCGCGTGCGCTGAGGAGGAAGTGCAGTCTTATTTCGTCTGTGCAGTGTTGGGCGCATGCGCATCATGTTAAAACCGAACGGATTGGAAAGAATTGCCGATACTGTGGAATTCTTTTGATTGTTGCAAGCGCCTCGTGGTTTGGCCATAGAGACAGGAAAGGAAAATGGTATAGAGCAACCAACTCGGCTTCTCTTAAATCGAAACGTTTTCAGTAGTTCACATTTAGTAAAAGACGAATGATACAGAATGTCTCCATTGTGAGCCTCGATGGTATTTTGCAGAGGCTGAATCACAACAGAGTTGATGGGCAAATAAGTTTTACCCTTTGCGGGTAGCTGTTTTATATTTTCTATCTCTAGTTTATGAGCTCAGCGACAATCGACGTAAGCCACTGCGCAAACGCACGACGCAATCTGAAGTTCACCGGGAATAGCTAAAAGATTAGAATTGCGGGCGGAAGAAATAAAGAAACATTGTGCGCATGTGCCCCCAGATTCAATGTCAGGCTTCTTTTTAAAGGTCAGAGCTCGTTGCTCCAATAGTGGACTTTTTTTTTTCTTTTGGTCCGAATTGGATCTGTAGTTAAAACGGTTTTTGTGTGCGTGTGTGTGTGTGTTTGTGAAGAGGAAGAAAAAAAAATAACCTCCTTGGTTTGTAAGGGGGGGGGGCTTTAATTTCAACAGTTTGGATAGCCTGATGAATTTGACTTTTAACCCCTGTTGTTCTGTCCTGTTCTGTTGCTTTCACATTGAATTGCGGGTGGTGGTAGTGGGGAAAGTACCTTGTCTTTTGTGCATGGTACCTCCATGTTAACTGAGTATTCTTTGCCTGCAGCTTATCAAAAAGATAGATTTGCTCTACTTGATTTATCAAAGCTTTCTACATTGGCTCCTTTGAAAGGTGCCTGCCACAGCTCTTCAAGCAGTGGGGTTGCAAAATAATGTCAGCTTGAGGAAATTTAGCCTATGAATATGCCTGTGCTGCCATTTTTTAACTGTTAAGCTTTGGACTCTCCCAGAATGCTGAGCATAACCCGGTTAGCCCTGGGGACCAAGATTATAGGGTTGTCTTTGCGTGGCAAGGCCTCCCTTGCTGCCACGATGGTGAAATATCGGAAGATGCGGAAGCCAACAGAACCACATAACTGGGCAGTGGATTATCAGGAGAAATACATCCCGTTTTCCAAGAACCAACTGGTTGAAGCCCTGGTAAAGGTAAAAATAGGCTTCTGTGTCAGTTCTGACATCCATTGAATGCATTGCGCAACAGCAAAATTCATAATCATCCCTCTCGGCTTTTGGAGTGTTTCGGTGCCTCAAAACAGCATAAACAATTTTTACAATGTGCAGATAGTGCTTAGTGAAATCATAGAAACAAGCAAAATGTATCACCCCTTCTCATTGACCAGGGTGGGCAAATGTGGCCCTTTTACAACCTGTGGACTTCAACTCCCAGAGTTGAAGTCCACAGATTGTAAAAGGGCCACATTTGCCCACCCCTGTCATAGACAACACAAGCAGCAATAGTATGAAGTGTTATATAGTAATATATTGTATACTGGTTTACTTGATGTGCATGATGCATTCGGATTGCAAAATGTAATTTCTCTTGACCCAGTCCATGCTTGCTTTAGTATACCAGGTGGGGTTTTTTTTTTAGCAAATTATCTGCAATCTTGATTTTAGAATCTAATTTTCCTTCATTTCACAGCTCTGGAGGCAGGTCCCTTTTGCCTGTTAAGTAGGGTCTGTCTTCATGAAAATGTGGAGTATGAATTAAGCCGATCTTTAAAAACTTGCTTTGATGGGACAACCTTCTGAAGTGATGAGATGGGCCAAATGGGATGAACCTTTGGAAGAGAACAGTCTGAATAGATGAAAACATTTCTTGAAACAAAAGTGCTATTCATGTAGAAATTGAAGAGTAGAGGAAACTGGCTTAAATTTTATTAAACAAATGTAAAGAAATGGAGAAAAAGCATAGCATGTGGAGAGGAGGCGAAGGCAGTTATCCTATATATGCTGAGTGACATGGCATGAAAAAAATGAAAGGGTGACAAATTACAAGCTTTTGCAGATATAAAAGGGAATGAAAGAGGAATTTTAGTTACAATTGGTAGCTATCTAAATTCCTTGATGGTTGAGGAACGGCAACGCCCTAATGTTATCCTTGAAACCCTTCATGTTTCCTTTGATCATTTGATATATAGGATCTTTTATGATTAAATCTGAAAATACACTTTTCTCATTTAAATGGGAAGACTTATATTAGAGAGACTCACTCTAGAAAGGTAGAATGGCCTTTACCAGACAAGCAGTCCAGATACTTAGCACAGATTATAAAAAGTTGACCTCTAAGATCTGGAGTGTATTGGACAATAATGATCTGGAGAATATGAAGCAAATTCTTTTGAATTTACTACTAGGCAGATAGAGGTTATACAATGTATAAGCCAGGGGTCAGTAAGATGTGGCTCTGGAGCCCTATGTGGCTCTTTCATCCCTCTGCTGCGACTCCCTGTCACCAGTCAGATCCACAATTGATAGGGCTTTCAGTTAGGATAGGTAGAGGAAAAAGGAAGCTGCACTAGGACGAGACTCTATCGTGGGGGACCAGACTTCCAGTTGGCAGAGGAAAAAGGACGCCACACTAGGAGGAGACACTATGGTGGGGGAACTTGACTTCCAGTCGGGTGAGTTAAAAAGGACGCCATGCTAGGAGGAGACTGTATGGTTGGGGGAACCGGACTTCCAGTCAGCAAAGGAAAAAAGGATGCCGCGCTAGAAGGAGAAACTATGGTGCGGGGAACCGGACTTCCAGTTGGCTGCAGAATTGAACGGGGGGCTTCCGGTTAGGGCCTTTGTGTCTCTTTGAGTGTTTAAGGTTGCCGACCCCTAGTATAAGCCCTTTGCGCTTTAGACCTGGATTAGTGCTAAATTATAATGCTTATATTCCCATAAGGGACAAATTAAGGATAATGATCCTGCCATATAAATTTACCCACCTTAATAATGATGTATGAAACTTCTAGAAATCAGGACTTTTTTTTTCTTGCCCAGGAGTTCTTTACTTTGTGGCCACTTCTGCTATAGCCATGGTTTAAAAAGTGGAGAAACATAAAAGCATGGATTGGAAATCTGAAGTCTGTTTATGAAATATACCATTTTTTCTCTCATTGGTGGAGACACAAAGCTATAGTTGAAGATGTAAATTTCATTACAGATAGTCCTCAACATATAGCCCTCACAATTGAGCCCAAAATTTCTGTTGCTAAGTGAGATATTTGTTAAGTGAATTTTGCCCCATTTTACGACCTTTCTTGTCACACTTGTTAAGTGAATTACTTCAGTTGTTAAGTTAGTAACATGGTTGTTAAGTGAATCTGGTTTCCCCATTGCCTTTGCTTGTCAGAAGGTTGCGATTACATGGCCTAGGGATACTGCAACTGTCATAAATATTAGTCAGTTGCCAAACATCTGAATCTTGATTATGTGACCATGAGAATGCTGCAATAGTTGTAAGTGTGAAAAACCTTTTTTTCAGTGCCATTGAAACTTCAAACAGTCACTAAATGAACTGTTTTAAGTCAAGGACTACCTGTATTGTTATAAAGATGTTTGAGATGCGTGTTGCTATTGAATCTGTTAAGACGATTTTCTAAAGCCACATATTTTATGTCAAATCTGATTATCTATCTCTCCTAAACTGTTATAATTTCAAGAATATTTACTACTTTGTACCTCTTTTATTGGATTTTTTTAAATGGAACTTTCTACATGCAAAGCCTGCATTCTGTTATTGAACAGTGGTTCCTTCTCTTAATAGATCAAAATTTACAATCTGGCATTGTACACAAATATTCCAAGATACATTGATTACTAGAAATGTTGGCTAACAGACCTGTTATCCAAAAATTCATCTGTGGAGACTGAACTCTAAAAATATGCCTATACCTCAATGAAGATTCAGACATGCCTATTGAAGAATTTAAGCTATTTACCATTGTAGATCAGTCTTGAATTGGGGAAAGAGGAATTTCCCAGTAGCTATGACTGCAGAATTCCTACTCTGAGTATTATTGCAGGTCATGTTCAAAAACATTTATCTCAAACCAATTTTAAGATGTATTATAGAGAAGTGGCTTGAAATAAATGGAAAACTGTAAAGATAATAGTGCTGCAGTAAGGTGCTATATAGGCCACTAATTGACTGCTACAGAGATGACTGTGCACCAAAACTAAGTAAACAGTTGTATTTATTTTGGTACTACCCAAGGAACGCCTCAATAAACGGACTGCTTCTTATGATCATTTAGATCTTTAATCAGGTCCCTTTTTTCCTTTCTCAGGAGTTCCACTCTTCTAATCATGAAGAACGCAACTCATTCTTGCAATTTGTGTCTCAGGTGGACTCATCCCTTGTACACCGATACTATTCTGTTTTGGAGAAGCTACAGGTAGTTGCAAACTTTCTTTTTGCAGGCAATTTATAAAAAATGTTCCAGTCTACAGGTATGTAGAAGATTGCAAGGGAGATGACTGTTAAACAACAATTATTTGTAAGGGTTTTAATATTACTGAGCATCCCCCCCAAAATATATACGTGTATTTCTTTTTTAAAAACAACAACAACAACATAGCATTTTGCCATGTTTCTAAATAAAAATAGCTCCTTATCAAGTGGGATGGCAGAGAAATGCAGGTCACTGTATGTTTCTTTGGTTTGGTTGCTTAACTTCCTTTGCTAATAACAGGTAGCAGCTTCATTTCCTTATACAGTGGTACCTTGGTGCTCATTGTTAATTGGTACCGGGAGGCACAGTGAGCACCAAAAACGAGTACCAAACAGATTTTTCCTATAAGGAATAATGTAGAAAGTCACAAGGCAGCCACCAATGACAAGTTCTAGCTTTTGCGTTGAGTGCCAAAAAAATGATCAATACTGGGACAACATTTTTGCATCAAAATACATTGAATATAAAATTTGACGAGTTCCAAAGCAGATGAGTACCAAGGTACCACTGTGATTAATATGGAAATCGAAAGGATGGAGAAATGGATCCATCCTCACTATCTGTCCTTCCATTATGAATATGAGGTTATGGCAATTTTTCTCTATCTTGAGCATGGGTCAGATAGTAAACTAGTAGTCTTTGATTTACAACCATTTGTTTAGTGACCATGCAAAGTTACAATGGCACTGAAAAAATGGACTTACGACCAGTCATATCACTTATGGCCATTGCAGCATCTCACTGATCACAAGATCAAATTTGGGTGCTTGGCAACCAACATATTTAAGATGCTTACACTGTCCCATTGTCATGTGATCACTCTTTGTGGCCTTCCCAACCATCTTCCCATTAGCAAAGTCAATGGGAGAGGTTGGATTTACTTAACCATGACAAAAAAAGATATAAAATTAGGAACAGCATTAAACAACCTTGCTTAGCAATGAAATTTAATTACCTTGCTTAGTAATGGAATCCCATTTGTGGTCATAAGTCCAAGACTTCCAGTAAAGCCATTTCTCAGTCACAAACTGAACTGTGATTTGCAGTAAGTGTATTTTAGAATTGATCCAGCATGTCTGAATCAAGACCAATAGCTACTGGATATATTATGAGACTGTTGCTTATCCCAAAAATGTTATAGAATACAGGAATGTCTGCAGCTGTTCCGATAGCAACATCTTTCACCCTCTGTGGGGATTTTGTTTTGAAAAAAGAAGAGCTGGGGAGAATTAGCTCTCCTACATCCTGCATGTTACATTTCCAATCTTGAGCAGGAATCAAGATTGACATTTAGTTTTTTGCTTGCCTGAGCAAAAGTTACTAAAATGCTGATCCCAAAGCAGATGAAATGATAAACAGTGACCAGTATAATTTTCTGTTCTCTAGTATAGGGGTCTCCCCAGCCTTGGCAACTTTATGACTTTTGGACTGTAGACTATGCTGGACTGTGGATTATGTTGTCTGAGGAATTGTGGAAGTTGAAGTCCACAAGTCATAAAGTTGCCAAGGTCGGAGATACTTTCTCTAGTACACTTTTACTGCATGAGAAACTGGAAGAAGAGTGATAGCATCTTTCCTGACTAAAACATTAAATTTTATGCCCTTTAATAAAGTGTGTTATTGTAGTCAGAAAATATGTTACCAAACTCCTGCGGAATTTTATCATCACTGACTTAGATGACTGCCCTCCTACAACATTTTCTGGATGAGTGTCAGTGAAATGTTACATTCCTTATCCTTGGTGGGTGAAGAAAAATCTGCATTCTCTGCCCGTTCAGCATAGAAGCTAACTGGTAGAGCAAAGACAGAATACAGGTAGTCCTTGACTTACGACCACAATTGAGCCTAGAATTTCTGTTGCTTAGCGAAACACTTGTTAAGAATTTTGTCCCATTTTTGCCTCAAACATTTGTTAAATGAATTTTGTCCCATTTTATGATTTCTTGTCACAGTTAAGTGAATCACTTCAGTTGTTAAAAGTTAGTAACCCGGTTGTTAAGTGAATCTGGCTTCCCAATTAACTTTGCTTGTCAGAAGGTTGCAAAAGATGATCACATCACCCCAGGACACTGCAACCATAGTCATAAATATGAATCAGTTGCCAAGCATCTGAATTTTGATCACGTGACTATGGGGATGTGAGTATGAAAAATGGTCATAAGTCACTTTTTTCAATGCCATTGTAGCTTTGAGCAGTCACTAAATGAACTGTTGTAAGTCGAGGACTACTTGTACTTCATTTCTTCTGCTTTTTCACACACTGTTGTTGTGATGATGATTTCAATAATATGTTGCTCCTAGTGACCAGATATAGAGTAAATATGCTGTATTAATACTAATTGCATTAATCCTCCCACTTATGCCTTCCCCTTCTAGACACACTATACACCTATTGATCCTGACCGGGACACACTGCAGGAATTCCCTTTGACAGATGCTGAACGGTTAATAAAAGAACAGAAAGTTTTGGCCATGATGGAACCACTATTGGATCAGGCCAACTTCAACAAGTTGTCAGAAGAAGCACTGGCTTATGCACTGATTGTCAATCACCCTCATGATGAAGTCCAGGTGTGGCCTGCAATAAAGATCACCCCCACTCCACCTTTTTCCTTCAGGGTGTCCCATCTGTGTTACATGTGATAGGGGATGAAGGGGTCCTGAAATGGTAAAACAGACTAACGTTTTAAATGCAGATAATACCTCGTGGATTTTCCCTGAAATCTCAATTACTCAGGTTCTCTTCCTCGGAATGGGTCAACTTGCTGTTAACTCACCACGGCCAACTCATCACAGCCAACTCGCCATGGGACAATTCAACAAATACAAAAGATAAATTAATTTCAACGGAACCATGGCCAATAATAAAGTTAATCCAGAAATACAAGTTACAATAATTTCAATGAAAACATGGTCACTAATAATAAAAGTATCTGAATGAAATGATGGATACAATGTTGAATTGTCCTGCGGCGAGTTGGCCATGGCAAGTTAATTGTGGCAGGTTATCCTAGACCCCTCTTCCTACCCTCATGTTTTCCCCTGAGGGCTTCTGTTTGTCAGCATCATTTTTATGTGTGATGTCTCTGACTGCAAACAGAAATGGAGATGATTTTGCTTAGTCTCATTATCTCAAGCCAGACCTATCATTTTCCAGCGCTTCTGTCTTTTGAGACTCTTATAGTAAAATGTAAATCCTATCCCTTTTCCGCCTCTTTTAAAGTTTGGTGAAGTGGGATTTTCTTAGGCTGGGGTTACGCACAAAGGCAAATTACATGAGTGGAAACAGAATCCTAGAATTTCTTTGGATCTCTCCAAGCCCACAGATAAAAATTTCACAACTTCTTAGTATTATTCAGCCTTTTGCTTTGCCTTACTTTAACCTTGTCCAGCAGGATATCTTTTGAAGGCAACTAAGAAACAGTTTCTTTCCCGTATAACTGGTCTAGTGCCAATCAAAAAGTCTTCACCAGGATATGAATGACAGCTTGTTTGTGTTCCTCAACAGTCATAACTGCAATTGATCATATTAAGAGGCATATACTGTCTGATGCTGGAGAAAAGACATGTTAATATTTAGCCTTTTTCTCGATAGATTTGTCTTATAGCTTATATCACCATCTAAAGTTGCCTATGTTGTACCTTATTCATAATTAACATGTAGCTCCTTTATTAGAAAATTATATACTGCCTATTAATTTCACAGCTTTGGTTGTCTTGCAGGATATGGTGAAACATTGCTACTATAAGATATCTATTACATTGTTACTATCAGTTAAGAAATGAAATGCAGTTAATACATACAGAGTACAAAGTTCTTTCTGGCTAGTGACAGGATATCTTGACTGCTAGAGATCATAATTTTCTTTATTTTTTGAAGCTGCTGAGGAAGTACCATCACCAGGCAGGTAGATGCTGAATGGTATTAAATCTAAAGGAAGACTTACACTTTAAAAAAAAAAAAGTTTTTTTGCCGAAAAAAAAATCATGAATCATGTATCTTATTAGTTTGCTTCCAAAATTTGATAGTATGACTTTTGAAGGCCACAAAACAGAACTTTGGGGATAACATTCCATTCACAGTTTGCCTATCCTTTGGTAGATTCTAATTTGTTTGTTTGTTTGTTTGTTCCTGCATTTGTTTTGTATTTGTTAAAAAAAAATAGAAAAATTAAGAAAAATTAAAGAGCCAAACAAATTGTTCTACTGGAAGCATTACTGCTTCAGTCAGGAAGGCAGTTCAGAGAGTGATGAGGATGGCAGAGAAGATTATTGGCTGTTCACTTCCTTCTTGTCTGGGACGCTACACATCCTCTTCATGACTTGTTTTCCTTGTTACCTTCTGGGAGGCGCTTTCGTGGTATTCAAAGCAGAATATCTAGATTCAGTGGCAGTTTTGTTCCATATAGCATCAACCTTGTGAACTCTCAAACGTCCTCTTTCAGCTCTGTTTTCAAAATGGACAGTGATTAAAATCTATGTGTGTGTGCGTGTGTGTATGTATACACACATACACATACTTCCTTTTGAGATCAGGCAACAGAATTTTATTTTTAATGTGAGCAAGTGTGCTCACAGGAAAAAAATACTATAAAAGTTATCTTTTATCCTATCCTATCCTATCCTATCCATCTTATCTTGCTTATATAATTTGCCTTTGTGCGTAACCCCAGCCTAAAAAAATTCCAATTCATCAAAGTTTAAAAGGAAGAGGAAAGGGATAGGATTTGCATTTTAGCTGTAAGAGTCTCAGCAGACAGAAGTGCTGGAAACTGATAGGCCTGGCTTGAGGTAATGAGACTGTAAGCAAAAAGTTCCCCTTTTCAGATCGCAGTCAGAGAAATCACACATAAAAATATTTAGGTTAGGCATGGAATTCCCTTTACAGATGTAGGGTCCTGCTGCCCTGCTAGCATCCAAGCATGTAACACACATGTCTTGACATCTTGAGTTTTCTCTTGGTAGATGGGGGGCATGTGCCCATGTAGTTAAAAGTAACTACACAACCCATTCCTGAACAAGCAACAAAGAAACTTTGATATTCCAGTGTTAAAGTGATGTTTTCTGTCTTAAGCCAGCAGTATTCAACAGCTACTGCAAGGTATATAAAATTTATTACACTTTGCTTCCTGTTACTTTGGAGGCAGTCAGGTGACCCACTGAACCTGGGATCAACCTGAATCTATTGGTTACTTCACATTGGGGCTATCGCTGACTCTTCCTCTCAGATCCCTGATGCACTTCACCAAGGCCATAATTGCACATAGGTAGTCCCCAATTTACAGCCACAATAGAGCCCCAAATTTATGTTGCTAAGTGAGAAATTTGTTAAGTGAGTTTTGCGTCATTTTATGACCTTTCTTGCCACAGTTGTTAAGTGAACCACTGTAGCTGTTAAGTGAATCAGGCTCCCCACTGACGTTATTTGTCAGAAGGTTGCAAAAGGTGGTCACGTGACCCCTTCATAAAGGTCATAAGCCTGGAAAATAGTTGTAAGTCACTTTTTTCAGTGCTGTTGTAACTTCAAGTGGTCATGAAGGAACTGTTGTAAGTTGAGGACTATCTGTATTATTTTGGTGAGTGAAAAAACCCACCCCTTTCAAACCAGATTGGCCTGTTCTAACATCCCCTTCTGGAGTTTACAGATCAGCTACAAGTTGTCAGATGGCTGATTCAAAGAGATGATGAATATGAAGCCCATTGTATTTTCCTTAGAGATCCAGTTCGGTGTAGTGGTTAAGGTACTGGCCTAGAAACCAGGAAGCTCTGAGTTCTAGTGCCACCTTAGGCATGAAAGCCAGCTGGGTTTCCTTTGGGTCATTCAGTCACTTCTATCCCAACTCATTTCAGAGGATTGTTGTTGGGAAAATAGGAGAGGAAAAGACCATTATGTATTGCATGTTTGCCCTCTTGAGTCATTTATAGAAATAATAAAGGCAAGATGAAAAAACAAATGCATTTACCATTTCTCAGAGGTGAAAGGTGCTACAAGAGGTAGCAGGCTGCAGGTGGAAGAATCTGCTGCCTTCCAAACTGGGCTCTCATTTTACCAAGCACTGCTCAGCTGTGTTGGGAAGATACTGGATTTTGACATGCACTTTGATTCATATGGCAGTAGCCCTCTTTCTAAGCATATCTGGGGAAGCCTACATATTAGCAGATTTGAGCAGGTGACAGGTATTTACGGCTGGCTTCATCAGTAGTACAGTGATAGATGATTTGTTTCCCATCACTTTGTGATGTTCAGAATGTGGGAGTCCCTAATAACTTGTATTTTCATGTCAGTTCTGGCTTCTGTTCTTCAGGTGACAGTGAATTTGGATCAGTACGAATACATCACCTTCTGGGCTCTGGGCCAACGGATAGGACCTCTGCGAGTGATGGCTGCAACTCGAGCCCAGAGGGCAGGCTTCTTCGGCACTGCTCGGATTCCTGCAGACAGGCAAGAAAAAAATGGTCTCCTTAGTATCTGTTGCCACCTGGAGATCCTTTTGGGGGAGTATTCACAAGACTCGGCCTTCTAACAGGTCAGATTTCTGTCCATCGGTTGATGTTACCTACTTTGTCTTAAGAAGAGCAGTGATGGAACAGACCATAGACTGGCATTCTGGTAGTCTGAGTAGGGCCCCACCACCAAATATTGAGAACAGCTTTGCCCTCAAGATATTCCTCTGCCACTGAATTCAGAAGCATATCATCTCTGATCCTTGACCTAATCTAACAGCCATTTTCCTCACCTATTCAAGATGGCCCAGTCACATATTTAAGAAGTCAATTGCATGGTTTGGTGAATTTATGTGGTTCTTTTCCTGTCTCATAAACCTGAAGCTCTTTGCTTGTAAAACTCTGTTACTGAGCTGTGGTTCTTCCACCAGTTTTATGTGCTATTGTAAATGAGATACTATAGATGGGACGCTTTACAACTTTGAGGGAAATACTTTATGACTTCTAAGTGAAATGTTCATAAAATAAGCTTAATGATTTTTTTTTCCTTGAAATTTCTGTGGATAGAAAACTGAAAAATACATTCTTAGGGGAAAAAAATGAATGTTCTTTCTTAGAAGTTAAATGTTTTCATCCATGATTCATTTCATCAAATGCTAAGGTTGGCCTGCAGAAGCTTTTTTAGGACATTCTTAATCTGAGCTGCATTTTGGTTGGCCAGATTGTGCTCTCTTCCATCATACCTGCTCTGACAAGGTTTGATTACTGTTTCCCAGTTCCTTTAATCAGTGTTTTTCAAGTTCAGCAACTAAGATGTGTAGATTTTGGCATGCTGGCTAGGATATTCTGGGAATTGAAGTCCACATCTTAAAGTTGCTGAGGTTGAGAAACATAAAAATGTATATGACACTTAAATTTCCAATAAGTCTGTTGGATGGTGATAGGCTTATATGTTTAATTTATTGTTTATAACCCAATTCTTAACTTGTAACATAAGCCATATCTGTGAGTTCTAATTTTGACTTGGGGACTGTGGGTTTAGAGTGACATTAAGATGATCACTCAATCTCAGGCCTAGGAAGAAGAAATCAAAGGCAAACCACTTTTGAAAAACCTTGCCAAAGAAAACTGCAAGGACTTTTCCAGGCAGTTGCCAGGAGTCAAAAAATGGCCTTAAAGGCACAAATAATTTTTTAAAATGGAAGGGATATAAAGTTCGTTCCAGAAGTTGCATTCTACCCTATTATACTTGGATGGCAAGGAATGTGAAGGCATAGATAGGAAGTTATATTCCACTGGAATCTTCCTACTTTTTGCCAGCTATTTTTTGCATTAATCTCATTTGCATTAATGCTGAGATATAACAAAATACCGTATTGATTGTTCTTCATGAATTAACACAGCTTGACAGAGCAAATTACCATACTGTGTATTTTATTTTATTTTTTTTGCACATTTGGTCATGCTTGACTGATTGTCCAGATTGATTAAGGATGCCAGGCAACATATGACATTTTTGGCATGTGATTGTGCAAGACTATTCTGAAGCAGAAGGGATTATGAAATGAAATCAAAAAATGAAAAATAAGCCTTGCCAGATAGGTTTTAGTTGTTCAACTATGGAAGGTTACATGCAAGTTAATTTTCAGCAACCAAATTGGGATACTTTTAATTTACATCTTAACAAGAATAGAAGTCTCACAGAAATGTTCACACTTTTCCACATTGTCTCAGACAGCTTTGAGGAAACATCATTCAGGGGCAAAGATTATTTGGGGAAAAAATTATAAAATGTTATTTTTAATTATTACTTGTTATTAATTTTATGTACCGTATATTGTATTTTTCCTCTCAATGGGATGGGGTGATTTAGCAACAATCAGTTCATCTTTTGTACAAACATTTTTTTCAATAGTTTGTTCCTGATTTTTGCATCCTCCAGATCATCTGTGTTGGCAATACCTGACATTTTGTGACTCATAATAATGTGCCCTTTTTTTTCCAGAGTTCTTGTATCATCACCCCTCAAGACCAAAATCTGAAACTTTTTGTCAAAAGGGTAATTGAGTTACTTCCATGCCTATAAAAGACCTACTAGTTCCTAATCCAAGTATTTTACAACCCTAAAAAAGATGATAGACCTCATTTTTTCTCTCATAGTACAGTGAGTTTTTCTGGCCTTATCTATCCCATATAGTGATGATGTAGTTATTTTTCCCTTCCCCTGCTTTCTCACAGAGACTGATTTGCCTGAGTGGTTCTCTGGAATTCCAACTTCAATATAAATATCTGACCAGATCATTGGAGATTTCTCTGTTTTCCTATTGGAGATTGGCTATTACAATTCAAAATCTTTATCTTTTGATGGTTCCACAAACCTTATGAAACGCGTGGCCCTTGTAATCTCTAAAGCTTGCATATTTTTATGCAGTACAGATAGTCCTCGACTTGCAACAGTTCATTTGGTGACCGTTTGAAGTTACAAGGGCACTGAAAAAGTAACTTATGACGGTTGTATTTCAACCATTGCAGCATCACCTGGTCACATGATCAAAATTCAGATACTTGGTAGCTGATTTATATTTATGACCGTTGCAGTGTATCAGGGTCATGTGATCCCCTTTTGCCATCTTCTGACAAGTAAAGTCAATGGGGAAGCCAGATTCACTTAACAACTGTGGCAAGACAGGTCATAAAACGGGGAAAAATTCACTTAACAACTGTTTCATTCAGCAACAGAAATTTTGGGCTCGATTGTGGTCGCATGTCAAGGACTACCTGTAGTTGTTCAATTGTGGCACTATCTATAAACCAGATAAACTGGGATATCGTTTTTATGTTAAAAGAGTCTTTCTGCGTTCTTTCTTTCTGTAAATTTGGAATGATCGCCTCTGAATTCCTCCCAGTTTTAGAGCTAATACTCTTCAGTTTGGGGCATATTCCTTGATCCAGCACATTCCTTCTGCAAGATAAAGTGGTTACAGTATAGAAGTCAATATATGAATTTCACGTGGGACCATATCAAATTCTACACAATATCCAACAGCTGTCATGGCTGCAACCGTACTGATGGAATATGCTCTTCTGTAGTGCTACAGTGCTTTCCAGCTCTTTTTTAACGTCACACAAATTACCCATTCTAGCTTCAGTTCAATGCTAACTCCAATGCTAGTCTAAGATTTTTCTCTCAGACCTTCTGTAGCACTACTCACAATGGATGCAGCAAATTACCAATTTGGGGAGTTCAGTGTAATGATCTGGTTATCAATACCAAATTGTCACAGTTGGAGATCCTTCAGTGTAATGGAGCTTCTGGAGGTTATGGAAACTCAAAACTTTTTAGGGTCTTGACTAGATGGTACTTTGCCACCAACAATACAGGTCGTCCTTAGTTACATTTATCGACTGTTAACAACAGCACCAGGAAAAGTGACTTACCATCAGGCCTTACAAACCATTGCATCACCCCCAGGACTATGTGATCAAAATTCAGGTGCTTGGCAACCAGCCTGTATTTATGAGAGTTGCAGTGTATGGGGGTCATGTAATCGCCCTGTGTGACCTTCCCAGCTGGCTTCCAACAAGCAAAGTCAATGGGAGCAGCCGGATTGGCTTAAAAACCACATAATTCATTTGACAACTGCAGTGATTTGCTTAAAAGCCGTGGCAATAAAAGGTCCTAAAATTGGATGTGACTCATTTAATAACTGCCTTGTTAGCAACAGAAATTCTGGTTCCAACTGTGGTTGTAGGTTGAGGACTACAAGCAGTCCTCGATTTACGGCCACAATTGAGCCCAGAATTTATGTTGCTAAGTGAGAAATTAGTTAAGTGAGTTTTGCCCCATTTTATTTCTTGCCACATTTGTTAAGTGAATCACTGCAGTTGTTAAATTAGTAACCCAGGTTGTTAAGTGAATGTGGCTTCTCCACTGACTTTGCTTGTCAGAAAATCGCAAAAAGGGATCACGTGATACCTCCATCCCCTGGATACTGCAATCATCATAAATATGAGTCAGTTGTCAATCATCTGATTATGGGGATGTTACAATGGTAATAAGTGGGGAAAACGATCATAACTCACTTTTTTCAGTTCCGTTGTAAACCTGAACGGTCACTAAACGAACTGTTGTAAGTCAAGAACTACCTGTATCTGTGTCATTTTATTTGAACCAGCATAAAACCTAGAAGAGTTCTTTTTGCATTTTCTGGGCATTCAATCTATGTTGGTATTTTAGCTTGACAAGGCCCTGACCTGCAAGATTCCACATTTTTTTGGCACTGCTCTGCCCCAAAGACCTCATCCGTTTCATTGCACCAAATGTGTAGCAAGTGATTCAATTATCATGTCTACTGTATAACCTTCCACTGTCAACATGCTGCCATGCTAGCTGGTCCCTCATGTATTGCAGCTCTGCTAGGTATCTCATGCTTTGACATGTGTGAAGCTCTTTGGATTGGATTGGCAGCTTTTATACAGGTAGTCCTCGACTTATGACTGGTCACTTAGTAACCGTTCGAAGTTGTGACAACAGCCCTCCCTAAGATACTATGATTCACTCCCGAAATTACCTCAGCTGCAGCATCCATGTGGCCATTTGCCCTTATGATACTTTAGCATCCCCTCCCCCATTTGCTCCCCCATCCTGCCCTGCTGGGTCCCCACACACACTTACAGTTGTCCTGCTTTGCCACCCCACTGGGTACCACACACTCCTCCCCACCCTCTGTCACTGGTTGCTTACTTACCATTTATAGATCCCCAGAGCTCAGGAGGTCTGAGTAGATAAGGAGAACAGGCCACTCCATTGCTGGGTATTGTGGCACAACCCACAAAAAAGCCATTTTTTTCTGAGTAAAAAATAATGCTGTCGCAGCTAATGCTGGCAGAGCAAAGGCAAGCATTAGCAAGAAAAAGAAAACCAAAAGTTTTCCCAGCATTATTTTTCAGTGGGATGAGTAGGAAGCCCAAGTGACTTTAGGGACCCCAAGGGGCAGGAAGTGGAGCATGGGATATCTTGGGGTGTGGGGAGGCCCAAGGCAGGTGGACTTGTGCCTACACTAGGCCCAGCAGGGTCTCCCTCACCCCTGAGGCACTCCATACTACATTTAATGACTACATATTTGTTTAAAGTATGCATTGAGCAGAGCAGGAATGGGGGGGGGGGGTATTATTAAGTGAGGAGATTTACTTAACAGCCCTCCTGACTCTGATCACAATGGGCCGGCTCCATTACTGTTGTAACTTAGACGACCTACCTATAAAGCCTACCTATAAAGTCCAAGTAAATTACCTATAATTTACTTGGACTTCAGTAAAGCATTTGATAAAGTAGACCATAACCTACTACTAGATAAAGTAGAAAAATGTGGATTAGACAGAATCATCACCAGACAGATTCATAACTGGTTGACCAACCGCACTTAACGTGTAGTCCTCAATGGAACTGCATCTACATGGAGGGAAGTATGCAGTGGAGTACCCCAGGGCTCTGTTTTAGGCCATCAACACCTTCATCAATGACTTGGATGAGGGGATAAATGGGGAACTCATCAAATTTGCAGATGACACCAAGCTGGCAGGAATAGCCAACACTCCAGAAGATACAGAAGGATCTTGACAGACTTGAACATTGGGCGTTATCTAACAAAATGAAATTCAACAGTGAAAAAAACAAGGTTCTACATTTAGGGAAGAAAAACAAAATGCACAGATACCGTATATGTGGTACCTTGCTCAATAGTAGTAACTGTGAGAGGGATCATGGAGTCCTAGTGGGCAACCATTTAGATATGAGCCAGCAGTGTGCAGCAGCTGCCAAAAAAGCCAACACAGTTCTGGGCTGCATAAACAGAGGAATAGAATCAAGATCATGTGAAGTGTTAATACCACTTTATAATGCCTTGGTAAGGCCACACTTGGAATATTGCATTCAGTTTTGGTCACCACAATGTAAAAAAAATGTGGAGACTCTAAAAAAAGTGGAGAGAAGAGCAACAAAGATGATTAGGGGACTGGAGGCTAAAACATACGCAGAATGGTTGCAGGAACTGGGTATGTCTAGTTTAATGAAAAGAAGGACTAGGGGAGACATGATAGCAGTGTTCCAATATCTTAGGGATTGCCACAAAGAAGAGGGAGTCAAGCTATTCTTCAAAGCACCTGAGGGTAGAACAAGAAGCAATGGGTGGAAACTAATCAAGGAGAGAAGCAATTTAGAACTAAGGAGAAACTTCCTGACAGTTACAATTAATAAATGGAACAACTTGCCTGTAGAAGTTGTGAATGCTCCAACACTGGAAATTTTTAAGAAGATGTTGGATAACCATTTGTCTGAAGTGGTGTAGGGTTTCCTGCCTGGGCAGGGGGTTGGACTAGAAGACCTCCAAGGTCCTTTCCAACTCTGTTATTCTATTTTATTCTATTCTAAGCCTTATTTTGAATGATGCATTTGGATGGTTAGAGATGTCATGGCAGGCAGTACCTACCCTCTGAAAGTACTGTAAAGGTTGCTATTGTGATTGTGTAGCTGCGGTTCTTTGAGTGATGACCTTGATCTGTGCATTCGTGTGACCCACCTTCTGTCCTGTGTAAGCAGTCATTGCACTGTAGCTATTTGTGTTGGCCTGAAGGTACTGAGGTAAAATGATTGGAAGAGTATGACTGTCTAGAACACAAAAATCAACTTAGCTCTAGAGTGTTCTGAACTAGATGGTAGAAGCAAATGACTACCTAATGTGTGAATGCATTGATCACTAAAAAAATCAGAGTAAAAGGCCAGCAACCTATTCTTTTTACAATATCGTGTTGCAGAATTTAGAGCTTTGGTCGTGGAAGTAGAGAGGTGGGAACTGTGAAGTTGCTGATCAGGGCAGGGGTTGGCATCATTTTTAGGTGTCTTAGTTGCATTCCTTTCCTCCACAAAACCAAACCAAACACAACCCTCCAAATTTTGACATTTTTTTATCCCATTCACCCCCGGTATCTTCTGCAAAGACACTGAAATTACATTACAGGTAGTCCTCGACTTAAAACAGTGACCATTCAAAGTTTCAACGTCACTGAAAAAAGTGACTTATGACCGTTTTTCACACTAAACGACTGTTGCAGCATCCCCATGGTCACATAATCAAAATTCAGAGGCTTGGCAACAGACTCATATTCATGATGGTTGCAGTGTCCCGGGGGCATATGATCCCCTTTTGTCACCTTCTCACTAGTGAAGTCAGTGGGGAAGCCAGATTCGTTCAACAATCGTGTTATTAACTTGACAACTTGACAACAAGTGATGTGGCAAGAAAAGCCGTAAAATGGGGCAAAACTCACTTGCTTAGCAACATAAATTTTGGACTCAATTATGGGCGTTGAGTTGAGGACCATTTTTAGATTGCAACGTTCATTCATAGGTTCACATGGAAAAACACCAACATTTTGAGTATTCCATTTTTCTCATAAGATCTCGGCCTTTTTGGGGGGGATCTGCCAATAGTATCTAGGAGTGTGGCAGACCATGAATCGTTGGCCCATATCTGAAGAATCTGTATCCACTTCCTTAACATCACTTTTCTTCAGTTCCTCCTCTTTTTCTTCCAATCCAGGCATTATTTTAAACGAGTAATAGTGGCTGCCCGAACCAAGAATTCCCATCTGGTGCTGAAATGCTTTAAGGACATCCCTCTGGAAGGTCTGGAGCAGCTGCTGCCCTTGGTCAAAGTCCGCACCTCCATCTTCCACAGAGCTTTGCTCAACACCATGCTGGTTGTGAGTGGCTTGGCCCTCTTTGTGAACGTGGGCATGGTGGTGCTGTCCGACCTCAAGATAGGAACCACCACTCTGCTCTTCTTCTTTGCTGCCTTGATGGCCTTCCGGGCCTGGAAGGTAAGTCAGTCTCCAGTGTTTCCAGAAACTCAGAGCTGCAAACAAACAAAAAAAAAACCCTGCTCAGACCTTCAAATTAATTAAACGCAGCAGTATAATGTTTTAATAACTTTCCCCTTTTGGTAACATGAACGATTATAATTCATGGGCAATTCTTGAAGGGGCTCTTGGGGGCTCTGGACTAGGGAGATGGAGAGGCGTGATTATCCTTGTAGGAACAAGCTTAATTTAATTGAGGTTCTTCTAGGGCAGAAAGCAGGCTTGGCCTCTATCCCATGAAGCTGTCAGGAGCTTTATGGCAGAACACATGTCTTCTGCTTAGAGGAATCTCATGTGGTATGGCTGGGAAAAAAGCTCTTTTTTAGTATGTGGAGAGCTGCTGCCAAAGAGACAGCTCTGAGAGAGGAGGTCTTTAACTTCCTGTAGGAGAAAGATTTATGTCTTCCCACAGACATTTTGGCTTTCTTTGAATAAATATCTGGGAAGGGAGTCCAGACCTTGGGGTTAAGGTTTGCTTGGGATAAAAACTGATAGCGGCGAAGTACTTTTGATGCAGGGGTAGGTAATCCTTTGAGGGCTTAAACTGCACTTAACTTCTGGGGTTGCAGAAGGGTTGCATGGTGAAGGCTGATAAATGCAAAGGAGACAGTGTCCTGCCTTGGTTAGGGCTTGATTAGAGATTTTCCTGATTTTTTTTTTTAACAGAACTTTCTTGAAAGAAGCAGCAGGCTGAGGTTTCTCTGTGTCTTAAATTTGTTAGAATTTGTAATAATGTCTGTGGTTCCTGCTTCACTGACAGGAAACAATGCCAGTAATTTTCTCCATTCTTGTCCCTTAACTTTAGCAGTAAAGAGAGGCCGCTCAAAAGGACTGCCTCTTTTCCATCAAGACCTAGCTGTATGACACTTCCATATTGGAAATATCCATAAACAGTTTACTAGCATATCATAACTCTGCAGTTTTGTTCCCATTATGTTACTGTGCACTCTGGTATGCTTCCTCCAAGAGGCCAGGGTTTCAGTTTGCATTTTGCTATGTCTCTCATGCGTATGACCCTCCCCTCCCCCACATTTGGCCTCCTAAGGATTCAAATACAGAATCAGAATAAGAATAGAGCTGGAAGGGACTTTGGTGGTCTTCTAGTCCAGCCCCCTGCTCAGGCAGGAGACCCTGTATATACCATTGTCCAGTCTCTTCTTAAAAACCTCCAGTGTTGAAGCACCTACAACTTCTGAAGGCAAGCTCGTCCTCTGGTTAATTGTCCTCACTGTTATGAAGTTTCTCCTTAATTCCAGGTTGCTTCTCTCCTTGATTAGTTTCCAGCCATTGGTTCTTGTCGTGCCCTCTGGTGATTTGGAAAATAAATGGACCCCTTCCACTATGTGGCAGCCCCTCAAAATACTGGAATGGTGCTACCATGCCCCCCCTAAAGATCCTTCTTTTCTCTAGACTGGCCAAGCTCAAATCCTGCAATTGTTCTTCATTTTAGTCTCCAGGCCTTTAATCATCTTACCTGCTGCTCTTCTTTGCACTTTTTCTAAAGTCTCAACATCTTTTTTGTAATGTGGTGACCAAAACTGGATACAGTATACCAGGTGTGGTTTTATTAAGGCTTTACTAAGATAGTCCTTGACTTACAGCCACAATTGAATCCCAGATTTTTGTTGCTAAGTGAAACATTGGTTATGTGAATTTGCCCCATTTTACGACCTTTTCTGCTATATTTGAATCACTGCAGTTATTAAATTTGTTAATAACTGCAGTGATTAACTGCAGTTAATAATTTGTTAACAATTGTTAAGTGTGAATCCGGCTTCCCGTTGACTTTGCTTGTCAGAAGGTTGCAAAAACTCAACATATGACCCCCAGACCCTGCAACTGTCATAAATATGAGTCGGTTGCCAAGCATCTGGCACATATTCTACCACATAGCTCCCAGCGACCGGTAAGATCCCACAGAGTTGGTCTCCCCCAGGTCCTGTCAGCTAAACAATGCCGACTGGCGGGCCCACAGGGGAGGGCCTTCTCTGTAGCTGCCCCAGCTCTCTGGAACCAGTTACCTCCTGAGGTCCGGACCATCCCCACCCTATTGGCCTTCTGAAAAGCGGTGAAGACCTGGCTTTTCCAGCAGGCCTGGGGCCGTTGATCTCGCTGTTGCGATCTTGTGAGATCCGGCCATGAATAATGTAAATGGGTTTTAATGTTTTAATTTTTAAATGTTTTTTACAATGGTTTTCTAAATGCATTGTAAGCCACCCTGAGTCTCCGGAGAAAGGTGGCATATAAATTGAAATAATAATAATAATAATAATAATAATAATAATAATAATAATAATAATAATAATAATAATAATAATCTGAATTTTGATTATGTGACCATGAAGATGCTGTAATGGTCATGTGTGAAAAACAGCCATAGCTCACTTTTTCCAGTGCTGTTGTAACTTTGAACAGTCACTAAATGAACTGTTGTAAGTCAAGGACTATCTGCATTCTTTTCATAGGTCTTTGGCCAGCGGAGGAACATCCATTCTCTCGAACTGGTGCATATGCTGTACTACCGTAGCACCTCCAATAACTCAGAGCTTTTGAATGCCCTCACCTTGCGGGCCCAGGAGGAGCATGCCAAGGAAGTCATCTTGGCACACAGTTTCCTCTTACGGGGCCACCAGCAACAACAGCAGCCCTTGCCAAAGGAGGCAGGGGTGGAAAAAGGTATGGTCTAACTTTGATTCCTTGGGCTGGGATAGGGGTGCCAGGAGGCAAAGGGGCCTCTTCTCTGAGAGTCGGTTTCAGCTCCAGTAGGCTCCCTGACTCCTGTCTTTGCGTTTGCAGACTCCAACTCTGTTGAACACCTGAGGAAACAGGTTGAGGCTTGGCTGCGTCTACGCTCTGGGCTTGAAATTAACTTCTGTGCCGAACGTGCCTGCAAGCATCTCAAGGAATTGGGAGTTAAGGGAGCAGCCCATCCTGTCATTGGATAAGAGCTTCCTAGGATTGTTTTAATTGGTGTTTGGGGCTCTAAATCAGCCTTGTCCCTGTGGTATTGAGCATGCCAGGTTTTGAAGGCGAGAGGATGCAAACCTTTTCCAAAGCATTAAGAGAACAGTGCCCTGTGGTGTAATTATTTGTGCCACATGGATCCTTAGAAGCTATTGGATTTCAGCTCCTGAGATGTGCTTCCTTTAACGCCAGATTTTCTTCCAGATATCCTGTTGAAAACGTGCTGTAATGTTAACATTTGCATGCTATGAAAATACTGTTTGGAGTACAACCTTAGACCTCATTATACAAAGCCATACTGCACCTCAGATTCTTTTCTTTGCAGAGAGAAACTTCCTTGCTTTTAAAATATCAGCACTTTTTATTAGACACGCTGTGGGTTTTTTTTTTTTTTGTTTCCTTTGAGCTGTTTATTTTTCTTTCCCCAAGGAATGAGTGGAAGCACTTTACATTTGAAATGAGCACTGTGCAAAGCAGTGAATCTCTTTTGCATTTAGGGCGAGATGGGTTTTTAATATCATGTGCTAGCCTGCTGGGGGCATTTCTGAAAAATATATTAAATCACTTCTATAGCACTTTGAATTGCATAGTATACACTTAATGCCAAGCTTGAAAGCCATATCGCACACTAGACTTCCTTGCTTTAATTTTTTTTTTCCTGCCAGTTTTACAAAGGTTCATGCTTTCCATCCTGTGTGGTCCTGAACAAAATAGCAGGTTCAGGTTGTTTGTAGACAGAGAAAAAATTCAATAGGTAAGTTCTGATTTACTGGAAGAATATCCTCTTGGTGGAGTAATTTTTACACTAAAACACAAACATTTGCTCTTCAAATTTGAAATCTGGGAATTTGCACATAGGAATTATGTTATGGAGGCAGTGGATGCATTGCTGGAAGACCAGGTCATAAAGAGATTGTCATGGAGAACATGGTGTCTGCCAGGACTCATTGTTTAAGTGGGGTCTTGTCTCTACCACTCAGTGTGACTGTGGTGCTCCTCGACAAAATATCCTTCACATTGTGTCCGAATGTCCATCAAGAGCTTACATCGGCCCAATGACTGATTTTTTCAACATAGACCACCCTGTCCTTGAATGGCTGGGTGGACTGGACATTAACATTTGAACTACTATAAGTCCATGCATTTGCCATACACTAAATAAATAAATGTCATGGAGAAAATATATGCGGTCACTAAGAACTGACAGTAACTTGATGGCATATTATTGGGTGCATGAATTGGAGCGTTTTCACTGCATGTGAATCTGTTCTTATTCTACCCCTGTGGTGACTCCCTGCACATTGACCTTTGTCTATATGGATGGGTAGCTGATGTATGTTCAGTGCATGGGTGCATGTACTTTATTCTAAAGAATGTTCTCAGAACAGGTGCAGCCTTGTCCACTGCTAGCTGGAAGATATGAGGCCTCTCCCATTTCTCTTTCCCGTCTTCCTTCGTCTCGAGAAAGCCCATGTATTCTTTGGGGAGTTGCCAGAGAGAATGCATGTATCAGATCTGAATTCTGTCCACACAAGTGAAATTATGATAGGAGCAGCAAGAGCAGCAATCCAAATTTCTCTAGTTTTTATTTAAAGGTCAATCATAGACAATTTTTTTTTTTTTTGCTTCAAGATGAGTGAGGGAAATCCTGTTTAAAAATACTCTTCTGGTCTCAAGAGATCCAATAGTAAACACATTTGTAATATAATGATTTAGGTTTAGAACATTTCCACACTGTTCACTTGGGATCCTTCAAGGAGACTGGTGCTGCTATCTAGTTACCTGTTTCAAGATGTTGATCGAATTGATTTCCAGGGTGATACCTATCTGGATGGTGGTGGGAGAGGAGCCTCAGAACAGATGGCTTTGGCCTGGTTTTAACCCTGATCTTAAATCACAGATTATCCACTTCCATCCAATGGGAATGCTGTCATAGTTTGTGGGAGATACAGAAAGGTCTCTTTCTTATGTGCAATAAACTTTTTTGTGCATCACTGCATTTTCCTCTCTTCAGTGTGTCTGGTTTTGTATGGTTTGCTGAACCCAAAGGTGCTTTTTCAGAAGGCAGCTGGGCTTTGTTTTTCCTTGAAGACGTTCACTTCTCATCCAAAAACCTTCTTCAGTTCTGGTTTACTGAAGTTCCCAGTTCTTGGAATTTTGGGAACATGTTGTGGTTACAATCTTTTTTTGCCACACTTGTTAAGCAAATCACTGTAGTTGCTAGCGAATCATGTAGCCTTTAAGCAAATCTGGCTTCTCCCATTGACTTTGTGAGACACTGGCTGGGCAAGTCAAAACTGGCAATTACATAATCCCGGGACATTGCAACCATTGTAAAAGATTGCTGGTTGCCAAATTTTGATCATATGACCATGAGGATGCTGTGGCAGTCATAAGTGTGAGGCCTAGTCATAAGTCACTTTTATCAGTGCTGTTTTAACTTTGATCAATCACTAAATGAATGGTTGTAAGTCAAGGACTAACTGTAACCTGTTGTAGGTACATTTCTGAATGGCATGTACAATCCAAACAGATGTACTTCTGTATAGATACCTCTCTTGAGAGCTCAAGGATAGATACACCATTTTTAGTTACTACTGAGCATCAGGGCCAGAAGAGCTTGTAAAACGAATGGATTATATGTTGTCATCTAAAGCATGATGGTGAGTTCAATTCCTGGTAGAGGGCTTAAAAATCAGAATAACATCTGGCTATCCATGTTTAAAGACTCTCAATAAAAATGCAACTGATCACATGGTGTCTAGTGGTGGTACATATAAATTGTCAGGGCAATTTCTTTTTGATTTGAGTTGGCAGGTACTCAGTCCCCCATAATATCCTTATTAGATATTGTATTAGAATTTGACATCTGGGCAAAACAATGGTTGATTTCAAAGCAATAACTACTCTGCCTTGTCCTCAACACAGGCAATCCTTGTTTAATGACCGTCTTGTTTAGCAGCTGTTTGCAGTTACAACAATGTTGAAAACTTTCTACGCCCTGCTTAACTTTTGCTCAATAGATGTTATTTTTTAAAAAAGCGAGATGAATCAACTTGTGCAGGTGTAATAAAGGACAGATCCAGACTCCTAAGATGTGTACATTGCACTTTGATGCCATCGCTGAAATTAGCTTCTTCCAACATCCACTATTGCAGTATATATGGGAACGTCCCCCCAAATATGCAAAACCATAATATATTTTTAATAGTTTGTCAATTCCTACTCTTACTTCTCACAGAATCTTTCAATTTCTAGTCTTCTCTACTTGCCTCTCATTATTTCCTTCACTGTTTCAAATCAGTCTTCACTTGCCCTTTTCTTTTATTGAATTAATTTGTCCCAAGCCCGTAGAATAAGAAAATCTAAAATCATCGTTTAGAAATATAGTGTGTTTGTGTATATGAACATATTGCTCACAGTGAAAAGGTAAATGGAGAGATTCCTGGTTAGTACTTGGATGGGAGACACCAAGGAGATTTCAGAGCTATAGCCTGAATAGTTGAAAAATAATTTGAGGTGGTAGTAGCAAAACTAGCCATATTGTTGCCAAGAAACTTTAGTGATAGTGTACAATGTGAGGGAAACTACAAGCATCTATCTACAATGCAATCTATCCAAGGCCTAGATCAAAACCACTGTAATTTAAATCTTGTGATAAGATGCCCAGTCCCACTTTTCTTTATAGTAGATATAAAATGGAGGCAACTTGGCCACGTTGGTCAGGTAATCTTTTTATCTGAACATCTCCCAAATTCTGATTAACGATGGTAACGTATTTTTGCATTGAGAAACACGTTAGAATGGAAAATCATACAGAATGAACTATAACTATATCATATTAATGCCTACTTGTTTAAAACAATGTTTTTCAAACACAGTAACTTTTTAAGATGTAGATTTCAATTCCCAGAATTCCCCAGCTAGCATGGGAATTCCAGGATTGGAAGTCTGCACATCTTAAAAGTTGCTAAATTTGAAAAACAGTGATTTAAAAACTTCATCAATTGCACTGAATGCTCTAAACGTGCCTTCCAAAGAGCTAACAGTCTGCAGTAGCCAGCAACTATTTGTCATTTGCAGAAACTCCCAGTTTAGTAACTCCTCTTTTTAGTGCAATCTTTTTGTTAAGTCTGGGCTCTTATTATTCCTAAGATTGCTTGTGTTCTTTACAAAAAGGCAACTATTTGTGCTTGGCGGCGGATAGATTCTTCAGATCTCAACAAGATTAAATATTTATTCATTCCCAGGCACAGATCTGTGCTTTGCCAGATGGCAAATTAGCACCCTCTGTAGACTTTAAGCTGCACTTTTGCCTAATATGGATGGGAGTAGGTTACTTTGTCAGCGAGGCAGACAGTCCAGTAGTTATACCACACAGGCAGTCCAAAAGCAATGTGCAAAGTGAATAAGGGAGCCTAGGAACAACCAGTCACGACCACTCGGTTCTCATCTACAAAAATAACAGAGTTCTGGGGAAGCTTGTAAGCAGCTTAAATGTTCAAGTGCCACAATACAGGTTAGTCCTCAACTTATGACCATAACGGAGCCCAAAATTTCTGTTGCCAAGTGAGACAGTTGCTAAGTGAATTTTGCCCTATTGTATGACCTTTCTTGCCATAGTTGCTAAGTGAATCACTAGCTTTTAGTAATACGGTTGTTAAATGAATCTGGCTTCCCCATTGACTTTGCTTATCAGAAGGTCACAAAAAGTGATCATGTGACCCCGGGACACTGCAACCGTCATAAACATGAGTCAATTGCCAAGCATCCGAATTTTGATGACGTGACTATAGGGATGCTACAATCATCGTGTGAAAAACGGTCATAAATCACTTTTTTCAATGCCGTCGTAACTTTGAATTAACTATTGTAAGTTGAGGACTTCCTGTAAATAAAAAGTACAGGTATCCTTGACTTAAAGCAGTTCATTTAGTGACCTTTCAAAGTTACAACGGCACTGAAAAAAGTGACCTTTCATAGTTACGACCCCTCATGATCATGAGATCAAAATTCAGATGCTTGGCAACTGAGTCATATTTATGACCATTTTGCTATTTTCTGACCAGCAAAGTCAATGGTGAAGCCAGATTCACTTAACAACCAGGTTACTAACTTATCAACTGCAGTGATTCACTTAACACCTGCGGCAAGAAAGGTCATAAAATGGGGCAAAACTCACTTAACAAAGTTTGGGCTCAATTCTGATCGCATGTCAAGGATTACCTGTAGCTTGTCCAGTTAGACTGTAAGGCAGTGAATGAACAACTGCAGTGCGGATTGTGGCTGCCCTTGACATAGCTGTGAGAATTATATTTAAATTGCAATTTGCTACAGGTAGTCCTCGTTTACTGACTGCCTCATGCAATGTCAAAACTAGAGTGTTGTTTTTTTAAAAAAAAAAGACATCTTGACACAAATTCTATGGCGCAATCCCCATCCCAATCACATGATCATCATTCAGGCACTTCGCAACCAGTACACATTTATACCACAGCATCCCAGAGCTGAATGATTGCTATTCATGTGCTTCACAATTGACTTGTGACAAATAGAATAATGGAGGACACAGTCATGGGACACTTTACTTTACAGCCATCATGATTCATTTAACAACCAAATAGATGTGACATCATAAGCCCATTGTGGTCGCATGATTTTATGCTTAGTGACCACATCACTTAGCGACTTGAGTTGATGGTAACATTGTGTCGGCTAAACAAATAATTCCCTCAACAATGTCAAACTAGTTACTAAGTCTGCATTACTATTAATCTTCTCATCATTCCTATCACCCATCTCCTCCCACTTATGACTGTATGACTGTAACCTTGTTGCTGGTATCCTTACAATTTATATTGACCGTTTCCTAATATGATTTGATTGCTTATTTGTTCCCTATGACTTTCATTAAGTGTTGTACTTTATGATTCTTGATGAATGTATCTTTTCTTTTATGTATTCCGAGAGCGTATGAACCAAGACAAATTCCTTGTGTGTCCAATCACACTTGGCCAATAAAGAATTCTATTGTAAAGAAGAGCTACCCAAATCATAATCTTTCACGGTCTTCTCTCTAAACAAGAGTTTCCCTTGTGAAAGCTAGGAGAATTGGAGTATAAAGTATTTGCCGCCCCAAAGAAGGAAAATAACAACACTGTCAAGTCTTTTGGTTGCTTTTTAATTTCTAAAATACATATAAAATATAAAAGCCATTGGAAGAAGACAAAAAGGGGACATTTGTAAAACATAAATTTTGGGGCTAGCAATCAAGTTGAAGGAAGAACCAACCTGTTGAAGAAAGATGGTACACAGGCATAATTTTGTCAACATTCCTCATAATTTTGTGAACATTCCTTAAATCAGGGTTCTCCAACCTTGGCAACTTTAAGACTTGTGGTCTTCAACTCCCAGAATTCCTGGCTGAGGAATTCTGGGAGCTGAAGTCCACAAGTCTTAAAGCTGCCAAGGTTGGAGAACCCTGCCTTAAACTGCAGATTTTTGGACATGCAGCCTACAGTCCGTATAATTTTCAGCCAGTACGTTGAGAATAAAGGGAGATACATTTGGAAAAAGCTAGAAAAAACACAAACCTGAAATATTTGATATGAGTGGGAACAAATACTGCTGCCGATGTACATCCACTGAACAGGGAGTTACAATTGGTTGTAACTCATTGAATGAAGTTACTGAAAGTTACACTAGTCCTTGTTTAGTGACCACTTCATTTAGTGACCATTCACAGTTGTGATGGTGATGAAAAAGTAACTGCAGTAAATTCTCATATTTATTATCTTTAACAGGTCTATAAAGTAAAGGGGAGCTGAAGAAAGATCACAAGTAGCACATGTGTTTCCATTTAGCGACTGTTTTGCTTAGTGACTGAGTTGCCAGTCCCAGTTTTGTTTGCCAAATGAGAACTACCTATACTATAAAGAAATCTGAAGGTTAAGAAATAGTCGCAAAGATTTTAGATTCAGAACAACCAATATCCCACCAACTAAACTTTTTATCCCACAAATCTATTTAAAAGTAATTATTTTCCCAATTTACTTTTCCTATGTAGAATATTCTGGAGGGGAAGCATTCTAAAGATAGGATAAAGCTAATATGTGGGAATAGAGGTTAAAAAAAAATAGAAATAGCTGTACAATACGAAGTGCATAACTGAAGCTCCCTAATTTTGTATATGTGTTGCATATAAAAGGCAGGATCAGTTGCATAATTATGCCATCTTGATTTTTTTGACCTCCCCCCAAATACTTCTACTTTTACAATAATAAGACACTTTTTAAAAGATTACTAAAAAAAATTTGGAACAAGCAACAAGCACAGATTCCTGTGGCCTGTTCTTCAAACTTTAAAAAGTTCAATGATTTTTTTCAACTGCAATTTAATAGGTACTTTATCCACGCTGTATTTTGGGTCCCAAGAGGCAAATGTGAAAAGACAGAAAAATCTGCAATAAAACCAACATGTTATGAAACAGATTCTTATTTAAACTCCATTTTAAAATGTTTTTTTAAACCCCCCACGAGAATCCTTTTACATTATGTTTCAATTTGCCTTCCATTTGCAAAAACTTTTAAAAAGATATATTTTATATATATACTACCAATTCGTCTCCATGTTTTTCCCATTAAAATACGTGTTTCAAATAAAAATTGGTTTCTATATATAAAAAAAGTAGGAAAATTGTCTGCCATACTTCAGGTTATCAAAAAGGGAGATTATTCATTTAAAAAAAACACTACAGGAGGAATATATTGTTCCCTCATTTGCAAAAGTAAAAAGTGGCTATAATCTACATGTACATTACAAAAACAAGAAGCAAACATTTCTCCAGATATTAGGAGAATAGGCCGATAGAATGGCATGATGTCATATCATTTTGCCAGCAAAATATTAATGTATTTAATTCATGGTAACCTTTCAGACTAAAGAAATGCCCAGTATATGATGGCACAACTTTAACTTCCCATATCATGGGAGGCATATAAAAATACAGGTAGTCCTTGATTTACAACCCTTCCTTTACTGATATGTTTGAAGTTACAACAGCACTGAAAAATAGTTTTCACGCTTAATGACCACTGTAGCATCCCCATGGTCATGTGATCAAAATTTGGATGCTTCGCAGCTGGCTTCTGGAAAACTAAGCCAATGGGGAAAGCCGGATTCCCTTAACAACCACATGGTTCATTTAACAGCTGCAATGATTCGCATGACAGCTGTAGCAAAAAGGTTGTAAAATGGGGCACCACTCACTTAAAAATGGTCTTGCTTAGCAACAGAGATTTGGGGCTCAATTGTGGTCATAAGTCGAGGACTACCTGTACGCAAACGAAAACCGTGTACTTATAATGCAAGAGCCCCCTCGGATCAAGTTACCCATTGCATAGAATTTTGTCCCATGAGTGCTTTCAAAAACTGCGAAGAATGAATGCATAGCTAAATTGAAAGGAGCAAAAGTCTCCTTCCAAGATAAATGGAGAAGTTCCCCTATTGTAAGTCACTCTTTTTTCCGAAGGTGGATGTAGACAATCCCACTGACAAGGGCCAAGGGAAAAGCAAGCCAGGCTAGCACAAAACAGTGGCCATAAGAGCCGCCAGGCATTCGTCCCTGCTGGAAAGTATCCACATGGATAGTGTAGATCAAGGCAGCTGTGAACACAGAGGCAGCTGGGAAGAAACCAAATAAAGGTGAATTAGGATCAAGTTACAGCTCCATCTTGCTTCCCTTTCTTCACCCAACATTGCATCCTTCCTATCTATATAGACAATTCCTAGAGTGCAAAATCTTACCAGCCGCCTATTCAGATCTGCAATAGGCATCCCAGGATCAAAGAATTCAGAGCACCAGAGCTAAATGGGCAAAATGGGGGTGGGTGGGAGGAAGAGACTTATGCTGTTTGGGATGTTCTTGAACTACAAATTCTAACTGGTAATTCTGGTGGGAATAGCTGGGATCAACAATAGCTTGGCAACTTTAAGACACGTGGACTTCAATTCTCAGAATTCCCCAGAAAGCAATTCTGGTTTGGGAATTCAACTCCCAGAATTCCCAAACCAGAATTGCTTTCTGGGGAATCCTGAGAGTTGAAGTCCACCCATCTTAAAGTCACTCATCTAAAGGCTATTTGAAGAGCCAAGCTTTGCCACTCTTGAACTCCACTTAACTTGGGCTTGCGAGGTCCTTATATTAAAAAGATAATTTGGGCAAATGGAACACAACCAGATTCATCCAGAGTTCCAATCAGCATTTTGCAAATCCTTCCAATTAAGTTAGACCTTGATATGCTGGGGAATTCTGGGAGTTGAAGTCCATACACTTTCAAGTGGCTAAGGTTGAGGAACATGGATCTATGCAATGCCCCCTTCCATTTACATTTAATTTAATTTAATTTAATTTCCAATTTATATACCGCCCTTCTCCCTGAGGACTCAGGGCGGTGTACAGCCAAGATAAAAAACATAGAATACAAATATTAAAACATTTAAAAATATATATAAATTTTGGCCCAAAAGTTAAAAATCACAGACTAATTAAAAGAATTTAAAAATTTCTTCTTAAGCCAACCCGGCTTGCTGAAAAAGATGGGTTTTCAGGGAACGATGGAAGGCATTGAGGTCATGGATTCTCCTTATCTCCGGGGGCAACTGATTCCAGAGGGTGGGAGCCCCCACAGAGAAGGCCCTCCCCCTGGGGGCCACCAGCCTACATTGTTTGGCTGATGGCACCCTGAGGAGGCCCTCTCTGTGGGAGCGCACGGGTCGATGGGAGGTCGTCGGTAGCAGCAGGCGGTCTCGCAGATAGCTATGCCCTATGCCATGGAGTGCTTTAAAGGTGATAACCAACACCTTGAAGCGCACCCGGAAGACCACCGGGAGCCAGTGCAGCTTGCGCAGGAGCGGTGTTACATGGGAGCGCCATGTTGCTCCCATCACTACCCACGCTGCTGCATTCTGGACCAGCTGGAGCCTCCAGGTGCTCTTCAAGGGGAGCCCCATGTAGAGAGCTTTGCAGTAGTCAAGGCGAGAGGTGACGAGGGCATGAGTGACTGTGCACAAGGAATCCCGATCGAGAAAGGGCCGCAACTGGCGAATCAGGCGAACCTGATAAAAAGTCTCCCTGGTAACAGCCGTCAGATGTTCCTCCAAAGACAGCTGCCTATCCAGGAGGACTCCCAGATTGTGAGCCCTCTCTGTGGGGGCCAATGACTCGCCCCCAATAGTCAGTGATGGAGTCAGTATCCTTCCCCTGCCACACCCACAGAACTGGTAGTAAAAAAAATTGAATTCCACCACTGAATTGGACCCTTACCAGTCAATATCTGGAAAATTCCCGTGGCATAAAACAGGCTTCCCCGCTTCATCGTGTAGAGCTGCCACATGAAAATAATGAAAGCTAAACTGGAGAAAAGAAGGCTTAAAACCATGAATGCCTGGACTCCATGAAGCCATTCTGGGGAGAGAAACCATTGAAGAGAAAAAACCATTAAGAGCAGACCTTATCAATCTGCCTTCTCCAGTAAATTTTCCAGCAGCCCAAATGGCTAAAGCATTATTAGTCATATATACTGGGAAATTCTGGGAGCTGAACATCTGAGGAGCACCTGGTTTGGGAAAGGCTCCATAAATGCATCCTTAATCTTGAAGCAGAATAGTGAAAATTACACAAGCATGCAAACTTCTCTCCACCTTCTTGCAAAGTTTGACCCTTTCCTGCAGATTATAGGAAATGACCAGGCTGGGCACAAGGGAGCAGTCAAACGCATTATAAGTCATGAGTCCCTTCACGCCCACCAGAGATCTAAGTGCAGCCCACCTTGAATACCTTCTTAATTCCTGGATAGCTCTGCAGACTAAAAGCACTATAATTTAACACCAGCTGTCTGTTATTAAAGTAAGTTCGAATCTTGCCAGGCTCAAGGTTGACTCAGCCTTCCATCCTTTCTAAGGTAGGTAAATTGAGGACCCAGTTTGTGGGGGCAATAAGCTGACTTTGTGTAAAATATACAAAAGTATGAAGGCTATTGCTTAATGCACTGTAAGCTGCCCTGAGTCTCCAGAGAAGGGTGGCATATAAATCAATTTTTTTTAAAAAAAAAATCCTGCTCATTTCCCTTGTCTATTAGTAGCTCAGGTTCTTGTAGAGATCTTAAGATTGCAATAACTCTTTATACTCATTTGAACTGCCTGAATCTCCTGATTTACCTGCCACTTGAAGGGAAGTGGCCATAGATGCTCCTGGGCCATTTCCACAAAACACAAACTATATACTCACTACTGTCAGACACCGGGTGACAAGTCCAGTTCTGGTACTGGTTATCCATCAGACATTCATTCCAGATGTTCACTGTTTCTCTGTTAGGCAGAACCCACCATGACTAGAACAAAACAAAAAAACAAAACCCCAGCAAAGACAAGGAATTAGGACAAAAAAGATGAGGCCAAAGAGGTCACCTTTCCAAATGGGTGAGTGAATGTTAATAAACTGCCTCCAACCCATCACTGGTTGGGGAATCCAAATAAAATCTTGTTTTTGTAATGCCAATCCCCTGCTCTAGAAGGAGACCCTATACCAATGATGGCTAATCTTTTTGTCATTGCGTGCTGAAAGCAATGCGTGCGTGACCCCCCCTCCCGTGCCCCACCCCCCCACATGCACACGTGACCTCCCATGGTCCCCCACCCCCCTGTGCATGCACATGCCTCCTGCATTCCCCACCCTCCCACGCATGACCCCCCGAGCTCCCCCACGCATGCGCATGCGACCCCCACATGCACTCCACTCCCCCCTGCATGCATGGCAGAGACCCGAAAATCAGCTGGCTGGCAGGAGGCATGCACACATGCTGAGCTGAGCTGGGGTGATGGCTCATCTGTCAGTGTGCCACCCCTGGCATGCATGCCATCGGTTCGCCATCACGGCCCTATAGCATTTCAGACAAGTGGCTAGCCAGTTTCTTCTTAAAGACCTCCAGTGATGGAGGACCTACAACTTCTAAAGACAAATTGTTCCACTGATTAATTATTCTCGCTTTAAGAAAGCTTCTCCTTAACTCCAAGTTGCTTCTATAGATAGATAGGCAAAATGAATGAATGAATGAATGAATGAATGAATGAATGAATGAATGAATCCTTGAAATTGAACTACATATTATATAGGCAATCCTCAAACGTATGACTGATTTTTTATTGACCAATCAAAGTTCAAATAGACCTATGTTGAGGCTACTTATGACCTGGATTCAAAGTTCGGGCATGTCCAAACTTCGGGCACTCAGCAACATGGCTACATTCACAAACATTTGCATTGTCCCATGATCACACAATTGCCTTTTACAAAAGTTTCGATCAAAATCATTATAGAAAATCATTGTTTCACTTAACAATGATGGTGATTTGCTTAATGACTGCTGCAAAAAAGATTGTAAATGAAGTCAGTCATGTGACCAACCCATTTTATGACTATCACGACTTACAACCATAGTGATCAAGCTCCATTATGGTCATAATTGGGACTACCTGTACCTGTAATTGTAAAATTTGTTTCCCCATCCTGTGGAATCAAGGAAGAAAATTTATTCAATGGAACAAGAGGCATTTGAAAATGTTCTGGCTTTCCAAAATATTTTTTCCACAACTTTTTCTCTTCGAGCTTTTCTTCTGTAATTTGATTTATGTGCAGTCTCGTAGTGATGCTGCCAAGCTCTGGAGGCTGCCACACATTCCTGAATCTTTCTCCCAATAACTTCTCTGAATGTCCCTCTTCTACGTTCTTCTTTCCTGGTACAGAGCCATTCCTTCATTTTCGTCTCTTAGTGGACTTAGGGCAACTTTTGATTTTTTCTTTTTAAAGATGTCATATACAGATAGTCCTCAACTTATGACCACAATTGAGCCCAAAATTTATGTTGTTAAGTGAGAAATTTATTTTTTATTTTTATTATTTTATTTTATTTTTCATATTTGTATACATATTTAATTCATATTAAATGGATTTTACCCCATTTTTCTTACCACACATGTTAAGTGAATCACTGCAGTTCTTAAATTAGTACCACCGTGGTTAAGTGAATCTGGTTTCCCCTTTGACTTGGCTGATCAGTAGGCTGCCAAAGGGCATCACATGTTTCTGGGACACTGCAACCGTCATAAATGTGAGTCAGTTGTCAAGCATCCGAATGTAAATCACGTGACCATGGGGATGCTGCAATGGTCGTTAAGTGTGAAAAACGATTATAAGTCACTTTTTTTAGTGCCGTTGTAACTTTGAACGGTCACTAAATGAACTGTTGTAAATTGAGGACTATCTGTACAGGTAATCCTCGACTTACAACCATTCCTTTGGTGACCGTTCGAAGTTACAACAGCATTGAAAAAAACTGATTTACAGCATCCCTTGTACAGCATGAGCACAGCAACATGGAGACCTTTTGGTGAGACACAGGCAGAAATCCAACAGGTGACACTTCTTTTTTTCCCCTGTGGCCAGGAGGGAAAGGAAAACAATTACAGGTAGTCCTCAACTTACATTCATTTAGTGATCATTCAAAGTTACAACAGTACCGAAAAAAGAGACTTGCGATCTTTTTTCACACTTACAATTTACAATATTCCCATGGTCATGTGATTAAAATTTGGACACTTGGCAACTGGCTCGTGTTTATGACCGTTGCAATGTCCCAAGTTTTGTGACCTTCTGACAAGCAAAGTCAATGGGGAAGGCAGATTCACTCAACGACCGTGATAACTAATTTAACAACTGCAGTGATTCACTTAACAACTGTGGCAAGAAAGGCCATAAAATGCGACAAAACCCACTTAACAACTGTCTTGCTTAGCAATGGAAATGTTGATCTCAATTGTGATCGTAAGTCGAGGACTTCTGTATTTAGGCTTCCGGAAGATGTAACTGGTGGAAACCCTAATCTACTATTAAAGAATCAGGTTTGGGGAGCAGTGAAAGGGAAAAGTTGCATGGAGAGAAATAAAAGAAAAGGGGGTAAAGCAAATCTCTTACAAATTACTTTCACTCCAAGTGATACAGCAGGGGACACAATGTAATGTATCCATCAAATGTCTCAAACACAACCAAATATTTTAAGGCAGGGTTTCTCAACCTTGTAATTTTAAGCTGTGTGGACTTCAACTCCCAGAACTACCCAGCCAACATTGGTAGCTGGAGAATTCTGGGAATTAACATTCACCCATCTTCAAGTTGCCAAAGTTGAAAAACACTGTCTGGAGGAATTCAGCTGTATGGTAATTTTGTCTTATTTTGTTTTGTTGGAAAGGTACAGATTCCTCATTCAAGATAAAATTATTAATGAGCTAAACAAGTCATATGTCCAAATTGTTCGAAGTGGAACCAGGATTCATGGTTGTAACCCAGCCTTTTCCTGTGTTAACAGGCATGGTTCTGTGATTTTTTAATCAACAAACTAATCCTGAAGGATTTGTCAGAGATTCCTGAAGCAAGGAAAGAGACACAATTTGTTTGTTCAAGAGAATTATCTGTCTCTTTTCCCAGCAGAGGTTCAAAATGCCACCAATGCCAATTCACCATTCAAAATACACACCCCCCCCATCTTAAATCGGAGGGGGTTAATATCAATAATTTCCCCAAAACTAGTTGACAGAATAACAAAATATGGGGATAGAGACATATTCTTTGGGATCAGTAAAATCCAGAATAAGACAATCTTTCTTTTATTTAAAGAAATCTGTTTTAAATTTAAAGGAGGAAAATAAAATACAGTACTTAAAAAAAAAAAAGCTTAAAAATTGAGCCCATAAAAGTTTTTCAGGTTGTGTCATATCCCCCATCAGAGTTGTTAGTTGGTGCTTGTTTCCCAAATGCATTTTTGTTTACCTTTTAAGAGGGCTCTCCCAAAACATAAAGGGTGTGCATAAGTATGTTTACAGATGTGTAAATATATTCTGCTTTTGGGGAGAAACAAAGACCAATTAGAAATGCAAGAAGCAAGAAGAATTTCAGGCAGAAACGTAATGCCATTGGGGAGTCTTTGAAGTGTCTATGGCCTTCTCTTAGGCTCTACTCTTGACATCTGAGGAGCAATTATCTTTAATAAAAAATTATGGCAGGCATTTTCAAGGGATTCTCTTCAGATCAGTTTATGGGAATCCCTCACACATATTTAGCTTGTGACTAAATCTTATTATTCTTAACAGAGAGATGAGTAAATGTGTAGAAGCCAAGATCATCTGGGGCACATGTGAATGTCCTTTAACTGCATTTAACTTTGGTTCAAACTTGAAGAAAACAACCAGATGTTATAGCATTCCTCTCATCCTTAGCCCTTAAATCAAGGCAGATTAATTTCTTATTTTTCTGAACTAAAAACTGAAGGGGTGTTTTCCATCTTCTCTTGACACCAGCCTTGCTATCCATAGCTGGTGGTTTGATGGTGATCAAGCTTATATTGCAAAAGATGAGAGATCAAGATAACTACCTCAATATGTCCTTCATTTTTATCATTATTTTTTCAGCTACAGATAGTGATGATGGATAGAAGTAAGTTGTTCAGCATTTGTTTTTTAATTCCAACCAACATATGTGTAAAGCCTTCATCCTAGCAGTAAACATTTTATTACCTGGATAAACAGATGATGAGCACATACTAAAATATAGAAGAACAGGTTGTTGATATAGGAGAAGAGGCAGAACCTGGAGGGAGGTGGAGTCAAGGAAGCAGTCAGCCTGGAGTCTTTACATTCCCATCAGCAATCCAATTCCAACCCCCCTTGAATTCTGTTGACTCTTATCTAGCACCAATTTAGTGCTGACCATTCATTGACTAGATTCTTGTATATAGTCATAAGCAATAAATCAGCTTAACAACAATTTAACATGTGGTCCTGAATCTTCATGCCTGATAGCTATGGGTTTTTGTCCCCCCAAGTGAAATGCTGAGCAAAGTTATTTACTATCCTTGATTAAAACCTGGTACCTCATCAAAGAGTCAGAGGAAATTGTCTCTCCAGTTGAGCTTACTAAATCATGCAGCACTCCTTGTGAAATCCAGATGGCTGGACAATTCTGAGAATTGTAATGTAACAGAACTGGGCACAGAAGGGTAGGGAATGTAGAATTAGCTAAGCAGCTCTCAAACGAAACATTGAAATTGTAGATTAAACACTGGAGTATTTCAGTTCTTATTTACCTTGTCCAAGGTGGCTACGAAGAGTAAAATGAGGATAAGAACATGGAGGGCTGTGACCGCAAAGAGAAGGAAACTCATCCTGGAAGCTGCATGGAGAGAAGAAAAACATAGATTAAGTTTACATGTGTCCTTCCTTGTGGCTGGTTAAAGAAAGCAGAAACTACTGTCTTCCCAAGCAATATTAATCCCATTGTGTCTCCTCAAATTGATAAATTCTGCTCTTTCCAGATTCTGCATCCCAGAAGCTTTCTCCGTTATCCAGTCATTCCCATATCCCTTTCCAAGGATTCACAACTCAATTCCAAAGGGGGGAAAAAATGAAAAATTTCTCCTGTTACTCAGACCTTAGCCAGTTTATTCCAAATTGCCTCAGGATGCTCAGTTTTTGAAGCCCGTCCTTAAATGCAACGTATTTCCTCCTTCCTCCTACCCCCACGTCAGAGAAAGCAGAATCTGGGCTCCTGCAGCTAGTTTAAATTCCTGTGGCTGTAAGCCTGGCTTAATATGATCCAGATGTTTTAGAATTATGTGAGCTGTGGGCAAGAAGAAGGAGGTAAAAAGGGGTAGTAATTGCCTAGCTATGTTGCCGCCCTTTTCAGTCCCATCAAGACTGCACACGCGCACGCATACACACTCACTCACAAACGGTTTGTTTTCCTCCAAATGGCAAAGAGGGAATCCAGTGTTTCTCAACCATGGCAACTTTAAGACATGTGGACAGTCTGCGTGCCTCAGAATCATAGGGTGGAAGGGATTTTGGAGCTCTTCTACTCCAACCCACTGCCCATGGCAGGAGATGTATCATCTCAGACATCTCAGGGTTATCCAATCTTTTCTTGAAATCCTCCAGCAATGGAGAACCCACAACTCTTAAAGTTGCTAGAGTTGAGAAACATTGCAATAGGCAGTGCAGAGCAGAGAAAAGAAATCTGAGGCTGAGTTTAGAATTAAGCAATAAATGCTTCCACTTTTCTGAGTCTTGTTGCTAGCCACTTTTTTTTTTCAGTTTGTTTTAGTGCCAAAATTCCCGTCACTATATAGCTTTGCCAATGAGGAACATGGCTCAGATTTGTGGTTTTCTTTCACACTGTCAAATTTATCATCAGGTATTCCATTAACAGCAAATCTGATTCTCTAGTGGGGTTACTTGTAAGACCATATTCTGGCCGTAATCCATGGATTGCATTCCTACTTTACAAGTTAAGATGTACATTAAAAATAATGTACCGGTGTTCATTAATCTGGCATTTAAAACAGATTTAATACAGGTAGTCCTCGAATTAAGACCACAATTAAATCCAAAATTTCTATTGCTAAGTGAGACAGTTGTTGTGAGTTTTGTCCCATTTTACAACCTTTCCATAGTTATTACGTGAATCACTGCGGTTGTTATTTAGTAACATGGTTGTTAAATGAATCTGGCTTCCCCATTGACTTTGCTTGTCAGAAGATCACAAAAGGTGATCACATAATCCTAGGATACTGCAACTGTCGTAAATATGAGCCAGATACCAAGCATCCATATTTTGATCATGTGACTATGGGGATGCTGCAATGGTCATACATGTGAAAAACTGTCATGAGTCACTTTTTTCGGTGCTGTTGTAATTTTGGTCACTAAACAAATAGTTTGTAAATCGAGGACTATCTGTAATTCATCACCTTCAATTTATGAATGGAAGAATTTTGGTTAATCTATTAATTCAATTGTTTTGGAGAATTCAATTCTTTAATCTATTGTAGATCATACCATAGAATATGCTGGCCCGGGCCCGGGGTGAAATTCAGCAGGTTCTGACAAGTTCTGGAGAACCGAAAGCAGAAATTTTGAGTAGTTCGGAGAATCGGCAAATACCACCTCTGGCTGACCCCAGAGTAAGGTGGGAATGGAGAGTTTGCAATATCCTTCCCCCTGGAGTGGGGTGGGAATGAAGAGTTTGCAGTATCCTTCCCCTGCCATGCCCACAGAACTGGTAGTAAAAAATTTTTGAATTTCACCACTGGCCAGGGCTGTTGAAAATTGAAGCTTAAGCCCCAACTATAACTTGGCCAATGATATGAGCCATCGGAATTTTTGACTTGGCAATATCTGGGAGGTCCCATGTTACTCATCCCCAAACTCTAGCATGGATGACCAATTCTCTGAGGCTTAATCATATGATTTTGAGATGGGAGGCATATATTATTATTACTTAAATAAAATGGAAGTGGCCTAAATCTTGTAAAATCTCATCTGAGCATTTGGGAGATAACAATAGCACCATTGTCCTTCTCCTCTAGCAAGAAAACGTTTCGGGGTCAAGCCTTACTAATGGCCTTCAAATTCCTGAGCTTTGAAGAAATATTTCACTTCATGTTTTGAACAGTTCTTAACCTTTTGTGTCTTGGGCCCTTGTTAGAGACAGGTGAAACCTACAGGCCCCTTCTCAGAAACGTATTTTTAAATGTATAAAATAAAATAGTGAAATCAGTTGTAAATGTTATCCCATCAAAGTCCACTGACACTACCACCATCCCCTCCCGAAATCTATCCATAGACCTTCAACTCCATGGATTGCAGGTTAAGTGTCCCTGTTTTAGAATAAAACAGGGACATATAATAAAATAAATAAGAGAAACCAGCTATGCCTTCTATGGCTGAGAATTTTGGGAGCTGTAGTCCTTATATATCTGGGGTGTTAATTGGACAATATGAGTGTAAACAAGAGGATAACCACAGATATGACAACTCAAGAGCAGGGCTGCAATTTAGCACAGGGGTCTCCAACATTGGCAACTTTAAGCCTGGTGGACTTCAACTCCCAGAATTTCCCAGCCGGGGAATTCTGGGTGTTGAAGTCTGCCAGGCTCAAAATTGCCAATGTTGGAGACCCCTGATTTAGCAGATCTCATTATCCACTATGTGACTGCTTTTCAACCTGATCTGTTTCTTCGCTAATGCTGCAATATTATTCTTGAAGGGGCATTTCCTTCATTTGTAATCTAAACAGAAATTCTCCACGGACTAAAGCTCAATTGTGAAAACTCTCTTCTGCTTTCTGTTACACATGGACGTAACTGCCAAGTGACATTTTTCAGACTAAAAAAGGCGTTCCCTTCCTTGAGTAATTCTCCACCAAGAATTGGAGTTTCCTGACCTAGGCAGTAAACAACCTTCTCCAATCCAGGAGGGGATCAGAATAGGAAGGCTGTAAAAGAGTTAATCTACTGCTGAATCAAAAGGCACCCCTTCTTGGAAAGTTTGGTTACTCTGCAAAGATGCCTAAAACTGCATAATTATAAGGTAACACGCACAAAAATAAGTTCTGCAAACTTAGCAACTCTCCCTGCCCTGCAAAAAACAGGGAAAACCTTGAATAATGCAGCATAATATTAAAAGGAAGCACTGCTGTATTGGAAGAAACGTAAAGGTAGTCCTCGACAATTGAGCCCAAAATTTATGTTGCTAGCTGTGAAATTTGTTGAGTTTTGCCCCATTTAAAGACCTTCTTTGTCACATGTTAAGTGCATCATTGCAGCTGTTAAATTAGTAACACCGTTGTTAAGTGAATCTGGCTTTCCCTTTGACTTTGCTTGTCAGGTCACAAAAGGGGATCGTATGACCCTGGGACACTGCAACTGTCATACATATGAGTCATTGCCAAGTATCCGAATATAAATCATATGACCAGGGGGATGCTGCAATGGTCATAAGTGCGCAAAATGCTAAGTCATTTTTTCAGTGCTTTGTAAATTTGAACCGTCACTAAATGAACTGTTGTAAAATGAGGATTACCCTGTAATTGAAGGAAAGTTTGCATAGAATGAACTATAGTTTACAGCACACAATATTCTCTACATATTTATTCAGCAAAATATATAGCCAGTGAGACTTTCTTCTGAGTTTGTGTACATTGGGCTCCAGATTTAAGTTAAAATTCTAGAGGCGGTCCTCGACCATTCATTTAGTGACCTCTAGAAGTTACAACGGCAGTCAAAAACATGATTTACAACCGTTCCTTGAGCTTACAACCCTCACGGTATCCCCATGATCATGTGATCAAAATTTAGGTGCTTGGCAATCAGCATGTATTTACAAAGGTTGCAGCATCCCTTTGCAGGTCACGTGATCAGTACTTGGGACCTTCCAGGCTGGCTCCCTACAAGAAAAGTCAGTGAGGGAAACCATGGCCAATAACCATCTAACTGCAGTGCTTCACTTAAGAACCATGGCGAAAAAGGGTAAAATTGGGTGTGACTCACTTAACAACCACCTTGCTTAGCAACCAAAATGCTGTTCTCAATTTGGTCATAGCTTGACGACTACCTGTATTTAAATCTTAAAAGTAATAAGGTAATCTGTATGAAATCCAGCAGTTTTCACTGCAAGGCCATTTTCAAAAGCTTTTCGGCTTGTTCCTTCTGCCATATTTAAAAGTTGCTTAACTGGATACAGCAAACCGAAAGCAATCAAATGTATTAACAATAAGTGAGTTGGGTTTTGCATTCGGTTGTGATGTAATAAACCTATTTTAGAAGAACATAATCCAAAAGTGGGGAATCTGTAGTTTTCCAGATGTTGTTGAATGACAACTCCTAGCAGCAGCCCCAAACAAATGGCAAGGACAGAAGTGAGGAATGCCCCAAAACTTAATGGGACAACACCCGGAGGAGGATCATACACGTCCACCATTCCCTTCTTCGCAACTTCTCACACCCAGATTTTCCCCACAATAAAGTCGGTGTGGAATGAAAGCAGAACCGAAAGCCCTAAAAGTTTATTTTATGCCAAAATTTCTCGCAGTCCAGCCTCTTGCTTGATCTCAACAACATCCCCCTGCCTCCCAAAAATTAGCGTTTTGAAATCTATTAAGAATCGCGATTGGCTAAAATTTGGGGATTCGGGAGGCGGAGCCTGCATTGGCGGCTATTCCACTACCTTCCCCCCACCCCCAATAATTTTAAATGTAAAGTTTCATAGAGGTATGGAAGCATAACATGCCTTTTCGGACGTTTTTTTGTTTTTTTTTAAAAGGACTACTGTTAATAGGCTAGCCAAAATACGGTGCCAAACAATTTAAAAAAATAACTCAAAGAAGGCAACGATCCGCGTCCGGAAAGGAAGGCGCGAAGGATAATGGATGTTGGGCGGGTGAGAAAAGCCATCGGTGGAGAAAGGATGGTCGGTTTAGGGATTATATTAGATGGCGGGAAGGGGTGGGGGAGTGCGAGTAGATCGGCCGTCTGATAGGACGGCGCCGTTTCTCTCCCTTCTCCCGATCCTTTTCTATCGAGTAAAGAAACTGCTTGGCGTCCTTCGTCGCCTTCCCGCCTCTCACGACTCCCCCCCAACACTAAACTGATGAGATCCTTCCTAAACCCCTCCAAAAGTCCACTCCCACACACACACCCAACATACACCGATTCTCATTTCGATCGGTCTCAGAACGATCCACTCGCAACTTCTCGCCCACCCGCGTGGGTTTAGTTACCTGTTGGCAGCGCAGGGCTGGGCAGGGGTGCAGCCGATCGGTCTCCGTTGGCGCTCAGTGCTTCTTTGGAAGTTTTTTTCCTCTGGACTGCCCCCGCTTCTTCTTTTTTTTTTTAAATACAAATTTAGTTCATCCTGCTCGTTCCACGTTCTCCTCGCCCTGCCCTTGGCTCCTGGCCACGAGGGTGGGAACAGAGAGCGCGTGGCTGGCCTGACGCCTCCGAGAAGGGAACTGGGGGAAAAGGGTGGGCCGGGGGTCGCTTGAGAGACGCCAGGCTTTTTGAGAGAGTTGGGGTCGCTCCCCTCTGTTGGTGCCTCTGCTTCGTTTTTGCCAGTAGTTGCAAGGAGAGGCAGATGCAGGTAGTCCTTGACTTATGACCACCATTGAGCCCAAAATTCCCATTGCTAAGCAAAACATTGAGTTTTGCCCCATTTTAGGACCTTTTCTTGCCACGGTTGTTAAGTGAATCACAGCAGTTGTTAAGTTAGTAACACGGTTGTTAAGTGAATCTGGCTTCCCCATTTACCTTGCTTGTCAGAAGGTTGCAAAAGGTGATCGTGTGACCCTGGGGGCACTGCGACCGTCATAAATATGTTCCAGTTGCCAAGCACCTGAATTCTGATCACGTGACTGTGGGGGGATGTGGGAGAAAAGGTGGTAAGTCACTTTTTTCACTTCCTTTGTAACTTCAAATGGTCACTAAATGAATGGTTGTAAAACCTGCAATTGTTTTCCCCTGCCCTTCAGGGAAAAGTCACCTGTTGGATTTCTGCCTGTATCTCATCAAAAAGATGGGGAGGAAGGGGCAGTCTTTGTGTTCTTACACTCCTGTGCTCAGACTGTACAAGTGATGCTGCACAGCCCAAAATTCAGGAGTAACATCTTATTAGAGGCCCCTTGGAGTTACTGTATAGTATATTGGGCGCCCTGTTGGATTCACCTCTGATTAGACTGTTCCAATTCTTTGTGACTTGATGGGGTTAATTTGTCCCAAAACTCATTGTCAGGAATGGCTCCTTTGAGTTCTTGTAAAGTTATGCGTGGATCAGATATTCAGTCACCTTGTCTTCTCTGCTCAAGATAGTCCATACTTAACACCATACTTGAGACCAGAATTTACATTGCTAAATTCTTTTCTTGCTGTGTTTGTTAAGTGAATCACTACAGTTGTTAAAAGTGAATCATTAAATGAATCTGGCTTCCCCCATTGAGTTTGCTTGTCAGATGCCAACTAAGGTCTCGAATGGCAATCACATGACCCTGGAACATTACAATCATCATAAATACATGCCGGTTGCCAAGCGCCCAAAATTTTGATCATGTCACCATGGGGATGTGGCAACAGCCATAAGTGCAAAAATCAGTCATGTAAGTCATATGTCTTTCTGGGCCATTGTAACTTCAAATGGTTGCCATATGAATGACTGTAAGTGGAGGTCTACCCATACTTTCTTTTCAATTGCCTTCCATTTTCCAGTATTGGGATCTTTTCCAATGATTTCTGCCTTTGCCTTTTGTGTCCAAACTATTTAAACCAGGGGTGTCAAACTCAAGGCTCGCAGGCCAGATCCGGCCTGTGGGGTGCTTAGATCTGGCCCGCGATGTGGCCTGGAAACAGCAAAGGACTGGCCCGGGGTGCCTCTGCTGGCAAAAAAACGGAGCTCGGGAGGGGTGGGGGGCTCTGTTTTCACTGGCAGAGGTCTAGCAAAACAAACTAAAAACAGAACAAAAGGAGAAATGTTTCCTCTTTTGCATTTGAGCATGTAAGAAGGGACAGGAAAGGGGAAAGAGAAAAGAAAAAGATGGGAAGATGGGAAGAGAGCAAGGAAGGAAAAAGAAGGAAAGAGAGGAAGGAAGAAAAAAGGAGAAGGAAGAAGAAAAGAAGGAGGAAAGGAAAGGAAAGAAGGAGGGAAGGAGATTATAATGAGGGTGAGGTAAGGTCTCCGGGAAGTGCTGCTAAGTTAGCACTTGGCCACCACAGGTGCCCCGACACAAGTGATGAGCTGGCCACACCCACCATGGCCACCCCCACCCCCGGCCCTCAAACACAACCCTGATGTAACCCTCAATGAAATCGAGTTTGACAGTCCTGACTTAAACTTTAGCTTCATTTTCAGTGTTTCTGATGAGCAATCTACTTTTCCCTCATTAAGGACCAAATGATTTGTTCAGTCTAAGATATTCTCAGCAATTTCCCCACTATTTGATTCTCCTTCATCCAACTTTTGACATGGCCCAATTTCATATCCCTATTTTACAACTGGAAAATCTATGGCCTTGACCAGGGGTGAAATGTTACTGGTTTGGACTGGTTCAGGCAAACTGGTAGCGGATTTTGGGGCTGGTTCACCGAACTGGTAGCAATCGCTGGCTGGCCACGCCCCCGAACCAGTCTGTGGCCCACAGTCCTGCCATGCTTCCCTGCCTTCCACACAGCCTTCCCAGCATCCCTGTTGCCAGCTTGTAAAGGTAGGCAAACGGAAGGCCACATGGAAGGCAGGCATGCATGGCAGGGCTGCGGGGAAGGGAGCTAGCAGCCTACTCCCTTCCCTGCAGCCCTCCCATGCTTGCCTGCCTTCCACTCTGCCATCCCAGCGGTCCCCCATGCCCATTTGCCTTCTGAGGTTGGCATCCAGCCTGGCTCGGCCAATGGGTGGGCAGGTGGCCCTTGGTGGAGATGCTGCTGCTGCTGCACTGCCCCAGGACATGTGCAGAAGCCCCTCTACCGCAGCAGCGCTGCCACCTCAGCCCCGGAGCAGCGGCTGCATCTCCACCAAGGGCCGCCCACCGTCAGCCTTACCAACGCACAGGCTCCATTGGGCATGCTGAATACGCCAGTGGAGGATCTCTAGAAGGTAAGGCTGATGTTGGTGGCTGGGGGTGGGGGGGGTGAGGGAGACTCGCTGCGCCTGGCTCCTCGGAGGGACATGGCAAAGCTCGCTCACCTTTTGGGCCTGGCACACTCAGCTTCCACTTGCCTTCCTCTCTGCCTCAGGTCCCGCCTGCCCCCCTGGAGTACTGCCATGCTGCCGCCATTCGCTTTCTTCCTTCTCCCGCCATGAAACAAAAATGAACAGCGACGGGATTGCTTTAGGAGGTTGCTTTGGACAGGCGGATGTCTGCAGCTAGGCAGGGAGGGAGGGCAGCGAGAACAGCAGCGGCAGGCAAGGGAGTGCCAAGATATAGGGCTACCCACACTGGGTAACTGCTGCCGCTCAGGCCGAAGGGAAAGCACCGCGGGCTCCACAGTGGCATAGCCTGGCTTGGCCCTCTCCCTGTGTGGCGGGCTTCTGCCCATCTCGCTCTGCTTCTTCGCCACCGGGAAGTGGCGGCACGGCTGAGCCTCCTTCCCCCGGAGTGCGAGACTCTGCGGGCTGAGTTCTTGGAGTGGCGCTGGCGATCAAAGAGAGCAGGCAGGTGGCTGGGTGAGAATCCAGTGGGCTGCTTCGGAGGCCTCCCCGCGGAGCCAGCACAGGTGGAAGGCGGCCTTTTCTGCAGCATCCCCTCCCCTCTTTGAATAGCCTTGCCGGGGGTGGGCTCTGCCTTTGCAGAAACAGGGCGGGTGGTTTGTATGGAGGATTGGCAGGGGGGGATGCGCGGCCCTCTGGGATGGAGAGCAGGGCAAGAGAAGGCTCCAAGCTTCGCTTGGGCAGTCAAGCCAGATGGCAGAGGGAAACTCAAAGTGTTGGGGGCTTCATAAGGGCAGAATGTGCAGCTCCTGACTCTTAACAGTGAGTGACGTACGTGACGTCAAGTTGGCCATGCCCACCTGATCACATGACCACCAAGTCACGCCCACAGAACTGGTAGCGACAATTTTTAGATTTCACCACTGGCTGTGAAACATTCATGTTTTATTTGGATTGCATTCACTATATGAGTTCAAAATGGGATCACCCTCTTTGCTCAATTTCAATGTCTTCTCTTTTTGATAAGTTGGTTTACCATCTTGTTTTCAGAGCAAGACAGCCCAAAGCGAATTCTATCTAACAACGCTCCAGAGTCAGGCATCACTAAAGGTAGTCCTCAACTTAACAACAGTTCATTGAGTGACCATTCAAAGTTACATTGGTACTGAAAAAAGGGGATTCCTGAACAGTTTTCACACTTGTGACCGTTGTAGCATCCCCAGGATCATGTGATCAAAATTTAGATGCTTGACTCACATTTATGACGCTCGCAGTGTCCCAGGATCACCCTTTTTGACTTTCTGACAGCCAGATTTACTTAACAAGAGTTTGATCAATTTAAGAATTACAATGAGTTAACAACTCTAGCAAGAAAGGTTGTAAAATCTTACTTAACAAATGTTTCACTTAGCAACAGAAATTTTGGGCTCAATTGTGGTTGAAAGTCGAGGACTACCTATACTCTTTTTTTTTCTTCTCTCTAGCTCTCTTTGATTCTCTAACAAATACACACACATAGACTTTGGACACCATAAAAGCAAGCTAATATTATTCTGGCATGTCCTTTCATGGACTGTAATTCTCCTCCTTAGATTCTTTTGGCATTATCCTCAGCTGGCAGTTATTTTTCCTGGCAGGAAAATATGTCTACTGCATTGAAGAAGAAGAACTGAAGGGGAAAGGTACAGAAAAATAATAGACACACAGAGAGAAATGTTGCTAGGCTAAAATCTAATTCAGTACTCTAATAGTGGCCAACCACTTATCCTTAGCAGCTGCTATTCAGTGGTACATTATCTCTGAACGCAAAGAATCCATTTAGTCATTAGGAGTTTTATATATTATGCAGTTATAGCTAAATATGGTACAGATATAGAATACAACATATTCTATAAAGAATAAATTTATGCTATAATATTCTATTATAATTACATTATAATGTAAATTTAGAGCCTCTAAGCTAAAAGGTCCTTGTCATATAATATCAATCAACTATACATATACAATTTAATGGGTGAAAATATATTCTATTTTAAAGCAATTTCAGAAAGACTCATGGAAAAGAAGCATTTAAATGTTTTATTTCAAGTTTCTATCCACTTCAAGTGATCCAATTCCACAAGTACCCTGTTTCCCCTAAAATAAGACTCAACCAGAAAATAAGTCCTAGTTTGATTTTTCAGGGTGCTTGTAATATATGCCTTACCCCAAAAATAAGCCCCAGTTAAGATCGTCAGCCAGATGGACACATTTAGTACCGTATTTCCCCCAAAATAAGTTCTAACTGGAAAATAAGCTCTAATGTGTCTTCTGGAGCAAAAATTAATATAAGACCCAGTCTTATTTTTGGGGAAACATGGTAGTTTGGTGAGTGTCTTTTCAAAGAACCACAACTAGGTGAGAAAGACTCTTAATAAACAAGTCACTGTTATCTTTATAAAATAAGTCTAATTAAGAAATCAATCATGCATTAAACAAATTGGGTGCCATCCAGCTGCACTGAGATTGCAATCCAAACATTTCAGTCAGCAAGATAATTCTAATCAAGAATTCTTGGTGTGCTCCCGATATATCTGTGGCACAACAGTCGCTGAATAATGAATTTGTCCAGATCCCAGTTAAAGGCTATTAGTACATCATTTTATTGCAGTAAATAATAATTAATCATATTCTATAAAGTAATACTTTTAGAAATCTGCAAATCACAGATTTTCTTTTTCATTTGTAAAACAACCCCAAAATTTGGTAAGATTTGGGATTCTAAGGCCTATCACAGCTGTTGCTGGTACCTGGTTATAAAAGCGGAAATCTAACCCTGAACTAAGGCATACTTTCTTGAGCTGCAAAAATACAGGATGACCATTAGATGGCAATGAGGGATTAATATTTTTTGCCTCTCTTTGCTATCAGACAGAGGTTTCTGCTACCTGGATCTGTTGCTCATAGTAAATGTATAGAGGTAGAGGTAGAGATAGCCAGAAACAGATACAGAAATTTATTTTTTTTAAAAGATGGTGATTCTTTGCAGGGAAAGAAAAAATAGTGTACAAGGTGCCATTCATACTAGTTGCCTGTTACATTCAACCAAACCTTCCACTATTGCATTTCTGGTTAACAACTTTACAAGACTGCATCACTTTCAGGGAAAATATCCAAAGGCACTTTACTGCTGTGTGTAAAAATACCAGTGTGCTTTGTAATACTAGGTCTGTAGTAGTTAGATAATTTGATTATTTTCATACAATTATTTACTATCTTCTTGACAGCTCAAGGTAGTTAACAATGATGTACAGAGAGATTAATTGCAAACATAATTCCATCCTCTATAAAAACTGCCTATAATTGCCTATCCAATTGAACAGTCAGACCAATTCATATGCAAAATAATTGTCTGAATAGGACAAATTTTGCTTCAGTGGAAAGGTAAGGTAACTCCATCTACTTTTGCAGTCTTAAGATGCTATCCCATTCAAACCATAAGGTGCTTCATTGTTTTTTGGTTTAGCTTTTCTTTGACCCTAGCATTTGTACTTTGAGAGTCAATTTGGTGTAGTGGTAAAGGCACCAGACTAGAAACTGGGAGACCAAGAGTCCTGGTTCTGCCTTAGGCACAAACCCAGCCTTGGGCCAGTCACTTTCTCTCAGCCCTAGGAAGAGGCAATGGCAAACTACTTCTGAAAAGACGTGCCAAGAAAACTGTAAGGGCTTGTGCAGTCTCTTGTCCAAGCAATCTCTGAAAATTGGACACATTTAACGTTCGGGGAGAAAAGTACTTTAAACTCTGGTTTGTTGCTCAATGACACTTAAGGACTCAGTTTGCTGTGATTAATTAAATAAATCCATATTTTAAACACTTAATGGTTTGTGCAATGGATGGACCCAATCATTATCCCCAATGTTAAGATTAATCAATCATGAATTACACAATAAAACTATGTATACTCCACAAATATCCTGACAAAAAAGGGCCCCATTTTAAATCACAATTCAGATCAATATATACAGTAAATATACCATAGAAAAACCAAGAATTTTAGGTGCCAAAATGCACCTCAAAAATTGGATTTGGCTTATCTGCAGATTGTCTGCTAATACATATGGTATATTTAATGCTTTAGGTATTGGACAGAGCAGAAAAAACTAGATTGAAGCCCTCATTCAGTCACATTAGCCCAACCTATTTCACAGAAGAAATGCTATATATGTTAGGTATACCATCTGGAGGTCCTAAATGAGCTATACATTTAAGAAATGTACTGTCATCAAATTTACTACCGGTACCAACATGCCCAAAGATAGTAAAAGGTTTTTTTGTTTACTGATTAGATTGCTATCACACCTTTCCATCAAGAAAGAATGGAACAAATAAATTATGTTAGTAGATGTTTCAATTTTATATTAAACAAAGTTGTGGTCTTTTACATATACAAACCATCTTTCTTCCTCCTGGAGATTCAAGAAGTTCTTAGCAAGTGCCACCTCTTCTGGAATATGGCTGTGCTTTGTGAGATAAAAGGACTAACAAATATAGAGAATGAACAGGTGGCAAGAAAATAAGATAAGGAAACAGAATGGCAAAGTACTCATTTATCTAGAAATAAGTAACAGGTGCAGTAGTAGACATAAAGATAAAGATAAAAGACACAGTTTCCCAAATAGACAATTTCCAGGGGTTGGAATTTCAATTCCCAGCATTCCACAGCCAGTATAGCCCTTGATGAGAATTCTGGGAATTAGTTGGTAAGCACCAATCACAAGAGACAAGTATTCCCATTAGATGCAAGTTGCAGAAAAAATGATTAGAGAGTAGACTTCTTTCTCTTTCTTTCTTTCCTTCCTTCCTTCCTTTTTTTCTTTCTCTTTCTTCCTTTCCTGCTTTCCATTTTAAGACCTTTTTCATAACTACTAGTCCCCTTTTTTCAAATAAAGGACTAACTCACCAGGGAGACAAGTTATAGCTGAGTCTATTTTCTTTTTGTTTTTTTAATTTGCAGTCATTTCTTAAACATAGGAAATCATTTAAGAAGAATCCAGCACCTGCAATTAGGAATAATACAATCATTTCTATAATTTCACAGTTTACTGCATCAGTCATAAAAAAATTATGATCAGATTGATTGGTCCACCAATTACTGGGTCACCAAAGGAATTATTTCAAATAAAAATCCAAGGTCTGAACCCCACAAAAACACTGTCATTCTAAATTCTGTTCTTTTTATTCTAAATACAAGGAAGAATGAGAAGCTTTGATTAGAATAATAGAATCTGAATTCAAATCGATCCAGCCCAAATTTAAGAGTCCATTTATTCACGATAATACTTTCCACAATTGTTACTTGTAGCAAGTTCTCAGAAATCAGATTCCCTTTAAAAGCACTTGTTTTAACCTCAGTTTCCTTTCAATGTCATGGGACCAAATGTGATATTTTAAGACTGATATGGAGATTATGTATGAAATCTACATCAGAAATCTTAATAAAAACATTCTGATTTAAATAAACAACAAAATTTAGTGAAGAAATACAGCCAGGATTCAGATCTGTCTTATATTTCTGCAAAGGTCAGCAGATGAGGTGATATTTCCTGTTTTATGATACTCCCAGTGACATGTGCAATGTTTGATCTTTCACTACATTTCAATCCTGTCTCTTTTCAGGCTAATGTAAGAACCAGGATGAGATAATAGTTAAAAGGCTGGGGGCAAGACTGGAGACCTCTATACAAATCTACTCCTAGTCACTGATTTTGTACCCACCCAGTGACCCAGTCCTCCTAGCCCAACTTACCTCACAAGGCTATAGTAGAAAATCAGAAAAAGGAGTATTATACTTGGAGTTTCTAGAAGAAAGACAGTGTAGGAAGTTAGCACCCACCCCTGGAAGAATGAAATATTTTAGGAAATATTAAAAAGGCAGAATATTATGTTTCCCTGGATGAGAATGGAGAAGCATGTTTTAAAGACAAAGCAGCTCCCACCTTCCTGCCTTCCCCCTTTTGTCAACGGGCCAGAGGCAGAAACTTAATCTCTGTTAATGGGCCATAATCTGTAACACAATAGGACCCATCTAGGACAGAAACTGACTACATGGCAGATTACATCAGCCAGCAAGGCTAGCTAAGACCCCCATCCCCTGGGAGGCTGACAACCAATCAGGATACTCTTTCAGGGCTCCAGGAAGTTCAAAGCCAGAGAGAGCATAAAACCCGGGAACTCGCTGTATCTTGCCCCTTTTCTGTTCAGGAACTCAAGCCATGTGATCCTGTCCACCATTAAACCATCTTTCCAAGCAGTCTCCATGTTTCCAGTGTCTTTTTCCCCATTTGGAGCAGAACCCAGAAGGATATTTCTTCCAACAACAGTATACAAATTAATGGAGTGTTATGTATTCTAAAAATTTTCTTTTAAAAATGGAGAGATGTGGTCTTTTCACATTCCCTACATTCTGATGTCGATTTTTGGTGCTCTAAATTAACAATATCCAGAGTCTGAAACTTATTCTCCCTTAAGCTGATGGACAAATGCAAGAAAAGTTCTCATTATCAAAGGAGGCTATAGTGTTACACAAATCTGCCTCTCCCGATTTTAATGGACCCCATTTAATGTGTTTTAGTAACTAATTCCTTGCAACTGGGATAAACTGAAGGGTCCATTACCAGATTCTGGGTCTCCCTCAAAAGCCATGAGGACTAGAAGCATAACATGCAGGAATGCAATCAAGCTTTCCATGGGAGTTATATCCAGGACGTTCTCTGTCCATCTCTTTATGAAATTTGCTTCCTAAAGGTAAAAGTAAAGATTCCCCTTGCACATATGTGCTAGTCATTCCCGACTCTAGGGGGCAGTGCTCATCTCCGTTTCAAAGCTGAAGACGTCTCTGTGGTCATGTGGCCGACATGACTAAACGCGGAAAACTCACGGAACGCTGTTACCTTCCCACCAAAGGTGGTCCCTATTTTTCTACTTGCATTTTTACATACTTTCGAACTGCTAGGTTGGCAGAAGCTGGGACAAGTAACGGAAGCTCACCCCATTATGCGGCACTGAGGATTCAAACCACTGACCTTTCGATCGACAAGCTCAGCATCTTAGCCACTGAGCCACCACATCCCTGTTGGGAAGTTTGCTTCCTGTATCACCTTTAAGCCAGTTTCCAACAAAACTTGTCACAACTGTGACTTCCCTCATCCTAATCTTTAGTTCTGGATGGGGTTGCATTACTTGAGACAGACCCACTGCACAATTTGGGGTTTCTTCTAGACTTGTGATTCCTGCTCAAAGAGAAGGTGGCAATCATGGCTAGGAGAGTCTTTGTACAACTTTGTGATGTGTGCCAACTGTGTCCTTTTTTAGATCAGGGTCACTCAATTCACCTTGGTCATTTCAAGCTTGGGACCACTGCAAAGTGCTCTACATGGGGCTACCCTAGAAGATTGCAAGGGCAGATTTGGAGGTCCCTAGGGTGGCATTTGTAATATCACTGTATTGATGGTCAATCTGCTTCTGGATGCAATTCAAGGTGTTGATTATTACCTTTAAAGCCCACTCTGGCATCAGTCTGGGATATCTGTGGGACCATCCTTCCCCAATGGGATTGGCCTGCCCCATTCTTGCTGTCAGTAGGGGCCCTACTGCAGATCCCATCAGTCAAGGAATTTCAACTGGTGGGAACCAGAAGAGCCCTTTTTGCCATGGCCCCTGTCCTCTGGGACATTTTGCCACAGGAGGTGAGATCTGCCCTCACCCTTCAGGAAAAGCTTTAAAACTTGGCTATGCAGATTGGCTGAAGCAGCTCTTGGTTGGTGCAGGAAATAAGAGAAGACACCACCATCACCTCTCCACTCCAAACCCAAGGTTTTTGGTTTGTTTTGATTTTTTTTGTAATTTTATCTGGCTTTATATTCATAACTGTTTTTGTATCTGCATATTTTACCACGTTGCAAGCCGCATAGAGTTGCCTCCCACTGTGAGATGGGTGGCCAATAAGTTTAATAATTTATTAATTAGTAACATAATTGTGTTATTAATCCTCTTGGCACTGGGAACGACCATATTAAACAGAAAGCAGAGCAGAGCAATGAGCGGCTTGTGACATCTTGCCAGCCCAAGCAGAAAACGTACATCACAAGTCATCTCTTGGGATGGGGACACACACACACACACACACACAACGCGGATGGTGCAAGATTTCCCCGCGTCTCCGCCAGGCTCCTGCCTGCTCCTTCCCCACCCTCTCTCGGGCTTCCCCTCTCGCTGTTCCCCCCCCCCCCCCCGATCTTCTCCCGCCTTTGCCAGTTTCCTTTCCGAAAACTGTCGCCGTGGCAACCGGCTTCAGCGGGACAAACTGAACGAAGGATGTGGTTTTGCATGAGACTTCAGCGATGGAACATTGCCATGGCAACCCGCCCGCGCCGCTCCTCAACCAAGCTCCGCCCGAGCGGATCGGGCGGGGCGGGGTGGGGGGGGGAGGAGGAGAAAGACGAGAGTCTTGAAAGGATGAAGGCAAAAGGAAGGAACGAAGCAGGGAACTGTTAGTCTCGCACATGCGCAGTGGGAGGGAGGGGCCTGGGAGGTAAGAGGAAGGGCTTATTGGGAGGGGTGGGGCTTAAAGGCCGCTGTAATTTTGAAGGGGAACAAAGGAGCGGAGTCCTGTTAGGCGGATTGCTGGGATTAAGCAAGGCCTACAAGTATTATTTCTAGCCACGTGACTTTACAGCAGCCCCCCCCCCCCTCCTGTGGCCTTCCAGGACCTTAAGGGCTGACATGTTGAAAGGGCTTTGATATGAGTTGTTAAATTGGAGTTGCCAGACTGTACCCCCTTTATCACATGGCTGTGTGGGGCTCTTGCGGGACCCTCCAGGTCCTTGGGGGTTGAAGTGACCAGGGAAGGCCTTTCCATGAACAGCAGAGTCCCATGACTAGAATTTGATGATGTCAGGCTTTGGGGTTACCTAGCAGGATTTGAAAAAGAAATTATCCCCATAGGAGTCAGTGCCTCCTATGAAGGATTGTTTTGATCTTCGATAGGAGGCGCCTGATTCTGTTTTATTACACATAGTGTAAACAGGCAGGGACTGTTGTGATTTCAGCTACTTATCCTTTGGGATCTCAAGTTCTGAATCTTAGTACAACATGCTGAAAGGAGGCCTAGATCTGTGTGTCTCCACCCTTAAGCTAGTATCCAGTTAGAGCCTACTTCAGGACAGTGCATCCTAGGCAAAGTTGATGTACTACAGGTAGCCCTCGATTTACGACCACAATTGAGCCCCAGGTTTTTGTTGCTAAGTGAGATATTTGTTAAATAAATTTTGTCCCCTTTTTACAACCTTTCTTGCCAGAGTTGTTAAATGAATCGCTGCAGTTGTTACGTTAGTAACATGGTTGTTAAGTGAATCCGCTTCCCCATTGACTTTGATTGTCATAAGGTTACAAAAAATATCAGAGGACCCTAGGGCAACGTGGCTGTCATAAATATGAATCAGTTGCCAAGCGTCTGAATTTTGATGACATGACCATGGGGTTGCTGCAATGGTTGTAAGTGTAAAAAACGGTCATAAGTCACTTAGTGCCATTGTAATTTCGAACAGTCACTAAATGAACTGTTGTAAGTCAAGGACTACCTGTATACCATCTAACAAGCTTGACATGTTATTAAAGGCATGCAAACACATAAGATTGACATAATAAAGTGGCAACCTCAATTTTAAGGCACTGCAGAGCATGGAAGTGTTTACTCTGTTCATGGGTCTGAGTTGATATTATGCATGTATTGGAGGAAGATTCAATCAAATTGAAAAATGGAATGCAAGCAGAAGTCCAAGAAGAAAAAGTTTGGAAAAGAAAGTAACCTGGAGTGAGGGTTAAATATGAGGCAAATACAAGACAAGGTTTTGGGGAGGAGGAAGTACATCCATCTAGGCAGAATGTATAGAGAATAGAGCAATACCTAAGATTTAAAAATGGTACAGTATTTGACTAGGCAGCTGTGATTAGTTTGAAGATCTAGTGACAATTAACAGTGATAAGCCTGAATGGGATGTTGGTATAATCTGAAAGCTTAAAACTTTATAGTATATAACATGATAGAAAATTACAGAAATGTATGGAATGTAAAGTAGATGATGGGGATAGGAAACAGAGCAATATATCACTGTCCCTGGGTAAACTTAAAATGTTTCTTGAGGTTCACAATAAATATACATTCTTGTGCAATCTTGTTTTAACTCATTCTATTGTAGTGCCGTCTTAACAAGTGCTGGAACTATGATCTAAGAGCTCTCAATCTATCATATTTTTTTTTTATTTTTTAAAAGTCAAGGGATCTGTCACTTTCTAATGTTTCTCCTTCCCTACTGTAACTCATTTAACCTTTTTTTAAACTTCTGACCTCCAATTTTTAATCCATTTTATTTGGTTGGCATCCAAAATTATCTGTAAATGAATCAAGGAAACACTTCGGTTAGTTGGTATAACTCAACACTTTTTCTTCTCCTTCCCCTCCCATCTTTCATCAGGATTGGTGGAAAGCTGATGCATTTCTTGGAGATGGTTGCTAACAACTGAGTGAACAAAAGCAACGGATGATGTTGGCTGGAGAGATCAGAAGACTGTATCAGAGCATACCAAAATACTGAATGCCTAAATATTAATTGTATATTTGTCATAAGGGTTTTCTAGAGAACAAGGTACTTTTATTATTTTTTGTTGGGGAGGGAGTGCTGATTTCACTCAGGTTTCAGATGCTAGGAAATTATTAGGCTAAGGAGAAAGGTTTGCGAGATAGTGATGAATGTGAAGATAAAAATGAAGGAGGTTTTGTGGTTTTGAACTGAGTCATATTCAGGCAAGGATATTGAAATGGAACTGATTCTAACAAACTCCTAAATCCTCTTGGGCAAATAATTCCATTTTAGCTAAAGCTTCCTCCTAGAATTGCTTTAAGTAAAAACAACTGTGGTAGAAGGGTGAAATGCATTTTCTCATTAAAAGAATATTTGTGCTATATGGAATATTTCTTTTGGGGGAAAGTGGATAAAGCTAAGGAGCTAGAAAGATAATTTTTAAACAGTTTTGGGATCATTGATGAATTCAGGTGGTCTTTCAGGTGATCCTTTAGATAAATTTTGAGATAGCATTGGACCTAACTGCTGAAAAGATATGCGGTTGTTAATTTTATGAAAAGTGAAAGTGTCTGTTCAACTTTGCAGACAATTGCTGAAATAACTATAAGCTTTATTGTTCAGCCAGTTTAAGAAACCTGGAAGGCAGGCTTCTGTAATCTGTTGCCCTCCAGATATGCTGGGATCACAATTCTCAGACTACCAAACTGCATAGTTTATTAGGCCATATTTGATTGGGATTCTGGGAACTGTCATCTCAACACTTTGGAGAAGAGGTAATTATGACTAGATTTTTCCATGATCTCCTATGCCGAGACTTGGTGACAGCCAGATTTTAAATGTGGCAGTAACAGTCAGTGTTACATCATGTTCTCCCATGTTCAGGCTTACTCATATCATATAGGAAGTCTTGACTCATCCTTAGATTGAGACCCCAGATTATGAACTTGCCATTCGACCTTGCTAAGGTTCAATTTAAGTCTGTTCCTCCCCAAATAACCCAGTCAAGACTCTTCATTGCATCATTTTTCTAACCCAGTACAGACATTTAAAGATTAATATAATCAACATGTTGATGATACTCACCCTTTGCTGCTGAGTGACATTACTCAATGGCTTCATGTAGCTGTTAAATAAGAAGAGCGAAAGGGCCCATGGCGTTCCATAATGGGCTCCATTTCATTCTCTCCATCAAGATACTGGCTGTTCAGGAATAAGAACCACCACTAAAAAAGGGTGGCTGCACTCTTGCAGAAGCATATCATGGTGGTATGTTGAACTCTGGTTCAAAGGCGTACCATGGGTGGTATGAAAGCTGTGGGCAAAAATGACAAGTTTAGGAGGGCGACACTCCTTCCCCCCCCCTCCCCCCGTCTCATAAAAGGCTACCAGGCAGGACAAGAAGTGCAATTTTCATCCCGTAATACCCTGGCTTGAATTTTAACAGATAGACATCTAGATATTCCTTTTTAATATTTTCCAAAATAGAATTACAAATAATTCTACAGAAGATTCTTCTATTTCACAGTTTTTAATACTCTGTCTTCTGCATGTTTAACTTTATTTGTCATTTAATGTCGACATGGAGGAAGAGGGTGCTTATGCCACTACTTTTGGTAAGCCTTTCCATTAGATATAATTCTTAGCTGACACAAAACAATTAGGGAATGACTATTTACAAGTTGTGCATTTCAGTATTATAGCTCTATTTTGGGAGACAGCCATGGAAGAAAAAAAAATCACATTGAATTGAGAAGATGAAAGAAACATGATATATAGTACATTATACAAGTTAAGTTATACTAAGTACCAGAAGTGAGCATCTGGTGAGGATTTCTTTTATAGGAATAGTTGAAATACTCACTTTTATGGAGCATCATTTTAAAGGGAAAGGTATTTACTGGTAGTTTGTTGTTTCATCATTGCCATTTAAATGATAGCCATTTGGATTTTAATCTGCTCTTCAGAGGGTTTAGGACAGTGCATATAGGCATCTTCCATCCATATAGTTATATAGGTTAAAACATGTTCTCCGGACACATAGACCTCAACTTCTACATGGTTGGCCAGGGAATTCTAGGATTGGTGGAAAGCTGGTCCACACTTCTTAAAATTGTCAATGTTGAGAAACCATGGTGTAGACCAATAACTCTTAGTGGCTTAGATAGTAAAGAATCATTATAGTGGTTGCAAAACTACACTTTGCTTGTCCCTAAACAAAAAGAACAAAGCAGGCTTGTGGTTAAGGCCCACTCTACAGTCCCATGATTTGCATAATTTGTTTGTTGGAGAAAACAAATTGGTTGGATGTATATCACATGCCAAGTCATAAATCAGTTTTACAACAATAATATTTAAATTTATTCAACATGCTAAGCCAGAGGCGTAACACATGATGGCTAAGCATGTGTAAAACTGGGCCCCAGGAAATGTTACAACACCATATTTGAATTTGGGGCTCCTTAATTGCAGTTAGAAGCTTTTAGCCATTTTTCATGCTACTTTCATAAAACAATTATTTTCAGAAAGTGATACAATGTTTCAGAATTCTCATCCTCTTTCTCTCACAGATAGAAATTGAAGATGCCATTCTTCAAATCTGCCTCAAGCTTTCGTTCGGAGAGTAGTGATGGAGACCTAGAAGGCATAGGTAATTTCCAAGAGAGGGAAGAGGATATTGTGGTGGTGATGATGGAGACCTAGAAGATATGGGTAACTTTTAAGGGAGAAGTTATTGCAGTAGGAACTGTCTACACTGCCAGATTCTACATTGGGATTAGAGCCCCTGAAACAGGCCTGTAATATGATTTAAGTGTTGAAATAGGAAAGCAAGAAGCTATCTTACGGTTCGTGTTATGTGTCCCTGTTTATTTATACTAGGAACTTAAAAACACACTGAACTAGGTCAAATGTATTTAAACCACTATTTGATTTTTATGATAATGATGAACTATACTTAGTCTTTAATAATTGACATTGATACTCTTTTTGCTGACTATAAAAAGAAACTTCCACAGTTAGTTATGTTCTGTTAGCTAATATCTGGATTTGGTGAAGGTATGGTGCAGTTTTCCTCATTGACTGGGATAGTTATTTCAAAGTGACTGTCAGGCTGCGACGTTTTGTTCATCCTTCTTGCAAACCATATCTTTATCAGTGACTTGAGAGTAACTTCTATTGGCATCCTGCTGTCAATTAAGTTGACAATGCAATGCAATGCAATGCAATGCAATGCAATACAATACAATACAATACAATAGTTGGATAACTGTGCCCTTGTGCCCTTATCTAATTTGCACATGTCCAAGATGGCGGTGCCCGCTGGGATCGTGATCTGAGGATGGGGCGCCGACCTATCTTTTGGGTCCTTCGGGGGTCGTTTTGGACATCCAAGACCCCAGGACCGGCTAGGGGAGCTCCCTGCCAGTACGGAGAGGGTTTTTTCTCCCTCCGTGACTGAGCAGCGAGGAAGAGCGATGTCGGGAGCAGCGGGCAGCTCAGCTGGGCGGCGGTGGCGTTTTCCGCAGCCAGAGGCCGCCTGGATGTTGGAATGGTGAGACTCTAAACCCGGGGGGTTGCCCGAAGAGTTGTAAGACGTGTTGGGCACCCCCGAAGATCTTTGGGACGCCGCCAGGCTTGTTTGGTGCCGGCGACGATGGTGCGGAGGGTGCTGGCAAACCCCCCCCCTTGGACTTGGAGCTGGGGGGGGCAACGAAACAACAAGGGCGCTGACCCTCCCCTTGGACTTGGTGGAGACGGGGGGCAATAAAACAACAAGAGGACGCTGGCAACCCTCCCCCTTGGAACTGGAGTTGCAGTGGGGGGGACGGCAATGAAACGAAATAACAAGAGTGGGAGACCTGTAACCAGGGTTGGGGCTAGGACCTAGTGTGTGATCTTTTCCCAGGCCTAGGAGGCCTCAAACTGTGGTTGTGTGAGGGCTGGGGGCTTGAGACAACTGCCCCACTTTTTGCCCCATTTCTCTCTCCTCCAGCGTTCCCCTTTAAGACTGGGCCCAATTGCATCAGCTGTTAGCCCATGGGACTACCTGGCTATGCTTATACTATCTAATCCCCCCTGATTCTGGAAAGGGCTATTCCATCTGAAACGGAGGATGGTACATTGCTGCATCCCGTCAGCTGAGGGGGCTGGACATCAGTTGACCACCGTGAGAGGGTGGCCTAGATGTCGGGGCCCCTGGGGGCTGAACCGGGATGATTCTACATATATGTATTTTGTCAGTGGAGGGGATTTGACCATCGGACCAACCGCCGTGAGAGGGCGGTTTTTGGACCTGACCCCCAGACACTGTCTGTTTTCATTGGTTCATCGCTGCCATCTCACCACAAGAGGGGGCTGACCAGCTGACCTAACCACTGTAAGAGGGTGGTAGGGTCTATTGCCCCCCTTGGATTGTGGTCATCTTGGTTCCGGACTTTGTCCCCTGTTGTGAGGGGACAGTGGACTTGGTCCTGTAAATATGTTTTTGAGATCCCCCATTTCTTTGTCTTCTCCCTTGCCTTAGGATATGGTCGTGCTACCCGTTTGGTTAAGATGTACTCAGCAGCGGAGCTTCTTGGTCTGCGAGACTCCCCCCTCTCCCAGGCTTGGCCCTCCACTCTATCGAGGGCCTACCTCGATGACGGGCTTTGGAACCCCGAGAGGTGGCATGCCACGAAGAGGGGGCTGCGGGATTTTTTAAAACTGTCTTTGTCTAAACTTTTAAGGGGTCGGGGAGGGGGGAGGGGGGTTGGATAGGAACTAGGGTTGTGGGTTTGGGGGATAGCCCACTTAGGGGAGGGTCGGGCCGGGATGCGCAACGGGGATGGGTGGGGGGGATCCGGGGGTAATGGGGGGGTCAAGCTTGTCCAGACTGTGTTTCCATCATTGGTACTGTGAGTGGGAGGGGTAGATATGGCGGGAGCAGGGGGCCATATCATGTAAAGGGAGCACGCACCTGCTGTCTTCAAGCGGTAGGGCGCTCCGGCCCCCAAAGCTCTACTCGTTTTCCAGGTTGCACAGACCCTCAGGGCCTGGGCCTTTGACTGATAATGTGCAACGCCAGGTCTGTAGTAAATAAAGCCCCCCTCATTTGTGATCTTGTTCAGGAGGGGGGAGCGGACCTGGCGGGTATTACAGAGACCTGGTTGGGCCCGGCGGGAGGGGTCCCTCTGGTAGAAATGTGCCCAGCAGGCTTCCACGCATTCCATCAGCCGAGGCCTCGGGAGGGGCGGGGGAGTAGCAGTTATTATTAGCGAAGGCCTTAGGCCGAGGGAGACCACTGTTCCTCAGACGGCCGGTTGTGAATCCCTCCTTGTGAAGTGGGGTCATGGGGTTCAGATGGGTTTGCTGATCATGTACCTGGCTCCCTGCCACGTGGCTGCAGCCCTGCCCGAGTTACTCAATGTTATCGCCGCGGTGGGGGTTGATATCCCCAGACTTATGGTCATGGGGGACTTTAACCTGCCGTCCGTGGGTGAGGCATCTGAGGTGGCTCGGGAGTTCATGGCTTCCATGACGGCCATGGACCTGACCCAGCTAATTCATGGCCCTACGCACAGGGGGGGAAATACTCTGGACCTGGTTTTTGTCTCTGGACAGTGGTTGAGTGATCTTGAGATAGGGGACTTAGTCATTGAGCCCTTGTCATGGTCGGATCACTATCTCTTTCGCCTTGACCTTCGAACCGCGGTACCCCGCCACAGGGAGGTGGAACCGGTAAGATGGTACCGCCCCAGGCGCTTGATGGAACCTGATAGGTTCCAGATGGAGCTTGGACCAATCCCCGAGGATCTTGCACACGCCTCGACTGGAGACCTAGTGGCCTCCTGGGATAGGGCGGCCGCTGGAGCTCTGGATCGAGTCGTGCCTTTGCGGCCTCTGACCTGGCGCCGTTCTCACCTGGCTCCTTGGTTTACCGAGGAGCTGAGGGAGATGAAGCGCTGAAAAAGACGCTTAGAGTAGTTGGAGGGCTAGTCTTTCTGAATCCGACCGGACACTGGTAAGATCTCATATTAAGAATTACCTAGTGGCGATAAAAGCAGCAAAATGTATCCATTTTGCTGCTCTTATTGCGTCATCAGATAATCGCCCGGCCGCCCTGTTTAGGGTGACCCCTCCCTGCTCCACCAGGAAGCGCGGGAGGACCCCTTGGAGGGAAGAGCCGAGGATTTTGTTCAATATCTGTATGACAAAATCACTCAGATTCAGGAAAGTCTGGACTCTGATTGGGTAGGTCCAGCAAGGGTGACGGAGGCAGGTCTTGAGAATGTTATCTGGGACGAGTTTGATCCTGTGACCCCAGATGACGTGGACAGGATTCTGGGTAGATTGAACGCGACCACATGTTTGTTGGACCCGTGTCCCTCCTGGTTAGGACTGGCTTCCCGGGAGGTGACGCGAGGCTGGCTCCAGGGGATTATAAATGCTTCATTGGGTGAGGGTGCCTTCCCCGCCGCCTTGAAGGAGGCAGTGGTGAGGCCTCTCCTCAAGAAACCTTCCCTGGACCCGGCAGTATTGGCTAATTATCGTCCAGTCTCCAACCTTCGCTTTGTTGTGAAGGTTGTTGAGAGTGTGGTTGTGCGACAGCTTCCCCAGTACCTGGATGAAACGTCGTATTTAGATCTGTTCCAGTCGGGTTTCAGGCCTGGGTACAGCACGGAAACGGCATTGGTCGCGTTGGTTGATGATCTCTGGAGGGCTCGGGACAGGGGTGCTCCTCTGTCTTGGTCCTGTTAGATCTCTCAGTGGCTTTTGATACCATCGACCATGGTATCATGCTACACCGGTTGGAAGAGTTGGGGGTGGGAAGCACCGTATTACGGTGGTTCTCCTCCTTTCTCTCTGACCGGTCGCAGTCTGTGTTGATGGGGTGGGGGGCAGAGGTTGACCCCGAGGCCTCTCATATGTGGGGTGCTGCAGGGATCGGTCCTCTCGCCCCTTTTGTTCAACATTTATGTAAAGCCACTGGGTGAGATCATCCGTGGTTTCGGGGTGAAATACCATCAGTACGCTGACGACACCCCGGACCACCCCAACGATGCCCTTGAAGTGATGTCCCGGTGCCTGGAGGCCGTACGAATCTGGATGGGGAGGAACAGGCTCAGGCTCAACCCATCCAAGACTGAGTGGCTGTGGTTTCCGACATCCTGATATAGTCAGCTGGCGCCATTGCTGACTATTGGGGGCGAATCATTGGCCCCCACGGAAAGGGCTCACAACTTGGGTGTCCTCCTGGATTCACGGCTGTCTTTAGAAGAGCACTTGACGGCCGTGATCGGGAGGATTTTTCATCAGGTTCGCCTGATCCGCCAGTTGTGTCCCTTTCTAGATCGGGACTCCCTACACACAGTCACTCATGCCCTCGTCACCTCTCGTCTGGACTATTGTAACGCTCTCTACATGGGGCTTCCCTTGAGGTGCACTCAGAGGCTCCAACTGGCGCAGAGTGCGGCCATGCGGGTGGTTATGGGAGCAACGTGGAGCTCCCATGTAACACCCCTCCTGCGCGAGCTGCACTGGCTCCCGGTGGTCTTCTGAGTGCGCTTCAAGGTTCTGGTTATCACCTTTAAAGCGCTCCATGGCTTAGGACCTGATTATCTACGGGACTGCCTGCTACCACCAATAGCCTCCCACCGGCCAGTACGCTCCCATAGAGAGGGGCTCCTCCGGGTGCCTTCGGCCAAACAATGTCGACTGGCAGCCCCTAGCGGGAGAGCCTTCTCTGTGGGGGCACCTACGATCTGGAACGAGCTCCCCCCGGAGATACGGAGGATCCCGGATCTGCGCACCTTCCGTCGTGTGCTTAAAACTTTTATTTCATCAAGCTGGCCTGGCCTAAATCTTCTCCCCTTTTAAATATAAATTTTAAATATAAATTTTAATCTGTTTTAAATTATGGGGTATTTTAAATTCAGCCAAATTATTTAATTCATTTTTAATTTATTTTAAATTTTTGTACTTATGTGTTATATTTTGTGGCTGTTCACCTCCCTGAGTCCTTCGGGAAAAGGGCGGTATAGAAATTTAATAAAATAAATAAAATAAGTAAACTGTGACTTTAAATCACTAATGGAAAATCTGCCATAATAATTCAAGTTCCCCCTGCTTTTCTATCCTGTTGGAAAGCCCTTTATCCCCATAGATCAAAAGATTTGGCAGGCAGTAGCTAAGGACTTAGAGCAAGTGTATTTTTGACATTTAGATTTACTGAAGGTTTCCCAGAATTTCATCATCTATTTTATGTGTTGCAGTTTTTCTCAGTCTAAATCTGTTATAAAATATCTGTATCATCTTCATTTCAAATATAGCTTGACAGTTTCATAAAGGGTATTTGACTGGAGGTGTTGCTGTGGTTTTGTTTCAAAAATGTTGATGTACTGCCACGGAAAGCTGTGAAATCTTTAGAGAAAAAGGTTGAGAAAATGTAAGATGTACAGTAAAGTGTGCAAATGTGCACCGCTAAAAGAGCTTCTTGCTGAGCTGAGCAAACAATAGTGCAAAATAGGGTGGGGAACAAAAATTGAGGTAACAGAATCGTTGCATATCTCCCCATTGAATCAAATAATCGTATTCTGTTAATTTTTGATTGGAAGAGATTGGGAGCTCATTCTCAAGCCAGATTAAAATGCTGCCAAGGAAGCCAGCTTTTGAAAATGAACAGGCAAGAAATAAGCTCTTTGTATCCCAATAATAAAGGGGCCAAAGAAACAGAACCAGGGCACCGTGGCTGTTTTCCACATGCCTTGGTACATTTTGTGAGCTACTCTTTAAGCTAGAGCTCTTCATTGTATATTGGTTTTGAAATTGGAACTAAATTAAAGAAAACACAAAAGTCTTTGCTAGCATATGGGGATAGCTAGGGGCATGAATCTCTGGTAGTACGAGGACCCGGAGAGTGAGTCATTAAACTGCGAATGAGCAAGTATGTCTGCCTGTACTTGACTTCAGAATTGTCCAAAGCAAGACAGAAACAGAGGCAGATGGATGGAATAAAGCATGTATCCAGATCAGATTAAGTTGCATAAAAAACTTATTCCCTTTTTCTAGGCAAGTATTTCACACGTTCAGAAGAAGCACCACCGTTTTTATTTTCCAAAAAACCCTATAGGGCAGTGATGGCTAATCTTTTTGCTATCGCGTGCCAAAAGGGGACGCGCGCAGGGAGATTGCCCACGTGTGTGCCCACACCCATAATTCAATGTGCTACCCGCCTCTCCCCCCCCCCGCCGCTTTTAGCACGTGATGGCCTAGTGGGCCCGGTAGGCCTGTTTTTCACCCGCCCCAGGCTCCAGAGGCTGTCTAGGAGCCTGGGGAGGGCGAAAACGGCCTTCTCCACCCCCCTGGAGGCCCTCCAGAGATCGGAAACAGCCCATTTCCCAACTTCCAGTGGGACCAGAAGGCCCAAAAATCAGCTGGCCGGCGCATGCATGCGTGCTGGAGCTGAGCTACAGCAACATTCGCACACCCACTGATATGGCTCTGTGTGCCACCTGTGGCACCCATGTCATAGATTCGCCATCATGGCTATAGGGCCTTGATACATTCTTCTAAATAAAGGCAATGCTTTTCAATAAGCTAGCTTCTCATCTACATTTCTAATGAATTTTTTACTGGAAAAGCAAAATATATGGGGCAGAGGGACTTGCCAGGGTTATGCAAGGGAGGTATCTGTGGCTACTTTAGTGTTTCTGAGCATTATGTTGTTTATCTCTGATCTAGACAGTAAGTTTGTGTATTCTCAGTTTGACTCCATAGCACAGAGGTGGGTAACTATGGCTCTTTTATGACTTCTGGACTTCAACTCCCAGAATTCTGGGAGTTGAAGTTCACAGGTCATAAAAGGGCCATAGTTCTCTACCCCTTCCATATCATATGATCTGAAATTCAGAAGGTATCCTGGAGAAGAGCAGAAATTATTTTCCCATTGGTTAGGTTCCTTATGGATATGTGCGAGATGATACAGCTTTTGGTATTCTTGGCAGGTGCACTATGAGATTGGTGGAAAATAAAATATTCTGGTATATGAGTACAAGAATAACTATCCTGATTTTATGGAAAGTGGTTAAACTTCAGGGAACAATCTAGGCCAGAGGGTCTTCAAAGAGTGTAGGGAGATTGTGGTAAGACAGTGATATATATTGATTGGGCAGGGAGAAAATTGAATTTAAGCAGAAACATCTAGTTCTCTGCGTCTTAAAAGTGCTTTTTATAAAGTAATATAGGTGCGTTAAGTTTAGCAAAGACAGAAAAGTAATTTGTGACCACCTATAAGCCCTCACTATTTTTTGTCTAAGCCACAAAAACTGGAACTTGAAAATTAGCTTAATCCAGAAAATTAATATAGGCCAAAGAAGATACTATCTGTTTATGCAGAGAATCATATATAGATCATAAAGCATCTCATTACACAAACTAACAAAATCTATTTATTTGGACAGGGCCAGAGAACAAAATAGAGATAAGATTCTCAATCCTAAACTCAGTGATCCCTACCCCAGTTGTTTTGCTCCAGATGTGATAAACAGGTCTTTTAGAAGGATTCCTACTTCACCTTTCAGTGATTGGGAGGGGACCTCAGCAAAAAATTACCATACTGGATTGTCATTCTTATCACTTTTCTTTCTTTCTACCTGCATTTCCCATGACATTGTCTTCCACCAGCTGAAGGCGAGTTGGCCAAGTTGCAACGCCAGTTCCGCCTTTTAGAAGGTGACCGCCATGCTTATGCTTTGGAGTCTCGTGAAACCATCCGCAGACAGACGTACGTATTTAATCAAATATCGTTCATCAATTCTTCATTTCTCAAAATGTATTGTGAAACCTTCAGCATGTATAGGCTGGGAGGAGAAACTACCTTTTCCTTTAATCTTATGCAGGAGTTAAACAATTATAATTTAATTGACCTTATATTAGGGGCAAAGTAAGAGAAATGAAGGTGATTTGGAAGAAACTTCTCATGATCTTTTATATACTTTTAAAATGTCTCACTGTTATGTCTACTTCATTCTTCAGATGCATTGGACCTCAGCTCCTATTTTGGCCATGGGATTGAATGGGGTCAACTTCAAAACACATAAAGGTGCTTTTTCAAAAAAAGCATAAAGGTGCTTTTTCTGGAAGACTGTTCAATCAGAATCAGTTCTGATTGAATGTTGGAGAATGGAAGGAGTTATATTCCTTGCAGTCATGTAAGGACCACATGACTTCAAGGAATATAAATCCTTCTGTTCTCCACCGTTTAGTCAGAACCAATGAAGCTTCTTGGATGAGAAGCAAAACATCTTCAAGAAAAAACAAAAAAAGTCCAGTTGCCTTTTGAAAGAAAGCATCATAGAAGTCATAATATGTCTAATTGGATAGATTTTGGGAATTATGGAAAATCTACGAAATCTGTTCCAATTGCTATTATTAGAAGTAGCATTAGAAATAATTTAACTTCCCTCAGATGTCCATCTTGTTTGCTTCCAACCTTAAACATTTTTAGCCGAGTAGCTGATTTCTTACCTTATTATTTTTCAGTCCTGAATAATTTCATACTTTCTTAGCCTCATCTTTTTTTGGTTAGCGATGACACCCTGCATCCATTCTTTGATTTCAATCTTTTGAGCTCTCATTTCCAGATTTGGCTTTTGAAACAGTCTGGATATTTTATGCCTTACTTCATGGAGAAGACTAAAAATTGAAACATTAAAAAAAAATCAGTCTCTTTTCCCTTTCTTTCTTCATATGCTGATCCAGATGTTGACATAATGCTGATGCACATGACAACTGCTATGCTCTTAGTAACATATAATTAACCATTGTGAATGCGCATGAGTTGCTTTTATTTAATACCATTTGGCCATGTGGCCTACCCCACACAATGCTATACATATATACATCCATTTTGTAGGAATAATTGGTGTCTACCATTATGTGTGCTTGCAGAATTGCGCAGTATTGATCCAGGATTTTATTCATCTTCATCCTATCCCTTTAATCCAGTGTATTCCCAGAGAATCCAGTATTCCTACTTTCTTTCCTCTTTTTATTTAAACTACTTCATTTTGCCTACTATCAGGAGAACATCCCTTCCTGGTTTTCTATGTAGGCATTCAAAAATTATACCAACTTCAAGGGAACCATGTATTTTTATTTCCCCTGCTTACTTTAAGTGACAAGTTCTATTATCCCAACAGTCATCTCTGCCCCAGACAATTAAGCTCACAGATTTCCTAATGCAAATATTAGAGTGGATTGTCCAAACTGGCTGTCTTTTAAATACACATTCTACCTGAATCTCCATTTACCCTTTATTCCCCAGTCATAATTTGTGAAATACATGTTCAACTGCAAGTTCATAGCCCTCTAATCTTTCCTTGCCCTGTGCCACAAATTCTCCCGAACTGGCGCTGCCACCACTCCCAACCAAAATTCAACATCACCACCACCACCACCATGAACATCTTGTTCCTGCCCACCAGGCTGCATCACACCACACTATTTTACCACCTCTGAAAATCCCCACTTCATTTTTGTTGGACAGGGTTGAGGTCAAGCGCCTGGAAAAAGAGAACGAAGATCTACGATACAAACAGGCTGTGGCTGAGGGCCATGCCAACCAGAAGAAGGAAAAAGCCCAAAGTGAAATTCTCCGGTCCTTGTTGGCTGAACGGGATGCAGTGAAGGAACAAATAATGAAAGAAAAAAAGCGGATAACTCGGCTTGATCAGGAGGTATAAAGAGACAGGATAAGACCAAGATTTATTTTTCTAAAATGGGATGAAGCAGCAGGTTGGAGAGCTAGGATTCTGGGATCTTAGAAGATTGATGTAGTTACAATATGAAAGAACAAGAGATTAGGCATGTGCTGATACATGGTTTTAGAGACCGTATGGAAATGTCTAAGATGGCTGTCCGCTACATAACATCCAGTTGATGTATTGGGTTTTCAATTTTTAAAATACTCAGCTTTTTGGTCATATTGCTGAGAATTCTAGCAATTAACAATCCTCCTACATTAGGGAAAAACAATACAGGTAGTCCTCAATTTACAACTGGTTGCTTAGTGACTGTTCAAAGTTAGTCTGACCCAAAAAGGGATTTATGACTTAGATCTGAAGTTCCAACAGTCAGGCCCCCTTCATGTTCACATGATCAAACTTTGGACGCTTGGCAACACGGCCACATTTATGGCTATTAGCAGCATTCTGGGGTCACATCACTGCATTACACAATGATTTCACTGAAAATCGGTACTTCTGGATTTCAGCAAACCATGCTTAACAGTTGTTGCAAAAAACCATAAAATCGGTTCGGTTGCATGACTGACCCATTCTGTGACCATCACGACAAGACTGCAATAGGCAGATTTCATTATGGTCATATGTCCACAACTACCTATACTGTCTTTTTTTTTTCCAGATGTCTTTCACATTCAGAAAATTGGAAATTGATAAAGGAGTAACTGAATTAAGATTTAGACCTCTGGGTTAAATATAGGGATGAAGAATGCAGCAGGGGTTAGCATTTAGAGCCCAAGATCAAACGTTAGAGCAAAAGATGTGAGAGAATATGGATTTCTCCAAATATCTAATTTCTCGGATCTGAAACTAACCTGCATTTCATTTCCATTAACTACTGTAATTTCCTTTCCTGTTATTAATAGATCGAAACCTGGGAGAACCGTTTGGCTGACCGGAAGCAGACGATGGGCAGTGACAGCATGATACAGGAACAGAGAGCCCATTTGCAAAGAAAGATTCAGACAGTAGAAAACCAACTAGATAAGGTAAAAATAGTCAGGAATACCCAGATTTGGTGACAGAATTTGTGGTTGGTCTAAACTTTCTTCATTCTGCTCTCTGTTTCCAGATTACCTCTGAATTCAGTTCTCAACTCGTCTTGAATTCACAACTACGTGAGGATCTAGAAATTCTCCGAGTTGGACATGATCACTTTGAACAGCAGCATAAAGATTTAGAGGAGGTAAAGTGAATTTAAAAGACAATTATTGAATTGTTGGGATTCTTGGCTAACAGAATTTCAAGGAAGACTGGAGTCATGTTATAAGAGAATGAGGTTCTGTTAGAGAATTCTGGGATTCAGTTGCTTAGCGAGAACTTTTGTCCAGAATGGAAAGGTGTGATTGGCTACTTCAGTATCTTAAAACTGAGGTGCCAAATTGGCAAATAGGAAATTATGGGCTTAAAAATGCGGTTTGGAATTATTTATTTTGGATTATAAAGCTGAGATCATAATTTGACAATGAAATTCTGATGCTTTGAGATATATCTGGTTCTGCATATATTTGCTGTTAAAATCATTATCCAGAATATTCCAGTCTGTCAAAAATACATGTTGACTGGTCACCCACTTTTTGTAGAATTTCCCAAATGTAAGATGTTGCACATGTATGAAATTACATGGTGAAGATTACCTTGCTTTATGTGTTAATGAAAACATTAACAAATAAATGGATTTCTTGACTTTTTCCATGGAAGTAGAACCTGCAGCTTTTGATGCTGCTGCAGATTTCCCAAACGCATCTAAAGGATACTTTATGCTTGTGGAATTACACCCTAAAGAATAATCATCAACCCCAATTTAATTCTTGAGATTTGTCAGAGTTTAGGAATAAGAGAATTAAAAAGAAAAATGTATAAATAGGCATGTTGCTAAATTGAAGGTGAGGATATTTTGGAGAGAATGAAAGCCCAGTGACTGGGCTTCAAAAAGGACATGGAACCTTTGTGCAGAATGGTTGTGTTGCAACAAAGGTTTTCTTTCTCTGTTTGTCTCTCTCAGGAACTGCTGGAGACTCGTAAAACCATCATCAATGTGGTCAGCACCTCCTCTGCAGCTTATGATGCAAGGTTAGAGGAAAGCAATGCTCAGTCTTTGTTGGGAATGTGTTCCTGGATCTAGATGTGGTCCTATATTGCAAAGTTTATACTTCCACTGGTTCAAGATTGCTGCTTAAATGTTATGCTGCCTTCCCTTTTATCTGTAACTTTCACTTTACTTGTCTGATTGATATGGCTGCCTATCTCACCTAAAGTGATCCTAAATGATACACATTAAAACCAGGAATTAAAACATGTTAGAACAATAAGAATACATTAAACAAGACCACAAGAGTGAAGACATTAACATACAATATAACCAACGTGCGGGCTTCCAAATTACCAGGGAATCCCCAGTCCTGCGGTAAAAACCACATTTTGAGGTCTTTCTGGAAGGTCATAAGGGTTGAGGCTAACCTCACCTCAGGAAGGAGATGTTTCAGAGGATGGATGCCATAGCAGAAAAGTTTCACCTCCTAGGTTCTGTCAGATGGAATTATTTCTCAGAATGGGACCTGCAGAAAGCCTGTCTTGCCCAAACTTATGGAATGGGTAGATGTTGTACGGAAGAAGTGCTCCTTCAGATAACCCTTTAAAGCTGTGGTGAAATGTAAAATTTCTTACTACCGGTTCTGTGGGCGTGGCTTGGTGGGGTTAATGTGACTGAGTGGGCATGGCCAACTTTTTTTTTTTTTTACTTTTAAAATCATTTTTTCTACAACCTCTTTGGCCGAAGAGATTGTAAAAAAAATGCTTTTAAAAGCCTCTGATGATCAGGCAACTCAGCTGGGATCATCAGAGGCTTTTAAAAGCATTCTTTCTACAACCTCTTTGACTGAAGAGGTTGTAGAAAAAATGCTTTTAAAAGCCTCTGACAATCCCAGCTGAGCCACACGATCATCAGAGGCTTTTTTTTAACTTTTAAAAGCATTTTTTTGGCCAAAGAGGTTGTAGAAAAAATGCTTTTAAAAATTAAAAAAAAAAGCTTCTGATGATCACTCGGCTCAGGAGGGCATGGTGGGTGGGGGCAGGGATTTTTGCTACCGGTTCTCCGAACCACCCGCCACCATCGCTACCAGATCGGGCGATCTGGTCCGAACCAGGCGCATTTCACTCCTGCTTTAAAGCCCATGCCATGTAGGGCTTTAAAGCAGTGGTGAAATCCATTTCTTTTTGCTACCGGTTCTGTGGGTGTGGCTTGGGTGAGGTGTGGCTTGGTGGACATGGCAGGGAAAGGATATTGCAAAATCTCCATTCCCATCCCTCTCTCAGGCCAGCCAGAGGTGGTATTTGCCGGTTCTCCAAAATACTCAAAATTTCCGCTACCAGTTCTCCAGAACCTGCTGGATTTCACCCCTGCTTTAAAGGTCAAAAACAGCACTTTGAATTGGACCTGGAAGCAAACTGGCAACCAATGGAACTCACAGAGCAAAAGTATAACGTCTGTCCATCTACAGCAGTGTTTCTCAGCCTTGGTAACTTGAAGATTGTGTGGACTTCAACTCCATGCCGGTTGGGGAATTCTGGTAGTTGAAATCCATACATCTTCCAGTTGCCAAGGCTGAGAATCACTGATTTAGGGATACATACAATTGCCCATGCCACTGCATTCTGCACCAGCTGAAATTGATATTCTTCATGAATACTCTTCTCTATCTATGCATTGTGACAGTTTCTTAATTATTAACCATGCTTCTTCCATAGTTCAAACTTTTAATATTCTCCCTTTAATATCAAAACTGGTCTTTTACATTATGTAAAATAACCGTCTGCTTTGAGATCACTGAAATTATATGCTCCTGTGCATGTATGCAAACCATACCATGAAGACAATCTTACATTGTGACTTTGGCTAAAGGTGACGTGAACACTGCAACCTGTCTCTGGTACCCTGATCTCCCAAATTATGAAGTCTAACCTCGTTCTGATGTTCTTAGTCCATTACTGTTGGATTTATTACCTTTCCATAAACAGAAGAACTAGAAATTGAGCCAGGGTATACAATTTAGGGTCTGTCAAATTTTTCAGCTTTCAATTTCCAAACATTAGAGGTGCTCAAAAGTTGTGACATGCCTTGGGGATTGTAAAGATATTTTGGTTACTTTAATATAATTTAGATGTGCTTGGTAAGTAACTACATAAATATCATAACTTTTTACCATTTTGTTTGTTTTACATCATATGATGTATGTGTAAAACACAACCATTGTAGTTTGTAAATTGTGATTTTGGTTTAGAATCCAGCTAATTGTGGCTTATTTGGAAAACCTGGATAAGCATATCATGGCTCAGCATGATTAGTGAAGCCAGTCTCAATTAATTGGAAGTTAGGAGTGTATAGTCTCACATTTAATGCTTTCTATTATCCCTTTCCTAATCCATCTCAGAATACTTAGGCAGATTAACAATATAATATAGTAGGAAAAGTTAGGAATCTGGATTCTTGAGTTCTTAGAAGTTGCTTCGAGTCTAGTTTGATTCTTAGCCAACAGTTAGAACTACAAGCTTAGCAGGCACGGGCATCTGCAGCAGGTGGGCAGTGACAACACATGTGCCTTGACAGAAATAATATGACTTAGGTATTCACCTCAGATGTCCAAATCCAAGTACTTAATTGTGTTATATGTGCAATGGCATCACGTCACACTTGTCATTTTGACGTTGCGGTGGCTTATTTCCGGTGCCTGTGCTTGTAGGCTGTGATTCATGACATGATCAATGTGTTTAAAGCAAAAACTAAGAGAGCCATTGAGAAGAAATCTAGCAAGTGTCAAGGGTAAAATGCAAGCAGTCCTACATAAAACAGAAATAAGGCTCAGTTCTTGCTATCTTTCTCACACTTGAGCACCACAATGGGTCAGAGGCCTTCTCCTTTTATTATTTATTTATAAATTTATATGCCTTCTCTTTTTGGGTGGCAGAAGCTGTTATTCTCCCGGTTTGTTTGTTATTTAATGAACTGCTCAGATTTTAGGTTGTTTGCTTCTGACATTTTAAGCGATCTACTTAAAAAGATGTTGAGACTAGGAAAGGTTCAGAGAAGAGCAACAAAGATGATTAAGAGTCTTGAGGCCAAACTGTACAGTGAATGTTTGGGGGAACAGATATGTCTAGCGAAGAGAAGGACTAGGGGTGACATGATAGTCTTCCAACACTTGAGGGACTGTCACAGAGAAAAGGGTGGAGCTAGACTCCAAAGTATCTTCTGAGCACGAAAAATGACAAATGCGATATTTTCAAGAAGACATTGGACAACCTTTGTCCAGAATGATATAGATTTTCCTGCTCAAGAAGAGGGTTAGACCAGAAAACCCACAAGGGTTATTCCACGATTCTAAAACAAAACCACAAGGAAGAAAGGCAGGCACTAATAAGCAGGAGCAAAAATGGGAGAGATTGGAGCCCTAAATACTAATGAAGTAAATGTTCAGTCTGCTGAATAAAGTTTATTTCATGGGCATTAGGGATTCCTTTCCCTAACCTCATCCCTTTTCTTTTTTTCCACCCAAGTGGACTTTCCTCAATTGATGTAACTGAAAGATCCCAGGCTGGATAAGCTGGGATTGAAATTTAGCAGAAATCTTAATTAGAGATACCAGGAATTCAGCCTGCACTCATTCCATTGTGAGAAGAGTGCTGGGCTAAAGTTGGAGGAAGCTTTCTGACCCACAGGTGCTTTCAGCTTCTTTGCAGATGGAATCATCTGTGCCCTGACCTTATGAAGAGAAGTTAGGAATTGGTTCTGCCCACCTCTGAAATCTTGCCCTTATTTCTTCTTTGGGATAAATGTAGGGATGAAGCCCATGCCCGTTTGGGCCAGCTGCGAGACAAAGCAGAGAAGGATTTGAAGCAGTATATCTCTGAGATGAAAGAATTGGAGCGCTTCCTGGAGAATGACCGGCGCGTGTCTGAATTCGTCAACATCAAGCTGCAGGAAAGGACGTTCACTGAAGAAGCACTGAGAGCCAAGGCAAAGAAACGTGTGTATTTATTGTGCATAGGATTGACTTACAAATTTCCATCTTTAGAAGCGAAGGTGACTTCGAAGCTGTAGAAAGCAAGCTCTGACTTAAAAGCAAGCAGTTGTGGCATTCAACTGCCTGAGTAACTGCCCCTGTTAAGTTACTTGAAGCCAGCCATTTTATTTATTTTTTTAAATTTATATGATGCCCATCTCACTATCAAGCAACTTGCAATACCATAAATAACAGTATAAAGTAGTTTAAAGGTTAGTCATTTATTTATTTATTTATTTATTTATTTATTTACTTACTTATTTATTTATTTATTTAAATTTATTGGCTTCCCATCTTACCACAGGGTAATTCTGGGCAGCTTACAGTTACATATAAGCTAAAACATAAAATGTTAAAATCAAACTTTACAACCAAAGACACATGAGGAGGATGGAGGTGGAGGAGGGCGGGAGATGGGATCTGTTACCTTACTCAATCAAACGCCTCAATTGCACTGATCCCTCACCGAGGCCCCGAACTGATTGGCACAGCCATGTCTTTAGGCCCTTACAAAAAGATAGGAGGGTTTGGGGCCAACTTCACACCAGAGACCAAGATATTGGGTGCTGAAAGTTAAAACTTTAAAATTAACAACAAAGTGGATAAAAAGGACCAATGCATAAACAGTTACAAATTATTTACTTGTGTTTTTTACTCCTGATACAGGGAGCTGTAAAGAAAGGTCAATTGGTTATCAGAAGAATTTTAAGACAGTTTAGCTGTCTGCTTTAAAGGCACATATGGATAAAAAAAAGTGCAGTGAAAAGAAGATTCAGGCTTCATTCCATTGTATAGATCTTAGATGAAGTTTGTTTAAGAAATGGGCAAAGGCCTCTTCAAAGATGTTACTTAGAAATTCTGTAAGAGTTGTTTAAAATGAATATTCCGTTGTTTGATGAATTGGGAAGATCTTTGGATCAAGTTTGGTACTGTTGCTGGTTCATAAACTGCAATGATTCTAGGTGGGGCTAGCTTAGCTCCAGTGGTCTCTTTTCCAATAGCCTGATAACTTGATTACTGTAATGCAGTGGTGCACATCTGGGACCCTCAGAGTCTGCCAGATATTATCTAATTGCAGTTTTTAATAAGACGGAAGGGGGAAATTATTACAGATGTGACTTGGAAGTGACCATATTAAATATGAATGAAAGCAAATTTAGCTTTTGTCATGATCACACTCACTCCTTTGCAGATGTCTAGTACAGCACTCATGCCAGGTTTGGTGTTCAGTTTGGAAAAATGTTATTAAAAATTTATTGATAGAACAATCTAATGGTAACATAAATGTTTTGGATCTACTGAAAAGTGATTAAATTGTAATGGTTCTCTTTTTATTTTTTAATGTGTGTTCAGACTTTAGGCCCTTATGAAGGGACAGGTTTCAACTGTTTCTGAGTACTGCAGAGTTGGGAGTAACAGAAAATAAATTAAGCCCGTGTAATGTTAGAGGAAAACTGGGGTCCTTTCTTTCATTTTCTCCCAATAGAAGAAGAACGCAGACGGAAAGACAGTGAGGAAGAGTTGCTTGAATCTTACAGCAATGCTTTTGATAAACTCCTGGAGCTCACTGGCTCAAAAGATCTGAATATGGCTCTGGATACATTTGTTAAAGGTGATGTATGTGAATGGCAGTTAGGTTTTTTTTTAAAAAAAGGATCATTTTGTACTAGATAGTGTTCACTGTCTTGGCCTACCGAGGTTGGCCGGCCAAGAAGAGCCTACTGACTAAGACATTTGTGAGCTATTCCCCCTCTGGTGCCCCTTGGATATTTGGTTCCTGATTATTAATACATTGGCTGCTATAATGTTTATCCTTCTCTCTATAGATAGGGAAAGAAATTTTGCTCAATTCAACTATGTCAATGAGCAAAACAGCCAGAAGGACCGACTATGGGAAGAAATTCATGAGGTGAGTGAAAAATATTATCTCTCCTTTCCTTTCTCCTTTCTCTTTTAAGAAGGGCAATATTTTTTCTAGGTGTCTATGATTTTACTAACCACTGAATTGAAATACTATCCACTCATCTTTGAATTAGCAGAAATTTATAAATGCATATATGCATATATATGTATCCTGTTATTCCCTGTTAGGAATAATTGGAGTATCCCAGGCCTCCATTCTAGGCTCTGCACATTCAACATATTTATAAATTACTTGGATGAGGAGTTGGAAAATATGATTGTCAAGTTTGTAGATGTAGCAATGGCAAGATCTCTTAGACTTATATACCGTTGCACAATGCTTTACAACCCTGTCTAGGCGGTTTACAGAATCAGCATGTTTCCCCCAATAATCTAGGTCCTCATTTTACCCACCTCAGAAGGATGGAAGGCTGAGTCAATCGTGACTCAGTTGGGATCGAACTCCTGGCATTGGACAGAATTGGCCTGCTATATTCCATTCTTACCATTGTGCCATCATGGCTGTGTAACAAAGATGAGGGCAATATCAGAATTGAGAAGGATTTTAACAACTTGAAATAAATCTTGCTGTTTTTCAGCCCAAGCAATATCTTGCATTTAGATAGGACAAATCAAAGGCACATGAATAGGATGGGGGGAGTTCTAAATAAACAAACAAATAATTAGGAAGTTGTATTTGTGAAAACAATCAGAGTGTCTTGATAGATCACAAGCCAAACATGAACCAGTAGTGTGATGTAGCTGCAAAAAAAGCAAATACCATAAGCTGCTTCAACAAAAGTACAAGAGAGAATTTGTCATTCCTCTATTTTGCAGGAGGCCTGGGCTATTTTAGGAAGCAGTGTCAGTGTCAGACTGGAACATATGGATGCGAGATAGTGAGGGCCTTGGAAAGAGCAATAGGAACAGTTGGAAACAATGGCTGATGTTAGCCTGGAGAAAAGAAAACTCTAGGATTCCTGATAGTTGTCTTCAAATATCTGTACAGCCATCATGTAGAAAGAAGGGAAGAATTGTTCTGAATTGTTCGAGAAATTGAGAAAGAAACAACTTTAAATAAGAAAGAAATTTTAGCTGGACATCAGATAACATTTCTTAATAGTAAGAGATATTCATCAGTGGAACAGACTAACTTGGGGGTATGGTATTTAAATAGAGGCCACATGTCCTTCTGATGGGGATGCTGTAGGAATGGATTCCTGAACATGACAGCGGGCTGGAACAAATAATCTACCCCAGGCCTGTTCCATCCCTGACAGGCTATGTCTCCGCAGTTGGTAAAAATAAGTTCCTTCCATCTTTTATCTTCACTTTTCCAGCTTTGTCATGAGATCCAGGAGATTCAAAAGCGGAACAGTCAAAGGGAGGCCCAGCAGCTGTTGCAGCTCCACGAAACTGAAGGCCAGCAGGAGGAGACGGTGAAAGAGGCCAATCAGGCTGAGCAGAATGTGAAAAAGTTCCTCAAGATTTGGGAGCAGCTTAAAAGTGGTGAGCAATGAGGGGAGAAAAAGGAGTTGCTTACTAATGGTTGTGTTAAGTAAATCTGAATAATAGTGCAAAAGTTTTTCTCTGAAGCTTTGCAGCTGGGGACTGATTCATGACAGCTATGTTTGTTTGTTTGTTTTAAATTACTCCAAGAGTGCAATACCTTTTGGGAATGTGGCACCTGTTGTGATTGTTACCAGGATGATCACAGCCAATTGTAGAATTCCAGGTCATCAGTTAAATTACCAGAAGCCAAACTGGTGCCATAGCTCCTCCCCTGGTACCACAGACTGCCCCCAGTGCCCCCATCACCATTGTTTTCCTTCAGTTTTTAAAATTGATTTATGTGAAGCCCACAGATTTCAAGACCAAAAACTTAGTTATAGCCACCTATGATGATGGACAGCAAGTATCAGGAGAACCCAGGCAGTTTAATAGACATCAAAGTTCAAGCATTGTCAGTAATGAGTACCAGATTAGCTCCCTTTGCCATATTCTGTGTGAGATGCAGCACCTTCACATTAAAAGCAGCAAGTATGTGGAGATGTGTGTGATCCAAACAAGCTGTAGGCCAATGTTATTTAGTGTGACACATCTTGATCTAATATTGTGAGGTGAGGGTTTCGTTTATCTTATGCATCTCCTCCTTCCAGTAAATACTGATCCCTCAAAGATGGTCACATTCTATTTTTTAGCACTAGAGATTCCCCACGCTCCCCAGCTTCAGTAGTTACTGAAACAGTTAGAACCATGAGAGAGAAAAGAGGATAAGAAGAGACTCTGAGGATTGGTTTGATTATGACTGGCTGATTGTTCATTGATCAACTGGAAAAAACTGCTTGCTGAGAATGGCTCAGATGGTATTGGGGGGGGGGGAATAACCTGGGGGTAGAAAGACCCTACTTCGAGCAGAAAGTTGGGCAAAGGAGATACAAATTCCCACTGGCTGTGGACAATATGGCCCAATGGAAAGGGGAATTTAGTCCAATTGCCAAAGGCCACAGGTTACACACTCATCTTTGTCAGTGGGCAGGATATTTGAAGGGTATAGTTTCAAAAAGAGTGTGTGTTTTTCCCTCAAAAATTAAAACCTTGGCTTATCTGGTGGATCTGATGCAGTTCTTTCAGACATCATAAAAGAAGCCTTTTTTTTAACACCACACATGTATGCAACTTGTAAGTTTAGTAGGAGACAAGTAGGTCTTTACAAAGGTTGTATCACTTTTTTGGCTGCTTTTCTTTTCAGTCTTCCTTTATCTTGGAAAACCAACGATCCCACCATCCATCATGCAAATCCTAGACAGAAGATCAGACAAGGTCTATCCATGGAAATTGGTATTGGAAGCAGGTTTCCCACAGGCGCAGTGCAGAGCGGTTGATTAATTTATCTTATCTTTAGGGCAGGCGGAAACTGCACCTTCTTTCTGAAGGACATGGCAATTACTGGCAAGCTCAGAATTCACTTTCCTTTTCCTCCCCTCTCTCAAAGCCATTGAGTCTCTCTTCTGGAAACTGGAGTGTGACCATTCCTCGCTGGAAAAAGTGCTGGGCGGGACAACGACTGCTCAGGATGAGAACGTTGCCATTTACCTGAGCATAATTGAACGGAAGGTCAATATGCTGCTGACAATGTATTCCTACAAGAAGGCGGAGGTATGTAGACAACAACAAGGCAGGAGATGGGTCATTTGTCATCTCTTGTCTGTGTAGAGAAAGTGTTGCATGGTTCTGTTACTCCCCACCCCCCCCGCCCCCAGGTTAAGAAGAGGTGACTTTCATCTTAATTTTTCCCAGTTTATCCAATCTAATTTAGATTACTATAACAGGAACTGAAAAATGTTTTATTGCACAAAAATCTACTTAGAATTTGCAGGAAAAATACCTGACTGAAGCTACAGGACCGGAGTGTCAAAACTTGGCATTTTTAAAAACTTGTGGACTTCAACTCCCAGAATTCCTCAGCCGGCCATGTTCTGGGAATTAAAGTCAATAAGTCCTAAAGTTATCCGACAGCCCTACTGTAGGATAAGCTCTGCTTGGTCCCATGTAGTCATAGGTCTCCATAGGTCAGGGGTGGGTTCTACTTACCTTTACTACCGGTTCTCAGCGGTGCCATGCACTCTTCTGCACATACGCAGAAGCGTTTTGATGACATCGGTGGGCAGAGCCTCCCGCCAGTTTTATTACCGGTTCTATAGAACCAGTGTGAACTGGGGACAACCCACCACTGCCATCGATCCTATATAGTTCTCATTTTTGCAGTGTTTTGCTTTACCTAGCTCATTCTAAGTTTTTAATAATTTATGATATTATGTATGTGTGTGTGTGATAACATTACTACAAACATAAAAGTTGGAAAATTTAAAAACATTTTAATAATAGCAGCAACCCATTTAGTGTTGGCATATTGGAATTGTATTGTGGTGGGCAGCCTGCAGCCCTCCAGATGTTGCTGAGCTATAGCTCCCCATATGTTTTACTTATCGTCCCTTAGGACACTAAGGTTGTAGTAGTCGGCTACATCTGAAAAGCCACGTATTGCCCATTTCTGGCAGATTAATACATGTTGTCCAATGGGTCTGTTTTAATTTAAATCTTCAGGTGAGGGTAAAGAATGGTTTTTTGTTCCCTACGTCTAAATTTGATATCTTTTTAGGAAAAGGATGAACCCTATGATACTGTGGAGACAGCACAGCTGCTCCTGGGGCAGACACCAGGACTGCGGCCAACTGCGATTACTGTTCGGCCACCCACAGCTGGGTAAGGAGAGCAGATCATAAAACAAACAATCCAAAAGGATATCCTTGCTAAGGCTCCATTCAGCCTATCCCCACTTTCAACATTAAAATCAGAGTGGGGCATGGGAGGCGTATTTTTTGTGGTGGTATCACCTAATCTTCTGGAATTCTTAAGGGCCTTGAATTGTATAAATTTCAGGTGAGTGCTGCTTCAATTTTCCTTCCATTAAGAGCAGCTTGACAGCTGGAACTGATTTACTGGGCTTTTTTTTGCTCATCAGAAATCTCTAGACGCACAGGGCAGCTGTCTGATGGAGAAGTTGTAGTTTTGAATTTCTTGTTGTGAGCAAGAAATTGGAGTATGGTAAATCACAGGGATGAGGAATCATTGGCTCTCCAGATATTACGTACAGCTCTCAGAATCCCACATTACTAGCAGGACTGCTGGTAGAGATATTTGGGTAGCATTTGGTGGGGTGCAAGCCCTCAATCCACAGTGAATCGATTGGATTTGCCTGCAATGTCACTGTTATTATTACTTAAATTTTTATATTGATAGCCCCAGGCTTATGCATGGCATTTAACAAAGGACATATAAATTTACAGTATAAACAGTCACATATGAAAGTAATTTTAAAACAAAGAAAGAATGACTAAATTAATGGAGATTTGCGCTCTGCATTTGAAAAATATCCAGTTGGGGAAGGCTGCACTGAGCCATGGTTCATTTAAATATGGTTTGTTAACACAGTTGGCCAGATTTGTATCACATGCCAAGTGATTAATCATGGTTTAAAACTACTATTGGCAGAGTTAACACAATCTGACATAAAATCAAAGTATTTTATGACTTAATGAAATATGGGATCTGTATCCAACATACTTTGGCTTGGTGGGGTTGAAGATTGTGTTAAATTCTAGGAATGATGGGATTTTAAAGAATGGATTTTATATAGCAATTTTGTGACTCAGATGCATAAAAAAAGCAGCATATATGTTAAAGCCAAGAGACATCCATAGCTCAGCAAAAGAATGCAAACCAAATTTTTAAAAAGCAGGGACTGGAGCAGTAAAAAAATATCAGTAAAACAAAGACATATACTGAAATAAAACTACTGCTGAAAACTACAGCATATGCAGTAAAACTACATATGCTGAAATAAAGCTTGATGCTCAAACTAAGATATGCTTCTCTCCAACAAGCGTCAAAGTCACAGGTGAATTTTTTATAATTCACCTGTGACTTTGACACTGGTGGAAGTCTCTTCTCCGTTTTATGAGACGACTATTTCCCATATTGCAACATTTGCTCTGTGATGAGGGGGCATAATGTGGCAGAGGCATTATTGATGCTTGGATCTTGGTATTTAGAGGTCAAGGCCAATAGGAATAGCAATTGTGGAAAAGCTCCAGTTTCTGAATCATTTTCTAGTCTACATGGAATTCTACATAAAATAGAACACAACAGGATCTGTTTAGTGGGTTAAATTAAAAAAGAGGAAATAATAGAAGATCAAACTCTTGGGAGGAATATGAAATCAATGTTCCCTTATTCTTCTAATCTCATAGGAGCAATCAGATTTTAGAATAGCTCAAGAACAGATTTTTTTTTTTAAAGGACAGATTTGTAGTATTTAGGACAATATTAATCAGATCATTCTTTGTGGTTTGCAGACTTGGCCATGAGCCAATACAAGAAGAGGACAACAGACCTTTAACTCATGAGGAGCTCAGAGAAAAAGTAATAAAGGAGGTGAGTTCAAGAGACAAACTAAGTTTATATTAAGATGAAAATTAGCACACTTGGATGCTTTTAAAATGTGTGTATTAGAAAGAACTGTTTTCCAATATTTATTTATATAAAAATAGACTATTTTATGCAGTACGCCTGTATATGTAAGAAGGAAGTTGTTCACCAAAATCAGGAGATGATTTCCTACAGTTGGCCACATTTTGCTTTCTGTAGTGGTTCTGACTCTTGTTGTAGAAACATTTTTCTACAAATGCAGTTTGGGGAATTGGTGCCTAAGTTCTTGAAAGTAGGTCATGCATTCTGTCTCAGTTCCTTTCTTTGTATTTGTTGATTAACCTCAACTGTCCAAACTCCTCAGCCATCCAAACTCCAATCCTTTCAACAACAAATCCATACTTCTACTGGCCCCAAGGGACCCGGTTTTAGAAAAGAGACTATGGGTGCTGGTGTGTCTTTGCACTTCAGGGTGTCCTCTGAAATATAGCAAAGTGTCAACTCTCATGCTGAAGCAGCTTTGAGCTGCCAGTGGTAGCCTTCTCTCCCACCACTCAGCAGAGATGTGAACCTTAGCAATAATATTAGCCATGCACATGTATGCATCCGAACTAGACTGTTGTTTCTCTGTGTCATATAATATATGTGAATATATGCATAATTTTTTTGTCATGTTTATGTAGTGTATGTTGGAAGTGGTGACCCTTTGAGAGCTGTATGCAATGAAATTTCATTTTAACGTATGCCAATTAATGTACATTTAAAATGACAATAAAGTTATTCTAAGTCTAAGTTTAAGTCTAAATATTGGGACTACCAACTCTGGGCTGCAAACATCTGTAAGGCAGCAGTTAGCTTTCTCTTTGTTGTTGCCTAATAGGTGTCTAGAATTTTTTTTGCAACTCAGATCTGGCACTAGCCAAAAATGAAGTCATCTTTCCCCAACTAATACAAATATGTTTTTTACACTTATTTTCGAACGATAATAGAATGGATTTCTCTCTCCTCCAGATCCAAAGCAAGGCAGCGGCACTTTCTCTAAAGAAAAGCACGTAATGTGCAGTTCAGTGACTGTATCCTGGGACTAACACACACAAGAAATAACCTCAGGCCTCCAGACGTGAATAGGAATCTTAACTGCAGCCTGGGCTACGCCAACCAAAGAAAAAAACTGAGGCAGGTTGCATTCCAAGTGTGGTTCCTGAAACATTTTTCTTTACACCATTGCCCTCTGCCGCATCCTTTCTCATGTCTGGAAAGGCTGAGTGTAGCCTTCATCCTGCAGGATCCTTCACTCTGCTGTAGTCCATGGAAAATCTTCCTCCTGCTGGTGAATTGTTCCTTTTCCTGGCTGCTCATGTGATCAGGACAGATGTATTGTGTCAGTGGTACATAATTCATAGCTGTCATACCATCCAAGCTGTTTGCTTCCGTGCTGCCTGTTTGTTTATACAGTATGCCTTTAATTTGACTCCACATTCTCATGCAAAGAGAGAACGCATTGCAAAATTTTTGCCTATAGCAGTGGTATTTTACTTTGCCACTGTTCCGATGAAGGAAGCAAGAATTTCCAGCTTCTAAAATAAGATCCTTTTGAGAAACAGGTGACCAAATTTGCTCTATTCCCCCAGCAGCATTTTGTATCTACAACAGTTCTTTCTCCTGTTAGTCTCCTTAGCTGTCAGAATGTTTGAGGCCCACAAGGGGTATATTGTGTCTTTTGATGTATCTGAGCAGGAATTGGGTTTATTTAAAGCACTTAGCCACATCTTGAACGGGTGTTTCTTCAAAAAACAAAAATAAAAAACAACTAGCATGTTCCTCAGAGTGTGGTTTTTCACCACATGATCATCGGAGGCTGTATCAGTCCCACACAAGGTTCCCTTTTACAACTGCCAGTTAGAGCTCCGTTAGTGGCATATGCAAAAGGTTTTTTTTCCAAAGTAAATTGAAAAATACATGAAAACTGCAGTAACCGAGGTATATATCAGAGGAGAAGTTACTTCCCTGTAGTTATCTTTTCATTCTCTTTAACATCCCTTTTTGGAAGAAGTTTTTTTTTTAAAAAAAAAAAATCCCCCATTATTTCAACAAAGATAATACCACTTAAGCTGTTCCCCAACCCTCAAATGATCTTCTCCTAGAGGGCCCCCATTTCAGGCCTCTTGGCAGTGTCCCAGAAAAGAATCTTAGGTAAGCTGTTCCTCTCTCAAAGAAGATCATCATGAAAAGAAAAATCTGATAGTTTCACTGAAAGAAGATAGGTGCTTTCAATTCTGCCATTCCTGTGGGTGTGGAATGCAGGGGTGCCGTGTGTATATCTGTGAGTGGGAAGGGTGGAGAAGTGGAGACTGATTCCAGATGGGCTGACAAATGCACAGTCCTGTGGCAAGTGAAAAGACTATCGTGGTTTTTTTGATGATCAGTGTAAATCGAAAGTGGATGATTAAAAGGTTTAATTGACAACATTGGTTGGTTTTTGATGGTTTTGTTGGAACATTTGTTGGTCTTTGGGGAGGTAATTTCTTTTCTCATCCAAATTAGGAGCAACTGATCATTGATACTGATCCCTGCAGCTAATTTGCAATGAAGAACCAAAGTTGAAACATCCCCTATGGAAAAATCGTAATTTGAAGAGTACCTCTGCCACAGCACTGAGTTTGGGTTCATATAATGTGCTAGGCCCTTAACCCTGATTAATAAAACACAATTGTGTTCACTGTGGCCCAACAAGCAAACCATCTAATGATTTAGCTTCTCACAATACACTAAAGCAATTACTGATTTGCCATAATACAACTAAGACACAAATTACCTAACACCATTTAGCCTAATCTAGCATGTTGTATGAACACATGAGCCTGTTCACATAAAAATATTGGCATAGTTTAGCATTAAAAGTGGTAAACCCAGGGGATATAAATGTAACAAGCAAATAAAGGATTAAATAATATGCACTAAATTATACAGTTGACATTGTTTATATACTCACACACCCTATGCATCTAACAATGTTCTCAACCTGTAGTGCCTAAAGTCCCATTTTTAGGAAAATAGGGTCCCATCAAGAGAGCGCCATAAAACTCATTTTATCTCAAGAAGAAATATATGCCCGTAGTATTGTACTATTTAGCTTTTTAAGGACATACAGGAATCATAGTAATATTATCAACAATAATTTTCATTGCTATAACTAAAGCACTGAGAGAGTTTACTGGGGCTGCTAATCCAAACGATTTTGTCTTCCATTCAATCATGTGTGATTCTTGGAGATTGCTATAGCAAGATCAAAATCTCTCACTAACCAAACCTGTGACTTGACTTTTGCTCCAAAACCCAACACTTCTCTTGACTCAAGTTTCATTTGCTCAACTGACTCTCCTGAAAAGTGTCAACTTTGCTTCTCTTACTGAGGCCTTCTCAGTTTGGAGAAGGTGCCATGTTTCATCTGGTGAGTTTGGCATACCACTGCTTGAAAGACCCAGCATTCATAGAAAACAAGCAAAGCAAAGCTGCATGTGATTTGCTTCATTCCATTTCATCTGTTATGATGGTTCATATCTCCGCAATTTGGAGAGAACTCCTCCTTATGTCTTGGATATTTTAAACCAAATCTATAGTTATTTTAAGCCAAATCTATAGATGCTGGCCAATACTGTTGGAAAGGAAATATTTTTTGCAGAAGAGTTTGTTTTGCAACTATTTGGTTATCTGGAAAGGGGATGTTATGTTAAAAAAAAGTTACGATTGTGGCTACATCCATGCAATTAAGACCCTTTTTACATGCATTGTGATTCCAGTCCTTATCTGATGGCATGATTGTGCCCTCTATCTTGAATTTTCTGACATGTAACCTCTCTCTTCCCTGCAATTAATTGTGTATCTGGTGTTTTTTTTTTTCCCCTGGAGGACTAACTGCTCTTTCAGTCCTATTTGGAAGCCACACTAGATTAAAGTTAAGAAGACAAACTGTCCTCTTCATGAAACAAGTAGGCAACTGTATCCAATTCAACTAATATACACATGAAAAAAGTCAGCATCCTGATGTAAAGCTGGCTGGAGTAATGCAATGGGGGAGAGTTAATCAGCACCTTAAACCACAAAAGACGCAGGTTCTGTTTGGCAGTGGGTTTATTTGTCAATTGGTTTTCAGCGTATTCTAGGAAGGGTCACACCTTTAGAAGAAGTGTTGCTTATTTTATGAACTTTAAGTCGTCTTCAGGTGTCTTCCTTGCAAGACAAAGTAGGTAACGACTGAGATAGAGCCTTGGCAGTGATGGTGTCCCATTTATGCAGCACCAATTCAAAATAATTTTGCCTGGCATCCATATTACGTTTCTAAATGTCAGGCAAAGACCCTTCTACTTTCCTATCATTTTAAGAACCACTCTGGCTTTTCCAACTTAACTGTTTTATTGTGCCTATACTGTGATTTTTATGCTGTAATTACAACATAAAGTAACTGCAGCTGATGCTGGTTTTTATTTTGTATGTAGTGCTCTTCTCCATATTGTTTTGGTTGTTTTTTATAGTTGTGCTTTTCTACAGTGTTTATATGCTGCCCACAAAACTCCTACTATCGGGCTGCATAAAGGAACAATAAACAAGAGTTATAATTGCAGATTGCTGTATGGTTAAGAAGAAATGTCTAAACCACAATCTGATTCATAGTGTGTATTTGTACAACATGACAAATACACTATGATTTAGAAGCACCATATCTGTTGGCAAAGTTCACCCACCAGAGCAGGCCATGGTATTCACATAATGTCTGAGTTCACACAAATAGCTTAATCTAACCCATTTCAGTTTTACTGCTAGCTAAATACAAAGCAGTTTCTCCAAGTGCCAAGAATGTCTTGGAAACAACCCATTTTTATTAAGAGCAATTTTGACCAATTGCGGAAAGAGGTCAAACCTTCTTGTACAACTGTTTATTAGCCACAAGGTGTCAGTCGTATTCTGACTTTTTGGCAAAGTAAGCTGTGGAGTGAGAACGACAAAATGCAAAGTTGGAAGGAGAAGATTTTGGTAGATTGGAACAAGGAAAACAGGGCATCGGTTTAGAAAGCCAGGAAAACTACTGTTGAGTAAAATTCCTAGTTGTCAGAGTAGCCAGAGTAGCAGAGAATTAACCTGAAACAGAGTAGCCAGCATTAATCTGAAGCAAGAACTTCTTTTACCAGATTGGATCAAAATAGTAGACCAAGGGACTTCAACTCCCAGAATACCTTGTTTCAGGCATGTCCTTTTGATATTGCCATCTTCATGTTCCCATACCAGGAACAAGACACCTTTTGATATTTTTAGCTGTATGATTTCTCTTCCATACGAGAGCAGGTTCCAATTATAATTGGTTAGCCTGTCCTTCGTTTGGACAATGCATAGGTTTGAAACAGGCACAACAGAGGCTGGGTAGAGACTATCAATGTGAACATATATCAGGTGGGTATGGCATTCTACTGATCCAAGGGGTAATATGCAGGGGTGGGCTTCAAAAATTTTAGCAAGGGTCTCTCTGCTTGGTTGCTGGGTGGGTGTGGCCATGGTGGGTGTGGCCTAGTCAGCCTCCTGCACCACAGTGGGGGTGGGGTGTTTTTGTCCTCCCCAGCCTCTGGAGGCTTTCTTCGAGCCTCTGGGAGGGCAAAAATGGCCTCCCCTGGCTCTGGAGGCCCTCTGGAGGCCGGAAACGGGCTTCCGAACTTCCAGTAGGCCCATTTCCCCTCCCCTCCCCGAGCCTCTGCACGTACCCTACACTTATCTGCATCCAAAACAGGCTGCGTGGGGACTCCTGGGTGGAGCGGGAGGGGCAGGGCCAGCCAGGAGTGGAATTTGGGGGTTCTCCAAACTGCACAGAATCTTAGCTAGAGGTTCTCCCGAACCCCTGTGAACCCTCAGCAGCCCACCCTTGGTAATATGCATCTTTGAGCTTCTACTAAGACCTCTAAGATCCTTTCTAGGTCTGTTATTCTATATTCTGAATACAGTTAATAAAGGGTTTCCCAACCTTGGCAATTTTAAAACGTATGAACTTCATCTCCCAGAATTCCTCAAGTAGCATGGTTGGCTGTGGAATTCTGGGAGTTGAAGTCCATGTATTTTAAAATTGCCAAGGTTGGGAAACCCTGAAACTAAGGAGAAATATAAGTATAAATAAATCCACTGCTTCTAAATTTGGAAGCTCTGTATGGTACTCAGGGCTTAGAGGGAGTGTTAGAAAAGTCAAGATAGTATCCACAACCGCACAATTATAACCTGATCCCTTTTGTGGTGTTACATGTACAATGAGCCCAAGAAGGAGATCTGGTTTCAATTGTGCTGTTTGGCGGCCCTTTTCACAAGTGGTGGATTTCAAATTTTTTTACTACTGGTTCTGTGGGTGTGGCTTGGTGGGCGTGGCATGGCTTGGTGGGCGTGGCATGGGAAGGATACTGTAAAATCTCCATTCCCTCCCCAACTAGGACTCAGGAGGCAGAGAATAGATGGAGGCGGGGCCAGTCAGAATTTTTACTACTGGTTCTCCAAACTACTCACAATTTCCACTACCAGTACTCCAGAACTGGTCAGAACCTGCTGAAACCCAGCTCTGCTTCTCACTTACTTTTAACTCCCTTTGGGGACATTCATTCGTGTTAGTATTGCAACCAGCAGCTAGAAACCTGCCTTCCCTGAATTACTTCAACCCTTCTTTAAAATCAGATGCTCCAGTTGCAGAAAGTTCCCCAAGTTATTTCAATGCAACCTCAACTTACGACCAAAATTGCGACAAAGTTTTAAGTGAGTGGCGTCCAATTCTAAAGACCTTTTTTGCCATGTTTAAGTGAATCGCTATAGTTCATGTAGTGATTAAGCAAATCCAATTTCCCCCCATTGACTTTCCTTGTCAGAAGCTCTCTGCGCAGGTCACGAATGGCAACGACATGACCTCAAGATTTTGCAACTCTCATAAATACATGCCAGTTGCCAAAGTGCCCGAATTTAATCATGTGACCATGGGGTTGCTGCAACAGTCATAAATGTGAGAACCCATTGAAAGTCACTTTTCTCAACTTTGAATGGTCACTAAATGGTTATTTTTTGTTCATTCCAAATCACTGCCTGTTAATGCCACCGAGTAAGCAAACTTCTCATTTTTTTTTAGTATCGGTAAATAAAAGTTCTGTGTATTTATAGCTTCATTAACTTCAACAATGCCTTCTTTCTCCTTAAATCAAAAGCTCCAACACTTTTTTACCCTTTTCTCCTTTTCTCCATCCTTCTCCCTTTGATCATTTTGGCTGATATTTACAGCACTTTCCACAGCTTTGGTCTTTATAACAAATGGCTTGCTCTTTTTTGTCTCTCTGCTGTGTTCCTTGTTGAGAAACAGAAAAAGACTAAGCTTAGAGAGAAACCATGGTGAGATTTCTCCTGCATGCCCAGTTACAGGCTGGGTCAATTATAGTCGAAGCATCTTCCCTGGAATGTCCTCCTCTCTGAAGAACAGAGGGGTTATTCATACCCATTGTCTCGTTTCCTTTTTGGTTTCTTTTAGAAGGAATACAAAACGTGATGTAAGCAGGCAAACAAGAAAAGGTCTTTGAAAAGGTATAGCAGAATGAAGTACAGAACCAGGGTAGTTCAGATTCAGAATAACAGACTAACAGACTTGAAAGACCTTGGAGGTCTTCTAGTCTAACCCCCTGCTCAAGCAGGAGACTCTACCATTTCAAGCAGGTGGTTGGTCAGTCCCTTCTTAAAAGCCCCCAGTGATGGAGCACCCACTACTTCTGAAGGCAAACCGTTCCACGGGTTAATTGTTCTGTTAGGAAACTTCTCTTAGCTTGCTTCTCTCCTTGATTAGTTTCCATCCATTGTTTCTTGTCCTACCTTCTGGTGCTTTGGAAAATAGCTTTACCCCCTCTTCTTTGTGGCAGCCCCTCAAATATTGGAACACTGCTATCATGTCACCTCTATTCCTTTTCACGAGACTTGAGATACCCAATTCCTGCAACCGTTCTTCATGTTTCATTCAACTATAGGCAATTGAGTTATGATCACCATTGGGACAGAATTCCTGTTGCTAAGCAAGGTAGTTGTTAACTGAGTCATATATGTCTTGTTAAGCAAATCACTGCAGTTAAAATAGAATAGAATAAGAGTTGGAAGGGACCTTGGAGGTCTTCTAGTTCAACCCCTTGCCTAGGCAGGAAACCCTACACTTCAGACAAATGGTTATCCAACAGCTTCTTAAAAACTTCCAGTGTTGGAGCATTCACAGCTTCTGGAGGGAAGTTGTTCCACTGATTAATTGTTTTAACTGTCAGGAATTTCTCCTTAGTTCTAAGTTGCTTCTCTCCTTGATTAGTTTCCACCCATTGCTTCTTGTCTTGCCTTCAGGTGCTTTGGAGAATAGCTTGACTCCCTCTTCTTTGTGGCAACCCGAGATATTGGAACACTGCTAATACATTACCCCCTAGTCCTTCTTTTCATTAAACTAGACATACCCAATTCCAAGTACCGTTCTTTATGTTTTTAGCCTCCAGTCCTCTAATCATCTTTATTGCTCTTCTCTGCATTCTTTTTAGAGTCTCCACATCTTTTTTCTATCGTGGCGACGAAAACTGAATGCAGTATTCCAAGTGTGGCCTTACCAAGGCATTATAAACTGATATCACGTGAGCTTGATTCTATCCCTCTGTTTATGCAGTCTAGAACTGTGTTGGCTTTTTTGGCAGCTGCTGCACACTGCTGGCTCATATTTAAGTGATTGTCCACTAGGACTCCAAGATCCCTCTCACAGTTACTACTATTGAGCGAGGTACAACATATACTGTACCTGTGCATTTTGTTTTTCTTGCCTAAATATAGAACCTTACTTTTTTAATGTTGTTAAATGAATCACATTTAAGCAAATATAGCTTCCCCCATTAATTCTGCTTATTGGAAATCAGCTGGGAAGGTTGTACATGTAGATCACATGACCCTGGGACACTGCAACTGTCATAAGCCCATTCTGGTTGCCAAGCACCCAAATTTTGATCATGTGGCTGTGGGGATGCTGTGATTAAGTGCAAGGACCTGTTACTTACATTCTTTAAAATTGTTGTGACTTTGGTCGCAAAATGAATAGTTGTAAGTCAAGGCCCATGGCTATCCCTTGTGCCATAAGCTCCACAGGCAAGCTATGGAGAGACCCTGGCGTCTCACAACACACTAAACCAATGTTTTTCAAATTTGGCAATTTTAAGACGTGTGGACTTCAGCTCCCAGAATTTCCCAATAGAGAATTAAAGTTGCCACTTTTGAAAAACACCACTAAACCAACAACATATCATCAGTCAAGAGTCATCTCCTCTGCAAGGCCAAACAGATATGAGTAGGTAATGATAAAATCAAATTGTTCAAAAGTTCAGGCTAAAAAACACCGAATAGAATAGAATAGAATAGAATAGAATAGAATAGAATAGAATAGAATAGAATAGAATAGAATAGAATAGAATAGGCCAAGTGTGATTGGACACACAAGGAATTTGTCTTGGTGCATACGTTCTTGGTGTACATAAAAGAAAAGATACATTCGTCAAGAATCATAAGGTACAACACTTAATGATAATCATAGGGAACAAATAAGCAATCAGGAAACAATATCAATATAAATGGTAAAGATACAAGCAACAAGGTTACAGTCATACAGTCATAAGTGGAAGGAGATGGGTGATAGGAACCATGAGAAGATTAATAGTAATGCAGACTTAGTAAATAGTTTGACATTGTTGTGGGAATTAGTTGTTTAGCAGAGTGATGGTGTTCGGGAAAAAACTGTTCTTGTGTCTAGTTGTTCTGGTGTGCAGTGTTCTATAGTGTTGTTTTAAGGGTAGGAGTTGAAACAGTTTATGTCCAGGATGCGAGGGATCCGTAAAATATTTTCACAGCCCTCTTTTTGACTCGTGCAGTTTACAGGTCCTCAATGGAAGGCAGGTTGGTAGAAATTGTTTTTTCTGCAGTTCTAATTATCCTCTGAAGTCTCAAGTATTCAAGATCTGACAAGACTTTAAAGTTTATAGATAAATGCAATAGGAGCTAATCAGATTGTTGTTTTTCAATAGATGGTGAGAAGTTGCTAAAATTGTTCAAACTTGCTGGGATGAAGAAGGAAGTTATTTTTAATTTCTTTTTTTCTTAGCACTCTTTTTTTACTCTTTTTTTAATCATTTGCATTGGTTTTATCTGTATAATTGATATTTAATAAAATTATTATTTCTAAAGATCTGTCCTCATTCAGAGGACGTAAAATCTGGATAAGATACTTTAAAGGTGTAATAATAACCATGAGCAGGGGAATCTGTGGGATGTATATCCGTGGTGGTTGCTACTGGTTCCCCCCGGTTCGGGAGGCTCCGCCCACCCCCAGATATCTCTGCACATGCATATTGATGTATATGTGTAAAATAGGTCAAGATGATGGCCTTGATTTTCCAACTGTAAAACAAATGAACAAAAAAGGCGGATATCCCTGACTACAAACACACGAAACTGTAATGTAATTTGTTTGGTTTGGACTTAAACCTTTTTCTCAATAGCGACTGATACCGTTTCCCCGAAAATAAGACATCCCCTGATAATAAGCCCAATTGAACTTTTGAGTGCATGCGCTAAAATAAGCTTCCCCCTGAAAATAAGCCCTACCCAAAAGTACTTAACCACATGTGCAGCCAGTCCCTGGCATTTCCTCTGGTTAGGGTTAAGGAGATAGAGCTGGAAATCAGGTAAGACTGAAAGAGGAGCCCTGTTTTGCTCCATGCTCCCCAAAATAATAAAACCTCCCTGAAAATAAGGCCAAGCGTTCAAAAAAATATAAGGCAGGGTCTTATTTTTGGGGAAACACGGTAATATCTTTAAGCATTAGCTGGCCAGTCTCAAGGTGTCATAAAGGCTGATTTTGCTTACTCTTACTTTGGTATGATGGTTGAATTGCTGTAAAAGAAGCTTTGGATAATGCCAAAATAAGAAAGAAGCACTGCTTCAAAACCTGTCTGTGGAGAACATCTTACAAACATCTCAATTCAGGCAAATATTGAGATAAAAGCTATCAAAAAAGAGCATGGCCCAGGCGTGTTTGTGTCATTGCCTGTATGAAGGATGTTAGTTTTCTTTTTAATTTCTAATGAAATTTTTTCTTTAAGACGTGTGGACTTCAGTTCCTAAAATTCCCCAGCCAAACATGAGGAATGCTAGGACTTGAAATCCACATGTCTTAAAGTTGCCAAGATTAAGAAACACTGCACTAATGAGCTTGTGCCTTAGTGATTGATGAACAACTTGTTTGCATTAGGAGAAATCCTTCTACTAACCCAGAAGTCAAACAGGTCTAGGATTATGATGACCCAACATTCCTTTTTGTTACAAGAGTTCATCAATGTCCTGGATAATATAATTGATAGCTCTGTCCTTATTACTGTGTTACACACTTTATCTCTACTGCAAGCCGAAGACATTGAAATAAAGAGGAAATTCCTTACTATGAGAGCTACTAAGCAGTAGAACTTGCCTGCTTCTTGGTCTTATGGCAGGTCCATCATGGGAAGCTTTCAATTAAAGATTAAACATTTGTCTGAGAGGTTCTGAATTCCTGCCCTGCACAGACAATTGGACTAGAAAATCTCCAAGGTGCCTTTCAACAGTATGATTTTTATGAAATATTGTTGCAGCATTTCTGCAGGAGCAATGTAGCACGTGGGAATGGGGGAATCCCTGCATTTACAACCCACAATTAAACTTTGGAATTTATTACAAGATAGGTGCTATCAGCTTGGCTAGCTTCAAGATGGTTTATGGAATTCCTTGGGACCCTGGCTATTTTATGACCAAAAGACTGTAAACTGCCTAGAGTTGTCTCTGCAAGATAGACAACTCTAGGCAGTTTACAGTCTTTTTTTTTTTAATTTAATTTGATTTATATGCCGCCCTTCTCCGGAGACTCGGGGCGGCTTACAATGTGTTAAGCATTAGCCTTCATACTTTTGTATATTTATACAAAGTCAGCTTATTGCCCCCACAAACTGGGTCCTCAATTTACCTACCTTAGAAAGGATGGAAGGCTGAGTCAACCTTGAGCCTGGGGAGATTCGAACTTGCAATAATTGCAGGCAGTTGAATGTTAATAACAGGCTATTAGTCTGCTGCACCACTGGCTTTGGTCATAAAACAAGTTTAATAAACAAATACATTTACCTGTATCCCACCTTATTTTTTTATAAGCAATTCAAGTTGGCAAATGTAGCTTTTACTCTTTCCTCCTCCTATTTTCCATACAACAACCCTGTGAGGAAAGCTGGGCTGAGAGTGAGTTGACTGGCTCAAAGTGGTTTTCATGGCTAAGGTAGGACTAGAACTCAGTCTCCTGGTTTCTAGCCTGCACCTTAAGGACTAGACCCATGATGGAGAACCTATGGCATGCGTGCCAGAGAGGGCACGCCATCGCCCCAGGTCAGATCTCCATGGCATTCTTTCATGAGCTTCTGTTTCCCTGCAAACGATGAAACAGAAGCTCACGAAAAAAAAACACTTAGGTCTTGCTGTGCTGCTGGTATTGGGATGTCCCGCCTCCCGCCAGCCAGCTTGTCTTCAGGGCTACACGTGTGTGCATGTCGATGCACGCACATGCACCTTTCCATTTGGGCACGCGTGCATGCACAGTTTGGGCACTCAAGTGTCTAAAAGGTTCGCCATCCCTGGACTAGACCAAGCAGACTCTCTGCCCTTAAGGGCCCCTTGACTGCCTCTGAAGTCCATCTGCCAAGGATCCAGAGAGCTTCTAAAGTTGGTTAGCCACTGTGAGAACAGAATACGGGACGCTCAATGTTCTTAGGTTGCAGGTAGTCCTCAGCTTACGGCCACAATTGAGCCCAACATTTTTGTTGTTAAGCGAGACATTTGTTAAGTAAGTTTTGTCCCATTTTATGACTTTTCTTGCCACATTTGTTAGGTGAATCACTGCAGTTGTTAAATTTGTAACACGATTGTTAAGTGAATCTGGCTACCCCATTGACTTTGCTTGTCAGAAGGCCGCAAAAGGGGATCGCATGACCCAAGGAGACTGTAATCGTCATGAAGGGAAACAATAATAAGGATATAATAAATAACACTAGAATATGATATACTGGTATACTAGATTCTGTAACCATTAGGTTCCTGTAATACATATATGCCTTTGTGTTTCTATCACATATATTATGCCTTTGTATTTGCATCACATATATTATGCCTTTATATTTGTATCTCCTGTAACAAACATATTCTGTTATTAGGCCTCTGTAATGTATCTGGTATTTGTCAAACATATGTCCCTGCCATTTGACCTGAACCCATATCAATCTTCTCCCTGTTTTTTCTTGTGCCATCTAAGAGCATGGTACGTATCTCCAAGGGATAATTTACACCTCAGCCCTAATTTATGTTTGATCTGGATAAGATCTTGTCTTCCAGGGCCAGGGGGCCAAAGTGGCCAATTGAGTAAACAAAGAAATGCTCAAGATGACTAATTGGGAAGTTTCTATTCCCCCTTGCAGGGCAACAAGGAATATACAAACCTAAATTAGGAGGCCAGAATTGGGTACTAAGCTGATGTCTCTGAGGGAATAAAAGGACGCCATACCTTCCCCAAGGTGTGGCTATTTCCTCGCATGCATTGTATCTGTATGTTCTGAATATAGTTCCACCCAGTATTTTGTTTTTGGCCATAAATAAAATCTGGTTTTTTTTGCAAGCCTCCTCTTGAGTCTCTCTCTTTGGCATTCTGGTGACTCAAGTATATTTTGGGACCTTACAGTCATAAATATGACAAGAGTCCACGTTTTGATCTGAAATGCTGCAACGTCGCAAATGTGAAAAACGGTCATAAATTGCTTTTTTCACTGCATTTGTAACTTCGAACAGTCATTAAACAAACTACTGTTAAATCGGGGATTAACTATACTCCCAACCCGCCAACGGAACGCACTGCAACAAGATGCGGCGATGGGTTACACACACACAGAGTCACACATCCGTCCTTTCAAAACTATGAAGCCAAGTAAACAGCGTGCTCTCCCTGAGCCATCCACACTGACAGACTGTAGCTTTCCATTTCCGAAAGACACAAAGAGCTCGTCGGGGCGACCGACGGGCGTCTTCTTCCAAGTTCATCCGGCGAACTGGCGGGAAACCTCGAGAGCCGAGAGAATAACACGTGGGAACCGCTCGGCTCCAGCCAAGCAGCTTTTCGGGTGGGTCCGCTGGCGTCACGGTTATTGCTCCTTGTCGCCAGCAGCAACGGCCACAAACAGAGTTCCTGCCGACCCCATCAGCTCTCCTTTCCGTCCGCCCACGGCCCACCCTTTTCCCCCTCCTCCTCCTGCCCGGCGGCTGCCTCCCTTCTTCTCCGGCGTTTAGTGCCACACCCAGCTGCCCTCCCGTCTCGACCAACCCAACCCAGGAGCTCTCGCCTTCTCGGTCCCACGAGGAGCATCTTTTGCTAGATCGCCTCGCCACGCGAGGAGGCTCCGTCGGTGCAGACTCTCCGTCCGCCCCAAGCCTTGGAAGTGCCGTAAGAAGGAGCTTCGGGAGAAAATCGGGGCTGGGGGAGACGCTCGGAGGAGTTTAGGCAGCCGCAGGGCGGGGCTCTTGAAGTTGGCGGGGGGGAGAGAGAAAAAAACAGCGCGTGCGATTGAGGGGCGTCCAGAATTTAAAGCCGCCCGCTTTGCTAAAGAGTTAAAGGCAAAACTAGGCTGGGGGAGAATATTTAGGCTAGGAATAGGGGATTGCTTAAGGTTCTTGGGAAATGAGGCGCATTTGCTGAGCTGCCCCGCCTCCGCAGTGCGACCTCTTTGCAGGTCTGAGTGAGTGGGAGACCCCTTTGCAGGGCTCGAATGAGTTGACGGAGGTTGCCTTGTCAGGGTGCCCTCCCCCCAGGACTTTTCTTCCCCTTTTGGAAAAAAAGACCCCCCCCCCCCCCCCAGTTTAATTTTGCAGCAAGAGGCAAAACCAGGGAGGTAATGCTCTTTTTTTCCCCAAGCAAACAAACAAATGGAGAGGGAGGCATGCATTGCCAATCTGGCTTTGGTAATCGGGTGTGCCTTTTGTGGCAGGGAAGTGCGTGTAACAGGCTGTTTAACTGGAACAAACGAGCACCAAACTTTATAGCAGGGGTATCCAACTTTAGCAACTTTAATCCCAGGGGAATTCTGGGAGTTGGTGTCCACAAATCTTGGAAGTTGCTAAGGTTAGACACCCCTGGTTTATAAGAAAAGAGAAGTAGTGAAGACTTCAAGATATCCCAGGGCTGACTTCTCCATAAAGCAAACTCTGGAAAGATTTTGAAATCTCAAATTGTGCCACTTCAGCTTTATTACATAATTTGCAGTTTTACAGACTTAAGTCTGTGAAAACTTTTGTTCAGTGCATTAGCCAAATAGGTCCTTCATATTTAAAGGCAGTATACTTTGAAATAACTGCCAATAACAGGAAAAAAAATATGCACTCTTGTGGTCGGCCAGTAGATGAAAATAACAGGTGCCTTTAAAAAGGCCTTTGTCTGAACAGACATAAAGTGTGTGTCGTCCTCCGTCCCTCTCCTCTGTCCCAAGAGTGCAGCTTCTTCATTTTGCCAGCTATTTCGGTCTCACAAAAGTTTTAATTAAGGGAGATGTTTCTCTCTCTGTTAATACTGTACTGCAATATTTTCTCAGGACAAAAGATCAATATTTCCTAAAGTTAGTCTGGTGAGGTAAGGATGTTGTAATAAATAGATACTAGGTGTGGCCCACATAAAGACTGAAGCTGCATCTAATGCTGTCTGGGTGCTATGCATGTTACAATTCAAAGCACAATCTAGACAGTATTTAATGAGAGCAGAGGATAATTGTGCAGTAGATGGGACATGATGGAGTCAAATAGTAAATATTTGTATCAGCAACACAGAGACATGCTGTATTGTTGAATACATTTTTCTGAAGAGTATTTTACTAAGGGAATGTATCTGTGTGTGATGGCTGACATCCATAAGTTTATGTCATGTACTTCATTGTGAATGTTCCCAGTTCACTAGATACTTGATAGTAGGAACCACTATGTTTATTTTTGTCTTAATTATCCTTATCCTATTTTTTGTAATATTATGACAAGATTCCAGAAAACAAAAATCTGTGTTGTAAATATTTTTCCTCCCTGCTCTATGCTGCGGTTAGTTGTTTATAATATAGCAACACTTTCAACTGCATAAGAATTTATTATTTTTAAAATTCATAACAGCTTCCCTGCTTGTTGCAGTATGATTACTATAGGACTAATGCTGTTAGATCTAGGCTGCAAAAATCCTAAGGACCATTAGATAGCAGCCAATAGTTACATTTTCAAGATTTCTTTGCTGCCATCTATTGGTTTTTTAGAGTTTTGCAGCCCAGTTTGGTAACCTTTCTGTTATCCAGTAAGGCAGAAAGTTTCAAAGATTTCCAGGCTGTGGAACCTGTTTGTTAAGATATTTTTTTTTCCTGGAACCCTTCAATCAAGAGGTCAAAGCTTTTGTGGCATAGATTGTGATTGAGTGAACTTTTTTTCCTCTTTAATTTCTTCTGGAGCTCCATCAAGTTCTCACAGAATCTTGAGTCTGGCAGAAAACAGTTTGAAAAAGCTTGCACTTGATCATGATGGTGCTTTTTTTTAAAAAAAATATTTTTAAAAAAGTCCTAGCTTTGTTTTTTTTATAAATAACTCAAGATGGCGAATATACATGATACTCCTTCCTTCTCCTTTTCTCCATAACAACAACCTTGTGAGGTAAGTGGGGCTGAGAGAGAAAGTCAACCAACCAACTTTCATTCATTCCTAAGGGGGGAACTAAAACTCACAGTCTCCTGGTCTCTAGCCAGATGCCTTAACCACTACAGGTAGTCCTTGACTTAAAACCATTTGTTTAGCAACCATTCAAAATTACAACGACATTAAAAAAAGAGACTGACAATTAGTTCTTGCACTTACAACATCGCTGTGCATTATTGCAGCATCTCCACAGTCACATGATCAAAATTGGGGTGCTTGGTAACCGGCATATATTTTCAATGATTGCAGCATTTTGAAGTCATGTCATTGCCATTTGTGACTGCCCCAGCTGGTTTCTGAGAAGCAAAGTAATTAATTTAACAATCATGGCGAAAAAGGTAAAATTGGATATAATTCTCTCACTTAACAGCTTCCTTGCCTAGCAACTGAAATTCTGATCCCAGTTGTGGTCTTAAGTTGAGGACACAAACATGCACGAGCAACAATGAATTTCTGTTCCATTCCATGGTGCAAAACGAATAGATTTTGCAACAGATTTTCCAAAACATTAATTCTCCTCATGCAGCCATATGTACAGAAAATACCCTTTAAAAAATCTAATGCCATGCTTTGAAAACCGAGAAATCCTGTTTCTTTAAGGATGGATTAAGAGATCCCCTGGGCTTTGGCAATAAATAATATTAGATCAATCAGGCTATTTCTTGGCTATTACAACTGAAATCTATTAATATGTATTTATTTGTAAAATATATTCTGTAGTTTATGAAGCAACAGTTCGTGTAAAATAAGGAGTGACCCCTTGGTATTATCTAAAACAATTTAAAGAATTTTAAGATATGTGAACTCCCAGAATTTCACAGCACATATCTTCATGTTGATAAGTTTGAGAAACACTGATCTAGAGAGATGCAAGGTTTGAGGATTCCCTAGCTTTTAAATACAGGTAGTTCTTGATTTATGACTGGTCACTTAGCGATCATTCATAGTTATGACAGAGCTCCCCAGGTTATGACCCATTTTCAAAGTTATAACAGCAACAATCCACCCCACCGTGTGATCAGTGGAAACTAGCATTTATTGGGTATAATGAGTAGACTATTCTGTTCACTTAACAACGTCTGTTTAAGGATTGCTGCAAAAAAGTTAGTAAAATCGGGTGTGGTCATATGGTGACTCGCTAATGAACGCCATGACTTACTACTGTAGTTCTGGGCTCAATTAAGGTGGTAAGTAGAAGGCTACCTGTTCTTTGAATCACCTTTACTCATTCGATGCCTTGCCATGACACGTAGCATTACCTCTCAACTCTAATTTTATTCAGTGACTTCTGTTCTTTTCCATGTCTTCTGCTTTTGTGGGCACAGTTCTGAGGTTTTTTAGGGAACAGGAACCAGCTCTTCTAAGATTCTGCCTCTTGAGTTTTCTGTGCTTAAAACAAAGCTTCAATTGTATCCTGCAGTGTGTAAGAAATAGTTCTACACCCTGGGCGTTGCCACCTCTTCGCTCAAGGTTTTTTGCACCAATGCACGATGACTGAATATTTTCTCAGTAACTCTCAGCATTACTTCTGATAAATGCAAATTTCAGTCTCTCTTTTGCTCTCTTTTATCCAGACGGTTTATAAGATTATGTGAAGATGTTCCTTGATTACAAGTAGTTAATTAATTACAGTAGTTGTTTATCCATTATTGTTTAGGTAATGCTTATATTTTCCTTTAAATTCTGCTTCCTGTTATGATGTTCTGAGACAGCCTTAAAGTCATTGATGAACTTGACTTTTGCAGGTTCCTTCATCAAATGTATGTACATCTTTGAATGTACTTTGCAGGGTGAGAGAACGAATGTGGTTAAATTGCATGTAGAATTTTATGTTTTTTTCCCTATCTTCAGCATCAAATCAAATTAAATATTTATTACAGTCATACACCAGCATAAGAAGGGTCGGATACAAACAGTAATTTTAAAAGCATCTTACATGAGAGGAATGGAGAGAGGGATTTATATAAAATTTTACCCTTGGTATTGGTTAGTATGCTTGGAAAAAACGTTAAGGTTATGAATCAACTCAAATGCACAGCAGTCAAATGGGAAACAATCTATTTATCTAGATTGTTCCATTTCAGGCTGCAGATCAAAGGTTACAAGTCTGAAATTATCTCATCAAGAAAGCTCTTTGTATAGTTAGAAACAGCCCGTTGAAGAACATTGATAAATTGTACTCTCTGAAATGCTCATTTTCTCAGTGCAAAGATAGGGGAAAGATAGCAGGATTCGTACAGGCAATTGTTTTTCTGCTACCTGAAAAAATGACATTGTCTAACAGTTTCTTCCTCTTGATTTGACTGTGTGCAAAGTGGCAGCTGAAGGTTAGCCTGGGAGGACAGCTTTGCAAAATAGGCTGTTCAGTCATCCATTTCCCCCTTGTAGGCCCCAAAGAACCAGCATGGCCTGGGTAACATAGGACAACATTTTAGTGAAAACTAAATCTTGCAGCGTCTTGCAAAATACCTTCTACAGTTGCAGTTTCCATATAGTGAGTGCTAACAGGCAATATAAGCCATTAAATTTTTAAAGCCCATTTTAAAATGGTTTAAAGTGGGTTTTCTGCTCTCCTTTTCTTGAAGCAGTTTACCTTTCTTTCAAACTTTCTTTCTCTCCCTCTCTCTCTTTTTTCCCCTTTTTTTCCTTTTCTTCTTTCCAAACACAGGGAAGGGCTGACAAGGTAGGACAAGGCTACCCTACCAAAGCATTCTAGCTTCCCTTCCAGCCGAGTGAAAGGAGCTGCTAGGAGACATTTCTGACTTGGGAGCTGACAGGAAAGGAAATCCTTGCTTCGGGATTTGCAGGAGGGAAAAGGAAGGGTGGGGGCTGCATTTTTGGGAGATGGCTCAGAAAGGAGACAGTGAAGCTGGATTTAACGCCTGGGATTTCTTTGACTCCCGCCCGCCCCCTGCCCCCTTCCTCAGCTCAGAAGAAGAGCTTGATTAAAACCAAATGTCCAACATTGGACAAAAAGGAATTTTCTCTCCTGCCCTTACATGGATAACATGGTTTTTCTCCTACCCCTCCCCTCCTCAAGTCTCCACCCTTTCTCAGTTCTTGTTGCTTGTCTTGCCCTTCAACTTCTTCAGGAAGTAAGCGTTTTCCGATTTTGGCTTGGAAAAAAATAGCAATTCCTATTGTCTGTGCTGTAATTGTGAGAGACAGACAGATTGGGGTAACTTTTTAGTCCCCAGAAATTCTTGTCCGTTCTCCCATTGCATCTTACTTTGCCATAACCCGGACAGGAAAGGTCTATATTAGCTTTGGGTGGACAATATGTCACTCAGCCTTTTCCAACCCCTGGATCTTTCAGACTTCAGTTTCTATTATTCATAGCCAGTTCATAATATGTGCTGCATAAGCCAGGAAAATTTATCTCCATTTACAAAAGGAAACAGCTTTACTTCTGTTACTAGTTTGTACCTATTTTAAACCCATTAGAAGAATTTTCTTGGCCTGATTCCAAGCTCAGTTACCCAATGAAAAATGCAGAACGATTGCTCGAAATAGAGGAAGGATTTTCTTGCAAGAGCCAGACAGCAAAACGAAGATTTGGCCATTCTTGGCCACGGAAACCTGAGAGTGATAGGACATATACTGACAAGGGGCTCTGGTGTGAAGTTGATGTGAAGCCTATTAGATGTGTAAAAATAAGATGCCCTTGCCCTATGGATGTGAGACCCAAGGAAGACCCCTTTGGGGTGGGTGATCTTAGATGTCCAGATCCTTTCCTAGGTGCAGTGTGGATTTTCATGAAATGGAATTGTCTGGCATCAAAAGTGGAGCATTGACATAAAAGAGTTCCCTTATCTTGAGGAAATTCCATTTCTCTACAAAGAGGTGAGCTTAATCAATTTTCGGCCAAGTGTCACCTGTCAGGCTGGGGCAATGTTTAAGTTAACTGAAGTTTATCAAAGGAGTTACAAGTTTCCCTTTTTTGTAAGTGTAACTCTTTAGTTACCTCAATAAAATATTGGGACAATTCTAGATTCTATCTTCTATTGAGAACCTTTTGTTGTTGAGAACGTTTACTTTAACTGCATTTGTTGAGCTAGCTATGCCAAATCTGAAAAAAAGTATTGTAAATCAAGATAATAAGAGCTACATCTGGAGAACTCTAGTTATGAATCCAACCCCATAGGAATAGCATACATAAATAAATAACACAAATGAATTATAAACCTTGGAATAGACTGATAAAAATTAAATTGTCTGTGTTTAGTTGAACTACCTTCTTTTTCCCCCCTTGTAGATTTTGATGTCCAACAGTTGCTATTATGGGTTATTGCCCATAGGAAAATATTGATAGATTACCTGTAGACATCTGGCTTGTGAGCTTTCTGAGTCTCTGGCGCAGGGGTGGGCCAGTATGGCAACTTTATAATCTGTGTATTTTAATGTTTGACTAAGGAATTCTGGGAGTTGAAGTCCACAAGTCCTAAAGTTGCCCATCCCGGCCCTGGAGGCTAAACTGTGTGAGGAAAGGTTAAGGAAACTAGGTATGTCTAACCTAAGAGAAAGAAAGTTTAGGGGGTAACATGATAGCTGAGCTGTCTTCTGATATCTGGGAGGCAATCACATGAAGGAGGGGGTTGACTTATTCTCCAAAGCACCTGAGGGCTGGACAGGAAGTAGTGGGTAGAAGCTCGTTAGAGAGATCCTATCTGGAATTAAGGAAAAATTTCCTGGCAGTGACAACAATCAGTCGATGGAACTCCTGGAATTGTGGATGGTCCATTGTTGGAAGTCTTCAAGAAAAAATTGGACAGCCATTTTTCTGGGATATAATAAGGTGTGCTGTGGGCAAGGGTTTGGATTAGAAAAGCTTAAAAGCCCCTTCCAGCCCTATGATTCTATAATTCTCCAGACATGGAATTAGAATTCATACCATGTTTCCCCGAAAATAAGACCCTGTCTTATATTTTTTTGAACCCTGAAATAAGCACTTGGCCTTATTGCCATGCACTTAAAAGTCCGATTGGGCTTATTATCAGGGAATGTCTTATTTTGGGGGAAACAGGGTATGTAGATAGTTCTCAATTTATGACCATTCACTTAGCGACTATTCTAAGATACAACGGACTTCTCAGGTCTACTTGTGACCCAGATTCAAAGTTTTGATGGCCTCCGCCCATCACATAATCACATTTTGGTTGTGTTTGCAACATCCCATGATTATGTGACCAGGACTTAGATGGCTTTTTTTTTTGCCAGAAAGTGGTGGTTACTTCCAGTTTCGGCCAAAAAAAAAAAAAAAAAAGGCCATTGTGGACAATGGATTTGCCTAACTTCAATGGCATTCTCTTAATGATTGCTGCAAAACCAGTCTATAAAATTGGGTGTGGTCACATGCTGATCCACTTAACAACCGGCACAACTTGTGATCATAATTCCGGGCTCAATTATGGTCGTAAACCAAGGACTATAACCCATCCTGACTGGGACTGCTATCAGATCTTGTCCAACAATACCTGGAGTGATAAATCTCTCCCATCCCTTCTCTGACTTCTACAATATTCAGGCAGGTTCAGGAGGCAATAGTACTTAAATTAGTCTTCCTCAATTTGTAGTCCTGCAGTTATTTTGGATTATTACTAGGAAGAGACGAATGGAATTCTGGTTGGGAATGATAAAACAGGAAATCCAACCTATATAGAAGCTGCAGGGTTGCAGAAGGTTGGGGAAAATGAGAGTCAGTCAGTACAAATGAGTATAAAGATTTATTGCAAAATTAAGCTCTCTATAAGAATCTGACCCACTGGCAGTTAAGGGAAATGAGCGGGTGATAAGAGAGGCATTCACAATAGGCTGGACTTTGATCTTGTGTGGGCATGCAGGGACTCAAGACTTATGACGCATTCGACCCCTCCCTTGGGCTCAGCCTGGTCTCCTACATCTGCCCACTGTTCCTATATTCCTTAGCCCTAAATTCAGGAAATGTATTCTAAATTGTGTATTTTCATGTGATAAATTTTTGCCTGATGTGTCTTTTCTTCTCCTCCCTAGATCTTTGCACAATGCCAGTAACCCGCTCAAAATCAGTGGGCAACACCAGTGCCCTGACCTCTCCCTTGGGAATTGTTCGCCTCCTGGAAGCCCTTTTCACCTGTGTGGCCTTCAGCTTGGTGGCCAACCGGGAGGCTTGGTATGGCCGCAATGGAGACTGGTGCATGTTTTCCTGGTGCGTCTGTTTTGCCATCACCATTGTCATCTTGGTGGTCGAGTTTGTCGGCCTTCAGCATCGCATGCCGGTCTCTTGGAAGAACTTCCCCATCACTTTCGCCATGTATGCCACCCTAATGTGTCTCTCTGCTTCCATCATCTACCCGGTATTCTTCATTTCGAATCAGCGTCTTAATCGTGACGAGCGGGGATACCGCATTTCTGCCACCGTGTTTTCTTGCCTTGCCTGCCTGTCTTACCTCACCGAGGTCAGCTTAACCAAAGCTAAGCCAGGAGAAGTGACCGGCTATATGGCAACAGTCCCAGGGTTGTTAAAGGTAGTGGAGACCTTTACTGCCTGCATCATCTTTGTCTTCATAAGTGACCCACCTACTTATGACCGGCCAGATGCTCTTAAGTGGTGTATGGCAGTCTACTGCATCTGTTTCATCCTCTCACTTGTGGTGATTATCCTCTGCATTGGCGAATGCACTGGCTGGTTGCCGTGTCCATTCAACAAATTCCTCAGCGGCTATACTTTATTGGCTGTGCTCATGTATGCCACCGCCACAATTATTTGGCCTCTCTACAAGTTTGACCAGAAACACGGGGGATATCCATCTCGAAGCTCAGTCTGTAGAGGTAGCGAATTCTGTGTATGGGACAAGAATGTTGCCGTAGCTGTTCTAACCGCTATCAATCTGCTGATGTACCTGGCGGATCTGGTGTATTCTGCACGGTTGATTTTCATCCAGGGGTAGACAGAGGCTGGCAGTAAGGAGAATCAAGGCAGCAGTGTACAAAAGAAGGGAAGTGGAAAGAGAAGAAGGGGTCATGCTTTTCTCTCTTTTGTTCTGATTTTTCCTTTCTTCTGTCTCTCTCCTCCTCCTGCAGTCTCAGACTAATTCATTCTGTTTCTCTCCTGCCTTCTCAGTTACCTTGTTCTTAGCCTAGATTTATGCTCTGTGCTTGCCACACAATAATTCTTTTCCTCTCTCTCCATCCTGAGCCTATTGCACATAATAGCCAAATGATCATTTGTTGCATGCAGAGCTTGGGATGGCTCACAAATTCTTCTGCCTAATCATCTTTGGCTATTCCCACGCATGTGTCTTCGCCAGTTTAGTTCGTTCATATTCCGAGGCATGAGGAGGCTTAGGGCTATTAAAGGTGGTGTTGCTTGGTGCCAGTCGAGGGGAAAAAAAGCAGAGAGAGAGAGAGGGCACACACTATACTTGATGGGGAGACTCCAGGATGCAGGTTGTCCTCGACTTACAACAATTCATTTAGTGACTGTACAAAGTTACAATGGCCCTGAAAAAAGTGACTTATGACCATTTTTCATACTTAACCATTGCAGCATCCCCATGATCATGTGATCAAAATTCAGATGCTTGGCAACTGACTTACATTTATGAGGGCTGCAGTGTCCCAGGATCAGGTGATCAGCTTTTGACAAGCAAAGTGAAGGGGGAAGCCAGATTCCCTTAACAAACTTGTTATTAATAACACTGCTTAGCGTTAAGCCATTCATTTAACAACTTTGGCAAGAAAAGTGTAAACTGAGGCATAGGTCACTTAACAAATCCCTCATTTAGCAGTAGAAATTTAGGGCTCGATTGTGGTCGTAAATCAATGATTACCTGTATTCTCATAAAAATCCATTTCCTAACATTTTCCTTAAATTACTAAGCTTGCAGTTAGGTTTCCTATTCTCTGTCTTTCTCACCCTGGCTATCCTCTATCCAGACCGCTAACTTCACGACAGCCACCATCAGCCAGTCAGATACAGAGGAAACGTATGCAGCTAAAACAGGAACTTTGCTTAGCAGAGAAGAAGAATTTAGAGCATTCTTGATGTACATATTTTATTTGGCCTTAAAAAAAATATTCCTCCGTTTCAGTGCCTTAAAAATATTGGGTTCCTCTTTCTGTCCTCATGCAAAGAAACCCCTTTGCCCTTGCCAAATATACTTGCTGTTTTCCATTATGAATATGTATTTGGGGTGGGGGGAGGGTAGATGTTTACAGTAGAGCCATTGGCTGCTTGCATTTTCCATTGGGATGAATGGGGACTGCACAGAAGCAGCTCTAGATGGGTGGTTTGCTTTGCACCGTCGTGGAGGGTTTATTCTCCATGGTTGCTGGGGGAGAAATTAACTGTACAGTAATGGATTCATGTCTGCCTGTAAACCTGCAATAGAAATCCAGCTGTGTTCTGCAAAATGATTTATGCAGGACCTGTTGAGGCTTGCAGTAACTTTACTTTAAAAAGGCAGTTCTCTCTCTCTCTCTCTCTCTTTTTTTCAAAAGTCAACAGGTTACAAGGAACACTATGATTTGGGGAAATGGAAAGCCACTTATCTGTGATTGCACCAGGCTGAAAGATAACAACTGCAGTGGAGCAACATTTAAGTTAGGGTTAAAAATCCTTGCTTTCAAGTTTCTTTAATAAATAAGATTGTTTTACAGAAAGATAGCGTAAATCATTTTTCTTTACATTTTCTTTACATTTTGATGTTTTTTTAAAGTGTCTATAAAGACATCCTCTGTTTTTTAAATAAAAAAAGCATAGTAGAAAAATACATGCTTTGCAAAGTATTAAATATATAACTTTTGGCTTCTTTATGGTTGCTAATCTAGTAAAAAAAAAAATTTAATATTCCAAGCACTTGGTATTAGATAATATTGCTTTTCAACTTCGTATTTCAGAAAACATCAGTCTTTTCCAATTAGCTCAGCAATAGAAGTTATTTGTATGTGTTTCTACTGCATTTACCATTCTGTTTTAAAATAAAAATACTTGTAACAACATACAGCGTAGGCAGAAATGTTAGCTTCCTTCTTGTCTCAATTATCCGCAACTTCATCTACAACGTGTTTATTATTTTTTGAAATATGCAAATCCATGTATGTGTAAAAAATAAAGGAGCAATGTTACAATCGAGTGTGTTAATCCTATTTCTATCCAAACAAAAGGACACCTTTTGGACACCAAGAGGTTGAATAGCTACAATAGAAATAGGCTTTTTTTTTCTGATTTAAGGGGCACTTCAAAAAATGGATTTTTACACCAGTTTGATAGGAACTGCAACTTTCTATGATCCTCTAATATTGGATTGTTATTAGAGAGAGCTGAGCTGATTTATTTTTGGCTTAGCTGTTTAAAACTTCAATAAAAGTAGTCTTTTCATCTCTTTCTCTAACTTTTAGTTTATTTTTGAAATACCAAGCTTACAGAACTTAGACAGCTCATTTATATATTTGTTTGCTAGATTCTTAGACCACCACACGGCTACATGATTTATCAAAAATAAAACATCAACAATAATATAATAAAAATATTCATAATCATCTTAAAACAGGAGCACATAAACGGGACTGGAGGCTAAAAATATGAAGAACAGTTGCTGGAATTGGGTATGTCTAGTCTTAAGGAAAAGAAGGACTAGGCGTGACATGATAGCAGCGTTCCAATATTTAACATGTTGCTGCAAAGAAGAGGGAGTCAACCTATTGTCCAAAGCACCTGAAGGCAGAAGCCATGGATGGAAACTAATCAAGGAGAGAACTAACCTAGAACTAAAGAACAGTTTCCTAACAGAACAAACAGTGGAATGACTTGCCTCTAGTTACTGGAGGTTTGTAAGAAGAGATTGGGCGCCATTTGTTCACAATCGTATAGAGCTGTGATGGCGAACCTATGGCATGGGTGCCACAAGTGGCATGCGGAGCCATATCTGAGGGCACACGAGCATTGCCCTAGCTCAGCTCCAGCACCCATGTTCCTGCCAGCCAGCTTTTCGGGCCTTCTGGGCCCACCAGAAGTTGGGAAGTGGGCTGTTTCCGGCCTCCAGAGTGCCTCGGAGTTGAGGAAGGCCGTTTTTGCCCTCCCCAGGCTCCTAGAAAGCCTCTGGAGCCTGGGGAGAGTGAAAAATGGGCCCACTGTGCCATCGTGTGCCAAACGGGGGAACCCGCGCATGTATGCGGGAGGACGGGGCACGGGTGGGCATTGAATTATGGGTGTGGGCACGCATGCGCACGATCCCCCCACTCTCCCCCCGCTTTTGGCACGTGATGGCAAAAAGGTTAGCGATCACTGGTATAGAGTTTCCTGCTTGAGCAGAGGGTTGGACTAGACGACCTCCAAGGTCCTTTCCAACTCTTATTCTATTATGGTTCCCACAGTATTATAGAAAAAAATTACTTTGAAGACTCTTTAACTTGGATAATGATAAGCCTCCTTCCATTTGATGTCTTCTTTACTCTACAGCAGTGTTTTTCAAACATTTTTAGATAAATGGGCGATTTGGAGGAATAATTTGGAGGAATTCAGGCCTGTCCATTTTTTCCAACTCCAGATCTTTGAGAAGGAAAGATAGCTGGCCAGCTTTGCAGCTCCTTTCCATAAGGACCATGGGGATTTTTGTGTATAGACTTTTTGTATATGAAGTAAGGTTATAGATAGGAGCTCAGTATGAGCAAACATTTTTCATTCTCCTGTGTAGGGATTTTTCAATAAAATTGGTGGAATAGCAATTTTTGCTTCTTGTTCTGCATTTATTCCCATGTTAGCAGATTTGAAGAGGACAAAGTTTTGAAGGACCAAAAATGCCCTTTTGTGGAAGAGGGTATTTTTACGGGTGTGGATTTTCTAAATGTGGCTTAAGGAAACATCATTCCCTTCTCCATCAGAGGTTTAAATCGTCTTCTGGGTTCATTTTTATCTACTACACTAACAAGCAAATTATAAATCTGGTGCTAATGCTCAACCATTTTTGAGACTTCTGGAGTCATAAGGGATCTCTCCCCTGCTCCCCCCCCCCCCACTTTTTTAAGATTAGGACTAGCAGATCTGAGCTGCAAAATTCTGGATAACCTTCTGATGGCAGCAAAGAGACCTATCAATACTGTCCCCCTAGTGGTAGTCTGAGGTTTTGCAGCCAAGATCTGTCAGTCCAATTTGCATAAGTATCAAAATTCTGTATCAATATTTAGTTGGTGAGGCATATGATGTGTTTTCAAATTTGTCTTTCTATTTTCTTTCAATATTCCCCCCCTTCCCCTGGCAGCTATGGTAATGATTCTTTGGGATGGTTATAGCTGCTGTGCACTTCCACATAAATGGGAACATATTTCAGTTTTATGAGCTATAACTCTTATTTGATGGGTATGACTACAAAATTTGTTGAAATGGAGTGGGTGGCTGGAGGAACATGTGTGTATCTGGAAGGAGCATAAAGCTGCTAAAAGAAGGCAAATTGAAGAAGCAAAACATATCCCTTCACTGTTGCAATCAGGGTAAGCCAAGAGTTAATTCTGAAGAGTTGAACTTTAGTAGAGAGAAACTCATTGGCAGGAAATTACTTCTTCTTCTTCTTTTTTTTTTTTTTTTGTCAAAAGTGGATATACATCACCATGGAGTTAAATACACAATATATTTTTAAATTGAAGAAGTATGCAGATGCGCATGTTTGTTGGCAGTGGGTTTAAAAAAACAAAAGCAAAGCAAAAGGTGGAATTTGCCATTGCACTACAGCTAGTCCTCGACTAAGGGCCACATGTTTTTTTAAAGACAAGTTTTATTAAATTTTCCTTTTACATACATATTTTATGAACAGAGTATTGACTGGGTCACATCTTTTACAACTTATAATATAATTATATGTTGATTTTTATGATCTATTTGAATCTTCTTTTTTGATTTTTCCAAATACAATTTACATATTTCATTTTCTGCCATGATATTCTTTTTCTCTACTTTTTTATCTTATCTTAATATCTTCTTAATACATATTATATAAACAGTATCACCATCCGCCCTTCAAATTCTAATTTCTTAGCGTTGCTTCAGTTAATTATTTCTCCATTTATAAAGTATATTTCTTATAATCCCCATCACATTTTTTGGTTATAAACAATAAACTTCATCTTATTCAATTCTTACATTGAAACCCTTTAACTTGATTGATCTTCCACATCTTATCTCTTCTTAATACATAATAAGCAATATCACTATCCGCCCTTAATTCCTGACTTCTATTATAGCATCAATTAATTATTTTGTTTCATTATTTACAACATATTATTTCAAAATTCCCATCACTTTTTTTGTATCTTAATTTTAATTATTTTCATAATTAAACCTAATTACTTCATATTTCATCTGCTCTTCCATTTTACAATACACAATATACATCATCACATTTAATTTTTGCATTCACAATTGCTAATATTAATATAGTTCCCTTAGATCTACTAATATATACCTTATTTCCCTTCCTCCTTTCCACTATTCTTCCCTTTTTAACCATTTTCTCCTGGTCTCTCCAAAATTCTCTCTTTTTTATTATTTTCTCTTTTCATCCCATTTTCTTCTTCTTCTTCTTCTTCTTCTTCTTCTTCTTCTTCTTCTTCTTCTTCTTCTTCTTCTTCTTCTTCTTCTTCTTCTTCTTCTTCCTCCTCCTCCTCTTCCTCTTCCTCTTCCTCTTCCTCTTCTTCTTCTCATATTTATTGTATCTTTTCTCCTGAATCCTTTCTCTAACTTTTGAGTCCATCACTTGCATAATTCGCCCCCCTCTGTTACCTAATCTTTTCCCATTTCCTTCTCTTCCCTTAGATTGCCTTTTTAAAAGAAAATATCCCCCCGTCCATTCTTTTTTTGCCACTGTAAATCCCAGTGTAATCATCTAACATTTTTCCTTCAATTCTTTTTCCTTCAGTGTTATTCTCTTGTTTCTCATTTATATTCTCTTTTTCCTGTTTTATGTGCTCTAACAAAGTTTCTGACCTCTTTGTCCTTTGTTCTTCCTTCATATTTCAAAACTGTCAAAATTCTTTCAAATCTTCATTAAAAAGTACTTTCCCTCGGGTTTCTTTTTTTATATTAGTTTTAGTTTCTCCAAATTCAATTTAAAATCCAAATATAAAAGTTTTCTTTTCTGGGTTTTAGTACTTTAACTTCCTCTTTGTTCTTCTCCCTCCATTAAAATTCCCAAGTGCCAATTAGCTGCTCATTTCCTCACTGGGATCTTTTAGAGTTTTTCTTTAAAAATTTCCTTTTTTACCTGTGAGTTGGCCAATCACTCACCTGGTACCAGTACTCCGTCCAAACACTGCTTCTGCACAAAATCTTATTCCGGTTGCCCCAACTTCAAAGCGGTTGTTTTTAATGGCCGCTGCCCCCGCTGCCGGATCGGAGAGCTGCCTCCGACCTTAGGAGGAACTTGCCTATTCCTCTTGGTTGTCTGAGGTGCCTCTCCTTCTTCACCATCTCTACAAGCTGGTTCTGGTTCAAAGACCCTCTGACAGCGGTTTGTCTGGCTGGATTTTCACCGGGCTCATCAGAGCCTGCAAATTTCCAGCCAGTCTAGCCTCAACACTTCCAGTTTCCTCCGACTAAGGACCACATTTGAGCCCATAATTTCTGTTGCTAAGCAAGGTCTTGCTAAGTGAATTGCACCCCATTTTATGAGCTTTCTTTGCCACAGTTGTTAAGCTAAGCACTGTAGTTGTTAAGTGTAGCATGCAGTTGTTAAACAAATCTGGTTTCCCCTCCCTCCAATTAACTTTGCTGGTTGAAAGCTGGCTGAGAAAGTTAGAAATTGGGATCCCATGACTGCAGGATGGTGCAATTGTCATAAATACAAACCAGTTGCCAAGCGCCTGAATTTTGATCACATGACCATGGAGATACTGCAAAGGTCATAAGTGTGAAAACCGGTCATAAATCACTTTTATCAGCACTGTTGTAACTTTAGTCACTAAATGAATGGTCATAAATTGAGGACTACCTGTATTATAAGTTATAAAGCTGACCGCTTTTCAACCTTCACTTGCTGCAGCATTTGTAATGCTTCGTAATACCATTCTGGATCTGTTGAGATCCACTTTACACCTCTGAAGATCCTCCCTTATTTTACCGGTCTCCGTTTTTATTTTTTTTCCCCCAACATCCATCCATTGGGGGCTTCTAATCCCCTTGCTTCAGAAAGAGAGCTTGGAAACTCCGACACTTGTGACTAATTTGTATAACACCTAAAAGGCTTGGCTCTGTGGGATTCTTTCTTTTTTGTTCATACCAAGTATCAGTCCTTTTTCCTGTTCATGGAGCCTGGGACTGAAAGCCTAAAGAAAGATAAACAATAGAGCAGGGGTGAAATCCAGCAGGTTCTGACAGGTTCTAGAGAACTGGTAGTGGAAATTTTGAGTAGTTTGGAGAACCGGTAGCGGAAATTTTGAGTAGTTCAGAGAACTGGCAAAGACCACCTCTAGCTGGCCCCTGAGTCGGGTAGGAATGGAGATTTTGCAATATCCTTCCCCCAGGAGTGGGGAGGAAATGGAGATTTTGCAGTATTCTTCTCCTGCCACGCCCACCAAGCCACGCCCACAGAACTAGTAGTAAAAAAAATTTGGATTTCACCACTGCAACAGAGTCACACTGTTCAGTTCTGGCGGCACCTGAACAGACTCGAACATGAAATAAAAATGGTCAAAACCAGCCATTTTGAAGCAGGTTGGAACTGCAATCCGGCTGGCTAACTTTTGTGTGGAATAGCTGGGGTGGAAGAGAAGAGTTGAGTCTCCCATGGACAAAAAAAAAAATGTTGTAACACACTTTTTCTCTCTTTCCTGAACTTCATGATTTTAGCTGAATTTGGCAGGAGAAAAAGCGTAGACAGGATAGTTTTCACCCCATGGAAATTCTCTCTCATGTACTGAGGAGTTTCCGCTCTGGAGAGCTGACTGAACACAGCTGTTGTTCCTGAAATGTGTTAGGCGCACAGACGAGAAACAGCAGAATGTGTGTCTGTATATATGTGTAAGACACAGACATGGCTTTCAATATAAAGCACATCTGGAAGTCTGGAGAAACAGGCTGGGGAATCCATGACCTACCAGATATCTGAGGAAATCTCAATATTTAGCCATTCTGGCTAAATCATATCAAAGATCTTCAATCCTACTACAAAATGCTTATGAAAATAACTTCATCTCCAAAGACTCTGAAAGTCACCTCCTCTTCCACCATTTTATAAAGGATTCCAACTTCCCGGACAGCTGCTTCTATTCCAATAGTTCTCTTGGCAGCTGTACCTCAGTCTGAGCTCATATCTATAAATATTTGTATGTCTGCTAGGAATGTATTTTCCTGACGCCGCTGTGACTCATGACAAGCCATTACCATGCCCCAGGACAGGGCTGGCATCCTGGTTTCTGTGGAAAGTGGAACTTGATCCTTTGGGTTCCCATTGTGAAATATATAAAGGCACCTCCTGGGCAGCCCTCGGCTTCCCCAACAGCTATTATTAGATATTATTTTGCATTCCCACACCCTATTTATTTTAAATATTGTTATGTACTGCCTTTTAATAAACACACACATATTTTTCTGAACGAAGTTTGCAGGGTAAGGCTAAACTGCCACTATGAGAAAGAGCAAACAAGGAAAGGAGGAGAAAGGAAATAGGGACTATCCATATAAACTTAACTGAATAACAGAATAACTCTTTCAAACTCTTTTCAAACCACTTCATAAACGCATAACACAACACAGGAGAACAAACCCATCAAGATTCAGCAGTTAATCTGCTTTTAAAAGACAAAGGCCACTCTTTTGAAGACAGCAAAGTCCACATTTTGGACAGAAAGGACTTCTGGTTTGAAAGAGGGGTCAAAGAGGCCATCTATGTCAAAATTGAATGGCCCTCTCTCAAAAGAGAGGGAGCAATATGACATCATCTATCTCCAGTCTACAACACAGTCCTTTCAGCAGTTCTAAAAAGGCTCCACACCCATTTGCACCATTCAGGTGATCCTGAGGACACAGATAAACCTCCAGGTGGCCTCAAGGACTCTCTAAAAGAATGCAAAGGACCAGCCTGTCTGCAAGGCGTATACATTCTTCCATCCCCCACCATCCAGTCAGAGCTGAAGAAGCTTTTTAGATGAGAAGTGAAACATCTTCAAAGAAAAACAGGAAGTCCAGTTGTCTCTTGAAAAAATTACCTTTGGGACAACCATGTCCTGGATGATGGAGAATCTCCATAGACATGATACCAAACTAGGGAAACTATATCTGAGGTCCAAAAATCCAGACAACCATTGGGTTGTCTGGATTTTTGCAAAGAATTAGAGATGTCTGTACCTCCATGTGGTTGCTAGTGGTAATTTAAATATTTGCAACCCAGAAATGGTTCTCTTGTCCATTTTGAATCCTCATACACCTAAGAAGCTCTTGTCTATAAAAAGAGAAATGCGGCTCTTGGCTACCAATAGGATACCTGCCTCTGCTCCAGAACATTTGCAATATAACAATTGCAGCAGCCTTCTCAAACTTAGTTCTTTCTTAACACATACTATACCCCTAGTAGGATGAAAACTGTAGTCCTACAGGTAAGCAAACTCAGATGGGGAAGATTAGGGTTGGGAAGATCTAGTAGGATCTTCAGTTCCAAATTACAGCAAATACAGCACGAAAATGTAATTTTTAGTAGGGCTCTGAACCAACAAAGCAATTATTGAGACTTTGTGGCTCAGCTGCAAACTAGCAAACCCAACTTCTCAAATTAAACTAACAGCTAAATTAAAGGCTTGTGAAACAGATGTTCTTCAGTATTTTTGAAGACAAGCTAGCAACTGTATTCTGACAATTTGCGAGCATAAAATAAGTATTATTAGTAACAAGGGGGTGGGTTCAGCCACTGTGGCACAACCCCCCAAAACTCAACAGGATGCCAATGGTTTAGGGGTGGACAGTAGAAAAAATAATAATGTAGCTACATATTTAAAAAAAAAGAGAATGTTGATTAGTGTAATGAAATAAGGTTGGAAGTGACCCTGGAAGTTTTTAGGAAGTTGTCTAACCTTTCTGGGCAGATGGCTGTTCAATCTCTTCTTAAAAACTTCCAGTGATGGAACACCACAACTTCTGAAGGCAAACCATTCCACCTTCAGGAAACTTTTTCCTTAGTTCTAGGTTGGATGTCTCTTTGACAAACTTCCATCCATTACTTTTTGTCTTGCCCTTACTTTGGAGAATAAGTTGACCTCCTCTTCTCTATCTCAGCCCCTCAAGTATTGTACTTGAAAAGCTATAGCAATAGCAATAGCACTTAGACTTATATACTTCTTCACAGTGTTTTTTACAGCCCTCTCTAAGCGGTTTACAGAGTCTGCTTATTGCCCCCAACAATCTGGGTTCTCATTTTACCGACCTCAGAAGAATGGAAGGCTGAGTCAACCTTGAGCTGGTGGGACTTGAATTGCGGAACTGCTGGCAATCAGCAGTCAGCAGAAGTAGCCTGCAGTACTGCACTCTAACCACTGCACCACCACAGCTATCATAGCTATTAGCTAGTTCAGGGGTCGGCAACCTTAAACACTCAAAGAGCTACAAAGGTCCTAACCGGAAGCCCCCTGATCAATTCTGGAGCTGACTGGAAGTCCGGTTTCCCCACCATAGAGTCTCCTCCTAGCGCGGCATCCTTTTTCCTCTACCAGTCCTAACTGAAAGCCCTATCAATTGTGGAGCTGACTGGAAAACCCGCCCCTTGCCATAAAGTCTCTTCCTGGTGCGCTGTGCTTTTCCTCCCCATAACCGGAAGCTCCTCTCAAAATTGTGGCAGCAACAGGGAGCCGCAGCAGAGGGATGAAAGAGCCACATGCGGATCCAGAGCTGCGGGTTGCTGACCCCTGAGCTAGTTCTTCTCTAAGCCTTGGTGGCACAGCAGACTAAAGCACTGTTAAGTAACACCAGCTGCCTGCAATTACTGCAAGTTCAAATCTCACCAGGCTCAAGGTTGACTCAGCCTTCCATCCTTTCGAGGTAGGTAAAACGAGGACCTAGTTTGTGGGAGCAATAAGCTGACTTTGTATAAAAAAGAACACCGCTTGAGATGGGGCGAAAGCCCTACTAAGTAAGTATATACAAAAGTATGAAGGCTATTGCTTAACGCATTGTAAGCCGCCCTGAGTCTCTGGAAAAGGGCGGCATATAAATCGAACCAATAAATAAATAATATCTAAATCCCTCCATCATTTATCATATAGTTTAGTCTACAGATCCTGTATCATCTTAGTTGCTCTTCTCTATGCTCTTTCTGGGGTCTCAACATCGTTTTTGTATGGTGGTGACCAGAATTGGATGCAGTTGAGGTGGGCTCAAAAAAACACTGCAGAACAAGATCCAAAGCCTTGCTTTAAGCCTAAAATTTGAAACAACAAAACGGAGCCCCTTCTGTTTTACTCCCTGGCATGAGCATGGTTGCTGATAACAATAATAGCAGTCATGCACCAGTTTGAGTAATCTCAGCTGTACAGTAATGCTTTAGACATTTCAGAATGTCTACTTTCAGAAAGGATATGGTGCAACCTAAAAGATAACATTTGTTTAATCTCTGGGGCAACGTCTTTAGAATAAGCATAAGAGATTAGATCTTTTTTTTTTTTAAGGAAAACAAAGATAAAGAATCCTCCAAACAGAAGACAACAGTTCTGAAGTGAGCATGCCAATGGGGTCTTGGATTTAACATCCCCAATAAATCCCAAAAGGTGTTTTTTCAGGAGGCAACTGGACTTCTTTATTTTTTTTCTTTGAAGACTTTTCTTCAAAGAATGGATGTAAAAGGATGCAAATGACCAGCTGTCTGCAAGGAATATAAATCTTTCCATTCCCTACTGTCATGTCAGAGCTGAAGAAGCTTCTTGGATGAGAAGTGAAACATCTTCAAAGAAAAATCAAGACCTGAAAAAGCACCTTTGGGACAATCATAACCTGGATGATTGAGAATCTCTACAGGTCCCCAGTAAATGTTAAAATGGACCTACCAACACAGCTAATTATCATGATATATTAAAAGGACTGTATAGATTGGAAATGATTTTGCAAATGCCGCTCAGATTTGATACTTGTCTGCAACTTTTTAAAGCAACTGAATCTTTTTTCCAGGTGCAGAGTTCCATCAGATCCTAGGAAAAGATTTGGCTGCTTTAAAGAGTTGAAGGAAAAATCTATTATACTTTTCTGCTTCTGTCTGCTCCAAAGTGACTTCTTAAGAATCTAATTAAAAATATTGCCCAGTCCCAATACATATCATGAAATCCAGAGCTATATATGGAAGCAAAGGTCTGCTTCTAACCATGATTCTGCCAAAATAATGAAATGTGCATTGTGTTATTGTGGCCCTGTAGTAGCATCACACAGTATTGCACACAAGTAATAAAGGACCAACTTTGCATTGTACTGTATAGTCCTCAAGTTACGACCATGATTGAATTTATGTTGCTAAGTGAAACATTTGTTAAATGAGTTTACCTCATTTTATGACTTTTCTTGCCACAGTTGTTAAGTGAATCTGGCTTCTCCATTGACTTTGTTTGTCAGAAGGTCACAAAAGGTGATCACATGACCCAGGGTCACTGCAACTGTCGTAAGTATGAGTCAGTTGCCAAGCATCTGAATTTTGATCATGTGACCATGGGGATGCTGCAACGGTCATAAGTGTGAAAAACGGTCATAAGATACTTTTTTCAGAGCTGTTGTAATTTTTAACGGTCACCAAATGAACTGTTGTAAGTTGAGAACTACCTGTATTCTGTCATGGGTGCCCCTCCCACCTTTCCTTGTAGCTTCCAGTACCCTATCTAGAATTACCAGTAGCTGGTCCAGTCTGCAAAATTCAGATGACCACTAGATAATAGTAAAGAATTTTCTGTATCTCTTTACTGCTATCTAGATATCACCATTGTTATGTATTGATACTTTTAAGCGAGAGTTTCAAACCTGCCTACGTTTCTGATTGGCTGACAGTCCCTCCAGGATTGTATATAAGGAGGGCTGCAGCCTTTGAGTTTTTGCTGATGTCTCACTGTATATTAAAGAGCTGTTGTCACTTGCTTGCTTGTGCCTCTCGTTATTCCCGAACCACTTCATTGGCGACGAAGGTGGGATAGAGGCCACAAGAAGCGAACCAGTGAGACTACGAGCTTCAGCTAGGCGACGAGGCGAACTACAGGAGGCATACCGAACATGTCTGCCTACGTTCCGCCCAAGCCTTTTGATCTGACCCGCGAAAAATGGGTCTCATACCTAACAAGGTTCGAATGCTCGCTTGAAGCCAGCGACATGCAGGGTCTCTCCGCTAATCGAAAGAGAGCCCTCTTCCTAAGCCACTGCGAACCGGACGTGTTCGAGATGGCCGAGTCACTGTGTGAACCAACGCCAGTTCAAACCGTATCCTGGGACACCCTGATGGCAACTCTCCGGGCTCACTACACTCCCGTCCCCTCCAAGTTCGTGCAACGATACCAACTCAGACAGCGCGTTCAACGAGAGGGAGAACCGGTCAGCGCGTACATGGCCAGCCTGAGAAAAGCCGCAACCCATTGTGACTATAGAGACTTGGACGATGCGTTGCTTGAGCAACTTATCTGTGGTGTTCGGGACATTAGGCTGCAATGGCGCCTGCTCACCAAGCCTGATTTAACGCTTGCAGGAGCCCTAGACGAGGCCAGGGCTCATGAAGCCTCCACAAAAGCCGCAGACACGTTGCAGCGTCCGCTGTCCAGCAAAGACAACCCCAAGTCTGCCCCGGTGCACAGAGAAGACGCCGGATCCAGCTCGGAGTCCAAGTCGGATGAGGACGTTTTCCGAACGGAGCACCAGAAAAAAGACACTGGCAGCCCCCGGCGAAGCTGTCCCAGCTATGGCGGGCACCATGATAGACTGTCCTGAAAATACAGAGAGGCCATTTGCAGGCGTTGCGAGAAAAAAGGGCACTTGGCGCGAGTCTGTAGAGCCATTCTGCCCAGAAAACACCAACCACGTGAGCGCCGCAGCCAACCGGAATCAACGTGCCAGAAGCAGCCAACGAGAGAAGGCGTCGTGAAAAAATGGTGCGAATTTGAACCGCGAGATGGCCGCAGCATACACGTAGACCAGGCCAGCACGGCGATCGAGGACAAAGTCAGATGGTGGTCGAAATCAACGGCAAGCCATGCTCGATGGAGATCGACACCGGATCAGCTCTCTCCATAATGTCATGGGCGACTCTAAAGACCCTCCTGCCGTCGTTCCGGAAGGACCAGCTCTCCAAGCAGAGACTGCGCATCCTATACTACCAGGGGAACCGAGTCCCCCTCGAAGGCGTGGGCATGTTCCGAGTCACCTACGGAGACTACGAAAGAGACCTGCCGCTGACCATCGTCACGAAGCAGCTCCCTAGCCTTCTGGGCATGGGGTGGTTCCGAGCCCTCGGCATGGGCTTCACCGGCGTCCACCTGATGTCCAAGTCATCACTAAAGGACAGTCTCCTGACCGAGTTCCAGGACGTATTCGGGGACACTTTGGGCAAGTATGTGGGGACCCCTATTTCACTAAACTTAGATCCCAACGTAGCCCAAATAAGACTTAAAGCCAGACAGATGCCGTTCGCATTGAAACCGAAGATCGATGCGGAACTGGACAAATTAATTAAACAGGGGGTGTTAGTCCCCATCGATCATGCGAAATGGGAGACCCCCATAGTGACCCCAGTAAAATCTGACGGCTCAATTAGGATTTGCGCCGACTACAAGTGCACGATCAACAAGGCTTTGCAGCCGAGCGCCTATCCGGTGCCGATCGTGCATCATCTACTACACTCCCTGGGGCCCGGAAAAATTTTCACCAAATTGGACCTAGCTCAGGCCTATCAACAATTACCAGTCGACGACGCCACGGCAGAGGCGCAAACAATTGTAACTCATAGGGGTGCATTCAAATGCACCAGGCTCCAGTTTGGGGTGAGCGTCGCACCCGGCCTATTTCAAAGCACCATGGAGCGCCTTTTGCAAGGGCTCCCGGGGGTGGTGCCTTATTTTGATGACGTTCTGGTCAGTGCTCAGGACGAACGTCAGCTAGGGGACCGAGTAAGGAACGTCCTTTCCCGTTTTAGAGAAGCGGGACTTAGACTTAAAAAGAACAAGTGCATAATCGCTGTTCCCTCTGTGGAGTTTCTGGGGTACAGGGTGGATGGCACAGGCATCCACCCTACCGAAAGCAAGGTGAGAACTATTAAGAGCGCACCTACCTCCAAGACTAAAGCGGAGCTCCAAGCCTTCCTTGGACTCCTCAATTTTTACTCAATGTTCCTGAAGGACAAGGCCCCCATTGCAGATCCCCTGCACAAACTTTTGGGGAAGAATGTACCATGGGTATGGGGGAAACCACAAGCTGCTGCTTTTGAGGCAGTAAAAAGACTTCTATCTGAAGACAGTTTCCTAATCCAATACAACGCAGTGCTACCGCTTGTATTGGTTTGCGACGCCTCCCCCGTAGGAGTTGGTGCCATCCTAGGCCATAGACTGCCGAACGGCCTAGAGGCGCCCATTGCGTTCTACTCTCGCACCCTGTCAAGCGCAGAGCAGAACTATAGCCAATTGGACAGAGAGGCTCTGGCTGCAATTGCGGGGGTTAAAAAGTTCCACGAATACCTCTATGGCCGACAATTCGAACTTGTGTCTGACCACCGGCCCTTGCTCGGACTTTTGGCAGGCGATAGGCCCATCCCTGCTGCTCTTTCCCCGCGTTTGACCAGATGGGCCATTTTTCTATCGGCCTATTCGTATCAGCTTGTCCATCGACCCGGATGGACTTTGGGTCACGCGGATGCCCTCAGCCGCTGCCCCCTACCTGACCTACTTGCCAACCCAACACCAGAAGCCTCTGTTCTTTTACTGGACACTTTGACTTTGGGGCCTATCTCCTCTTGTGAGGTGGCAAAAGCCTCGGCTAGAGACCCAATCATTCGCACTGTAATGGGTTGGGTGCTGAAGGGGTGGCCGGTCAAAGTGGACGGGGGGGAATACCAAGGTTATGTTAACAAACGTAACAAACTGTTTATGCAAGGGGGTTGCTTGTTGTGGGGTGACAGGGTGGTAGTACCAACGAAACTAAGAACAAGGGTCTTAGAATTGCTGCACGAAGGGCATCCGGGCATTGTCAGAATGAAAAGCTTAGCCCGCAGTTATGTTTGGTGGCCCAACATGGACCAAGTTATCTCCGAGTGGGTGGGGAAGTACAGACCCTGCCAGGAGTCTCATCCCGATCCCCCAGTAGCGCCCATCCGAGAGTGGGAGAAACCAAAAGGGCCATGGGGGAGGATCCATATTGATTTTGCTGGTCCCTTCCATGGGCAAACATTTTTAATCGTAATCGATGCCTTTTCGAAATGGCTCGAAATAATCCTAATGCCTTCTACCACAGCCGAGGCAGTCATTAGAGTTCTTTGCAAGCTATTTGCCACACATGGCCTACCGGATACTCTAGTATCTGACAACGGCCCTCAATTCACAGCGACCCTGTTCGAGGGCTACTTGGCCGGACTGGACATCCGCCATGCCCTATCGGCCCCGTTCCACCCGGCTTCTAACGGATTGGCCGAACGTTTTGTAAGAATGGCCAAAGAGGCACTGTCCAGACTAGATAACAGGGACTGGCAGGCCAGGATAGACCAATTCTTAGCTGTCCAGCATGCCACACCATGCACAGCCACAGGGAGAAGCCCAGCAGAGCTCCTCATGGGCAGGAAGCTTCGGTGAGTGTTAGACAGGCTTCACCCTAACTATTCGCACGAAAATTTCAAGGGAGAAACCTCGGGACTAAGACAGTTTCAGGTTGGGTCCCCGGTGTTCGCTCGCAATTATGCCAGCAGACCTCTATGGGTTGCAGGAACCATAGTGGGCATAACAGGCCCAAAATCTTATACGGTAGACGTAGGGGTAGACAGACTGTGGAAGTGCCACATAGACCAACTTAGAAAAAGGGTAGTCGGCGAAGCAAACATTAATTTAGACATCTCCGAACCTAACTACAACAACTTTCCTAAAACAGCTAACTCAAGTCCGGGTTCGTGAGAATACTTAGCTGACAAGCCCTGGTTCCAGCGCTGCCCCAGCGAGTCGCCACTCCCACCCGGGGATAACCACGCCCCGGACAAAATCCAGGAGGTTCCATTGGCGGAGCCGGGAGAGACTGAAAGTCCCTCTGACCAGCTCGACGCCCCACCACACACTGAACTGCTCAGGTCAACTAGAGCGAGAACTCGTCCTAGGCACCTGCAAGATTTTGTGTGTACATATGTACATTTCTGAATGTTAGTGCTTTCTGGGAAGGGAGGGGTGTTATGTATTGATACTTTTAAACGGGAGTTTCAAACCTGCCTACGTTTCTGATTGGCTGACAGTCCCTCCAGGATTGTATATAAGGAGGGCTGCAGCCTCTGAGTTTTTGCTGAAGTCTCACTGTATACTAAAGAGCTGTTGTCACTTGCTTGCTTGTGCCTCTCGTTATTCCCGAACCACTTCAACCATGTTTTTGCAGTCCTATATATTTAGTGATATATGTTGTCATTAAATTATATTTGTGCATATGCACAATTGTATGTATGCAAATGGAATAGTAGACAAAACTACTGAACATAAAGAATAATGATATTCATGGCATTTTGTTATTTTGAGTTAGTTTTAATTAAATTGCATCACATTTCATTTGTGTCTTGGGCCTGAAAAAATATATGCACATTTTATACTACGGGGAAGGGGAGAGGCTGCCAAATTCCCAATTTGTAAACTTTGCTCATGTTTCACTTACAATTTAAAAAAATTATAGGGATGCTCTCTATATTCCAGATTTAGCTGTTGTGCTTTGGAAATTGTTGTCTGCATTTTTATCGTCCACAGCTTCCTTATTATTTCCTTATTCAAATATTATCCATGCGGCTTAACTTATCCTTACTCTTCATCATTTACCTGGCTTTTTAGAAACTTAAAAAGTTGGCAAAATAGCTCACGTCTCTAAAATACACATGTTGATAAATGAACCTTCATGCTCTGCAAATGTTTCACCTCTAATTTATTTTATTTTAAAAGAAGGCATCATGAGGTACACAGCTTTTTATCTCACCCGCAGCAGCTGTTGACTGAAATATATGCTTGCCTGCAAAACAAGCTCCCTTCCTGGTTTGATTTTTAAATGAGTGGTTTTTATGCCATCCTGATTTTTAAATTAGCAGAGGAAATGAATGAATATTCCATAAGGCAGGCAGTGAAGAGATTGCAGCCAAGGATATGTTTAAATGTAAAACTAACCTCTCTCTTGCTTAACCATGGTTTATTGAATAAACCAAACTGGTGACTCCGCATTACTCATTAAGTCATAAATCATGTTCCACAAATCACAACAGCTGGTATTATATAACTCACTGAACCACAATCAAACCAGCCACATTAGGACTTGGTGCAGAATGTGAAGCAGATGTATATCATTTAGTCCTCATTTAGTGACCACAATTGGGATTGGCAGCACAGTTGTTAAGGGAAGCAGTGGTTAAGTGAAACTGTGACTCTGCTTGCAATCTTCCTTCAGCTTTGCTTTGCTTTATGGACCTGCAAAAATTGTAAAGTTAAGGATTGATCACAAAAATTATTTTTTTCATCAGTGTCGTAACTGTGAAAGGTGGCTATATGCGACAGTCACTGAATGAGGTTTGATGGAAGGATCTCATAAGTTGAAGGCTTTCTATAAGCAAAGTCAATGAAAGAAGACAGATTCACTTAACATCTGAAGTGATTCTTTAACAGCTGTGACAAAGGTCATAAAATCAGACACAACTCGCTTAACAGCCATCTTGCTTAAGAACGGAAATTCTGTTCCTAATTGTGGTGATTAGTCAAGGACTATCTATATTGACCAAGCCCTAAGAAACAGACCTAGGTTTGAATAACCGCAGGACCACCTCTCCTGTTATGAATCTGAAGCACTTTTGAAATTGCCTCTGTTGCTAGAAGCTTAACTACAGGTAGTCCTCGACTTATGACCTCAATGGAGCCCAAAATTTCTGTTGCTAAGCAAGATATTTGTTAAGTGAATTTTGCTCCTTTCTACCACCTTTGTTGCCACAGTTGTTAAGGGAATCACTGCAATTGTTAAGCTAGTAACACGGTTGTTAGTTGAATATGGCTTCCCCATTGACGTTGCTTGTCAGAAGGTAGCAAAAGGTGATCACATGACCCTGGGACATGGCAACCGTCATAAATATGAGTCGATTGCCAATTTTGATCATTGACCTTGGGAATGCTGCAATGGTCCTAAGTGTGAAAAATGGTCATGTCATTTTTTTTCAGTGCCATTGTAACTTCGAACAGTCACTAAATGAACTGTTGTAAGTGGAGGACTATCTGTACTAGTATGTGCCCTTCTGTTGTGGGATGCTCATGCTATTGAATGGGCCTCTGAAAGAGGTGGCTTTGCCCCTTCCTGTTACTTAAATATAGCAAAAGGCATCAAAGAGCACTGCACACCAGAACAACTAGACACAAGAACAATTTTTTCCCGAATGCCATCACTCTGCTAAACAAACAATTCCCTCAACATTGTCAAAGTATTTACTAAGTCTGCACTACTATTAATCTTCTCATCGTTCCCATCACCTGTCTCCTCCCACATGACTGTATGACTGTAACTTTGTTGCTGGTATCCTTAAGAATTATATTGACCTCTTTCCCTATGACTATCATTAAGTGTTGTACCTTATGATTCTTGACAAATGTATCTTTTCTTTTATGTACACCAAGAGCGTATGCACCAAGACAAATTCCTTGTGTGTCCAATCACATTTGGCCAATAAAGAATTTTATTCTGTTCTATTTTCACCAAGTTTTTAAGCTGCAAATGGTTTCAGTGATGCAGAATTCATTCAGATTTTAATTGTATTGATTTTTAACCGTTCTTTCTTACACTGTATTTTTAAAAATTATTCTAAACCACCTTGAGTATTTCTAGAAACAGATCAATTTTATAATAAAAACCTAAATAAATATAAAGGAATGCTGTCTCATGAAAGATTCATCCTGTACATGGGAATGTACTACATTAGGGAGAATAGCTCAGCCTGCTTGCTGTGCCATTTTTCTATTTGCAGAGGGATTCAAAACACACACATAGAAGCACTGACAGATGTGATTTTCCATTTATAGTCTGGAATGATGCATTTCATTCTAGCGTCTCATGTTGCTTGCAATATATATATATATATAGGCCCCCTTTTCCTAAGAATTCAGAAATTAGCTATCCTTGCACGAAGTCTTTTAGAAACTAAAAACTAAAAATAAACCAGAACTTTCTATAGTAGTGTTACTTTTGTTCTATCATCGTTCAGATGGGAGGGAAAAGTGCATAACTTCTCCATCTGCTCAAGAGAGACTCAAGTGGATCGATAGTTTTGCCTTTAACAATGAGACGGAGTGTCATGTCTAATCGCTGTGAGAATTACAGCTCACCCAAGCAGAAATGAGAACCTACTTAAAGTCAGGGCGAGAACAGTTTTTTTCAACTGAGTATTTTCCATGAAATACTAAAGTCGACTGGATCCGTTCCAGTCGGGTTTCAGGCCTGGGTACAGCACGGAAACAGCATTGGTCGCATTGGTTGATTATCTCTGGAGGGCTCGGGACAGGAGTTGCTCCTCTGTCCTGGTCCTATTAGACCTCTCGGCGGCTTTTGATACCATTGACCATGGTATCATGCTGCACCGGTTGGAGGAGTTAGGGGTGGGGGGCACTGTATTGCGGTGGTTCTCCTCCTTTCTCTCCGACCGGTCGCAATCTGTGTTGGCAGGGAGGCAGAGGTCGACCCCGAGGCCCCTCATATGTGGGGTGCCACAAGGATCGGTCCTCTTGCCCCTTTTGTTCAACATTTATGTAAAGCCGCTGGGTGAGATCATCCGTGGTTTCGGGGTGAAGTACCACCAGTACGCTGACAACACTCAGCTGTACATCTCCACCCTGGGCCATCCCAATGATGCCCTTGAAGTGATGTTCCGGTGCCTGGAAGCCATGCGGATCTGGATGGGGAGGAACAGCCTCAGGCTCAACCCATCCAAGACTGAGTGGCTGTGGTTTCCCAATATAGTCAGTTGACGCCATCACTGACTATTGGGGGCGAGTGGTTGGCCCCCACAGAGAGGGCCCACAACTTGGGCATCCTCCTGGATTCACGGCTGTCTTTAGAAGAGCACTTGACGGCCATGGCTGGGAGGATTTTTCATCAGGTTCGCCTAATCCGTCAGTTGCGTCCCTTTCTGGATTGGGACTCCTTACACAAAGTTACTCATGCCCTCGTCACTTCCCGCCTGGACTATTGTAATGCTCTCTACATGGGGCTCCCCTTGAGGAGCACCCGGAGACTCCAACTGGCGCAGAGTGTGGCCGCGCGGGTGGTTATGGGAGTGACATGGCGCTCCCAGGTAACACCTCTCCTGCGCAAGCTGCACTGGCTCCTGGTGGTCTTCTGGGTGTGCTTCAAGGTTTTGGTTACCACCTTTAGAATGCTCCATGGCTTAGGACCTGGTTACTTATGGGACCGCCTGCTACCACCAATAGCCTCCCACCGACCGGTACGCTCTCATAGAGAGGGGCTCCTCCGGGTGCCGTCGGCCAAACAGTGTCGACTGGCGGCCCCTAGGGTGAGGGCCTTCTCTGTGGGGGCACCTACTATCTGGAACGAGCTCCTCCCCGAAATACGGAGGATCCCGGACCTACGCACCTTCCTCTGCGCTCTCAAGACCTTTTTATTCCATCAAGCTGGCCTGGCCTAATCTTCATTTTCTCCCCTTTTCCTTTTAAAATGTAAATTTTAATTTGTTTTTAAATTATTGGGGTGTTTTAATTCTGTCTGGGGCCAAACTGTTTAATTCGGTTTTATTCAGCTTTTAAATTTTGTATATATGTATTTTACTTTGTGGCTGTTCACCGCCCTGAGTCCTTCGGGAGTAGGGCGGTATATAAATCCAATAAACTAAACTAAACTAACTAAACTAAATCACAGTTACTTGTATTTTACAAGATTAGAAGAGAGTGTCAGGCCGTATTCTGAATGTCCTGTATTTATTGTGTCATTTTATCCCTCTTTTCCTCAAAGGAGCTCCAAAGGGGGGGGGGGTGGAATATTTTCCCTCCCCTCTTAAGCTTATCTGTGACATAAACTGATCATTGGTTGCTGGAGTGATGAGTTTGAGTCGGGATTTTTATCTGGTTCTCCCTGTTGTGGTCCGCCAGCTGCCAGCGGAGCTTGGACGATGAGGTTGGGGAGGAACCTAGGCCAGTTTTGGAGTCTGGGAAATGCTCTGATGGATGTTTTGTGTTAGACGCAGAGATAGAGGCAGGGCAAAGCCATCTGACATTTCCCAGCCACCGGAGAGGCAGCTGCCTTTGGAGGCTGATATGAGTGAGGAGGAAGAACAGCCGGGGCCTGTTCCAAATGCACATATGCGCAGAGATGTTAGGAGAGGTGAACAACGGAGGACAAGGAGTTGACTCAGGAAGCAAAGCATTAGTGGACACTGAATGACTCCTCCCTGGCTGGGGAATAAATTGAAGGAAAGGGGAGTGGTTGTCGTAAGAGACAACAGTTCATATTTCTGAAGATTTTGCTCATTGTGTTTCGTGCCACAGAGACTGCTTGCCAGAACTTGATTTACAGCCTTTTGGCTGGGAACCACCCCCACTTGCAATTATCGCAAGGAACTGATAAGATTTGTTGCTGCTGTAACTCTTTGAAGGACTATTGCCTGGACATTTTGGTGGGTGAATGCAATTATCGTATTTTTCGGTGTAGAAGATGCATTCCCCCCAAAAAAATGGGTGGAAATATCTATGCGTCTTATCAGAGAATGTTGCCAAAGCCCCACCCATCCGCCGGCCCCGCCCTTTGGCGTCTGCCTCCCAGCAATTTACCTCCTTGCAGCACACAGCAAACAGCCTGGTCAGCTTCAGCACAGCCTGATTTAGAACAAGCAGCTGATTGGTGGTTGGATCAGACTCCCGGAATACCGCCTATCAGCTGTTCCAGGCTGCAGGGATCGCCGCTGCCTGCCGCTGCCACCCATCGCTGCTGCTACCTCAAGGTTGACTCAGCCTTCCATCCTTTCGAGGTAGGTAAAATGAGGACCTGGTTTGTGGGGGCAATAAGTTGACTTCGTATAAAATAGAACACCGCCCGGGGGGGGTTAAAAAGCCCTACTGAGCAGGTATATATAAAAGTATGAAGGCTATTGCTTAATGCATTGTAAGCCGCCCTGAGTCTCCGGAGAAAGAGTGGCATATAAATTGAACCAATAAAATAAATAAATAAAAAAAAAACCTATCGCCGCCCCTGTGTGCCCCATTTATGGCCTCCACATGTCCCATTTTTGGCCCATTCCAGATGGCGGGGATAAGTGGTGGCGGCAGTGATTCCCACCACCTGGAACGCCCCAAAAATGGGATGCACAGAGGCCGAAAACAGGATGCAATGCATAGCAAATCACCCTTATTCTGACGTACAGATCAGTGATGGGTTGCTCCTGGTTTGGTCCGGTTCTTGTGAACCGGTAGTAAAAGCGGCAGGAGGCTCCGCCCACCTGCCCGGACGTCATCATGGATGATCTGCGCAAGCGCAGAAGTGCGCGCACGCTCCCATTGTGAACCGGTAGTAAAGTAAGTAGAACCCACCCCTGGTACAGATGTGGTACCACTGTAGGATCGCTACTGTTTCCTGTTATATGTGCCTGTTCCTTTATTAGAAGTGGGGAATGCCACTTGTGGGAATGAATAAAAGAAAGAAAGATAATTTGAACGACTTAGATTTACTAGACGGCTCAAGGGCTTGCAATCTGAAGCCGCAGCCACCTCAATTTGGCTGGGCTGGATTTCCTGAAAGCACAGAAGACATGATTTAATTTCTTCCTCTGCAGTCACCAATGTATTTACTGGGGAATAAAGCTTTATGCGTAGCAGCGTCTCCCCCTGCTTTTTCCTCGCAGGCTGCAGGTGGGGAGGGGGGAGATACTTCATTCCCAGGCTCCTGTCTTGTTGTATAAATTTATGGTGGGGGGGAGGGTGAGAGAGGGTGTGTGTGTGTGTGAGAGAGAGAGATGCATCTTGGTCTCTCGAGAAATGGGGTGAGGATGGTTTGGCTATGAGCTAAATGGGAGGTTGCCTCCCTTTCTAGGATGAATCACTCAGAAGTAATTTCCAAGAGTGCTGCTAATGGATTGCAGAACAGGAAAAGAAAAGGGGGAAAAAACAATTTTATGGCTGGAACATTGGCCCAAGCTAAGGCAACCAGCTCAGCCGGATGGCATGTCAGCCCAAGGTTGCAGCTGCATACATTGCAAAAAGAAAAACACACACATTTCACCTTGAATGGAAGAAATAATCCTCTTAATGGGGGATTATTGCAAAAATCTTTTGGCTGGTTAGACTTTGAACTAACCTTGTGAAGGAGATTGCTTATTTAGAAACCTCATAGCAAGGTTTCCTGCCTTAGGCTAGTATTTCTCAACTACTGCAAATTTAAAGTGCATGAACTTCAACTCCCAGAATTCCCCAGTCAGCACAGTTAGCTGGGAAATTCTGGGAGCTGAAATCTACACACCTTAAACGTTGCTAAGGTTGAAAAAACCCTGCCTTAATTGTTAAATATCTAGTGCTTTATGATTTCAAACTCAAGGATACAGCATAGAAAATTCTAGTTAAAAAAAAGAGAGGAAATGACATCGTTTAAATGAGAAATTATAAGAATAAGGTTATTTTTAACAATAGCCTCACTTCTTATATTACACCCCCTTTATTCCAAACTGAATGAAATGGACTTTCTTGTTAAAAAAATGCTTTTAAAAAATGGTGGTGGCTACTCGAATCCAGAAAGCAGCTAAGAAATCACAACGGTTAAATTCACACAGAAGAAACATTGTCAAAAACAAACAAAGCATATTATTACTAAATGCAGTGTGGGAATGCCCCGGCTCAAGATTTCTCCTCCACCTCTTGAAAATTATTTTTTTCCCCTAGTCAATATAAGGCAAAAATCTTCTCAAACATGTCGAACTAAGATACATATTAGGAACATGGTGCCATAGCACCACCTGCTGGCTGCAGATTCATAATCTGTACTTTTGAATTAATTATTGGGATATGAGCGTGCTCGAATTAACGTTTTGCATGGAGGTTGAATTTAATTTGTTTGTAGGGCAGTTTTAAAATCATTCCTGAGTCGACAGCATTTTTAGAACAAGTGGAAATTTGAGGAGCTTTCTAGCAACTGTGCACCCTATCCAGGGGTGAAATGCTCCCGGTTCGGATCGGATCGCCTGATCTGGTAGCGATGGTGGCGGGTGGTTCAGAAAACCAGTAGCAAAAATCCCTGCGGCGCCCCCCCCCATGCCCAGCTGAGCCGCGCGATCATCAAAGTGTTAAGTTGGGTGAATGAGGACGCAGCAAGCCAGAGTAGTAAGTGACAACAGCTCTTTAGTATAGGGTGAGACTCCAGCAACTGACCTGGGGAGCCAGCTCCCTTTATATACCTTGCAGCTGTGGTGGTCAGCCAATCAGCTGAGGGTCAGTTAATTCGAACTTCCCGCCAAACAAACCTATTTACATAACACTCCTCCCCTCCCAGAAGTCACTTGGGGTGTTATTTGCATACATAGTCTCTCAGGTGACTAGGTTGTGTGCGAGTCCTAGCTGACCTGCGCAGTTTAGTCGGAGGGGCGGCGTTGAGCAGGTCGGAGGGACTTTCTGTTTCTCCCTGCTCCGCCAATGAGGCCTCCGGGACCTCCTCGTGGGCGGCGACTTCTCCGGCTGTTGGGACTACCTCGACGGGGCGGCGCTGGATACCAGAGTCCTCAGCTAAGTCCTCCGCTCTACTCGGGCTAGTGGTTTGTGCTTCTGGTTGGTAGTCGTGGTCGGAGATGGGGTTGTCTACTGTATCTTCGGTGTCTGTGGTTATTCTTTTTCTTAATTGGTCAATGTGCCTGCGCCAAACTCTCCCGTCCCCCATGTCTACCCTGTATGACTTGGGTCCTGTGATTTCTGTGATTGTTCCGGCCTCCCAGAGTGGGCCCTGTCCATAGTTTCTAGCGTGTACCGGTGTTCCTATGGTGAACTCTCTAAGTTTCCTCTCCCCCCCCTTGAAGACCTCTGGGGAGTAGTTGGGGTTGAGTCTGTCTAGTATTCCCCGGAGTTTCCGCCCCATTAGTAGTTCGGCCGGACTTCGGCCTGTGGCTGTACAGGGTGTGGAGTGCTGGGCTATTAAGAATTTGTCTACCCTTTCCTGCCAGTCTCCAGGGCTTAAGCGTGAAAGGGCCTCCTTTGCTGATCTCACAAATCTCTCAGCCTGTCCGTTACTAGCCGGGTGAAACGGGGCAGAAAGGACATGTCTGATCCCAAGTCCCGCTAAGTACCCCTCGAACTGTGTTGCTGTGAACTGTGGCCCGTTATCTGACACTAGGATGTCCGGTAACCCATGTGTGGCGAATAACTGTCTTAGCTCTCTGATGGTTGCGTCGGTGGTAGTGGCCTTCATTAGCTTGATCTCCAACCATTTGGAGAATGCGTCTACGACGACCATGAAGGTCTGTCCATGGAATGGGCCTGCAAAGTCAATATGTATTCTGGATCAGGGTCCCTGGGGCCTTTCCCACTCCCTTATGGGTGCCGTTGGTGGGTCTGATCTGGACTCTTGGCAGGGCTGGCATCTCCCCACCCACTCTGTAATGTCTGCATCCATGCTGGGCCACCAGACGTAGCTCCTGGCTAGCCCCTTTATTCTCACAATCCCAGGGTGCCCCTCATGCAACAACGTTAAAACTTTTTCCCTTAAGCGTGAGGGAATAACAACCCGATCGCCCCATAGCAAACAACCCCCTTGCATTGTCAATTCGTCTCGTTTTCCCGCAAACGGTTTAAATTCCCCGCTCCCAATCTTTTCCGGCCACCCCCTCATGACCCAACTTGCGACTGTCCGGATCACGTGGTCCTTGGTTGAGGCTCTTGCAACCTCGGCTGATGTTATGGGCCCAGAGTCCAAAACGTCTATCAGCAGGATGGGGATGCCGGGTGTGGGGTCTTCTAGGCTGTCGGGTAGTGGGCATCGGCTGAGTGCGTCCGCGTTGCCCATGTTCGCCCCTGGTCGATGTACCAGGCGATAGGAGTATGCTGCGAGGAAGATGGCCCAGCGTGTCATCCTGGGCGACAGTGCTGCCGGGGTTGGTCGATCTCCCGCGAGGAGACCCAGGAGTGGTCGATGGTCTGTGATTAGCTCAAAATCCCTCCCGAACAAGTACTCGTGGAATTTCTTTACTCCCGAAACGGCGGCGAGGGCCTCCTTGTCGAGCTGGCTGTAATTTCGCTCGGCACTTGATAGAGTTTGGGAGTAATATGCGATGGGCGCTTCCAGGCCATTCGGGAGTCTATGGCTCAGGACGGCTCCCACCCCGAATGGGGACGCGTCACATGCTAGAACAAGGGGAAGCGTTGCGTTGTATTGAATTAAGAAGCTTTCAGCTGATAGTAGTTTTTTAATGCCGGCGAATGCCCTGTCTTCAGCCTTCCCCCATTTCCAAGTGGCTTTCTTGGTTAACAGTCTATGTAGGGGTTCTGCCACTGTTGCCTTGTCTTTGAGGAAGATGGCGTAAAAATTTAATAGTTCCAGGAAGGCCTGTAACTCTGCCTTGTCCTTGGAGGTGGGTGCTTCTCTGATTGCCCTGATCTTGCTCTCTGTGGGGTGTATGCCGGTGCCATCTACCCTGTATCCCAGGAATTCGACTGAGGGGACTACGATCATGCATTTATTGCGTTTTACTCTGAGTCCCGCGTCCCTGAATTTCCTTAGGACCTCCCTCAGCCTTTCTCTTAGCTGCTGCTCATTGTCCGCGGTGATGAGCACGTCATCAAAATAGGGCACCACCCCGGGGATCCCTTGTAGAAGCCGCTCCATGGTACTTTGGAACAGTCCGGGGACCACGCTTACTCCGAATTGCAAACGGGTGCACTTGAAGGCCCCTCTGTGGGTTACGATAGTCTGTGCCTCTGCGGTAGCACCATCTACTGGCAGCTGCTGGTACGCCTGCGCAAGATCGAGTTTTGCGAATATCTTGCCGGGGCCCAGGGAATGCAATAAGTGGTGAACAACTGGCACCGGATAGGCGCTCTGTTGCAGGGCCTTATTAATTGTGCATTTATAATCAGCACATATGCGCACTGATCCGTCCGGCTTGACCGGTGTCACAATTGGGGTCTCCCATTTGGTGTGGTCGACTGGAACGAGCACCCCTTGTTTGATCAATTTATCCAGCTCAATGTCTATTTTGGGCTTCAGGGCAAATGGTACCCGCCTGGGCTTTAAACGGATGGGTGCGATGTTGGGGTCTAGATTAAATGAAATCGGGGTCCCCACATACTTGCCAAGCCTCTCATTGAACACGTCCTGGAACTCCTGCATCAGGTCTTCCTTCAGGGTGCTTCGAACGTTCCTTACTCCGGTGAATCCCATGCCTAGGGCTCTAAACCAGTCCATGCCCAGGAGGCTGGGAAGGTTGTCGCTGACGATGGTGAGGGGCAGTTTCTCGGTAAACTCCCCGTACTGGACTTGGAACTCGCCTCTGCCTTCGATGGGTATGCGGTTCCCTTGGTAATCCTTCAGTCTGCGAAGCTGTGGCTGGAGCTGTCACTTGTGTGCGCTGAGGATGACTCTCTTTAGGGTTTCCCAAGACATGATGGATATCGGCGATCCCGTGTCGATCTCCATCTGGCACTCCCGTCCCTCGATCTCGACTGTGGTGTAGGTCTTTTCTCCGGGCGAGGTGCAGGTCCGTGCGATGCGAATGGTGTAGGCCCCAGCGTCTTCAAATTTCGCGCCCTTCCGGTTTCCGCCATCCCTGTTGGGCCTTCGGTGTGGCGCCGTCTCGGATTGGGCCATTTGGCCACGTGGTCTGTAGCTCTGGTGTGTTTTCAACCTACAGACTCTAGCGATGTAGCACCTCTTCTCACAGGAACGGCAAACGGCGTCCCTGAATTTACAGTTCTGTCGTGAGTGGGACCCTCCACAGCTGGTGCATCCGTCTCTGGGCTCCCTCCGGGCTGTGCGGGACTGCTCGGTGCGGTAGACCTCTTCTTCAGACTCCCCCTCGCTCGCGGTGCTTACGGCCTCTCGATGCACTGGCGCCGTCTTCTGCGTTGTTTTGGTTAGGTGGGAGCTCTTTAATCTCTCGGCGGCCTTTACTGACGACTCTTGTGCCCTGGCCTCGTCTAGCGCGATGAGTAGAGTCAGGTTTGACCTCGCAAGCAGCCTCCTCTGGAGCCGGCTATCTCTCACTCCGCAAATTAGTTGCTCTAGGAGCATCTCATCCAGGTCTCGGTACTCACATTGGGTTACGGCCTTACGCAGGGCAGCGACGTACTCGCTGATCGATTCTTCCTCCTGCTGGAGCTGTTGCCGGAATTCGTAGCGCTGCACGTACTTTGATGGCGTTGGCGCATAGTGGTCTTTCAGCAGGGTCTGTAGCGTCGACCAGGAAATGTTGTGGACCGAATTCGGCTCCGACAATGCTTCGGCTGTGTCGAAAACCCTTGGCCCGCAGTGACTCAGGAACAGGGCTTTCTTCCGAACGTCCGGTAGCCCTTGCATGTCGTTAGCCACCATGAAGCACTCGAACCGGGACATGTAGGATCCCCACTTCTCTTCCTTGGGGTCAAAAGGCGCTGGCGGGCTGTAGGCAGACATCGCTTCGGGATTCTCCTGTGTTCCGCTCGCTCGCCTGGCTGGATTCGGATGCGGTCTCGGGTCCCCTTCTCTGAACGTGGCTTCAGCTCCTTTGCGTGTGGCTTCAGCTCTTTTGCGTGTGGCTTCAGCTCTCCTCTGCTTCTGGCCTCAAAATCCCACCTTCGTCGCCAATGTTAAGTTGGGTGAATGAGGACGCAGCAAGCCAGAGTAGTAAGTGACAACAGCTCTTTAATATAAGGTGAGACTCCAGCAACTGACCTGGGGAGCCAGCTCCCTTTATATACCTTGCAGCTGTGGTGGTCAGCCAATCAGCTGAGGGTCAGTTAATTCGAACTTCCCACCAAACAAACCTATTTACATAACACAGAGGCTGTTTTTTTAACTTTTAAAGGCATTTTTTCTACAACCTCTTTGGCCAAAAAATGCTTTTAAAAGTAAAAAAAAAAAGCCTCTGATGATCACGCAGCTCAGCTGGGATCGTCAGAGGCTTCTAAAAGCATTTTTTTTCCTGCAACCTCTTCGGCTGAAGAGGCTGTAGGAAAAAAGATGCCTTGAAAAGCCTCTGACGATCCCAGCTGAGTTGTCTGATTGTCAGAGGCTTCTAAAAGCATTATTTCTGCAACCTCTTAAAATGCTTTTAAAAATAATTTTTAAAAAAAGTTGGCCACAACTACCCAGTCACATAACTACCACCAAGCCACGCCCACAGAACAGGTAGTAACAAATTTTAGATTCCACCCCTGACCCTATCCCAAAAGACTTTGTGGACCCCAGAGCTGATAAATCATGTCAGAGACAATTCACATGGACCAGTATGTCTCCCTGTTTCTCAGTATACATACACCCAGTGGTGGAATTCAAGTAATTTAACAAGCGGTTCTCTGCCCTAATGATTTCTTCCAACAACCAGTTTGCCAAACTGCTCAGAAAGTTAACAACCGGTTCTCCCGAAGTGGTGCGAACCAGCTGAATCCCAGCACTGCATTCACCCAAGAACACACTGATCCATTGACCAACCAGATTGGATCCTGCAACGTTGATCCTCAATTCCTGGCCAATGATGGAGATAGTCAGGAAATGCTTCATTCAACTCTGCCAAACAGGGCAAATAAATAGGAAATGAATTAGTTCAATAGAGAGAGAACGACATCTAAATTTGAATCTTCCTTGTGCCACTGAGCTTTATTACTTGGACAAAAGTTAAACAAAATATCCAGCTTGTATATTGAAGTGGACTAAGATTTTGAGTGCTAGGTGATAAAATGTGGGCATCACAAAATAAAAAAAATGAGGTTCAGGTAAACTCCAATTTGCAAAAATTAAAAAAAGGTTTAAAACACCAGAGGACTGCATCTGCTTAATGGCCCCAAAATGAGCGCCTGTAACAGTAACAGTAACAGAGTGGGAAGGGACCTTGGAGATCATCTAGTCCAACCCCCTGCTCACTCAGGAGACCTATACTGGGGATTCGAACTGCCGACTTTTCTGATCGACAGTGGAAGTTTTAGTAAAATTGGAAGGGACCTTGGAGGTCTTTTGGTCCAAATTCAACCCACTGTTCAAGCAGGAGACCTTATGTCATTCTGGACAAATGACTGCCCGATCTCTTCTTGGAAACCTCCAGTGATGGATCCCTCTCACAGTTACTGCTGTTGAGCCAACTACCACATATTCTATAACCATGTATTTTGTTTTTCTTGCCTAAGTTTAAAACCCAATCCCTTCATCTAAATCATTTCTGAAGATATTGAAGAATACTGGGCCTAAGACAGAACCTTGAGGTGCCTCACTGCATGCTTTCCTCCATGTAGATGCAGTTTCATTGAAAGCTATACATTTTTTAAAAAAAATTTGATTTATATGCCGCCCTTCTCCGGAGACTCAGGGCGGCTTACAATGTGCTAAGCAATAGCCTTCATCCTTTTATATATTTATACAAAGTCAGCTTATTGCCCCCACAAACCAGGTCCTCAATTTACCTACCTTAGAAAGGATGGAAGGCTGAGTCAGCCTTGAGCCTGGCGAAATTCGAACCTGCAGTAATTGCAGGCAGCTGGTCTTAATAACAGGGTGCTTTAGACCACTGTACTACCAAGGCTCCTGTACCATTGAGTACAGTTTGTCAGCCAGTTATGAATCCATCTGGTAGTGATGCTGTCTATCCTTTATTTTTCTATCTTATCAAGAAATAGGTTGTGATCTACTTCGTCAAATGCCTTACTGAAGTACAAGTATACTATGTCCAGAGCATTTCTCTGGCCTGCTAATTTAGTCACTTTGTCAAAGGAATGCAATAAGGTTTGTCTGCTATGATCTGTTTTGACAAATTTATGTTGGCTTCTAGTAATATCTTTGCTTGTTTCTAGGTGTTCACAGAACTGTTGCTTGGACAGAAGATGAGAAAAACAGGAAGGCCTGTCAAATCTTCAAAGTAGCAGTACTATTTTTCTGCAGATTCCATTCTGCAAAATTATTTTTGTATTCATAATTTCTGTAGCGTATGGCGATAACCCTGTAGTTTCCAAATCAAATAGACTGTGCTGCAGTCTTCAGATATCATTCAGGGACATATACAGAACTAAAAATCATCCTTTTTCTTCCTGGATCTGCATTTGAGTTAATTTTTGAGCCTACATTTCCGATGCATATTTAAACTAGTTTCAGACTTCTCAATGAATAGTCCTGTAGTTCTACTATTAAAGCTAGAAAACCAGATTTTTGTGGAAATCCCGGACAGATATGGGTTTCTCACCTGGTCTCCTGGAGATGATTCATAGTTACCACTGTTGGCTACTTCCAAGTCTGACTTTGCATATGCCTAGGAGACAGCAGAAAAAAATAATTTAAAAAAAAGCATTTGAATGTTGAAAGCTTGTTCAGAATCAGCAGAATCTGGTCCAACATTTGTGTTTACATAGGATAGAAATTATTTTTCCCCCCGATTCTGCAAAGACAGCTCTTTGGCCTCATGGTCTGCAGTTGCAAATATGGTCAACCATCTCAATGCAAATCTATGAACATAACCATTGTTCAAGCCGAATTTGGTTGTTTATCCAGAGATCCTTCACCTGAGGTCAGACTGATCCTTTAGGAAGCCTTTCCAAATAGTTATTGGGAAGTAGTTGACCTGCTCTTGGGTAACAGAGTCCCACCCCCTCAATTCCCCAATGATTACACATTTTGTTCCTTTACTTTGGGCTTGTAAATCATTAATAAACCCAAGGACAGAATGGGAAACAACTCCTGGAAGGCAGGCCTCTATCAGACGTCCTACAACAATTCGCTAAGAGCTAAGAGTAAGACTTTTATCAACAGGTAGAACAGCTGCCTCCTGCCAAATAGGAATTCTGTGAATTGTAATCCAGCACATACGGAGAGCACCAGACGGTAAAATATTCTTCCAACTATTGCATTACTTAGAACTAAGTAACTAAGTAACCAGGGGACCTTGGCTTTAAGTCCTCCTTTTTTTAAAAAAATATATATATTTATTGAATTTTCAAACATTAAAATACACAGTACAAACAATAGAAAAGAGCAAAAAATAGAAAATCATAACACACAACAAAAACAAACCAACAAACAAGCACATCAAAACTTAAACATTAATAACAGCTTTTCTACATCGGTATCTCTATCCTAATTAACTTCCATACACAAATCCTACTTCTATCTATCACTATCTTAACTTACATCTTTATCTAAATTTATAATAACTTTTATTCACAATTCAGTTTCATGACAAAATATCGCTTACATTTTAGATTTACTCTCAAGCCAGGAATACCATCTATTCCAAATTAAATAGTACTTGGTATCTTCCCTTTCCTTAATTTCCATAGATAATCTGTCCATTTCTGCGCATTTGTATATTTTTTAAATTATAATTTGGTCTGGGGGGGATATCCAGTTGTTTCCAATTTTGTGCTATGACAATTCTACTTGCAGTTAGGATATGTAATATAATGTATTGTAATTTTTTTTCCATTTTCCTTTCCAAAATACATAGGAGGAATAGTTCCAGTTTTTTTTCTATCTTCCTCCCAGTTATCTCTTCCAGCCACTTTTTTATTTTCCATCAAATTTTCCTAATCTTAGGGCAGGTCCACCAATGTGTCATCCTTATCCTGGTTGATTAACTCTTCAGTTGTTGGTGGTAGAGAAGGTCAAAAATAAAATGTCCACAAATAGTATAGCAAAACTGTTTTTATTGGTTTACAAGATTACAAGGCTAAGCAGCATTGAAATAAGGAATGAGTACAAGAACATGCCCAATTGCTCTTTGTGTGATAGGAGATGGTTTCCCATTTTTTCCTAATGACATTTCCATCAAAGCATCCGAATTCTTACATTTTCAGGATGTTTTTCTGCATGGGATGTGACTTACCAAAACTTGTTCTGGGAAACTGTATTTGCTTATTGCATAGCCTGGACATGTTGCATTAGATCAGCTCAGCTAATGACCTTCAGCTATGCTTGCTATTCCTCCCTTTCTCTTGTGGAGTTCAACAGACTTCTGAAATCCTTCAGGGCTCTGTTTCTGCAGACAGTTTCCAGCCGTTGTCCTGTCCTCTATTTATCTAGATTGTATGGACAAGACTATCTTGGCTTACTGCCTCTGCAGATATGTCAAGCTGACTCCCATCATCCTTTTCCAAACTGGCTGGGAATTGTGAGTGCATATCAAGGGCAAGAGATTGTAAAAGCTAGTGCTCTCATTTTTTGTACCAATCGTTCTCTTATATGTATTTTTCTCTCATGCATGATTTCTGTGGCTTCATTGTTGCACCAAAAATCCTTTTTCATATGTTCACTATAACTCCACACACTTAACAGAATAACAGAGTTGGAAGGGACTTTGGGGGTCTTAGTCCAGGAGTTCCGAACCCCTGGACTGCAACTGGTATCAGTCTGCAACATGCAGAAACGATGTCGCACAAACTTGCAAAGACCCATTTGTGGGATGCAAACAACATGTGAAACCATGCGTCCTCTGGTCCATGGAAGAACCGGTCCATGGTACCCAAAAGGTTGGGGGCTGCTGTTATTGTCCAACCCCCTGCTTAGGCAGGAAACCCAATGCTATTTCAGACAAATGGTTGTCCAATTTCTTCTTTAAAACCTTCAGTGTTAGAGCAGCCACAACTTTTGGAGGCAAGTGGTTCCACTGATTAGTTGTTCTAACTGCCAGGAAATTTCTCCTTAGTTCTAGGTTGCTTCTCTCCTTGATTAGTTTCCATCCATTGCTTCTTGTCCTACCCTTGGAGAATAAGTTGACCCCCTCTTCTTTGTGGCAAACCCTTAGACATTGGAACACTGCTCTCACATCACCGCCTAGTCCTTCTTTCATAAATTAGACATCCTGCAATTGTTTTTCATCTGTTTTAGCCTCCAAGTATGGCATTCTGTGACAATTCTTATCATCCTTTTCCAAGCAATTTAACTGCTCTTTCCTTATCTCAGTTTCCATTCATCTGTGGAGAAATTAAATTATCATCTAGTTCTTTTTCATACAGGTGTCATTTTATTGCTGTAATTCTTCTACTTTATCTCTCTTCTTTTTTTCTTTCCTTCCATTGCTGGTTTTTCTCAAATTTCACTCTTGACAAAAGTCCCTTATTACGAATTTTTCATCCTTGCACCTCACCCTTAATCTTTCATCATAAACAATCAAATTGATCCTGTTTTTAGCATTATATGGATTATTTTTAGCATCCTTGGATTATGAACACAACTGGGAGTAAAAATTCCATAGTTAGGCAAGGTGCTTGTTATGAGATTTGTGTCTTATTTTATAACTGTTTTTTGGCCATGGTTGTTAAACGAATCACTGCAGACTTGTAGAAGTGAACTGTCATTAAGCAAATTCAGCTTCCCTCATTGACTTTGTTCATCAGAAGCTGGCTGGGAAGGTCTCAAATGGTGATCAAATGACTCTGATGTGCTGCAAATTACTTAAATACATGTTGGTTGCCAAGCACCTGAATTCTAATTATGTGGCTGTGGGGATACTACAATGGTCATAACAGCAAGGACCAGTCTTAAATCATTTTTTCAGTGCCTTTGTAAATCTGAACGTTTGCTAAATGAATAGCAATAGCAATAGGGCTTAGATTTATATATACCACTTCACAGTGCTTTACAGCCCTTTCTAAGCGGTTTAGAGAGTCAGCATATAACCCCCAACAATTTGGGTTCTCATTTTATCCACCTCGGAAAGATGGAAGGCTGAGTCAACCTTGAGCCTGGTGAGATTTGAACTGCCAAATTGCAGCCAGTCAGCAGAAGTAGCCTGCAATACTGCACTCTAACCACTGCACCACCGTAGCTCATCATGAATGGTTGTAAATCGAGGGCTATTTATTCCTTTGCTGTCTAAGCAAAAACTTTTTGTACTCTGGTTTTCAGGTAAGGGTGGCAGGAGGTATATTCTTCTGTAAACTTCTGTAAAATATTTTTGAATACAATGCCTTCCATAAATTCTGATCTAAAACTTCATCTCCCCAGCTGCTCTACTGTAACTCATTTCCATCTGTAGGCGATTAGGATCACAGTACAACCCATCTAAGCAGCAATCTGGTTAAAAGAATGCTTCTTGGCAGTGAGCTGCAATTTATGAAACTTTCCAATCACGACTCTCATGCTCCTGTATACAGGTAGTCCTCGACTTACAACCGTTTGTTTAGTCACCATTCAAAGCTACAATGGCACTGAAAAAAGCAACCATTTTTCATACTTGCAAAGATTGGAGGACTACCACAGTCACATGATTAAAATCCAGACACTTGGCAATGGGCTTATATTTATGATGGGTTCATATTTATTATGGTTGCGGTGATCCTTTTGAGACCTCCTGACAGGTCCCGAGATTATGTGATCCTTTTAAGACCTCCTGACAAGCAAAGTCAAGGGGGAAGCTTAACAATTAACACATTCACTTAACAACCATGTTACTAACTTAACAATTGCAATGATTCTCTTAACAACTGTGGCAAGAAAAGCTGTAAAATAGGGCAAAATTCACTTAACAACTGTATTGCTTAGCAACAGAAATTTTGGGCTCAATTGTGATCGTAAGTTAAGAACTATTTGAATGCAATTTGCAGAGAAGATGCACACACTCATCCTGGACACAACCTTCTCAGTCATAAAGAGTGAAACATCCAAGTTCCCTTCCAACTCTGTTATTTTCTCTGTTTATTAATTCTGGGGACCTGCAATGACTCCAGTGGAAAAGCTGAACTTTCTCCCATGTGATACAGTCTCAACTCTGCTGTGTTAAAACCAAAACCAGAAAATCATAGAGGAACGAAATGAGAAGGGCCTGAACATTGACTGTTCAACTTTCTAGAAATTCAGTCTAAACACTTATTTATAAGGAGCTGGAGGGAAATAAAATCAGAGTTGTCTCTGATAAAGAGGAATATTTAAAGCATATAATATTCCAATTATGATGAAGAGAATATTCACCCTAATCAAACTCAAGGGAAAAACTAGTAGATTGCAGGGAGTGGGAGACTCAAAACGGTGGTGAGCATCCATCAATGTTGCATTTAGGATGGGGCATTGCTAGGTGCAGGGAGCCAATTTTTGATTGAATCCCAGCGGAAAGCCATAATTTATGATCTGGCCAATTGCAATTAGCAGGCAAGAGGAAAAAAAAAAAAGAACTAATTTCTGTCAATTACACTTTTAATTTTCCTCTATTGAAAACTACAAACTATCTATGCAAATAGGGTCAATATGATGTTTTCTTTTAAAAAATAAAAATAAAAGCGTGCATGTATGAACTTTGCCTGCTGGGGATAGCTGTCATTTGTTACATCAAACATCAGAGACATCTCCCCCTGTTTTTCTTCTTCTTAAATAAAGCGGCCATTAGCAAGCCCAAATTTTCCAGTGCAAGCATCATTCATTTGATCTACAGGTAGTCCAGGACTTACAACTATTCATTCAGCAACTGTTTGAAGTTACAATGGTACTGAAAAACACGACTTACAACCCGTTCACAAATTTACAACCCTTGCAGCATCCGCAGAGTCACGAGATCAGAATTCAGGAGCATGGCATCCAGCATGTATTTACAATGATCGCACCCTCCCAGGGTCACATGACCTTCCCACAAGCCGACTTCCGATAAACAAAGTCAATGGGAAGTTGGATTTGCTTAATGACCATATGATTCACTTAAGAATTGCAGGGGTTTGCTTAAAAATTGTTGCAAAAGTAAAATCAGGCATGACTTATTTAATAAATACCTTGGTTAACAATGGAAATTCTGTTCCCAACTATGGACATAAGTTGAGGACTACCTGTACCTAGTATTCAGCTGCTTGATGGACCTTTCAATTTACTGTGTTTCTATGGAATGATCTTTACAGCTGGTATGTTAGTGCTATAAGAGGAAAACTTAAGCATGTAGTAAAATAGACACTTTGCAGGCAGAAGGGCCAAGGTTCAAACCCTTAGTGAGACTCAGAAATTCATGATTCTATGTTAAAAATAATTTGGACTAAACAATTTGATTCCATTCTCCAATTTAATAAACATAAAGTATTGGCCAGCCATCTCCCACCCATGATTCTGGGTGGCCAACCGTTAAAACCAAATAAAAACAGGAAAAAAAACTAACCAAATATAGAAACAGCATTACACAGAATATTCTCATGGCACTGTCTTCGCTTAATCCAACAATGTGTTTGGAGCACCGTTGCTTTCCAAGTTTGCAATATTAGTTTTTTGATAAGTTGTGGAATTCCCTGAAAAGCAGAAGGTTGGCTGCCAATCCAATTGATACTGCTGACGGAGAGTGTCTGGTGAACTCCTGGCAAATATATATTTGGATAGGAAGGATGAGGCCCAGCCAGTGTTTTCCAAGGCCACCCAAACTGCTCACATAGGAAGCTCATTGAGCTAACCCAGGGGTCTCCAAACATGGCAACTTTTAGATTTTAGTTTTATTAGTTTAGTTTAGTTTTATTAAATTTGTATACCGCCCTACTCCCGAAGGACTCAGGGCGAAATAGAAAAGTTAAAACAATTTAAAACCAAATTAAATAATATTGGCCCACCACAATTAAAATCCCAATAAATTTAAAACCAATTAAAATTTCAATTTAAAATTTTAAAAAGGGGAGAAAAATTAGGCCAGGCCGGCTTGCTGGAATAAGAGGGTCTTAAGAGCACGGCGGAAGGTGCACAGATCCGGGAGGTGGGAGCTCGTTCCAGATAGTGGGTGCCCCCACAGAGAAGGCCCTCCCCCTGGGGGCCGCCAGTCGACACTGCTTGGCTGACGGCACCCAGAGGAGATCCTCTCTATGAGAGCGTACCGGCCGGTGGGAGGCTATTTGTGGTAGTAGGCGGTCCCGTAATAAATTTTATTTATTTATTAGTTAGTTTGTCGAATGTATATAACAGATATAAGCATAAACATGATTATGAACACAGGTAATGGATACGAATAAATGGGGACAGTAGGACAGGGATGGTAGGCACGTTGGTGTGCTTATGCACGCCCCCTATAGACCTCTTAGGAATGGGATGAGGTCAACAGTAGACAATCTACGGTTAAGGTTATGGGGGTTTGGGGATGTAACCACAGAGTCAGGTAGTGCATTTCAGGCATTGACCACTCTGTTGCTGAAGTCATATTTTCTGCAATTGAGTTTGGAGAGATTTGTATCTATTGTGTGCTTGTGTATTATTAGGGTTGAAGCTGAAGTAATCATTGACAGGTAGGAAATTGTAGCAGTTAATTTTGTGTACTATGCTTAGTCAGACCGAAGGCAGTGGCATTTTTATCCACCTTCAAGTCCTACCTAAAGACCTGGGATAGGCAGATGTTGGTTTAAGGGTGTTACAGGTGTCATCGCAGGATGTAAACTGTTCTAAGTAAAGCTGCCTTTTGCAATTGACTAGTGGTGAATTTGTCAATACCGATGGTGTGGTTCTTCCAGTTTTCAGGGGGAAAAAAATTACAGGTGGCACAGGAGAGACATTTCCGCATACCAACATAACAAGTTATATTAGCAGGTAGAGATTTTTTTGGGGGGGAGGTCACCTTGTGTTAAGGGACAGTCTAAAAAAATTGGCAACCTCTCCATTTTGGGAAATCCAATACCTTACAGTATAATCTACTTCACTCAATTGGAGAATAAAATGGGAAGAATAACATAGTATTTACTGCTCTCTCTCTCTCTCTCTCTCTCTCTCTCTCTCTCTGTGTGTGTGTGTGTGTGTAGGGATGTGAATTTACCTCATAAATATACACAACCACGCAGAGTAAATCTAATAAATCAATGAAGCCAGCTTCACCTCAGAGGCCCGTCCTAGTTTTGAAGCACAAGATCACATTTATATATAACAAATTCAGTTTATTATATATAAATCGATCTACATAAGTGTACAGGAAAATATTTTCATATCATTCTTATCCTAGGATCATTCTTCAGTTACCTTCTTTTCATCATCCTTTTGTTCAGTCTGGACCTCAGGGTCCTGATCATGCTTAGCTAGGAGATAATGGGAACAATACCAGTCTGGTATTTATAATGTTGATGATGTTAACTAGTCAGGAAATGAAACGTCTGCAGTCCAGCTCAGAAAATACCAAGGACACTTCACGGTTCACCTCTAAGCTACAAATATTCTCTTCTATTAATACCATCCTGCCATAACTCTTCCATTCTCTCATTGGGATGTGTAAGTGCTGTATAGAGTCATAGGCTTTGGGAATTAAAGATAAATATTTTACCAGCATGGTATGGAAATTGGCTCCAGCTTGTTTGCTATAAATTCCCTAATCTAGGGTCATGTTTTTCTGTTTTGTCTGCTCTTACGCATTTCCCCGGGTTCATTTGGGTTTACTGAACTCAGTGTTCAATAATGAATTCAATTGCAATCAGTCTGTTCCTTTTTTTATTTGCTTGCTGCAGTCCCTTGTGCCCAAGAGGAATATTTTCTAAGCCTAAAGGGTGCTATGGTAGCACACTTCCAAAAAGTAAAAACTGCTAGCCAGGGACTTCATGGTTCAAATTTATCTAGCCTCCATGACAGCTCTTAGCAAACAGTTCTAAGTATTGTTTTCCAAGACAGTTTCTCTCAATCTACTATGGTTTATTTAATTTTATTTAGATTCCAACTTTATTATTTTTTTAACAAACAACTCAAGCATGCAAACATATCTAATACTCCTTCTTCCTCCTATTTCCCCCACAATAACCCCACTGTGATGTGAGTTGGGTTAGCTCAAAGTCATCCAGCTGGCTTTCATGCCTAGGGTGGGACTAGAACTCAGGATCTCCTGGTGATTAGCCCAAAATCAGCCAGCCAGCTTCTGTGCCTAAAGCGGGACTAGAATTTACAATCTCTGGTAACTGGCCCAAAGTTCCCCAACCAGCTTTCATGCCTAAGGTGGGACTAGAACTCACAATCTCTGAATTTCTACCCTAGTCCTAAACCGCTAGATCAAACTGGATAAAGGAATATTGCAGATTAATTCCTCTGGGATTACAACGATATGTGCCTTTACGTGTTGTGGGCTTTAAATGAAACTACCTTCATGTTTAAAATCCTCTCTATTTAGAGGATAGTTTGGATGAGTTTAACCATATGATTTGTGGAAGAAATATTTTTGAAAAAAACACAAGAGAAATTGAGTTGTGGTTTGGGATAGCCTGAAAGAATTTTAATGCTCACTTAGTGAGCAACAGATAAAAATAAATAATATATATATCTAACTATTGATTGTGAAGAATGCCAGCTGTAGCATTTCAATATAACAGCCCTGCCTTCTCTTTTCTCTTTAGTTGACATCTTTTCTTAGTATTAATCTTCTCATTTCCATTTCTTCCCTTGGACTTCCAGGATGTCTTCCAAGCTTGAACAAGGAGAAGGAGACAGATCTCATTGCTGAAGGAGTCAGATGGTCAGATGTTCAACAAGCACCAATTTCAGATACAACTCTTTTGGGGAAGAGATGGTATTGCAGGTATGTTGGCTCTGAAAGAAGATGGAGGAGGAGAAATTATCAACAAAAGTGGTTGAAAGGCAAGTAGGAATTTTATCTAAAGTAATACACACATAAGCATAGAGGCCCTTTTCCTCAAAAATAGTTATATATATACATCTTTAGGGAAGGTAGAAGAATGTGTGAAATAAAAAGTTAAGTATTTGGTTAAAACACTTCTCAATTCAAATTCTTTGAGAAAAACAAACATTTCTAGAGCACAAACCACCAATTAGTTACTGCAATTAATTATGCAAACGAGGGTGTTTTTTTGGTGTGTAGATGGCACAAATTTGCTGTTTGTAAAAATTTGCTTTTTGTGCCTCTTTGTTCTTTGTTGGGATGAGGAATCTTTGTTGGGATGAGGAACCAGATTCTGTATGACAAAAATTGGAAGTCACATCTTTAAATTCGTTACTAGCAGAGTATCTCAACCTTGGCAACTTTAAGATGTATGGACTTCAACTTCCACAATGCCCAAGCCAGCATCCACTGATTATTTTTTAATAAATAACAATAAATACAATCTGAACATCTGGTTGACAAACCAAGGTAATAATAACAATAAATAATACCATATCTTCCATATGCTTCCATATCTGCCTATTCCCAGGTCTTGGGAAGGACTTAATAGGTGGATAAAAATGCCAAATCCAGTCTATAAACATCTGGCTGATTGTGCAGCGAACCATAATAAATAATAAAGGGTTCTTCCAGACAAATTATTCTCTCCTCTCCCCTCCGCTCCCCCTCCCCTCCCCTCCATTCATTCCATTCCATATTTTTAGGTAGTCCTCGACAAATAATTTAGTGACCATTCAAACTTACAATAGCACTGAAAAAGCGAGTTTTGACTGTTTTTCACACTTACGACTGTTGCAGCATCTCCATAGTCATGTGATCAAAATTCAGATACTTTGCAACCAGGGGTGGGTTCTACTTACCTTTACTACCGGTTTGCAATGGGGCCATGCATGTGCTCTTCTGCGCAAGCGCAAAAGCATTTTGATGACATCAGGGTCAGTGGGTGGAGCCACCCGACGGTTTTACTACTGGTTCCATAGAACCGGTGAGAACCGGGGTCAACCCACCACTGTTGGCAACTGACTCATATTTATGTCAATTGCAGTGTACAAAGGTCACGTGATCATCGTTTGAGATGTTCTGATGAGCAGGCAGTGGGGAATCCATATTCATTTAACAACTGTGTCACTAATTTAGCAGCTGCAGTGATTCACTTACTATGGCAAGAAAGATGGCAAAATGGGGAAAAATTCACTTAACAAATGTCTCACTTAGCAACAGAAATTTTGGCCCCAATTGTGGTCATAACTCGAGGACTACCTCCATTCTTTTCTCTTCTCTTCTGTTCCATTCCATTCCATTCCCTTCTTTCTCAAATATCCCAATAAAGTCAAGAAAACATGATATAGTAATCTGAATGTACCATGTTGATCCCTAATACATCTTATTTTTACTCCTCACCATCATAGCAATCAGGTATCTTCAATACACCATCAAAACAATGGCTTTCAGCTTCAAAATTACAGGTCTTATTCTGACTTCGGCAGAAAAACGTGACAGTTTCACCGTGGTGAACAAAACCATTTGGGATCTCATAGGCCCAAACTTTCTGTCCATTATAGATCATCCGGCTCCTCTGGGCAATGATGGGACAGCGAGCTAGAATGTAAAATAAACAAGTAAAGGGCAAACGGAATTTGGAGGTGGAATTTAATGGGAGGTTGATAAAATATTCTATATAACAGGAATGGGAGGGGATGAAAAAAGGAACATACCTCTACAGTAAGGTAGATGGGACCAGGTTCCATTTTTCAGGCAGATGACTCTGTTAGAACCATCTAGGAAGAAGTCCTTCTGACATAAGTAATAGATTATAGTTCCTACAGGGTATTCAGATTGGTGTACAGCCACCAGTGTTGCCTGTGCAATGTTTGGTGGCCGGGAACAGGTAACAGCTGATGAGAGAAAAAGAAAGTCTTAGATAAGTCTGCAAATTAAATGGATGGATTAATTAAAGGTCAATGGAAGAGAACTTATATGCAGTGGTGGTATTCGCACCAGTTTTATAGAACTGGTAGTAAAACCGGCGGGAGGCTCTGCCCAGCGACCCCAACATCATCAGAATGCTTCTGCGCATGTGCAGAAGAGAGCATGCGTGGCCCCGTTGCGAACCAATAGTAAAGATAAGTAGAACCCACCCCTGATTATATGGATGTATGGAATGATATATGAAATGTGTATTTAGATGGAAAGATATGTAGAAGGGAGTTATGGCTTAATGGTTAAAAGGGTAATAACAATAGCAAAAACACTTAGAGTTATATACACCTCTCCATAGTGCTTTACAGCACTCTCTGAGCTATTTACAAATGTCAGCACATTGCCCCCAACAATCTGTGTCCTCATTTTACCAACCTTGGAAGGATGGAAGGCTGAGTCAACCTTGAACTGGTCTGGATCGAACTCCTGGCAGCGGGCAGAGTTAGCTTGCAATACTGCATTCTAACCACTGTGCTACCACAGCTCTTATAATGAAGATATGAATAGATAGATCTCTCAGTATGAAGATGGACAGAAAGAGGCAAATGTTGAGAAGTGTTACGTTTTGGTTTACAGGTGGTTGATCCAGGTGTATATGCCTGATCACCCTTATGTAAAGTTTGTGGTTTGACAAATTACTATTATAGCCATGAAACAGAATATTTCTACCTGATCACATTTAAGAAACCCAAAAGAGGTTATAATTATCTTCCTCTACTGTTGTGTCTTGACTACTTACGATGGCAAGTTGGAGCATTGTCTGACCATTCCTCATTTTCTTGGCATCGGAGTGAATTGGACCCCTGCAACCAATACCTATATAGCAAGGGTGGGAGGAAAAAGAGAAAGGTGGCAATATTAGGGAATAATCATTTATACTTTCAAATACAGGTAGTCCACTACTTACAACCATTCGTTTAGTGATGATTCAAAGTTACCACGGCACTGAAAAAAGTGATTTATGACCCATTTTCATGCTTACTTAATATTTTAATCTGTATAGTTTTAATGTTTTATTATTTTAATTATTTATTTACTTGTTTTATAACCTGTAAGCTGCCGAGAGTCACACTGCAGGGGAGATTGGTGGCATAAAAATGTAATAAATAAATAAAATACATGAATAAAATTATGACCATTGTAGCATCACCAAGGTCAGGTGATCAAAATTCAGGAACTTGGCAACTGGCATGTATTTATGACAGTTGCACTGTCCCAGGGTCATGTGATCACCATTTGCGACCTTCCCAACTGGCTTCTGACAAACAAGCTTCCCCAGGTCAAGGTCATCTGGGGAAGCCAGACCATATGATTCACTTAACAATTGCAGTGATCTGCTTACCAACTGTGGCAAAATGTAGGCAATAGTGAGGTCTAATGAGTTGTGAGGCTTACTGAGGCAAAACTTATTTAACTTAGTATCAGAAATTTTAGGCTCAGCTGTGGTCATAAGTCAAGGACTACCTGTAGCGCTTTCCTGGAAAGGTAGTCATGTAAACAACCAAGAACCACAAAGACAAAGATTTCACATTATGACATGGTATGTGGGAATTCTCAAAGGAATGTTAGAAGTTCAAATTTAGAAACTGAAACTGAGCAATTATTATTCCTATTTGCTCATGGGATCTCCAGGATCTTCCTGCAAGTTGAAAAAGGACATGTAAATCGGTTGAGATGGTGAAGAGAAGAGTCCAACTTTATTGATATGCTTATGCAAAAGCTACAAGTAGGTCTACTAGTTAGACAGTGTTTCTCAATTCTCAGCAATTTTTAAGATGTACGGACTTCAGCTTCCAGAATTCCTTAGCCAGTATGCTGGCTGGGGAATTCTGAGAGTTGAAGTCCGAACATCTTAAAGTTGCTGAGGTTGAGAAACACTGAGATAGGATATGTAGCATGTGTGTTGCTTAGAATTTTAGGATAGCCTTCACTGAAGAAATAGAGTATTAGACTCACCCAGATTTGCACGTATATAGCACTTCCTTTCCTATGGTATAAGGACCATTTTCGTGGTATCCATTTTCAATCTCAGGAGGAGGTTTGCAAACATTTGCAAAAGTAAAAACTTCTGGAAAAGAAGAGCACATACTGCAGGTCAACGATATGTAAAGTCAATTAGGCCAACCATTAATTAGCCTTTTGATGAAGGTATTGATGTAATGCCATGGGCTGTTCCTTGAGGAACAGCAACTAAGACAACAGTCAGATAAGAGAAATCTGAGTCCAAAGCAGAAATTTAATTTGAAAAAGCGGGTCAGACTTGACTCTTCCTATTTTTCTTGAATGTAAAAGCAGGGAGAGAAAAGACACATTCAGACTTGCAAGATTTTGTTCCTGCTCCTCATACTAAAATTAATATCAGCATTCATAACTTTGGTTTCCTGGTCAGGATCATTTCAAAGAGCTGACATTTGGGTATCAAAGATGGCTTTGGATTGGATAAAGGTTTTTAGACAAGACACAACTATCAGATTGATTGTACTGAGTAATTATTAATAATTAGGAAATAGTACCTTCACAGCGTGGGGTGACACTCCACTTTCCGTCTCCTTGACAACGGCTAACTGACATTTCTTGTCCATCTGGTATCCTATATCCAGACTGGCAGGTCACTGTCATGAAGTCTCCAAACACATGGGATTCCTGGGCCAAGTATGTCTCGGCATTATCAACTGTCACAGGCCATGGACATCTTAACGCTTGGATGAACACAGAAAGAATGATATGGTCACAATCAGGAAGGATCTAGTCACTTAGAGCACCAAGGATGGAGGACTAATGCAGAAGTCAGCTACTATGGCCACTTTATGACCTGAGGATTCAACTCCCAAAATTCCTGAGCCTCCAAGGTATTTTGGGAGTTGAAGTTCACAGGTTGTAAAGTGGCCATAGTCATCTACCCCATCTAATGATTAATTACTGGTTACTTTGAAAGATAAACATGGGAGATTCCTTGTAAGATAAGGCAAAATGTAATAAAAGGAGACACAGAAGGGCTTTTACTTTGGCACAGGGGTGGGATTCTACCGGTTTGGACCTGTTTGGGTGAACCAGTAGCTCCGACGATCAGCTGGGAGCGGACTGGTTCGCTCCGATGGTCAGCTGGGCCTGCCTGCCCCTGAACTTTACTTACCGTATTTTCCGGCGTATAAGACGACTTTTTAACACATGAAAATCTTCTCAAAAGTCGGGGGTCGTCTTATACGCCGGGTGTCGTTCTCCTGTAACCAGGCAGACCAGCCCGAAAGGCTCTGACGAGCCTTAAATGGCTCTGGCGATCCAAGCTCTGACGATCCCAGCTTTGCCTGCTAATCAGGCAATTCAACTGAGATCGCCAGAGCCATGGAGAAGAGAAAAACTTTTCCCCCTCCGGCTTGCTTACCTTAGCTCAGTGGTTGGGGGTCAAACAACCCTTTCACAGGGGTTTTGCAGGTGGTGCAATACAGAAAAACGAGCGCAGCCCTCGCCATCCGGAATGAATGGTGCTGTTGTGGTGGGGGGGGGAGGGGGCAGCAGAAGCAGGAAGAAGCGGCGTTTGCGATGGCTGGAAGCTGTGGGAGTGAAGCACTACTTTCATTTGTACGGCAACAGCATTCCGCCTTGGTATATTTGTGTCAGTGGCGCAAGGCAGCCCTCCTCTCCTGTTGCCTGGGACTCAGAGTGGTAAATGGCGTCTGATCCGGAGAGCAGCTGGATTTTGCTCTCTAATCCGGATGCCAGATCGGCCCCCTGCAAACTCTCGTCTCTCAAGGAGCGCTCCCTGAAGCGGGGCTGAAAACTTTGGTTGGACTGCTTGAGAGGGAGAGCTTGCAGGGGGGTGATCTGGTGTCTGCAATGGAGAGCGGCACCCAGCTTTTTCTCTCCCCTGTAAGAGTGCTGTAAGAGTGGCAGCCCTCATCTCCTAATGCTTGGGACGCGGGGCGGTAAATGGTGACTGGTCCGGGGAGCAGCTGGATTTTGCTCTCATTGTGGACGCCAGATTAGCCCCCTGCAAGATCTCGTCTCTCGAGGAGCGCTCCCTGAAGCGGGGCTGGAAACTTTGGTTGGACTGCTTGAGAGAGGAGAGCTTGCAGGGGGGCGATCTGGTGTCTGCAATGGAGAGCGGCATCCGGCTTTTTCTCTCCGCTGTAAGAGCGCTGTAAAAGCGGCAGCCCTCATCTCCTAATGCTTGGGACGCGGGGCGGTAAATGGTGACTGGTCCGGGGAGCAGCTGGATTTTGCTCTCATTGTGGACGCCAGATTAGCCCCCTGCAAGATCTCGTCTCTCGAGGAGCGCTCCCTGAAGCGGGGCTGGAAACTTTGGTTGGACTGCTTGAGAGAGGAGAGCTTGCAGGGGGGCGATCTGGTGTCTGCAATGGAGAGCGGCATCCGGCTTTTTCTCTCCGCTGTAAGAGCGCTGTAAAAGCGGCAGCCCTCATCTCCTAATGCTTGGGACGCGGGGCGGTAAATGGTGACTGGTCCGGGGAGCAGCTGGATTTTGCTCTCATTGTGGACGCCAGATTAGCCCCCTGCAAGATCTCGTCTCTCGAGGAGCGCTCCCTGAAGCGGGGCTGGAAACTTTGGTTGGACTGCTTGAGAGAGGAGAGCTTGCAGGGGGGCGATCTGGTGTCTGCAATGGAGAGCGGCATCCGGCTTTTTCTCTCCGCTGTAAGAGCGCTGTAAGAGCGGCAGCCCTCATCTCCTAATGCTTGGGACGCGGGGCGGTAAATGGTGACTGGTCCGGGGAGCAGCTGGATTTTGCTCTCATTGCGGACGCCAGATTAGCCCCCTGCAAGATCTCGTCTCTCGAGGAGCGCTCCCTGAAGCGGGGCTGGAAACTTTGGTTGGAATGCTTGAGAGAGGAGAGCTTGCAGGAGGGCAATCTGGTGTCTGCAATGGAGAGCGGCATCCGGCTTTTTCTCTCCGCTGTAAGAGCACTGTAAGAGTGGCAGCCCTCATCTCCTAATGCTTGGGACTGCAAAATCCAGCTGCTCCCCGGACCAGTCACCATTTACCCCTCCGCGTCCCAAGCATTAGGAGATGAGGGCTGCCGCTCTTACAACGCTCTTACAGTGGAGAGAAAAAGCTGGATGCCGCTCTCCATTGCAGACACCAGATCGCCCCCCTGCAAGCTCTCCTCTCTCAAGCAATCCAACCAAAGTTTCCAGCCCCGCTTCAGGGAGTGCTCCTCGAGAGACGACAGTTTGCAGGGGGCCGATCTGGCATCCGGATTAGAGAGCAAAATCCAGCTGCTCTCCGGATCAGACGCCATTTACCACTCTGAATCCCAAGCAGCAGGAAACAAAGGCTGCCTTGCGCCGCAAATATAGCAAGGCAGAATCCTGATGCTGCACTTTCAGCAGACAGATGAGGGCTGCCTTGGCCATCAGCTGGCGCAAATATACCAAGGCGAATGCTCATGCCGCACAAGTTCAAGTAGTGCTTCGCTCCCACACTTCTTCCGGCCCTCAGTCTCTCAGGGAGATGCTTGACTTCCTCTCAGCCCCAAGACACTGGCTGGCCCATGAGATGAGAGAGAGAGAGAATGAGAGAGAAAGAGAGAGAATCAGAATGAGACAGAGAGAGAAAGAGACAAAGAATGAAAGAGAGAATGAGAGAGAGAGAATCAGAGTGAGACAGAGAGAGAAAGAGAGAGAAAGACAGAATGAAAGAGAATGAGAGAAAAAGACAGAGAATCAGAGAGAGAGAGAGAGAATGAGAGACAGAGAGACAGAATGAAAGAGAATCAAAGAATCAGAGAGAGAATGAGAGAGAGAGAATTAGAGTGAGACAGAGAGAGAAAGAGAGAGAAAGACAGAATGAAAGAGAATGAGAGAAAGAGACAGAGAATCAGAGAGAGAGAGAATGAGAGACAGAGACAGAATGAAAGAGAATCAAAGAATCAGAGAGAGAATGAGAGAGAGAGAATTAGAGTGAGACAGAGAGAGAAAGAGAGAGAAAGACAGAATGAAAGAGAATGAGAGAAAGAGAGAGAGAATCAGAGTGAGACAGAGAGAGAAAGAGAGAGAAAGACAGAATGAAAGAGAATGAGAGAAAGAGACAGAGAGAATCAGAGAGAGAGAGAGAGAGAATGAGAGACAGAGAAAGAGACAGAATGAAAGAGAATCAAAGAATCAGAGAGAGAATGAGAGAGAGAAAATGAAAGAGAATCAGAATGAGAGAATCAGAATGAGAGGGAGAGAGTGGGGAGAGAGAGAGAAAGGGGGAGAGAGAAAGAGAATGAGAGAGAAAGAGTGGGAGACAGAGAAAGAGAGACAGACAGGAGGGAGAGTGCCTGAAGGACCCCATCCCGTACTGGGAGTCCAGGTGCTTCAGCAAGCGGTGCACTGGATTCGTATTAGTGGTCAGCGAAATTTAAAATTATGAAGTTGGTGGTCCCTGAGGTCCAAATGGTTGGGGACCCCTGGCCTAAGACCATCGGAAAACACATATTTTTGATGGTTTTAGGAATAACTTTATTGTTGGGGGTCACCACAACATGAGGAACTGTATTAAAGGGTTGCGGCATTAGGAAGGTTGAGAACCACTGCCTTAGCTGCTTGCCTTGCTTCGCTTGCCTGAATCCATTCCATCAGCAAGCAACTCCCTGCCTGCAATCAAGCAGGCAGGGAGTTGTGGACTTCAACTCCCAGAATTCCTCAGCCAGCAAAACAAAGCTGGCTGAGGAATTCTGGGAGTTGAAGTCTAGAAGTCTTAAAGTTGCCAAGGTTGGAGACCCCTGTTCTATTGGGTAAGTTTTTTTCCCCTTTGGGAGCTTTAAAAAAAAAAGTTAATTGGATTTTTTTTTAGTTGTTCTTTTTTAGACCTAGCCATTTAAAGTTTAGGAAGTTTTAAATTTAGCTTTCATATAAAAATAAAAATAAAATAAAATAAAATAATATTTGTGCAGCTTTCTGAGATTTAGTGTGTTTCTGTAGTGTTTCACTCTAACTACACAAACACACAAAATCTCACAAACCTGTATGTGGAATTTTGTGTGTGTAAAGTGTGAAAGTTTTTGGGCTTTTTGTGGCTGTGTGAGGTTCCTGCTTGTTGCAGGGGCTATTTTGGGTCTAGCACAGCTGCTTTTACATTGTGGATGAGCCAGTTGTGTTGTGTTGTGTGTGTGTAAAGTGTGAAAGTTGTTTTTTGGGGCTTTTTGTGGCTGTGTGAGGTTCCTGCTTGTTTCAGGGGCCATTTTGGGTCTAGCACAACTGCTTTTACATTGTGGGTGAGCCAGTTGATGTTTTTTAAATTTTTATTTGGTGTGCGTTGGAAGAGGGGTAGTCTTATACGGCGAGTATAGCCCAAACCCTATATTTTAACAGGAAAATTTGGGGGTCGTCTTATATGCCCAGTCGTCTTATACGCCGGAAAATACGGTACCTATATCTTTGCAGCTGATTAGCAGAGCAGATTGTCGCGCCTCAGCTTTTAATTCCCTAGCACTAATGTGGAAGGTAATATTTGGTTCAATTGTGCATGTGTGCATACCGCGCTTCTGGTGCGGGAGTGCGCAAAGCGCACAATCACCGAACCAGTTGTTAAACTGGTAGGATGCCACCACTGCTTTGGCAGGATGTCCTGCCCTCCTCTCAGAGGCAGGTAATCCTTTACTTACAATCATTTTTTAAACAACTGTTCAAAGTTACAATGGCACCAGAAAAAGTGACTTTGGGCAAAATTTTGGCACTTGGCAATCCACATGTATTTTTGACAGTTGCAATGTCCTGGAGTCATGTGATTGCCACTTGCAACCTTCTGAGCCAGCTTCCAACAAAAGTGCTGAAGGAATACAGTTAGTCCTTGACTTACAACCATTTGTTTAGTGATGATCTGAAGTTACAACACACTGAAAAAAACTGACTTACGACCGGCTCAAGGTTGACTCAGCCTTCCATCCTTCCAAGGTCGATAAAATGAGGACTCAGATTATTGGGAGAAATATGCTGACATTGTAAACTGCTCAGAGAGTGCTGTAAAGCACTATGGAGCGGTATATAAACCTGAAGTACTATTGCTTATGACTGGTCCTTGCACTTATGACTATTGCAGCATCCTCATGGTCATGTGATAAAAATTTGGGTGTTTGGCAACTGAAGCTCATTTGTGGTGGTTGCAGTATTCTGGGATAATGTGATCACAATTTAACCAGTATTTTTCTGCCTTAGCGACTTTAAGATGTCTGGACTTCAACTCCCAGAATTCATGGATGGCTGGAGAATTCTGGGAGTTGAAGCCAACACATCTTAAAGTTGCTAAGACTGAGAAATACTGCTGCAAACTATTTCAGAATCCTGGTGCCCTAAAAGTAATGTCAGTACATGCCTACCTGGAGAAATGCAACTCAGTCCACATTTACCGTCGCATTCACACTTTCTGGTTTTTGAACATTGGCGGCGTTCACAGCTCCTCTGACAAACATGTCCTGTACGCACTGCAAAATTCTTTTTCCGTGAAGGACAGTTGGTTTCAGTGATGTTCCTTGCTGGAGAAAGTAAAAAGCATAAATGTTTATAAGATGCAACTGAAAGAGATTGGAAAGGGGCAGTAGGAGGAGGTGAAATCCTAATATATTACACTTGATTTAGAAAAATATTTTATTTACTTTTTTTAAAACTACACAGAACATTTATAGTAGCAACAGCAAAAACAAATTATGAACAAAACCAGATTTTTTAAAATGGCAATAAATACCTCTCTAATGGATAATCTATTTCTAATTTGGTACAGTGGTTAAGGTGTTACCTAGAGAAAAGGAGCCTGAGTTCTAATCCCACTTTAGGCATGTAAACTGGCTTGGTGACTTTGGGCCCATCAATCTCTCTCTCAGCCCAACCCACCTCACAGGGTTATTGTGCAGAAAACAGAAGGAGAAAGGCGTATTGGTATGCTAACTGCTTTGAGTTGTATATATATGTATAAGGAAAAATGGGATAAAACCCCCTCTCCCTTCACTCTTTCTGACTAATTTACGCTCACTTGCTAATAAGATGGATGAAATACTTCTTTTAAATAGATGAAATTCTGATTTTTACAACTCAGCAGCTCTCTGCTTCACTAAAAACTAGCTAAATGAGTCAATTGATGAGAGCAGCCTGCATATTCCAGGGTTTCAGATACAAAGAGCAGATAGAATTGCAGAAACATCAGATAAAAAGAAGGGAGGAGGTTATATTTATATATTAACAGCCGCTGGTCCCGAAATATAACTATACTAAAGAAATTCTGTGATGTGGACTTAGAGACATTAATTATCAATTGCAAACTATTTTATTTTCCATGAGAATTCTTACATCTCCTAACTGCTGTGTATATTTCTCTACAAGCTTGTCTAAATGAACTCTAGTTGACCAGATTATGTGAGCTGAAGTTAAATACTCAGATTCACTTCCGATTGTTTTAGGAAATTTCAACAAATCTAATTTAAGGAAAGAGCTACCAAAATATTTTCAGCATGTCAATTGTCTCACTAGAGGCAATTACTACACAACATTAAAAGACGCTTATCGGTCTTTACCATGAGCAGCTGTGGGACACTCTGATCATTGCATGATTCACCTTGTACCTGCTTACAGACAAAGACTTAAAACCATGAAACCAACAATTAAATCAGTGAGGACTTGGACTGAGGAAGCAAAGCTAAAGCTACAGGCTTGCCTTGACTGCACTGATTGGAGTGTTTTTGAAGATACCTCCGCATACTTGGATGAACCCACAGATACTGTAACATCATATGTCAGTTTTTGTGAAGACCTATGTGTGCCAACCAGAAACCTATGAATATACAGTAACAATAAACCTTGGTTCACAGCTAAAGTTAAGCAGCTATATCGTACCACAGAAAAGGCAATAGAGTGCTGTATAATCAGGCCAGAAACGTATTAACAAAGGAGATCAGAGCAGCAAAGAGAAGCTATTCTGAAAAGCTAAGGAATCAATTCTCAATAAATGAACCAGCAAACATGTGGAAAATTCTTAAAAATATCACCTGTTACAGCAAGCCTCCTTCCCATGCTGAAGGAAATCAATAACTGGCAGATGACCTGAATGTATTTTACTGTAGGTTTGAGAGCATACTACTGCCACCCATCTCCAAATCCCCATCTCAGACACACCAACAACAGCCAAGCCTTCTAAAACTGACCCTATCCCATTAGGCCCACCACCTCTGGTGATTACAAAAAATGAGGTGCAAAGTCTATTTCACAGACAAAAGCCAGGAAAAGCACCAGGCCCAGACAAGATAACTCCTTCTTGCTTAAAGCTTGTGTTGACCAACTGGCCCCCAACTTCATCCACATCTTTAATAAATCACTAGAGATGTGCTATGTTCCTTCTTGCTTCAAGTGTTCTACTATCATCCCAGTGCCGAAGAAACCCTCCATTAAGGAACTGAACAACTTCAGACTGGTTGCTCTGACATCTGTTGTTATGAAGACTTTTTAAAGGCTAGTGCTAGCCCACCTGAAAACCATCACGGATCCTTTGTTAGACCCCTTGCAATTTGCCTACCAAGCAAATAAATCGACAGATGATGCTGTTAATATGACTCTGCATTACATCCTACAACATCCTGAATCTCTAAAGACCTATGCAAGGGTCCTCTTTGTAGACTTCAGCTCAGCATTCAATACTATCATTTCAGATATTCTTCTAACTAAACTAAATCAGCTAGCTGTACCTGACCACACTTGTAAATGGATCATAAGCTTCCTAATAGACAGGAAGCAGCAGATGAAGCTAGGCAAAATCACATCAGATACCTGTACAATTAGCACAGGAGCCCCCCAGGCTGTATGCTCTCTCCACTTCTCTCTATATACCAAATGACTGCATCTCAGAAGATCCCTCTGTTAAAGTACTGAAGATTGCAGATGATACAACAGTGATTGGTCTCATTCGAGACAACAATGAATCTGCATACAGACGGGAGGTTGAACAACTAGCCTTGCGATGCAATCGGAACAATCTTGAACACACTCAAAACAGTAGAAATGGTGGTAGATTTTAGGAGAAACCCTCCTATACTACCACCTCTTACAATACTAGACAACACAGTATCAACAGTAGATACCTTCAGGTTTCTAGGTTCTATCATATCTCAAGACTTAAAATGGACAACTAACATCAAAAACGTCATCAAAAAAGCACAACAAAGAATGTTCTTTCTGCGCCAACTCAGAAAGCTCAAACTGCCCAAGGAGCTGCTGATACAGTTGTACAGAGGAATTATTGAGTCTGTCATCTGCACCTCTATAACTGTCTGGTTTGGCTCTGCAACCAAACAAGACAGACACAGACTTCAACAGATAATTAGGACTGCAGAAAAAACAATTGCTACCAACCTGCCTTCCACTGAAGGCCTATATACTGCACGAGTCAAAAAGAGGGCTGTGAAAATATCTACAGATCCCTCACATAAATTGGACATAAATTGTTTCAACTTCTACCCTCAAAACAATGCTATAGGGCACTGCACACCAGAACAACTAGACACAAGGACAGTTTTTCCCTGAATGCACTACTCTGCTAAACAACTAATTCTCACAACACTGCCAAATTATTACTAAGACAGTAAGACTGCATTACTATTCTTCTTTTCATCCTTCCTATTACCTATTTCCTCCTACTTATGACTATAACCATGTTGCTTGTATTTTTACGATTTATATTGTTTTATTTGTTTCCTAATATGATTCAATTGCTTATGAGTAACCTATGACTATCACTAAGTGTTGTATCTTATGATTCTTGATGAATGTATATTTTTTCTTTTTATGTACACTGAGAGCATATGCACCAAAGACAAATTCCTTGTGTGTCCAATCATACTTGGCCAATAAATTCAATTTATTCAATTCAATTCAATTCTACTCTATTCTATATGTAGCTATAGATATAGATATACATACATACATACATACCTATCTGTACAGGTAGTCCTCAGTTAGAACTTTTTGTTTAGCAATGATTTGAAGTTGCAACAGCTCTGAAAAAAGTGAGTTACAAGTCATTCTCATACTTACGACTGACATAACATCCTTGTGGTCGCATCTTCAAAATTCAGCTTAGCAACTGATAAAGATACCAAGCTGATAAGAAACCTCTTAGCAACTGGTATCTCTTACAACAGTTGCAGCTGATCCCATGGTCATGTGTTCGCCATTTGTGACCTTCCCAGCCAGCTTCTGATAAGCAAAGTCAATGGAGGGAGGAGTGGATTCATTTAATGACCATATGATTCACTTAACTGTGGCAAAAAAGGTCATAAAATTGGGTGTTACTTACTTAAGCCTTGCTTACAAACGGAAATTCCAGTTCCAATTGAGGTTGTAAGTAAGGACTACTTCTATATATCTGTTTCATAACATTTAAGACTGAAACTACAGTGGAAAAGCCAAAGTCCCAGAAGATCTTCTGTCCATCATACTGGTCTAAAGAGAGGTTGTTGTTCAGATTTTTTTTAAAAAAATCTAGATAGGTTCCTTTTTTTTAAAAAAAAAATTGATTTATATGCCGCCCTTCTCCGGAGACTCAGGGCGACTTACAATGCGTTAAGCAATAGCCTTCATCCTTTTGTATATTTATACAAAGTCAGCTTATTGCCCCCACAAATGAGTCCTCATTTAACCTACCTTAGAAAGGATGGAAGGCTGAGTCAACCTTGAGCCTGGTAAGATTCGAACCTGCAGTAATTGCAGGCAGCTGTGTTAATAACAGGGTGCTTTAAACCACTGTACTACCAAGGCTCTTTTTCATTGTGAGCTTAGAAAAAAGAGAAGAAAGTATCCTATTTGGCATTTTCTAATCTAGATGAGGCATCCGAGAATGATGGGCATTGTAGTGCAGAGGCCAATAGAACAAAAGCTAAAACAGAAAATTGTCAGGAATTAAATTGTCTGTTAGTGTGACTTTGCCCCCAAATGGGCTTTCTGGTGGGAAGCGTGATTTTGCTTTTTCTCTCTATCCTGTGACACATAAGGTAATATTATGTGTTTGGGCTCATTTCCTCTTTGTGTACTTTTTAAATGTCCCTCAGCTGAACCTTTTAAGCTCTGCCTCATTAGCCTGTTGTTGGCTTTGATTCATTCCCCCAGAGCAAGTTCCTGCAGATTTTCCAACAAGAAAGATGTCAAGCTGAAACTTAATCTAAATTGAAAAGAAAGAAAGCCAAACTCAAATCAAAGCTCATTTTCCCCCCCCACAGTCTAGCAGAAGGCACGAAGGTGTGAACAGAACATGAAGGAACAAAAATTGGATTCCTGTGTGATAAACATTGCTTAATGCCATGGATATCGTCTGGATGGTCGGCTGTATAAATTGGAAGAGTAAATAAATAAGAAAAGCCATAGTAAGAAACAGCCACAGACTCCTTCCTCACCTGCTGTGTATTTTTAATTTTGGTATTGGTGATTGGAATTTATTTTAAGCTTCTTCACTGGTTGAGATGAGGGGCCATGCAAATTGAATAAATGAATTAATTTTTTAAAAATAATGGGGTGTTAACTCAAGTTCCATACCAGGTTACAGTTAGTCCTTGACTTGCAACCATTTGTTTAATGACTTTTGTTACAACAGCACTGGAAAAAGTGACATGACTCTTTTTTACACTTTTGGTTGCAGCATCGACATGTTGACATGATCAGAATTCAGATGCTGGGCAACTGAGACTCATATTTTATTTATTCATATTTATGATGGTTGTAGCATCCTGGGGTCATGTGATCACCTTTTACAGCCTTCTGACAAGCAAAGTCAATGGGGAAGCCAAATTCATTTAACAACCATGTTATTAACTTAACAACTGCAGTGATTCACTTAACAACTGTGGAAAGAAAAGTTGTAAAATGGGGCAAAGCTTACTTAACAACTGCCTTGCTTAGCAACAGAAATTTGGGTCCCAGTTGTGCTCATACGCTGAGGACTACCTGTAATCATCTTTATTTCGAGTATTTCCAGATCCCCTTTTCTCAGTATGTTTCCCAAGTTCTTTATCCGTAAGTAGGCAATAAATTATTTAAAATCTAATACAAAAATGAAGGAAACTTAAAAAACAAGGTCAGAAATAAACAGATATGCAAATTGTATTATATATATATATATATTTTAAAACCCCACAAAAGTTAAAAAGTAGTTCAGTTCCTCCAGAGGCCAATAGATGTTGTGGACTTCTTTCTCCCTCTTCTAATTCAAAAGGAGATTTTGGTCTTCTCTAACAGGAAAAGCTAATGTCAAAAATTCTTTCCAGTTTTCTTCTGAGAAAAGGAACCAGGAGAGAGATGACAGGGAAAGGCTATCTGCCACTAAATCAAATAGACTCCAATTTTGGGGAGGAAATTACTTGTCCTATTATGGATCTTCCATGAAGAAAGTACAGGTAGTCCTTGACTTACAGCCATTCATTTAGTGACTGTTCGCAATTTCAATGGCACTGAAAAAAGTGCCTTATGACTGGTTCTTAGACTTAAAGACATCAGCACTCCCAAGGTCATGTGGTTAAAATTCAGCAACTGGCATGACCTAGGATCACATAATCACCATTTGCGACCTTCCCAGCTGGCTTCTTCTAAGCAAAATCAATGGAGGAAATCAGATTTGCTTAATGACCACACGATTCATTTAACAACTGCAGTGCTTCACCTAACAACCATGGCAAAAAGTCATAAAAAAACCAGTACGTTCCCATAGAGAGGGGCTTCTCAGGGTGCCATCAGCCAAACAGTGTCAACTGGCTGCCCCCAGGGGGAGAGCCTTCTCTGTGGGGGTACCTACCATCTGGAACGAGCTCCCCCCGGAGATACGGAGGATCCCGGATCTGCGCATGTTTCGTCGTGCTCTCAAAACATTTTTATTTCAGCAGGCTGGCCTGGCCTAACTCTCCCTTTTAAATTTTTAAATCGTTTAATTTGTTTATAAATTGGGTGTTTTAAATTTGTTTTGGCCAAAAAATTTAATAATTTTAATGGATTTTTAATGTTTGTATTAACTGTATTTTATCTTGGCTGTTCACCGCCCTGAATCCTTCGGGAGTAGGGCGGTATAGAAATTTGATAAATAAATAAATAAATAATAAATAAATAAATAAATAAATAAAATGGGGTGTGACTCACGTAACATCTGCTTTGTTTAGCAAAGAAAATGTTGGGTGTAATTATGAACATAAGGGAAAGGACTACCATGCTTCCCTCAAAATAAGACCCTGTCTTATATTTTTTTGAACCCTGAAATAAGCGCTTGGCCTTATTGCCATGCACTCAAAAGCCCGATTGGGCTTATTATCAGGGGATGTCTTATTTTGGGGGAAACAGGGTACTATTAAAAAAAATGTGTTTCTCCACATTGCCCTAAGAAGGTCTTGGATATCTCAGAGACATTTCAACTTTGGGGTCTTCCAAGCTGAATGTTAGAGATGTTCAACCAAGGTGATACTGAATATTTTCAAGCAGGTGCCTGGCACATCTTCAAGTAGGGTGCAATCCAAGATTGAGTGTCCACCTTTTTGTTTTTACATAATTCTGATTAAAAGATACTTGGAACTCAGCATGAGTGAACTACGTATCTTAAGGACAAAAACACCTAAGGATTTTGCTGGGGGATGGAATAATGGTGTTGTGTTGATTAAAAGGCTGACAACTAAGAATAACCTAGAGGAGATGATTTATGGGGCAAGAGAGTTATTATGAGAGTCCAGCAAACCCCTAAGTAGCTGGTAGAAAGTGTGAAATGTGCTGAAAGCTTTTTCTTCTCTGTTGGTTATTAAAAGGCATTGAATATAAAGTAGCTGACAACTGAAGAACAATTGTGGACGCAAGGTGAAATCAGCAAGTAAGAAACAGGGACAAAATAGTGTTACTGGGAAGGAACTGTCTCATCTATTACAACACTAAAGTACAGGAACTTTACAACACTTCCTAAAAGTACAGGTAGTCCTTGACTTATGAGCACAATTGCGTCCAAAGTTTCCATTGCTAAGCAAGACAGTTGTGAGTTTTGCTCCATTTTACGACCTTTCTTGCCACAGTTGTTAAGTGAATCACTGCAAGTTAAATTAGTAACAAGGTTGTTAAGTGAATCTGGCTTCCCCATTCACTTTGCTTGTCAGAAAGTCACAAAAGTCACATGACCCAGGACACTGCAACCGTCATAAGTACATGCCAGTTGCCAAGCATCTGAATTTTGATCACGTGACTACAGGGATGCTACAGCAATCGTAAGTGTGAAAAATTGTCATAAGTCACATTTTTCTGTGCCGTTGTAACTTTGAATGACCACTAAATGAATGGTTGAAAGGACTACCTGTGGTTTTATCCTTACATGCAGTTGACGTCTTACACCTTTTCTTCAAAACTCAACCTGTCTAAGAAGTGAAACTGGTCCAACATACAGAACAGTTTTCAAAGCTTTCTGTTTGGGTATTTTAATTTTGGAAATCCTCATTAATATGGAACACATATAGTCATATGAGAGGAAAAAAATCAACCCAAAAGCAAATTAGCTTGAGAACTAAGTTTTCTTGCATTTCTAATGAATTTTATTTTAGAATCCCAAGGCCAAGCTGGGAGTCTCTCTGTTTTCCTTAGTGTTCCCAAATTGAATATCTAGTTCTCTGTGGCCCTATACAGATCTTTGGAGTGTTTGGCTACCAGCTTGCTTCAAAATCTTTGGCAATCATTTAATGACACATATTTTGCACTTTTGGAGTACTCTTGCAAGATGGTTGATGGATTCACATATCATACTAAACCATTGTTTAATGAAAATTAAGTACACCACAACTGGCTGGGTTCATACAATATGCTGCCATAAATCATGATTTATAAACCAGAATGGTTGGGTCTAACACATTAAGCCAAAACCCAAATAAATCACCTTCTGAATTGGCTGGTATATTCACTCAATCTACTTATTCAGAGGCTTAAGTTGCAAACATCCTGCCAGATTTAGGTATCATCCAGGGGAAAATGTGTGTTGACTTTTGAAAAAAAGACTGTTTTTAAAATTGGCTTTATTTTATTTCTCATCTATACCTCCCTCTGAACACAGTTTGTGTGTGTGTATGTGTGTGTGTTTGTGTGTATGATGGAAACAAACTCTATCAATGCCTGTGAAAACAATTCAGTAGTCCTTGACTTATGTCTGTAATTCAACCCAAAATTTCTGTGGTTAAGTGAAGTATTTGTTAAGTGAATTTTGCCCCATTTTATTACCTTTCTTGCTTCAGTTGTTAAGTGAATAACTTCAGTTGATATGTTAGTAACCTGGTTGTTAAGTGAATCTGCCTTCCCCATTGAGTTTGCTTCTCAGAAGGTTGCAAAAGAGAACCACATGATCTTGGGACATAGCAATGGTCATAAGTATGAATCAGTTGCTAAGCATCTGAATTTTGATCACATGATAATGGGGAGGCTGGAAAGGTCGTAACTTGGAAAAACGGTCATAAGTCACTTTTTTCATTGCTGTTGTAACTTTGAGCAGTCACTAAATGAACTGTTGTAAGTCGAGGACTACCTGTAGTAGCTCAGATCCGTGTTATTTAACTATCGCCCTTGGGCCTGTGCAGTATTTGCAATCCCAGATTGCACACATTTAAACTTCCCTCTTCTTCATATGCTCGAGCAAAAGAATGTCAAACCTTTCTCTACAATGATTGTGAGCCAGAGGCACAACTGTTGTTCCTTTGCTTTTAACAGCTTTTTAATGTCTAATAAATTGTCATGGTTATATAAAGCAAAATCACCTGCCCTTGTGCACAACCTTAATTGTGAATAAGGTGACAGTTCTTAATAGGATGCTAATGAGAAGTAACACCCATTTTCAAAAATCCCTGAGACTGCACTTTAAATATATCCTATATGGAAAGGAATGGTGTGGGGGTTAAGAAAGAAAGTAGGTTTTGTTCATTAAGCAAATCTTTTGTTCCATTTTAATTTAGAAGACTCCAGCTGGAATATACCCAACTTTGAATGATTTTAATAAGCTAAGCTGGGTCAGAACTAATCAGGTCTGGCTGGGAAAATTTCATTACTGTAAATATTAGAGCTAAAGAGTTCAAAAATACTCGGGAAGAAGGTCAGTTCCATATTGCTGCCTAAAGCTCTAAATTGACAGTAAAATAACTCAAGCTCAAACAAAATATTTTTTTAACATACAAGAGTAAAGTTGCTTTACTATCAATGGCCGCCAGATGGAGAAATATATTCTAAAACTGAGAGTTTTATATTCATCTGCAAGAAAAAAAATCCCACACATTTATGGTTTGTACCTATTTGTTAGTTATTTCTGTGCTTTAGCCCGTTTCTTTTTCTCAGAGATTCCATTACTGTGGAATCCAGTGGGCAGTAATGTATTCTGGAGTATTTCTTCATATTTTGCACCTCTATAAAGATTTTAAAGCTTAAGTGATTTGGGGATAAATAAACCAAGCATTGAAACATAATAAAAGTTATAGTGTATAATATATTCCAAACAGATAAAATACACCTATTATTAAACTTTTCTCAATAATACTATTGATCAAATGTTATTTTATGCAGTTATGAAACTAGATGCTTAGCAAAATAAGCTGATGATCTGCAAAGTGAGTTGTTCCATTGTTTACTTTGTGTAGCCACACAAATAAACAATAGAACCATATCAATTGCACTACCATATTACTTCATATAGCCACGTTCAATCTAGACTAAGTAGTTGAGAGATATTTTCTGTGATGTTGGTGGAAAATGCATACATATATAGTCTGATTATATATATATATATATATATATATATATATATATATATATATATATACATGATTAAGCTTGTACTTCCCAAAAATAGACATGCTAGCTTAAATATTTCTGGATCTTTCTCAAATGCATTAAATCTCTGTAGAAAACCAGTAATTACATAATTATAACATATAATTACAGATATACATGCACACATATATAAATGTAAATGTGATTATGGAAAACACCTTGAGTATATCTGAAGACAAATGAATGCATCGATTTCATATACTGTTAGAAAGTTGAATGAGGCATAAATACCTTCATTTTAGAAATATTTGCATTTTAGAAATTAACCATTGGATGGACAGAGAAAGAAAACGTGTGAAAGTGTGCAATGTAGAAGTTAAAAAGTACAGATTGGCAATATTATTCAATGGTTAGAATGTGGTATTCAAGATCTGGGACAGTTGAGTAGATAAATGTTATCACTTAGACTGGTTCTCTGGGAAGCTTCAATTTTTTTATCTGTAAGATAGCCTGAAGAAAGCTAAATGTCTTCAGTAGATTTTTCAGAATAAATAATTACATCCCGTTGTAAGATCCTTTTATTCAGGGCAATGTGTTTGTATCCAATTCCCGGGAAAGTTTTAAAAACAGTATCCAATGTCTCAAGTCTTTAATAAAAATATTATTTTTATTTATTTTATTATATTGCTATATATTTATTGTTTTATTTATTTATACCTGAGTGGAAGAAAAGAAACAGATAATTAAACTCTTGTCTCTAACTTACCTTCTGGCAGAAGGACTCACAATTATTTTTGCTCCTATGTCCAACTTGAGCTACAACGTTGATAAGGCAAATAATGGAAGGTAGTTGTATTTTTCATCTGGCTATCTTTTAAACCAGGTATATGCAACCTGCAGTTCATAAGCTACATGTGGCCCTGGACAGCTAGCAGTGCAGCCCCACAAGATAATAAAAACATGCCAAAAATAAAGGAAGTTTGTTATTTATATACATTAAATATACTATATATACTTTATATGCGGCCCAAAATAATTCCTCTTCATTCAGTGAGGCCCAGGCAAGCCAAAAGGTTCGGCAACTGTATTTTAAATAATCCAGAAGCTTTTACAGTGTCACAGCTGATGCTAGGTGTGCCACTCCATCCAATCACCTAAAACAGGGGTCTTCAACCTTGACAACTTTAAGACTTGTGGACTTCAACTCCTAGAGTTCCTCAGCCAGCAAAGCTAGCTGAGGAACTCTGGGAGTTGAAGTCCACAAGTCTTAAAGTTGCCAAGGTTGGAGGCCTCTGACTAAAAAATAGTTAAGGCTGAACATGGCTCACTTAGGCTAGCAGTCAAATTAGGATTGGTCAGAGCAGACTCAAGAAGATTAGATGCTGAAAGAATAAACAAGTTTACACTTTGCTTTAAGCCATGCTTTGTTCAATTCACGGTCTCTTGAATAAAAATCAAAGTTACTGGGTTCATCATGTCATTTGGATACAACAATGGAAAACGGTTCCTGTATTCCCAACCCAGCACTTTGTGTTAAAAATTGAGGAGAGGTATGAAGGAACTCACCTTCTACGTGCTTGGAGCCTTCTGAGATCTGGCAAGAAAGGAGCAGCATCAGCAGCAATAGGGAGGCTAACCCAGACATGGTGTCACACAAAACACAAGACGTTCCTTGGGAATCCTCAGGGTGGGGGAGGGATGGGGGACTGCCTTCCAAGGGTGAGGAACGGGACGCAGTGGTCTGAGTCAGACCTATGGATGGAAGGGGTGACAGGAAAGGGGTGACGACGGAAGATTCCTGAGTGCTGTAGGGATTGACCTGGGGTTCTCTTCTGAACGGTGAGGAGCAGAAGGACTCAGCTTTACAGGCTTGGTACAACTGCATAAAACCTAGCAGGGATTCTACCTTGGGACTATATATCCATTTCTTCAGCCCTGCAGCCAAAGTTATTCATTAATAAGGCCCCGGAGAGCGCCCTGCCAAAGGGCAGGATGGCTTCCACATTTGTCACCAGGAACTCTGAACTCAAAAACAGGGATCAGGAGATGGGGATGGACCCAGGACTTCTCCAACTTCTCCATTCATCGGATTCACACCCCCACCCCCATCCACCTCATCATTCACCCAGCCTAGGGAGCAAACTCAGAACTTCCTGACCCTTCTGGTTGACGTTTTTTTTTACAACATCCCACTTCAATGCTCAGTCTTTCGTAATTCTGCTTCTTCTGCAACCCCATCCAAGAGATACTCTCCCCACAACCCCCAACCAACCAGGTTGCTTTTGTTTCACCTATTGACTTGTCTTTTAACATGCCCTGAAGAGATGGGCATTTGTTTTTGGGTGGCTGGGTGGGTAGTCTTAACAGGAGAAGGCTGGGAACCTGGGTTCTCTAAGGAGACTCGGTGCAATTAAAAGGGAATTTAGAAAGGGGTGTGTGTGTGTGTGTGTGTGTGTGTGTGTCCCGTTGCCTCCTTGGAGAAAGACAATCGTTGTGCTTCCTCTTTAAACTCTAACTCCTCCTTCTCAGCCTTAGCCTCCCCCTCCAAACCTCCCTGAGGAAGAGAGGCAGCTGAGCCACAACCTGTTTCTCTCTCGGCTCCGAGCCTGTGCCTGCTGCTCCGCATCTTCCTCCGTTTTCTCCTATCCCTTCTTCTCTTTTTCTTTCCTACCTTTCCTTTTGCTCCACTTCCCACTTCCTTGCCCTTCTACCCAATTGCTCTCTTCATCTCCCATCCCTTCCTCTGCATCTCTGAATTTTTCCCTCCATCCGTCCATCCTTTCTGTTATCCTCTTCTTTGCAAACTCTCTCTCTCTGCCAAGCATTCATTCATCTTCTGTTCGTCCTCTTTTCCTGCCCTTCCTCGACCCATATCCCCCGCTCCCCTCCTTTGGGTGGTGGGTTCCTCCCTTCTCCCCTCTTCCCCTGCCGTCTGTTTCTCCAGCACCCCTTCGCCTTTGTGGGTCAGGGCACTGGAGCTTCCCCCAGGGGGCAGCATGGCGCTCCTGAGCTCCCCCACCGAGACCGAGTGCTTAACCAAGCCGCTTTTCTGCCGCAAGGGGGCGCTCCGCCAGAAGGTCATCCACGAGGTGAAGAGCCACAAGTTTACTGCCCGCTTCTTCAAACAGCCCACCTTCTGCAGCCATTGCACAGACTTCATCTGGTGAGAGAAACCCCAGCCCCTAATCCCTCCCTCCACCTCCCACTTGCCTTGATCCTTGTAGCCCATTTCCTACATCCCAGCTCATGTTCTACAATCCAATGGCGGTTCGGACGTTATTCCTTTGCAAAAAAAAACCCTGTCTTTTTTAAAATTACGACCAGATGAAAAGGTACAGAACTGAGCAATAGATGCAAAATTTAGCAGGCTGGCTATCCTGTTATTATTTATAGATTTATTTTTGGATGTATGCATGCCTTCCTGTGCACATCTTAAGTAAGTTTCTAGTCCTCTTTAGGGAGGTCCAACCTTAACCGAAATCTGTAGATCAGAAGAAGGTTTGGCTTTTTGTTTGAAGAAATAAGGTAGCTTATGATTTATTTTTTTTTTAAAAAAAGGTGTGTGTGTGTCAATCAGTTAAAAGCCTGAATAAAAAATGCAGAATTTGGTCAGGTCACAGATTTTACTGGTCCTTGCTGGAGAATTTCTAAAAATGTCTGAAGGATTTACTTGCTGTCCATGTTAAATTACCTATGGCTTCTATGAGTGCTTCCAATTAGACGGGTCCTAGCACTCAGCCAAAATATATTGAAAGGTGATACCATTCCATATTTTCAAGATTTTCTATACGGATAATGGATAATATAGAAAAACATATTTACAAGAGGAAAAAAGCCTTCTTAACTCCCTTGTAAAATTCTATAAGTAAGGCAAGATGTTTACACTTTGCTGATAACAGAACTTTCTGTGCTAATGTATTGCCTTTAATGATCCTGTCATGTCCCAATTAATGGCTTCATGTATGTATATATCCTTCCTTCCTTCCTTCCTTCCTTCCTTCCTTCCTTCCTTCCTTCCTTCCTTCCTGTTTTTCTGCAGCTCCATAGATTTTTGAAGTACAACCTGATAGTTCAAAATTTATAACTCTGCTGCTCTAATTCTACCACTTTTAACTCCTTAGCTTTGCCTCTTGAGCCTTCTGTTCTTCAAACCATAATTCCTTATTTTCATTTCTATTCCAGTCCACAATTCTACTTCATTGACTCAAAAATCCTATTTATCTATTCTTTATTCTGATAGTCCCCTAAACCTTGTGATGCATTTGGCCCTTTTCTCTCCTATAATCTGTGGCCCTACCTACTTGTAGTTGATCCCATCCATGATTTCATCTTAAACACTAAATTAGGTATGCCCTCGGCTCAGTCGGAGTTCTGCTTTCTGAAAGCATAATTCTGTAACTGACCTGGAAAGTATACCACAATGTATTATGATAGACAAGATAATTTGTTTAAGAGGCTTGGCTCTGGATACTTCATCTTATTTCCCATAATTGAATGATTAGATATTTCTGGTCATTTTTCTGCTCAGAATGCTATCTTCCATATCATCCTCCATTTTATCCCACAATATACAGTATATTTCTAGAGCTGATAAGCTCACAAGTAAAGTCTTGGGACTGATACGTTTCTAACTAATCAGCTGATGAGATACAGATGCATTAACTGCTTTCATGGAGAAGATCATACAGAATCTCAAGAGGCTTTTTGAAAGAATATGGGCACTTTATCATTGAAAAAAAATCTTATACGATGAACCTTCCTCTGTGTTAAATAGGGAGGCAGAATATGAGTCCTTCCTTTCTCATGATCTGTATATATTCCATTTCTACATCGATAATTCCAGCATTCAAAGTGGGTGTGACAGATAAAATAAGAAGATTGCAGTTTGCAGAGAACAATGTGACCTGATTATGCCTCCCTCCATGGGGCATCCCTTGGACAGTAAGTCTGCACTGGGAAATTAATTCTAGCAAGTAGCATGTCCTTGAATTCTCTCCTCCCCCTCCCCAACCCCCAGTCTCCAGCAATTAGTGACAACCTTCACACATGTTTTATTTCCTCATCTGATAATGGATAGAGAAATGTAGGAAAGGCCACTAGGTGGGTGCCAATCCATTGTTGGTAAGGATAAATCAGAAAGGCTGGATTGGAAGACTAGACAAGGAGCACAGGAGTTTTATTCTCACTTAAATATTAGAGGTGATTATCTAATTGATAAACCTCCCCATCCTCTCTTTCATCATTTTCTTTCAAAGCAGGGTGCATCCTTACTGTGACGATTCTCTAGTTCTATTAAATTCAGCAATACAAAGATCTATTTTTAAACGGTATAACTTGTTTTGTTTGGTGCCTCTGAGATCCTGAACTATCTCTGGATCATTGGTTTGATGCCGTTTCCCATTGTTTCTTCCAATAGATCTTTAGAAAGAGCATTTAGTACCCATCTCCCATTGAGACAAATAAACCAAAATAGACCAAAGTGATTTGGGGAAATGTTAGCAGCTGTTCCTTTCACATTGGTTACCTTGGCCGTCCCATTCTGCCACAAGCTTTCTCAAGCTTTGCAAAAGTCATGATCTGTATAACTGCTGTTTATTGACTTAAACTACATTGGGTGGCTAATGAATTTGATGGTCAGTTTGTAGAGGTTAAGGTGGTGGCCTAGAAATTGAGAGACGGTGACTTCTAATCCCGATTTAGGCATGAAAGTTGTCTGGGTGAATTTGGGCCAATCACCAAGGAGATGGTGAATTATACTTCACCCCCTCTCCCCTTTTGAATCAAAGACAGCTTGTTGACTTTGGGCCAGTCTCTCTCTCTCTCTCTCTTTAGGCCAACCTACCTTACAGAGTTGTTGTTGTGGGGAAAATAGGAGGAGGAAAGAGTGTTGTATTTGCTGTATAAAAATAATAAAGGAAGGCAGGATAAAAATCTAAAATTAAAATAGAAAAAAACCCACAGTAAGATTTAATATGCTATGTAAACTAAGGTGTTTCATCCTTACTGAACACCTACAGTTTAGTAAGGATTAAATTAGATTAGATTAGATTTAGTAAGCATTAGATTTAGTAAGGCTCTGTTGAGGTTCAGGCAGGCATGCTGATGACTCCCTCTTATTTCACAGATACCTATAGTCACTTTTTTATTTAAAAGAAAAGCAGCATTGGAGGCTAAGAATGTCAGTGGAGAGGGTGTATGTGTGAGCAAGTGAGAGAAGTGTGTACAGCATGTATGTGAATGTGTAAGAGAGAAAATATAAACATACGCAGCTTAACTCTTTTCATTGTAGAAGTTTTTTCCAGCTAATTTCTCCAGCAACATTTCTCATTTTATGGACACAAAAGAAACCTTCCTTGTCCACCCTCTATTGGCTGAAGTCATTTTTAGGGCTGAAATGCAATATTTTCCTCCCCCTTCCCCCATTAAAATTACTATTGTACCCATATTGCTGCTTGACCCAGAGAGCAAATTTAACAGTCCATCATATGAGTACTTACACGTTTTATCTTGCAAGGCCAAAAGCAGTTGTGCCAATAGATTGCATCTGTGTTTTTTGTGCCCCAGCCTAGATCTAAATCTCTCCTTTTGCCTATCAGCTGCCACAATTTACTCAAACTTCCAAACACAGATCTTATCATAGATCTCTGACATCTTGTCCCAAGTAGTGGTCATGCTGCATCTCTTTTCTGCTTCTCTGTGCCAGTGTTTCCCAATCATTGCTGGCTGGGGAATTCTGGGAGTTGAAGTTCACACATTTTCAAGTCGCCATGGTTGGAAAACACTGGCATAAAGTTTTCCTGAGGTTCTGCTTTCTGTCCAAATGACATCTGAATAGGGCTCAATGTAGAGTGTATTTTAGGATGGCTAATTCTGGGATTCTTTATGTGACTGGCTCAACAACTCAGCAAGTGACACTAAAGCAACAATAAAGAGGATTGGCCCAGTATGATGGGGAAAAGGTTGGTGGAAGAAGCAAAAACTATGTTTGAAGACAGCTACATGGCAGGAAGTAGCATTGAGTTAGTATCAGGCCTTTGTTGAATCTCCCATCTTGGTTCGTGAGTCACCCTGTAGATAGCATAGAAACAAATCTTCATAGTGATCAATTCTGTGGACCTGCCAACATTTCCATCTTGTGTGAGGAGGTGACAAGATTTGCTCCTTAAACATCAGTTCTCACCCTTCTATACAGCTGTTCCTCAATTCGTTATCACCATTGGGACAAGAACTTCCATTGCTAAGTGAGGCGGTCATTAAGTGGGTTGTACCCAATTTTATGACCTTTATATTAGGGTTGTTAAGCGAATCACCATAGTTGTTAAGCGAATCATGCATTGATTGAGTGAATCAGGCTTCCACCATTGACTTTACTTATTGGAAGCCGACTTGGAAGGCCTCAAATGCTGATCATGTGATTCCAGGACTGTCAACCATCATAAATACATGCCGGTTGCCAAATACTTTAATTTTAATCATAAGATCGTTGGGATGCTGCGAGGATCATAAGTGCAAGGATTGGTTGTGAGTCTCTTTTTTTTCAGTACCGTCATAACTTCAAACAGTTGCTAAATGAACGGTCGTAAATTGAGGACTACCTGTAATCCAAATTTGGTGCTCAAAGGGATCTGTATTACATATATAAATCTTTCACAGTTTGAAATTCAGGTAAATATAATGAAAAGGGAGGGGATTCTAAAAACCTGAGACAGAAGCAGCAAAAATGGATGTCTTAATACCGTAATCTGCAACAAAGAAAATGTGAAATGTCAGGTTTCCTTTTCCAGGAAAAGTCAGTGGAATAAATTTGGAGGAAAATAGCACAGCAGTGAACTTTAAAAGAGCAGATTGATAAAGGTAAGAGAAAGCAAAAACATTTCAGTTGGCAGCAACTGCATGTAGCCTGGCCAACGTCTTCTAAAAAGGTGGAAGTCTAAAATTGCTGAAAAAGTCTGAAAATTTACCACTGCTTGTACTTATTTAAGTCATGTATACTTCGCTCTTTTGCTGGTGAGAAGATTAATAGAAACAGGGTAGTTCCTGCCTTTGTCTTGACAAGCCCCGAAAGATGTAACAGAAATGGAAAAGGTGATGAGGAATGAAAAAGGGCTGAAAATTCACTTTTAAATTGCATCAGTTTCTGATAATGACTACTTGTAATATTGGGAGAAGTTATTAGTGCTCATCTCATAAACAGCTATAATGGAAACCAGCAAAATTGCTGGTTTCTTTGCTGCCTGGTGACAGAGGGAGACGAATTGGAGCTCAGCGAAAGTGTTTGGCTTTTGAGCAGGGCTGTTGATGTCTCTGCCTCCCTTTGCGCAGCCTTGTAACATATTCTCGCATATTTAACTGGCCTAGAAGATGAAATATGCATGAGGAATTTGGTTATTGACTTTAAAGTGTAGCTGGAGGGACCTCTATTTTAGAAGTGAATTTTAGCACACAAGCACTGCCCTCAGATTCTGTTGAAATTTTTATGGTTGGCAGCAAAATAAATAGATATCTGGGCATGCTCATTCATCTATTTAAACACGTCTCCCTCCAACTTTTATTCTCACAAGCTGCTAGGGGGAAAAAAACACAACCCATAGTCTATTCTTCTAGCTTTAACAGCAGCTTTATCGTCAGATAAAAGCTGGTGAAGAAATGTTAAGGTGTGGAGAGAAACATTATCACCTTGCTTTAAAGTAAGTTTGGGTGAATAAAACAGGAGCAACGCAGATTACAAACCACATGGGTACACGCAAGCATGGCAGTTTACTTTGGCATCACCTTTTAAAAGCATGCAAACCCAAGCAAAAATAGGAAGCCTCTAAATGAGTCAAACATCTGGCCCTGTACAGATTAGCATGACAAAAGAAATGCTCCACCTACTCACATACAGCCCAAATACTTATGTCTTGCTATTTTAAAAAAGCAAAAGATTTATAAAATCTGGAGAAAAAAAAAGCCAGAGAGAAGAAAACCTTTGTCTAGTCTTCAGTATCTCTTTTAGGTTACTGACCAGGTAAATGTAAAAGAAAACTTGAAGGAAGACCTAGTTAAGTTTTAAAATTGTATATCCCCTCCCCCGCCAAGTAAATTATAGGCAGCTCCTGAAATCACATCCATGTAGCAGACTTCCTTATGTAAACAGACAAAAACATCTTTTGATTAAGATTAGAGCAACATCAGACAGCTGTGGTTAGGGGGATCTTTGCACAGGTTCGCCTGGTGCACCAATTGCGACCCTACTTGGATCGGGAGGCTCTCCTCATGGTCATGCATGCCCTTGTCACCTCATGATTAGATTATTGCAACACGCTCTACATAGGGCTACCCTTGAAAAGTGTTCGGAGACTACAGTTGGTCCATAACGCAGCCGTGCGAGCTGTCGTGGATGCACCTAGATACACCCACATTACACCAATTCTCTGCGAGCTTCACTGGCTCCCTATTGGTCTCTGGTCACAATTCAAGGTGTTGGTTATTACCTTTAAAGCCCTACATGTCTCAGGGCCAGGGTATCTTTGAGACTGCCTTCTACTGCATAACTCCCAACGACTGGTAAGATCCCACAGAGTTGGTCTCCTCCGGGTCCTGCCAGCTAAACAATGCCAGCTGACGGGCCTGCGGGGGAGGGCCTTCTCTGTGGCTGCCCCAGCTCTCTCGAACCAGTTACTTCCTGAAGTCCAGACCATCCCCACCCTATTGGCCTTCCGAAAAGCGGTAAAGACCTGGCTTTTCCGGCAGGCCTGGGGCTGTTGATCTCGCTCTTGCGATCCGGCGAGATCCAGCCATGAATGGTATGAATGAGTTTTAATGTTTTTAATTCTTAAATGTTTTTTATAATGATTTTAAATGCATTGTGAACTGCCCTGAGTCTTCAGAGAGGGGCGGCATACAAATTGAATTAATAAATAAATAAATAATAATAAATAACTATTCTTTGTCCTTTATTTTAAAAGAAGAGGAAATACACTGAGTCCCTTGTACGTATGTACAGTTTTACAGTGGCAGTTTGATCTAAAATGCAGCTGCTAAGTAGAGAATCGGAAAAGGGAAATATTCATTCCACTTGAAATGTGAAGTGAATTTCACATTCATTCCACATTTGGCAAAAATCCAATCTTGCAACTACAGGAGGAGTAGGAGATATTATAAAAGCCATGTTTTTTTTTTTTTTAAAAAAAAACTGGTTGCAGTACTGTAGTGCTACAACTGCAGTTTCCAGTTGATGCCACATTTGCTTTAAAATCAGATTTGCAGTTTGTAAATGTACAGAAGCCTGGATTTTTTTTAAAACAGTACCAAAATAAATGTATAAATAACACTATTCTACTCAGTAGTCCCTTGAGGGAAACAGTGTACATAGCTATCCCATCATTCTCTTGAGAATTTGCCCATTTATCAATTTCACATCTTGATTTAACCACACAGTTGAACAAATTGTGGCTTGATTCACTTATAACCGTGATGGCGAACCTATGGTACGGGTGCCACAGATGGCATGTGGAGTCATATCAGTGGGCACGTGAGCTCAGCTTCGGCATGCATGCGTGCACTGGCCAGCTGATTTTTGGGCCTTCTGGTCCCACCAGAAGTCAGGAAACACACTGTTTCTGGCCTCCAGAGGGCCTCGGGGGGGGGGAGGGAAAGGCCGTTTTCACCCTCCCCAGGTTCCTAGAAAGGCTCTGGAGCCTGGGGAGAGCGAAAAATAGGCCTTCTGGGTCCACCATGCCATCGCGTGCCAAAAGTGGGGGGAGCATGGGGGGCACGCATAGAATTATGGATATGGGCACGCGTGCGTGTGACCCCACCACTTTTGGCACGTGACGGCAAAAAGGTTAGCCATCACTGACTTATAATGTTAAGACATAAACCATGGGTTAGAAACTGCTATAGCATCTTTTCACATTGCATTAATCCCAAACGAAATAACTACATTATAGTTCAATTCAATGTGTGAACTAGCTATTGGCAAGCACCTCCATCTGTATGAGACTAGTTTTAAGATAGCTGTTAAAGTGATCAGCCTTATTCCTGGATATATTTTTTTTACCTCCCAGTCAAATTTCATTTTTCATTTCATTCTTATTCCTCTTAACTCTGATGCATGAAACTGATAAATTCAAAGTACAAGGGCCTTAGCTTTGCCACTTTTTAGAAAATTCCCGGGTTTGATCTTCCCTGCTTTTAAAAGTAGTGTATATGGCAGGACATGAAGGCTGTGATTGAGTGAAAGAACTTTCATAACATAAGCTAGAGAGAAAATAGATTTTTGAGTGGGAAAATGTTGTTAGGAAGGCTGGGTGAAGTGGAGTGCATTGTCTGCAATTGTTTTTGGTGAATAATACGCCAGTGGATATCATAATCCAATAATAATGATTTTAAATTTATTACAGCCACCCACCCCAATGGGCAGCTTCCAAATACAATACTGTACTATAAAATGTATTTTAAAGTTTTAGGATGAAGAATGAACCAATATGGAAACTAAAAGATAATCTGTTTGATAAGAATGGTTAAAGAAATTGTACATTTATATATGTTTTATGAAAAATAAAAATAAAAATAAAGTTTTATAATAAAAAACCCAAATACAATACTGTACAATAAAACAGTTTCAGTGTTCTTTCAAACTTGGCAACTTCAAGATGTATAGACTTCAACTCCGAGAATTCTGGGAGTTGAAGTCCATACATCTTGAAGTTGAAAAACATTGGAATACACAACCTAACTGGCAGCCCAGACAAAAATAATCAAACACCACCAAACCAAGCCAAGCCAAGGGCCCTGCATACATATCACCTCAGGCCTGAAACCATCATCAGGTTTTAAGTCCTTTTTGGTAATCTAAGAGTGCTGTCTGTGGGGTGGGGTATTTTAAGACAATGTTTCTCAACCTCAGCAACATTAAGATGTATGGATTTCAACTTCCCAGAATACCCATGCTGTCTGGGGAATTCTGGGAGTTGAAGTCCACACATCTTAACTTCGCCAAGATTGAGAAACACTGCCCTAGAGAATCAAGCCATACTAAACCATAAAAACACACACACTGGAGTTTTTAGGAAGATTGCTAACAGAAATGAAAAAGTCAAATCTTTTTTCCACTAATCTTTCCTTCCTTAAGAGAAAATGGGTTTTAAATCTGTCTCTTTCACAAAGTTTGTCAAATCTGCAGAAATTAGCCTTATTTTAATTGTTCCAATCCATTTTCTGAAGGTCACCGCACAGAACCTGTGGGGTTTTTGGATATGGACTGGCTGAGACATGTTGATCTGATCTGGAAGTAGTATGCAATTCCTAGCAGAAAGTGACAAGAAGTGATATAGTAAGAGCAGTGACTCATTCAGAGACAAACTCCTGTAGCATATGGCCAGTTTTAGCCAATGGGAAGGCTATAATTATTTAATTGATTTACTTTACGGCATAGCACAGTTACTGGTTCAAATCCTTGCTAGTGATGATTAATAGGGATCTAAGGAGATGGTACTTATTTTGATTCATAGTACAATCCATTTTATGTCTTCCCAGAAGTAATTCTCATTTAATTCAGTGGAACTTTCTTTCAGGAAAATTCATATAGGATTGTACTTTTAATTAAAAGAAAGGCCAGCTACCTCTTTCTCATAGAAATCTTATCCCTCACATTTGCGACCTTATTTATTTATGCTCTTTTCCCCACCTCAGTCCAGAAAGAGGCTAAGCAATTTACAGATAATGAAAAACATAATAAAACAACAGGAGAAAACTTTAATAAATTATGGTAATAATAGCCATGGTTTATAAACCCATTAATGTATTAGCTCATACAGACCACCAGTAGCGCCATAACTCAATCCCAAAAGCCTTCACAAGAATTGGTTTTTATTAGCTTTTGGAAGGCCATGAAAAATTAGATTATTCTCTCAGGAGGCAAGCTATTTTTATAGGGTTGCTCCTATGCATAAGCTCCTTTCCCACTGTACCTCCTGATAGGTGGGAATCTTAATGCCGCTGCTTGGAAATCAGTGTTTTCCAAAATTGGCAACTTTCAGTGTGTGGACTTCAATTCCTAGATTTCCCCAGCCAGTATAGCTTTCTCAGGGAAGAGGAGACATGTTGGGCACTGAAGCCACATCATAGAGAGTGAATCTAGGAATTCACTGGATAACCCATAGCTGGGGAATTCTGAGAGCTGAAGTCCACAGTTTTTGAAAAACACTGTCTTAAATCATAAAAAGGCAGCTTTTCAGAACAAATTGGAAATTCCTGGATTCACTCTCTCTGATGTTCATGGAGATTCTCAGTCATCCAGGTCATGGTTGTCCCAAAGATGCTTTTTCAAGAGGCAAGTGGACTTACTTTTTCTTTGAAGACGTTTCACTTCTCATCCAAGAAGCTTCTTTAGCTCTGACTGGAAGGTGGGGAATAGAAGAATTTATATTCCTTGCAGACAGCTAGTCATTTGCATTTTATTTTAGAGAGCCGTGGAGGCCACTTAGAGGTTTATCTGTGTCCTCGGGGTCACCTGAGTAGTGTAAATGGGTGTAGAGCCTTGGAACTGCTGAAAGGACTTTGTTGTGGAGCTGTGCTTTCTGCAGGATGTTTTCTGCTCTGTGTCTCTTCACTATGGAACACAGGCACAGAGGCTGTTGGGGATGCTTTTGTGTTGTCTGCATCTCAAACTGAAGCGCAAATGGTTCCTGTAGTCTGCAATTTTTCTAGAAATCCATTCATACTCCTGCACTATTCGAAGGGCGTTCATCCCAAAATGTATAGCTAGATGCAGACAACACAGACCACATCTCCAATGGCCTGTGCCTGTGTTCAGTAGTTGAAGAGACACAGGGCAGAATACACCTGCAGAAAGCACAACTCCACAACACAGTCCTTTCAGTCCTTTGTTTTCCTTTGAAGAAAGTCCAGTTGCCTCTTGAAAAAGCACCTTTGGGACAACGTTCTCTATGATGTGGCCAACATGTCCCCTCCTCCCTGAGAAAGCCGGCGGGAGGCAGTGCACAGCATTAGCAGCTCAGCTGCTGGGGAAGGGGCTTCCCCAGAGCAAATAGGCCGGGTTAAATCTGCAAGTCAGAGGTTCTCCAATCCTGCTTTAATGTTTGCAGACTTTGAACAGTTAAGTCTTAAGGTGAGGTGATGAACAAAATTGACTTGTTGAATGTTGACAGTGTCACCCAGCTTCTGAAGAACTCTTAGCAGGAGAGATCAAGATAAGAACTTTGTCAGGCCTGGAAGCCATCGTTTGCATTGGGCCTTCAGGCCTGCCACATTTACTACTGTGGGAAATTGGGAGGGGGGATTGTATGGAGCATGGTGATATATAGTCAAAACAACATTCCTTTCTCAGAGAGTTAAGGACATCTTGCCCTGCACTTGGAGGGCTGGAACTGGGAGGCATCTCCAGTTGGGACGGTGTAGTGATTGGACCATGTGATGGACATGTGGGAGCTGGGCAGGGACTTGGACTTTCCTTTGGATGGGGAAAACCTGGAAACTTTCAGATTCAGGTTTTTTCCCAGATGTGCCAATATGACATCTCTAATAAAATGGAACTTTGAGGAACTTCTAGTCTCGGAGTCTTCTTTCGTTGGGGCTGTTACTTGCAACCATGACAAACTTACACATGGAACAATGTTTCTTTCTTTAAAATTTATGAAGCTGCTGGAAAATGTAGAATTGGGGTACATAGCCAGAATTCATACCTGTTCAGGGCTCTGATGAACCAGGCAAGGGAGCCATGTTACATGCAGGAGAAGAAGCTGGGAGAACTTGCTTTGTGAGTTCAAGATATACAGCCCATAAGAATTTTGTTCTCACAGCCTTGCTAAGAATCCAAGACCCTGACATCTGAAATCTTCCCAACATGTTTTAATATCTTGTTATTTCTAAACTGGAGTTCCACCTCCTTTGACAGCTCAGATGTTGTCCCTGTGAAGGACATATCATTTTAAAAAGCACTGCAAGGTACCATGTGAGATTCTTTGTGTGTGATTTTTAAATGCTTGCAACCTTGTTCTTCTAGCCTATGTTTTTTGTCTGCTTCCCTTGGTGGAATTGTTTCTATCATAACCTGTTTGGCTTGCTTATTCCTTCTGTGCATTTCTAAATATAAATCCAAGTGCTGAAACTCAAGATGGGAGAAGCAAGTACTGTATATTGATAAGTCCATAGAGACAGAGATAGATAGATGGATTTCTCCTTGTGTGTTGACATAAGTTTTGCCAATTTATCACTCACCAGTCTGCCTCTCTAGGTATTGATTGATCTCACTAGCAAAATATTAAAAGAACTGACTTCTAATTACCAGAGATGGTGACAGGGAGATGAATTTGACTAGCTGATTTCTTATGTAGCTCAGAATGCTGGGATCTTTGCTGTAGGTAGCGACATGGGTGAAGAATGAGGATCTTGCATTAAGTTCCAGTTAACCTGCTTTATTGCTCACGTCTATACATAACAATCGATTCAGCTGACAGTCAGCACTAAATTAGCGCTAGATAAGTTAACGGAATTCAAGAGGGGCTGGACTTGAAATTGATATCCCTTCTGCATATGTCCAAGATGGCTGCTCTCAGCTGAGTGGCGGCGATGCCGGGGGGAATATTCCTGGCTTTTGGGGGTTTCGGGGGCCAGATCAGCTAGTTATGCTCCATGCCTGGTGAGGGGAGCTTCCCACCGGTCTCTTCTAATATCTTGAGAGCTCGTTGCTCTCCAGGACGCGACGGCCAGGATGAGGGCGGAGGCGGCTATGCTGCGGCTTTGCAGCCGGGTGAGAGCGGCCTTGGCATCTCCCTGCAGCCGCCGAGCTGGCAGAGCGGCAGCGATGGCGTCAGCGATGCTGCCCCTCGTTGGCGCTCCAGGGGAATCCGTGGGGATGGCAGGAGTTCCTGCGAGACCCAGCGGTGGATGGAGGCGACTTTGGAGGGCTGGCGACATTGATGTTGGCGCTGGCTGCAATGCAGGGATGAGCGGCTGCGGGGATGACATCAGAGAGGGCGAAGAGGGACAGGAGGCCTGTTTTGGGAGAGCGAGGGGCACTCTGACCATTATACCAACTATGCTACCAACGTTTTTGGGACTGCCTGTTGCAGCCGTGGGGTGTGTGTGACCCACTTCGAGAGGGCCCACCCCTGGTCGTTCCAGAGGCTCTCCCCCCTCCCTCATGTGGATGGGGGTGAGCTAGAGGCATTGTTGACCCCATTGGCCGTGAAAGATCTCTGGCCAGGTCTTCTGTGCCTCGTGTGGTCTATTAGCCTCTGTGAGGCTATTTATCATCTGGAGGTGGCCTCTGGACAATGTGACATCTGCCTCCCATGGACTTTTTTATGACCTCCTGATTCGCCTAAGTGCAGCCACCGGAGTCTCTTCCTGGCCCGTGGTCATGTAGACTGGTGGTTGTCATCAATGCTTCCCAATTGTAGAGGGATATACCCTGGATTTCAAGTCTGGTATGGAGTCGGACGATGACTGCGGTTCCTGGCCCTTCCCAGCTTTCGTGAGAGGGTGGCTGGTGTCGACATCTGGCCCCGAAATGGCTTAAGACTCCATCCACTGCTGTGAGAGAGCAGTGGAGTTTATTGACTTGGACCTGACTGGATATCCCTTTTCCAGAATTTGGACCAACTCAATTAACCCCCTGGCTGTGGGCTTCCCCCGATTATTTAGATGTATTTGCCAGCGGAGCTTCTTATTCTGCGAAATTCCCCCCTCTTGCAGGTGTGGCCCTCCATTCTATCGAGGGCCTACCTTTATGACAGGCTTTGGCACCCCGAGAGGTGGCATGTTGCAAAAAGGGGATTGATGGGTTTTCTGAGGAAATTTTTAGATAGATTTTTAAGGGGTTCTAGGGGGCGGGAGGGTTGTGTGGGTTTGGGGCTTAGCCCATGGGGGGAGGGGTCTGGCCCAGCTGCCAGTCGGGCCACGGAGGGTGCGGATTCTGGGGATAAGGGGGGGCATTAGAGTTCATTCTGCTGAGAGCTTTTCCATCAATATCCTGAGTGGGAGGGGCAGATATGGCGGAAGCAGGGGGCCATATCATGTGGGGGGCGCGCACTCGCTATCTCCAAGCGGTGGCACGCCCCGGTCCCCATAGCCCTTCTCTTTCCCCAGGCTGTTCAGACTCTCAAGGCTCGAGCCTTCGGCTGTTGCTGTGCAATGCCAGGTCCGTGGTAAATAAAGCCCCCCTCATTTGCAATCTTATTCAGGAGGGGGGAGCGGACCTGGCAGGTATTACGGAGACCTGGTTGGGCCAGGAGGGAGGAGTTCCCCTCGTAGCTATCTGCCCACCAGGCTTCCGTGCATTCTACCAGCCGAGAGCTCAGGGCAGGGGCGGGGGGTGGCGGTTATTATAAAGGAAGGTCTTGATCCGAGGGAGACCACTGTTCCACAGATAGCCGGATGTGAGTCCCTTCTTGTGAAGTGGGGCCGTGGAGTGCAGATGGGCTTGTTGATCACGTACCTGGCTCCCTGCCACGTGGCAATGGCCCTGCCTGAGCTGCTCAAGGTCATAGCCGAGGTGGCGGTTGATACCCCCAGACTTTTGGTCATGGGGGATTTCAACCTGCCATCCATTGGTGAAACGTCTGATGTGGCTCGGGAGTTCATGGCTTCCATGATGGCCATGGACCTGACTCAGTTAATTTATGGCCCCACTCACACGGGCGGGCACACTCTGGACTTAGTTTTTATCTCTGGTCAGTGGTCGAGTGGCCTTGATACAGGGGATATAGTCATCAAACCCTTGTCATGGTCTGACCGCTCGCTCCTTCGACTTGACTTTCTAACCGCTATACCGCGCCACAGGGAAGCGGGACCAACTAGGTGGTTCCACCCCAGGATGGATCCTGATAGGTTCCAGATGGAGCTTGGGCCATTTCCTGAGACTCTGGCTCATGACTCGGCTGAAGACCCGGTGGCCACCTGGGACAGTGCGGCCGCCGGGGCTTTGGACCGCGTTGTGCCTTTGCGGCCTCTGACCCGGCACCAAACTCACCTAGCTCTTTGGTTCTCCGAGGAGCTGAGGGAGATGAAGCGCCGGAAAAGACGCCGGAGAGCAGTTGGAGGACCAGCCGTTCCGAATCCGACCGAACACTGATGAGGTCTCATATTAAGACCTACCTAGTGGCGATAAAAGCGGCAAAATCTAGCTAGTTTTCCGCTCTTATTGCATCATCAGATAATTGCCCAGCCGCCCTGTTTAGGGTGACCTGCTCCCTCCTCCATCTGGGAGCACAGAATGATCCCTTGCAGGGTCGAGCTGAGGATTTTGTGCAGTATCTGTATGACAAGATTGCTCAGATTCAGGAAGGCCTGGCCTCTGACAGGGTAAGTCCGGACGGGATGATTGAGGCAGGTCTTGGGAGTGTTATCTGGGAGGAGTTTGATCCTGTGGCTCCCGAGGACCTGGACAGGATTCTGGGACGGTTGAACACGACCACATGTTTATTGGACCCGTGTCCCTCCTGGTTGGTGCTGGCTTCCCGGGAGGTTACACGAGGCTGGCTCCAGAGGATTATTAACGCTTCTTTGAGCGAGGTGTCCTACCGGCCACCTTGAAAGAAGCAGTGGTGAGGCCCCGCCTCAAGAAGCCCTCTCTGGATCCGGCTGTTTTGGCTAACTATCGTCCAGTCTCCAACTTTCGTTTTATTGCAAAGGTTGTTGAGAGTGTGGTGGCGCGGCAGCTTCCACAGTACCTGGATGAAGCTGTCTATCTAGATCCGCTCCAATCTGGCTTCAAGCCTGGGCAGAGCATGGAAACGGCATTGGTTGCGTTGGTGGATGATCTCTGGAGGGCTTGGGATAGGGGTTGTTCCTCTATCCTGGTCCTGTTAGATCTCTCAGCGGCTTTTGATACCATCGACCATGGTATCATGTTGCACTAGTTGGAGGGGTTGGGGGTGGGGGGCACCGTTTTGCGGTGGTTCTCCTCCTACCTCTCTGACCGGTCGCAATCTGTGTTGGCAGGGGGGCAGCGGTCGACCCCGAGGCACCTTGTTTGTGGGGTGCCGCAAGGGTCGGTCCTCTCGCCCCTTCTGTTCAACATTTATGTAAAGCTGCTGGGTGAGATCATCCGTGGCTTTGGGGTGGAGTTCCATCAGTACGCTGATGACACTCAGCTGTACATCTCCACCCCAGGCCACCCCAACGATGCCCTTGAAGTGATGTCCCGGTGCCTGGAGGCCATGCGGGCCTGGATGGGGAGAAACAGGCTCCGACTCAATCCTTCCAAGACCGAGTGGCTGTGGCTTCCGGCGTCCCGATATAGCCAGCTGGTGCTATCACTGGTTATTGGGGGCTAATCACTGGCCCCCATGGAGAGGCTCGCAACTTGGGCGTCCTCCTGGATGCACGGCTGTCTTTAGAAGAGCATATGACGGCCGTGGCCAGGGGGGCTTTTTATGAGGTCTGCCTGATACACCAGTTGCCTCCCTTTCTGGATCAGGACTCCCTACACACAGTCACTCAGGCACTCATCATTTCCCGCCTGGACTACTACAATGTTCTCTGCATGGGGCTCCCCTTGGGGTGCACCCGGAGGCTCCAGTTGGTCCAGAATGCGGCTGCGCGGGGGATTATGGGAGTGACGGGGCGCTCCCATGTGACACCTCTCCTGCGCGAGCTGCACTGGCTTCCGATGGTCTTCCGGGTGCGCTTCAAGGTGTTGGTGACCACCTTTAAAGCGCTCCATGGCTTAGGGCCGGGGTATCTATGAGACTGCCTTCTGTCACCAATAGCCTCCCACTGGCCAGTTCGCTCGCACAGAGAGGGCCTCCTCAGGGCCGTCGGCCAGACAATGTCGGCTGGCGACCCCCAGGGGGAGAGCCTTCTCTGTGGCAGCACCTGCCCTCTGGAACGACCTACCCCCAGAGATACGCACGATACCAGACCTCCGGACTTTTCATCGGGCCCTGAAAACACATCTATTTCATCTGGCCGGGCTGGCTTGATCCCATCCTTTCAGTTTTAATCTGAAATTGGTTTTAACTGGGTTGTTTTAAATTGAGGGCCGAAATTATTTAATGTCTTTTAAACTGTTTTTTTAAATTTTATATGTTATGTTTTATCTTGGCTGTTCACCGTCCTGAGTCCTGTTGGATAAGGGCGGTATAAAAATCAAATCAAATCAAATCAAATAAATAAATAAATAAATAACTTGTGGGAACGTAACGACTCTAGGCTGATTCCTCTCTTGACTCCGGTCCCAGGCTCTGCCTCTTCTTCTACTGCTACAGAAAAAGCTGTGTTACGTCAGACCAAAGATCTAGGAATCTAGGATTCTGTTCCCACAATAATCAGTGGTTTCTGGAAAATCCGCAAGCAGAATATGTGGCCAGTGGCTCATCTTCCTGCTGATGACCTTCAACTGCAATCTCTTAAGAACCATGCACTGTTGGATGAGATATTTAGCCTTGGAAATGACAAGCCATTGATGAGACCTATCTTCTCATCCCGGTTGCTATATAGCTCTAAGCATGCTCCATTGACCACAGTGGGACGTCTAACTAAGCATTCATAGCTGCAACATTAATCACAAAGCAATAAACTGGTTGGTTTGGTCCTTTTGCTTAATTGAGCGTATAGAACCATAGGCAGGTTTTATTACAGATGAACAAGCATTGTCTTAAACGGATAACAGGTATATAAATCTTGATATTTTTTTTCCTCAGAGATTTTGGCATTTCTGAAGTCCATCTAGCAAGAACTGGTGCTCTTCAGTGGTGTAGCACTCTTGCTTGAGCAGCGGGTTGGACTAGAAGACTTCCAAGGTCCCTTCCAACTCTGACATTCTATGTTCGATGAATATAAGAAATGGCGGCTGTTGGGAATGAAAGGAGCTAATGTCTGATACTTCTGGAGCAGGGTCTCCAACCTTGGGCACTTTAAGACTTGGGGCTTCAACTCCCGGAATTCCCCATCTAGCATTCTTAAGTCCACAAGTCTTAAAGTGCCCAAGGTTGGAGACCCCTGTTCTTGAGGATAAGATTGGAGAAAGATGCCATATATTTTCCAGGCATTCTAACTCCCTGAGCATTAATATATTCTACGGAGTCTAGCAAAATCTTTTCTTTATCTTTTTTCTCTTTTACAGCATACATGTGTATTTGTTAAAGCCACATTTAAGACATTTGCTAGCTCAGAGCTCTTTAAGCAGACATCCTACGCTTTGTGTAAACTAACCATTTCTTTCTTTCTTTTCTTTTTTTTCTTTTTTCTTTCCTGCAGGGGAATTGGAAAGCAGGGACTTCAGTGCTTAGGTAAGACCTTTCTTTTGACAATGCCCTTGGCGTGGTGCTCTTTTCCCCATTAGAGCGCCACGTGGTGTGAAAGCACAATCAGGCCTATGGAGCAGAGCAGCAGGGTTATTGGATGGGAAAGAGAGGATGTGGGCGCCTCAGCCACGCCCCTTTCCCAAAAGCATGGGGCCGTTATTAATGAGGAGCGTGCCATGCACAGGCTCAGAGGCTCTCCTGGTCAGCTTGGTAGGCTAACAGCTTGCTCTTGATTAAAAGAGGGTTATAAGCAGGAATTGTAATTTTTGGAAATGACAGCCTTGTATCGGGGGTTTGCATCTTAACAGATATGAGTTACCGGAGAAAAGGCTGAAAAGGTTCTCTTGTTTGAGTAGAAAAGACCACCACAAACTCTGAGAAGGATAAGAGGCAATGGTTTGGTTAATTCTTGGTTTTGGGACTTACCCGCATGCTGGCTGGGGAATTCTGGGAGTTGAAGTCCAGATATTTTAAAGTTGCCAAAGTTGAGAAATATTGGTATATACTGTATATTAAATTAAGATCTTATTCAGAGATAGCTGGGACTGAGGAGTGCTAGATGCTGATGGCAAGGAAGAGCAAAGGCTGTGGGGGCAGGGGCAGGTTGCTTCCAATTTCCCCAATTCCCATTTTAATCAAGCAATTTTTGCACACACAGAAGAGTCCCTGATCCAGTTTTATTGTTTCTCTGAACTACATTCCTTTGGGCTATTTTAGGACTGTGAAATGTCTCTTTCATTCTTGTATATTTTAGATACACATCTATATCCCACACTACCCTCATGCCTGACTTTTCTGTCGAAATCTACCTTCGTTTTTTCACTCGTCCTGTTGGCTTGTGGTCCCTTTGTATTCATATACATGTGGTCATGTATTCCTGTTAATAACATTTTGTTATTTATTTATTTGTATTTCATATTTGTAAACCACCCATTTCCCCGATACATATTTGCTCATTTACTGTTCATTTACTGTTTTTTGTTTTTTTTATCATCAATGGAGATTGTCAGTCATCCAGGTCATAGTTGTTCCAAAGGTGCTTTTTCTTGTCTTTGAAGACGTTTTGCTTCTCATCCAAGAAGCTTCTTCAGCTCTGACTGGAAGGTGGGCAATAGAAGGATTTATGTTCCTTGTAGACAACTGGTCATTTGCATTCTTTTAGAGTCGTTGAGGCCACTTGGAGGTTTATGTGTGTCCTCAGGGTCACCTGAGTAGTGCAAATGGATGTGGATTTTTGGAACTGTTGAAAGGACTGTGTCGTAGTCTGGAATAGATGGCGTCATATGCCTCCCTCTCTGTTGAGAATGGGCCATTCAATTTTGACATAGATGGCCTCTTTGACCCCTCTTTCAAACCAGAGGTCCTCTCTGTCCAAAATGTGCAGTTTGTTGTCTTCGAAAAAATGGCCTTTGTTTTTTTTAAATGCAGATGGACTGCTGAATCTTGTCCTGATGGGTTTGTTCTCCTGGGTTCTGCTATGCGCTTATGAAGTAGTTGTTTTGTTTCCCCAATGTACAGATCTGCACACGGCTCACTGCTTGGTACTGCACATATCACGTTATTTCATTCACTCTTTGTTCATTTACAGGGGCTGTTTTATCCCACCAAGACTAGCAATTAATATACCCTGCCCAATGCCTGCTGTTTGGAGATAACGGGAATGTATCTGGAGAATTTAGGAAAGTTTAATCTTTTGCATATATCAATCGCTGCCACTCCAGCAATCTGCTTTTAACATATTTCATGCAGTCCCTTTTCATCCCAAAAGGCCATTGATAGTAGAATAAATTGTCCAACTGTGATACACACTTTTTCATGCCCTATTTTCACACTATGTACAAGGTAACCATCCAGATGCAGTGTGGATGAATATATCAATATGTGGATTGGTCTTGTGTAACTAGCTACCCTGTACCTATTTTCTCTTGGCCAATATGTGTGACCACTTCTCCTACTGAACTTCGGTGTGCAGTTAGAGGAGGCAGAGACTCTGCATGGTCTCCATCAGAGAATAAAACTGGAAGGGGATGCAGTACTATAACTAGTTAGATGGTTTAGTTAGGCATAGATATTTAGGTACATGCTGGAACATTTGAAATTGGAAAAGTTAGACTCATGTGACTAGTGCTAGAGTAGAAGAATAAGAATAATGAGAGAAATGAAATTTGATTGGCAGGAAAAGATCCTGGAATAGGGCTGATAACTTTAACAGCTATCTCAAGACAAGCCTATATGGATGGAGGTCCCTGCCAAGCAAGTAATGGTTAGATTCACGGATAGAATTGAATTGAGCTATAATGTAGTTATTTGGTTTGGGATTAATGCAATGTGAAAAGCTGCAATTGCAGTTTCTAACCCTTGATTTTTATGTTAGTATTATATGTGAATCAAATTACAATAGCTTATTCAACATTGTGGTTGAACTTGGTTTTAGCACAATGTGTGAATCCAGCAGTGAAACACTTTGATTATATTGTTCCTAGCAGGGTAGCTATTTTCAGAATTAGGAAATTGCGGATGGTAAATTTCAGGTAAACATTACTTAAACATTATTTCTTGTTTATAAAGCTGGTAAGAACTGTGAGACAGTGGGACCTTAGCAGGTGAACAGATCCAGTTCACTCAAGGTGTTTAAGGAAAGGCTAAATGGTGCTGTGGGCACAGGTTGTCCTTGACTTAGAATAGTTCATTTAGTGACCATTTGAAGTTACATTGGCACTAAAAAACTGATTTATGTCTGTTTTTCACTGTCGCAGCATTTCCACGGTCATGTGAGCAAAATGCAGATGCATGGCAATAGACTCATATTTGTGACGGTGCAGTGTCCCAGGGTTATGTGATCTCTTTTTGTGACCTTTTGACAAGTAAAGTTAATGGGGAACTCAGATTCATTTAACAACCATGTTACTAACTAACAACTGCAGTGATTCACTTAACAACTGTGGCAAGAAAGGCTGTAAAATGGGGCAAAATTCACTTAACAATAGTCTTGCTTAGCAACAGAAATGTTGGGGTCAATTGCGGTCATAAATCGAGGACTACCTGTATAGGATTCTTCAATTGAGTTGGACTAGATGACCTGAAAGCCCTGATTTTATCATAGTATGTTATTTTATGTACACCATTTCCCAAGCTGAAAAAGGGTCCTAATTTTTAGAATCCCTGTAGATTAATGTAGTTTCTACCAATATGGTTTTTTTTGTTTTACAATCATTTACATGCAATTTTTTTCTAATTCCTTGTGGAGCCCCAGAGGAAGAGAGTCCCCTTCATTATTATCTCTTCAGATGTTTTCCTGCTGAGCTTTTTTTTTCATCCCACACTGGGGGTTGGGATAGAAACCTATATATTTTCTTCCATTGCAGACAGGACGAAGCTGTTTAAGAAGCATTTCCCTGCGCTGGTTTCCCATGAAAAATTATAGCTTTCCATCTACGTTTCATATAAAAGAAAGGCGGGGGAATGATTCATGGGTTGAGAATTGAATGCACCTCAGAGACACGCAACTAAGGTTTCTTTGTACATAAGGCAGAAATCCATTGAAATTGGTTTTATTATATATTTTGACTGGGAAGGGTGAGATCATTAAAGGAATGTTCCCTCTTTGTGCACAGATGTTGCCCTTGACTCATGAGATACTGTATGTTCTGATCTCAGCATCACTAACTTCTCCACTTTTGTATGTCTAATGTATACAAAATGTTTTGTACGTTCAGCATCTTGCATGCAAACAGGTGCAAAAAAATCATCACAAATATTTTTGTATGCCACCTGTCTCACTATATTCATCTGGGTGCGAGGGGCATGCTTCTTTTCTCAAGCATGGGATCTTCTGCTCATTTCCTTCTTTGCCCATTGCACTCATGGTTAACAGTTTCACTGATAGATTCTCTTGTATAGTTCCACCTGAGGATTTAAAAAATCTCCACCCTTCAAAATTGTATTAGTGGAGATATTAGTGGTCATCTGGCTCTTATTATGTTCCTCAGGTTTGGGTCCACTCCCTCTCAACAGGCACTGCTGTGTGTGTGTGAACCATCTCCTGTTGCCCCCTCCCCTGAACTGGGATGACGTTCTAGAAATCACTTCCTAGATTTGATGGTTGCTAAGAAACCACCCTAGGGCTGTCAGGGAGATTGCTAAACGACACCCTCTCCTCACTTGCCAATTACATCACACCTGCCAATCAATTGTGGTCCCGTCTCATTCCGAATGTGCCTGGCTCAATTCTGCCATCAGCATCTGAACACCCAAATGCTTCCCCGCTCCCCCCCCCAATTTTGTTTTCCAACTTCCTGGGGAAAATCCACGGTAGCCTCCCTGAGCAACTCCCCCTCCCAGCTCTTTTAGACCACCACACCTCCCCCCCCCATTACTCGCACATTATGCTTATCTTACAGAGGCTGGAGACAGGGGACCCACATATAGAGGGGCTTCGGCTAGGATCTCTGTTACTATGGCAACCCAGAGATGTTTACAGAAATGGCTCAGCCAAAGAGAGGGATTGGGGATAAGGGGGACTGCTGTCAAGGGGATCCTGATCTGGTTTGCTTCTGAGGTATCCCCCACAGCTTCATACACAAGAAAGAGCCATGATGGTCAGTTTTGCTTTGCAGGTCTTTAAAAACCAAAAACCTCACAATAATGGGACATTAGCTGCTCATGCCCCTGTGTCAAATCTCTGATGAGTTGGTCTAGCTACAAATGCACTTGTTTGGGATGTGTGTGTGTGTTTTTATATATATATATATATATATATATATATATATATATATATATATATATATATATATATATATATATATATATATATATATATATGCGGAAACAGAGGAAGACTGTGATATACCCATGTTTCCCCTAAAATAAGACCCTGTCTTATATTTTTTTGAACCCCGAAATAAGCACTTGTCGTCTTACCTTAGCCAAGAGCCTTGGTGGCACAGCAGACTAAAGCACTGTTAAGTAACACCAGCTTGCAATTACTGCAAGTTCAAATCTTACCAGGCTCAAGGTTGACTCAGCCTTCCATCCTTTTGAGGTAGGTAAAATGAGGACCCGGTTTGTGGGGGCAATAAACTGACTTTGTATAAAAAAGAACACCGCTTAGAGGGGTGGGCGAAAGCCCTACTAAGCAGGTATATACAAAAGTATGAAGGCTATTGCTTAACGCATTATAAGCCGCCCTGAGTCTCTGGAAAAGGGCGGTATATAAATCGAACCAATAAATAAATAAATACCTGATTTCCCGCTCTGTCTCCCTAACCCTAACCAGAGGAAATGGCAGGGACTGGCTGTGCATGCGTTTAAATAATAGTTTCGGGAAGAGCTTATTTTCGGGGGGGGGGGGCTTATTTTAACACATGCACTCAAAAGCCCAATTGGGCTTATTATCAGGGGATGTCTTATTTTCGGGGAAACAGCATATATATTACAGTTGTATCAATAAAGGAGAATATTTGTAGCTCAGGATTGAAATGAAGAGTCCTTGGTGCTGTTTTCTTTCAGATGTTTCATTACCTAAACTAGGTTACATCATCAGTACTAGTTGTCTAGTGCTAGTAACGTCATCAATAGCACTGATGATATTACCTAGTTTGGGTAATGAAACGTCTGCAGCAAAACAACCAAGCTCAGAGACCACCAAGGACCCCCTCATTACAGTTATACGATCATGCTGCATAACGACTCTGGGCGGCTTAGAATTAAAATCATGAATGTAAAAATATTAAAAATAAGTTGCCTCAGCCCAAAGAGATGGACAGGTTTTAAAGTTGGAGTGAGAGGTCCATAGCTAAAGTTTCCTGCTGTTTTTTTGGATAAAGGTTTTAATCTGCAGCTGCTTTGCCTCGTTTCTGGAACTTTTTGAGGGTCTGGAGCAAATTGTTTTATGTTTGTAATCTTCTAATGCTCCCCACCTTTTTTAAATATACCACACAAAATCTGTTAAGGAGGGAGGTTTGAGTAACTGCAAAGTATCTTTTGATTAGACAGCGAGGAACTCTCCATCTGGAACCACCCTTTTGCAAACATCTTCTCTCCTCCTGCCTCCAATGTGGTCCAATCTCTTCCCCCGCTGAGCTGGATACTCAGAGATTGTCCCCGCTTGTTGCCATAGAGACCCTCTTCCAAATCTCAGGCCTAAAGCTGCAGAAGGAAGAAGAGGTGGGGAGGGAGGGGGATTGTAGGTGAGAAGAAAGTCACTCTGTCGCCCCACACCTGCCCTCCTGGATTAGCATCTTGGCTTTCTCTCAAGAGGTTCTAGTTGCTTGCATTGAGTAGGAGACTCAAGATCAATACTGTAAAATATTTGCTGACTTGTAGACAAACAACTGCAGGTGTTGTTTTAAAATGTCATGTCTTGCATGTTGGCTCAGAATTCATGTTTTCTGAGCAATTTGGTATGATGCTCAGAATGTCTTTAGGCCTTTTTTTTAAAGTTTCATCTACCAAAATAACAACTCAGATGCAGCCCTGTGTTCTTGGAATATCTTTTAAACTTGATTTTTTTTTAACATGTAGCAGAAACTGATGCACTCTTGAGTAAGAGTAGTCTGGAAGTTGAAGAACAGGATTTTTACTCCTGCACACAGACCACAGACCAATCTGTCTTGTGGCTATAAGTACAGGTAGTCAGTCCCTGACTTATAACCAGATTTGGGATCAGACGTTCCATTGTTGAGCGAGGTGAGTCGCTAAGTGAGTCGCACCTGAGTTTACAAAATATTTTTGCCATGGCTGTTAAGCGAATAACTGCAGTTTATTCTGGCTTTCCTCACTGACTTTGTTTATCAGAAGCCAGCTGGGAAGGTTGCAGATGGTAATCATATGACCTTGGGACGCTGCAGCTTTTATAAATCCATGCCAGTTGCCAAGAACCTGAATTGTGATTACGTGAATATGGAGATGCTGTAAGGGTGCTAAGCCCGAGAACTGGTCATAAATCATTTTTTTTCAGTGCGTTATAACTTTGAATGGTCACTAAACGAATGGTTGTAAGTTAAGGACGATGAATTATGTCTTAATTTCTTTTTTATGTCTTGCACATCTTTGATTAGGTTTTTGAAAATAATGTCCCCCACCCCCACACCCTTTAGTGGTTCGGTGAAGTCTTATGAATGAAAAAAGGACATGTAATATGGAAAGATCATATTATACTATGGACAAGAAGATTATGAGGTGAAGAGAGCGTATATTTTATTGTAAATATTTGCAGTTCTATCATCTTCAATTTAGTTTGGCAGAAGAGATTGGAGACCGACTGACTTCAAAGCAGATAGTAATGAACTAAGATAACACAATTTCACATGTTCCTTTTCTCTGTTGTCAGTTTCTGTAATCTTCCCATAGCATTCTTAACAAATAATGCTTTTGATCCTAAATTCTTACAATATATATTTTTTGGACTTTGCCATTCTTCTTTCTTTTATTAATTCCTTTGCCTAATTGCTTTTCCCACATCAGACTTATATTTTTCATGAAACTTTTTCTTCTGTTTCTCAGTATGCAGCTTTGTCGTACATAGAAGATGCCATGAATTTGTCACTTTTGAGTGTCCAGGAGCTGGAAAAGGGCCCCAGACGGATGTAAGTGCCCTTTTCATTTCAGAATTCAGTGTCTTTTGAGAGAAAAGTGAGATTGTGGTGAGGAAAAATACAGTTTGGAGATGTTTTAAAACTTGGACAGTGGGTCTCTTCATTCCAGGTGAACGTCCTGGTTTCCTTGCTATTTATACTGCTGACAGAGGGAATGGATACTTCCAGCAGCTGGCACGGTCCTATTTCTGTTGCCCTTGGCCTGAAATATTAGGGAATAAACTAGAAAAGATGGGAAGATTTGCCTCTTCTCTTTCAGAAGAACAAATTTGCCAGTTTCTTGCATAAAATTTGGGGCATTCTGGATGCAAAGGCAGACTTATGTCATACAGATGCAGACATATTTCCTTGTGTACACCACTTGTTCTGTGGTGGAGAAAATACGCAAGCATGCACACACACACATACACATAGGGTGGCTGGATAGTGTAATGGTTATAGCACAGGTTTTGATGTTATCTGCCATGAACCATTTCGTTATCTTTTCTGTATTTATATTATTGTTAGAATGTTTTTATCCTGCTTTTATTATTTTTTTCTAAGTAGCTCAAGACAGCGAACATATCTAATACTCCTTCCTCCTTCTGCTTTCCTCACAACAACCCTGTGAGCTGAGAGAGAGGGACTGAAGGCAGAACTAGAACTCACTATGTCCTAGGCCAACATCTTAACCATTATACCAAATTGGCTTTTTCTGTATGGTGAGAAAAGTGTGCACAGACTTTTTAGAGACGATGGTGGGAATTCAGATAAATAAAACTGTTGCTTTCTGGCTGTCACACAATAATGGATAATTGCCTTCACTAACTACATGTGTTTGTAAATTTTCTCTTTTGCAGGATCCCCGGAATAAGCATAAGTTCAAAACCCATAGCTACAGCAGTCCCACTTTCTGTGATCATTGTGGCTCACTCCTGTACGGACTAGTTCACCAGGGGATGAAATGCACCTGTGAGTAAGCATTAATTTTTCTCTAGAGTTGTGTGAATTGTTATAAGAAAAAGAATTAAAATGCTGTTAACTAAATAGTAGAAATGATTGTCACAAAAATCTTCTTTCAATTAAGAGCTGCTGTGGCATGGAAAAAGTTCCAAGTTCTAATATTATTTCCCTCCTGAATGCACAAGGCAGGCAGATAAATCATATTTTTATTATTAACAGTATGGTTGGTTGCACAATCAGTCAAATGGTTAGATTGGATTTCGCTTTTTTATTCCTCTCTCGAGTCCTTCCCATGGATCTAGGATAGGCAAATATTGTTCAATGGTATTAAAGGTATTGTCATAGGTGTAAACTGTTCCAAGTAAAGCTGTCTTAGAAGTTTTCCAGATGTTTTGGGATTGCATTCAAGGTGCCTATGATTATGGCAACTAGCTTTGTTTTCTTTTGCCACAGTTGTTCTACTTAATGTTTGCAGGTCTTTGTATTTTGTGATTTCCTCCCCCTCCCCCCAATTTCTTTCTCTTCTATTCTGTTGTCTCCATTGCTACTGCAGTGTCCACTATCCAGACATTTTTCTTTTTTATTGACAAGTGTCAAGTCTGGGTTGTTATAGGGCAGGTGATAGTCTGTTTGAATTTTAAAGTCCCAGAGCACCTTAGCGTGTCCATTTACTATTAGAGTTGTTTATTTTGTGGCCTCACAATTCTTGCTTGCAAGTAAGTGGTATTTCTTGCAGACATTCCAAGGCACCATTGTTGCAACTTTGTCATGCTGTTGTTGGTAGTCAGCCTGTGCCATCTTCTTACCGTAGCTAACCAGGTAAACCACTGTTTCTTCAGCTTCCTTACAGAAACGGCACTTGCTATCTGTTGCTGTCTTCTCAACAATGCTTTGTATGCATTTGTAGCCCCTGTGTTTCTTTCTTCAGCTTTCCTGGTTTTATTAATTGATTTAGGACTTGTTATTTGCTTTGCCTGCTATTTAATGTACTGGCCATGTAAACCTTTGCCTTGTCGTGTCTCTTTTCTGTTTTTCATTTGGTCTTTCTTATAGGCCAATTCGATCTCTCTGATATTTAGTAGACCTTCATGGTATCCTACTTCAGTGTATCTTCTTCACTGTCCTTCAAATATTCTTCCAATATTATTACGGTACTAGTAGTTTGTGTGTGTGTGTATGTGTGTAATAACATACATAATACAACAATACAATTTCAAGAGGTGAGAGTCCTCCATGCCATGGAAATGCGAATGCTCCGTTGGATATCGGGCATCTCCCTTCTTGACTGCATCACAAATGACATCATTTGACAGCATTTTGGTGTGCCACCAATTATAGAGAAGATGAGAGAAGGCCAGCTCCGCTGGTATGGACATGTCCAGAGAGCAGCACCTTCCACCATTGCCAAGACTGCCTGCAAACTAGAAATTAATGGCTGGCATCCTCGTGAGCGTCCAAAACAGAGATGGCAAGACACCATCAACAAAGATATGCAAGCTGCGGGTTTGCGTCCTGGAGACGCAGCTGACAATGCAAAGTGATGTTCAATGATCCAAAAAGCAGACCCTGCACCTGCGGGAATATGCTAGGAAGAAGAAGAAGAGTATGCATTCATAGATGAATACAGTAGCATTCATCTAAAATGCTCTACATAGCATATGCTAGAAAAATTGCATGCTTTCAGTAACCAATTTTAGTTCAGGGGCTACCTTATTATTATTATTATTATTATTATTATTATTATTATTATTATTATTTTATTTCATTCTAAACTTGATACATACTTTAAAAAGTGATAAAGAAGTATTTACTTTCTTCCTGCTGTTCCCTTTTGGGCATCAAAATGAGTTTGTAAAATAGACTATTGCAGTGATGGCTAACCTTTTCGGGACCGAGTGCCCAAAGTGCGTGCGCAGGTGCCATTGAATGCATACACCTGTGCCCAAACCCCCAAAATGCAATGTGTGCACGTGCCCCCCGCATGCGCCCCTCCCCCCTGCATGCGTGGCAGAGACCCGAAGACCAGTTAGCAGGTGGGAGGTGTGCACGCATGCACAGCAAAGCTGAACTGGGGCGACGGCTCGCGTGCCCACAGAGAGCTGCGTGCCATTTCTGGCACGTGTGCCATAGGTTCACCATCATGGGACTATTGCATCTCAAATAGGGAAGCGACACAACTTTAGTGTGCTGCCTCAAGTAAACAATGTGCTCAAATAAACTAGAAGGGAGAAAGATTCTAGTTCTTGTATTGAGCCTATTTGCTTATTGGAAACTTTTTTTTATGTGAACAGAGCTTCTCAGGTTTTCTGAAAATATTAAATGGTGATTCTCCATTTACGACTTCGGTAGTAGCAGTCTGTTATGAATCTTACTAGCATAGGCTTTTGAAAGCCTATTGATAGTAAGTTTAAGATGAAGATTAAGCGATTTTAAAATTTAAGCCTTCTGGAGTTCAGTGATAGCCAGATAACCATTAGCTGGATAGATGACAATGTTTATATCTGGCATACAAATAAAATATGATTCAATTTTGTAACTTCATTATAGCAAGACAGCTCTATAAATTCTGGGTGTATAGAAGTAGATTCATCTGAAATTGCACCCCAGGGATGTTGAAACATCAAAATACATAAATTCAAAAAGAAATTTTATGTAACCAGTGCAGCCAGTGTCTAAGAATTTGGGAGCTATAACTGAGAAGCCATTGCACCAAATGTGGGTGTCTGAATGTAAGTACGTTAAAGGGCAGTAATTGGTTTCTTTAATGGAAGATGTGGCCAATATTATGATTTTGCTTTCTCCCAAAGATTTAGAGTGGATCCCTGCAATCAGTTATAGAACAGATGGTGAACAGCCTTCAGCTAATTTGCTGAATCTGACCTATGCTTTTTCTGAGATAGGCTTGCAAACACAGCCAAATGGCTTCTCCATTTCAAGAGCAATATCAGAAAGATGTTTGCATGTAGCAAAGAAGACTGTTATCTCATTAGAAGCATTTTAGTTAATTAATGATATGGATTTGCAGTGATTAATCTTTAAAGAAACAACGAAGTACGTGTGGCTTATTACTTAAGATTGCTTATGATACAGCCATAAGCTGCAAGCTGGCATTCTCCTAAATAAATGTCTCCTGTATAAATGAATGAAAAAGAAATGCCTCTTTTTTAAAAGATACCTTTTATCTTGTAACTTCCTGTAGTAAAATATTTAACTTACAGGAAAAAAAATGTGATTTATCTATTTGAAGACATATTATAAAAGTAGGGATGTGCGTGAAGCAGAAATGTGTTTTCTTTTGAACTTAGAACGAATAGACCTATATCCTAGATTGAATGTTTTGTTCTGATATGTCAGACCTTTGAAGTAGGCAAGGTCAAGAAACACAGAGATTCCAATAATGCTTCTTTATAGTAGTAGAATATATTAACAGAACCTTAAATCCTATCCTAGTGTTTTTCAACCTCAGCAATTCTAAGATGGGTGAACTTCATTTTCCAGAATTCTCCAGCAAGCTTGTCCACCCATTTTAAAATTCCTGTGGTTGAAAAACACTACAAACACTATCCTACACTGTTCTCTCTGTCCTTTATTATACTAATAAAATCAAAGAAGTTTTCTTAGTCTCTTTCTTATGCTTTCTTCAAACTCTGGACAATTTAAATGCTTCTTCAAGATCCTTCTGGACAGTCGTTTCATACCAAGTTCATACAATTCCTTTATACAATCTATACAAACACACACATTTTATATCAAGCTTACAACATTCAGAAGGTTGCTTCCTGTGACCTGAGCTCTCGGAATTCTGAAATATTGTTGAATTTTTGAAGTAGATAAATTTTGTTCTGATTGTTGTTGTTTTTTTCTGGCCTCAGAACAAAACTCTTGCAAATGCAAAGCTCAGAGCACTCAAACTAACCATGTTTAAGTTAAAAGGTTTTGAAAATGAAAACCCCCAAGATTTATTTACTAATATTTAGAAAAACCTTTCAATATAAGCAATAAATTGAACCTGTGTCAGAGTATGGAAATCTGTTCTCTTTATGTCTGTCAGCTTTGGACTGATTTGCCAACCTCTGTTGCCCCCTGCAGGCTGTGAGATGAATGTACACAAACGCTGTGTCCATTGTGTTCCCAGTTTGTGTGGTGTTGACCATACAGAACGCCGTGGACGCCTCCAACTTCAAATTGAGACATTTGGGAGTGATGAGATCCGGGTGACTGGTAAGGAAAGGGTGGCATTGAAGTGTAATGGAATTGGACATATGTGTCTACTCACTTATTAATATCTTATTAGATGTCCTGTTCTCAACATTTCGATGTTGAAATTTATATTGGTGGCATTGCCAGGAACTGGACCTTTTGGTGGTAGTCTTCCAAAAACAATTTGCTTTGCTCTTCTGTCTTTTAGATGGTGGGTTACATTGATTCAATTTACTCAGATTTTTGATGAAATATTTCAAATAATTCTAATATTTCTTTAATGCTGCTACCGGTATTAACTGCCTCTTATAATTAAAAGTCAAATAGAAAGTGATTGTCAGGGCTCTGACAAATGCCCTAATTAACTCATGAGCCTCGAGCCAAGTTTCAAAAGAAATCCAGTTATTTATTAGGAGCAACATGTCGGCAGCTACCCAAGTGTAGTCAACTCTGCCCCATGTAATTTACGGCTCAACTAGGACCCGGTTCACGGCCCCCCTCAGGCTATGTCATAAATCACATTCTCCAATGAAGCACTTTCGCGAGCTGAAGAAACCATGCCTAACAAACTGGCTCTGGTAATCTGAGATCCAACCTTGGAGGAAGGTATGCGTGGAGTATGGCTGCTGAATTGCTCCATCACTTCTCCCTCCTTTCTGCCCATGGCAACCAAGAGTAGACAACAAATGCTTTGTGAGTTGACAGTGATAGGATATGAGGACTAGAAACTTTATTTTTAAAAAAGCAAGCTGAAGAAACTGGGACTCCTATTTTGTTTATGAATCAAATTTATATGGCCGCCATCTCACCAAAACCTCTTCATTCTTTACTTAAGGAATTAGGAGCTTTTGAAAACAGGTAGAAATAAGAAAGCCTTTCGGGGGGAGGGGGCAAGCTAGCTTGAAAAGGTGGGAGAAGTGGCACGGAAGTGGGAATGCAGTACTGTTTGCCCAACATCATTTCTCTTTTCTAAGGAAAGAAAACTTGCAAATTTGGGATGTTTACTCATGAGGGCAAACACACTTTTGCTAATGGCAGTCCTTGGGGAAAACCTCAGGACTTTGCTAAAATATCCAAGGCAAACAAATTGTTTCTGGGTAATAGTTTCCATTATTTTGCCATCTTTGGATATGCAATGATAGCTTCTGAACTTGCAGTTTCTATATAAGTCATTAGTTCTTTCTTTATCTCAAGATAAGATCACTTAGTTTATTAACATCCCATGCTTGTGACTATAATACCTGAAAGGAACTTGATACTGTAGATACTTTGAAAAGCCTACCTGGGAGTGACATAGATTTTAGGTGGATTGATGAAATTGATCAGTTAAATACAAGTCTTCTGGTGAAGGAGCCCTAAGCATTTCAAATTTATTTCTTTATTTTATTCCTTTATTCCATTTCTATAGCTGCCCAATTCAATCAGGTGACTAACTACCTTCAACTTGATGTTGTAGTACTTAAAATCTACTCTTGATTCTTTAATGCCACAAATTAAAAGGCCTCATTTTAAAACATTGATGAATATACTTTCACTAACTAATCTTTCTTATAAACATTTCTGTGATAAAAATTTCAGAATATAGACAAGAAAATGAGACGTAGCAGACATCCACAAATCTTTTTCCCTCTACTTGTTTCAGAGAGGGCTGAAATGAATTATATAAATACAGGCATGTTTGCTCATTTTGCATTTTTAAATATGCAGTAGTTCTTTCGCAATTCATTTAGAATCCAAGATTCCGTTTTTTTATTTAGTTCTGGTATCAGATGTAAAATCCCAGTGAACCTTCCTGGGCAAATATGCATATTCATTTCTGCAATTCCTTCTTTTTTTTTCTCTCTTTCTCCTTAAAGGATTCAATTTAGTTATGGTGGACTAAGCTGGATTGGGAAATCACAAAACCTCCCCTTTTCATTTGAAGAGGGATTAACTTGTTGTCATGAAAAATAGATGAAAATAATGCATAATGAATAATAAAAATATTAAAGAATAATGAAAAATGGAGGCAGCCCAGATGATGCGACTGGAGGTTTGAAGAATGACTTGGGCTCTTCAGAATAGAAGAGTACTGCGGCACTGACTACAAGACAGTTGCGGTTTTGATAGGCCGGGGTGAAGAATGGGTCTGATTGGGGTGGTGAAGGCTGGGCACCTGGGTTCTATTCCTAGGTGCAAAACTTGACATTCCCCCGCCTCTGCTTTTCACACCTTCCCCTGCAGACTTTCTCGCTGTCTTTCTCTCGCATTCTGGAACACCAGCACGTAGGTGGTGAGAAGAAAGCCATTGCTGCATTCTTCTTGACAGAAGGGGATTTCCTCACCCACCCTACCATCCCCTTCTCCCCCATGCACACACACGCAAACACACACAAGTTGCTGCGGCAGCAATTTTCGTGGCCCACAGCAGGTGGCCTGGGACAGATGCCAGAAGTTCCTCCTCCCTCAGCCCACCAGCAAACACAGGAGGTCTGCCTTCCTACCCACTCACTCTTCCCTCTGGTACAAGGACTCAGTTGGAAGTTAATAATCTTTTTTGGAAGCCGATATCACTGTTTCTATTTCCCTCCCTTCTTTCCTTATCAGTTGGAGAAGCACTGAACTTGATTCCGATGGATCCAAATGGTCTCTCTGATCCTTATGTGAAACTCAAGCTGATTCCTGACCCAAAGAATCTCACAAAGCAAAAGACCAGAACCGTCAGGTCCACCCTTAATCCTATCTGGAATGAAACCTTTGTTTTGTAAGTACAGGATGGAGGAACCTCAGGGAGCTATGCATTTTATTTATCAAATTTAGAAATGGCGGGAGGAAGAGCTTCATGGTGCTAACCAGCCCCATGGCTGTGTGCTCCTCTGGGAACGCCAAGCAGGATGGCAGGGTGAGGTCTTTAGACATTTCTGAAAGTCCAGGATACTGGAGGCCTGCCTCACCTTTGGGGGAAGAATGTTCTAAAACAGGGGTGTCAAACTCAAGGCCCACAGGCTGGATCCGGCCTACGGGGTGCTTAGATCTGACCCACAGGACTGTCCTGGAAAAGGCGAAGGTCTGGCCCACGGTGCCTCTGCCAGCAAAAACGGAGCTCAGGAGGGCTCTGCACGGTCCCCAAAAGCTCCTTTTTCACTGGCAGAGGGCTGCAGGATGCAATTGCTCCCGAAAACCAAGCCTAGGAGGGTCACCCACAACTCTTCCGAGCTCTGTTTTCTCTGGCAGAGAATTCAAGCCGCCACAGGCGCCCCTCCAACATGACATCAAGCTGGTCATGCCCACCCTGACCACACCCACCCTGGCCCCTGAGGTTAAACACAACCCTGAAGCGGCCCCCAATGAAATCGAGTTCGACACCCCTGTTCTAAAGGGTGGAAGCAACAGCAGAGTTAGTTGGAATTCTTTAACTCAGGGGGTCCCCAGATGTAGTAACTTTTAAGACTTTGGACTTCAATTCCCAGAATTCCCCAGTCAGCCATGCTTTAACGGAAGGTGTCGCAGCAAGACCACGTAGGACAGGCTGATGTAATGGGGCAAAGGTGATTCTATAGCTAACTTGCCCCTTTGCCATATGGGGCTTCAAAGGTCATAACCAACACTAGAATTGGACCTGGAAGCAAATCAGCACTGAATGCACCTTGTGCAGCAGAGAGGTTTCGTGCATCATTCTTTGGGCTGCCAAGATTGATCACGCAGCCTCATTCCATACCAGCTGAAGTTTCCGGATACTGTTCAAGGGTAGCCCCATGTAGAACGCATTGAAATAATCCAGTTGGGAGATGACCAAGGCATGAGTGGCCGAGTGGAGAGCCTTCCTTTCCAGGAAAGGGTGCACAACATGAAATAATAAGAAAATTTGTTTATTTAGATTTTTAACAATCTCCTCCTTTCCCTTTGTCACCCACCAGCACCCTGCAGCCAGGTGACATGGACCGGCGCCTCTCCATCGAGGTTTGGGACTGGGACCGGACAACCCGCAATGACTTCATGGGCGCCATGTCCTTTGGAGTCTCTGAGCTGTTCAAGGGCCCTGTGGAAGGCTGGTAAGGGGAAATCTGTTGGGTAGGAAAAAATAGAAGAGAACAATGGAGCAACACAGTGGCCCACCAGTGCTCATATTCTCTCTCTTTCTCCGTCTTGGCGTCTTTTTGGATTTTATCTGTTTGCTTGGTTGGCACCATCCTCTTTCTCTTTCTCTGTCTCTCGCTCTCCTCTCCTTTAATTTAACCCCACAAATATCTCCCATTTTTGGCTTCCATCCATTCATTCTGTTCTCCTTTCCCTGTTTCCTTCCATTTTCTTCCCCATCATCCCTCTTGCTCAATTGCTCCCTCTTTTGTCCACTTCCGCCCTGCCCAATGTCCCTGTCTGCGTTGCTGTCCCAGGTACAAATTGCTCAATCAGGAGGAGGGCGAATATTATAGTGTCCCTGTGGCGGATGCAGAAAACTGTGGGCTGCTGCAGAAATTTGAGGTAACCATGTGGCTCCATGACAATGTTTGGATTGGTACCCCATTCGCTGTACATTGTGCCGTATGCTGAGCTCTGCCATGCAACACCAGAAGAAATGGCCTTTCTTATCCTCTGGGGCAGTTTTACCCAGTGCAGTTTGCAAGGAGCTCACTGAAAGATGGGATGTGATGGGTGACCAGCAAGAGCTCTTCTAGTTAGTAAACAAAAATTAAAAGCAACACCCTGGGGTGTAGGGCCCTAAAAAAGAATCTGGTTTTCCAATAGAGCTACTTGTAATGTTCTTTGTTATCCCGTAAATGAGGCGCGTGGCTCAGTGGCTTAATGATGCTGGAGAGGGGTCTTTGCTTCAGCGGTTTGAATCCAAGCACTACGTGGTGGGGCGAGCTCCCATCACTTGACTTGACTTCTGCCCACCTAGCAGTTCAAAAGCATGTTATATGCGAGTAGATAAAGAGGCACCACTTCGGTGGGGAAACGAGGCGACACTTCATGCAGACAGTTAGAATCTTGCTGGCACTGGATCTTCCCAATTGCAACCCCCGTTTGCAAGCTGAGTGACAACTTTGGAGGAGGGAAGGGACTGGAAATATGCTGCAGGAAAGCTGCTCGTCTTTCTTTCTGATGTGGAACTAGCTCGCCCCCTGTGGTGCACTTTGGAAAGTGCGTGACCATGAACCAAATGGGGCTAGCAATCTTAGGTAGCCAAACTACTACTCTGCATTAGCACTGTAGTCTCCTGGCTAATGTGACATCGCCATACGCTAAACAAACCAACCCATAAATGTTACCCTTTAAGGGCAGTTTGGCCTGTGTGTGTTCTACTCACTGTGTTGCATCAAGCCTAATCACGAAGGATTAGGAAGAATCACAGGTCTAGGATGTACTGTGACAAACACAGCATTATTGAAGGGCAGGCCTGTTGATCTATAAGATCAGCTCTAATGTGAGGCAAAATGATAAATGATTCAAAGGGAGAGGATTTTAGCAACCCTCTAGCTTTTTTTTCGGGGAGAACACAGATCTGTGTGTTTTATCCTGACCTGAGTCTGCTGAAATGGCATTCATTATCCCGCCATTAGACAGTCTCAACTGTCTTCTCTGGATAGAGAGAATCATCTTGTCCTTTGCCTTAAACAACTAAATTTCTTGAGATGGTCCTATAAATGGTGGGTGGGTGGTCTGGTTTAAGAATGGGCAGAAATTACATTTTTAATGAAGAGGCAGGATGGAACAGAGGTCATTCAGGTAGCTACTTACATCTTGATGTTCTGTTTTCCAGGCTTGCAACTTCCCTCTGGAACTCTATGAGGTATAAAATTTTCTTCTGTTTCTTTTATTTTGAGAAGAGGCGAAAGATGGATTCTTCTGCTGCCGTAAAAGCAGCCACCAAAGCTCACTTAGAGAAAGAGGGAAGTGCTGGACAGAAGAACAGGGAAAGAGTCCACTTGATCCCTTGAGTCTACTGATGTCCATCCAGTTCTTTCATTTTTAGGACCAATTAAGTTGTTTTTGGCTGCTCACAGTAAATTGCCCATCTTTCACCCCTTCTAGCAGCCATTGATATGCTCCTTCTGAACTTGGAAACATGTCCTTAGCTAAAGTGCTTAACAGTCACAGATATGTCTCTCCTTGGGAACATTGTTGGCTGAATCTCAATGTTTAATTCTGGAGAAAAAGCATTTCCTTAGATATGTCCATAAGCTGGAAGGAGAAAAATGGAGGTGGTATAAATACTTTTGAAGCAAAAGTATCAGAGAAGGAAAGATAACACCAAGATCACTGAGATGAATCCACCTATTTGTGGTCTTCCCAGAAAGCAGTTCAGATAGTCCTCAATTTATAACCACAATTGAGTCCCAAATTTTCATTGCTAAGCAAGGCAGTTATTAAGTAGGTTTTGTCCACTTAACAACAATTTTATGACTTTTTTCCAGTTTTTAAATGAATCACTGCAGTTGTTAAGTGAAGCATTCAGTCGTTAAGTTAATCTGGCTTCCCACATTGACTTTGCTTGTTGGAAGCCAGCAGGGAAGATTACAAATGCAATCATTGTCATAAATAAGAGCCAGTTGCCAAGCTTCTGAATTTTGATAATGTGACCATAGGGATGCTGCAATGGTCATAAGTGTGAAAACCGGTCATACCGCCTTTTTTTAGTGTTTAACATCAAATGGTCACTAAATGAATGGTTGTAAATTGAGGATTAACTATACCTTGAATATAAATCTAGATTGGAGATTACTGGATATTACCACTAAGATTTTCTGCATAAAAAATCTGAGTCTGGAATCATGGCAACTTCCTCAGTTTACTGTGGATCTGCCCTGTTTCTGTAATGACTCCACTGATCCTCTTGTGAAGAAAGTTAATTTGCAACTGCATATATATCAAAATCACTCAGTTCTTTTCTCAGTCATCCAGTCATGGTTGTCCCAAAAGTGCTTTTTCAAGAAGTGACTGGACTTTGTTGTTTTTCTTCTCATCCAAGAAGCTTCTTCAGCTCTGATTGAATGGTGGGTAATGGAAGGATTTATATTTCTTGTAGTCAGCTGGTTATTAGCATCCTGTTAGAGAGTCATTGAGGCCACTTGAAGATTTGTCTATGTTCTCAGGGTCACCTGAGTAGTGCAAATGGTTGTGGAGTCTTCTTGGAACTGCTGAAAGGACTGTGTTGTCATTGAGAAGTTGGAGCTGTGCTTGACCAGTTGTCTGCAAGGAATATAAATCCTTCCATTCCCCACTATCCAGTCAGAGCTGAAGAAGCTTCTTGGATGAGAAGCAAAAGGTCTTCAAAGAAAAACAAGAAAGTCCAGTTGCCTCTTGGAAAAAGCACTTTTGGGACACTCCATTGTCCATTCTCACACACTCCCTAATGTCTAAGAATTTTACCATTTGTACTAAATATAGCTTGTACCAGCTTCCATTTCAAAGGTATCTAGAAACAGATGAACACCCAAGGTGCACTCTCTTCAAAACGGCAGAGATTGCTGAAGTTTTAATGTAACTCTAGTTGCAACACCCTTAATTCTGAGTCTGCAGAACCTTCACGCTTGCGTTTCCTCCTTTTGTTCTGCAGAAAGTTCGCCATGGTCCTATCCCATCTCCATCTCCGAGCCCCACAGACTCCAAGCGTGGCGGATTCTTTGGCATCAACCGCTTCCACATCTCGGATTTCAACTTTCTCATGGTTCTAGGCAAAGGAAGTTTTGGCAAGGTGGGTCTGCCATTAGGCAGTGGGTCAGATGTGCACAAGAGAGGGAAGTACAAGTACTGGCAGCGCCCAAATTGTGGGCCCTTGCAAAGGCAGAATTTTCTTAAATTAAAAAACTTCCTTAGGTGGAAACAAGACTCAAGACTCTGGAGTGCTTTCCCCACAGGTGATGCTGGCCGAGCGACGGGGGACAGATGAGCTCTATGCCATCAAGATCCTAAAGAAAGATGTGATAATCCAAGATGATGATGTAGAATGTACTATGGTGGAAAAGCGGGTCTTGGCTATGGGGGAACGTCCACATTTCCTAACTCAGCTGCACTCTACCTTTCAAACAGCGGTAATTCTTGTCTTCCAGAGTTATTTCATTAAACAAATATTCACCTTTTAATGAAATAGATCGGGAGTGTCCAACCTTGGCAACTTTTAAGAACTACTTCATTTTCCAAAATTCTCCAACCAGGCATGCTGGCTGGGGAATTCTGGAAGTTAAAATCCACAAGTCTTAAAGTTACTAAGGATGGAAACCCTGAAATTGATTCTTGAATTGGAATAAATAATTTCTTCCCACCACTTAGATTTGGACACAAGAGAAATCAGTAGTTCTGCACCGAACCAACACCATGTGTCATTGAATTTTTTGAAATTATGCCTGTGTGTGGAGAAAGAGGGGCTGCTTTTGAGACGATGCCAATTGTTTTTATATTAATTGTTCAAATAATTTGAACAATAAAAAATAACTACTTTTTATTAAAGAGGGCTTATTTATATAATTAATCAAAGTATGTTTTATTCCGTGAAATGATGTCCACACATCTTAAAATGGCCAAGCTGGAGAAACACTGATTTAGGGAATACTTATAGATGAATTTATTTGTCTGGGGACATATTCTGCTCTTTTCCTTCAAGGACCGGCTGTATTTTGTTATGGAGTATGTCAATGGAGGAGACCTAATGTATCACATCCAGCAGGTTGGGAAATTCAAGGAACCCCATGCTATGTACGTGAGTTTTGTGGGGGGAAGTTAGCTATCTGTATGTCAACCATCATCAAACCCAAAGAAAAGTTACTCTAAAAAACTTAAATGCAGATTTAAAAATCATGATCAGCTCCTAAGAGTGGTAGGCTGGTCATTTGCTCATCTGGTTTAATATCCTAGTCTAGTCCAGCCATGCACTATCACCAAACAGCAGCACTGTTCTTTGTTTTGTCTTAAGAAAATTAGAGAAATGTGAAAAGTATCTCCCACTGCTCAGGTTATAAGTACCGTATTTTTCGGAGTATAAGACGCACCTTTTCCCCCCAAAAAAGAGGGTGAAAATCTGGGTGCGTCTTATACTCCAAATGTAGCCCCGCCCAGCCTCGCAAATAGAGATTTCAGGGGCTGAAAGAAGCCTCTGAAAGAAGTTTCAGGAAAAAAGCCTCAGAAACGAAGTTTCAGAAAAAAAGCCTCAGAAACGAAGCTTCAGAAAAAAAGCCTCTGAAAGGCTTTTATCTAAAATAATATGGCAAGCAACAAAAGAAGAATCAGTAAAGGTTCTAACCAAACTATGCTAACAAATCTGGATAATGACACAATAACCAACAGTTCGGAAGAGGTTAATCTATATACCAATATCAAAGAAAGGAGATTGAACAGAGTACAGATAGTCCTTCAGAATAAAAGTCTCTGAAAGAAACTTCAGGAAAAAAAGGCTTTTATTCTGAAGCTCTGTTTCGGAGGCTTTTAGAGGCAGAAAAAAAAGTTTTTCCTGAAACAGAGTTTCAGAAGTTTCAGAGGTTGAAAAAAAAGCAAGGCACAGAGCTCACAACCAAGGAACCTGTTGCTAAAATTCATCTCTGGGACCAGCTGATTGTGGGTATTCCAGGAGGCCGATCCACCCACCAATCAGCTTTTTTCTTATTTTCCTCCCCAAAAACTAAGGTGCGTTTTATACTCCGAAAAATACGGTAGTCTTCAATTTAAGATTACAATAGATCCTATAATTGTGGTCATAATTGTGACAGTAATTAAGTAAGTCATCATGTCACTATGCCCAATTTTATGACCTTTTTAACGGCAGTTAAGTGAACCCAATGTTACGGTGCATTTTTTTCCCCAGAAACTGGAAGTAATATTGGTTGAAACTTTTAGTTTGATTTTGAGAATCATAGGTAAAGATTTGTCCCAGCATTCAAGTCAGAAAGGTGGTAAAAAAACCTGATCTACATATACCAGAAGTGGGGAACGATGGCCCCTTTATGACTCATGGACTTCAACTCCCAGAATTATGGGAATTGAAGTTCACCAGTCATAAATGGGCCATCATTCCCCACTCCTGGAATGTATAATGGAGTTAGGTGGGAAAGCAATAATTTATGAGATTGTGAAGTAATATGATTTCATGATTTCAGATTGGAAGTGGAGCATCACTTTTATTTAAAAAAAAAAAAAAGATAAGAGAACATTCCTTGCAAAAAATGAAGTTTGTGCAGTGGTTAAGGTGCCAGACTAGAAACCAGCAGGTAGTGACTTTTACTTCTGCCTTAGGCACAAAGCCAAGTAGGTGATCTTGGACCAGTCACTTTCTCACATCCCTAGGAATGAGACAGTGTCAAACCACTTCTCACAAATCTTGCCAAGAAAACTGAAGGGCCTTGGCCAGGACTCAAAAACTGACTTGAAGGCACCCATCGACAAACATATAATTCTCAGCAAGTGATTACTGTCCTCTGGCAGAAAGAAGAAGGCATCTTTTCTTGCTCTGCTCCCTGGCAGACATTTCTCCACCTGGCAGGGCAGCTAGGGCCAGACCTTCATCACTGGATTAAAAAAAGAAAGATGCTCTGGAAAAAAATGCTCTGATCATCCCAACATGGAGCGCCTTGGTTTAGGAATAGGCTTGGCCATAACCATTCAATAGAGCATGAAAAAGCGTCCATTGAAACTGCCATAAAACACACTCTGAAGATGCTAGCAGTGAGCTATTTACCATCCTCTTTCTAATTGCCATCTTTTCCTCTATTCTCCTATAGGTTTTATGCAGCTGAAATTGCGATTGGCCTGTTCTTTTTGCATAACAAGGGAATTATTTACAGGTGAGTCTTTGGTTGCTGTCCATTCTCCATGCCTACCCAAGCCAGAGAAGGAGATGTGGGGAGGGAGGCTGTCTTGACTACAATTCTTTGGGCCTAACTATAAAATCCCTATTTTTTTGTAAGAATTGAGAAGATACAGCTCCACTCCTTTCTCTTTCCCTCCCATGATCTCTCCAGCCTTCTTCTTTTTTCCAGTGTCAAAATCTGAACACCGGTAATAGCAATATCACTTAGACTTATATACTGCTTCGTAGCGTTTTGCAGCACTCTCTGAGCAATTTACAGAATCAGGATATTGCCCTCAACAATCTGAGTCATCATTTTACCTCCCTTGGAAGGATGGAAGGCTGAGTCAACCTGAGTCAGGATTGAACTCCTGGCAGTGGGCAGAGTCAGCTTAATTCTCAATTTATGACCATAATTAAGCCTGGAATTATGGTCGTAAGTCATAGTGATCATCAAGTGGGTTACCACGTGAGTGCGTTGATTTTACAACTTTTTTTTGTAGCGGTTGTTAATTGAACTCTGGTTGTTAAGCAGATGCTACCATCATTAAGCAAACGTGGCAATTGTTAACTCAATTTCCCTAATGTGTGTTTTTTACTGGAATACCAAAAAGTGACCCAAAATGATGAAAATTACAGTCAAGTGACCATGGGACGCTACAAATGGCCATAAATGTGAGCTGGTTGCCAAGTGCCTAAAATTCAGTCACATAAATATGGGACTGGAACTTTGGAACTTGGTTGTAAATAGATCTGAGAGGTCCGTCATATCTTAGTGAGCAGTCACTAAGTGATTCTGGAGTCATTATATAATTGGAGCCCTCTGTTGGACAGACTCTGTTCCAATTCTTCATACTATTGTCTCTAGGGATTTGAAACTGGACAACGTCATGTTGGATGCTGATGGCCACATTAAGATCACAGATTTTGGGATGTGTAAAGAAAACATTTTCCCTGGCATCACCACCCGGACTTTTTGCGGAACACCTGACTATATTGCTCCAGAGGTACAGATCTTCACTTAAAAACATAATGTGCCCAGGTTCCATCTACTTTCGTCTTCTATTTCCAGTTTGTTTCTGGGCAGGATATAAGGCGGGACTACCTGATCTCAAAGCCCACAATGCAGAGGCGGGTTTCAACAGGCTCTGACCAGTTTTGGAGAACCAGTAGCAGAAATTTTGAGTAGTTCGGAGAACTGGTTGTAAAAATTCTGACTGGCCCCGCCCCCATCTATTCTCTGCCTCCCAAGTCCCAGCTGATCAGGAGGAAATGGGGATTTTGCAGTAACCTTCCCCTGAATTGGGGAGGGAATGGAGATTTTGCAGTAACCTTCCCCTGGAGTGGGAAGAGAATGGAGATTTTTACAGTATCCTTCCCCTGCCATGACCACCAAGCCACGCCACGCCCACAGAACTGGTAGTAAAAAATTTTGAAACCCACCACTGCCACAATGGCTTATGGCCAAGTCTCTTAAGGAAGCATCTTCAATTGCAAGTTCCTCATTTTTGGATTGCAGTTGGTTAGGATTTTAGGGGGTGTCTTCACTGCAATTCCTATATAATCTCTCTACTAACAGCAGAGAAGTCTCATCTTAAATTCGTTTCCGTGGTCAAGTTAATCAGTGGTTTTAGCTGGTTAGTTGGTTTTGCTTATATTTATTTTTTAAAAAGCAGGTTTTCTTTTTTTAAAAAAAGTTTAATTTTTTTAAAGAGTTTTTAAGTGTTTTGTTTATTGTTTTTAATTAACGGGGCCAAATTTATATATGTATATTTTTAACTGTATTTTAATATTTGTACTTGATGTTTTTATTTGGCTGTTCACCACCCTGAGTCCTCAGGGAGAAGGGCGGTATACAAATTCAAAATAAAATAAAAAATAAAATAATTATTTTTGATCATTTTATTTATTATTGAATTTTTTTTAAAAATAAATCATCTCTCTACAGAGATCAGGGGACTAATCTTAAATTCCTTTCTTCACCAAGCTTTTGGGTCATATGTTTAAATGTCTAACAGTTTAGCTGTTAAATTGCTTTTATTTCTTTTTAAATCTGTAATAGTTTGGTGTTATTGTATTGTTTCACAAAATATTCTATTCCTAGAAATAAAGAGAAAAGTGGAGTCCAAATTTAATTGCAAAACAAGAAGAAAAAAACCTGTATCCCTTTTTGGACTCCGTATAAACATAAAGACTACTGCTCTTTAAAATTTCAGTGTTTCAAATTCCTACACTCCAAACTCAGTATATCCATTATAGCCAGTGTGTTTTTGCATCTGAAATCCAGTTTTTACAATTAAACATATGAATTATTTCAATTCAGGGACTCACCCTTGCTTTATTCCTTCTTAGGCGTTATATTCTCCCTAGACCATTTCAGTTTTAAGTTCTGAAATGCTCCATCATATCTAGTTTGACTCTCAGAATATTTTGGATGGAGGGGCCAGTGAGTGAATGAAAACTCCGTTCTTTTATTGCATTTCAATTTTAATTGGTTGAAAAGCCCAGGATCCTAACTGTGTTATGACCATGGTTTTGAGGTTGAATCACAGCAATGCTGTTTGCTTCAAACTACTCTTGAAAAATAAAATTACAATGTCAAGAGTGGAATAGGAGGCTTTTATCAGGGTCAAACTGCATGGAATGTATCTGTCCCATTTAAAAATTATTGTTTTATTTATCAGTTCAAAATGCAACTATCAGTTCTTAAATGCTGTACGATCTAAGTATTTCATGAGCCACCTTCTTTTGTAACAACCAGCACACATATTTTATTCATCAATGGAAACTTTGTTCCAAAATTTCTACTGGAAGTGTAAACAATGGAAATGTAAGACAGAATCTTTTTGGTGGTAATTCTCGGCTGGTTGAATTCATTCTTCATAGGGCATACCCTGCTCATCCTCAACTTACAACCTCAATTGATATGATTTCTGTCCTAAATCGTTGCGGCTGTAAGTTGGATCAAACTTGATTTTTTATGGCATCATTAGAGCAAATCATTATGTTCATTAAGTGAATTAGAGTCTTTAAGCAAATCCAGCTTTCCCAATAAGGTTTTTTTTTTGCTGGAAACTGGCAAAATAAAGGTCACAAATTATAATCATGTGACCACAGATGCCACAACCAGTCGTAAATCCAAGCTGGTTGCCAAGCGCCTGAATTGTGATGACATGACCATGGGAGTAGAAGGATGGTCATAAGTGTGAGTACAGGTCATAAGTCACTTTTTCCAAGTCCGGCGTAATTTTGAACATTTGTCAAACAAATTGTTGTAAATCAAGGACTACCTGTATTTGCTCGCTTACTTTATTCATTTGTTTATATTAAATACAATTCCTACTTTGCAAACGTGGAAAATATATTATTCTTTCAGTTAAGTATTTAGCCTCGATAGAGATATATGAGTTTTTCTCTTAGATTTTTTGGGTTTTATTGGCTATGTTTGGCTTGCTTGTAGATAATTATATCTTTAATTTTGTTAGCTGTTTAGTTGGAGCTGCTTTGCTCAAAATGTGAAATGAGATGTATCTCAAGGGGCTGAAATTCTCATTTTTCCCTCTCTTAAGATTATAGCCTACCAGCCCTATGGGAAGTCGGTGGACTGGTGGTCATTTGGTGTTCTTCTATATGAAATGTTAGCTGGACAGGTACGTATATGTAAGGATTCAGGTACGTATATGCAAGGATTCTTTACCATTTACTCCACTTCAAAAAATGTACATTTACACTACATTATCTGGAGAAATGATTGATAGCCATCAATGAGATCAGGAAACAAAGGCTATTAGGGATTGAACTCAGTCATTTCCATCTCCTGGGTGTGCTCCAGAGAATTTTCATAATTTCCAAGTTGGGCTGAGATTTTGAAACAGATTAATTTTGAAAGATACAGATAAGGGACTGATCTCTTAAATAGCTGGGTGTAGGGAATTTGTTGCTCAATGAGTCTCTGATAATAAACTAGCATTCCTTATTGGATTCTTAGGAGCATCAATCTCATATGAGAAGCTAGGAATCACTAGTGGAAGAAGATGCTTAGCGGTTCTTAGCTCTCAGTGGAAACCTTGAGAATTGAGACTGAGAAAAAGAGGTTCAGCACTCAAGCTGAAATATATGTTTCCACTGAATTTAGTGTTAGCTGAACAATTCTTCGTTTATTTATTAATTTATGTCATTTATATAGCTTCCCATTTTACACAAGTGACTTTGGACAGCTGACAAGATTAAAACAAACAAATCCCTCCAAACATAACCACCCCCTCGGGGTCTAAGGACAAATGATTAGCCATAGCAGCAGAGCCCACCCCCATCTTGACCCAAAGGCCTGGGGAAACAGCCATTGGAGCCATCTGGATTTCTGGCCCAGTGCTGTTCTAACAAAAAGACATTGTTTAATAAAAGTTACCTGGAGCATACCTTCTCTACTAGATCTGGTGGGGTGGGCAGAAACAATTGGAGAAAGGGCTTAGTAGGTATTTTGAAAAGAAAAGCATCCATGCAATTTCAGAAATATAAAGTAGAAATGGGATAGGATTCCTCCCGTTCTTCCAGAGGGCTTTGTATATTTTGATTGTCACGCATGGAAGAGGACTACTTTTGTTCTCCAAGTGCCATTCTGCAGCCTTCTTTTGCACAAAACCTGGATATGTGGCTCAAAGATGTAAGTTTAAGTGTTGTATATCTGTGTTATGTGTACAGTAGTTTCGTACATGACTGAGATTTCCAAGTAGGAAAATGTATTTAATGGACCAAACATTTCATACACACATGCTATGCTTTCTGGGGAAAAGTAGAATAATTGTTGCTTATTTTCCCTGTGTTTGCTTGATCTGCAGCCACCATTTGATGGAGAGGATGAGGATGAGCTCTTTCAGTCGATTATGGAACACACGGTATCCTATCCTAAATCTCTTTCACGAGAGGCTGTCTCCATCTGCAAAGGCGTGAGTCTTGTTTCAGAACTGGCACACCTAGGTGGAAGGGGCTCCTTATCATATTTCCTGAGGCAACATGAAAGATCGAACCTTGTCAGCCTTCCCAGGTAGTCTGGAAAAGAAACACAACCAGTTGAGCCACTTCTACTTCATTGTAAGGCTACACTAACAAAATCTCACAAGTTTCAAAGCACAGATCTCCCACAGTCGTTTTTTTGCCACCTGATAAGGTAGGGAGGTTATTTTATGACTCCTTTTCTCTTCCTGTTATGCAGCTGCAGGCTACGCTTCCTCTTATCTGATAGTTCCCTACGCAGCTTCTCTTCTAGCACCTGTGTCCCAAGGTCATTCCCACAACCATTACATATCTAATGCTACAAGAACCATTTCTAAGATGTACGGTTTTGCAGGGAAGGGACAACTGATACAACTGAATCCAAACTGATGGATTGTCTTTTGAAAAAAATCTGCCCTTTGAAATTTACTGTATATGGATTTGTTCCCTGCTTGGTTTTTAAACCAAAAAGCAATCCCAGTTTACATTAAACACTGGCAGGGGAAAATCAGTATGGTGGGAAGCAGTTAAGGCCACCCTTGGAATACTGCATTCAGTTTTGGTCGTCACGATGTAAAAAAGATGTTGAGACTCTAGAAAATGCAAAGAAGAGCAACAAAGATGATTAGGGGACTGGAAGCTAAAACATATGAAGAACGGTTGCAGGAACTGGGTACGTCTAGTTTGATGAAAATAAGGACTAGGGGAGACATGATAGCAGTGTTCCAATATCTCAGGGGCTGCCACAAAGAAAAGGTAGTCAAGCTATTCTCCAAAGCACCTGAGGGTAGGACAAGAAGCAATGGGTGGAAACTAGTCAAGGAGAAAAGGAACTTTGAAGTAAGGAGAAATTTCCTGACAGTTAGAACAATTAATCCGTGGAATGGCTTGTCTCCGGAGGTTGTGAATGCTCCAACACTGGAAGTTTTTAAGATGATGTTGGATAACCATTTGTCTGAAGTGGTATAGGGTTTCCTGCCTAAGCAGGGGGTTGGACTAGAAGACCTTCCAACTCTGTTATTCTACACTTCTAAGTATTTATTTCATCTCTTTGCCCTATGGGTGTTCCTCTGCTTCTATGTGTGAATGTGGGAACTCTTGTTTGCTTAGTTCAGTATCTCCTTCTGTTTTTCCAAGTGTCACAGCAAGTATCAGATGCCCAGGCAATTGGTTCTTTTAGATCCAGAGACAGTAAGTACTCCAGTGAACAAAGGGATTTTAAACCTTTATTATTAGCTCAAGCAAACAGATTTAAAAGCACAACATAAAAAGCATACCAAGCAAAATGATATCCAAATTTCTTACAGGCTGCCAGGAGCTCCTGAATAATGACAGCAGAGATGTCCTAAAGTGGCCAATTTTCACAGTACCCAATGCTAGGGTCTGTGCCAAAGCTCCCAACAACAACCCCAAGGTTGTCTTTTATTATACCCAAACCGGGCACCACGACTTCATGGCCCTGCTGTGGTGATGAGACTGCAGGACCTGACCTTGACTGTATGGCACAGGCCTCTGGGATGGGAATTAAAAGTTGGAGGCTTTCACAGTAAGAAAAGCTTTACAGCTTGGCGAAGATTCCCTCCCCTTCTCCTTTATTCAGTAGCAAGAGTAAAAAACAAAACAAAACCCAAATAGGTTAGCTCAGAATGAATTCTAAACTTCTAGACTTTTCTTAATATGAAGGAATAAATCAAAATACGTCACTAAACTCCTCGAAATAACAATGGTCTTCTGCGTTGCCACTATATCTTCCCATCTGGTGCCAGATTGGATTAGATTCCTTCAAGTAAGATGTAGGGCTAGCCCACTTCTCTCTGTTCCTTAGTTCTTGACCAAACATCCCCTGAAGCGCCTGGGGTCGGGACCAGAAGGGGAACGGGATATTCGGGAGCATGGATTTTTCCGCTGGATGGACTGGGAGAAAATGGAACAGCTGGAAATTGCTCCACCTTTCATACCTAGGCCCGTGAGTAGCTGTTGGTTGCCGAACGACAGGATCACCAGTTATTCTCCAAATAGAGTTTATATTATTCTGCTATCCGCCATGTTTTTAGAATAGAAAACTAAGAGAGGAATCACAAAGGAAAGTTACACAGGGGCAGTCCTCAACTTACAATCAGAATTTCCATTGCTAAGCAAGGCAGTCGTCAAGTGAGTTGCAGCTGATTTTATGACCCTTTTTGCCACAGTTGCTAAGTGAATCACTGCAGTTATTAAGTAAATTGCGAGGTTGTTAAACAAATCTATCTTTTCTCATTGACTTTGCTTTTTGGAAACCAGCTGGGAAGGTTGCAAATGGCAATTGTATTTTCAAAATATAAATACATGCCAGGTGCCATGTATTTTTATCAAATTTTGATCACATGATCGTGGGGAATGCCTCAATGATTGTAAGTTACTTTTTTTCAGTGCTGTTGTAACTTTGAACAGCTGCTAAACTAATGGTTGTAAATCAAGGACTACCTGTATGAATCCATATGGTTCTAGACAAAGAACTCTTTGCAGAAGCTTGTTTGTTTTTTCCTTCCTCAAAATCTATAAGTATAAAATTCAGAATGTGTGTTCATCATTAATTTCATAAATACTATTAGGTAGTTTAAGGCTTAGCTAGTAAATGAGGAAAGAGATTATTGTATTAACAGACTGAAAAATAACTCTTTTCTTCTCAACTTCTTCCCTCAATCTCTTTGGTCCTTTTCTTTTTCTCTTTCTATATCTACTCTAGTGTGGTCGGAGTGGCGAAAACTTTGACAAGTTCTTTACACGGGCACCACCAGCGCTGACACCCCCAGACCAGCTGGTTCTGGCAAGCCTCGATCAGAGTGAATTCCAAGGATTTACCTACATCAACCCTGACTTCGTGCATCCATCAACATTGCGGCAGGGAAGCCTCTCACCAACCGGCATGCCTCTTTCACCAACTGGCATGCCTCTCTCCCCAGCAGGAATAATCCCTTCTCCTACCTCTTTAGTGTGAGAATGATCCGTAATCACCCAACATCCCCATGTTAAACCTTGGCTGTTGGACTCTGTTCCTAAGAGCAGGAGTCCAAGTTGAAACCCAATCCTAACTATGATCCCCAGAAATATTTTGTTAATTGCATTCTCTGGTGTGTTGTTTGCCTCCTTCCTTCCTTCCTTTCTTTCCTTAGGTGCAATCAAACTGGTGAGGTTAAGAATGAGAAAGCGCATGCATGCACACACACACACAAACAGAGGGAGAAGGAGATACAAGTACAAATACTCAGACCAGAGTTCCCCAACCTTTCCGACTTTGCGGATTGGTGGGGAGGGGAGGGGATGGTTCTGTGTGAGTGGCGGGTACACACTCACCCACTGCTCGGACAAGTGGAAATGCGCTGCACTCTCCTGCCACTTCCGCAGCCCGGTTCCAAATGTCTCCAGGCCCAGTAGTAGACTGTGGCCCAGGGGTTGGGGACCTCTGTCTCAGATGCATGTACACACACACGCTCTATATATAGATCAGGGATGTCAAACTCAAGGCCCGGGGGCCGGATCTGGCCCACATGGTGTTTAGGTCTGGCCCGTGGGGCTGCCTTGGAAACAGCTCTGTTTTTGCTGACAGAGGGTTGCAGAAGGCCATTGCAGCCAAAAATGGAGCATGGAGCCCGTTTTCACTGGTAAAACACTTGGGTCACCCCCAACACGAGTGATGTCGAGCTGGCCACCCCCCTGGCCACGCCTCCCCCCCCAAGGTTAAACACAACCCTGATGCGGCCCTCAATGAATAGAGTTTGACACCTCTGATATAGTTAGGTAAATAAATATAAATATATAGCTACATCAAGGGAAAGAAAGTTTTAGAGCCTAGATAAGAGAGATATTCCTCTTATTACAGTCAACCTTTGGCGGGTCCTGAAATTTGATCAAGGTTATTCTCTCACATATTAGACTATTGACGTGAGGAATTTTGTAAAAATCATTTTTGTCTTGCAATCTTTTCACTGAATCTTTGCAGCTTCTCTGTGTCTTTTGTGATGGTCCTTCAAATGATGTAAGTCGGGCATTTGACTGAAAATAGCGAATGAAAGAGTAGAAGACTGGTTCCAATAAGGTCCTCCTAATTTCCCCCAGATAGTTAGGGTACCGGATGACTCATCTAGTTAGAAATGGGTAAACCATGGATTACCCAACTAATTTTATTCCATGCATATTTTGTGTAAAAATAACTGGCCAAAGGGTAACAGTTGTATTTTGTGAGAGGGTTATTCTGAAATTTAACTTGGGATTATCCAGACTATATCTTTTGCTTTTATTTCAGGACTATAAAATGGCTGCCAAGCTTTAGAAAATATCCTATAAATGCAGTAAAATGATAACTGTATATAAAATGTGGTTGTGCAATGAAAACGGAGATCTAAATATGAAGCGCACACTGAATCACTTAACTCTATCCGAGATTTGGGCTCCAGAAGGGGAATGCTGTGGCATGGATTTATTAAATTAGAGAGCTCCACATTTAACAGAACCACTATAAACCTGGATATGCAATGAATAGAGAAAGAGCAATCTCAGAATGCTACATTTATATAGAAAGTGTTAGTGAAAAAGAACTTATTCTTTAGTTGCTACTATTGTGTGTAGAGGAAATATTTCTTCACAGGCTTAAAACACTGAGTCTCCTGTGCTTTTTCAGGTATGTCAAAACTCTAGTTTTCGAAGTCCCAATTTTAGCACATCTGCAGCAGGGGTGGGTTCTACTTATCATTACTACTGGTTTGCAATGGGATCGCGCAGGCGAGCACAGATCGCTGATGGCAACATCCGGGTGGTGGGTGGGGCCTCCCACCGGTTTTACTACCGGTTTTTGCGAACCAGTCTGAACCGGGGGCAACCCACCACTGATCTGCAGAATGCCAAGTTGGAAAACCCCATCTCAAAGGATATCTAGTTTAAATTACATGATTCTGAGTTACTCCCTTGAAATGCTTTTTAAATTGGGAAGCTATCAAGGAAGAATGACTGCCTTCTCTCTCCATTAATTAGTGGTTCAAATAATTTCTGATACTCATTTCAATTAATATCCATTTGAAAATTGTAAACTTCAGCTTCACCTCCATGGTGCTTTTCCTAGTCTTATCTGCTACAGTGGAATATTATAATACTTGATGTATTTGTCTTAAAACTTTGATTCCTTGCACCTCACACATTGTTAGTAGACTTTCCTTCCTAAAAATCTTGTGAAAACCTCACCAGTCCTCCTCCTTCCTCCTAGGTATTGCACCAGTGTTTCCCAACCTTGTCAGGCTAGGTAATTCTGGAAGTTGGTCCATACATCTTAAAATTGCCATAGTTGAGAAACACTGCATCACATAGTATGTGGCACAGCCTCCTGGCCCTTAATTTCCCAACATTTAACACCTTCCTCTAACATGGCTTCCCATCACCAACTCATCAGCTGTAAATAAAACCTTGAAAGAGCAATGGATGATGGCAAATTTGGTATTAGACTTTGGGTAAAATATGTGTCTTCTTCCACAGAACAGCATGTTGAGATGGAAACTTTGTCTTCTCTTTCATGCATTAACTATTATATAATGAATTGATTTATATGTACATAATGAATATGTGTACCTTCCACATTTCCATCTTTCTAAAGGGACACCCATCTCTTCCAAGCTACACCTGACTGTCTTTTTACAGCTTTAAAACTGAGGTATGGTAAACTGAGATCTTACTCTATTCTGAGAGCATCACTAATGATCGGAAGGTAAACTCCCCTCGTGATTCTTCCCAATTACCTTTTTGGTGCCAAAAAAACCCTCATCTTGGTATTTATTTAGCTGATGATAGAACTCTACTGGAAACTAAAATTTTCCTGCTGTGGCCTGTGTCAGCTACTGAATTGTCATGAGACGGCACATTGACAGTGCAATGTTTATTCACACCCTTGAAGTGTTTACTCATATGAATATGCTACAGATGAAAGAGAACTGAATTTACCTCATGGGGGGTGAGGTAAAAGGATGACTTGTTCTGCTGACAGCAGGACATATTTAGGAAAGATGAAATATTAACATGTTCATTCCTTTCCATACCTTAGAAGCAACTTGGAGTCTTTTCTCTTCTTTACATTGGTGGAAATTAACACTTTATAGCAACTTTCTGCAAACTGGTCTACAATTTTGTGCCCCCCATCTCTTCTTCCTCATTGCTGATTGAGGAAAAATGTAGACCAATACAACTGAAGCTTGGTAGATTTTCATGTTTTCCCTCTCTGGCAGACAGAACATTTTAAATATATACAGAATTCCAATATATTAGCTAGTTAGTGGAAGGGTAGGGAGAATTCCCAAGCTTTATATAGTATATCAGTCCCAGAACTGCAAAGCAAGGTATATACAGCAAGATAGATACAGATGGAGATGTTAAGATATAGAGCTACCAGGTGCATTGTTGGCTATCTACATCTTGGGCCAGAGGTCTTTAAACTTGGTAGCTTTAAGACTTGTGGACTTCAACTCCCAGTATTCTCCAGCCAGCAGTCCACAAGTTTTAAAGCTGCCAAGTTTGAGGACCCCTGTCTTAGGCCAATAATGTTACAGGAAAGCAGAGCTATTTGCACAAGTATCTAAGGTAGCCCACAGATAGAGCAGAAAGTTGTAGAATCCACAGAGTTCTGGGTTTGTGAGCAGTGAGCAAGGTTTAGAACAGGGGTGGGGAACTATAGCCCCTTCATGACCTCTGGATTTCAACTGGTTGGCTCAGTTACTGGCTCAGGCATGCTGGGAGTTGAAGTCCACAGGTCATAAAGGGGCCATAGTTCCCCACCCCTATTCTAGAGAGTGCCAATTTATTCTTCCCCAAATATTTCTACAGTTTTTTTCCTTCAACCCTTAAAATGCATAAGTCTTCCATCAGTTTCCTGCCTCGTTTCCCCCACCCCCTCTGCTAGTTACCCCGCCTTTCCCCATCACCGCCACCACCAATTCGGGGATAATCGGACACCCTGCTACTCCTACCTTTTCTTTGGCTTGTGATTCTCTGTAGCCAGTATAATCGAATGGACTCACCTATGCATTTCAACATAAAAGATATTTATCCAATCCTCACCTTGTGTTTGTTTTTCTTGTCAATAGCTTGGGTGATAAGACACTACAGATTTTGGGTGATGGCTGATAATGCAGAGAGCTTTACTTTCAAGCAATGGCTTCAATTGGATAATTTTAGACTGTAGACCTAAAGGAATTCTGTCCTTTTGATGGTAACAGCAATTTTTCCTGGCTTTTAATGCTTGCCGTAGAACATTAAAGCATACAGGGCATGTCTATAGGCTGCCTCTACACCATTCTCTAATCCGCGCCCCACCTCTGGGGTGCCATAATGTCTCTGCTTAGCAGCTGAGCCCATTTATTTCCAGCTCAGCAGTCATGCCTCCAAATTCAGTGAGTTTAGTTTTCCAGCTGAAACGTTATAGCTCTGCAGAGCTGGTGGGTGGGTGCTTCTCCCGCCCCCCTTCATTGGCAGGAGCTCTGAGAAAAGAATGAGGTGGCAGCTTTCCCTGACTGTGGCAGTGGGTTTTGACAAGCAAACACATTGTATATGCAAAGGGGCATTGGTTGGGTAGTTTTTGTTGTCATTACTATTTTACTCCACTGGTTAGTTGCCTCATTGCAGTGTTTTTCAAACACGGCAACTTTAAGGTGTGTGGGACTTCAAGCCCCAAAATTTATGCCAGCTGGGGAATTCTGGGAGTTGAAGTATGCCTAATGTCTTACAAATAATCGTCCATTTACAACCCCCCTTGACCCCAAAATTTATATCGTTAACTGAGACAGTTAAGTGAGTTTTGCTCCGTTTTACGACTTTTTTTTGCCACAATGGTTAAGCGAGTTACTAACTGCAGTTGTTAGTAACACTGTTGTTAAGTGAATCTGGCTTTGCTTGTCAGGTCACAAAAGAGGGCCACATGACTCCGGGACATAGCAACTGTCATAAATATGAGCCAGATGCCAAGCATCCAAATTTTGATCACATGACCAGAGGGATGCTGCAATGGTCGTGTGAAAAAGTCATAAGTCTTTATTATACAATAACAGTTGAAAGTGACCTTGGAAGTTATCTAGTCCAACCTCTTGTTCAAGTAGGAGACCCTATACCATTTGTGACAAGTGGCTATCACAAGTGGAGGAGCCTTGGTAGTACAGTGGTTTAATGCACCCTGTTATTAACACAGCTGCCTGCAATTTCTGCTGGTTCGAATCTCTCCAAGGCTCAAGGTTGACTCAGCCTTCCATCCTTTCTAAGGTAGGTTAAATGAGGACCTAGATTGTGGGGGCAATAAGCTGACTTTGTATAAATATACAAAAGTATGAAGGCTATTGCTTAACGCATTGTAAGCCACCCTGAGTCTCCGGAGAAGGGCGGCATATAAATCAAAATTTTAAAAAAATAAAAAATCTTGAAAGCCTCCAGTGATGGAGCACCTATTACTTCTGAAGGCAAACAGTTCCATTGGTTGATTTTTCTCACTGTCAGAAAATTTCTCCTTATTTCTAGGTTGAATCTCTCCTTGATCAGTTTCCATCCATTGTTTCTTTCAGGTGGTTTGGAAAATAGGTTGATCTCCCTCCTCTCTGTGTGAGCCCCTTAAGATACTGGAACACTGTTATCATGTCACCCTTGGTCTTTCTCTTTGCTAGTCTAGCCATCGGGTGGGTTTAACCTACCGTTACCACCAGCTCATCGCACACACTGTCCACGCATGCACCTTTCCTTCCGCACATGTGCTTTGCTCGCTCGTGCCTTCCACATATGCGCCTGACCTTGAAAACATACATAAATAGTATGACTTGGAGCTGCAATCGCCACTACTGGTTTGCCTGAACCAGTGTGAACCGGCTGAATACCACCTCTACTAGCCATGCCCAGTTCCTGCAACTGTTTTAGCTGTTTCGTCCATGTGTTTTAGCCTCCAGGACCCTAATCATCTTTGTTGCTACCCTTTGTGCTCTTTCCAAAGCTTCTGCATCTTTTTTTATAATGTGGTGACCCAAACTGGATGCAGTATTCCAGGGGTCACCTTACTGCCGTTATAATTTTGAACAGTCACTAAACGAATGGTGGTAAGTCAAGGACTACCTGTTTTTTTCCCTAAGATTTCTTTTAAAATAGAAGCCACCTACAGCCCAAATGAATGGTTGAAAGTAAAGGACTGCCTACACTGGATTTTCATGGCTGCCGGTGGGAAAGAAAATTATATCTTGAAAATTATGCCTTGGAAGTCTTGGAAATGCTTCTGAGGGTTTGGGTTTGAAGAAAATGTTTTGAAAAAAGGACCTTTGCCTTCATTAACAATTTGTTAATTTGTTAATTAATAATAGAGTTGGAAGGAGAGGTAGAAGGCAGAGGTGGATTTTGAGGCTGAATCCAAAGGTACTCTCACCCTGCTTTAAGAAGAACCCTCTTTAAGAAGAGATTGGACAATTATTTGTCTGAAATGGTATAGGGTTTCCTGCTTAAACAGAGGGTTGGACTAGAAGACCTCTAAAGTCCTTCCCAATTCTGTATTCTGCTCTCCCCATTAGTATCTTAGCAGCAAATGATGTGGGCTGCTGTAGCCATACTGGGTTGAAGGCGATTTATTTTAAAACATTTTCAAGTAAGAAGGGCAGTGAGCCATATGTCTGACTGTGAACACAGCCCAATATAAATGGGTTTTAACATCATCCCAGTCTCCATTTTATTCTGTAAGGTCCCAAAATATACTTGAGTCACCAGAATGCCAAAGAGAGAGACTCAAGACGAGGCTTGCAAAAAAGCAGATTTTATTTATGGCCAAAAACAAAATACTGGGTGGAACTATATCCAGAACATACAGATACAATGCATGCAAGGAAATAGCCACAACTTGGGGAAGGTATGGCATCCTTTTATACCCTCAGAGACGTCAGTTTAGTACCCAATTCTGGCCTTCTAATTTAGGTTTGTGTATTCCTTGTTGCCCTGCAAGGGGGAATAAAAACTTCCCAATTAGTTTTATCTTAAGCATTTCTTTGTTTACTCAATTGGCCACTTAGCCCCCTGGCTCTGGAAGACAGGAGTTTATCCAAATCAAACATAAATTAGGGCTGAGGTGTAAATTATCCCTTTGTTGATGGCTGTAGTTTCAACTGAGATACGTACCATGCTTTTAGATAGCACAGAAAGAAGATTGATATGAGTTCAGGTCAAATGGCAGGGACATACGTTTGACAAATACCAGACATTACAGAGGCCTAATAACAATATGTTTCTAACAGGAGATACAAATATAAAGGCATAATATATGTGATACAAATACAAAGGCATATATGTATTACAGGAATCTAATGGTTACAGAATCTGGTATACCAGTATATCGTATTCTAGTATTATTTATTATATCCTTATTATTGTTTCCCTTCAATTCCTTATCTAGGGTACCTTGTTTTGAGTCAGTTTGATCTAGGCTTCATGAGACAGTAAAAAGCACACGATTAGTCCCAAAAACCCTCTTTTTATTTCAATGGCTGTGAATTCTGTTCATTCAAAACCCATAATGAGTCACAAATAGTTTGTAAAGAGTCCAACAAGTCTGCCACAATCCTTCGGGATAAGGTTGATAAGCACCCACCTTTATCTCCCTTGACACACTGCCAAAGATTTGCTAATTGGCAATTAGCTTTGCAAGGCCACATGGAGCACAGAGTCAAAACGGAAATTCAGAACTTAAACTGACCAGAATGAACAAAGTTGCTTCCTGCAAAGGCTCATGTGCCTTTGTTCCTCCTTTATGTCTTATGGGAAGAGCCAATTATTTCCAAGCCCTACTCCCGAGTTGTACCTTTTGTTTTAACTGTTTTTGCCTTCTGGCAGCTCTGTGCATGTGTTTACCAGGAACAGGCTCTCCCTGTTCCTCTGCCTCTGGAAACTCCAGGGGCAGCACATAACTTCCAGATGGCCCTGGCCCCCTCTCTGCCTCTGACGCAGAGTCCTTATTCGAGCTTTCCCCAGACTCCAGGACTGGCCCATGTTCCTCCCCAACCTTCTCATTGCCTGACTCTGCTGCCAGCTCCGCAGGCCACTAATAGACCATAACAATATATACGGGTAGTCCTAGACTTAATAATCATTCATTTAACAACTGTGTGCTCCTTGCCGTGGGTCCTCTGAGCGAGTGGTGGGTTGTCCCCCGGTTCGCACCAGTTCTATAGAAACGGTAGTAAAACCAGTGGGAGGCTCCGCCCATCGACCCCGACATCATCAAAATGCTTCTGCGCTTGCGCAGAAGAGTGCATGCACCGCCCCACTGCAAACAAGGGGTAAAGGTAAGTAGAATTCACCCCTGCTCGGAGCCCATCAAGCTCAGAAAGCTCCTAGGACTTCACAGTTCATCCCTGAGCATACAAATATTCTCTTCTATCACATTTAACAATGATTCACAGTTACAATGGGACTAGAAAAAAAATGACAACTGGTTGTCACACTTATGATTGTTGCAGCTTCCCTATGATCACATGATCAAATTTTGGGTGTTTGGCACTTGGCAACTGTCATGTATTCACAACAGTTGCAGTGTTGTAAAAGCAAAGTCAATGGAGAAAGTCAGATTCGCTTAATGGCCACATGAGTCACTTAACAACTGCAGTGATTTGTTTAACAATTGTTGCCAAAAAAGTCATAAAATTGGGCATGTCTCACTGAACAGCACCTTTACCTAATAATAGAGATTACAATTTGGGTGGGCATCATATCTAGTTAGTTGCGCCAAGGACAATCCAGGATATTCTTACTGGTGGAATGCTAGACTATCATCTTTATTCTGTCAATCAGACTGCGATAGTATCATGGCATAATAAATGCTTGTTGTGCCTCTGGAAGATGATGGAAAAAAGAAAGTCCAAAGTGGAAAAAAACAGTTTGTTTGATTTTACAGTTTCTAATAATTTTGGAGGCTGAAATCCAGGACTTTTTATTTTTTCTTAACTCTTGAACAAAAATATATAGTTTCCATTAGTCAGGAATGGAATTCTTTCCTACCTAGAACAGATGTAATTAGGGTGTATGAACACTAGAGGGCACTGCAGGATAAGAAGCAGTATTCCATCCCCCATCCCACTTCCCTTATTTGGGAAGAATTAATCCCTTCTGGGTCTTTCCACCTCTGGAAAGACCAGCTTTCAGAATATCTGTATAACAGAGAACAAACCGAGGAGGATTTTCCTGCAGTCTGGAAAGACTGAATTTCTAGCACTTGTACAAGGTATGTAACCACACCTGGTACAAGAATAGCCAGGGGAGAGAACATACCTCTTTTCAAGAATTGTTCCCTTCAAACCAGTGGTGGGTTACCCCCCGGTTCGCACTGGTTCTATAGAACCGGTAGTAAAACCAGCGGGAGGCTCCGCCCACCGACCCCGATGTCATCAAAAAGCTTCTGCACATGCGCAGAAGCTTCTGCATTTGCACAGAAGAGCGTGCATGCCAGAGGTGAAATGCTCCCGGTTTGGACCGGATCACCCAATCTGGTAGCGATGGAGGCAGGTAATTCCGAGAACCGGTTGCAAAAATCCCTGCCCCCCACCAACTCAGCTGGGATCGTCAGAGCCTTTTGAAAGCATTTTTTTACAACCGCTTCACCAAAGAGGTTGTAGAAAAAATGGTTTTAAAAGAAAAAAAATTGGCCACGCCCACCCAGTCACATTACCCCTCCCCCACCAAGCCATGCCCTTTACAATTTTACCATTTGATGCTGTTCATCCTCTGAATCCTTCCACTTATAGCCATCACTGTAAGTAAAGCTGAGAAGAGAAACAAGAGTTGTGGAGTATTGTAGAGTTGTGTTGATGGGCCTCCTCACTCAACCAGGCTGCTTATCCTTTGATGAGGCAATCTTAAAATCTCCAACCCGCATGCCGATTTTCGCAAACTGTTTGGACAGGTATTTGGGAGTACAATTATATATTGCATCACTGTGTGAAGAGTGAACAACTATATGTGGTCACCAAATCTTTTTAAGGTAGCCTCTGCCTTGTAACCGCAATAGCTGAAAATTGTTGACCCAATGTCATGCCATTTTGAGGCAGGGAGTATGGGAGAACCATACTGTAACCTCCAGAATAGGTTTTACAAAATTTTTGAGGTCCCCAAAGGTCCCCTTCTCTACAAAAAACGAACAAACATTGAACTCCTTCTATGAAATACGATCGATTATAGCTAGTCCTTGACTTATAACTGTAATTGAGCTGGAATTACAGTCATGATTGCTGTCATTTAGTGGGTCACCATGTGACCACTTCTAATTTTATGACTTTTTTTCTAGTGGTAACAGTAACAGAGTTGGAAGGGACCTTGGAGGTCATCTAGTCCAACCCCCTGCTCCCGCAGGAGACCTATACTAGGGATATGAACCGCCAATCTTTCTGATCGATAAGCTCAGCGTCTTAGCCACTGAACCACCTAGGGAGCCGCCTAGGTCATAAAGCTAATATTGCAGTTGTTAAGCAAATGCCACGATTGTTAAGTGAACATTATGGTTGCTAAGCGAATCATTGGGTATTTGTCTAACTTTCTGCTGCGTGTCTGGAGACGTCGGGAAGGAAAAACGCTGCAAAGGCTTGATAGTTGTAAGCGGTTTATTCCAACGGTCGTCAGCACCGTCAGCGTCAAAGAAAACAATCAATGCAAAGGCATACAAAGTCGGCGTTGGGAGCGGGCGCCTCCCAACGCTTTAAATAACGCGCCCAATAATTACAACAGCCCACCCGCCCTTCCGGCTTAGCGTAGCCCAGCCCCTGCATGAGTCAGCAAAACAAAACAAACCCTGGCTCTGACCGCATCGTGACCGACCGCCTATCACTTATGCTAATCACCTACCACCACCTGTGCAAATGACCCCGCCCAACGCCCCTTCCGCCGATCCAGGTCTGGGAAGCGCCGGGAACCAACTCCACAGTCACGGCGCCAGGATCCGTGGCTCCCGCCCTAGCGCTGAGTGTCGAGGGGATCTCGACAGGCGGCTCCCCCTACCAGGTGTCCTCCTGGAATACACAACACATGAATGTTAACCTCCTATTAGGGTTTTATATCAGCACCCCGGGGCCCGGGTTTATGTGGATACTTTTTATGAAACCGATCAAGTAGTCGACTAGCCCTCAAATTCGTAGCCGTAACCCATGAGGATTCCTCAAATGGATACCCCTTCCATTTGATTAAATACTTTAGTACTCCCCTGCTAAGTTTTGAGTCTAATATATTTTCGACCTCATAGTGATCCCCTTCCACTGGGCCTGGTCCTATTGTTTGTTCCCGAATGACAGCTATTGGTTTTAGGAGGCTACTATGGAACACAGGATGGACTTTCCCCAATAGCGGAGGTAGTTTTAATTCCACTGTAACGGGATTAATCACCTTTATAACAGGAAAGGGCCCTAGGTATTTGGGCCCCAGTTTACGACTGGGGGTTCATAGTTTTAGATATTTCGTAGACAAATAGACTAAATCCCCAACTACAAATGGTTTGTGGTCTGCTCTTTTCTTATTGGCTTGGTATTTATAAGTGTCAGTTGCTTTGTCCAACGCCTCTTTTATTCGGGGCCATAGACCTTTAATACGAGTAGCCCAACTATCTGGTAACACACTATTCTGGTCCTGGAGAGCCAATTCGGGGATCGCAGGAAAATCCTTACCGAAACAACTTGGAATGGCGTAACCCCCGTACTCCCATGAACAGTGTTATTATATGCCATTTCCGCAAAAGGGAGTAATTCAGACCAATCTGATTGTTGGTACGATACGTAACAGCATAAGTACCTTTCCACCATGGCGTTTGTTCTTTCTGCTGCTCCATTAGTACTGGGATGGAACCCAGAACTTAGACCTTGTGACGAGCCTAACATCTTTATGAAATTGCGCCAGAACATTGAGGTAAACTGTACGCCCCTGTGGGAAATAATACGCCGGGGTGCACCATGCAGCCGGTATATATGCCATAGAAAAAGTTTCGCCAACTTCCTAGCTGACGGCAAACCATGACACGGGATAAAATGAGCCTGCTTAGAGAAAAGATTGACTACAGTCCATATCACCGTGTTGCCACTACTCTCCGGGAGGTCTACAATAAAATCCATACCTATCTCTTCCCAGGGACTATTTGGTTCTGCTACTGACTGTAAAAGGCCGAGAGGCTTTCCCGGTCGAGGTTTAGTCCTTGCACACACTTTACACCTTTTTACATAATGTTCAACTTCTTTCCTTATACGTGGCCACCAGAATTGGCGTCTTACTAGGTGTAATGTTTTCAGGAACCCGAAGTGCCCTGCTGTTTTTGCATCATGACACCTCTGTAATACTGACTATCTTAACGACTCAGGGATATACAGCTTGGTTCCTATCCAAGCAAATCCGTTTCGGTGGGTCACTTTATCTCCATGTTCTTTCAACCAGGCATCCGTAAGCACTTCTCGACGTAAATCGTCTTCCCATGAAGGTGAGGACCTGTTATGCACCATTCGAGCCCACTGTTGATGATCAGGGATCATGGCTTGTACGACCTCTTCTCTTTTACTTTCAAATTGAGGAAGTCGCGACAGAGCGTCTGCCAAGAAGTTTTTCCCTCCTGGCACATATTTTAACTCAAAATCGAACCTTTGGAAATACTGTGCCCAACGTACCTGTTTTGGTGACAGGCGTCTGGGGCTTTGGAGTGCTTCTAGATTTTTATGATCCGTCCATACCTCGAATTTGGTACCACTGCCCTCTAACAAATGCCTCCAGGTAAGTAGCGCCCACCGCACAGCAAATGCTTCCTTTTCGCAAATAGCCCACCGTCGTTCTGTAGTTGTCAGTTTGCGGGACGTATAAGCGCATGGGTGCAACACCCCGTCACTAGTCCTTTGCAATAACACAGCCCCCACTGCAACATCACTAGCGTCGGCTTGTACAATAAATGGTAAGGTCGAATCAGGATGTCGTAATATCGGTGCCTGGGAAAATAGGGTCTTTAAACTGTCAAAAGCTTTTTGACAGGCAGGAGTCCACACTACTATTTGTCCTGGTCTCGCTTTCAGACCTAATTCTTTTGTACGAAGTAAATCGGTCAAAGGGAGAGCTATCTGTGCAAATGCGGGGATGAACTGTCTATAAAAATTTGCAAAGCCAAGGAAGCTTTGCAGCTGTTTCCGTGTTGTAGGCGCCTGCCATTCTAGTACTGTATCCACTTTCTTGGGATCCATCTCCAACCCGTTCTCTGAGATACGATACCCCAAATAGTCCAACTTTGTGCAGTGGAACTCGCACTTCGATAGTTTGACGAACAGTTTTGCCTGTAACAATTTACTCAAGACCTGTCTCACCAAGGCTGTATGTTCTTCCATCATTCTGGTATAGATTAGAATATCGTCCAGATATACCAGGACACCTCGATATAAGTGCTCATGCAATACCTCATTTATCACTTGCATGAAAACAGCGGGAGCACCTTGCAGACCAAACGGCATTACCTTAAATTTATAGCTACCTAAAGGGCAGTTGAACGTGGTCTTCCACTCATCGCCTGGCTTTATACGTACTCTGTAGTACGCCTCTCGTAAGTCTAACTTTGTGAACACTCGTCCGGTTGATAAGGTAGCCAGTAGATCTTTCATTACTGGAAGAGGGTACAGGTGTTCGACACATACCGCATTCAACCCCCGAAAGTCCACACACAAACGTAAACTGCCGTCCTTCTTTTCGCGAAATAAAATGGGGGCGGCCATATGTGACCGACTGGGTTGGATGAAGCCCCTGGCTAAGTTTTTATCAATATATCGTCTGAGTTCTTCCAACTCTAGTTTTGTCATAGCATACATTCTTGGCTTTGGCAACCGAACACCCGGTTTTAGTTCTATAGCGCAATCAGTCGCTCTGTGAGGGGGTAGTACCTCACACTCCTCTTCGTTAAACACTTCTGCTAAGTCTCTATATATAGCAGGATATCCTAATTGTGATGAGTCAGCTGAAATATCTCTCTGCAACCCCGCCTGCCCGACTCTGGCCTCTGGTTCTGGCTCTGGTCCGACACTTAATCTCAGGTGTCGGTAACCACCTTCCCACCATATGTTGGGCCTCCATTTATCTAACCACGCTAGACCTAAAATAATAGGTTCCACTATTGTGTCCACAATAACAAAACGAATGTTCTCCCAATGTTCCCCCATTTCCATGCGTACTAACTCGGTAACCCGAGTTGCAGCCGTGCCACCCAGGAGAGAGCCATCCATCTGCTCAAAACGAATGGGATTTTGTAATTTGGCTGACTGCAACCCCAACTCTATGGCTACGCTTTTCCGGATGAGACACCGGGTACACCCCGAATCTATCAGGGCATCTCGTTGGACTGCCCTTGTAGTCAGAAGGTTTCTCAGAGTAATCGGAATGACAAACGGATGTATAGGATCACTCACCATAGGATCAACTGGCGCCTCCTCATCGCTGCTGTCCGGAACCAGCGAGACACTGTCCCGGTGGAGGGGCCCGTCTGACCCTCCATTCGTCCCTCGAGTACCTCGTAACGCCATGGGGGTAACCACTCTGGACCTCTCTGACGACGAACGTGCCCGTTCACGGCCTCTCCCAGTTGACTGTGGTGGACCTCGTGTAGTGGTGAGCGGAACAGGAGGTATGGGACAGTCGGCTACACGATGGCCCAACTGGTTACACCTGAAACAACGAATTGTCCCCCTCCCCACAGGGACTAGAGAACGAGGTGTGGAGGTGTCCACTCCTTTTGGGCTCACTGGTCGTCCTATGGGCTGACGAGGGGGAAAAGGAAGGCTACTCACTCCCTGAGTACGAAATTCTCGTAGGCCGACATCTAAATCGACCGCTGCGCTGAACCATTCCGACAGCTTAGGTGGCAGTCCTCGATAAACACATGCTTGCCGCAATTCTCTGTCCAATCCTAGACGGAATTGGTGCACTAGGAGACGTTCAGGCCATGTACGGAGCCGACCAGCCACAGTGCGGAATTCTTTTACATACTGTCTCGCCAGTCGACCCCCCTGCTTAATGGCTACCAAGTCGCTTTCAAGCAACTGTGTCCTGGACTGGTCTTCGAACCGGCAGCGTAATGCCTCTAGGAAAAGTCCCACACTAGCCAGTTCTTTTGCATGGTCGCTATGCAGATCAGCGACCCAATCTGCTGCCTCACCTGTCAAGACAGCGGTGATAGCAACCACCATAGCCCATTGGGACGGATAGAGACGGCCAAAAAGATCCATATAACTTAGTATTTGGCTCAAAAATAAGGAAACCCTATCTGCACTACCATCAAATGTGGCCTGTATGGGGGGTGGGCCCCAGTACTGTGGTTGAGGGGTGCCCACCCCCGGCAGCCAAAACGGGGCTGGGGCCCCCGGCTGGGCATCCTGGAAAACCTCTCTTTGCTGAGGGGTAGGACCACGGGGCCCCCCTTGGCCCTGTTGAGACCCAGACCATCGCAAAGCATATTGGTCTTGATCCACCCCTCGTAAGGACCCCCCTACCGGGGGTGCGGGACCAGAGGGGAGGGGGTCTCTTTTGCCGGGTCTGTACCCCCCCCTTTCAATGCGCAGTTTCGGACTTGCCAACTGGAAACGGGTTCCGGAGCTGCTGCGGGTCTCCCCATGACTCTGCCACGATTCTTGACTTGGCGCGCATGGTTGCCAGGAGGGGGCATCTCTGAAGCTCCCCTCTCCAAACTTTTCACGTAAGACATCCAGGATGGAAGCTCCTAGTCCCGTGGAATGGCTCCAATCACACTCCTCGTCGTCCAGCCATCTGCGCTCCCTCCACCCCTGGAAGGACGTTTCCCCCGACTGGGGAGAGAGGGGCTTCGAACCGGTGAGTGCAGAGCTCTGCCACCATTCCCCCATATCAGGTTTCACTGTACTAGGACCGGGAGCTTTGTCTTCTACAGAGGCTGCCTCTCCCTGCACCAGTTTCTCCTTAGGGCGGACCACTGGCAGCTCCCCCTTCTCAGCTACCTGAACACCTGGAACAGCCTCCACCACGGTGTCATCCGCCGTTTCCTCCTCTATCACCAGCGAGACGACCGTCGTGCCTTCCGCCATCCCAGGCTCAGCCCCGACGGGATAGACCAGCGTAAAGGATGCAAAACGCCGACTTTCTGTCTAACTTTCTGCTGCGTGTCTGGAGACGTCGGGAAGGAAAAACGCTGCAAAGGCTTGATAGTTGTAAGCGGTTTATTCCAACGGTCGTCAGCACCGTCAGCGTCAAAGAAAACAATCAATGCAAAGGCATACAAAGTCGGCGTTGGGAGCGGGCGCCTCCCAACGCTTTAAATAACGCGCCCAATAATTACAACAGCCCACCCGCCCTTCCGGCTTAGCGTAGCCCAGCCCCTGCATGAGTCAGCAAAACAAAACAAACCCTGGCTCCGACCGCATCGTGACCGACCGCCTATCACTTATGCTAATCACCTACCACCACCTGTGCAAATGACCCCGCCCAACGCCCCTTCCGCCGATCCAGGTCTGGGAAGCGCCGGGAACCAACTCCACAGTCACGGCGCCAGGATCCGCGGCTCCCGCCCTAGCGCTGAGTGTCGAGGGGATCTCGACAGTATTTTTTGTGCTGGAAGTAAACACTGGAAAACAGGTAAAAAAAATGTCAAAAATCATGGTCATATGACTGCAGGACTCTGCAAATGGTCATAAAGGTTAGCGGATTGCCAAACACCCATAAGGTGATCACATGACCATGGAAATGGGTGTGGCCATCAGGACTTCAAAATCAAGTTGTAAGCACCCAGGGGGTGGAGGCAGGGTAAGCAAATGGTCATTAAGCAAGGACTACCCGTAACCAGATTGCGTGGATTCCTCTTCATGTTCAAATAGATGGATGACAAACTCTGGGATACTTTGGATTTTTGCACTGAGCAGGGATGAGCTTGATAGCCTCAGTTGGGCCCTTCCATTCTTATCATGTTATGTTCCTGTCTACCCTACATCATTACCACAGGTACAGTGAATTCCATCCTCCTCCCCCAAACTGTTTATTGCAAGTACCAGACACAGATTTATTGCCTGTTTCTGCTAGACGCAGTGTTTTGTTATGTGGAAAAGTATATTTTGCTACCAGCAGCTTTTAAATTTCATGGACTAAATATAACTATAGGGATTGTACTACTGTACCAGGAAGCAAGAACTTGGAAAATGTTTGGCATATTTGGAAAAAGAAATAACATGGCTGCAGTTTTATGCTGTGTTTCAGGAAAAATGTGAATTTTGGCTCGGAGAAGGGGGAAGACAATAGTGAGCTGGTAAAGAAAGTGTAAGAAAGGAACTCAAAACAACTCCTTGATTGTGTTAAGTAAAAGGTGGGGATATAACAGACTTTCAAGATTTGGTTACAATCAGGTTCGCAAATGTGAGCGCACGCACCAACTCCGTGTATACACAGCGCCTTCTGTGCATGTGCAGAGTGTAAAAAATGGGACATGATTACATCCTGGTGGGTGGGCGGAGCATAGCTGATTGTCAGAGCTGATTCTGGTAACCTTTTTAAAAAACTTTTTTAAAGCATTTTTTTACTACCGGTTCCCACTAATAGGTAGTAAAAAATGTTTTTAAAAAGTTAAAAAAAGGTTCCACGTGATCGTTGGAACCTTTTTTTTTAACCTAGTTTTTATCACTACCTGTTTGCCCGAACCTGAGTGAACTGGTAGCATTTCACCCCTGCCCAGGGCCGGATTTAGATGAAAAGAGGCCCTAGGCTATTCCACTTATGAGGCCCTTTCACCTATAGTGAAAGTGTAATTTTAATTTTGCTAACAATTTGAATGTAGGCCCCTCTTGATCTTGAGGCCCTAGGCTGAAGCCTAGTTAGCGTATAGGAAAATCCGCCCCTGCCCCTGCCCCAGAGTAGTTGCTAAGCAACCAGTTGTAAATTGAGGATTAGCTGTATTTTCTGATCCTGCCTACATTAATGAGCTGACAGAAGGAAAAAAAAATCTCCATTAAACTATTTCTTAAATTCGGTGAAAAACACTTAGGAACATACTATATAGGTGTGCTACATTATTACTGATACACACTCTGCATCATATGTGTGTTTGTGTGTATCTGCAACATGTCCTGGTTAAAGCAAAGACAGTTCACCAGAGCAATGTATGTAGTTAGATACGTTAGTCAGGGCTGATCCTGAATGCAGGAGGCTGACTTTCTGTTATGTAAATCCAGATGGTATATTTATGTACATGTATCTTGTTCTGCATTCTGACTGAGACATGCCCCACATGTTAATGGTCCTCCTCCTTCCTCCCTTTCAATAATCTCTCTATTATCGCCTGGGTTTTCTCTGGCTACTTTCATCCAGAGGTTCAGGCTGAACGGGTAAAAGGGAGGAGTGTTTCTCTGCCTGTGATGTCATTCTATCTGCAGTGGTTCAGCATTCACATTCTAGTCACCAACTGCTAGATCTACAGAGAGGCAGCTGGGCATCCTGGTGACTTCTTTCATTTCCCTGGTGAGGGTGGGAAACCCCTTAAAGATCTGTTACGATATTTTCAGGATCAGACTCAATAAGTAGATTAAGAGTTAGATATTCAAATAAAGCACTGTTTATTTACAGAAGGCATTCTATATTCACTGAATATTCACAGATAGAAGAACAGAAGGAAAGCATACAGCTCCTTATATATACATGGGGTGGAGCTAGATATAGGAGTGGTTAAATATGAATATATTAAATAGAGAAGAATAAGTTAACCCCTGATACCCTGGTCATGTATTATTTACATAAAGGAGAATAAGGCATTTACTTGTGACAAATCCCCCTCTAAATGCCGATTCGATATATAACAATAATTACATTCAGATTCTGAACAATATAAAACTTGTAACTTAGAAGTCAAATATTTGTGCTGCTTAGAGGGTAAAGGCTTTGTTAGTATGTCAGCAATTTGCTCTGACGTTTCACAATGGACTGCTTTAATAAATCCATCTTGAGATAACTGCCTCACATGTTTGAATTTTATATCTATATGTCTGGATCTTTGTCCAATGGCATCAGATCTAGATATTTCAATAGCAGCCTTATTATCTTCATGTATGATAAATGGTAATGAAGGTTTCATCCAGGTGTCTGACAACAAGTCATTAAACCATACGAGGTTATTTGAGGCTTTAGACAAACAGACATATTCTGCCTCAGTCGTTGATGTGGCTACTAAGTCTTGTTTACCAGTATACCAGTAAACTGGACAATTGTTAAGAAAAAATATATAACCAGATGTGCTTTTTCTACATGTGGTGTCGCCAGCCCAATCTGCGTCGGCGTAACATGTGAGGATGGGCTCTTTGACACTATTGGGTTCCAATAATAAACAAAAATCTAAGCTATTTTTCAAATATCTTAATATTCTTTTGACAGCTTCCCAATGATATACTAGTGGTTTGCTGACGTGTCTAGACAACAAGTTGAGAGGCAAAGCGATATCAGGTCTGGTCCAATTGGAGATATATAGAAGGGAACCGATGACTGATCTGTAAAGTGTATTATCTTTAAATTCAGGGGATGACTCATCTGTGTTCCTCAGGAAATCAGTTTGCATGGGAGTATCACAGGGTTTAGCATTGTTTAAGTTACATTTGTTCAGGAGTTCTATAATCTTATCTCTTTGAGAAAGTTTGAATCCCTTTTTTGTTTTACTAATTTGAACTCCAAGATACTTATTTACCTTACCTAATGATTTCAAAGAGAAATGTTCATTTAGTTTCGTTACAAATGTTTCTCTCTTCTCTTTGTGTTTACCTATATACAAAATATCATCCACATAAATTAACACGAATTCTAAAGAGTCATCCTCTTTTTTAACAAAGAAACAGTTATCAGCAGTAGTGGCATTAAAATTCATAGTTTTGAGCACTTTGACTAAACATTCATACCATCTTTTGCCAGATTGTTTCAGCCCATATAAACTTTTATTTAGTAACCACGTTTCATTTTTGTTTGTATATTGACTGTGAGGCGCTCTTACATATATCTCTTTATCTAATTTTGCATGTAGATATGCAGTCTGTATGTCGTATTGGAATACATCAAGGTTAAGTGCTGATGCTATGACCAGTGCAGTTTTAACACTCTCAGTTCTTACTGTGGGAGAGTATGTATCCGTGTAATCCTCGGGATATTTTTGTGCATAACCTTGAGCAACTAGTCTAGCTTTGTATAAGGTGTTGCCTCCTTCTAAGTTTTTGATTTTATATATCCATCTAGTACCAATAACAGTTTTATCTTTAGGTGCATGTGTAGGTGTGAATACATTTAATTTCTGCAAACTATCCATCTCTTTAGTCATGGCTGATTCCCACTTTTCCTTTTCTTCAGGGGGAAGTTTTAGCACTTCCTCGTATGTGTTTGGTGTTGATGTTTCTCCATCCATATACATTATATAATCTTTGTATTTGTTTGGTATTTGGTTTCTGTTATTCCTGATTGTTCTTTTTGGTTTACTATCATTGTCATGTAAATATCTAGCTTCCTTTTTTGTTAATGAATCTGTCTTTATTTTGTATTGACTGTTTGTCCATGTTTTGTTTTTGTTTTTATGTATGTTGTGATTGTATTCTTCTCCAGTTCTTTCCTCTTGGTGTTTAGTGTTTGTATAGTTGTTTGGGAAAATTTCATTAAGATGTATTTTAGATCAGTTGGCCTGTTCATGGAATACAGCCGTTCTGGAAACTATAAATCTGTTATTATTATCGATAAATCTGTACCCTTTTGTGCCTGTTTCATAACCCATGAACCTGAGTCTCCTAGATACGTTCTCACCTTTACGTCTTAATTGCTTAGGTATGTGTACGTTTGCAGTGACTCCAAATATGTGCATATGAGCTATTTTGGGTTTCCTATTATACATCATTTCATATGGTGTCTTGTTAACAATGCTGGACCAAGTTCTATTTTGTGTATAATTGGAATATTGTAAAGCTTCTGACCAGAATTGTTTTCCTAAGCCAGCATCTTCTAATGTGCATCTAATCATGGTTTGTAATGTCGAGTTCTTTCTCTCTGCCACTCCATTTTGGAATGCAGAGAAAGGGCTAGACGTGTAATGTAACATCCCTTTGTCTTTAAGCCATTGGGAGAATTCTTTTGACATGAATTCACATCCCCTATCTGTCATAATTTGTTTTATTCTAATATTATGTTGTGTTTCTATACGTTTGTAAAACTCCTTAAATTTCTGAAAAGTTTCATCTTTGTGCTTTAGTGTATAGACAAAGCCATAACGACTATAGTCATCCACAATGGTTAGGAAATAACGTTTTCTATATGTGATTGATGGTGTTAATGGACCAACTAGGTCCATGTGTACCAAATCAAAAATTTTGTTGGTTGATCTTGTTGATTTTTTGGGTTTGGGGCTAGTTTTGAGATTTAGATACTGAGCATTCCAAATAGTTTTTACAATTTTTTATTTTAACACCTTCAGCATGTTCAGTCATCTTTTGAACTACGGGAAAACTGGCATGTCCTAATTTCCTATGTAAGACATGAGCACACTCATCATGAATTGGTTTACCAATATTAGGTATTTTGTTGTTGGGTGTGTCTTTGTGATTATGAATAATCTCATGTTCCTCATTGTCACTATTACTACTGCTTTCGTTGTCTATGTTATTGTTATCTTCCATGTTGGAATCAATGTTGTGTAACCATTTTTCTTTTGTCATTAGATAAGGTAGACCTCCTTTAATAATCACAGTACCTATGTTTGTTCTGTTTTTCTCTAATGTTGCTTTTCCTTTTGAGAACACAATATTTATGCCAGAATCTCTGCTTAGTTTTATTGCACTAAGTATGTTATGAGGTATTTCAGGTATTAACAATACCCCCTCTATTTTTCCTAGGCCAGGTAAGGTTATATTTCCTCTACCTATGACTTGAACCTTCTCTTGATTAGCTACCTTAATTACGAATTTATCCTCTACAAATGAAGATAGTATATTTTTATTATTTGTAGTGTGGTTGGTTGCTCCAGAATCGATAAGCCAGTCATTGTCCTCTGTCTGTTGTATGTTAGTGTTGTCATGTTTGTTTAACCCATTCAGTGAACCAGACTTTCTTTTTTTTTTTTAAAGAAGTTTTATTGATTTTCCAAAACAAAAAAAGAAAATATACAATCAATCTCTGCTATCGGAGGTACAGTGTATTTACAGTAAAGTGAAACAAATAATGGTAAACATAAGGTTTCAGTCTTAACTATTCATGAACTATACAAAATGACTATAATACATGTGCCAGGTCAAATTTCAAAAGTCATGTTTTCGTCTTATTTTTAAGCCAATGGTACCAAATACCCCATACATCATAGTATCTTGAGTTTTCCTCATTTTTTAACTCGCTTGTCAGTTTCGCCATTTCTGCGCACTCTAAGATCTTATTTATTAGAGTATCTTCTGAGGGTAAAAGTTTGTTTTTCCACCATTTTGCGAAGGCTAATCTAGCCGCAGTTATAATCTGAATTATCAATTGGGTTTTGTTGTTGTTTAAGGCCTCTTCAGTTATGCCTAAGAGGAAAAGTTCCGGGAGTAGGGCTACCTCCTGTCCTGTTATTTCACAGAGCCAGTGTTGAATTTTGGACCAATACTTTCTAGACTCAGGGCAAGTCCACCATAGATGATAGAAGGTGCCAACCGATTTTCCACATTTCCAACATGTGGGAGAGAGATTTGGGAACATCTTAGCTAGCCTTGCTGGGGCTAAATACCACCTATGAAGCAATTTGTAATGATTTTCCCTAAACGTTGTCGATTTAGTTATTTTATAATTTCTATTCCAAGCTATCTCCCAATCGTTGAAATTTAATCTATGTCCTAAGTTTTTTTCCCAGATGTTTAATTGTCTTTTTGCTATAGACTCTGCCTTATCTTCATCTAGTAAAAAGTGATAAATTTTTGTTAACATTTTTTTTTCTGGTCCCCAATTATTTTGTCAAAATTTCCATGTTTCGCTGCTATTCCAAATTTGTCTCTGTCTTTTTGAAATCTTGAATTGATCCGAATATAATTCCACCAGTCCAAACTAAAGCCCTGCTCTCTCAATAGCTCCAGGGATTTTAGTTTCCCTTCTTCATCGAGGATGTCTTTACATGTACCCCATTTTTGATCATCTCTCCTAATTGGAGCCGCCAGTGCTTCTATAATAGAGAGCCAAATGGGTACTTTAGTATAGATTTTCTGTCTAATTTCGGTCCATGTACAGATGAGGGTCTCCCTGATTTTATGCTTATGAAAATAGGATTTTTTCTTATTCTTTATATCCCAGAGATGAGAGTGCCATCCTTCTAGGAGGTCATGGCCTTCCAAAGTCAGGGTTCTCCTATCCTGTAACTTGATCCACTCCTTGATCCAAATTAATTTTGCAGCCTTTTGATATAGTTCCCAGTCAGGGAGCCCAAAGCCTCCCAGATTCCTTTTCCCTTGGAGTATCTTAAAAGAAATCCTCGATTTCTTACCCTCCCACAAAAAGTTCCTGATGTGTTTGTTCAGGTCCAAAAAGAATTTCTTGTCTAGTGTTAGCGGGATATTTTGGAATAGAAACAGAATTTTTGGTAGGATGTTCATTTTGATCGCTGCAATTTTACCAATCAGAGACAATTTGAGCTTTTTCCACCTTTCAAGGTCTTGGTATGTTTTCTGTAAAAAGGGAGTGTAATTATCCTCTTTTAGTGAGGAAAATCTCGCGGTAATCCATATTCCCAGATACTTTATTTTCCTAACTGTCTGGAGGCCTAATGATTTTTCCAACTCTTCCTTTTGTAAATCTGACTTTCTATCTTTTGAGTTATCCCTGCCCCCTCTATGTTCCCTATAGATGGGTGGACTTCTATATCTATGTCTATCAATTGATGACTGTCTGTTTTGATATCTATTTCTATGGTCAGGATTTTTTCTATTTCTGAGGAGTTTTGGACAGTCTCTCCTATTATGTTCTTTGGATCCACAGTTGTGGCATCCTATTGGTTCATGATATCTTTCTTGAAAAACTACCCTCTTATATTGTTTATGTTCCATGTGATTATTACAACGACTTCTCCTTGAATTATCTTCAGATATTAGCTTGTTAGATAGACTTTCTATGGATAAATATCCTAAATTGATTGTGTCTAAATGAGATATATAGTTATCCCACGATGGGTCTAGTGAGTTAATGATAACACTCTTCATTGTTTGATCTGAAATTATTTCCCCCCTTAAATGCAGTTCTGCTCTAATTTTGTTTAAAGATATTAAATGTTCACTTATGGTAACCCCTGGCTTTATCCTAGCTGAGAAGAAATCTTTAGACATTCTTGTTGTAGTGGCTACACTTTCACTGTGAAACAATTTAAACATGCATTGAATAATTTCTGATACAGTTAGATTTTGCTTAATACTGTGGTACATGGCAGGAGATATACTGGAAATTAATAAGAAAAATGCCCTATGGTGCAGACAGTCTAATTTTAGAGTCCAAGGTCTTTTTGGGGGATTAGTGATAAAAAATAATAAGTTTTCTTTTAGAAAGACAACCTGGAGCTGCTGACACCATTCTTGCAAATTAATGCCATCTATTCTCAGTTTTGGGAAATCATTGGGTAAATTCCCAATATTGTTGGATCCATTACTTACAACTGGAGGTAGTCCGTGGTCTTGCAAATGTTGAAAGTTACAAAATGGCGTGGGTATGCTTGCGACGATTCTGAATGGTTCTCTCTGTTCTTCATGTCCTTCGAAGTTGTCTGTGTAGTCTTCCACATGCGCGTTGTTCATTTCGCTCCTGAAGCCGTCGTGAGAGGTTCTCGCTGCGGCAGCTCCCTCACATCGCTCTTCTTCTGAGGAATCGGTCTCCAGATCGATCTTGGGAGTCCTGGTGATAGCAGGCGCTCGCTTTCTTTGGTTGAGAATGCTGGTCCCTGGGATCGTCTGTGGCGTGGGGTGGTATCTGCAGGGCTCTCTGGGTTCAGGCGTCGGCGCTTTCGTCGTTTGAATAGAAGTGGGTGGATTCTGAGATGTTTGTTTGCTTGCTTGCCTTTTCGTTGATTCTTTAGTGATTTTCAATTTTGGTCCAAAAGCAGCAAAGAGCGTTTTCATTGCTGATTTTACTTGCATATCTATCGAAGTCTCTTCAATCTCTGTGTCTGATTCTTCTGAGGTGTAAATTTTCTCTTTTTCATTTCTTGCATCGAGTAAGGCTTTTCGTGCCAGGTATTTTGAATCTAGCTTTCTGTTGGCTTTGCTTCGCTCATCTTAGGGGTCTGTTGAAACCAAGATGGCTGCCATTCAAAATTTTGCGCGGGACTGTTAGTTTTCTTTTTCGCTGTATTTTTATTTTCAGGCAGATCGCTCACCGTTTTTGAGTCTTTAGATTTATTCGTAACGATGTGCTTCTCTTTCGCTGCTCCGTTGTTTTTTAATATTTCTTGGAGGTTCGCGATGAGATTTTCATCGTTCTTTTGGCTTTTTAAGAGTTTTAGTATCTCTGACCTGAGTTCGTTGTTTTCTATTTCGTTTTCTTCTTGGTCATCAGTCTCATCCATTGTTTCTTCATTGTCAGTAGTGCAGTCTTCAGATTCTCTCGATATTGTATTCGTGGACTCATCGATTATTTCTTGATCTGCTTCCATTTCTTTGCTGTATGCCCTGGTGTTGGGTCTTTCTCTTTTATTTCTGGAGTTTTCTCTCTCAGACATATTTAAAGTTTTATTGAGTCAATTAAACCATCCTCTGCTACCAGATTTGTTATGATATTTTCAGGATCAGACTCAATAAGTAGATTAAGAGTTAGATATTCAAATAAAGCACTGTTTATTTACAGAAGGCATTCTATATTCACTGAATATTCACAGATAGAAGAACAGAAGGAAAGCATACAGCTCCTTATATATACATGGGGTGGAGCTAGATATAGGAGTGGTTAAATATGAATATATTAAATAGAGAAGAATAAGTTAACCCCTGATACCCTGGTCATGTATTATTTACATAAAGGAGAATAAGGCATTTACTTGTGACAAGATCGAAGTGAATAAGTAATTGCAGGAGAAGAGATTTCCTGTTTTCCAAGGAAAGTCATGACAGGTAGAAAAAGACCATCACTGAATAAAATCCACAGGATTTCTTTGGGACACTGTTAGCCCTATTATGTAGACCAGACTAAAAAAATCAACTCCACAGGAAGATTAAAGTGACTTTTATTATGATTGTCTGTGGTAGTGTTTGTCAGATTTGGCTATTTTAAGATCAGTGGTGGGTTGCCCCCGATTCGCACAGGTTCTATAGAATCGGTAGTAAAACCGGTGGGATGCTCCGCCCACCGACCCCGACATCATCAAAATACAAGTGAAGCAAGTGCGTGCATATGGCCCTATTGCAACCAGTAGTAAAGGTAAGTAGAACCCATCCCTATTTAATATATATAGATTTCAACTCCCAGAATTCCCCAGAATGGGACTCTCTAATAGCCAGTTTGGTCTAATGCAGAGGTGTCAAACTCAAGGCCCGGGGGCCGGATCGGCCCACGGGGTGCTTAGATCTAGCCCACAGGGCTGCCCTGGAAACAGATCTAGCTCACGGGGCTGCACTGGCAGTGCCTCTGCCAGTGAAAATGGAGCTTGGGAGAGTTGCATGCAGCCCTCCTGAGCTCCGTTTTTACTGACAGAGGGTTGCAGGAGGATGTCCCAGCCAAAAACAGAGCTTGGGAGCCCGTTTTCACTGGCAGAGTGCTCGGGCCACCACAGGCACTCCCAACATGAGTGACATCAAGCTATCCACGCCCCCACCAAGCCTCCAAAAGAAACACAACCCTGTTGTGGCCCTCAATGAAATCGAGTTTGACACCCCTGGTCTAATGGTTAAGGTATTAGGCTAGAAAGTAGGTGACCAAGTCCACGTAAGCCATGAAAGCCAGCGAGGTGATTTTGGGCCGGCCACTCTCTCTCAGTCCAATCCACCTCATAGGGTGGTGGTTGTGGAGAAAATGGGAAAAAGAAGGTGTATTAGACGTGTTTGCCCTGAATTATTTGTAAAAATAAAGGCGGGAAAATTGAGACATAAGGAATGGCCTTGCAATTCACAGTGGCCCATAGTAAGTTTTATCAGAACATGCCCATAGCAACTCCTGAATCTCAAGATGCAAATGTTTCTTCTGAGACCATTGTTCTTTGTAGAGAACAAAAGAGCCCTGGAAGTAACCAGACATCTATTATATTTTTGCACAAATTATTTCAAAATTTGCGCATGTCCAAGATGGCGGCGCCTGCTGGGATCGCGATCTGAGGCCGGGGCGCCGACCTACCTTTTGGGTCCTTTGGGGGTTGTTTTGAAGACCCAAGACCCCAGGACCGGTTAGGGGAGCTCCCTGCCAGTATGGAGAGGGTTTTCTCTCCCTCCATGACTGAGCAGAGAGGAAGAGCGGAAGAGCGATGTTGGGAGCGGCAGGCAGCTCAGATGGGCGGCGATGGCGTTTTCCACAGCCGGAGGCTGCCTGAGTATTGGAACAGCGTCGCATGGTGAGATTCTAAGCCCGGGGGGGGGGGTTGCCCGAAGAGTTGGAAGATGTGTCGGGCACCCTGAAGATCTCTGGGATGCTGCCAGGCTCGTTCATGGTGCTGGTGACGATGGCGCGGTGGCTGTGGCGTTGGCGATGGCTGTGGTCTGTCTGGCGGTCAGAGGGCATTCGTAACCCCCCCTTGGAGTTGGAGCTGGGGGGGCAACGAAACAACAAGAGGTCGCTGGCGACCCCCCCCTTGGAGTTGGAGCTGGTGGAGATGGGGGGGGGCAATGAAACAACAAGAGGACGCTGGCGACCACCCCCTTGGACTTGGAGTTGGAGCTGGGGGGTGGGGCAATGAAACAACAAGAGTGGGAGACCTGCAACCACAGTTGGGGCTAGGACCTGGTGTGATATCTTTTCTCAGGCCTTAGGAGGCCTCAAATTGTGGTTGTGCGGGGGCTGCAGGCTTGAGACAACTGCCCCATTTTCTGTCCCATCTCTCTCTCCTACAGTGTTCCCCGTTAAGACCGGGCCCAATTGTACCAGCTGTTAGCCCGTGGGACTCACGTGTCACTATATTTATTACTATCTAAACCACCCTGATTGTGGAGAGGGCTATTTCCATTTGAATCGGAGGATGGTACATTGCTGCATCCCATTGGCTGAGGGGGCTGGACATCAGTTTGACCACTGTGAGAGGGTGGCCTGGATATCGGGGCCCCTGGGGGCTGAACCGGGATGATTTTACATATATGCACTTTGTCAGTGGAGGGGATTTGACCATCGGACCAACCGCCATGGGAGGGCAGTTTTTGGACCTGACCCCCGGATGCTGTCTGTTTGCATCGGTTCATTGCTGCCATCTCACCAGAAGAGGGGGCTGACCAGGTGACCTAACCACCATGAGAGGGTGGTGGGATCTATTGCCCCCCTTGGATTGTGGTCGTCTTGGTTCCGGACTTTGTCCCCTGTTGTGAGGGGACAGTGGACTTGGTCCTGTAAATATGTTTTTGAGACCTCCCATTTCTTTGTCTTCTCCCCTGGTCCTTTTCTATAGACCCTTAGGATATGGTCGTGTTTACCTGTTATGGTCAAGATGTACTCAGCAGCGGAGCTTCTTGGTCTGCGAGACTCCCCCCTCTCACAGGCTTGGCCCTCCACTCTATCGAGGGCCTACCTCGATGACGGGCTTTGGAACCCCGAGAGGTGGCATGCCGCAAAGAGGGGGCTGCAGGGTTTTTTAAAATTGTCTCTGTTTAAACTTTTAAGGGGTCTGGGGAGGGGGGAGGGGGGTTGGATAGGAACTAGGGTTGTGGGTTTGGGGGATAACCCACCAAGGGGAGGGTTGGGCCAGGCCATGACACGTGGCGGGTGAGTGTGGGGGATCTGGGGGTAATGGGGGGGGTATCAAGCTTGTCCAGACTGTGTTTCCATATCATGTTAAGGGAGCATGCACCCGCTGTCTTCAAGCGGTAGGGCGCTCCGGCCCCCAAAGCTCTACTCGTTTTCCAGGTTGCACAGACCCTCAGGGCCTGGGCCTTCGACTGATGTTGTGCAACGCCAGGTCTGTAGTAAATAAAGGCCCCCTCATTTGTGATCTTGTTCAGGAGGGGGGAGTGGACCTGGCAGATATTACGGAGACCTGGTTGGGCCCAGAGGGAGGGGTCTCTCTGGTAGAAATGTGCCCACCAGGCTTCCATGCATTCCATCAGCCGAGGTCACGGGGGAGAGGCGGGGGAGTAGCAGTTATTATTAGAGAAGGCCTTAGGCCAAGGGAGACCACTGTTCCTCAGATGGCCGGTTGTGAAGTGAGGCCATGGGGTTCAGATGGGTTTGCTGATCACGTACCTGGCTCCCTGCCACGTGGCTGCAGCCCTGCCCGAGCTACTCAACGTTATCGCCGTGGTGGCGGTTGATACTCCCAGACTTATGGTCATGGGGGATTTTAACCTGCTGCCTGTGGGTGAGGGTCTGAGGTGGCTCAGGAGTTCATAGCTTCCATGACGGCCATGGACCTGACCCAGCTAATTCATGGCCCTACGCACATGGGGGGAAACACACTGGACTTGGTTTTTGTCTCTGGACAGTGGTTGAGTGATCTTGAGATAGGGGACATAGTCATCGAGCCCTTGTCATGGTCGGATCACTATCTCCTTCGCCTTGACCTTCGAACCGAGGTACCCCGCTGCAGGGAGGCGGAACCGGTAAGATGGTACTGCCCCAGGTGCCTGATGGAACCTGATAGGTTCCAGATGGATCTTGGGCCAATCTCTGAGGATCTCGCTCTCGCCTCAACTGGAGACCTAGTGGCCACCTGGGACAGGGCGGCCACTGGAGCTCTGGATCGAGTTGTGCCTTTGTGGCCTCTGACCCGGTGCCGATCTCACCTGGCTCCTTGGTTCACCGAGGAGCTGAGGGAGATGTGCTGGAAAAGATGCCTAGAGAGTAGTTGGAGGGCTAGTCTTTCTGAATCCAACCGGACACTGGTAAGATCTCATATTAAGAATTACCCAGTGGCGATAAAAGCAGCAAAATGTACCCATTTTGCTGCTCTTATTGCATCATCAGATAATCGCCTGGCCGCCCTATTTAGGGTGACCCACTCCCTGCTCCACCCGGAAGCGCGGGAAGACCCCTTGGAGGGAAGAGCCGAGGATTTTGTTCAATATCTGCATGACAAATCACTCAGATTCGGGAAGGTCTGGACTCCGACTGGGTAGGTCCAGCGAGGGTGACGGAGGCAGGTCTTGAGAATGTTATCTAGGATGAGTTTGATCCTGTGACCCCAGATGATGTGGACAGGGTTCTGGGTAGACTGAACGCGACCAGATGTTTGTTGGACCCGTGTCCCTCCTGGTTAGTGCTGGCTTCCCAGGAGGTGATGCGAGGCTGGCTCCAGGGGATTATAAATGCTTCATTGGGTGAGGGTGCCTTCCCCGCCACCTTGAAGGAGGCGGTGGTGAGGCCTCTCCTCAAGAAGCCCTCCCTGGACCCGGCAGTATTGGCTAATTATCGTCCAGTCTCCAACCTTCGCTTTATCGTGAAGGTTGTTGAGAGTGTGGTTGCGTGACAGCTTCCCCAGTACCTGGATGAAACGTCGTATCTGGATCCATTCCAGTCGGGTTTCAGGCCTGGGTACAGCACAGAAACGGCATTGGTCATGTTGGTTGATGATCTCTGGAGGGCTCGGGACAGGGGTTGCTCCTCTGTCTTGGTCCTGTTAGATCTCTGAGCGGCTTTTGATACCATCAACGATGGTATCATGCTGCACCGGTTGGAAGAGTTGGGGGTGGGAGGCACTGTACTACGGTGGTTCTCCTCCTTTCTCTCTGACCGGTCACAGTCTATGTTGACAGGGGGGCAGAGGTCGACCCCGAGGCCCCTCATATGTGGGGTGCCGCAGGGATCAGTCCTCTCGCCGCTTTTGTTCAACATTTATGTAAAGCCGCTGGGTGAGATCATCCGTGGTTTCGGGGTGAAGTACCATCAGTACGCTGATGACACCCAGCTGTACATCTCCACCCCGGACACCCCAACGATGCCCTTGAAGTGATGTCCTGGTGCCTGGAGGCCGTACGGATCTGGATGGGGAGAAACAGGCTCAGGCTCAACCCATCCAAGACTGAGTGGCTGTGGTTTCCGACATCCCGATATAGTCAGCTGGTGCCATTGCTGACTATTGGGGGTGAATCATTGGCCCCCACGGAAAGGGCGCGCAACTTGGGCCTCCTCCTGGATTCACGGCTGTCTTTAGAAGAGCACTTGACGGCCGTGACCGGGAGGATTTTTCATCAGGTTCGCCTGATCCGCCAGTTGCATCCCTTTCTAGATTGGGACTCTCTACACACAGTCACTCATGCCCTCGTCACCTCTCGTCTGGACTATTGTAATGCTCTCTACATGGGGCTCCCCTTGAGGTGCACTCGGAGGCTCCAACTGGCGCAGACTGCGGCCGTGTGGGTGGTTATGGGAGCGACGTGGAGTTCCCAGGTAACACCTCTCCTGCGCGAACTGCACTGGCTCCCAGTGGTCTTCCGAGTGCGCTTCAAGGTTCTGGTTATCAACTTTAAAGCACTCCATGGCTTAGGACCTGGTTATCTACGGGACCGCCTGCTATCACCAATAGCCTCCCACTGGCCAGTACGCTCCCATAGAGAGGGGCTCCTCTGGGTGCCATCGGCCAAACAATGTCGACTGGTGGCCCCTAGGGGAAGAGCCTTCTCTGTGGGGGCACCTACGATCTGGAACGATATCTTCCCGGAGATACGGAGGATCCCGGATCTGCGCACCTTCCGTCGCGCGCTTAAGACTTTTTTATTTCATCAAGTTGGCCTGGCCTAAAACTTCTCCCCCTTTTAAATGTAAATTTTGTTTTAAATTATGGGGTATTTTAAATTCAGCCAAATTATTTAATTCGTTTTTAATTTATTTTAAATTTTTGTATTTATGTGTTTTATCTTGTGGCTGTTCACCACGAGTCCTTCGGGAGAAGGGCGGTATAGAAATTTAATAAAATTAATAAAAATTAATTAAATTAATATTATTAATTGTGAATATATATACACACATCATTTCCCCCTCCTTTTGGAAATATATGAGAGATCTCTTCGTCTGCAGGCATGTAACTCTCATTATTCCTTCAGAGGAGACCCCTTCCAGTATCTACTGTCAAATAAACACTGGAGTAAGGCTAGATTGTTAGTTTGGGTTGGGGGTTTCCATCCTTGGCAATGTTAAGACTTGTGGACGTCAACTCCCAGAATTCTCCAGCTACCCATGGTGGCTAGGGAATTCTGGGAGTTGAAGTCCAGAAATCTTAACTTTGTCAAGTTGGCCACCCCTGCTTTGAGTCTTGTGTTTTGATTCCATGCTTATGCTAGAAAAATACTAAACCTACATTCAAAATCAACCTGAACAATAGGAGATAAACACAAGCAAATTTCAACATGGAGAAGGAAAGAGAGAGAGGTTGGGATCCAATCTGGGATCCGCCTTGGAGACTTAGAGGTATTATGTATGTAAATTAGGCCTGGTTACACCAATAATTTGGCAAATTAATTCTTTTTCTAATGAAAAATTAGTTAATTAGAATGTAGCAATGCATCTAAGAACAAAATGTGTTATTTAAACAAAGGTAACAACACCATGAGTTATACCCATGCCAATAAGACTGGATGCTCTTAAAATTGCTGGTTACAAACTATAAAATTTCAAATAGAATTGATCTTCCTTATCATCCTGATATCACAAACTAAGGATACTGCTTTAAGTAATACAATTTAATTAAAGTCAGACTGAAACTCTAAAGGAATGTACTTTGGAAGATTGACCCCAAAAAAACCTTCTGTCAAGGCTCCTACTAATGAAACCAAGCAAATCAGAACCTGAGACTTGGCTCCTTCTCAAAGGTCTTCTTTAATGAGTACATCATATCAGCATAGCTTCAATGGAAAGCCAAATCTAAATCTTTCCCACGGTTTCAGTATAATTAAACTAGGAAATAACCCCATCCCCAAGTGTCACAGGTCATGTTGGCCAATTGAGTTAATTGGCCGGCTCTTCAAGCTCTCCTTCCCCAGCCTTATTGGTTGCCAGTAGAGATGACCTTGGTTCTCATGAGAAAGTTCTTTGTTGTGTCTAGTAATGCATTCCAACTTCCTTCCCCCACTTCCGCCTCTGTTGCTTAATAATAAATGTTGCTTAATAATAAAAGGTCTGAAAATTTGGTCCTTGTTACTTAACTCAAAGATTTGAAGAGAGAAAAAGCTCCGAGTGCTCGGAAGGAACCGTTTTCTTTATTTAACTCCCATCCCCACTCTTTTTAAAATTGTTGGTGGGATACATATCTAATTAAAAAAATTGCAAAGACTTGTTCAATAAAAAGAGGTCTGAGTATTTGGTCCTTGTTTCACTCAAAGAATTGAAGAGAGAAGGAGAAAAAACTCCAGGTATGAAACTTGGAAAGAACCATTTTCTTTATTTAACTTCTACCCCCAATCTTTTTAATATTGTTGATAGGATACACATGTAATTCAAACAAAGAGTTTATTAATTAAGAGACATCAATTTCAATCCTAAATTCTCTGGCCACATTTCTGATAAAAACTGGGTAGATGCTACACAATTTTCTGTCCAGAGTCATGAATACATACAAAAGCATGGAACATATTTTCCCAAACTGCAACGCATAAACCACAATAAATAAATAGAAATTAAGCTGCTCGCTGGGTGCTTAAGTCTGAGTTTTCAAGTTTCCACAGTTGGTTTTAAGATATGAATGAAAGTGTCTCCACTCTGCCTGGAGAAGCCAGACTGCAATCCTGTTGGGGCTGTAGCTTGTCTGTGAATGCCAATCCCAATCCCTACCAGATACACTTCAAATTTTCCTTCTTACTCTGCCTGAATAACCTAGATTTTCCAGGCAGTGCAGGAAAAATGTGACAGGTTAACTATAATATATGGGACAATTGAACAACCTCATGAGCCTGGGATACAGAAACCTCTCCCCCACACTCCTACTCGAACCCTCCCCCCCAAGTTTGGATTGAAATAATGGATTCTTCCTGTGTGCAAAGAAAAATGGTCAAGGTGATGAGAATAGTGTGGACTGTCACCAGCCTGATGGCTAATACAGTAGTCCTCGACTTACAACAATTTTTTTAGTGACTGTTCATAGTTACCACAGCACTAATAAAAGTGAACAAAATTTGGGTGTTTGGCAACTGGCATGTGTTTATGATGGTTGTAGCATCATTTGGAAGTCATGTGATAACCATTTGTAATCTTCCCAGTTGGCTTCTAACAAACAAAGTCAACGGAAGAAGCTGGATTAATTTTTACTGCATGATTCGTTTAACAATTGCAGAGATTTATAAGAGCTGTGGCAAAAAACTTGGGTGTGACTCACTTAACAACTATCTCACTTAGTACAGAAATGATGGTCCCAATTGTGGTCATAAATCAAGGATTATCATGTGATGGGCTGATCCTATGGCCTCAGAGGTAATTTGATTGACAGTGATGAGATGCTCGGTGAAGTGAGTTCTTCATCCAAAGCAAAACAGTTATAGTTTATGGCTTGTTTGATGGGGAAAATGCTATTTTAACTCCCAAACTGCTAAAGATGATTTAAGGATACCTGTCTCAGGAATGGGTTAGAGATGAGATGAACGGAATGTCATGAAGATCTGGCAGAAAGAACTTGTTCACATCCAGATTATATCTAAGTGGGGCCTTTGATAAATTGGTAGAAAGAAACATAGTCCCAATGATCCAAAATTAAACTTATCTGGTACAAAGCAGCCTCTTTGAAAACCGTTAGGCTGTTTAGCCACTGATCAATCTACCAATACATTTCTCCCTACTTCAATCTCCCTCGCTTCCTGATTTTTGCATGTCAAGCTGTGGTCAAATGCAAAAGGATTTGCACTAAATTAGTAGCCCCGTTTCTAATTGTTTGGATGGGTTGTTCTAGTTTCACACTGAGCACTGGCACCGCTCCCAGCGTGGTGCCACACCCCCTTAACCCCATACCGTCATGGATGTGAAGCAGCTGAATTGATTCTCCTCAGCTCAGCTGTACTGCAGCTCCAATAGCAAAATTTCATTTTTGCACCATCGGAGCTCCTTTGGACCCCTGCCAGTCCCCACCCACCCCTGCTCTTTGGCTCCCTCCCCAAAGCTGCTAAGCTGCCATTGTGCTCCAGGATATCCTGGCATTGGGCTTTCGAGCAGCTTTACAAATAGCGACCTGCTTTTTAAATAATGCTTGTTGTTGCTTTCCTGCTGCAAAAATAACTGGGTGTGAGGCCAGGCTGAGGAGAGGGGCACCCATTTTGGCATTGCTTGTTTAGCCAGCTAGAAGAAATACTGTTTAGCCATTGGCTTATTCTGGCTTCAATGCAGTAGCCTTACAGCTACAATTTAAAAAATCTGCCATTCACAGACCACATTACTGTATCTTTAAACCTGAATAAGGAGGTGGATGATTTCACATTGCTCTGGTGAATTCCCCTTGTAGGGGAATCCAGGTTAAAGGGAAAGCTGGTGGTTGCTTAGAAGCAGGTCTTTTTGTGACAAGTTGTTTCCTTGCTATGCAAAACTCCGCAGAGACCAAAAAAAGAAACCAGGGCACTGTTTACATCCCAGCATGTAACTGGAGAGGCCCCAGAGCAGAACGAGAATAACTGAGGAGAGAGTCGTAAGCGTTAGCTGGAGGACCCTTGCCGTGGGACGCCCTGTCCCAGGACTGAGATGCTGACAAGGAGGAATAGAAGCTGAGCTCTTTGCATCTTGCGTAAGGCCAGCTGGAGAAAACCCGCATGTAATTTTGTGCCTTGACATTTTCCCCTCCTCCTGTAATCTCACAAGACTACAGACCTCTGCTTTTCACGCCCCAAGACCTCTGCTTTTCACGCCCCAATCCCTAGGCCTTTACTAGGCCTCAGCCCTAAACAATGAAGAAAAGTCTCTTAAAAGGACTTGTTTGCATTATATTTCACGTAGATTGTTTAGATTGTCTTAAAATGACTTGGAGATACAACAAATAGATTCAAAACTGACTTTTAAAAGACTGCATCATTTAAATTAATATGTGATGGAAAGTATGCAGGGATGCTGGCATATTATATTAGGTAAATAATAATAATAATAATAATAATAATAATAATAATAATAATAATACACCACCTGAACACCATCATCATTGACAAAATTGCTGTCAGTCAATTGCAAAAGGCAGCTTTACATGGAACAGTTTACTGTATATTTTGGGTTGATACCTTTAATACCTTCACATCTGCCTATATCACACCCTTGGGAGGGACTCAATAGGTGGATAAAGATGCCAAATCCAGTCTAAATATCTGGCTGACTGTATGATGATAAATAATAACAACAAAGCCTAGCTATTGGTCTAATGTTGTGATTGAAATTCCTCTCACTTTTTTTAAAAAAAAGCAGAGTTTAAATTGCACTGCTGTTTTTGATCATATCTTGCAGACACCTGACCGCAGCTGAATATTTAATGGCTTCCAGTTGTGCTCCAGAATACAGTTTCAAATTAATTCACTGTTAATATTGTCCTATCAAAGAACTTCAATATATGGTTAAAAAAAATTCTGGGAAAACAATTTTTTTCCATTTTTGGAAAGTTTTGACTAAAAATTGATAAAATCTGGTCTAGCAATTCAAGAAAAAAAATTATTTCAATGAAACAGCCTATCCCCTTGAATTGTTCTGTAGAATCATCTTATTGATTCTGCTTTCTGCACCATCTGTAACGGCGTAATTTACCACAAATACCATCCACTATGATGGTGTCCTTCAAACATTTATTTAGTTTTGCAAAAAACAGAGTAGGCTCTGGGAAACAAAAAGGCATGATTTCCTGCCTCCCCCCAAATAATTTTGCCACCCGTCTCCCCCATTCCCCAAATACAGCAAAGCAAAGCAGGGTAAAAGAAATGGGAATGGTCCTTCCTGTCTCCATAAAAACAGAGGTTATCTTTGGAACAAATTGAGGCAGTGAAGAGAAACATCATCCATATGTCTTTATTTCTTATTTCGGTGTTTCTCAACCTTGGCAAATTTAAGATGGCTGCACTTCAACTCCCAGAATTCCCCAGCCAGTATGGCTGAAAAACTCTGCCTTCCTTCATTAGAGCAACTTGGCTTGCAATCCTTTCCAACATTGTTGCATTAATCCCTGTCAATCCTAGGCAATATGTGGATTTTGAGGGAAATCAGCACAAAATAGCAAAGTCCAATAGAGGTTTCTTAGTGGCTTATTTCTACACTATAGGCACAGGTATTTTAAAACAGTCTTTCTTAATTTCAGCAATTTTCAGCTGTGTGGATTTCAACTCCCCAGAATTCCCCAGCTCATATGACTGTCTCCAAGTGCTTTAAACCACCATCATATCAAGAAGATAAAACATTGTCACTGGAGAGTGGCTATGGTGTCTAGAGCAGACAAAGGATGCTGGTTAGGCATATAAATTCATGTTGTAAACCTGTAGCTGCTTGCAACTTTCTCTCCACTTCCCTTCAGAAGTTATTCTTAAATCAAGAAAGTTCCTGCTATAAGTGGTTTCCCTACACTGTCTGTGTGTGCCTTCTCTGAGCAGAGAACTGCAATTCATGTTAGTTTATCAGCTGGACTCTGCTCCTAGAAGCATTATTCACTGGAAAAGTTTCAAGAGATATATTTTTTATATATGATACTTAATTGGGGGGAGGGGAGAAAAAAAATGAGTTTTGAATGTTCTGCCTGTCCATTGATTTCGCTAGTTAATCTGGCAGGATGCTGGATGGAAATTCATCTGAACAAAAATCTCGTGAATCCTTTTCAGGTTACCCAAATGGTAGGTTAAGAATTTACCCGTGGTTTGGAAAGTTAGCTTGGTAACAGCAGTGTCTCCCTATCATTCTCAAAGGACCTAGCTAGAGACCATATTTTTGGGTGAATCCTTAGGGTATGCAAAAAAGAAAAACATGTAAGCCAAATTGCAAGATTCTTTTGTTCTTTTCATGCTCTTTCAACTTTCCAACAGAAGAACTGTAATTTTTGTTCTGGGTGAAACTTGGCTAAGGTGGGAAATTGACATGAGATTTTGTTGTCTGACCTCGAATTTAAAAGACTTTCAAGATACAAGTCCTCTTGTTGAGCTAAAAATATCTATTTATAAAAACTGGGTTTTAAATACAGGCCTCCCTCGATTTGTTAGTGTCTCAGTTCACTAACACAGCTGTCCCTTGTTCATCAATGGAGCCCTTTTTTTGCAGTCCCCCCTCCCTTGCTCCCCCACCCCAAATTAAAACAAGACAAGCACAACTGGTTCTATTTACAAGTCACAAAATAGGGAAGAAAAGTGTGTCCAGAAGCTGGAGAAATAGGGCAGAGGGTAGAATGGGGAAGATTGATTCTTTCCGCCTCTGTGTGTAAAGGTTGCAGAGTGAAAGTTAGAGAGACTTTGAATTTTCCTCCAACATTAGGAAGTTTGGTCACTGGTGCTTCTCTTTCTGATGCAATATTCCCAAGGCTTTTTGGACAAATCTGGGATAGACAATAGGATGAAGCAGGCTCCCCCAAATATCAGAATTGCCCCTGCAGACACTGCACAAGCCACAGACCAGGAATACTCATATTCTAGTGGGATGGTGTCATTGGAGGTGATAAGCCATCGGACCGATTGTCGGAAAATCTCCAAAGTAACCAACACCATCAATCCTGGAAGGGAAACAAAAGAGAGGTGTAGAAGAGCAGACAAAGTTGGAGAGCAGAGTTAAATGTGTCATCAGTTTAGGATTCTTGCATTGTCACAAGAAATCCCAGCCCTCCCCCCTCAAGAATTCCATTGACCCATATCTAGTGCCAATTTAGTGCTGATCATTAATTTACTAGATTTTTGTCTATATGTTTGAATAAATCTTCCATGATGCAGCTTTACGAATGTTCTTGATTCCTTGGGCCTAAAAGGGGCAATGTTTTTCAAATGTGGCATCTTTAAGATGTGTGGACTTCATCTCCAAAATTTCCCCAAGACATTCTGGAAGTTGAAATCCACATGTCCTAAAGTTGGCAAGTTTGAAAAATCACTGATGTAGGATGTTATCCTTGAGATATTTCCAGCTATGAACCAAGGCCACAAACAAGCAGTATAGCGAGGGACACTGGATTAAGGTGGGCCACTTAGAAGAGTATTGTGTGGTTCCTTTTATCTATCCTTAGGTGGATCTGTGGCCTCCTTAGGTTGTAAGGCAGAAATGTCCAGCCTTGGCAACTTTAAGACATGTGGACTTCAACTCCCAGAATTCCTCAGCCAGCCATGCTTGCTGGGAAACTCTGAGAGTTGAAGTCCACAGGTCTTAAAATTATCATTGGACAATTAAGTTTGGACACCCCTGTCTTAAGGAATATCACGGTTAAAAAAAAACATCTCCCATTCCTCCCATCCCACAAATTTCAGGACAGAAAAGAAGATTCTGCAGAATCCATACCTGATATTATAAAGAAGCATGATGCTGGCTTCAGGAGGAATTCAACTCCTTTGCTCAGGGCCATTGTGATACAGAGGGATCCCATGGCCATCAAGGTAATGCTGAGGAGGGACACAACGGCTGCCGTGATGTTCAGTTCTATGCAGTGTTACCAAGCAGGGGAGAAAAAGTCATTTCGTTCCACCCAACATTTCACAGAGGAAAACAGGGGCAAACTGGCAGGATAACTTGTGCCCTACCTCTGATGTAGTCAGCAAGAAATCATCAATAACTAGATCAATGTTTCTTAACCTTGGCAACTTTTAAAATACAGTCATAGCCCTAAACATTTCAATTAGCAGAACTCTGGGAGTTGATGTTCACGCATCTTAAAGTTGCCAAGGTTGAGAAATACTGGTCTAGAGTAGCAGCTTCCCTCTTTACATGTTGACCACCAAGTCATAATCCTGGTTAGCATGGCCACAGCCAGGCATAATTGAAGGTATCAAGCTGGTGAAGGCCATTTTAGAACAATACACATTGCCATGAGTATCAAACATAAATATGATGCTCAGAGCTACAATGTGAGCAATCACTGGGTATAGCAAAGAAAGACGTGCACTTAATACCAATGATAATGGAAGAGAAAAAGCAGTGGAGACACAGGTCACATACCAGCAAATACACTCTATCCTCTATCTTTATCTTTATCTTTCTGCCTGCCTGCCTGCCTCCCTCCTTCCCTCTCTCTCCATCATCTCTCTCTCTCTCCATCTATCATCTATCTATTAGGTAAAGATTTCCCTGTCTAGTTATGTCCGACTCAGACGTGGTGCCCATCTTTGTTTCTTAGGTGAGGGAGCCAGCATTGTCCAAAGATACTTCCATGGTCATGTGACCAGTATATCTATATGCCAAGGTGAATGGAACGCTGTTACCTTCCCACTGAAGTGGAACTTATTTATCTATTTGCATTTGCATGCTTTTAAATTGCTAGGTTGGCAGGAGCTGGTAAAAGTAATGGAGCTCACCCTGTCGCACAGCGCTTGGGTCTCAAACCCAGACTGTCAGCTTTCCACCTGCCAAGCTCAACAACTTTAATCATTGAGCCATCACATCCCTCATGATCTGCCTGCTTGCCTGTCAGCTTGTCCCCCACTCTAATCTAATCTATCTCATCTGTCTATCATCCATCTATCTATCCGTCTTTTGAGGATATAATCATATTCCCCAAAAGATGAAGAGCTATTTCTTCTCAGTCCCAGCAACTTTCAGTGTAATTTCAGATCTTTTGAATAGTACCCTGGGAGCATTTTTCATGACCATTTAAAGATCTTTTTTGATTGAAAGCTGCAGTTGCAGCCCTAAAGGAAAGCTGCAGTGATTAACTGTTTGAGATTTTTCAAAAGTATAATGATTAAAAGAATGCCCAGATTTATTGGGTGGTAGAGTTCTTAAATTTAAACCATGAAAGGTGCCAGAAATTCATTTCAACATAATTTGTAACTGGCTTATTGAATTGTGACTGTGCCATTATCAATTCAATGTTTTCTATAGTGAGGAGAGCTATTTATTTATTAAACAAATGCATATAGCCAACCAATTCACACACAGTGACTCTGGGCAGAGGCAATATTAAAGATCCTCAGTTAAATATTCACAATTTAACAATTTAACCCCCTTGCAGTCTTTAAGATTATAAGGTGTTAGTACATTTGTGCATAGGAGCATCAATAAATTTATTTTTGCAAATATTAAACACCAGTTCATTTTCTGATTAGTGGTAATTATCTAGGCCTTTGCTTTTTTATGCTTTCCAAATGATTTGGACTTCCATTTCCATAGTCCCCAGTCAACATGTATGACAGTCCAAGAAATTATGGGTTTAGTCCAACACATCTGGAGGGCATTTAGGATGACTGCAACAAGAAATTTAGATGAAGCCAAGTTGGAAGCAGGAGCTGCAGAACCTGAAAAACATAAAAATGTTTATTCCCCAAAAGGGTTGTTGCATAGTATAAGAATTTAAACCGGAAACAGAATAACAGAATTGGAAGGGACCTTCAAGGTCTTCTAATCCAACCCCTTGCTCAAGCAGAAGACCTTATACCTTTTCAGACAAGTGGCTATCCAGTCTCTTTTTAAAGGCCTCCAGTGATGGAGCACCCACTACTTCTGGCAAGCCTTTCCACTTATTAGTTGTTCTACCTGTCAGGAAATTTCTCCTTAGTCCTAAATTCCTTCTCTCCTTGATTAGGTTGATCCCCTCTTCTTTGTGGCAGCCTCTTAGATATTGGAACACTGCTATCATGTCACCCCTTCTTTTCACCAGACTAGATATACTCAATTCCTGCAACTGTTCTTAATATGTTTTAGCCTCCAGCCCCAAGATAGTACACTAAGATAGATAGTGGGTATTTATGGAGAAAGACTTGAAGGTGTGCCATAATTGATCACAATCATGAGAACCATGAGCCAAACCCAGCAAATCATGGGTCTGACCAACAAGGGGGAGGGCACAAATTGGATCTGGCCTTTGCTTTGGGCAGTGACTACATGATCAGGATGTTGCCACTTTTCCCTTATCACTTTGGAGTTTTCCATAGCATCCTTCCTCAGCAGGGAGGCCCAGGCTCTTTAATCAGCTCATCCCAAGGACTAGGTTTGAGAGGAAGTTTATGTTTTTTTCTGAGATTTTAATTAACATTTTCATTGATGTTTTCGTCACCATTTAGAATGAAGTGTGGCAGTAAAATCTCTGAGGAAGATGGGTAGTTGAGAAATATGAAATACAAACAAACAAACAAAATTTTAGGTTGGATTGCAAGTATGCAGAATCTTTGCATGCAGACCTTTGGCATGTTGTGCCATTTCCCAAAGGTGCTTTTCCAGAAGATACCTGGACTTTCTTGCACTTTCTTTTTTCCCCAAAAGGTAACTGGACTTCAAGAAAGACTAGTTGCCTTTTGAAAAAAGCACCTTTGGGACAATGATGACCTGGATTATTGAGATTCTCTATAGATATTTGTTATGGCTTGTGAATAAAGAGGATAAAGCAACAGAAGAGACACCTAGATCCGACTGGGAGAAAACTAAGAATGAATCTAACCAGACATAGCTAAAACCTTTTGTTAGAGCCTACTGTGTGGTGATAAGGGTGACAAAAAAGGATTATTTCTCCACCCTTCTCTTCTACATATTGGCCAATAGCCCTGTGCAGAGCAATATAGACCCTTCTAGACACTGGAGCATCTGCAAAACCCTATGGGTGCTATTCGACTCACCTGGTGGATAACATTGCTCAGATTCACTATGAGTTGGCCTTCAGCTACACAAGTCCTGAATAGGTGGCTGAAGCAGTCTTGTGATGTTATCACGAATAAGTTTGAGTCTATTAATCCTGAAAAAATGGACATGGTCCTTGGAGTTGTGCATGTGGTCAACTGTGTATTAAATCAATGCTCTTCCTGGTTGATTGAGACCTCTGGGGATGGAGTATGTGTAGGGATAAATGTGTCTTTGAGAAGTGAGATGGTTCCATTGGTTTTGAAAAAAGATAGAGGTGTGCCTCTTCTTCAAGAGACTATCCTTGGATCTAGTTGATCTGGACAACTTTCATCCAGTCTCCAACCACAGGCTCGGAAAATGTAAATGTTAGCTCATACTCAAATTCTGGTTTGAATGGGGAGAACACTACATGTTCAATCCACATTAGAGCAGCCGGTTAGGATTGTGTCAATTATTTAAAGCAGGGTTTCTCACTCAGCAGCTTTAAGATGTATGCACTTCAATGCCCAGAAATCCCCAATCAGCCCACGCTAGCTGGAGAATTCTGGGCATTGAAGTCCATATATCTTAAATTTACTTAGATTGAGAAACACTGGTTTAGAGGGTTGCTTTTCAAGGCAGAGAAATGGCTCGCCCCCTTTCTCTCTCTATTAAGCATGATTCAACATGATTAGTGAATAATAAACAGCCGATTCAACAAGAGAAACCCCTTAGAACAGCAGAAATGTGATGCTTTGTTCTTAACAGCGGGTTTGAGGAGGTGAAGCCCTCTCATCAATTCAGGTAGTTCCTCTCAAAACCTTCTTGAATCAGCATATGAACCAAAAGCTTCCTAGTTTCAAAAGTATGAGATGCAGAAGCTCTCGACTGACACACGTAGCTCCTTTCCTTCCTGTCACACAACATTTCAACCTGAATGCCTGCGATGGACTTACCCTTTTTTGTAGTTCTTAGGAAGATGTTGGCATTCTCGCCAGTGGTGAAGAATTTGAAATAAGAACAATTAGCTTCTGAAAAGAAAGAAAGCATATAGCTCATTTGTCATTAAATTATACCATAGATAATCCTCGATTTATGACTGTTAAAAATTATGATGGCGCTGAAAAAAGTGACTTACAACTGGTCCTAGCATTTCCAACTATCACACGTCCCTGTGGTCACGTCTCCATGGTCATGTGATCAAAATTTAGGTGCTTCATAATTGGCATGTATTTATGATGGTTATATCATTCTGAGCCACATGATCATCATTTGTGCTTACCAAAGGGGCTTCTGACAAGTAGGGGGACGCTAGATTCTGACAAATGGGGGGAAGCTAGATTTGCTTACCAACTATGGTAAAAAAGGTCTTAAAATCAGATACAACTCACTTATGTAGACAATTAACCAGTGGAAGAGGTTGCCTTCAGAAGTTGCAGGTGTTTCATCACTGGAGGTTTTTAAGAACAGACTGGATAGCCAGCTATCTGAAATGGTATAAGGCAGTGATGGCTAACCTTTTTGCCGTTGTGTGCCAAAAGCGTGGGGAGCGTGGGGGGTCGTCTGCACGTGTGCCCACACCCATATTTCAGTGCCGCCCATGCATGTGCATGCAACACCTCCCCCCCACACAAAGCTCCCCCCGTTTTTGGCACATGATGGCCCGGTGGGCCCAGTAGGCACGTTTTTTGCTCTTCCCAGGCTACAGAGCCTTTCTAGAAGCCTGGGGAGGGCGAAAATGGCCTTCCTCAACCCCCCGGAGGCCCTCTAGAGGCCAGAAATGGCTTGTTTGCCAACTTCTAATGGGCCTGGACGGCCCGAAAATCAGCTGGCGGAACTGAGCTCGGGTGCCCACTGATACGGATCCATGTGCCACCTGTGGCATGCATGCCATAGGTTCGCCATCACGGGTATTAGGTCTCCTGCTTGAGCAACAGGTTGGACTAGAAAACCTCCAAGGTCCCTTCCAGTTCTATTCTGTCTGATTGATTGTTGGTATCACTTGGCAACGGACAGCTGGACAGTTCTAACTATAGTAATAAGTCAAGGACTAATTTACTATATTCTTCCTCCTCCTCCTCCTTTCTTCAAATCTTCTCAAATAAAATTTGTTTCTCATAAATCTCTCAATATTTCTTCCACTTTAGGTACTAAAGCAATAAAACAAAACCTACTCCAAACATGTTTTTGTTTTCTTTCCAAATACTGGCTATATAGAATAGTTCTAACAATGAAACTTGAAAATTGCCATGAATTTAAGAAAATCCTCCCAGGAAGAGCCCGTTTACTTTATCTGTGGAAACTTTTTGCCATCGCATATATTATTATTATTATTATTATTATTATTATTATTATTATTATTATTATTATTATTTCAATTTATATGCCGCCTTTCTCCGAAGACTATAGACCAGCGGTTCTCAACCTGGGGGTCGCGACCCCTTTGTGGGTCGAACGGCCATTTCACAGGGGTCGCCAAAGCCCTCTCTCCCCCCCACCCCTTCACTCACCCTCCCTCTCTGCTCTGTTGGATCACCGGCCGTTCGCTTATCCCGCCCACTCCCAATCTATTGCTGCCTCCTGAGTCCCAGCTGATGGCTAGAGGAAAAAAAAAACTGTTTAAATTCTTGCCGCGGGGCTTCAAAGGGCCGCTCTATAGCCAGTGGTGAGATTCTGCATTTGTTAAATTGCTGGCTTGCCCCGCCCCTCCGCACCACTATTTATTGCCAATAAATAGTGGTGGGTGAGGGGCGGGCGAGCCAGCAATTTAACAAATGGTTCGGTGTTTTTTTGTAATTTTATTGGCCCGCGGAGCTTCAGCATAGGCTAATTAGCCCTTGATTAGATCGGTTCCCCGCTCTCAGCTGATTTGCTCTCAGCTGTTTTGCTCAGGGCTCTGCTGCTTGTTTGCAAAGAGTGCTGGAGCAATTTTTTTCCCCTAGCTATGCTGAAAAACGAAACTGAAACTGCTTTGCTGTTGCTGCAAGGTTGGAAAATTAGGCAGGCAGATTTCTTTTCTTTTTCCTCACCAAAAAAGGTAGGTGCAAACAATGGGAAATTTAGGGAAAAAGAGGAGAGTTCAAGATTTTAAAACACAAAAGAAAAAAAGCTCTATTTAACTAGGGAATTGTAATAATTGAGATACTATTAGTTGTATATTTCTAAAAGCAGAAATGGAGGAGGTTTGGAGGAATATATGGGGGAAATTATTTGGTTTATTATTATTGGTAAATATAATTAATTGAGTTGTAAGAAATTGGATTGCATGGAAATAATTGGAATATTCATGTTCATATTAATTAATATACAAAAAAGGTAGTTATATAACTAATTGATTTATATTAAAAAGTTGAATTTATATTAAACAACTGTAATATGACATAATTAACCAATGTGAGGATGGATATAAAAATAGATGACAATGGGAAGGGGTATAATATAGAATAGAAGGGAAAAATTGAATTTGATTAAGATTAGAGATGAGGATGAAGGGTAATATTGGTTTTTTACAAAAATAGATGAGGAATAAATATGGCAAAAAGGAAATATAGAAATTGTAAATTTAATTGAAATGACTAAACACTGTTTAAATTTGTGAACCGGCCAAATACTCTGTTCAAAGAAAATACATTGTATGTTTGTATGTGTGTTTCTAATTATTGTTATTTATTCATATTTGTTCTCTTTTATTCTTTAAAGTTTAACAATTCATTCTTTATCTTAATATCTTTATATTTGTTTGGGGTTGGCTTTCTTCCCTTTCATCTTTTTTATTGTACAGCAATCTTTCTCCTCAAACCTACCACCTCTCTCTTTTCTTTCCTTTCCCCCCTCTTCTTCTCCTCCCTACTTCCTCTTCCTTTCTCCTTCTCCTCCTCTCTTCCTCCCTCTCTTACCATCCCTCCTACTCTAATTTCCTTTCCCTTCCTTCATCCCTCTCTATTGCTGTATCCTTTTATGCATATGGACTACTCAGAGGGCTGAAAAAGTTATTTCTGACTGGTCCTCGCACTTTTGACCAGTCCTCGAACTTACGACTGTCCTCACATTTTACGTTTTTGCCCTATCTTGTCACCATGGTGAAGAGAAGCAGTTGTGAAATGAGTGACATGGTTGTTAAGAATGCTACAATGGGCATAAATGATGACCAGTCATAAGTGCGAAGACCAGTCAAAAGTGCGAGGACCTGTCAGAAATCACTTTTTTCAGCCCTCTGGATAGTCCTTTTGTGCATATGGACTACTCAAAGGGCTGAAAAAGTTATTTTTGACTGTTCCTCGCACTTTTGACCAGTCCTCAAACTTACGACTATCCTCACATTTTACGTTTTTGCCCTATCTTGTCACCATGGTGAAGAGAAGCAGTTGTGAAATGAGTGACACGGTTGTTAAGAATGCTGCACGGGCATAAATGTGAGGATGGTCATAAGTGTGAGGACCAGTCAAAAGTGCGAGGACCTGTCAGAAATGACTTTTTTCAGCCCTCTGAGTAGTCCCTATACACATAGCCATGGCCATCCGGTCACATGACCAGCTAGCCATGCCTACCCAGTCACATGACCTCCAAGCCACGTCCACAGAACCGGTAGTAAAAAAATTTAGAACCGACCCCTAGTTGGGGGTCATCACAACATGAGGAACTGTATTAAAGGGTCGCGGCATTAGGAAGGTTGAGAACCACTGCTATAGACTACCATAAATCTCCCTCTGTAATCCTCTTTCAGTGTAATTCCTTTTGCCTGTCCAGTTGAACAGCCACACTCAGAGCTTTCTGTTGGACAGTACTGGAGACAGTTTCTGACATGAAATTTCTCCTCTGAAATAAAATCTCTTCCTCAGAGATTGCAGAATTGCTGCCCTGGTTACTATTAATAATTTAATTACTTACACCATAACATACTATTTTTGTATGTCTTTCATGCTAAATAAATGTTGGTATACATCTTTGCCAAATATTCATGATACAAGCTTTAAATATCAAACATAAGGTGATAAATTAAAACAATGCACAAGATTACAAACATGTTTTAATTGAAGCTCTTTTAAAATAGGATGAAGGAAGGTTACATATTACACAACCAATTTGATTAGGTTTTATCTTTATAAGACCCAGAGGTGGGTTTCAGCAGGTTCTGACCAGTTCTGGAGAACCGGTAGTGGAAATTTTGAGTAGTTCGGGGAACCGGTAAATACCACCTCTGATGGTTCCAGAGTGGGGTGGGAATGGAGATTTTGCAATATCCTTCCCCCAGGAGTGGGGAGGGAATGGGGATTTTGCAGTATCCTTCCTCTGCCACGCCCACCAAGCCATGCCATGCCCACCAAGCCACACCCACAGAACCAGTAGTAAAAATTTTTGAATCCTACCACTGATAAGACCATTTAAGTTTTTGTATGTAATCACATGTGCTTTTGCTGCATTGTAATGAACGTTTCATGATAGGAAATATTTTTGTATCAAAATCCAGATTACAATTTAGATGCATCAAAGGTTGAATAAAAGAACTGTGGTTGGAAAATAACTTGTCATTATTTAAACATTATTTAAACTTTCACTGCAATGACTGTTTGTTAGGATATTTAAATTTAGTAGCTGGAACAGTAAAGTGTATAATGGGCTAGCACAGACAGTTGTAGATGATTGATTGGAGAGTGTGGGATCCTGCATGAGGTAATCTACACTATGATTGGTTGCTGTGGGTGTAGAGGGGGCGTTCCCTTTTTTCCCACCTTTTTCTTCTATGTGCTCTGAATGCTGTTCATGATTTACCTCATAATGTTAGTGTGTTCCTGACTATATTGCCTGCTGTAAATATAGACATTAAATATATTTATTTATATAAAAAGACAAGTTTGTGTCAGCGTCTCTGGCTTTATTTTGACACTTCCTTAGCAATTCCTGACACTGTAAACCTGAAAATATGTATTTCTTGATTTCATGAACCATTCGTCTAAAGTTTAAACATTGAAAAATAGAGAAAATAGATTCTGTTTAATTTTATATTGAATGCTTTTTCAGCATAAGTATAAAGCAAGTACATCTTTGGTCAAAATCCGTTTAGTTGCCAACAAATCATAAGAATTTATAAGGTAAATTAATAACTTTTGGATCAGGATGAAAAGGATGAAAAATACAATTAATTAGGTATATTGATAGCTGAATACAGTGATGAAATAGATGTATAGATAATCCTCAATTTACAACCATAATTGGGACCAGAGTTCTTTTTGCTAAGGAAGATGGTTAAAAGAGTTGTGCCTGATTTTATCACCTTTTTTGTCATGGTTATTAAGCAAATCAGTTCAATTATTAAGTGAATCTCACAATCATTAAGTGAATCTGACTTCCCCCATTGACTTTGCTGTTCAGGAAGATCACAAATGGTGATCATATGATCCTGGGAAGCTGCAATCATTGTAAATGCCTACTGCTTGCCAAGTGCCCAAATTTTGATAATTAGACAATGCTGCAATGGTGGTAACTGTGAGGATCAGTTGTAAGTCACTTTTTTGGGTGTCATTATAACTAATTTTAACTCATATGAGTTATAGTCCAAATTGTTTTGATGCCACCAAGTTGGAGAAAGCTTGTACATTGTACTTATATGATTTAATTATTTTAATGAAAGATTCCTGAAGAAACTTCTTGACAATTTCCTCTTGAATTAATTACAATTACAGTTATTTCTTCAATTTGGGGAGTCATTACTTAACCAAAAAAAAAAAAAAAAAAAAAAAACAGGAAGAAAAGAGAACAAAACAACAAAACATTTTTATATGAGAATTCCTATGCATATGCACACAGATAATAAACCAACAATATCATTTTAGTTTTACACAGTTTCAGTAAAGGATGAATGTAGTACTCTGTGGATTGAAGAGCTGATTTATTTTGTGGTTTATGAATGAGCTGCTTTCAGATGCAAATTTTGTAAAGCGGTTGCAATTAAAATAACAACTATAATCCTACTGTATTTCTGCTGGCACATGCTTTTTCCAAGTTGCCAACAATTTCTTACAGCACTCCCTTTTATATCATCATATATTATATAAAAAAATTGTGTGCCAGATGTTTCTGTCACAAAAACCTTGAAAACTGTGAAAAGAAAACACTTTTTCCTTTTAAGCATTCTTTGGCTTTGTGGACTGACATGGCCACCAGTTTTTTCCTGCATATGTGCAATGCACTGGCTGATTCTGCAGTCCTAAGAACTAGGCAATGAGAATGAAGTTTCTGCAGTTGCTAATCTCTCCCTTTACATATGAACCAATTTATAAACTAAAGGAAGTAAGAAAGGAAGAAGAAATAAAAGGACTGAAGATAAGGAATGAGGAGTACAAATTACAGGCTTTCGCGGATGATGTGGTCTTCATAGTGGAACAGCCGGAAGTAGCGGGAGTCAAATTACTAGAGAAGATAGAGGAGTATGGCAAAGTGGCGGAGCTTAAGATCAATAAACAAAAAAACAAAGTCTTGACCAAAAATATGACAACGACACAAGAAAAAAAATTAGAAGAAGAATTAGGAATGCAAATTGCAAAGAAAGTAAAATATTTGGGAATCTGGCTTACTACAAAAGCAACAACTATTAGTGAGGACAATTACACTAAATTGATGAAGCAAATTAGAAAAGACTTGGAAAGATGGAATAAGGTACAACTATCATTTCTTGGCAGAATAGCGTCTGTAAAGATGAACATATTACCAAGACTCCTATATCTCTTCCAAGTGATACCAATTGGTCCGGGAAAAGATTTCTTTAAGGATCTCAACAAGACAATAATGAAATACATCTGGCAAGGAAAGAAAGCTAGAATTAAAATAAGATGCTTACAGGACACAAAGGAGAAGGGAGGCCTAGGTCTACCAGACTGGGAGCTATATTACAAGGCTGCGGCATTGAATTGGATCAGAGAATGGATAGATCTATCAAATAGGAGAACGCTATACTTAGAGGGATTTGATCTGAGTCGAGGTTGGCATGCCTTTCTGTGGGAAGGCACAGACAAGCAACATCCGTACTTCCAGAGACATGTAATAAGAGGTGCACTATATAAAACATGGCAAGGCAACACTATAGTAAAATCCCGTGATGGTTGTCGCCTATGGAGGCGCTAATTTATCCAAACACCATAGAAATAGGAAAGATGTGGAAATATCAAGAATTGTTGAGTAGTGAGGGAGACCTACTTACGAGACAAGAATTGGAAAGACGAGGCATTATGATTGATTGGTAGCCAAACCTTCAATTTGAGTCAAAATACACAGCAGACCAGAGACATTATGATTTTCAAAGCCAACCAAGTGAACTAGATAAAATTTTAAAAGGCACAGATGAGAAAATAATATCTAAAATTTATAGATATTTAATAAGGTATAAATTAGAGGAGGAAACAGTGAAAGAAAACATGGTAAGCTGGGCAAGAAATATAGGTCACAATATAGAGTTGGACAGATGGGACAAGCTATGGGCAGAAAATTATAAAATGACACTGTCGATTCCATACAAAGAAAATTTATACAAGATATTTTATAGATAGCACCTTCCTCCGGCACGTTTGGCTAAAATGTTTCCAAACACATCACTAATGTGTTGGAAGTGCAAGACACAAATGGGGACATATTACCATCTCTGGTGGTCTTGCAGGAAGGCACAACACTACTGGCAAGAGATTAAGAGAATAATTGAAGAAACAACGAGGCAAAGTGTAGAAATGAAACCAGAATTCTTTCTATTTGGAATGACTACACCACAGTGTACCAAGGAGATAAAATATCTTACCATCCACATATTGACAGCGGCACATATAGTGTACGCTCAGAATTGGAAATCCGAGATAATACCAACAGAAGAAAAAATAATAACAAAAATAAATGAATGCGCAGAGATGGATAGGCTCACAAAAGAGCTCCAAGATAAAGAGAACACTGACTTTTATTTAGTTTGGCAAAAATGGTACACATGGTTAGAAGGAAGGATAGGGCCTACAACATAGGACATTAGGAGAACATAACTCAAGAATTGCAGAAATAGATACATGAGATGAGCCGTAGGATTGTATAAATAAATGGTTAATATGATTGTAGAAAGATACTGCTGAACTTCTATGAATGTATTAAGGTATAAGCAAGTAAATTTGTAAATAGTATGATTAAGGAAAATTGGTTAAATGGACATTAATCACCGATGCGAAGGTTTTCTAGAAGTTAGTTGATTGACTTTTTGTTAATGTATAAGTGTTTACATGTATTTGTGTTTTATGTTTGTTTATGTTAATAAAATTTAATTAAAAAAAAAAGAATGAAGCTTCTGCAGTTGCTAATCTCTCCCTTTACATATGAACCAATTTATAAACTTTATTCAAGAGAGAGGCAATTTCTACAATCTGGCAACTGAAGCAGAGGGTTCAGAGCCCTTTTCCCCAAGATATTCTTTATGATTCATGCCTCAAGCCTCGTCTTTTCCAAGTTTTTTAGGATGACCCAGTGGAGTGGATTTAATTGTGTCCCCAAAGGAAAGCTTGAGCAATAACTGCATCTTTTTGAATTGGAGAAATTCCAAGTAGCTGCAGGGTACAAGTCCTTTGCGGGTGCAGAGCGGAGAGACAGAAAGAAGATTGCACTTAGATTCACTATGATTTAAAATTATGGCACCCTCCCAAAGCAGGATTCCTTGCCCAACCTGGCAGATTTTTGCCCAATGCAAAAATTATTTTTATGGGTCTGGATTTGTGAGAAAAGATACCCACTTTTACACAGAATTGTAAGTTAGGAACTGGCTGGCTGGAGACAATGCATTTGCAAATAGCAAGACTTGATAGCAAGGAACCTGTGAGATGTTTAACCCAGGAGGAAATAGAGACTTGAGAAATGGTTTATGCCATAGGACTGCCAGTAGGCAAGGCATAAAAAAAGTCATGATGGCAGCCACTGCCATGCAATCAAAATCTCGGCCCCATTTTACCCACATCAGGATGTGCTTTTGATCTGCATGTTTATGTCATCTTCTCTTGACTGTGTATTCACCCCTCTCTGCAAAAATCCCTGAAAAAGTCATCCATTTTTTACCTAATATTGGGAATAGAGGAATTCTATGACAGATCTGAGATCATTTCCATGTCAGAGTCATTAATGTGCTAATTACAGGTGGTCCTCAAGTTACAACCACAATTGAGCCCAACATTTCTGTTCCTAACCGAGACATTTGTTTTTTCATGACAGTTAGAACAATTAATCAGTGGAACAACTTGCCTCCAGAAATTGTAAATGCTCCAGTCCTGGAAATTTTAAAGAAGAGAATGTACAACTATTTGTCTGAAATGGTATACGGTTTCCTGCCTAAGCAAGGGATTGGACTAGAAGACTTCCAAGGTCCCTTCCAACTCTGTTATTCTATTCTGTTCTGCTCTGCTCTGCTCTATTCTATTCTATTCAACTGTAGAGATTCTCAGTCTTCCAGGTCATGGTTGTCCCAAATGTGCTTTTTCAGGAGGTAACTGGACTTTCTTCTTTTCCTTTTGAAGACATTTCACTTCCCATCCAAGAAGCTCATCTCATCCATTCCCCACTATCCTGTGAGAGCTGCAAAGAAGCTTCTTGGATGAGAAGCGAAACATCTTCAAAAGAAAAAACAAGAAAGTCCAATTGCCTCCTGAAAAAGCACCTTTGGGATTTGTTAAGAGAATTTTGCCTCATTTTAAAACCTTTCTTGTCATAGTTGTTAAGTGAATCATTGCAGTTTTTACTATAAATTAGTAACACTGTTGCTAAGTGAATTTGGCTTTCCCATTGACTTTGCTTGTCACGTCGCAAAAGGTGATTATATGATCCTGGGACACTGCAACCAACATAAATATGAGTCAGTTGCCAGGCATCTGAATTTTGATCACGTGATCAAGGGGATGCTGCAAGAATTATAAGTGTGAAGATCACGTGATCAAGGGGATGCTGCAAGAATCGTAAGTGTGCCTAGGAGGAGCAGAGGAGGCAATGCTGGAGAGCAGTGAGAGCCAAACTGCGAACCAGTCAAATATAGGGTAAGGAGTGGAGGAAAGCATCCCTGGAAGACAGCTAATTAAGCTGTGAACCAGCCAAAAATAAACTTAGGAGGAGTGGAGGAGACAATGCTGGGGACCAGTTAAAGCTAAACTGTGAACCAGTTAAATATAAGGTAAGGAGTGGAGGAAAGCATCCCTGGAAAACAGCAAATTATGCTGTGAACCAGCTAAAAATAAACTTAGGAGGAGACAATACTGGGGAACAGTTAAAGCTAAACTGTGAACCAGCGAAATATAGGTTAAGCATGGAGGGAAGCATCTCTGGAAAATAGCTGAAAAGCTGTTATCCAGCTAAAAATAAATCTAGGAGGAGTGAAGGAGATATTTTTGAAGAACAGTTACTAATTTTGAAATGTTCTTAAGAGAGGAATAAAATACTTTATGTTGATTATTAGATGTGAGTTAAAAGAAATATTGACTTGATTTGGGTCTTTGAAGTAAGGAAAATATATGAAATACTGATTGTTAAAATGATAAATGAATATTATAAAGAGCTGTTTAGATTTGAAGTTTAAGATTTAGGATGATTACATAATAAAATATTAAATGTTAGAATAAGATGTTAGATTGAATGATAAAAATTGGGTTTAGATTTGTTCTTTTTTTCTTTTTTTTCTTTTAAGATGTTAATTGATGAAATTTGGAATTTACACTTATTTTATACCGGATCAAACCCTTGCTCTAAAAAGATGCTGTTTTATGTTTTATGTTCAAAAATAAATTTAAAAAAATTCAAAAAAAAAAGAATCTTAAGTGTGAAAAACAGTCATAAGTCACTTTTTTCAGTGCCATTATAATTTTGAAGGATCACTAAACAAAGCATTGTACGTCAAGGACTACCTACATAGCCAGATGCAAACTAAAGTAGGAGGAAAGAGAGATTTCAGGTCTGGGATCTGTATCTTCCCCTTGTGTTTTGATATCTTTTCTTTTATGTACACTGAGAGCATATGCACCAAGACAAATTCCTTGTGTGTCCATTCACACTTGGCCAATAAAAAAATTCTTTTCTATTCTATTCTATATGGTTCACCAATGTTAATATCAGTACCAAGTACAAGTAGTCCAGAGAGTTGGACCCAGCTCAGTCAAAGGCAAGGATGGTTCTTTTTATAGAAAGCTAAGACAGGCCTATCAACTAACAAGTGGCCCCAATTTCCTTTTGGCCAGCTGATGCTCTTCTCTTCTGCCCACCCTGGTAGCCCATGGTGATATGACATCCTACCAAAGGCACTCACTCAGCCTTGTCAGATTGAGAAAGAATCATTTCTGAAGGTAGTTGTGATGGACAGTTGGAAACAGCTTTTCTCCAAAGTGATACCAAGCCATCTGATAAAAATCACTGGAATATCTTACTCATGACACAAATTAGCCAAGAGCTCTGGCATTTCCTCTGAAGTTACAACATTCTTGCCTTTAAGCCATAGAGATACATCCCATGGATGCAATTTGTCTGTTTACATAATCAATCTATAATATAGATCTTTTTCCTCTTTAATTCAGACCTTCCATCTAGGTTCTTTCTATGCCTCAAGTTTCTGCTATGGCTTCCTGCCATTCTGAAGTGATCAGCACCCCAAAACATTAGTTGATACCCTAAAAATTTAAAATATTTCCTCATCTAGGAAACAAACAAACAAACAAACAAACAAATCCTCAGAAAATCATGCCTTGGACTTGAAAATAGTCATTGCATTTTGCATCCTGAATTGTGATCTGTATTATTCTTTCAACACATTAAGCCTGATATTTTCCAAGCATTTATCAGGGCATTTACAGGGAGTGATCAAAATCAAGATAGTAGTCACAACTCCACAATTAAAATATTTCTTTCTGAAGAAAGAAAAAAGAAATTGGAGAAAGGCATCCAGTTTTGATCCAAAACTCCTAACATGATTCATACTGTGCTTTTTGTTCAACCATAATTAAGAAGGAATACCTTTTTTGGTGGGTAGCCTTTTTTGAAAGTAATAATCCATTGCAATAGGACCTCCCTACCATTTTTTAAAATCCAACTGTGAGTCAACTAACAATTTGTACATATTTCCAGCACAGAATGATCCTTTCTTTCTGCTAATTCACTCTAGTCTGGTGTAACAACAACAGATCTGATGAATAATCTTGTTTTCCTTTTAATAATCAAACATCTGTCCATTCACAAATCCTGTTCCATTGGATTGCAAAATATGGGTTTTCTTCCAAATGTATTTTCCACATAAGTGACAAGCTGAATAACTTATGACTTGTTAGTTATAAACCATAAAAACAGGATGCTCCATCAAGGAAATTACAAAATGTGTATTTCTCCTATTTTTCTCAATATAACAAGTATAGAAATCCGTGCAGATTTTATTAACCATCAAATATTGGTTTTGGGTTATATTTCCTTTATTTTCCATAATTCCTGTATTTTTGGTGGTTGGGTGAACAAGTCAAATGTGTTGTGGCATATTTGCAGTTTTGAAGTCCATGATGAGTGCTTCATACCTGATGAACTCTATATTGTCAGGCACAAGAAACCAGGAAACAAGGCAGTTCAAATGAAAGTAGGTTTGTTGTATATTTAACACTCTCTACAAGAATCTGAACTACTAACGATCAAAGCAAATTGGAGATAGATAAGAATAAACAGAATTCATGAATTCAACAGACTTAGATTTCTTGTGGACATGAAGACTGATAACACACCTGATTCTTCCTTTCGACTCTGCCTGCTCATCTCCTACAAGTATTCTGATATTCTAATTTTTTATGCTGAGTTTCAGTGCGGTTTCTCAGGTTGTGATGTTTTGCTGGCTATACAAGCTCTGTTGCTTTTGACTTACTAGAGGATTCACAATTCCCAAGGGAACTGATTGAAACATCCATCTTCTATTTCTTTCATTTGTAAATTCCTATCTTGCTGTTATTGAACAACTTTTAGCAAGAAATTTGACTTTGTTTCTTCCTGACCAAGTCACTAATATTTAACAAATTGGAATCCAAATCTGGAGAGTATAAAGGTAGTCCTTGACTTGTGACCACAATTGAGCCCAAAATTTATGTTGCTAAGTGAGACAGTTGTTAAATGAGTTTTGCCCCATTTTATGACTTTTCTTGCCACAACTGTTAAGTGAATCAATGAAGTTGTTAATAACCCAGTTGTTAAGTGAATCTGGCTTCTCCACTGATTTTCCTTGTCAGGTCACAAAAAGTGATCATATGACCCCAAGATACTGCAATTGTCATAAATATGAACCAATTGCCTAGCATCTGAATTTTGATCATGTAACCATGGGAATACTGTAATGGTCATAAGTGTGAAAATGGTCATAAGTCAGTTTTTTTAGTGCCATTGTACATTTGAATGGTCACTAAATGAACTGTTGTAAATTGAGGACTAATTGTAGTAGATCCTTAACATGTAACACAATTCATCAGCCAGTGTACATTTTATTACAGTTTCACTAATCCTTTGCAAGCATATTTGTTTTCAGTTTTTCATTTCAATCTCCCTTTGTAGCCTGTATCAAGATCAACAAAGATTTTTTTTTAAAAAAATTTCCCAAACACTGGAGCAGTTGTTCCATTATGCAGATACCCCCCACCTCTCCATCTTTGGGGACTCTTATCTCATCCTCTTTTCTTTCTTAGAATGCCCTGAGGTATGTTCTGTGTCTTGCAGATAAGGAAGATTTTTCTCTAGCTTTCAAACCAGAAGCTTCTGTTTACTCAAAGAACATCTCTATTCTCCCTAGGGATTCTTGCAGATGTATTTTAGATCTTCCCTGATCCAAATTCAGGCTATCCTGAAGCATTAATGCTATTATTTCAGCATGTTAAAATGTTGGGGCAAAGACATTTGAAGGAAAGTCACTCTATCTTGCACTTCTGTGCCGTTATTTTTAAGGAGCCTTCTTGGATCAAATCTTTGGTTCATGCAGTCTGAGATTCTTAAAAAGCACATGCTTTCCATCAGACACCCAGTACAGCAATAGTCTTTATATGGCAACATTTTCTCTAAAACATTCCAAAGCTCTTTTGTGTCTCTCAGTTCTCTGATAGAAACAAACACATTGCACTTTACCAAACCAGAGATATTTGCATGGGTGCATCTATGCTCTAGAGTCTTTTATATTTCCAGAACTTCCCATAATTTAAAGGTTTCTAGGAATATCTCAATAATGATACATCTATTTTTCACAATCCTGGGAAGATAAAAATGGTCTGGGGTATATTACCTTGGGCAGGCTGAGCTTCTCTGCTTGCCTTTCTGCACTTTTTCAATTCAGAGATTGATGTGTTTCTGTAAAATTGCATTCCTGATTAACTACTAGTAGCTTGCAGCTTTGCAGCTAGGTTTGAATTCAGGAAGAATTTAGAGGATATGTTTCTGAACCTATGCAGAGTGCTGAAGGAACATAGGTGGTCCTCGACTTAGAACAGATTAACAGAGTTGGAAAGAACCTTGTACAGTAGGTCATCTAGTCCAATCCCCCGCCCCCCCCAAGCAGGGAATTCTCCTCCATTTCTGACGAACAGCAGTCTAATCTCTTCTTAAAAGTCTCCAGTGATGAAGCTCCCACAACTTCTGAAGGCAAGCTGTTCCATTGGTTGATTGTTCTCAGAAAATTCCTCCTTATTTCTAGGTTGAATCTCTCCTTGATCAGTTTCCATACATTATTCCTTGTCTGGCCTCTGGGTGCCTTGGAAAATAGCTTGACCCCTTCCTCTCTGTGGCAGCCCCTTAAATATTGAAGCATTGGTCCTTCTCTTCACTAGACTAACCATGAACAGTTCCTATAACCATTCATCGTATGTTTTACTCTCCAGTCCCTTAATCATCCTGGTTGCTCTTCTCTGAACATTTTCTAGAGTCTCAACACCTTTTTTATAGTGTGGTGACCAAAACTACCATTTTTTTTGGAGTATAAGATGCACCGGAGTATAAAACACAGCTTAGTTTTGGGGAGGAAAATAGGGAAAAATAGGGGAAAATAATCTGCCTACTAGGTGTTGTATAGTGGGCACAGGAAGGACACAGGACACGGATTTCAGTTACAGCTCTTTATTAGCTCCGGTACAGCAATGGATTGCCTAGCCGCGGCAGCCCCCCCCCCTTTTTTTCCAAAAAGTTTTTTTATTTTTAAACAAAAACAACATAAAAACATCAACTTTCCAAATGCTTACAGACAGTGTTTCGATTGGTGAAAATCATTTCGTGCTCTCAAAATTTTCAAACTCTCATTATATGACAGATATTCTTACCTCTAACGGAAAAAAAAAACCAAGTGCTTAAACATTTTATCCAAATTTCATTTCATATATAATATTTCATCTCCATGCTTTATTATCTATCCATTGATAAAATAGTTCCCATATCAAATAATATTGTTTATCTTCCTGTTCTCTTATTTCAAATGTCAATCTACTCATTTCAGCATAGTCCAACATTTTCTTAATAATTTCTTCATCGGTAATCATCTTCTTTCCTTTCCAATTTTTTGGAAATACGATTCTAGCCGCTGTTAATATATTCACAATCAAATATTGTAATTCTTTGTTGAATGTCTCTGGTAAGATCCCTAATAAAAATATCTCTGGTTTAAGGTCAATATGTTTCTTTGTCATTTTTTCCAACCATGTGTGTATCTTAGTCCAAAATCTCCTTGCTTCTATGCATGTCCACATATGGTATTAGGATCCTGGGGTCTGATGGCACTTCCAGCACTTCTCCAATTTGTTCTTGAACATTCTGGCTATCCTCGTCGGGGGTAGATGCCACCTGTAAAACATCTTATACAAATTCTCCTTATATGCTGTAGACATTGTCATTTTATAGTTATGTGACCACAATTTTTGCCATTTCTCTAAATCAATACTATAACCAAAATTTTTCCCCCATGCTATCATTGACTCTTTCACTTGTTCTTCTTCCAATTTTGCCTCTAGCACATGTCCATATAACTTTTTAATTACATGGTCATCAGAGCCCATCAATATCTTATCTAAAGTAGTCGAAGCATTATAAAACCCTTCTTGTTTGAGATCTTCTCGATATCTAGAAAATATTTGCATATATGAAAACCAATCCATCTTAAATCCCTGATCTTCTAAGTCTTGCTTTAACCGCGGCAGCCCCTTTTAAGGGGAGCCGTCCACAGCTTCAGCCATTGACATACTTCTAAATCTCCTGCTCTATTTACTCGCTTCTAATTGGTCCATTTGAATTGTCATTCAATACTCAACACCCCTCACCTCTAAAGCAGCATTGACCAATCCTGGAGTCTCTCAAGCCATGTAGTCGCGCAAGTAGGCGGGTCTTTTCGGGGTGCCACTGGACCTGCACACTTCAGTTGTTCCAGTGATCTTGGAGTGAGAGGTCAAATTCTGTGTCTCTCCTGGAAGTGCCTCTGGAACTCTCTGGAACTCTGCCGTTGGCATGGGCTTATTCTATTGGATGTTTCTTCCTTCTCCCCCCCCCAGCTGGAATGGTGGACTGTCGTGGCTATCGAGGACTCCCTTCTGGACCCCAGATAAGTGTTCGCTGTCTCTAGTTGGGTTTGAGTGTTGTCCCTGTTGTTCGTTTGGTGGTGTTTGGTGAAGGGCCTGGTCTGTTTCTGTGTGAATTTCCTTTTTCCGTCCTTGGGTTCCCTCTTGTGTTTCATGTTCTCTTCTGACTAGCTGGCCCCTGAGCTGATCTATGTGTCTTTTCCAACTCTAGCCGTCCTCTGTTTCTATCTGTTTCTATGTAAGACAGGAATCCTGTGACCTGAGTTATTTCTGCTGGGACCCATAAGGAGTTTCTGCTAAAATTCTTAGCGTACACTTTATCTCCTACTTGGAACTGTCTAGTCTTGCTGGTTGAGTCAATTGGCTTCTTTGTATTGTAATGGGGTTGAAGTCTGTCTAAACTGGATCTTAGCTTCCTTCCCATTAGCAGTTCCACGGGGCTTCTGTGTGTGGTGCCACTGGGTGTGATGTGCTGTATGCTCATAGCTTATCTATTTTCGCCTGTATGTCCCCTGATCCCAGTCTTGCTAAGGTTTCTTTCATCATTCTCACCACCCTTTCAGCCAATCCATTAGTGGATGGTTTTCCAGGCATGGATAACACGTGTCGGATCCCTTGGCTGGCTAAGAACATTTTGAATTTGTTAGCCGTGAACTGGGGCCCGTTGTCTGAGACTACCAGGTCGGGTAAACCATGTGAGGCAAACAGTCTCAGTAGAACTTGGATGACTGCTTCTGTTGTCGTTGATGGCATTAAATTTATCTCTAACCATTTAGAATAGGCATCAACGATGATCAGAAATGTGTTTCCCTGGCACGGCCCTTCTAAGTCTATATGTATGCGGGACCAAGGGGCCCCGGGATTCTCCCAGTCGTGTGTGGGTGCTGTGTGTGGTGCTGGGCGGGATTCCTGGCAGGGTGTGCAATTCGATACCCATGTCTCTATTTCTTTGTCCATCCCCGGCAACCAAACATAGCTTCTTGCCAGTACCTTCATTTTCACGATCCCTGGGTGTCCCTCGTGTAACAAATCTAAAATGTCATTTCTTAATGCTTTTGGGATTATTACTCTATCCCCCCACAATAAACACCCTCTCAGCCCTGAAAGTTCTGTTTGCCTTGTCTTGAATGGTTGGAATTAAGTGTCCGTGCCCGCATCAGGCCATCCCTTCCAGACCCAATTTAAAACACGCGCCAGAGTTCCGTCCTTTGCTGTTGCTCTCGCGATGTCAGTAGCCGAGATTTGAGTGTTCTCTATGGTTTCTATTAGTAGGATGGTTGTGGCTGGTGCCAGGTCTTCCACTGGTTCCTGAAGCGGGCATCTGCTGAGTGCGTCAGCATGGTCGATGATCTTTCCCGGTCTGTACTTTAGCTGGTAGTCGTAGGCTGCGAGGAATTCCATCCACTTTAGCATTCTTGGGGATAGGATGGGGGGGGGGCACGTAGATTTATCTCCCGCGATGATTCCCAGGAGTTGCTTGTGGTCTGTGATGAGTTCGAATTTTCTTCCGTATAGATATTCATGGAAAATTTTAATGCCAGCCACAGCAGCCAACGCCTCTTTATCTAGCTGGCTGTAGTTTCTTTCCGGCTTGGAGAGTGTTCGTGAGTAGAATGCAATGAGGGCTTCTCTGTCGTTTGGCATGCAATGGCTTAGCACAGCTCCAATGCTGAATGGACACGTGTTGCAAGTCAGTCTTAAAGGCAACGTCCCGCTGTACTGTACTAATACTCTGTCTGAAGTTAAAAGTTTTTTTATCTGCTCAAATGCATTCTTCTCCGTCTTCCCCCATGTCCACTCCATTCTCCACTCTGATTGCCTTTAGTTTGCCCAGGGTGGGTCATATTCCTGAACCATCGATTAGGTATCCCAGGAATTCCACTTGTGTTTTGGCTAGCTGGCATTTGTCCCTTTTTACATTCAGCCCTACTTCCTGGAATCTGGTTAACACTGCCCTTAAACGCTGCTGCAGTTGTTTCTGATTTATGGCCGAGATCAACACGTCGTCAAAATAGGGAACGACCCCTTTGATTCCTTGTAACAGGCATTTCATAAGACTTTGGAATAGACCCGGGGCTATGCTTACTCCAAACTGCAGACGTTTGCACTTGAATGCTCCCCTGTGCGTGACTATTGTTTGCGGTTCCACTGTGGCATCATCTATCGGTAGCTGTTGGTATGCCTGGGCCAAATCCAGCTTCGCAACTCCCTTGCCCCAGGGAGTGTAAAAGGTGTTGCATGATGGGTACTGGGTAGGCATTCTGTTGCAATGCCTTATTCAGGGTGCTCTTATATTCTCCACAGAAGCACACTGACTCATTTGGCTTTGTGGGGGTTACTATGGGTATCTCCCACTTAGCATGGTCTGTCAGCTCCAATATACCTTGGGCAATGAGTTTGTCCAGTTGCTCATCTATCTTGGGCCGTAGAGCAAAAGGGACCCTCCTAGGTTTAATTCTGACAGGGGCGACCTGGGGATCTAGGTTAAATTATATTGGGGACCCCGTGTACTTGCCCAATTTGCCATCAAAGATGTCTGCGAAGTCCATCATCAGTTCCTCTTCCCAGCCATCGTCTTCAATTTGATTGATTCCGGTTACTGCTAGTCCCAAAGGCTCGAACTACTCCAGACCCAATAGGCTAGGCCTGTCCCAGTCCACTATGGTGAGGGGCAGTTTTCCTTGGAAGTCTTTGAACTTTATGTTGAACTTCCTGATGCCCAGCACTGGAATCCAGTTCCCCTGGTAGTCTTTCAGGGTGAGTCTTTGATGCTTGAGTGTGCTGGTCGTGAGGCTGGGAATTGATTGAGATGCCCTGCAGACTCTTGCTATGTACTCCTTCCGATCGCACCGCTGGCAGATTGCATCTCGGAACCTGCACTCTGTCCTTGGGTGATTCCCTTCGCATCCTGCACACCAGAACTCCTTCTTTCCTTTCTCCTGGGGTCTCCCCTTATGTTCTGAGTGGAGGTGATGAACTTTGTTCCCATCATCTTCTTCCGATTCGGTTTCTACCTCCTCGTAGTAGATTGAGGATTCTTCCTTCCCTTGTGGCCCCTTATTCATTTTCTTCATTGCGGCTGTGGATTTCTGGGATGCCTCAGTCGCTGTTGCTTCCTCCATAGCCTCTTGAAACGTTATTTTGGGCTTTACGAGTAAACAGCTTTGCAATGTGAGGTCCCTCAGTCCCAGCACTAAAAGGTCCATCATAGCCTCATCCAGATTTAAGAATTCACAAACGGTGGCTATTTCACGTAGTGTTGCCATGAACTTGCTTATTGATTCTCCTTCCCTCTGGTCCCTCCGGTAGAATTTGTGCCTTCTTACCAGGGATGAAGCTTGGGGTACGTAGTCCGCTTTCAGGATGTCTTTCAGGGTTGGCCAGGTCATCGTCTTCAGCTCTGCCAGTGAGGCTAAGGCTTTTGCCATTTTGAAAACAGCGGCTCTGCAGTGTGTGAGGAAGAGTGCCCTCTTTCTTTGTTCCGATAGGCTTAACAAGTCGTTTGCTTTCAGGAACATGTGGAATCTCTCCATGTACGATTCCGAGCCTTCTCCAGCCGGGTTGAATGGTGCGGGTGAAATGATTGAAGACATTTTCTGGCCGTTGATTCTGATGGCCGCTGATTGCCACGTGGAGTTTCAATGACTTGGTTCTGATTGTCCTCCTGAGATCCCACCTTCGTCGCCAGTGTTGTATAGTGGGTGCAGGAAGGACACAGGACACGGTTTCAGTTACAGCTCTTTATTAGCTCCAGTACTGCAATGGATTGTCTAGCCGCGGCAGCCCCTTTTAAGGGGAGCTGTCCGCGGCTTCAGCCATTGATGTGCTTCTAAATGTCCCGCTCTATTTACTCGCTTCTAATTGGTTAGTTTGAATTGTCATTCAATACTCAACACCAGGCATTCATCTGGCTAACATCTTTAGTCTAGTCAGCTTCAGCACATTAGTTTGCTGGTTTTGAGCATGTGCGCACTTTTTATCCCCTGCTTGGGGATTAAAAAAAAAAGCTTCTAAAGCACAGCTGAGAGTCGGAGGAAGCAGGCAAAGCATGGAGATCGCTTCACTTGGTAGCGCTTCGTTAGGGCTGAAAAAAAGCTTCGAAAAAGCTACATTCAGAGTATAAGATGCACTCAAATTTTCAGCCTCTTTTGGTGCGGGGAAGTGCATCTTATACTCTGAAAAATACAGTAGATGCAGTATTCTAGGTGTACTCTTACTGAAAAAAGTGATTTATAACCATTTTTCACAGTTATGACTATTGCAGCATTCTCATGGTCACATGATCAAAATTTGGGTGTTTGGCAACCAGAAAATATTTATGATTGTTACAGTGTCCTGAGTTTGTGTGATTGCGACCTTGTGACCTTCCCAGCCACTGTCCAACAAAGTCAATGGAGAAAGCTGGATTTGCTTAATGACTGCATAATACCCTTAACAATTGCACTGATTTGCTTAACAACCATGGCCAAAAATATTATAAAATTGGACAGAACTCACTTAATAACTACCTTGATGAACAATGAAAATTCAAGTGCCAATTGTGGTTGTAAGTTGAGGACTACCCGTACTGCTTCATTAAATTGTAGAAGATCCCACTAAAAGGAATGAACTGCTCATAATAATGGATGCAGAAAATGAGCCCAGCTATCACTGAATGCTAACAGGCCTTCTCTCGCTTCTATCTCAATTATATCTTGAAGGCAGGAAAGATGGAGGGGGGAGAGGCAGAGGGAGAGGAAGCTCTTTTCATCTTGTAAACACAGAGACTCATTTAACTAACAGCAAGCCGAGTAAGAAACAAGCACAGAGACAATGTGGAGACATTTTCTTTCTCTGCCATTTTCTTTCTCTGCCAGTGTTGAAAACAGCTCCTAGGACTGAACTGAGGCACTTTCCAGTAATAATATTAACTTCACTTTGTCTCTTATGCTTCTGCATCATGTGCAAAGATATACGGGTAGTCCTCCACTTACAACAGTTTGTTTAATGACTATTCGAAGTTACAGTGGTACTGAAAAAAGCAACTTACTGTATGACTGACTTCCACACTTGCGATGGTTGTAGCATCCCTGTGGTCATGTGATCAAAATTTGGATGCTTGACATGTATTTATGATGGTTGCAGTGTCCCAAGGTCATGTGATCACTTTTGGTTACTTTCTGACAAGCGAAGTCAATAAGAAAGCCAGATTCACTTAACAACCGTGTTACTAACTTAACAACTCAGTAATTCTCTTAACAAGTTTGCCAAAAAAGGTCATAAAATGGGGCAAAACTCACTTAACAACTGTCTTGCTTAGCAAGGGAAAGTTTGGGCTCCATTATGGTCGTACCTCAAGGACTATGTGTAATACAAAAAGAGCCTGCATAGTGGTGTTGATCTGTATACTATCTTGAGTTGGCAGAAAAATATGCAGCATTAATTTGCATTGTGACAATGTATGTATGCTAAACTCTATTCTGTGACAATCAGGTTTACCAAGTTTTCATGCAGGACAATCAAAAAGCAGGGCTTGGAGGAGACCCCTGGCTGTGTTTCCCCTTTCACCTAGCATCACCTATCAGCAGGAAAAACAACCAGAATAACAGAATAACAAATTTGCAAGCGAGCTTGGAGGTCTTCTAGTCCAACCCACTGCTTAGGCAGCAAATCTTATACCATTTCAGAAAAATGGTTATCCAACATCTTCTTAAAAATTTCCAGTGTTGGAGCACCTGTAACTTCTGGAGGCAAGTTGTTCCACTGATTAATTGTTGCAACTGTCAGGAAATTTCTCCTTAAGGAAATTTAAGGGGAGCCTGGATAGCTCAACAGACAGAGCTCTGTAATTTAACAACAGCTGTCTGCAATTAAAGTAAGATCAAATCCCGCCAGGCTCAAGGTTGACTCAGCCTTCCATCCTTTCTAAGGTAGGTAAATTGAGGACCCAGTTTGTGGGGGCAATAAGCTGACTTTGTATAAATATACAAAAGTATGAAGGCTATTGCTTAACGCATTGTAAGCCGCCCTGAGTCTCCAGAGAAGGGCGGCATATAAATCAAATAATAATAAAAAAAATTCTAGATTGGTTCCCTCCTTGATTGATTTTCATCATTGCTTCTTGTCCTGCCTTCAGGTGCTTTGGAGAATAGGTTGACCCTTCTTCTTTGTAGCAGCCCCATAGATATTGGAAGACTGCTATCATGTCACTCCTAGTCCTTCTTTTCACTAAACACCAGTGCCTGATTTTAATATGTGGTGGGGTAAACCTGGACAACTGTGGGTTTAGCATTTCTTTAAAATAGCACTGAATCCGTGTTCATAAAATAGCCCGGCTGAGAAGTCAGATTGCCCTCAGTCATAAAACCAGTAAAAAGTACAGTCATACAAAACCTTTTCTTGCCAGAAGCAGCAGGAAACCTGTTAAACTTTTATTTGGGACAGAACCAGCAACAAACAGCTGGAAGAACTTGGATTTCTCTCCTGATATTGCAATTGTGATAGCAATAGCACTTAGACTTATATATTTCTTCATAGTGCCTCACAGCACTCTTTAAGCAGTTTACAGCATATTGCCCCCAAAAATCTGGGTCTTCATTTTACTGACTTGGAAGGATGGAAAGTTGAGTCATCCTTGAGCTGGTCAGGACTGAACTCCTGGCAGTGGGCAGAGTTAGCCTGCAATACTGCATTCTAACCATTGTGCCACCCAACTGTAATTTAAATTGATTGATTGATTGATTGATTAATTAATTGATTGATTAGATGTATTCGCCAACAGAACTTCTTATTCTGCGAGACTCCCCCCTCTCGCAGGTGTGGCCCTCCACTTTATCAAGGGCGACGAGGCGCTCCCATGTGACACCTCTCCTGCGCGAGCTGCACTGGCTCCCGGTGGTCTTCCGGGTGCGCTTCAAGGTGTTGGTGACCACCTTTAAAGCGCTCCATGGCTTATGGCCGGGGTACTTATGAGACCGCCTTCTGCCACCAATAGCCTCCCACCGGCCAGTACGCTCGCACAGAGTGGGCCTCCTCAGGGCGCCGTCCGCCAGACAATGTTGGCTGACAACCCCCAGGGGGAGAGCCTTCTCTGTGACGGCGCCCACCCTCTGGAACAACCTTCCCCCAGAGTTACGTACAATAACAGACCTCCGGATTTTTCGTCGGGCCCTGAAAACTTATTTATTTCAACTTGCTGGGCTGGCTTGACTTAAATTTTAAATTGTTTTAAATTGGGTTGTTTTAATTTATGGCCAAAATATTCAAATTATTTTAATATTGTTTTTAAATTTTGTATGCTCTGTTTTTACTCTGGCTGTGCACCGCCCTGAGTCCTATTTGGAGAAGGGCGGTATAGAAATTTAATTAAATAAATAAATAAATAAATAAATAAATTGACTAAAGCACCAAGCCTATCACTCTTTGAGAAGACTGCTAAACATTTTTGAAAATCAAGTTGTCCCCATTTGAGAAGAGCACTAAACCCATGAATGTCCAGATAGGCAGAAGTATTTCCAGAAGCCAGGAATCCCTGAGATAGTTCTCAAATTATGACCATTCTTTTAGCAAATATTCGAAGGGATGACAGTGCTGAAAAAAATGATTTATGACTGACCCCCACACTTATAGCTATTACAGCATCTCCACACTCATCTAAGTCAGTGGTAGATTTCAAAAAAATTTTACTACCGGTTCTGTGGGTGTTGCTTGGTGGACGTGGCATGCAGTGGTGGGTTCCTCCCGGTTCTGCCCGGTTCCGCTGAGCCGGTAGCGGTGATGATATGACATCATTGAATTGGTTCTGCCCCCCCCGCCCCCCTGCGTTATTCTTACCTTTTATTTGGCCCACCCCCAATCTATTGCTGCCTCCTGAGTCCCAGCTGATCGGCTAGAAGGGAAAAAACTGTTTAAACTATTACCGCTGGGCTTCAAAGGGCCGCCCTACAACTGATCAGTGTTAAAAGGCAGTGTGCTGGTAGACTGGTGCCTCCAAAAACAAATGGGTAGACTGGTACAGGTCTGCAAGCAGTTAAAAGCCTGGTAGACCAGTACCTCTGCTAAATCTTAAAGAATTGTCAAATGACCATCAAGCCATGCCCATAAAATAAGCCACGCCCACAGAACCGGTAGTAAAATTTTTTAGAACCCACCCCTGGTGGCATGGCTTGATGGGCGTGGCTTGGTGGGCATGGCAGGGGAAGGATACTGTAAAATCTCCATTCCCTCCCCAATCCAGGGGAAGGTTACTGCAAAATCCCCATTTCCTCCTGATCAGCTGGGACTTAGGAGGCAGAGAATAGATGGGGGAGGGGCAAGTCAGAATTTTTACCACCAGTTCTCCGAACTACTCAAAATTTCCGCTACCGGTTCTCCACAACTGGTCAGAACCTGCTGAAACCCACCTCTGATCTAAGTACAATTTGGATGCTTGGCAACTAGCATATATTTGTAAAGATTACAGTGTCCCTGAGTCATGTGATCACCATTTCTGACCTTCCCAGCTGACTTCTGATAACTAGAGTCAGTGGGGAAGCCAGCAGGAAGGGTTACAAATCATGATAGTGATGTCTTCAGAGGTGGGTTTCAGCAGGTTCTGACCAGTTCTGGAGAAACGGTAGTGAAAATTTTGAGCAGTTCAGAGAACCGGCAAATCCCATCACTGGCTGGCCCCGCCCCTTCCTGCCCAGTTGTCCACTTGCCTGGCCTGCCCGCCCGCTTGCCTTGCCCACTCTCCCCACCCCACCCAGTCACTTCTCATCTTGCTCCCCGGCATAACTGTTGCTTTTGTTCGGCTCCTTGCGTGCCATTGAGCACAAGGTCTCTGCAGGCCAGTCAACTTGCCTGTTTTCCAATGCTGTGCCCGTGGCCCAACTGAGTAGCCATGATGGGCCTGAGTAAGCCTGTGAGTCGCGGTCTAGCTAGCTGCTTCCTACCATCCCACATGGCGCCGCCAGTTTACCTGCCTTCATCGCAGCCTATCACACCGGCCACACAGCCCAGCTGATATCCACACCTCACCCGTTCTGCTCACCGTGGCTGCCTACAAAGGTAAGCCACTTGGGCAAAGGGTCACCTCGGGGTGGACATGGAGAGGCTTGGTCGCCTTTCAGGCCTGGTTCTTGCCAATTGCCATCCTTCTGCCCACATGCTGCTTGCTCTCCCTTTGCCTCGGGTCAGGGAACGGGCCATTCCCTGGCTCTGGCCTTACCCCATAGCCTCTGCCTACTCGCCGTTCACCTCGGCCGGGTTGGGGAATAGGCCATTCCCCTGCTCCAGCCTTGCCCCAGGTCTCTATCTGCGTGCTGCCCCCCACCCCTGGCCTCAAACTACAGCCCCCCCATGCCAAAGCAATTTATTCGGCCTGCAGCCTGCCATGCTAGGCCAAAGGGCTGTGGGGGTGGGGGGTGGGGGCACAGGAGGACCAAAGCAGTTTGGGAATGAACTGGGCAGGTCTTCTTACTTGTAAGAAGTCCCATCCGGAAAGCGCTGCAGCGGAGATCCATCCCTTGCTGAGCCTTGCTTGCTCGCGGAGACACTCCATGTGCACTCGCTCACATTTTCGGTGAACCGGTGGTGAAATTATTTGAAACCCACCACAGGATGTCTTGCTTAATAATTGCAGCAAAAAAGGTCATAAAATCAGGATATCTCACTTAATGACCGCACTGCTAATTATGATGAATTTTTAAAATCCCAATTGTGGTCATAAATCAAGGACTATCTGAAATCTAAGCTAACATATAAACTGAGGGAAGCACTTAGTGGTCAGAAGAAAGGGGCACCTCACGGGAGCCAGAAACAGCCATTACAGAATGAGCACATCCCCGCCCCTCCATCTTTGATTAGGATATTGTTTTTTGCTTGATTGTCTGGTGTTAATCCCTGCTTATCTGGGTGTAGGCTGCTGTATAAGATATGTTCTGTTCTTTTTCTTTCTTTTTTTAAACTTTGCTATTGTCTCTTTTGAATGGTATGAAAATATGGCTTATCTCTATGTGTCTATCAAGTAGAAAACTACAACTCCACCAACACTGGCAATGCAAGCTACTACTGTATATAAATAGGCAGCAAATCCCACTCTCTTTAGCACTGATTATGTTACCTAATGGGGTAATGAAATGTCTGCAAGCAAACAAGCAAGCTCAGACAGCAACAAGGACTTCACAATAAACTTAGCACTATGTGAGAAGTGGGCCAATGTCTTGTCTCACATCTAAACAATTCAATTAGAGGAATAAGCATTTCCGAGTGCAGGGACAAAATGCAATTCTTTCAGACGCCAGGGATCTGGGCAATGGAGATCCCGATCAGATGGCGTTTCTATCCAGACAGATCTGACTCTGATGTCTAGAAATATCTCTCTCCAACATTTCATTCTTGAAATAGAAATTTGAACCTATTTGAAATAGAGATTTGAACCAACCTGAAGACTTGGCTATTCAAACAAATAGGCTGACTTTGGTTCCAGGCTTTATTATTTACTATTAATTAGTTATTTGGTTTAAAATGGGATTTTATTGTACTTGTTTCTTAACTTGTGTTCGCCGCCCTGAGTCCTTCAGGAGAATGGCGGCATATAAATACATGTAATAAATAAATAATAAATAAATAAATATTGAGGGCTAATCTGTTTGAAAATGCCTGTGTGTCCATCTATCATTCCAAGTCATAAGGTTGGCCTGAGATTATTATGCCTCCATGGAGAGAGAGGGCAGAAATAAAGCCAGACAAAATAGTGCCCTTTGGCTATCATTTGTGCATAGAAAGTGAATGGGGAATAGAAGTATAGCATAAACTTAGAGGGGAGAATTAAATTGAGCTTGGTATCTGCTGAGTCCTTCAGTCAGGCATCTAATTTCAGTTTGATGGACTGTTCGCTGTCCACCATAGCCATCTGGTCAGCCTTTGCTCCTGTTGTCAATACCAGCGGCCTCATTTCTAAACTGGAATGTATCCAGATATAACTTTCACACTTTCATTTCCAAGGCTCCGAGCAACCTTCACTTTTGTACAAAGGTTAGTTTAGCGGCTTCTGTCCAGAGTGCCTTGCCAAAACTTTGTTGTGGGACTGTTTGTTAAACTGCAGGGAGGAGTCCCATTCCCATGGCTATTGCTAGCTTTGCCCTTAGACAACTGACAATTGTCAGTCACATCTGGAGATTAGCAACAAAAGGCTGGATGAGTGAGGTGCTTAGAACAGATTAGAACTCACAGTTTCTCAGTTTCTAGCATGTTGCTTTAACCGCTACACAAAATTCGCTCTTTCACGTTTCATAAATGTTAACAATTTGCAGAGTGGATGAAGTTAAGCATTAACTTTGCAGAACTAAATGCAGCAATGTAGCCATTTCAAAAGATTTTTTTTTTCTTTTGGGGCTTCAAGACGATATCAAATAGATACAAGGAAGAAGGTTGCACAGATGAGGTGCTACCATGGATAAATGTTCTCTTTTGCTGAATTACGGGTGATCCTCATTTAGTGACCCTTCGAGGTCACAATGGCACTGAAAAAAGTGACTTATAATTGTTTTTCACAGTTATGACCATTGCAGCATCCCCCTAGTCATGTGATCAAAATTCAAACGTTTGGTAACTGTCTCATATTTATGACGGTTGCAGTGTTCCAGGATCATGTGATCAACTTTTGCAATAAGCAAAGTCAATGGGGAAGTCAGATTCAGTAAACAACTATGTTACTAACTTAACAATTGCAGTGATTCATTTAGGAACTGTGGCAAGAAAGATCATCAAATGGAGCAAAACTCAACTGTCTTGCTTAGCAACATAAATTTTGGGCTCAATTGTGGTTGTAAGTCTCAAATTCTTCCATATAGAGAGAAATAGGAAATAAGTATTTCACCATATGTATTTCATAAACCTAGATCATTTTAGGTCAGTCTCACTGCAGGTGCGAAATGGCAAATCTGGCCCAAATTTCCCACCACCAAACTTCTCACAGACTCACAACAGATGAGGGTAGAAATGAGAGATACCAATAAAAGAGAATATTTGTAGTTCGGGGTTGAAATGGGGTGGTGATGCTCTCTGAATTTAGTTGTTTTCTTGCAGACATTTCATTAGCCAAAATAGGTAACATCATCAGTGATAGGCAGTGAGATAATTATTTGTCAGCATCCCTCACCTATTCCATTTGCCTTTTAAGCATCTGAAGCTAATTACTTCACTGTTGCTTACTCTTTTTTCTTTCAATCTTTTTTTTTCTACTATTTCTTCCTGTCTTGATTGCTAGTCTGATACTCAAAAGCCTTCCTAGTTTGTTTGTAAGAGTGCCAACGGTGCACTTATGAATGTGCTACCAGGGGGAGGCTGAACACTGAATGATGCTCATCATTAGCACATTAGGTTTCTTCCCAAATTCTTTTCTATATGGAACTTTTTGCAATCTTGGCTGAAATGAGGAAGGTTGGATCTTCTACATGGCATCCCAGGGAAGGGAGTGATCGTGACCAAAGTCAAACTGGAGGCCATAGCTGTGCCATCAAAGCCCCGCCCCTTTGGAGATGTGCAGGGCTTTGATCCACACAATTAAAGCTCCACCCTTTTTTTAACCTGGATTGTAGGTGTGACATGTAGTAAAATGAATGGACTATGATTGTGTGGTTGTGTGGGCCCTGGACATAATGGAAAAATCAGGGCTTAGTGCTTAAGGAAGTAATAAGGCCATATGTCTGACTTGGCACATCTGCCCTTTTTAAAATTTTCTGACATTCAGGTTGGGAGGATGTAAATACAGATAGTCCTCAACTTACAACAGTTCATTTAGTGACCCTTCAGAGTTACAACAGCACTGAAAAAAATGACTTACAACCATTTTTCACACTCACGACTGTTGTATCATCTCCATGGTCATGTGATCAAAATTTGGACACTTGATGACTGGAATCTATTTATGATGATTGCAGTGTCCCGGGATCATCTTTTGTGACCTTCTGACAAGCAAAGTCAATAGGGAAACCAGACTTACTTAACAACTCTGTTACTAACTTAACAACTGCAGTGATTCACTTAACAACTGTGGCAAGAAAGGTTGTAAAATGGGGCAAAACTCACTTAACAAATGTTTTGCTTAGGAACAGAAATGTTGGGCTCAAATGTGGTCATAAGTGGCGGACTACATGTATTTTATTTTATTTATTTTATTTTATTATTCATATTTCTATGCTGCCCACTCTCCGAGGACTCTGGGCGGCTTACACCAAAGACAGTATACTAAATAGCATATTGCCCCCAACAATCTGGGTCCTCATTTTACCCACCTCGGAAGGATGGAAGGCTGAGTCAACCTTGAGCTGGTGAGATTTGATCCGCTGATCTGCTGAACTAGCAGTCAGTTGAAGTAGCTGCAGTACTGCACTCTAACCACTGCGCCACCTCGGCTCAATAATTGCTAACATTATGGCAATTGTTCCTTAGACAAGGATACATTTCTGCCCAGATATAGTCCATAAGCTCATTCATGTATGATTGTCTCTCATTATTTCATTCCAAATTTGGCAAAGATTTGACCAACTGTAGCACAGGTAGTCCTCAACTTACAACCATTTGTTTAGCAATCACTTAAAGTTGCAATGGCACTGAAAAAAGTGACTTATGACTGATTCTTGCACTTATGACCATCGCAGCATCTTTATGGTCATGTGATCAAAATTTGGGTGCTAGGAAACTATGTATTTACAACATCCCTGGATCATGTGATGGCCATTTGCGATCTTCCGAGCCGGCTTCGAACAAACAACATCAGTGGGGAAAGCTGGATTCCCTTAACAACCACAGAATTCACTTGACAACTGCAGTGATTTGTTTAAATAACTCCGGCAAACAAGGTCGTAAAACTGGGCGTGACTCCCTTTAAAGCTGCCTTGCTTAGCACCAGAAATTCTGATCCGAATTGTAATTGTGAGTCGTAGTCATAAGCCTGTATTTTAATGCAAGTTTCATCAGCCAAAATCAGTAGGGGAGATTTTTCATAATTGGTAAGATGAACGTCAGCACCAGCTACATGCAGTGCATCAGTGTCATATTCCCTGGGGCCAGTGGAGGAATCGGCTCCTTTCGTGGCAGGGCAGGATGGTGTGAAATTTCAACGTGCCGCTTTGGATCTGGGATAACTGCTGCACATATGCCAATTCTGGGGCAACAAGTAGAACTGGAGGCGAAGACTTTGATCCGGAAAGAACAAAGGCAGCACAGCTGCTCTAATCAAACTGAAACGCCCCCACAGCTGCATTTCTTTGCAGAGAATATCACCACAGCTCAGCAGCCTTTGTTAGAAGTCGGCTTCACTGTACTACAGAGAATTTAAGATGGAAGATGAATAACTTATAGTCTAACTCAGAACAGGGAAGGAAAACCAGGCCTGGTGGTAGGAGTGGAGGTGGGGTTGGAAGGGGAGCTTCGTACAAATCTTTTGTTTTAAGCTGAGCATGTTATAGTGCATTTAGACAGAAGCGCTGCAATGGGATGTCTAATGGAGATTCTCCATCATCCAGGTTATGGTTATCCCAAAAGTGCTTTTTCAAGAGGCAACTGGACTTTCTTGTTTTTCTTTGAAGATGTTTCGCTTCTCATTCAAGAAGGGTTGTAAGCATGAAGACCGATTATAAGTCGCTTTTTCACTGTTGTATCTTTAAACAGTTGTGTGAGAAGTTTTATTTCCAAATATATTTTATTCTTGATACTGTTTCCATCTTTCCTTAAAATATTAACAGAATCCACAATTGTCTGAGAATCAGTAGATTATCATTAGATAATTGACAGTTAAGCTGAAACTAAGTTAATCAACTAAAATTAGCAAATGTCCTCAAACCCCTAAATAAGTTATCCAGACCTAATCCACATATTGAAGGATAGGGTCTGCAAACAGAGTTAATTAAAGTAGGTATCTCAGAGGAACTGCATGTTCACAAGAATAAACATACCTACACACACGCACACACACACACACACCCCTCAAGCATCACCCTAGAATCAGCATATAAACACTTCTAGACCGCAGACAAAAATCTGCTGCTGTACCCCATTTCTAGGCAGCTTGCACCTAAAGGCAAACTGTTTTGCTTTTGGGAATAAATATTTCTTCTTTCCTCACAGCTGTCTGGATCTCATATTTATTTATTCTTGTGCAGCCCCGGGCTCAATTTGGAACCCCAATTTATTCTTCTGACAGTCACTAAAAGAATGTTTGTAAATTGAGGATTATATGTAGTACAGGATGGGTTCAACTTACCTTTACTACCAGTTTGCATCACTTGCGTGCACTTGCTTTGCTCGCGTGCCTGCACATTCTTCACCTATGATGATGTCCGGCTCAGTGGGCAGAGCCTCCCACCGGTTTTACTACCAGTTCTTTTGAACTGGTCCAAACCGGGGGCAACCCACCACTGGTGTAGTAGAGATTTTGTAGAATGGACCTCAACAGTAGGAGTCACAAAAGACAAGGTGATGACTGAGACTGTGTGATCAAAGCCTTTCCCCTTTTCAATATACATCACATGTACTACATATCTAAAAGGGCGGGACTTTAATGGCACAGCTGTGGCCTCCATCTTGACTTTTGTGACCCTCCCCAATGGATGCCTTGTAGAAGAACCAACCCTCCTCATTTCAGCCAAGATTGCTAAAGTTCCATATAATTTTTCTCTTTTTTATCCAGTGTTAGTTCCCAGAGAACTGGAAAATTATGTATAAAACACCTAGTTTGGATGGGCTGATGGTCCTGGGACCCTTTCACGGGTCTTTATTTATGATCTTCCTTCATCCAAGGGAAGTCAAATTCACAATCAGAAAGATTCTAGGGCCATCTACCATCAAGACACTGGGCCTAACCACCTTAGCACAGATTTTCTCAACCGTAGCCACTTGAAGTTATATGGACTTCAACTCCCAGAATTCTGCTGGCTGGGGAATCCATCCATCTTCAATTAACCAAAGTTGAGAAACACTAATTATGACAGTTTATCCTACTGTTTTCCATGTTGCAAAACATCAAGTAGAATTATCAATATCATAAATGATTATTAGGCTGGTAGTTTTTTCTCTTGGCACCACAATAGGTTTCACCAAAGACTGCTAGTGATAATAGCTGGTGATGACAATAATGATGATGTTGATAGGCTCTCTCCAAGATGGCAGGGAATCTTGTTGTTAGATTTATACTTCTGTATATCAGTTGCTGGAGAAGACCAGCACCATGCTGTTATTACTCTTATGTCCTACTGCATGTAGTTATTTTCATTAGTATTTGGTTGGCTGGCTTGGATAGGTCTTTGTCGTTAGTTTATAGCTCTTCAGATATGATCTCCTGCTTCTGCCTTATTTCTTCTTTGGTCCACACAACTAAATACTCTTTCTTCTTAGTAGCTCTGTCTAGCTTACACTGATCTGTACTTCACCGGATCGATCACTCAGTACAGGTAGTTCTCAACTTTCAACCACAATTGACCCTAAAATTTCTGTTGCTAAGCAAGGCAGTTGTTAAGTAAGTTACACCCCATTTTACTTTATTTGCCATAGTTGTTAAATGAATCATACTGTTGTTAAACAAACCTGGCTTCACCCATTGACTTGTTTGTCAGAAGTCAGCTGGGAAGTTTAAAATGGTGACCATATGACCCTGGGACAGTTGCAACTGTCATAAATACCAGTTGCAGTTGCCAAATGCCCAAATTTTGATCATGTGACCATGGGAATGCTGCAGTGGCCAATAATTGTGAAAATCAATCATAAGTCACTTTTTTCAGTGCCATTGTAACTTCAAACGGTCACTATACAAACGGTTGTAAGTCGCAAATGATTGTAAGTCGAGGACTACTTGTAACATTGGAGCCCTGCTTTGCCCTTTTGTGATCTTAGAATAACTGAAGCCAGTCCAAGCCAAATGATTCAGCATCACCTCCACACAACCTCTTTCTGCATTAAACGGTTCCTAGAATGCAGTTCTGCAGGCCACTTTTGCTGACTGTCAGCTTCCAGCAGTTCTCCAGGCTCAGGGTTGACTCAGCCTTTCATCCTTTTGAGATAGGTAAAATGAGGACCCAGATTGTTGGGGGCAATATGCTGACTCTGTAAACCACTTAAAGAGGGCCGTAAAGCACTATGAAGCAATATATAAGTCTAAGTGCTATTGCTATTGCTATTGTTATTGCTAAGCTTAAAAAAAAATCTAATTGGAGAAAAAAGCTCAAATGAGTTGACATTTGGTTCAAAAGTGAAGTAGAATCAGATGTGGGCTGTTAGTTAAATTGGGAAGTTGAAAACTTACCCTAGACTAGAGGAAGGCAGTGGTAAACCAGTTCTGTCTGCAAGGAAATTACATGTGTATGTTCACCAAGTCAAACTGAATGAAGTTTGACTTAAGAAAGTTCTTACCTTTTCCACAGTATTGAAGGAAACCCACCTTCTTACTCTGTGCTCCGAATGTTTTGCAAGCCACACATACCAGAATAGTTTTGCAAATCCAGTAGCATATATCAAATATAGAAATGTAGTCTTTAAAAAACAGGAAACCTTTCAAAATGAGGGTAATATTTGGCCTGGCTTTAGTTGTTAAGTATCACTCAGTTGGAATGATAAATATGATTGCATCTTAAGTTTTTGATCTTTCCTCTTCCCTTTGAATTTGTCATTGATGGCAGAAATTATAAATTGAGACCGGAGATGCATGGGTATTGCTTTTTTAAAAAATCTTTTGCTGTGACATCTCATCAACGTCCAAAATTAAAAACTGTTGAAAGTTTTATGAGATTAGTGTTAGTCCAGGGATTAGACAAAGGATATGCATGTCACAGATGATACTTCGACTCGGCTTAGTGACAGGACTAGCCTGATGCAAAACAGCCTATATACATAACTGCAAAATTCCTGAAGAAAGGATGGGATATAAACGAAATGGTACATAACTGAAAGCTATGTACAAGTGTCAACATTTCTGAAATAGCAGATGCAATTAAGTTTTAGCCCTGGCAACACCTGTTCCTTCAACGACTGAAGTACTCCAAGATAATCTTGTCTCTTAATATCTACCCCAGCTGAAGATCCCTAAGAATTTCTGTTGTACTTCAAATGAAATTTAGAAATCAAACCCAAGCAATTGCAAGCATTAGCTATCTCTAAAACTCACAATGTCTGAGCAAACAGTAAAGGAAATGAAAGTGTGCTTAGATTATAAAATGAGGTTTTAGCAGGAGCCAATTGCAAGACAATCTGCACCTTATGAAAATGAAAAGGGGTCCGTCCTGTCTCCTCTCCCCACAAAAGCATTGAAAGAGTTCATGATGGAGTTCAGTGTTTCTCAACCTTGGCAACTTAAAAATGTGTGCACTTCAACTCCCAGAATTCCCCAGCCAGTATCTAGGAGGAATTCTGGGAGTGGGAAATTTTGGGTGCTGAAGTCCACACATCTTAAAGTTGCCAAGGCTGAGAAATACTGCTTTGGTTAATATGTAGCGTAAGGAAATCCAGAAATGGTAAAATCCTTGCACCTTAATTAGTAGCTTCTTGGGAAGATGTAGGCAAAGAAAGAGCAGAATCTGGGGGCTCAGAGAGATCAGCCTAGAATTGTTTTGCAGTCACAAACGAATTAGGTTTAATGCTCCTTGAGTGCCATTGGCTTTTGTCTAACTAAGTATTTGTTTACTGTTAGTTGAGAATATTCCTCTGCTTAGTCTTTAGCAATAAATCAATGTAATTGAACCTTCATATGTCAATCTGATCTTTCATGCCTGACAAATCATGTGATAATGACTGCATTTATGACAAAAGGTTGAGAAGATCAAGATCCCTTTGTGCATGTGTGCCATCATGATTAACCTAGATGTGTTAAGGTTGGACCATCTAAAATCCAGGAAAAGGACTGTCTGCACAATGTACAAGAATGTAATGCAACTAGTCCTCATCTAGTGATCACAATTGGGATCAGAAATTCAGTTATTAAGCAATTTCAGTTATTAAACAATTTTACTTCAACTTTTGTTTGTTTTACAGACCTGCACAGGTTGAAAATGGTTTGCAAAGTTTCTTTTTTATCATTTTTAACTGTGGACAATTGCTTTATGAGGCAGTTGCTAAATGAGGACTACCTATACATTCTTACTGTGCTGTAGGGAAACCCTGGAGGGTTTCATGCCTTTATGTTGTTTATATTCATGGAGAAAGGAAAGAGATGCAGTCAATAATGCCATCCCTGAATTCTTTTTCCTACGCATTTCTATGTATGTAAATAAATAATTTGGAGACTGATAGTTAAAAACTTTGGTATTTTTTCAGGAGAAATCCAGTAAGCAACCGGTATCAAGATCATCCCCTAACATGTTATCAAAAATAAATAGCTATAATGATTTTATTTCCTTAGAAAGGTTGGCAAACCAAGAAGAATTTAGGCCAGTGGTTGACAGTTTCAAATAAGGCAGAAGAAACAGTGACAAATTAGAGCAGTGTTTCCCAACCTTGGGAACTTTAAGATGTGTGGACGTCAACTTCCAGAATTCTCCAGACACCCATGCTGGCTGGAGAATTCTGAGAATTGAAGTCCACATTTATTTCAACAACTATCCTCCTTGGTACTTCCTGGTTCTCTTTGGGCAGGGGATTGGACTAGATTAGGCCCCTCCTAGCCCTATGATTCCATCTGAAGTTTTACTAAGCTGACTTTGTATAAAAAAGAACACCGCTTAGGGGAGGCCGAAAACCCTACTAAGCAGATATATACAAAAGTATGAAGGCATTGTAAGCCGCCTTGAGTCTCCAGAGAAGGGCGGTATATAAATCGAACAAATAAATAAATAAATAAATACTTATGTTCCTGACATTCGTGGAAATTTCTCTATGAAACCAAGATCAAGCTAGAGGTTATCCACTATGGCAAGGCTAAAAGCATAATGAATGAATGAATGCACTCATGCCTGCTGCACCAATACATTAATTTGTTCTTCTGAAGTGTGAATCTCTGTCAAACTTTCTAGGGTTAAGGGACACAAATGGTTTGGAAGCAAATTATGGTGGCAAACTTCCATCTTCGAGTTACTATATTGTTGGTTACTTGTCTAGAATAACCCTCTGACCTGGTTAACAACATTGCACAAAGCCATAATTTTTTTGGGAGGTTTAAAGCATGGTTTGAATCTCACTGCATTCAATTCCAAAATAATGGCTTTCACAGCATATTTTGATCATTTAAATGCCACTACCCCAATCTGCTTTCCCTGACCCTTCCTCTAAGATTCAGTTTGCTAAAAATGCTAAAAATTGTCCACAGATCTTCCAGTGTATGTATGTATGTATGTATGTATGTATGTATGTATGTATGTATGTATGTATGTATATATATATATATATATATATATATATATATATATATATATATATGTCTTTTTCTGTTTTTCGTAGGCTTTTATGTGCATATTCTTTCTAGCCAGGTTTTACCTACGTAAGCTAGGTTGTTCTGCAGCTCTGACTGTGTGAAATCTCATTCACCAACCTCAGAGCTCCTCCTCTGCTGACAAACTGCAACTCTGCGTTGCTCTCTGGGAGACTCAGATAGCTATTTCTGCCTTATAAGGCTTCGTCAGTGAGCCACACCCACTTCTCAGATATTCCCCCTGTAAAGGTACAATGTGTCTTTTTCTGTTTTTCGTAGGCTTTTATGTGCATATTCTTTCTAGCCAGGTTTTACCTACGTAAGCTAGGTTGTTCTGCAGCTCTGACTGTGTGAAATCTCATTCACCAACCTCAGAGCTCCTCCTCTGCTGACAAACTGCAACTCTGCGTTGCTCTCTGGGAGACTCAGATAGCTATTTCTGCCTTATAAGGCTTCGTCAGTGAGCCACACCCACTTCTCAGATATTCCCCCTGTAAAGGTACAATGTGTCTTTTTCTGTTTTTCGTAGGCTTTTATGTGCATATTCTTTCTAGCCAGGTTTTACCTACGTAAGCTAGGTTGTTCTGCAGCTCTGACTGTGTGAAATCTCATTCACCAACCTCAGAGCTCCTCCTCTGCTGACAAACTGCAACTCTGCGTTGCTCTCTGGGAGACTCAGATAGCTATTTCTGCCTTATAAGGCTTCGTCAGTGAGCCACACCCACTTCTCAGATATTCCCCCTGTAAAGGTACAATGTGTCTTTTTCTGTTTTTCGTAGGCTTTTATGTGCATATTCTTTCTAGCCAGGTTTTACCTACGTAAGCTAGGTTGTTCTGCAGCTCTGACTGTGTGAAATCTCATTCACCAACCTCAGAGCTCCTCCTCTGCTGACAAACTGCAACTCTGCGTTGCTCTCTGGGAGACTCAGATAGCTATTTCTGCCTTATAAGGCTTCGTCAGTGAGCCACACCCACTTCTCAGATATTCCCCCTGTAAAGGTACAATGTGTCTTTTTCTGTTTTTCGTAGGCTTTTATGTGCATATTCTTTCTAGCCAGGTTTTACCTACGTAAGCTAGGTTGTTCTGCAGCTCTGACTGTGTGAAATCTCATTCACCAACCTCAGAGCTCCTCCTCTGCTGACAAACTGCAACTCTGCGTTGCTCTCTGGGAGACTCAGATAGCTATTTCTGCCTTATAAGGCTTCGTCAGTGAGCCACACCCACTTCTCAGATATTCCCCCTGTAAAGGTACAATGTGTCTTTTTCTGTTTTTCGTAGGCTTTTATGTGCATATTCTTTCTAGCCAGGTTTTACCTACGTAAGCTAGGTTGTTCTGCAGCTCTGACTGTGTGAAATCTCATTCACCAACCTCAGAGCTCCTCCTCTGCTGACAAACTGCAACTCTGCGTTGCTCTCTGGGAGACTCAGATAGCTATTTCTGCCTTATAAGGCTTCGTCAGTGAGCCACACCCACTTCTCAGATATTCCCCCTGTAAAGGTACAGTGTGTCTTTTTCTGTTTTTCGTAGGCTTTTATGTGCATATTCTTTCTAGCCAGGTTTTACCTACGTAAGCTAGGTTGTTCTGCAGCTCTGACTGTGTGAAATCTCATTCACCAACCTCAGAGCTCCTCCTCTGCTGACAAACTGCAACTCTGCGTTGCTCTCTGGGAGACTCAGATAGCTATTTCTGCCTTATAAGGCTTCGTCAGTGAGCCACACCCACTTCTCAGATATTCCCCCTGTAAAGGTACAATGTGTCTTTTTCTGTTTTTCGTAGGCTTTTATGTGCATATTCTTTCTAGCCAGGTTTTACCTACGTAAGCTAGGTTGTTCTGCAGCTCTGACTGTGTGAAATCTCATTCACCAACCTCAGAGCTCCTCCTCTGCTGACAAACTGCAACTCTGCGTTGCTCTCTGGGAGACTCAGATAGCTATTTCTGCCTTATAAGGCTTCGTCAGTGAGCCACACCCACTTCTCAGATATTCCCCCTGTAAAGGTACAATGTGTCTTTTTCTGTTTTTCGTAGGCTTTTATGTGCATATTCTTTCTAGCCAGGTTTTACCTACGTAAGCTAGGTTGTTCTGCAGCTCTGACTGTGTGAAATCTCATTCACCAACCTCAGAGCTCCTCCTCTGCTGACAAACTGCAACTCTGCGTTGCTCTCTGGGAGACTCAGATAGCTATTTCTGCCTTATAAGGCTTCGTCAGTGAGCCACACCCACTTCTCAGATATTCCCCCTGTAAAGGTACAATGTGTCTTTTTCTGTTTTTCGTAGGCTTTTATGTGCATATTCTTTCTAGCCAGGTTTTACCTACGTAAGCTAGGTTGTTCTGCAGCTCTGACACATTGTACCTTTACAGGGGGAATATCTGAGAAGTGGGTGTGGCTCACTGACGAAGCCTTATAAGGCAGAAATAGCTATCTGAGTCTCCCAGAGAGCAACGCAGAGTTGCAGTTTGTCAGCAGAGGAGGAGCTCTGAGGTTGGTGAATGAGATTTCACACAGTCAGAGCTGCAGAACAACCTAGCTTACGTAGGTAAAACCTGGCTAGAAAGAATATGCACATAAAAGCCTACGAAAAACAGAAAAAGACACATTGTACCTTTACAGGGGGAATATCTGAGAAGTGGGTGTGGCTCACTGACGAAGCCTTATAAGGCAGAAATAGCTATCTGAGTCTCCCAGAGAGCAACGCAGAGTTGCAGTTTGTCAGCAGAGGAGGAGCTCTGAGGTTGGTGAATGAGATTTCACACAGTCAGAGCTGCAGAACAACCTAGCTTACGTAGGTAAAACCTGGCTAGAAAGAATATGCACATAAAAGCCTACGAAAAACAGAAAAAGACACATTGTACCTTTACAGGGGGAATATCTGAGAAGTGGGTGTGGCTCACTGACGAAGCCTTATAAGGCAGAAATAGCTATCTGAGTCTCCCAGAGAGCAACGCAGAGTTGCAGTTTGTCAGCAGAGGAGGAGCTCTGAGGTTGGTGAATGAGATTTCACACAGTCAGAGCTGCAGAACAACCTAGCTTACGTAGGTAAAACCTGGCTAGAAAGAATATGCACATAAAAGCCTACGAAAAACAGAAAAAGACACATTGTACCTTTACAGGGGGAATATCTGAGAAGTGGGTGTGGCTCACTGACGAAGCCTTATAAGGCAGAAATAGCTATCTGAGTCTCCCAGAGAGCAACGCAGAGTTGCAGTTTGTCAGCAGAGGAGGAGCTCTGAGGTTGGTGAATGAGATTTCACACAGTCAGAGCTGCAGAACAACCTAGCTTACGTAGGTAAAACCTGGCTAGAAAGAATATGCACATAAAAGCCTACGAAAAACAGAAAAAGACACATTGTACCTTTACAGGGGGAATATCTGAGAAGTGGGTGTGGCTCACTGACGAAGCCTTATAAGGCAGAAATAGCTATCTGAGTCTCCCAGAGAGCAACGCAGAGTTGCAGTTTGTCAGCAGAGGAGGAGCTCTGAGGTTGGTGAATGAGATTTCACACAGTCAGAGCTGCAGAACAACCTAGCTTACGTAGGTAAAACCTGGCTAGAAAGAATATGCACATAAAAGCCTACGAAAAACAGAAAAAGACACATTGTACCTTTACAGGGGGAATATCTGAGAAGTGGGTGTGGCTCACTGACGAAGCCTTATAAGGCAGAAATAGCTATCTGAGTCTCCCAGAGAGCAACGCAGAGTTGCAGTTTGTCAGCAGAGGAGGAGCTCTGAGGTTGGTGAATGAGATTTCACACAGTCAGAGCTGCAGAACAACCTAGCTTACGTAGGTAAAACCTGGCTAGAAAGAATATGCACATAAAAGCCTACGAAAAACAGAAAAAGACACATTGTACCTTTACAGGGGGAATATCTGAGAAGTGGGTGTGGCTCACTGACGAAGCCTTATAAGGCAGAAATAGCTATCTGAGTCTCCCAGAGAGCAACGCAGAGTTGCAGTTTGTCAGCAGAGGAGGAGCTCTGAGGTTGGTGAATGAGATTTCACACAGTCAGAGCTGCAGAACAACCTAGCTTACGTAGGTAAAACCTGGCTAGAAAGAATATGCACATAAAAGCCTACGAAAAACAGAAAAAGACACATTGTACCTTTACAGGGGGAATATCTGAGAAGTGGGTGTGGCTCACTGACGAAGCCTTATAAGGCAGAAATAGCTATCTGAGTCTCCCAGAGAGCAACGCAGAGTTGCAGTTTGTCAGCAGAGGAGGAGCTCTGAGGTTGGTGAATGAGATTTCACACAGTCAGAGCTGCAGAACAACCTAGCTTACGTAGGTAAAACCTGGCTAGAAAGAATATGCACATAAAAGCCTACGAAAAACAGAAAAAGACACACTGTACCTTTACAGGGGGAATATCTGAGAAGTGGGTGTGGCTCACTGACGAAGCCTTATAAGGCAGAAATAGCTATCTGAGTCTCCCAGAGAGCAACGCAGAGTTGCAGTTTGTCAGCAGAGGAGGAGCTCTGAGGTTGGTGAATGAGATTTCACACAGTCAGAGCTGCAGAACAACCTAGCTTACGTAGGTAAAACCTGGCTAGAAAGAATATGCACATAAAAGCCTACGAAAAACAGAAAAAGACACATTGTACCTTTACAGGGGGAATATCTGAGAAGTGGGTGTGGCTCACTGACGAAGCCTTATAAGGCAGAAATAGCTATCTGAGTCTCCCAGAGAGCAACGCAGAGTTGCAGTTTGTCAGCAGAGGAGGAGCTCTGAGGTTGGTGAATGAGATTTCACACAGTCAGAGCTGCAGAACAACCTAGCTTACGTAGGTAAAACCTGGCTAGAAAGAATATGCACATAAAAGCCTACGAAAAACAGAAAAAGACACATTGTACCTTTACAGGGGGAATATCTGAGAAGTGGGTGTGGCTCACTGACGAAGCCTTATAAGGCAGAAATAGCTATCTGAGTCTCCCAGAGAGCAACGCAGAGTTGCAGTTTGTCAGCAGAGGAGGAGCTCTGAGGTTGGTGAATGAGATTTCACACAGTCAGAGCTGCAGAACAACCTAGCTTACGTAGGTAAAACCTGGCTAGAAAGAATATGCACATAAAAGCCTACGAAAAACAGAAAAAGACACATTGTACCTTTACAGGGGGAATATCTGAGAAGTGGGTGTGGCTCACTGACGAAGCCTTATAAGGCAGAAATAGCTATCTGAGTCTCCCAGAGAGCAACGCAGAGTTGCAGTTTGTCAGCAGAGGAGGAGCTCTGAGGTTGGTGAATGAGATTTCACACAGTCAGAGCTGCAGAACAACCTAGCTTACGTAGGTAAAACCTGGCTAGAAAGAATATGCACATAAAAGCCTACGAAAAACAGAAAAAGACACATTGTACCTTTACAGGGGGAATATCTGAGAAGTGGGTGTGGCTCACTGACGAAGCCTTATAAGGCAGAAATAGCTATCTGAGTCTCCCAGAGAGCAACGCAGAGTTGCAGTTTGTCAGCAGAGGAGGAGCTCTGAGGTTGGTGAATGAGATTTCACACAGTCAGAGCTGCAGAACAACCTAGCTTACGTAGGTAAAACCTGGCTAGAAAGAATATGCACATAAAAGCCTACGAAAAACAGAAAAAGACACATTGTACCTTTACAGGGGGAATATCTGAGAAGTGGGTGTGGCTCACTGACGAAGCCTTATAAGGCAGAAATAGCTATCTGAGTCTCCCAGAGAGCAACGCAGAGTTGCAGTTTGTCAGCAGAGGAGGAGCTCTGAGGTTGGTGAATGAGATTTCACACAGTCAGAGCTGCAGAACAACCTAGCTTACGTAGGTAAAACCTGGCTAGAAAGAATATGCACATAAAAGCCTACGAAAAACAGAAAAAGACACATTGTACCTTTACAGGGGGAATATCTGAGAAGTGGGTGTGGCTCACTGACGAAGCCTTATAAGGCAGAAATAGCTATCTGAGTCTCCCAGAGAGCAACGCAGAGTTGCAGTTTGTCAGCAGAGGAGGAGCTCTGAGGTTGGTGAATGAGATTTCACACAGTCAGAGCTGCAGAACAACCTAGCTTACGTAGGTAAAACCTGGCTAGAAAGAATATGCATATATATATATATATATATATATATATATATATATATATATATATATATATATATGTAGTCCTTGACTTATAGCAGTTTATTTAGTGATCATTCCAAGTTACAAAAGCACTGAAAAAAGGGATTTATGACTATTTTCCATACTTACAATCATTACAGCATCCTCACGATCATGTGATCAAAAATTTGGACACTTGGCAACTGCCTCATATTTATGACTGTTGTAGTGTCCCAGGGTCATATGATCACCTTTTGCGACCTGACAAGCAAACTCAATGGGGAGGCCAGTTTCACATAACAACAGTGTTACTAACTTAATAACTGCAGTGATTCACTTAACAACTGTGGCAAGAAAGATTGTACAATGGGACAAAACTCACAACTGTCTCACTTAGCAACAGAAATTCGGGGCTTTATTATGATCATAAGTTGAGGACTTCCTGTATATATATCCTGGCTCTTTTACTCCCCAAAATATCATACCTCTGACTAAAACTTCCTTCCCACACAATCTCTTTTTCTTAATCTAGCTATCAGATATCTGTTTATCATTGCCAGACTTTTTTAAAAAAATCACTTTTGAAGAGAGTAGAGGAATCACAGAGACATTGACAATTGAGCTAGAAATACACAAGAGGCATCAACAGAAATAATCCGATATAGGCAAACTCCGGGAAGAATGACTATGCTAAAACACTTTATCATTGTAGAATGATAGAAATATTATATTCTCAAATATAAAATATATATAGAAAAATCATATATTCAATATCCAACTCCACTAGAAAATGAAGTACTGAAGATAATAGGCCACCTGTCAAACAGGAGAGCATCAGAGGAAATATCAATGAAACCGTATAAAGCTGCAGAAAAAGAGGCAATTAAAGTGCTCATAATTGCATGTCAATGAATATATCAGTGAATATGAAATGAAATTGTGTGACCTAAAAATTAGGAAAGATCACTGTATATGCCTACGCTGAAGAAGACATGCAAGACAATGTGCAAATTACTGAATCACTGCCCTAATTTCTCACACAGCAAAGTATTAATTTTTTCCCCAAAGTATGGAGCCATAGATGGAGAGAGAAATTCCAAGCTAACATGAGAAGGATAATAAAGGAAACAAGAAAATACAAAAAATAGTTGGATTTTTTTCCCATTGAATTATAGGCTAAGTGTGTGTCTGAACAAAGTGATTCTTTTAAGGAGTCTTTAGGAAGGAGGAGAAAAAGGAGGAGGAAGAAGAGGAGGGGGAGAGGAAAGGAGGAGGAGATATAAGAACAGATTTCAGAGAAATAGAATAGAAAATATAACACATATATATATTCCCAGAACATACAGCGAATGGAAATTATGACAGCTGTAGTTAAAATTTGAAGGTGAAAACAATGATTTGGAAATACACAGATGATATCAGTTTCTTAGCTTGGAGGTAAAGAAAATGTAGATGAGGTCTTAATTAAAGTAAAATGGAAATTAATATTTGAGGTTATAGTTAAATATTAAAAAGACCAAGATCATGCCAACCTGCAGGCTTAATGAATAAAGAAATGAGAGATGATTTTATTTTTGTGGGTCCAAGAATAGACAAAAGAGGGCAGTTTGCTGGAGTAGAAAAATAGAGTTTAAGTTTAGAAATATAAGCAATAACAAGGTTAGGCAAAGTCATCAAAGAGAAGGATTATTAGAGTCATGGATATTTTATTACTAGATGATTTCAAGTAAATATTGGAGAGCCATTTGCCTGGGATGATATGAGGTTTCCTTCCCTGTGTGGGAAGTTGGACTAGAAGTGTCCTTCCAACTCTCTGATTCTAGGTTATTTAATAAAAAGAAAAAATGAATAAAGAAAGCAATACAGGTAGTCCTCAACTTAGGACCACAATTGAGCCCAAAATCTCCATTGTTAAGCAAGACAGTTGTTAAGTGAATGTTGCCCTATTTTACAACTTTCCCTGCCACAGTTGTTAAGTGAATCATGCAGTTGTTAAGTTAGTAACACGGCTGTTAAGTGAATCTGGCTTCCCCATTGACTTTGTTCATGAGAAGGTTGCAAAAGGTGATCACATGATCCCGAGACACTGCAACCATCATAAACACGAGTCATTGCCAAGCCTCTGAATTTTGTTCACATGACCATGGGGATCCTGCTGATTGTGAAGAACAGAGTGACTGCTTACCAATCAATCCTGAATTAAAGAAAGGGTGATTGCTTGCTCAAGGTAGTAATCAGCAAGTAAAATACTTGGGGCATGTGACGAGACCAATGATGGAATAGAAAAAGACTGCATGATAAAAGTTGAGGGGTGGCACGGTAGCTCAGCGGTTAAGATGCTGGGCTTGTTGGCTGGAAAGCTGGCAGCTCAGGTTCGAGGCCCAAGCGCCACGCAATGGGGTGAACCCCCGTCTTCGCCTTAGCTCCTGCCAACCGAGCAGTTCAAAAACATGCAAATGCAAGTAGATAAATAGGTGCCACTTTGGTGGGAAGGTATCACCCCTCCATGACATCATCTTGGACACATGACCATGGGAAGGTCTTCAGACAGCGCTAGCTCAATGGCCTTGAAACGGAGATGAAAATGCCCCCTCCCCACCCCCCCACCCCCTCATAGCTGGCAATGACTAGCCAAGTAAAATCTGCCTTTATGATAAAGGTTGGGGGGAAATGATGACGTGGATGGATGGGAACAAAGAAAAATGTGCTAATTAGGAAGATTTACTTTCTGGGACTCTATAAGGGCCCTGAATTTAGACACTTATGAATGGATGCTGTCCTAATTTAAACAATCATTTTTACCAATTCGGTGGCCTCTAGATGCATTGGGATATCAACTGCTATAATCCTCCAGGAAACAGGGCAACTGACTATAATGCAAAAGGATGGGAATCCACCTGGATGCAAAAGGCTGTTGTTAAGACAATTCTACATTCAAAGAGGGAATGTGCTTATGGAAACCAGAATCTGAAAAATGTGCTAGCAGGGCCTTAGTCACCCATTATTAGCCGAAGAGAATAAACACTTCAGCAATTCTTCACACCAAGTTCTTTGCCTATCCTTGCAAAAAGATGCCAAGCCTGAAATCATGAGCCTTAATTATAAGCAGTTTTAGTGTATGTGGAATGGAAGGGGAGAAAGAGAGGAGAGACAGATGCTGTGCATCAGTTTGGTTTTGTGAATAAATGAGCAGAGTGAATATGTCTAAGCAGGAATATTAGCATTACTGTCAAGACAGAATTGCAACAACGCCCTTCTCCACTGGTCTTGCTAGCTGGAAATGCTGAAAAGTGTAATTTAGTAAGCCCTGCAGTTATTCCATTACATTAAGGAGAAGGGTCCCAGATTTTTTACTGATGGCTGCTAAAACCTCTTCTTCAAATTGCCATTGTTATCTTGCCTGTGCCATGGACCTTATGATTCTATGCAAAATGCACATGTTATGCTTCCATGTAAAAATGCTATAAGGAATTTTGTGTGACATCAGTGCCCACAAACTGCATGTGAGCGCTTCAGGGAAGTCCCTTCCCCCATGTACATTTCCCTTCAGCTGCAAAATTCTCCCCATGAGTGGCAGCAACATCTTCATAAATTGCCAGGTGGCATAATAGTTATGAGGAAGAAACCACTCAGGAGCAGCAGCTGTTTGGCTGGCTAAGAGGAATCCACTGGTGATGGAGTGGATGGTGAATGGCTACAGAAGTGCAAAGTCTTTCCAACTACATGTGTGTACATATGTATATACGTGAGACAGAAAGAATGTGTGTGGAAAGTTGGATTGGCTTTTCTGGAGAGATGAGCTGGACAGTGGTCTCGCCTGTCTACTGTTGGCCTCATCCCAACTCCAGCCACATCTCCTGCAACACAAGTACAAGTATAAAGCCTTCCCAATTACATATCTTTCTCTCTTTGCATGTATGTGAGACAGAAAGAATATGTGTGGAAAGTTGAGTTGAGAGGTGAGCAAAAGAGTGATCTCATTTGTCTACTGCTGACCTCATCCTTCCCACCTCCAGGCACATCTCCTGGAACAAAAGTAGAAACACAAAGTCTTTTCAATTATGTGTGTGTGTGTGTGTGTGTGTGTGACAGAAAGAAAGTGCGTGGAAAGTTGAGTTGGGTTTTCTGGGGAGGTGAGAAGGGCAACAATATCATCTGTTTTCTCCAGGGCTGGCCTCATCCAGTCCACCACCAGGCACATTTCCTGGAACAAACTCCTTGCAACAACAAAACTGTTTGTATGAAGGAGCAATAACGGGACGTGGAGTAGGAGACCAGCAGAAGACGCTAGAGAAGTCTGCAAAGTTGACTATTCCAAACAGAGTTTTGAAGAATTGCTGAAACTTAGCAAAGAGAAGAAGAGCAACTAGGAAGGGAATTCAAAGCACGCTTACCACCAGGCAGCTCCGCAGGCCCGCAGGTGTCTCTCTCTTCTCCCACATCGTAGACCCAGAGTTTCTTGTAGCAGAATTTCCACAAGCCGAAGTGGGCGGCCTCGCAGATGGCGGAGTGGTTCTGTTTGTAGGTGTTGAGTTCCACCCAGAATTCTGTGCCCACCGCCAACACCGTCAGGGTCATCCCCACGATGGCCACAAAGAATGCCAGCTTGATCTTGCCTTCCTGCTCGTCCGTCAGAACTTTCGGCCGTTGGGTTTCCCCCCTCCTGCGCATAGCTATGCGCTGCTCTCGGTCCTGAAGGAAAAAGTTTGGCCACATCATAGCCCCTTTTCCTGATCTCTGCTTGTTTAGGGAATCTATTTTGCCCGGGAAAAATAAAAGCTAGTTTGTCCGCTGCCTGTTAAACACCCAAGCTCTGAGCCAGGTTTTGTGCTTGGGTCTGTTGCCCAGCTTTTTCTGAGTTTTATCTAGGTCAACACACTGCAAGCAGTGCTGAAAAGTTGTCGAGCGCTCTCCCCGCACCCCTGTCTTTTCGAGGCAGTGCCCCCAACTTGGCAACGAGCACAGCAGCTACCTCAGCCACCCTGGTGCCTTGGCAAGCCTACAGAGCACCTGTTACTGTTTCTCAGCCATCATTCATGCAGCGAGGGTTATTTTGAGCTGCGAGGTTCATAGACAGTCTGGATGTGTTTGTGTGCAGGGGTATGGCGTTCTTAAAAAAGCGGACACTTAAATTGGATCCTTTCAGGAATGGGGGAGGCCCTCTTGCGCCAGCTGCCCACTCCCACAGCGCCCCCTGTTAGGCATGGAAGAGCTCAAGGCACCCTCCTTTGTCCCTCCACTCTGTGGAACTTGGTTTGCTTCCAATAGGCCTGGAAAACTTCTCAATGTGCCGGCTGTTTATCATGGGTAAACATATCAAATCCTTTCGCTCTCCTCTTCATGCCCGCGCTTGGTGGGGTTGACTGGAGGCAATGAATTATTGTCCTGGTTTGGTTTATTATTTTGAAATCCTACAAAGAAGTTAGATGTCCACTGGAGAAAGCACTGATTTATTTTCAGAGCAGCATCCTGATGCGGCATTCAGTTGTGAATGTTGCTGTTACTTGTTTAATTATTCTGGTCAGGCCCAATATAAAAGACTGAAGCCTTTCTTATAAGAAAGGTATTTATTTCTTATCTTCCTCAGAATTACATTTGGACAGCAGAGGTTCTGACAGGAGCAACGACTTATATACAGAGGAGGCGGGGCAAAAGGTAAATAGGGACTATTTTGTTCTCAATCCACACAATTACTGACTGAGGCAAGACGGCTGCAGCAATCAACAAACTTTATTCAGAACGGCAACTAACTTGAAATAACAACGGCCGCACTTTTGACAGCTCCCTTTTATATGAGCTGTCAACGCAGCCAACCAATCACAGAACAGAACAGAACAGCTAAACCATTTGGGCCAGTTGCTGCGGGGGGGGGGGGAATCCTTTCGGCAGATTTAATATTCAACACCCCTTCCCACCCTGGTGGCGCATACGTAGTCTTGCAAGTGCGCCGGCCACTGCCGGCTCCGCCCCGATCGCCGGGGCCCGGGAACTTCAGCTTGGGGGCTGCTAACTACCTTGTTTCCTGGTAATGACGCGTCGCCCAAGTCTGCCTCCTGGGTGACCTCGACTGCGTCATCGGCCACAACAGGGGAGTGTGCTGGGGTTGCTTCAACTGGTGGTTTCGTGGGAGAGGGAGGAGGTTGATTCATCAGGACAGCGGGTGGCTCCGCCTGGTGTTCTGCTAACACACTATCCCCACGAGGTAGGCTCGTGGTCAACCACCATTCCCGTAACTGATCCTGATGTCGTTTCCAAATCTTGCCCTGGCCCATGTCAACCCGATAGGAACAAGGCCCCGTAATTCCTACAACTATCCCCAGTAGCCATAAGGGCTGCCCCCCGTAATTCCGAGCGTAAACTGGATCCCGCAATTGGAACGGCAGATGCCGCTTCACTGAATCTAATGGTTTTGCTGGGCCATATAGGGGGTGTATGCGGTCCAGTGCTGTGCGCAGCTTACAGCCCATTAATAACTCTGCTGGGCTCTTATTTGTAAGGGGGCATGGGGTAGTATGCTGCGCTAAGAGATAACTATTTAATTTTTCTTGCCAACTCCCTGAGCCTAACTTCCGCAATGCGTCCTTGGACGATCGGACGGCCCGTTCTGCACACCCGTTGCTAGATGGATGAAACGGGGCAATGAGACAGTGCCTAATTCCCTGGGTGGCTAGGAAAACCTCGAATGGGGTGGATGTGAATTGGGGCCCATTATCCGACACCAAAACATCGGGTAACCCATGGGTCGCGAACAACCCCCGGAGAGCCCAAATGACTGCCTCAGAAGTGGTAGATGGCATCAGGACTACCTCTACCCACTTTGAGAACTCATCGGCCACTATGAGGAATGTTTGCCCCTGCATAGGACCCGCAAGGTCGATATGCACGCGGGACCAAAGCACCCTGGGGTCCTCCCACTCCCTGGGGGTGTCCCTAGGAGGCATAGGACTATTGTCCTGACATTGCGGGCAGGTGGCAACCCAATTAGCGATATCCCTATCCAAATTGGGCCACCACATATAGCAGCGACCCCGGGCCTTCATACGGACTATCCCTGGGTGGCCCTGATGCAGTTCGGATAACAGAGAATGCCGTAGTGGAGGCAGAACAACCACCCGGTGACCCCATAGGAGGCAGCCACTTTGTGTTGACAACTCCAGCTGCCGGCTAGCATAGGGCTGAAACTCTGGTGCGAAAGGGCCCTGTGGCCATCCCCTTGCCATCCAGTCCAAGACCTGGGACAATACGGCGTCCTGGGCAGACAAACAGGCAATGTCCAAGGCAGGCACTGGCAATGGGGAACAGTCAATAAGGCAGACGGCCGATGCCGGAACAGGATCGGGTAGCAGAGTAGGCACAGGGCAGCGGCTCAGAGAGTCAGTGTGTGCCAGGTCCCATCCCGGGCGGTGCTGGAGGGTATATGAGTAGGCAGCCAAGAATGTCGAATAACGAGTCATCCGCGGAATGAGAGGGGCCGGACGGTCACCCGCAAGGATTCCAAGAAGCGGCTTGTGATTGGTGACAAGCAGGAACGAGCGTCCATAGAGATAATGATGAAAATGTTTAACCCCCGCTACCAAGGCGAGGGCCTCTCAATCCAGCTGCGAGTAGTTCCGTTCCGCTGGACCTAAGGTACGGGAGAAATAGGCCACGGGGACCTCACAGCCATTAGGCAGGGCATGGCTAAGGACAGTGCCAACCCCAAACGGGGAGGCATCACAAACCAAAACAAGTGGCAGGTGCTCACAATACTGGGCTAGTACAGAATTTGAAATAAGGAGGCGCTTAACAGCCTGGAACGCAGCAGCCTCCCGAGAACCCCAAACCCAGGCCGCCCCACGGTCAAGCAAGCAATGTAAGGGTGGGGCAGGAACATGGCATAAAAATTTAAAAGGCCAAGAAAAGCCTGTAGATCTGCCTTGCAGCGGGGGGGGGGCGTCCATAATCGCTGCCGTTTTAGCCGAAGTGGGGTGAATACCCGAGCCATTAATCAAAAACCCCAGAAATTCCACCTCAGGCACTGCCACCTGGCATTTGGCACGGTTCACCTTAAGCCCCGTAATGTCAAATTGTCGTAGAACTCTGCGCAGCCTGTCCATTAGTTCTGCCTTACTGGTAGCGGAGATCAAGACATCATCAAAATACGGTATGACCCCGGGGATTCCGTGAAGAATTCTCTCCATCAAGCTCTGGAAGAGCCCCAGGGCCACACTCACACCGAATTGGAGGCGATGACACCGGAACACCCCACGGTGTGTAACAATAGTTTGGGCCTCTGCAGTTTCATCATCGACCAGCAATTGCTGGTAAGCTTGTGAGAGATCCAGCTTAGCGAACACAGAACCCTTGCCAAGTGAGTGCAACACGTGTTGCACGACAGGGACAGGATACGCATGGCCCAGGAGCGCCTTATTGATCGTTGAGCGACAATCCGCGCAGATGCGGACCACGCCATCAGCCTTAAGGGGCGTTACAATCGGAGTCTCCCAACGGGCAAAATCGACAGGTTCTAAAATACCCTGGGAAATGAGCTTATCCAGCTCAGCATCTACCTTAGCCTTAAGCGCGAGTGGTACACGCCGTGGCTTCAACTGCAGGGAGGGAAATTTGGATCTAAACTAAAAGATACCGGGGTGCCCTTATAACAGCCCAACTTGCCATCAAACACTGAGGGGAACTCCCTGACTAAATTATCCAGCTCGTCAGGACTAATGGCATTAACTCCTTGAATGGTTAGCCCTAGGGCCTCAAACCAAGGCCAAGTAAGCTTGGCAATGGGGCAGCAACTACCACTATAGGCAGCTTGCCATTAAACTTCTTAAACTTCACTCGGAACTTTCCACATCCCAAAACTGGAATTTGGGCACCCTGATAGTCTCGTAGGGTCACATCGCAAGGTGTGAGGCGGTATTTGGCCAGCTGCGGCACTAGCCATTTCATCGTGCTTCAGGATGCGAGTGTGGTAGCGGAGCCGGAGTCCACCTCCATCTGACAGGGCTTGCCTTCGATGGTGACGTCCACATAAATCTTCTTACGAAACGGGGCTGTAGCAGCGAGGGTAACCATATTCACATCAACGGGGCCCCGCCCACAGCTGGACCTGTCATCTTGTGTACTGGGCCTCCGTGGCCAGGACTGGCGATCCCTATTCAGCCATGCTGGCGCCATGGCAATCGGCTGTGCTGACCGGCACACTCGGGCAATGTGGCTTCGGCAGCCACATCTGCGACAAACTGCATCTTTAAAACGGCAAACGGATCGCAAATGGAATTCTCCACAACCCCGGCATTGCGAGGCCACATCTGCATTTGGCCGGCCCGGCCGCTGTGAACCTTGAACACGGTTCACAATTCTTGCTTCGTCCCGCTCTTCCTCATCGCTATAGTCCACTGAGCTGGCCGCTGAGCTGGAGTGAATAGCCTCCCCCTTATGTTGCTCCATGCTTTGGCCCCAGGGAAGGTCGGCTATAGATAGCATAGCGAGCTCAGCTGCACAAGCTTCATCTAATGCTTCTTGGAACGACAACTCAGGTTTAGCAATTAGCCGCCTCTTTAAATTTTGATCCCTTATGCCACTAACAAGGCGATCCAATAGGTAATCGTCCAGGTCAACAAATTGACAATGTCTAGCCGCTTTCCTCAGAGCAGCCACATATGGCTGATGGACTCCCCTTCAGCTTGGTCCCTGTGGTAAAAATGTTGTCACCTAGCAATGCGGGACGGTGCGGGGGCATAATGTCTTTTCAATTTGGCCATAAACTCATCCCAGGTTCCTGGGTGAATAGACTGGGGGGCCATTAAAGTCATTGCTGTGTCCAACATTTCAGGGCCACAAAAGCTCAAGAAATATGCTCTCTTATGTTCGCTTGACAAATCACGGTAATCATTAGCAATGAGGAAGCATTCAAAACGGGCGACATATGCCTCCCATGACTCTGTTGCTGGGTTAAACGGAGCGAACTGTTGGGGCGTAGCCATCGTCTCTCACCACGCTTAAAGCGGCTCCACAACGAACCTCCGACACAGGGATCCCACCTTCGTCGCCACTATTTTGTTCTCAATCCACACAATTACTGACTGAGGCGAGACGGCTGCAGCAATCAACAAACTTTATTCAGAACGGCAACTAACTTGAAACAACAACGGCCGTGCTTTTGACAGCTCCCTTTTATATGAGCTGTCAACGCAGCCAACCAATCACAGAACAGAACAGAACAGCTAAACCATTTGGGCCAGTTGCTGGGGTGGGGGGAATCCTTTCGGCAGATTTAATATTCAACAGGGACCAATGGCAAGGAGCATAATGACATCACACAATAACATATATACAAATATACATATTTACAGAAAACAAGTTAGGTATTTTCAATTGTAACAAATCCCCCTCTAAAATACCTCTAATAGTAAATTATTAATTTTATATATGTACATTAAGTTTAGAAGTTAAATATACATGTTGTTTGGTTGCTAAGGGTTTAGTGAGAATGTCAGCAATTTGTTCACTAGTATCACAATGAACAGCTTTAATAAATCCTATACTCGATAATTGTCTCACATGTTTATATTTGATATCGATATGTCGAGATCTTTGGCCTATTGCCTCGGAAGCCGATATATCTATTGCTGCTTTATTATCTTCATTGATGATAATTGGATAAATGGGTTCATCCCATATATTAGACAACAAATCATCAAACCAGGTTAGGTTATTGACTGCTTTAGATAGGCAAACGTATTCGGCTTCTGCTGTAGAGGTGGCAATTAAATTTTGTTTGCCAGTATACCAATGTACCGTACAACCATTTATAAGGAAAACATAACCAGAGGTACTTTTTCGGCTCTTTGGGTCTCCAGCCCAGTCTGCATCAGCATAACAGGTCAAAGTTGGCTTTTCAGAAATGAATGGTTCCAAATATAAACAGACGTCAGCACTAGATTTCAGATATCTTAGAATTCTCTTGATTCCTTCCCAATGATATACGCTAGGGCTGCTTACGTGTCTTGACAACAGATTAACAGCAAGGGTGATATCTGGTCTGATCCAATTAGAAATATACAGTAATGATCCAATAATAGATCTATACAAAGTGTTTTCTTTGAATGGCTCGTGTTCATTGTGCATGTTTCTATTGAAGTCAGTTGACATGGGTGTCTCGCAAGTTTTTGAGTTTATCATATTGCACTTTTGTATAAGTTCTATAATTTTTTCTTTTTGGGACAATTTGAACCCCTTATCGGTTTTATCAATTTGGACTCCTAAATATTTGTTTACCTTTCCTAATATTTTTAAGTTGAAATGTTTACCCAATTGTTCAGCAAATTCATCACATTTGATTTTATCATGTCCAAAATACAATATGTCGTCAACATAGATCAGTACATATTCAATAGAATTATTCTTTCTTTTAGTGAAAAAACATAGATCAGATGAAGTAGCTATAAAACCCATATCTCTAAGTATTTTTGACAAACATTCATACCATCGTTTACCAGACTGTTTTAATCTGTAAAGACTCTTATTTAATAGCCAAATCTCTCCCTTTATTGTATTCTTTCCTGGGGGTGCCTTTACATATAATTCTTTATCAAGATTAGCATGTAGATATGCAGTTTGTACATCAAACTGATATACTTCTAAATTTAAAATGGAAGCTAGTACCAATGCAGTCTTTACACTTTCTGCTCTAACAGTTGGAGAGTATGTGTCTTCATAGTCATCAGGGAATCTTTGGGCAAATCCTTGAGCTACTAACCTAGCTTTATATAGGAATTTTCTATCTTCTAGCTCTTTGATTTTAAATATCCATTTAGTACCAATGGGGGTCTTTTCTGTGGGGAGATCTGCTGGTGAGTACACGTTTAGTTTCTTCAAACTATCCATCTCTTTTTTCATTGCTTCCTCCCACTTGTTTTTCTCTTCTAGAGGTAATTTAAGTATATCATCATATGGGTGTCAGATTTTTTGCATGGAGAGATAATATGTAATCATCAAATCTTTTTGGAATTGTACCCCTATTTGATCTAATGGGTCTATCTGGAGGTTGTTCGTTGCTATGCATATACTTAGCTTCCCTTTCAGTTAGTGGGTCTACTTTCAATATAGGATGTCCTTTCTTCCATTCATCATTAATTATTTTTGGATATTTGGGTTTGTTTGTCGTTATAATATTGGGGTTGGTATCTGGTGAATAATGTTTTCTGTGTGTGTGTGTAGTGTTTTCTGATTCTGGGTATATCTCGTTGAGGTGTATTTTTGACCAATTTGCATGTTCATGGAACACGGCAGATCTAGACACAATGAAATGGTTATTTTTATCAATGAAGCAATATCCCTTGGTTCCTGATTCGTACCTCATGAATATTAGTCTTTTGGATACTTTCTCTCCTTTGTGTCTCAATTGTCTAGGTACATATACATCAGCAGTTACGCCAAATATGTGTAAATGCCCAATTTTTGGTTTTTTGCCATACATGAGTTCATATGGAGTTTTGTTGATTGCACTTGACCATAAGCGGTTTAGAGTATAATTAGAATATGTAAGGGCCTCAGCCCAGAAGGATTGGTTTTAACCAGCATCGTCTAACACACATTTAACCATGGTTTGTAGCAAACTGTTTTTTCTCTCTGAGACTCCATTTTGAAAGGGTGAGAAGGGACAAGATTTAAAGTGTAATATTCCCTGTACCTTTAGCCAATTGGAAAATTCGTTGGATAAAAATTCTGACCCTCTGTCGGTCATTATTTGTTTAATTTTAATATTATGTTGAGTTTCTACCATTTTAAAGAATTCCTTGAATTTTTTTGAAAACTTCACTTTTATGGTTAAGGGTGTATACGAACCCAAACCTGCTGTAATCATCAACTATAGTTAGAAAGTATCTTTTTCTATATTTGATGGAAGGTTTCATTGGGCCTACAATGTCCATATGAACTAACTGAAAAATTGATTGTGTGGTGCGAGTGGCTTTTTTGGGCTTAGGTTTGTTTTTGAGCTTGGATGAATTGCATACGGAGCATTCTAAATAATTTTTACAATTTTTTATTTTTAAGTCTTCGGAACATTCTAACATTTTCTGTATAACAGGGAAACTTGCATGTCCTAGCTTTCTGTGAAGTAAATGGGTACAGTTGTCGTGTATAGGTTTACCATTGTGTAAATTTTCTGATATAGTGGTTTCAACAGTTGTATATTATTACCTCCTTCATGACTATCTGACTCTACCTCTTTGTTTTTTAATTGATAGTGTGCACAGATTAACTCGTTATTTTGTGGTAGTAGATATGTTAGTCCTTCATTAGTGAATAGTTTGCCTATGTTCCTGTTGTTTTTAGTCATGAATACTTTTCCATTTTTGAACGGGGTCTCTACCCCATTTTCTATGCTTAGTTTTAGAGTTGCCAATATATTATTCGGAATTTCGGGTATAAATAGCACCCCCTCTATTTTTCCTATACCTTTTATATGCGTGTCACCTACTCCTCTTACTAGAACTTCATTTTGGTTTGCTACTTTTATGTAATATTCCCTTTCTGTGAAGTTGTTGAGGATTTTTCTATTGTGAGTTGTGTGGCTTGTGGCTCCAGAGTCGATGAGCCATGTGTTGAGTGAATCTGATGTTGATGTATTACTGTCTTTTATTCCATATAGTGATCCATTTTTGTTTTCCCTAGGGTTGTCTCTGTATATTTTCTTTTCCTTTGAATGTGGTGATTTCCTGTGTTTATATCTGTAGTCAGGAGAAGTTCTATCTAAGAAATGTATTCTTCTATCTTTGTGATAATATGTATCTCTATATCCTGCGTTCTTGGGGCAGTCTCTTTTTTGATGTCTTTCAGATCCACATATTGAGCATTCATGTGGGTATCTGTCTCTGACTCTGAAATCAGTTCTTTTTTGATTTCTGCCTTCCCTTTGATGTACAGATCGTTCCCTTCTAAGTTTGTCTTCAGCTATAAGTTTATTGGTAATGTTTTCTAAGGTAAGATGTTCTAAACTTAAGCTATCAAGTAAAGTAATGTAGTTATCCCAGCTGGTGTCTAATGAATTGATTATAATGCTTTTCATAGTGCTATCAGATATATTTTCCCCCCTTTGGATGAGCTCTGCTCTGTTTGCATTCAGATTTAGGATATGTTCGCTCATAGATGTATCATGTTTTAGTCTTGCAGAATAGAATTCTCTTGAAATTCTAGTAGTTGTGGCTACACTTTTGCTATAAAATAAATTAAATAATTTTTGATATGTTTCAGATACAGTTAGATTATGTTCAAGACTAGGAAAAATACTTGGGGATATAGAAGCAATTAGTATATAATAAGCCTTATGATGGAGGCAGTCTATTTCATAAGTCCAGGGTTTGTCTGGTGGATTATCAATAAATAATAAAATGTTTTCCCTCAAATATATAATTTGTAAATACTGGCTCCATTCCATTAAGTTGCTTCCATCTAATTTTAATTTTATAAAGTCTGTAGGTAGTGTCCCAGAGTGTTGTGAGAAATTATTTACATTCAGGAGCTGTCCATGGTTTAAGACCTTAGCATACTCGCAATAAGGCATAGGTATGGTAGAGGCATGTCTGTATTTACTTATCTCTATGTTTTGGCTGGATCTGTGCTGACTTGTATTTATGTCTTCTTTTTTCTTTGCCGGTTCGTTCTGCGCATGCTCAGTCTTCATTCTTCCCCAGCAGTCGACGAGAGAGGATCCTGTGCTTGCGGCTCCCGGGAAGAAGTCCCAGTCGGCCTTCTGGTCTTCGGCTTTGTTTCCGGAAGGCCTCTGGTGGCTGAAGAATGTCCGGGATGCTGTCCAGCTCATTGGGAAGTCTCCGGAACCGCGGCGATCGTAGAAAACTCCACCGGAGGCTTGGCGGCCATGTTCCTCGATGCGGCTGGGAAGCGGAGCTCGATGCGGACCATCATCGGCGGTGAAATCGGGGCGCTCGGCAAGGTGTTCTGCAGCAAGTAAGTATGGTTGCCAGTGCGTCTTTTCTCGGGCGACTAGTTCTTCTTTTAGATAGTCTAGTTCTTTTTGACTTTTGATAGGTGTCAGTTTAGAAATTTCTTTTGCATTTTCTGATTGTGTGTTTGGTGTTTTTAGTTTAGTCCCGAATGCTGCAGTTAACACCTGCATAGCATTATCTATTTCAAGTTCAGTAGGTTGAGTGTTATATTGGTTAAATAGTTGTTTTTTATTTATTTCTGGAATCGGGTAGGCATCTTCTTGGTAGGTTTTGTTTCCCGCTTCGTAATTTAAAATTTGGGATTCCTTTAATGATTGGTCGGCCATTTTGGGAGTATTAGGTAGACAAGATGGCCACCATGAAAAAGGCGCGAAACTATCACCATCTTCAGTGTTAGTTTTGTAGTCAGGGGTTGACTTTCTTACCTTTGATTTTTCTTGTTTATTATGTTCGATTTCTTCATCTGCTGCTGTTCCGTGATTGTTTATTAGGCTGCGGAGTTTCACAAGCAGATTTGATTCATCTGTAGTTGTTTCTATTAACTCTAGTATTTTTCTTTTTACTTCACCTTCTTTGTTTGAGGCTGAGAGGGTTTCTTCTGTTCCAGCTAGTGGTTGTTTGTGTTTTGTTAGTAATTCATTTTCGTGTAGTTGTATGTGTTTCTTCATGCCTTCAGTTATTGTGTTTTTGTCAGGAATCAGCTGGGCTGCCATTCTTTTTGTTATATATCTAATGGCAGGTCTTCTTTTGTCTTTTTGTGATTCTTGCATTTTTATGTTTGGTTGGGCCTACCAAACCATCCTCTTGCTACCAATTTGTTACTTGTTTAATTATTCTGGTCAGGCCCAATATAAAAAACTGAAGCCTTTCTTATAACAAAGGTACTTATTTCTTATCTTCCTCAGGATTACATTTGGACAGCAGAGGTTCTGACAGGAGCAACGACTTATATACAGAGGAGGCGGGGCAAAAGGTAAGTAGGGACCAATGGCAAGGAGCATAATGACATCACACAATAACATATATACAAATATACATATTTACAGAAAATAAGTTAGGTATTTTCAATTGTAACAGTTGCCTTTATACCACACCGTTACTTTAAAACAGTCACATTTTGCAGAGTTCTTGGTACTGTCTGAACTTGGTTGTTTGCTTGTAGACATTTCATTACTCAATGAGGTAACATCATCAGTGGTAGTGAGTATGGGGCTTGCTCCCTTTTTACATACAGTAGTTTGCCAGTGTTGGTGGTGGCTTTGCTTTCTCCTTGGTAATTCCTTGTTTAGGGTATTGTTTTCTCAGGAATACAGGTAGTCCTTGACATACAGCCATTTCTTTAGTTACCATAGCTCTGAAGAAAGTGACTCACAGCCACTCCTTGCACTTCTAACCATCACGGAATCCCCATGGTCACATGATCAAAATGTGGGTGCTTGACAACCAGCATATATTGTATGACTGTAAGCCGTCTCTAGAGTCACCTTGGTGAGAAGGTGGCATAAAAGTTAAACAAACAAAGAAACAAATAAATGTGCATTAATAGCAATAATGGATCACCATTATTGACCCTCTATTGGCTTCCAGAAAGCAGAGTCAATGGGGGGAAGCCAGATGTGTTTAAGGACTGCATGATTCACTTAACAACTGCAGTGAATTGCTTAAACAGGGGCCCCCAAACTTGGCAGCTTTAAGACTTGTGGACTTCAACTCCCAGAATTCTCCAGCCAGTTATGCTGGTTGGAGAATTCTAAGAGTTGAAGTCCACAAGTCTTAAAGCAGCCAAGTTTAAAGACCTCTGGCTTAACAACTTGGGCAAAAAAAGGAGGTAAAACCAAATGCAATTCACTTAACAACTGCCTGGTTTAGCAATAGAAATTCTGGTCCCAATTTTGATCGTAAGTTGAAGACTACCTGTATTAGGAGAGTGAGTCCTTGGGGTATTGAGTCCTTAAGGTATTGAGCTATGTTTCTCTGTTTCTGTTCCCTCTTATAATTCTGTGGAGATAATTACGGAGTTATAATAGGGGTCACAATAAAGTATAGGTAGTCCTTGACTTACAACAGTTTGCTCATTGAGCGTTCAAAGTTACAACGGCACTGAAAAAAATGACTTTTCACACTTACAAGCATTGCAGCACCCCATTGTCACATGTTCAAAATTTGGATGCATGGCAATTGGTTCATAATTTATGAGAGTTACAGTGTCCTGGGGTCATGTGATCCCCTTTTGTGACCATTTGACTAGCAAAGTCAATGGGGAAGCCAGATTCACTTAACAACTGCAATGATCCACTGAACAACTGTGGCAAGGAAGGTCGTAAAGTGGAGCAAAATTCATTTAACAAATGTGTCCCCTAGCAACAGAAATTTTGGGCTCAATTGTGGTCGTAAGTCAAGGACTACCTGTATGTGAAAATGTTTCTCCAGTCTTGATATATCCTTCATCTCCTGACTCCACCACCCTCAACTCTCAAATATTTGTGCCCCAAATGTCTCTGCCCCTCTGTCCCCCTCCAAACAACTCTGGGTTGAAAGATAATAATAATAATAATAATAATAATAATAATAATAATAATAATAATAATAATAATAATAATAGCAACAACAACAACAACAACAACAACAACAACAACAACAACCTGGTGATGCAAGGATTGAAGATAAGCAGCAAGAAAAAATCACAAAGTACCGGGACTTGCAAATTGAAGTTGAGCGACTGTGGAAAAAGAAATCGTGTGTTGTCCCGATTGTAATTGGAGCCCTTGGAGCAATACCCAAAGGGCTACCCCGCTATTTAGAAATTCTAAATTTGCCGGACTTGAACATTTTGACTTTACAAAAAACCACCTTACTCGGAACAGCTTACATCCTCCGACGATACCTTAACAGTTCCTAGGTCCTTGGTTAGGACTCGAGCTGCTGAGCTATTAACCAGCCTCAAAGGCTGTGAATCTCACTAAAGATTAAATAATAATAATAATAATAATAATAATAATAATAATAATAATAATAATTTTATTTCTATACCGCCCTTCTCCCGAAGGACTCAGGGCGGTGTACAGCCAATTTAAAAACACAGGACACAACAATGATTAAAAATTAAAATAATTAAATAAATTTGGCCGATTTTAAACCCCAGAAATTTAAAATACCCCAATTTAAAATTATTATGTTGATAGCCCTGCCTGGCGGAACAACAGGGTCTTCAGTGCGCAGCGAAACACCCGGAGGTCGGAGATCTTACGTATTTCCGGGGGCAGTTCATTCCACAGGGCTGGGGCTCCCACAGAGAAGGCCCTCCCCTTGGGTGTCGCCAGCTGACATAACTTGGCTGATGGCACCCTGAGGAGACCCTCTCTGTTGGAACGGACTGGTCGGTGGGAGGCTATTGGTGGCAGAAGACGGTCTCGAAGGTACCCGGGTCCTATGCCATGGAGCGCTTTAAAGGTGGTAACCAACACCTTGAATCGCACCTGGAAGACCACTGGGAGCCAGTGCAGCTCGCGCAGGAGGGGTGTCATGCGGGCACAACGAGTTGCGCCCATAACCACCCGCGCGGCCGCATTCTGGACCAGTTGGAGCCTCCGAATGCTCTTCAAGGGAAGCCCCATGTAGAGAGCATTACAATAGTCCAGCCGGGAGGTGACAAGGACATGAGTGACCGTGCGCAAGGCATCCCGGTCCAGAAAGGGCTGCAACTGGCAGATCAGGCAAACCTGATAAAAGGCCCCCCTGGCCACGGCCGTCATATGCTCTTCTAAAGACAGCCGTGCGTCCAGGAGGACACCCAGATTGCGAGCCCTCTCTGTGGGGGGCAAAGATTCACCCCCAATAGTCAGCGATGGCACCTGCTGACTATATCGGGACGCCGGCAGCCATAGCCACTCGGTCTTGGATGGGTTGAGTCTGAGCCTGTTCCTCCCCATCCAGACCCGCACGATCTCCAGGCAGCGAGACATCACATCAAGGGCATCGTTGGGGTGGTCTGGGGTGGAGATGTACAGCTAAGTATCATCAGCATACAGATGACACTTCACCCCAAAACCAGGGATGATCTCACCCAGCGGCTTCACATAAATGTTGAACAGAAGAGGCGAGAGGACCGACCCTTGTGGCACTCCCCATGCGAGACGCCTCGAGGTCGACCTCTGCCCCCCTGCCAACACGAACTGTGAGCAGTCGGAGAGGAAGGAGGAGAACCACCGCAGAACGGTGCTCCCTATTCCTAACCCTCTCAACCGCTGCAGCATGATACCATGGTCGATGGTATCAAAAGCCGCTGAGAGATCTAATAGGACTAGGACAGAGGAGCAACCCCTGTCCCGAGCCCTCCAGAGATCATTCACCAATGCGACCAATGCCGTTTCTGTGCTGTGCCCCTGCCTGAAGCCCGACTGGTACGGGTCTAGATAGATAGCTTCATCCAGGTGCCTGGGCAGTTGTCGTGCCACCACACTCTCAACAACCTTCGCCACAAAACGAAGGTTGGAGACCGGACGGTAGTTAGCTAATTCAGCCGGGTTCAGGGAAGGCTTCTTGAGGAGGGCCCTCACCACCGCCTCTTTCAAGGCGGCGGGAAAGGCACCCTCACTCAGAGAAGCAGTTATAATCCCCTGGAACCAGCCTCGTGTAAACTCCCGGGAGGCCAGTACCAACCAGGAGGGACACGGGTCCAATAAACATGTGGCAGCACTAATCCTACCCAGAACCCTGTCCACATCCTCGGGAGCCACAGGATCAAACTCCTCCCAGGTAAAATTCTCAAGACCTACCCTCGTCTCCTCCCCCGGACTCACCCAGTCGGAGTCCAAACCTTCCCGAATCCGAGCGACTTTATCGTGCAGGAATTGCACAAAATCCTCAGCTCTACCCTGCAAGGAATCTTCCTGCACTCCCCCCCGAAGAAGGGAGTGGGTCACCCTAAACAGGGCGGCTGGGCGGTTCTCTGCAGATGCGATAAGAGTGGAAAAATGATTAGATTTCGCCGCTTTTATCGCCACTAGGTAGGTCTTGATATAAGACCTCACCTGTGTCCGGTCGGAATCAGAATGACTAGTCCTCCAAATGCTCTCTAGGCGTCTTTTCCGACGCTTCATCTCTCTCAGCTCCTCAGAGAACCAAGGAGCCAATTGAGATCGGCATCGGGTCAGAGGCCACAGAGGCACGACACAATCCAAAGCTCCAGCGGCCGCACTCTCCCAGGCGGCCACCAGCTCTTCAGTTGAGTCGTGTGTCAGAGTCTCAGGAAATGGCCCAAGCTCCGTCAGGAATCTTTTGGGATCCATCAGGCGCCTGGGACGGAACCATTTGGTCGGTTCCGTCTCCCTGCGGCAGGGGGAAGCGGTAGGAAAGTCCAAGTGAAGGAGCGAATGATCTGTCCATGACAAGGGTTTAATATCTAAGTCCCCTCTACCAAGATCATTCAACCACTGACCAGAGACGAAAATCAAGTCCAGATTGTGTCCCCCTATGTGAGTTGGGCCTTGAACTAACTGGGTCAGGTCCATGGCCGTCATGGAAGCCATGAACTCCCGAGCCACCTCTGACGCCTCCCCGCGGATGGAAGGTTGAAATCCCCCATGACAATAAGTCTGGGGGTATCAATCGCCACCCCGGCAATGACGTCAAGTAGCTCGGGCAGGGTTGCTGCTACGTGGCAGGGAGCCAGGTACGTAGTCAGCAAACCCATCTGCACCCCACGGCCCCACTTCACTCTTCTCTCTTGCCACATCTTTGCTGTAGGTATCACTCTCATCTTGAAGATGTTTTGAAAGTCCCTAAAAGCCTGGCTCTTCTCTTGAGGCCTTGCTCTTATTTTCATTGTTATGTATGGTTTTCTGTTTTCTCTACCTACTTTGCAGGTAGTCCTTGACTTATGACCACAGTTGAGCCCAAAATTGTTAAGTTGTTAAATGAGTTTTTCCCCATTTTCCGACCTTTCCTGCCACATTTGTTAAGTGAATCACTGCAGTTGTTAAGTTAGTAACATGATTGTTAAATGAATCTGGCTTCCCCATTGACTTTGCTTGTAGAAGTTCACAAAAGGTGCTTAAATGAATCAGTTGCCAGCTTCTGAATTTTGATCATATGACCATGGGGATGCTGCAATGGTCATGTGAAAAAAACATAAATTCAATGCTGTTCTAACTTCAAAGAGTCATTAAACGAATGGTTGTAAGTCTGGGATAATTTTTTAAAATATATTTCTTACTTTTAAAATAGAAACCACCCACAACATTTTGGATCTGGATGGCTTCTAAATTATATAAACAAATAATAGGAACTGAATACTTTTAGAATACTTTTGAACATTACTTTTTAATCTCTCTCTTTTCAGTATGAGGCTATGTCCTTCTGTTCTTGATTTTTGCTTAATATTGAAAATGAATTTCAATAATGTAAAGGATAATGTAGGTATCTTTGTGTTTTGTTCCCTTTGTATTTTTTTCCCGTCATTACTTTAAAAGCAATCACATTTATAAAAAAGCAAAAGAAGAAAATATATTAGTTCTTCCCCTCAATCATCTTATGAAAAATAAGAAAAGAGAACATTTTCTTCTTCCTCTTTCAAATATCATCGGGGTGCTAATCACACACACAATCTGATCTTCTCAATAACAACAAAAAAAGCAGATGTAGTCACTTTCATGATTCCTTCATTTGGAAGGACCTATAGAAAAATTAATTTTTGTATTTCTCTTTCCTGCTGCTTATATAAATAATGTACTTTTTTTCCTGGCAGCACCTCAGCAGTAAAACTGTTAAATTTCAAAAATGCATTGTATTTGGCAGCCCATGGAAAGCACACAGTGCTCTAAAGTCTAGGCATAAATTAATGGGAAGTAGGGAGGTAAAAACTAAGAGACCGACTTCAGTGGTGCAGTTTAGCTGTTTCTGCCCGGATTGCACGAACCGGTAGTGGAGGCTGCGGGAGGCTCCGCCCACCTGCCCTGACATCATTTTTTACCCTCTGCGCATGCGTGAAACGCTCTGCATATGTGTGTAGGTGACCCGTGTGCTCACATTTGCAAACCAGTAGTGAACGTAAGTGAATACTACTCCCTGACCGGCTTGTAGTATGACTTGAATCATCAAAAAAAAAAAGTGGTTGGACTTCCGGTTTGCTGTTTGTCCCTGCTGGACGCTCCTTTGGGATCGTCCCACCCACTGCCTGTAAAGAGCCGCCTTTATAGCGGAATGGCGGCTCGAAAAAACTCCGTTTCCATGAGGAAACGGAGATAGAGCAGGCTGGGGTGGGTTGAGTCCTCTGCCTAATCCCAAAAGTTTTTTTTTTACTTTTGGGACGGAGCGGAAGAGACTCCCCGTATCCCCAGCCGATGCTCCGGGCTCTGGGAGATCTCTGCTACATGCAGAGCTAAGGGGCAAAAGCAAGCCTGTAAATTTGTTAAATTAACTCAAGAAGACGTCAGTTGGACCTCTGATCCTGAAGCGCAAGTATTCTTTTTATTGGAAAAGTTATTGAAGTTGTTTAAGAAGTGAAAGGAAAAAAGATTTTTAAAATGGCGATTGCTGCTGCGACTGCTGCGGCTTGAAGAGAGGCTGAAAGGGAAAGTCCTTCCGTTTTCTATTACAAAGTAGCGGAATGAATACTTCTGGCCGTAATTGAGGCAAAACCTCACTCTCACTCTTGCTTTTTTTTCCTTTTTTTTTTCTTGGGGATCTGATATTGATCTTGGTTGGAAACAAGCCTTTTTTTTTCTCTCTTTTCCACTAAATCTTGTCTGTGTGGGAAATGGCACCGGGACTCACACAGCTAGACAAACAGGGGTGGGGGGAATCTCCCCCATTAATAAATTACACCAACAAATTTTAACTCTCCAGTGTCAGAAACCTGATTTTAATATAATAGAATTTCTTCTTGAAGAGATTGTAAGAAGGGATGAGATTGTGAACCAGCAACTCGAAAAATTTAAGCAGGAAATTAAAGAAATTGGTGAACTGGTGAAATCAAAGTTTGACTTTTTGAATCGAAAGATTTTAAAAACAGCTAATGGTTTATCAGACTTTCTGATTCGGGTGGATGCAAAGACTAAATTATTAGAGTCTAAAATGAAGGAAACTGAGGAGAATTTGGATGACAAGATTCAAAAAATTAAAAAGGATTTGGTAAACATTCAGGATAATAGCTCAGAAGACAAACCTAAATTGGAGGTTGACCAAAAGACTGGTAATGAAGAAAATGTGCAACAGAGGATTGAAAGAGAAGTTTTAATGATTCAATATAATTTTACAGAATATGCAATTAGACTGAGAGGTTTGCAGGAAAATAATAGAGATGACTTAAGGAAAATATCTTCTGAAATTCTGGCTGGGATTTTAAAGGTTCAACCTGATGAAGTGTATTGCAGGATTGATAGAATTTACAGAATAAACTCCTGGTTGGCAAAGCAAAGGCAATTGCCTAGAGATGTGGTGATCTATTTTACAGATAAAGAAATTAGGAATAATATTGTGCAGAACTCTTTTAATTCTACTTTGCAATTTCATGGAAGAAAGATTTGGATTTTTAAGGAGCTCTCGACTAAGATGTTAATGGAGAGGAAGAAATTTGGCTTTCTAGTGACTGAGTTAAAAAAAAGAAATATCCTATTTAGGTGGAATGCCCCAGTTGGTTTAATATTGAGACACCAAGGAGTAAGATATCAACTGAACACTGTTGAAAAAGCGGAAGAATTTTATCAAAAAATTTTAAAAATGAATTTAACATCTTTAGGCATAATACAGGATAAGCAAAAGGAGTTGGAAACAAAAAGAAAATATCAAATTACAGAGGCTGTGGTGGATAAGTTGTCTTTGGACTCTCTGGATACCCCAGCTGGACTGTCTATAAATAAGAGAGCAGTGTCATCCGACTCCAATGTGATGAACCATCAAGTCACAGACAAGTGCGCAAATCAACCAGTTGATATACAAGTGATGGAGAAGAAAGATGAGATGATAAAACTAACCCAACAAGATCAACTCACAAAACAGAATGAAAATCGATCAGCCGATACACAATTGGTAGGCACGAAACGAGGATGGAAATTCAACCCGCAAAAGAAAAAGAAAAGAAATAGATCTCATAGAAACAGCAATTTCTAAACCAAGCAACAGTGAAGCCAGGGACTTTAAAAAATGAATGAATATCTGAAAAGATAGTGGAGGCGAACAATTGTTTAATACTAACCTGAGGATTGTGGCACATCTCTGTAATGCCGTGATTTTGGGATGTGAAAAGAGCCTTACCTTGTTGGATTTGAATTATCTACTCTGGATTTCTTTTACTGGTGAATATATTATGATTATTTTGAGTTACAAGGCAAGAGAGTCACGCTGGGGCATGCAGAAGATCTGGTTGTTACCCATTAGGATGATGGGAATCAACAATCCTGATGAATACCACAACTATAACTATATGGATATAATTATAATGTCACTCGGGTGGTTGTTTTTACTTTTATATATATACGAGGATATCTACTACTGATGGGGGCAGAAGATGATTGAAGATTTTGAACAAACTGTTGCACCAGCATGTTATTCTACCCTATTATGGGTGATGGATTTAACGATCCAGTGGAAAGACATCAAAGAAGATATTATATGGATTATAAATTTAAAGTTACTGTCTTTTTTTTTTATAAAATGGAATGCATATATAGATATGTGTATATTTTAGTAAAGTGGGCAGTGGGTTATATTTAGAATTGTATTGCATGGTTTTGTAGGAATTGAAGGGTTGAAATAGGTTAGTTTACTGATTGATTAGTCTAAGAAAAAGGATCCTTAAGTCATATATTTAAGGGAGTGGAGGAATTGGATAGAACTGAATAAACGTTAAATCTGGATGTAGGGAGAAGGCTGCTTTAAAATGTTATATTAATATATATAAAAGATTAAATGTTAAATTGTAATAATACACTATAAGTTTAGGGGAGGAGAAAAAGGGCAGATTATCGTAAAAATGGGAGTTATAAGAATAATATGCTAAGGGTCAGTATTCTGAGGAGGGAGTAAGGGAAAGGAAAGATATTATGTATGTAATTAGTTATGAAATAGCCTATTGTTGTGAAGAAGTCACATGGGGGGATGGGTAGTGAGGGGGGGTTAGGGAAGAGGGGGGGAAAAAGGGGGGAAAACTTGTATTTGAAAACTTTTTCAATTAAAAAAAAAAAGTGGTTCATTACCCCCTCTAAATAGCCCAGCAAGTTCAACCTCGAGAGACACATGTTAATGTCGTGAGACACAGAACCCGGCCCATCTGCTGTAATGGCAGCTACTACCAGAAACTTTTACCAATAATGACCCAGCTTTGAGATACCTGGAAGTGTGAAGCAAAAATAAACTGGATAATATGTGTATGAGACAAGTGCACAAATCTCGCTCTATCAGCCAGTCAGATCCATTGTAGACAGACTAGCATTTTTTTATATATATATATAAAAAGTCAGAACATAGCAAGGGTGTCTGTAGGGCAAAGAACCCCAACTAGGTAGCCTCCAAAGGTGTAATCAAAGCTATACCTGTTTTGTATGTTCACATTTAAAAAAAAAAAAGATTTTCAGTCATACCATTGCAGTTCCCACCTTGGCATTTTTTGTCCCTACCTTGTAGATATTCTGATGTTAAATCCTTGGCTTTCTTTCACAGTGCCCCCTGAATGAGTAATTTATTCTCAAGGCACAAAACGTGTATGAGGCCTTTCTACCACCCACAGTTTGGATATGCTTCTCTTTCCCTTCAATAACATCTACCCACAAAGTGTTTTCATAGGACTTTATTTGAAAGGTAGATTCCAGTAAAAATCCATGCATTTGTTTGTTGCTATTATGATAGACAGACAAGTGTTTTAGTTCTTAATGTTTTCTATTGTTTTTCCCTTCAGTCATGAGTTTCTCTGTGTAGCACACTCACTGGATTTTTGCCAGTGTTTTGTTCTTGTATTTTGAACACTTTTTTTAAAAAATATGAAACCCACTTTATACAGAAAAACTTGGAACAGATGATGCTTTTCCACTGAACAATGTCTCCTTTCTCTTTCCACATTTTAAATGTCCTTCTTTCCCAAGAGTTTTTTTTTAAAAAATGATATCATTGTCACAAAAAGAATGAAAAAAAAAATCTCACCTTTCTCTACATTTTCTAAGACCTGCCTCCGAACAAAGAATAATACATTTTCATTAAAACATATGAGAAAAAAAAATACTAGTTCTCCAAAGCTTAGAAGAAACAATAAACAGTTACTAACTGTTTTTCAGATTCCCATAATATTAGCTACTGAAAGAACAAAGCATGTCCCTAATGAACATCTTGGCAAACTGTATTTCTATTACCCAAACAATAAATTGCTCAAAGGTTTTAGTTACTCCTCATGACAAGTGATTGATTGATAATATGCCATCAAGTCATTTTTTATTCCAAGCAACCACACAGATAGCTTTTCTCCATGATAATTTAACAGCATCACAGAATAACAGAGTTGGAAGGGACTTGGAGATCTTCTAGTCCAACTCCTGCACAAGCAAGAAGCCCTATACGATTTCAGACAAATAGTTGTTCAATCTCTTCTTAGAAACCTTCAGTGTTGGAGCACCCACAACTTCTGGAGGCAAGTTGTTCTATTGATTAATTGTTCTAATTTATCTCTTCTTCAGGTCCTCCAATGGTGTCATGATGAGTAGCTGAGTTAAATCACCTTCTCTTCTGTCCTGGAATTCTGCATGAGTGACCCCCGGAGTGGCAATCATAAACTTGTTTACTAGGAAATATAAACCCCATTAGATGTAGGTCTAATATAGTAAAGACAAATAGGACTTTTCTATTAATTCTGTAACCTGTGAATTCCAAAGCAAAATTCGGTGGCCAGAATGATACTAATTCACTGAACAACCAGACAGTAAAGTTGCTTAGTCAGAAATCTACTGCTTCTAATTATACTTACTAACTAAGCAAGATTGCAACAGCCTTCGTGGGCTGCCTATGTAGTTTCAGCTGATTTGAATATTTGTTTAACATATTGCAGAATGTGGATCATTTGGTCTATAGTACTTCTCATTCATGGAAGGAGAAGTAAGATTCTGGTGATCCATCTTTTAATTTACATTTAATTTTGGAATGTTACCAGATTCTCTTCCAATCCATTTCCATATATATTAGATTACAGTTCTCCATTTTATTAATATCTATTTACCGAAACCTTCCCTGAGTCCGTGTTTTAGGGTCACTATAAAAAAAATAAAATAAAAATAAAACAGTACCTAGCTGGCACCCGACTGCCAGTCAACCCGCATAGGCTTTAATAATCTTGGTATAAACCAGCAACTTTCAGCTCTTGCTTTGTAGTCAAGGACGTAGCCAAAATAAACTTTGGGTGAGGATGTCACTAAGTGGAAGATGGGGATAGTGGTATATAAATTATACATTAGAGCAGTGTTTTTCAATCTTGGCAACTTTTAAGTTGCACGGGCTTCAATTCCCAGAATTCCCCAAACAGTAGGTTTGGCTGGGGAATTCTGGGAGTTGAAGTCTATATATCTTAAAGTTGCCAAGGTTGAAAAAACACTGCACTGGCCCTTATGGGATCTCTGGGTGCTGCAGTGGTATAACAAGGAGATGCGATGTTAGCAGTAAGGATTTCCAGATTCAGGGAAAGCATCCACCAGTAAAGGAAATATGAGGGTAAGGAAGATCCTGTGTTTCACTACTGACCAAAAGTTTAATTAACCAAGTCCTATGAAACATCACAATAATTTCAATAGTCTCTTCATAAATATCTCTATGCGTATATTTGTGTCTGTGCACTTATAAATTTATCATATATGTAAAAAGTCTTCCTAGGAAGCTGATTCTGGGGTAGATAGGACTGAACAGAGATATAAACCATCTCTGTTTCTTTTAAAGTCCTTCCAGATGTAGAAAAGAAGATAATAACATTGGGAAAAATCTGTCAGCTGTTCTACTGCAGCAGCCTTCTCCAACCAGCTTTCTTCCAGATGTGATGAATCAGATCTCCCGTTATGTCGTCTGACAACTAGGGAACTACGGTTGATCATGTCTGGGGAAGGCTGCTCTGTGGGGTGGACAAGACAAACCACAGGACTAATAATTGGCAGAATGTCACTTCAATATGGACAAGGGACAATTTTATAATACAGCAAGGATTCCCTCTTCTCCAGAGGCAGCTTCATATCAGGAAAAGCTATGGCTCGGTCTTAAGAGTTGGGCCAAAGTCAAGGATAAAAAGGAAGGAAATATGGCAAAACTAGTGGATTCGAAATACTTCTGAAAACCACTAGGGGGCAGTAGGTCCATTTAGATTTTCAAACCCACCCACCCTTCTTCTTGTTTGTTTGTTTTTTTGTGTTTTTTTGTACTTTTCTCCAGCACTGTTTTGGCACAAACTTTTGTCAGCCCTTAATTAAGCTGCAGTGGAAGAGAGGGTTTCCTTTTCCCTCTGGAGGAAACAAATAATCTCTTGATCCACACTGCAGCCCTAAATTTGGCACAGTATGCTGTGGAAGCCATTTGTAGGAGGCTTAGGAGTGGGGGCTGGGCCTTCGTCTACATTTGTCCCTTGGCAGGCAGTAGGAGAGCTCTTCACCTAGTGTGTAAGAAGAATTGCCTTTCTTCCCCACGACTACAGAGTAAATAATCACAGCATTGCTTTTGGGTAGTCCAGGATCAATTCTGGTTCTCCTCAATGTGCCCGCTTGAAAGGACTGTGATGTTTGAGTAATTTCTTTTGATCTGGGTAATAAGAACTGGTGCACCCCTTTCCTGAAAGCCCCTTGGTGAGCATAGCCTGACTCCTTCATCTCTGTTCCAATAAAATTGTGATTTTGGATCCTGTGGTTGGGTCAATCAGAGGAAGTGAATTCCTGGTTAGGTGGTTGATTGGTTTTGGTTGAATGGATTGAGAGGGGAAGGAGAGGGAGAGGAAGAGAAAGGAGAGGAAGGAGGGGAGGGGAGAGAAGGTGATAAAGGAGGGGAGGAGAGAGAAAGGGATGGAAAGGAAAGAGAGGAGGGAAGAGGGGGAGGAATAGAAAAGAGAGGATGGAGGGGAGGGGAGAGGATGAAGGAGCAAAGCAAAGCAAAGCAAGCAAGAAAAATGCTCACTGGATGGATTGATTTCTCGCTTCTCAACATTCTGACTTGCCTGATGTCCTCTGAACAGTATTTTTTTTCTTCCCCTTTTCTCCTTCCCATGCCCTCTCCTCTCTCAAGTCCATCCCTACACTGGCGTGGTCTTCCTGTTGAGTGTGTTGGTGTTGGAGGAGGCATCTTTACCCAGGGTACCAGTGGCTCCTGCTACCCCAGGCCCAGTCACAGTGACTGTCACTCCAGGATCTTTGGGGAAGGTGTTGTGCAACTGTAAGAATCCACCACCAGTCCCGGTCACCCCGGAGGTTGTTGCCCCTGTGGAGGCGGTCTCACTGGCACCGCCGTAGAGGGAACTGACGTTGGCCTTGGATGGGTCCCTAGACAGTGTGTACATAGAGATGTCGGTGGAAGGGAAGCCCTTCAGGCCAACGGGGGAGGTTTCTCGAGACTGGGAGGGCTCGGTGGAGCGGGAGCTGGAACGTGACCGGCGGCGGTATCGGAAACGGTAACTGGGCAGGCGTAAGATGGCTGAGGAGGAGGAAGAAGGGTTCTTCAAGAGTTCTGTGCGGCTTTTGCAATGGGCTTCGCGGTTTTTCTCGATGTATATGTTAACTGCCAGCACGCCAATCATCTCAGCCAGGATGAAAGAAAGGCCACCAAAATAAAAGGACCAGCCGTAAGAATAGTGGCTCTTCTTCTCATCGTCACGTCTTGTGCCGGGATCACCAGTATTGGCCGAGATGTAGACGATGACACCGATGATGTTACTGAGGCCTATATGAGAGAGAGAAAGATTGAGAGAGGTTGACGATGGACTGATTAAAAAAAAGAGAGAAAGAGGAAGAACCCTAAACAGGTAGTCCTTGACTTGCAACCATTTGCTTAGCAACCATTTGAGTTACAAATGAATTAAAAAAAATGACTTGCAACCAAGGGTGAAATGCTCCCGGTAGCGATGGTGGCGGGTGGTTCAGAGAACCGGTAGCAAAAATCCCTGCGCCCCACCCCCCTCCACCATGCCCAGCTGAGCTGCACGATCATCAGAGGCTTTTTTTTTTACTTTTAAAAGCATTTTTTCTACAACTTCTTCTGCCGAAAAAATGCTTTTAAAAGTAAAAAAAAAGCCTCTGATGATCGCATGGCTCAGCTGGGATCGTCAGAGAGGCTTTTTAAAAAATGCTTTGAAAAGCATATCTGACGATCAGGCAACACAGCTGGGATCGTCAGAGAGGCTTTTAAAGCATTTTTTTCTGCAACCTCTTCAGTGGAAGAGGTGGTAAAAAATGCTTTGAAAAGCCTCTGACAATCCCAACTGTGTTGCCTGATCAGCAGAGGCTTTTCAAAGCATTTCTTTTGCATTTGCAGAAAAAATGCTTTGAAAAGTTTAAAAAAAAAAGTTGGCCACACCCACCCAGTCACATTACCCCCCGCCCCCCAAGCCTCGCCCACAGAACCGGTAGTAACAAATTTTACATTTCACCCCTGCTTGCAACCAATCTTTGCATTTACGACTATAGGTAGTCCTTGTCTCACACCAATTCATTCAATGTCCATTTGAATTTACAACGGCACTGAAAAAAAGTGACTTATGATAGTAGATTTTAGGAGGAGCCCTCCCATTCTACCACTTCTTACAATACTATGTTTATCATTTATCAATAGTAGAGACCTTCAAGTTTCTAGGTTCTATAATATCTCAAGAATTAAAATGGACATCTAACATAAAAAACATCATTAAAAAAGCAGAACAAAGAATGTTCTTCCTGCATCAACTCAGAAAGCTCAAATCGCCCAAGGAGGTGCTGATACAGTTGTACAGAGGAATTACTGAGTTTGTCATCTGTATCTCTGTAGCTGCCTGGTTTGGCTCTGCAACTAAACAAGACAGATACAGACTTCAGAGGATAATTAGAACTGCAGAAAAAACAATGGTTACCAGTCTGCCTTTTGTTGAGAATCTATATACTGCCCGAGTCAAAAAGAAGGCTGTGAAAATATCTACAGACCCCTCACATATTGGACATAAACTGTTCCAACTTCTTCCCTCAAGATGATGCTATAGGGCACTGCACGCCAAAACAAGTAGACATAACGATAGTTCCCCCCTCCCTCCATGCCATCACTCTGCTAAACAACTGATTCCTACAATACTGTCAAACTACCTAGTAGAACAATATTACTATTCTCATCTTTAAATTCTCATCTTTATTTCTCATCTTTAAATTTGTTGCTTGTATCTTATGCCTTATATTGTTTTATTTAGTATCCTAGTATGATTTATGTTGCTTATTTAGTATCCTATGACTATCACCATATATTGTATCTTATGATTTATGAGGAATGTATTTTATGATATTATGATCATGATTTATCACTTGTTGCTTGTATGTACACTGAGAGTTTATGCACTGGAGATAAATTCCTTGGCCAATAAAGAATTCCATTCCATTCCACTCTACCCTACCCTACTCTACCTTATTCTTATTATTAATGACCATGTTACACACTTATGACTGTTGCAGCATCCCCATGGTCACACCCTGCGGTCAAAATTGAGTTACTTGACAATTTGCACGTATTTATGGCAGTGTCCCAGGATAATCATGTGATTATCTTTTGTGACCTTCTGACAAGTAAAGTCAATGGGGAAACCAGATTCACTTAACATGTTACTAACTTAACAACTGCAGTGCTACACTTAACAACTGTAGCAAGAAAGGTTGTAAAATGGGGCAAAATTGACTTAAGAAATATTTCACTTGTCAACAGAAATTTTGGGCTCAACTGTGGGCGTAACTCAAGGACTCCCTGTACTGCAGCATCTCCACAGACTCTTAATCGAAATTCAGGGACTTAGCATCTGGGATATATTTATGACAGTTGTCATGTCTCAGAATCATGGGATTGCCATTTACGACCTTCCCAGTTGACTTCCAATAAGCAAAGTCAATGGGGAAAGCCAGATTTGCTTAACAATCACATGATTCACTTAACAACTGCAGTGATCTGCTTAACAACTGGCAAAAACAGGTCATAAAATTGGGTCATTTAAGAACTGCTTTGGTTAGCAATGGAAATTCTGATCCTAATTGTGGTCATAAGTTAAGGACTACCTGTATGATGTTTCAATAGCAGGACTAGAGCTGCATAGCTTCAGATTAAAGCATCTCTGGCAATTGTTGATTTTACTTCATTTGTATTGGCAGCTGAGAACTGTCCCTTTAAGAGATAGGATAGGACAAGAACTTCTGAACCTTTTCCTCTCCCTCTTTGATGGGAGGGAACGGGTGTTTTGTTTTGTTTTGTTTAAAGTAAAAATAGCTTTGCTAAGGCTATTGGAAAGTAATACACTAATTTTACTTTTGTTTTTTAAAAGCTGAAAAGCACACTGGTATAATTTGGTAGTTTCCTACTAATTTGAGAAGCTTTGAAAGCTACCAAGCTTTCAAAGCTCTCTCTCTCTCTCTCTCTCTCTCCCTCCCTCTCTCCCTCCCTCCCTCCCCCCTCTCTTTCTCACAGGGTTGGACTGTGGGGTCCTGAGCTTTGTGGTTATCTTGTATTTCATTACCCAACTAGCTAACATCATCAGTGCTAAAGGGTGGGGTTTGCATCATTGATGATGTTACCTAACTGGGTAATGAAACATCTGCAAAAAAAAATTTAAAAAAGCACCAAGCTCATAATGCACCAAGTATTGCAAACACTTTTCTTCAAGGCTTCACATTCTGAAGAATCAGCCATTTCTATTGGTACTTGGTAGTCCTTGACTTTAGCTCCTGGCTTCCTTTGGGTCCTGCTGATAACTGCCAGGATGCAGATTTTGATTATATGGCTGGTTGAATGGAAAGATAGAGGATTCATTACCATTTGGATGTATACAATGGGAGGAGTAGGAAAATGAAAAGGTCTGGAGGTCATTTAAAATCCTTACCTTATTTACAGGACTGGAAAAGGAAGAGATAGATAAATCGACGGATGAATGGCATTCTTTATTTAAAAGAGCAGGAAGATGGAAAAAACATGACATATCTATGAGCATGAAATAATGCGAAATATGGGCCTAGCCCCTTCATATGGTAAAGCCATTGGGCTCTGTAGCGCATTTATATTGTAACACTTAACTTGTACCTCTGGCTAAAGTTAGGCCTGCTAATAAGACATTCTAAAATATTATAAACTAGGACATACAATTCAAAACCCTTCCATCTCGAGCAGGAAAGAAATTATGACGAATAGGAATGTTCCAATTGTGCTTTTTCAAAAGGCAACTGGACTTCGTTTTCCCTTAAAGATGTTTCACTTCTCACCCAAGAAGCTTCTTCAGATCTCCAGTTCTGAAGAAGCTTCTTGGATGAGAAGTGAAACATCTTCAAAGAAAAATGAAGCCCAGTTGCCTTTTGAAAAAAGCATCTTTGGGACCACCATGACCTGGATAACTGAGAATCTCCATAGACACATAGGAAAGCATATGAAATCAGAACGGCTTTCCCCCACTCTAGACCTATTCAGATCAATCAAGCCTGCAATTCCAAGAATTGCCAAGTACATTTCTGGTTACTGCTGTCAGAACACAACCAGAAGAGGAAAGTGGTGATAGTTGAAAAGCTGAAGAAGGATGCATGAAATGGTACAAAATGAGTAATGGATCAGGAGAGGTGGATTACAGGATGAAGCATTTGGCTGAGAGACAGAGTTCTGATGAACAAACTCTGTATGGCACTAATCTCTCTAGCGATCCAGAGGGGACAGTTTGCATCTACTCACTGTACAGGCAGTCCTTGACTTACGACCGTTCATTCAAAGTGATGATGGTGTTGAAAGAAATGACTTGGAACCAGTCCTTGCGCTTCAGGACTGTTGCGATGTCCCCAAGGTGACATGATTACTATTTGGTTGCTTGGCAACCAATATGTATTTATGATGGTTGCATTATCCCATTTGATCACCATTTGCAGCCTTCCCAGCTGGCTTCCAACAAGCAAAGACAATGGGGGAAGGCAGATTCACTCAACAATTGCAGCGAAAAAGGTGGTAAAATTGGACACAATCACATGAGGACTCACTTAATGACCACATCACAACATTAGTGACTAATGTTATGGTCCCAATTGCGGTTGTAAATCTGGTAAGGATTACCTGTATTATCCTCACTATACAATTTACCTGCAGCAACAAACAGGATGCCAGCACCTAGAATAATGTTGCGCTTTGACTTGTAGACACGGCTGGCAGCTACGCAGAACCCACCCAGCAACAGCAAAAGAGCACTTAGGATAGGAAAGATGCTTGAGGCTCGTACCACTCCTGTGGAGGGAACGGGGTGGGAAGGAGGGAAGGAAGGAAGGAAAAGAAGAATATAAAACGACACGAAACATGTCTCAGAGCAAAATTTTTACACATGGGAAATTGGCAACTGGAGACAATTTTGAGGTAGTCTTATTCATGATATTGGATGATATTCTGTGCATTTTCTCTAAGTTTTAGTTTTGTCAGGCTATCAATGTATACAAACATTAAAGCAGTGGTGGTCCCTTATGACTTATGGACTTCAACTCCCAGAATTCCTGAGGTAGCAGGGCTGGCTCAGGAATTCAGGCAGTTGAAGTCCACAACTCATAAAAGGGCCCCAGCCCTACAATAAAGTATGGGGTCTGCACAAACTCATGAGCAATCCTCATGAGCTATGCCAGGGGTGTCAAACTCAAGGCCCGGAGGCTGGATCTGGCCCACGAGATGCTTAGATCTGGCCTGCGGAGCCACTCTGGAAACAGCAAAGGACTGGCCTGCAGCGAAAATGGAGCTCTGGAGGGCTTTGTGTGGCCCTCCCGAGCTCTGTTTTTGCTGACAGAGGGTTGCAGGAGGCCGTCATAGCCGGAAATGGTGCTCAGGAGCCCGTTTTCGCTAGCAGAGCGCTCAGGCCACCACAGGCCCTCTGACACCAGTGATGTTGAGCTGGCCACGCCCACCCTGGCCACGCCCACCGTGCCCCCCCAAGGTCAAACACAACTCTGATGTGGCCCTCAATGAAATCAAGTTTGACACCCCTGAGCTACACTATAAAATTTGTCTTACATGTTATGTTACACCAAATATGCCTGAGCTAAATATGGCCTCCATAAAGCTTGTTTCATTTACATGGCAGGCCCCAAGCACACATGGCAAATTTACAGAGTCTCTGTCAGAAGGTGATAAAGTTCCAGGGACATCCAGTTTTATATTCTAAATCTCCAAATGCCTTTTTAAAAAGATTGGATGTTCATAATATTGTATAGTAATCATTGGATGTTGCAAACAATGTTTATTTCTTCTTGTGCCAGAGAAACAGACAGGAATGATTAGTAAGGAGCTTGCAACTGAACATTAATGAGAACCCAAATCTTCAAAGCTGACTTGAAACTCTTTTTTGTATTGTATTTCATGGGTTAGTAAAGCTATTCCGATAGATCAGTGGTGGGTTGCCCCCCGGTTCAGACCAGTTCGCAAGAACTGGTAGTAAAACCAGTGGGAGGCTCCACCCACTGACCTGGACGTCATCATAAGCATTCTGCGATGTGCAGAAGCTTCTGCACATGCGCAGAAGAGTGCGAGCGGACACAAGCGGGCACGATGCGAACCAGTAGTAAAGGTAAGTAGAACCCACTCCTGAGTCAGATGATTTTTGATATGGAAAATGTTATTTCACTCTGGATTTATAACTGGTGGTTACTCTGTTAGGATTAATCTAAATCTGGATAGGAACTGTAGTTGTGAGTGCTGGGATGCAGTTTTGAGTTTTACCACTGGGCAGAAAGGTCTCCATCCAGGTTAATGCATTTTGTCTTTTGTAGAACTAATCTAGTTTTATACGATTGTAATGCCTAATAGAACGTTCATTTTTTAAATAGTTAATATTGAAGTAAGCGAGCTGGCTTGCTCTTTGTCCCCAACCTGTTCTTCACATGTGCTAGATTATTTATTCATGGTAGCTGAAGATGATAAGAATTTTAGTCCATTTTAGTTGGATAAGTTTAGATCCCTGATAAGAGGAAGGGGAAGGCATTGGCTAGCCCAGCAGTTTTCTTGGCAAGGTTTTTCAGGAATGGTTTCCAATTGCTTCCTTCCTAGAGCTAAGACGGACTGACTCAAGGTGGCTCAGCTGGATTTGTGCCTCAGGTGTGACTAGAACTCCCGGGTTCCTCATCCCGAACTGGGTGCCTTTAACCGCTTCACCAACTATTTCTTTTTCCTAAATTTGGCCCACAATAAATCTGCAAAACAGCTCCATTTGCCAGCTCCATTACTGTGGCAGAATAGGAATTGGCAACAGAGGCTTATGCTAGCAAATGTCCTTGCCAGCAACAGGAGTGATGGAGATTGTTTAAATTTGTCAAGTGAGAGAAAACCCTCAGAGTTACATCCGCAGCCTTTTATATCCAAAAGAATCCTGCGAACTGAATTGTTGAGACTGTTAGTAAATGAATTTCTCAAAACATGATGGAACAAAACTTAAACCTGTAGATAGTCTAAATAGAATCAAACATCCTAATTCCTTAGGTTCTGAAAAAGCTGAGCCAAATCTGTAAATACTGTAATTTCTCTGCTTCAACCCCACTGTCTGCATTTTAGAAGTAACCGGACAACCCACTGAGTTATCTTTTCAAAGACATTTCCTTAAACTGAGAAACAGAATGACCACGGATGGGCAAAAAAGTGGGAGCGGGAATGACTTCTGACTTCCTGATGGCTTCCCCATTGATCTTCCTTGTGGGCAGCTGGCAAGGAGTATTTGGAAATGATGATCACACAGCTGTGGCTGACTCTGTCCACACTGCAGTAGTCACAATTTTGTGAAAACAATTAGTATGAAGATCCTTGAAATTTCAATTACATAGGAGTAATGAGTCCCAGATTTTGTATGCATTTTTTAAACTGGCGGACTTGAGGTACCTGATTCAAATATTTTTGCACTATGATATACTGTACCATTTGGGCTAATTGAAGGTTACAAGCAGACAAAGAGACAGGAAAGTATTAGTAGAATATAGATAACAACATTTTATGGGATTTTTCAAAGGATTCTAGGATTATAATAATGACACACATAATAGATTTTAAACACTTTAGAATACCAGGGAAAAAGCACGCACAGTATTAAATCAACAGATTTTACTTAGAGAGTCAGATTGGTTTGGCAATTAAGATAGATGAAACCCGACACATTTCAAAAATACCGAGATGTTATTCTTTATAGCTATAGAAGGATATGGAGATAGCCTTGAATAACAGTATGCAGCAAATATTAAGAAAACACAGGTAGTCCTTGACTTACAGTTCATTTAGTGACCATTCAAAGTTACAATGGCACTGAAAAAAATGACTTATGATCTTTTTTCATCCTTATAACTATTGCAGCATCCCATTGGTCACGTGATGTAATCACTCTTTGCCACCTTCTGACAAGCAAAGTCAATAGGGAAGCCAGATTCACTTAACAACTGTGTCACTAACTGCAGTGATTCACTTAACAATTGTGGGAAGAAAGATTGTAAAATGAGCAAAACAGAAATTTTTGGGCTCATTTGTGGTTATAAGTCAAGGACTACCTGTATGAATTTTGCCAGTAAAAACCGGAAGGCATGAAAAAGAAACTCAGGATTCTACCACCTTGATTCTCTTTAGTATAGGAAAAATGCACATTGAGTCTCTCGTGCGTATCATTAGTCTATGGATGATGGGCTAGTGATGGCCTTGTTTCCCTTCTATCTCCTTGCCACCACTAGAATAAACTGACCAGGGAAGTGATGCTAGTGTCCAGGAGCAGCATATGACCTATCCTTTGCTTCTTCAAGTGATGCTTTAAGCCCGTGATGGTGAACCTATGGCACGTGTGCCAGAGGTGGCACGCAGCACCCTCTCTGTGGGCACGCGAGCCATCGCCCCAGTTCAGCTCTGCTGTGCATACGTGTGCGTCTCCTGCCAGCCAGCTGGTCTGTGTGCATTGCATTTTGGGAGGGTTGGGTGCATATGCACACATTTGTGAGTGCACACATGCACTTTGGGCACTCAGTCCGGAAAAGGTTAGCCATCATTGCCCTACACCATTTCTGACAGATGGCAGTCCAGTCTCTTCTTGAAAGCTTCCATTGATGAAGCTCCCACAACTTCTGAAGGCAAGCTGTTCGATTGGTTTATGTTATGTTATGTTACATTATAATTACGTTGGCTTTCATGAAAATGGGCTGAATATTTTCCAAGGACATGCAGGAATTTCGTGGATAAAACATTCTCTGTGTAATTGTGTTGAAATACAAGCATTAATGGCAATTATTAATTATCCCCAATTTTGAGTTTGGTGTCCTGTCTCCCATAGTGATCAAAGTATTGCCTCTGCAAAGCAATGTGTGGGTGGATATATTCAGTTGTATTGGATCCATTGATTGATCCATCCATCCATCCATCCATCCATCCATCCATCCATCCATGCAATTTAGAGCAGTGTTTCTCCACCTTGAGAACTTTTGGATGTACGAACTTCAACTCCCAGAATCCCCAGCTAGCATTCCCATGCTGGCTGGAGAATTCTGGGAGTTGAAGTCCACACATCTTACAATTCTCAAGGTTGAGAAATAGTACTCTAATTTGCTTGGATTTATGGATAAATGGATGGATGGGTGAGATTATATATGCTGATTTAGAAACTACCCAACTCCAGAAGTCTCTGGCTCTTTTACAATGTTAAAGCAGGAGACAATCAAGAACAAAGAACATGCACATCCCAAAGGCAAAAACTGAACTGGATAACATCCCATAGAGGCTGAGGGCCTACCTTCACAAATCCTGGGGAAACAGCCAGGTTTTCAACATTTTGAGCATCTTCAGGGTTGGAACTGTATGGATGTCTTGGGGGATAATGTTAGAGCACCACAACAAAAAGGCACCTAATTGGATGGGATTATATTCCCTTTGGGATTCAGATTTTTTTTTTTTTTTTACTGTCTGGAGCAGATTTATCAACAGTGCCCTTATTAAGACAAAATGGTCTCCGATCCATTATTGGTAGTCCTTGACTTACAGCCATTCATCCAGAGACCATTTGAAGTTACAACAACATTGAAGTGACTTAACAATTTGTCCTCAAACTTAACGACTGTCACAGCATCCCCATGGTCACGTAATCAAAATTTGGGTGATTGACAACCAGTATGGAGCTTTCCAGGGTCCGGTGATCTTGTGGTTTTTCCCAGTTGGCTTCTGATAAAGTCAGATTGGGTGAAACCAGATTCACTGAGTGACCATATGATTCCTTAAGAACTGCAGTGATTCACTTAACAACCATGGCACAAAAGGTGGTAAAATTGCACATGACCCACTTAAAGCTGCCTTGCTTAACAATAGAAATTCTAGTCCCAATTGTGGTCGTAAGCTGAGGACTACCTGTAGTTACATGAAAACCTGACATGCTCTTTAAACTGTAAACTGCATTTTAAATGCAGCTTTGTAACAGCAATGTGTATAAACAAGATTCACTAGCAAATAGGATAATATTGATTATATTACATGAATGATGTATTCCTCACCCTGCATAAATAGTGAATAAAAGTGACATCTTTGCTAAGAGAAGTTCAACTCCTGGTGATTTGTTGAATAAAACCACACAGTTTTCTTGGCAACTTTTCAGAAAAGATGTGATGCAGGCACTTTCTGGAAAGGTTTTCAACTTCCTTGTTTAGCCTATACTGTAACTCTACAATTCCCCAATGAATACACACTGAAGTATTAACTAGCTTTGATTTTGCTTAGCTTTAGAGTCAAGATAAAGTCAGCAGAATACTGATTACTAATTGGTAAAGTGTAAATTTATTTACCCCATTTATTTACCCAAACCTGCCTAGACATTAAACTTAGGATCAGAAATAAGGCCCTAAGATCCATCATTAGTAAAGTTCTGATGAGCAAATTTATTCCCCCCACAAACACCCCCCCCGAATTCTTTTCTACTCAATCTATGATTCAACAATCACAGATGTTGAATTCTTTTCCAAGGAGGATCTAACAAGCACTTTCCCACATTTGGGGGGGGGGAGACCCCTAAAACATAAAGTGAGTTTTAAAGAAAACTTCCCAGTTGTGAAACTACTGTACATAAGCAGGCTTCTGATATACCCAACCAGATCTTTCATATAATTGATGCTTGTTTTGATTGCAATCTGCAGGTATATGCTGAGGTTTTGGATACAGAGGTGTATTTTTAGAATGTATAAAAATTGCCTTTTATTGTTATACGGCTTCTTTACAGATATGATGGAAAAGAATAACTTTTGTCCAGCATCTGGCAATATATAAGGGCTTGCTTTTTTTTGCATCTGGAATTTAGCTCTTAGGTCAGTAGCCTAAAATAATTATTCTTTTGCAGTGGACTGTATAAGCACATTATCTCTCACTGACCCCACCATAGGTTAACTTCCTCTGCAAATATTAGTGTCCCTTGCTTTTTGACCAGGAGGTAAAATTTTAATATTAGAAGACTGCAGAAAAGGGAGCGAAACCAAGAAGGCAGCAATATGGATCATCATATTACCCTTGTCCTTTGGCATATAGAAAGCAATTAAACGGCCATTGTTGTAATTTGGCTGGAGCCTTACTCTGAAGCATAATTCACATAATGAAGATGCCAGCCCTACTTTTGTTATTTGTGTGTGTCAGGGGTGACATCCAGCAGGCTCTGATAGGTTCTGGAGAACCGGTAGCAGAAATTCTGAGCAGTTCAGAGAACCGGCAAAGACCTCAGAGTGAGGAAGGAATGGAGATTTTACAATATCCTTTTCCCTGGAGTGGGGAGGGAATGGGAATTTTGCAATATCCTTCCCCCAGGAGTGGGGAAGAAATGGGGATTTTGAAGTATCCTTTCCCTGGAGTGAGGTGGGAATGGAGATTTTACAATATCCTTCCCCTGGAGTGGGGAGGGATGGGGATTTTGCAATACCCTTCCCCCAGGAGTGGGGAGGAAATGGGGATTTTGCAGTATCCTTCCCCTGGAGTGAGGTGGGAATGGAGATTTTGCAGTATCCTTCTCCTGGAGTGGGGTGGGAATGGAGATTTTGCAGTATCCTTCTACTGCCATGCCCACCAAGCCATGCCCACCAAGCCACGCCCACAGAACCGGTAGTAAAAAAAAAAAGAATTTCACCACTGGTGTGTGTGTGTGTGTGTGGTGGTGCTGGTGGAAGGTGGGTGGTGGTGGCAGAAGGAGTCCCATGAGAAGTCATACTAGAGTACTCAGAAGTTTGGATAGGCTGCATCTATGTTGCTGTGGTTTCTGTATGATTTGCCAGGCATTCTTATTCTCAAAAGAGGATCCTTCTCTGCAGTATGACAGTTTGCAAAGACATCTTCACTCCTTCACCACCAAAACAAAAATCGCATCCCTTTTATAGGAAAGGAAACCAATACATCTGTAAGGGCTCAGTAGCCCTATGGTGTCCTTGAGGACTTTATTCCGCTAGTCGTTACAATCCTGCGCCCGTTCCTTATCCCACCATAGAGAGGGGGAGCTCATCTCCATTTCAAGGCTATGAGCCAGCAGTTTACAAAGACATTTCCACAGACATGTGACCAGCATGACGTCACGGAGCTCTGTTACCTTCCCACAGAAGTGGTATCTATTTATTTATTTGCATTTACCTTCTTTCGAACTGCTAGGTTGACGGGAGCTGGAGCAAGGATGGGAATTCACCCCATCGCATGGCACTAGGGTCTCAAACCTGGGCTGCTGGCTTTCCAGCTGAAAAGTCCAGCATCTTAACTGCTGAGTTGCTGCACCACCCCTTCCCTATGGTGGGATGCCATAGAATTCCATACACTTCAAAGAACAACGGTGACAGGGCATTGCTGAGGCCAAGATACAAGAATGAATAAGCCACCTATTTATACATACGTAGGAGGTATTCCGCACTGTCGTGATCATAGTCTGTGTCCTCTGGAAAATGGTTGATTTTCACACACACCCCTCGCTTCAACCCTGCAAACAGGAAGAGACAAATTACCAGCTGTTTGGGGATTAGAGCACAGTGTTAGTTGGCATTATGCTGAAATTAACCCAATGCTGGATTGCCAATGATGCTACTTTCCTTCTCATTCCCAGTCTTACAAGAGCATTTCTCAGCATGACGGGAACAACATGCCCCAAATTTGGAGGTCATTGAGTTACAGAAGATCATTTGAACCATTTTAAGTTAATTTACCAAGCTGATGTTGGATCTATTATCTCATGCCATGCCTCTACTATTAGATGCTATCCCAGCCACCCTATCCCCCTTGCAATGTCTGACTGTGATACCGGGAACAATTATTTAGGACAACCCTTTTTGATGAGCTTTTCAGTCAGCTATATCAATGTTTCTTAACCTCAGCGATTTTAAGATGCGTGGATTTTAATTCCCAGAATCCCCCAGCCCCCAGGTGGCTAGGGAATTCTGGGGACTTGAAGTCCACACATTTAAAATTGCTGAGGTTGAGAAACATGTGCTATATCGTCAGTGGATGCTGGAATAAGATTTATATAGTGAGTACACACGTGTTACCAATTTTGCATCCATAACCTTTAAGTGTTGCTGAGCCCACTCACAAGGAAGACTTAAAGGTTTCAGATGATTAACTCTGGTGGCTTTAAGGTGGGGTTAGAAAAATGCCTGGGGGGGACTGGAGCTGGTAATAGATGCTTAGCTGAACCTCAGAAAGGCAATGGGGTAGAATTTCTATAGGTTAGATGGCTATGACAGCAGAGTCATTGAGCAAAACCTCTATGCCCCAAATGCCTTCCTACTCTTTTCACAAGACAGGATAGAGCTGCAGTTCCCTTTAGTGTTTTGGAAAAAGAAGAAGAAATCACTACAATCCCATACTTGAGTGTTTTATCTAATCAATCCCTGAAATTGTATTGGTCACTCTCAGTCTATTGTATCCCTCCTCAACTGAAGCCCAACCAGCATGTTAAATTCAAAGCTGCAACTCGCCGAATTTACGGTACTGGATCTAATTTGCTTCTTTTGAAGGCCTTGCTTGTTAATGGCTTATGTATCCCTTTTTAGCTAAAAGCCAGCAATATTTCTTCTACAACAAATGTAAAACCAAAGTTGTAAAACCCTAATTAAAATGTATATTAGTAAAAGAACTGTAGAATACTGAAAATAATTTAACAAGCCAAATTAAATAAGTGCTTCTTAATGTAATTGGGAAAATGTTGAAATGCCATCTTTAGAGATTGCATCTTCTGTAGGAGAATGAAAAGAAGGGAGAAGTTATCTTATGCCTGTCAGATGTTTAGAATGTCAATACTCATTAGTCCAGCTAGAGTGACCAGAGGCAAAGGATTATGGACATGGAAGTCCAAAACATCTGGTCGATAAGAATTATATCTCTTTGTGATATGCATAAATTTTCTCCTACGTGAGAGCATCCAAATGTGTTGGCCTTCGATTCCTGTGTCATAAGCTATGTCAACTAGAAGATTACAGAAGTGAAAAACAACACTTGAAGAGTACAGATAGTCCTCGACTTATAGACTGGCTGCTTAACGACCATTCAAAGTTACGACAGACATCCCCAGAGCTATTTATGCCCTGTTTTCAAAGTTAGACAGCTGCACACATGCACAGACACACCATGGTCATGTCCCAAAGGTGCTTTTTCAAGAGGCAACTAACAGACTATTAACAGAGTAACAGACTTAGAAGGGACTTTGGAGGTCTTCATGTCCATCCCCTTGCTTAGGCAGGAAATCCTAGACCACTTCAGACAAATAGTTATCCAATCTCCTCTTAAAAACTTCCAGAGTTGGAGCATTTACAACTTCTGGAGGCAAGTTGTTCCACTGATTAATTGTTCTGTCAGGAAATTTCTCCTTAATTCTAAGTTGCTTCTCTCCTTGATCAGTTTCCACCCATTGCTTCTTGTCCTACCCTCAGGTGCTTTGGAGAATAGCTTGACTCCCTCTTCTTTGTGGCAGCCCCTGAGATATTAGAACAATGCTATCATCACCCCTAGTCCTTTTCATCAAACTAGACATACCCAGTTCCTGCAACTGTTCTTCATATGTTTTAGCCTCCAGTCCCCTAATCATCTTTGTTGCTCTTCTCTGCACTCTTCCTAGAGTCTCCACATCTTTTTTACATCGTGGTGACCAAAACTGAATGCAGTATTCCAAGTGTGGCCTTACCAAGGCATTATAAAGTGGTATTAACACTTCATGTGATCTTGATTCTATCCCTCTGTTTATGCAGCCTAGAACTGTGTTGGCTTTTTTGGCAGCTGCTGCACACTACTGGCTCATATTTAAATGGTTGTCCACTAGGACTCCAAAATCCCTCTCACAGTTACTACTATTAAGCGAGGTACTACATATACTGTAAGTGCATTTTGTTTTTCTTGCCTAAATGTAGAACCCCATTTTTTTCACCATTGAATTTCCATTGAACTAGACTTACTGGTCTTTCTTTGAAGATGTTTCGCTTCTCATCCAAGAAGATTCTTCAGTTCTGAGAAGATCTTCTTGGATGAGAGCTTCTTGGATGAGAAGCGAAACGTCTCAAAGAAAAACCAGAAAGTCCAGCTGCCTCTTGAAAAAGCACCTTTGGGACAATCGTGACCTGGATGACTGAGAATCTCCATAGACACCATGGTCATGTGATTTTATTTTGGGCACTTGACAACAGGTTCCTCTTTACTGTTGTTTTCAGTTCCCAGGGTTATGTGGCCATGATTTGTGATGTTGTTTGCCAGTTTAAGCATTTACTTCCAGTTTCTGGCAAAAAAAAAAAAAAAAGCCCATTGAAGAAAATGGTTTCACTTAAGGATTGTGTCATTTGCTTAACAACCGCTGCAAAAAATGTAAAATAAATAAATAATCCAGTCCAATCACATCAATTTGTAACCACAATATTTTACGATCATAATTCCAGGCTGGGTGAGGGTTGTAAGTTGAGGACTATCTGTACCAGATAAGAGTATATTGATTTAACACCTTAATCAGGGAATTACGTCTATTCTAGAGAAAATGGATTTGCCCCACAGCACAGGGATGGCTAAAAGGAAAATAGAAAAACTACTGGGTCTACCCTTATGAAGGCTCACAACATTGAAAGGCAAAGTCAGGGTGAAAACACAGGTTTTCACTGAGATGATGTGTGTGGGCAACGTGCCAGCCTGTTTACTGTTATGTAGGTGAGGTGAGGAATTCAAGAGCAAGACAGTGCTTTATATGAATAATATATATATATTTATACTTAGTATAATGCCTGTCATAACAGCCAAAATGTGTTGGCTTGTAGATTCGAAGGTATCTACAAGAATTCCCTGTCAGATCACTTTTGTAATATCATCTCAGCAGTATGAAGCTTCCCCTATGAATAAATACCTGCATTCAGGCGTGGGGAGCTAGCCTCCTTGATAATCTCAACAATCTACTGGTAGTTAAATCTCTACATCTCATCTTGGCTTTTTGTGGGGTGGGTGGGGTTGCTTGACTACATTAAATGGTGGCAGTTTGGAGCAGAACAATGGAAACTGGTTTTCCAGTGCAAGAAACAGATATCTGAGCTGTCATCCCATTAAACCTACCTCTCACCAAAGGCTTCTCTCCGTCAATTGTAATTAGGCCATGTTCTATGCTAGAATCTGGAATTTGTTCAATTGCATTTTACTGACAATCCAGATGGTGGTAATTGGCAACCTGTTGTTATCAGATGTTTTCTGTTAATTTACCCATCTTTATTCAGAGCTTCCATCTTTTCCCAGGAATCAGATACAATTTGGGGCAGTTTCCCTGATGTGGATTAGAAGAAGCATTATTGATGGTTTTCAAAACTATTGTGCCTTTAATTACAAACTTCCTCTTAGTGGCTTCTGCCTGATTGCTTCCTGTTCCAAATGGAACTGCAATTTAGATGTCTATTAATCAGTCTCTCTTTCCCCTGAACTCTAAGAGTTTTGATTACTGATTTCCTCTTTCTCTTTATGTTCTTAGAGTAAAAAAAAAGTCTTACAGTAGAAAAAAAAGTAATTATTTAAATTCTCTTGTCTCATGAGGAACAAGACCCTATTTATTTATGAGGATTCATCAATTATGCTGATGTTGTACATTATAGAATGCAATTAAAAGCAGAAGCTGTGAGGTGGGAACTTCTAATTAAAGGTATGCTGGAGACTTTTGCTGACTCAAACTTACTTAATATTATAGAAACTCGTGAACACAAGCTCTGCTGCATAATATGGCACTAGGGTAAATGTAAAATAGAACTACTGTTTTAATTCTGCTTTCAGTTAATTTAGGGGAAAACAATGCCTCCCAGTGTGGAAGCAATATTGGTTTTTACACCAGCTAATCAGTGCATAATTGCAGTGTTTAAAGCTTTTGTAATTTCTTGTCTTCTGCCTCTAGTCTTTCTTTTTTATTGGATAAATTCTCTAGTAAAGAAACTGTCTCCTTGGAGAACTTGGCCATTAATTGCTCCAAGTTTGATGTACTGTAATATGAGGGGTCCCTGGTACTCTCATTGTAAGTGTTACTAGTCATACTGATGATGATGATATTATCTAGTTTGGGTAATGAAACATCTGTAAGAAAACAATCCAGCACCAAGAGAGCACCAAGGACCCCTGAGCTCATCATTGATCTACAAATATTCTTTGTTGGTACTGAAGTAATCTTTGTTGGTACTGAGGTACTGACAAGAGGTAAACCTCTTGGCTGCCTAAGCTTGCTTTTCCACAATTCTAGAACGTTGTCTCTCTTGAACCTGTTTCAGTGAGTGGGTGACTTACCTTCTAAACAGCATATCCGCCAAAGACCTGAATGGGTGAGTCCCCCAGGATCTTTCTTGTCTTTCTGGGGTGTTTCCTCAGTAGAGATATTAGTGGTATTGCAAATGAAGGCACGAGCATATAGCCAGTAATCTGTGCCAATGGCGATAATCATGAGACCAAAGGCAGCAAAGGCCCCCACAGTTGTGAGTAGAATCTGGACACCTTTCTCACACCAGACCATCCTCTCTTCATTCCAGCGCTTAAGTGACTCCAGCTTGGCGGTAAGAAACGACGCCAGTTGTTACAAATGAAAGCAACAGAGGCAGTGGTGATTATGGATGCCTTGCCTACTGTATCTAATTTCCTCTTCCAGTAGGCAGGATCTGGAACACAAGTTCTTTTGAGAAATGAGAGGAAGAGAGAATTTTCTTTTGCCTGGATGAATGTGATGGAGGAACCTGGATACAGAGTAGATTAAGGAAGATTGTCTTAGCAACGTCTGGAAAGCTCTTGAGATTCCTGCGAATTAAGCTAGTGGAAGTTCCTTTGAGTTTCTTCTGAAATGCTGTATCTTGGATGCCCCCTCTTCAGAAAAGGAGAATAGATGCACTTCAAGAGAGGTTTCAAAGAAGATACAGGAACATCTGAGGCAATTTCTGAACAACTTCTAAGAATTTTAAGAAAGCATATGGGGATAATATATGAAGAAATGTTCAAAAATTGTGCCAGTGAGATTTGTGGAGGACACAATTGGAAGATGAAGATTGGATATTCAGCAGACTATGATATGTTGGGAAATCTTCGCAGAGATGGAGCTTCCAGATCACGGCTGTCAAAATAGTGAAGAACTAGTGGAAAAACAGCTGGAAAGTAACCACAGGACATCTGCTGTTGGAATACCAGATGGTTATCATCAAATATCTAGATATGAATTACAGATTTTTAGAAGCCTACGAATCATCTAGTCCAGGGGTCTCCAACTTTGGCAACGTTAAGAGTTGTGGATTTCAACTCCCAGAATTCTGGGCATTGAAGTTCATACATCTTCAACTTGTCAAGGTTGAGAAATTCTGATCTAGCATGCCACTAAGATTTGGTAGCGGGAAGAAGGGGGAGAGAGAACCAATAACGTTTAGATTTCTTTTTATGTCTACTGAAGAACCTTTACAAGCCCTATGGAAAAAATAAATATTCAAAAATATGGTACTTCATGGTGTCTGCTAAAATTTTTCATTCACCCTTAATCTACGGCTTCAGGAAGTTTTCAGAAATGACTGAAAATATACCCAATATCCTTATCAAGTCTATTTGGTTTATTTCCTTTCTTTCTTTTCTTTGCCTGTTCTCTACTTCCTGGGTTTTCGAGTATGAAACACCTTAAATTCCAGATGTGGCTTTTCAAGTTGAAGCTCGCCTTGATTTAAGCAACTGATAAATCTATTGCTTGCCACTCGATAAGGAGTCAGCCAATATGATTTCTGAGCAAATGGGGCAAAAAATGAAGAAAAATAAGGAATTGAGTATAAAAGAGATTCTCACACAGAAAGAGTTCTCACCCCATTCATTGTTGCAGTGCTAACTACAGGCGTCCTGATCCTTTGAAACATTACTTATAAATATAAATATAAATAAGATTATGATTTAAATTCATTGCTAGTACATATAGTCCTCGACTTGCAGCCACAATTGTGCCCAGGATTTCCATTGTTAAGCAAGGGAATTGTTAATTGAGTTGTGTTAATTGAGTTGGCAAAGAAAGTTTTATGACCTTCTTTGCCAAAGTTGTTAAATGAATCACTGCAGAGGTTAAGTGAATCATATGGTTGTTAAGTGAATCTGGCTTTCTCCATTGACTTTGCTTGTTGGAAGCTGGCTGAGAAAGTTGCAGATGGGGATCACATGACCCCGGGACCAGTGGTGGGATTCAGCTGGTTCTCTCTAGATCACGCAAACAGGTAGTGGCTACTGTTGGAGGCTCTGTCCACCCACCCAGACATACTGCGCAACTACTGTGCATGCGCAGAAGGCCGTGCACATGCACAGAGGTGGCACATGCGCTCACATTTGCGAACTAGTAGGGAAGGTAAGTGAATCCCACCTATGCGCCGGGACATGTTCAGCTGCCTTAAATCCATGCTAATTGCCAAGCACCCAAATTTAGATCACATGAACATAGGGATGTTGCAATGGTTGTAAGTGTGAAAACTGGCCATATGTCACTTTTTTCAATGCCATTGTAACTTCAAATGGTCACTAAATGAATGGTTGTAAGTCAAGGACTATCTGTAGCTTCAAGTTTGATTTGTATAAAAATATTAGAATGAAAAGTCATAAAAGCTGTAGAGGTAGGCAGTAGAACTGGGCAGCAAAAATAAATGTAACACAAAAGCTAATTAAAAGCATCCCAAATATTATTAAGCAGCATGAAAATAATAGAATATCGGGATGGATTTTGCATGGCATGTAAAAAGTTAATAAAAAATATGCCAGGAGGGAATTGAATGGTTTTGGTGCCACTGCCGAAAAGTCCCTGCATGTATACAAAGATGGATGCTCTCAAATCAAGATTTCTAAATCACATTTCATTAGTAGAGATTTTGGTCTGAGTGGCCCCCATTGCCCCCAGTGCTGACCAACCCTTGTAACCATTTGGAGCAATAATGGAGATGAAGTTGTAATATCTAACATATTTGTTGATGGGAAATTGATTTTATATTTTCCTATTTGGAATTTTTTCCAACATTCTCCATCATATTTATGTGGCTGCAGAAAGGAAAATACAATGTGGTATTTTCCTTTCTACAGAGCTGTGGTGGGGCAATGGTTAAAATGCAGTATTGCAGGCTATCTTTGCCCACAGTCAGGAATTTGATCTTGACTGGGTCAAGCTTGACTCAACCTTCCATTCTTCTGAGCTCTGTAAAATGAGGCCTCAGATTGTTGGGGGGAATATGCTGACTCTGTAAACTACTTAGCGTGCTGTAAAGTGGCATATAAATCTAAGTGATATTGCTATTGTTACATGCAAATAAGTAGACAAGCTGATGTTTAAAATGAATCAACAGAAGTATCTATCCTGGGTTTTCCTTTTCAAATTGCCAATACTTTTTGGTCCCTACTGATGGACTGGTGACTTTGCATCAGGTTTATCTTCTTTTCACATATGTCCTGAAATAAGACTCAGGATTAAATCAGTCTTGCAATTTTCCTATATTTCATTTAATATCCCCCACTGAAGGAAAATCTCACACAATTCTTATCATTCAGTTTGGCTTACAGAGGGAAATTAACTAGACTGGATTATTTAGAATAGAATAGAATAGAATAGAATTTTTTTTATTGGCCAAATGTGATTGGATACACAAGGAATTTGTCTTGGTGCATATGCTCTGTGTGTACATAAAAGAAAAGATACGTTCATCAAGAATCATAAGGTACAACACTTTCAGCTCATAGGTTGAAGACATCGCTATATCCAAAAGTAAAATAAATTTATAAAAATAAAATTTTATCGAGAAATGGCTTTACTATATATTTATCCACCCTATATCTATAGCCACCGATCTCAGTGAGCAGAATTAAAATGAAAACAATAAGAACCACTATAAAAATTAAAACATAAGCATCTGAGAAACAATAATTCAAATCATTAGTACAATCAAGAATTGACACAAAATTATCTTCTAATTTTCTTGGTGTGGGAATAAAATCTCAGCCATATTAACATTAACTGGGTTTGTGAGGGTTAGTTTGAACAATGACTTAGTGAGCTATCACTACCAGGGCTTAGGGGTTTACCCTGCTGGTTGGCTGAAAGTTTTCTACAGATCTGTTTTTAAAATAAAGTGTATCTCATACTTGTATTACTTTGAAAATTGCTGTCAACATTAGAATTGCTATCTGCACTATTACCTCTCTCCCCTGCCAGTCATCTGCCTTCTCTCCAAGGTAAAGGGTGAGAAAGCCTACCAGATTTTACACATCTGTATGTTCCCTTGGGCAATGTTAGAATAAGAGCAAAATTTTAGTTTAACCCGGGAAAAACCAAGGATGATTTAAATTTGTGTTGGCAAGAGATGAGAAATAAAGGTTACCTTACTTGCAATGTATAACACCTTCTATACTATACAGTCATCTAACCATCACTAGCAACTAACACCAATAAAGATAAAATTTATATCATTTTAAAATGGCTAGTTGATACGATGAAGATACTATAGGGCATGAAGGGGATGACTGGCCAAAGGAAATGCCTTGCACTTAGCAGAAAAAGATATTGCCAATTCAGTGTCTTACAGTGTTTTCATAGTATCACCCAGCTGATATCATTTAGGCTTAAGTAAAAAATGACCCTTAGTTAAGAAATCTAAAATAATATAGCAAAGATATGTCTCTGACAGGCACATAATATTTTTCTTCATCACAGATTATACAGAATTACTACATATGTCTACTTATCTAAAGAAGATTAACCTAATGTCAGGGAGTATAATAATATTTTCCAATTATATTTACAACAGTGGAAATTTCCAGTTACAATTCTATAATACAGCATTATAACTGTTAATTTCTATAATGATGTACAGCAAGTTTCCAGGTTAAGAACATCCTGGTTTAAAGACCGCCCATGGTTAAGAACCTATTGTAGCAAAATGTGAGTTAAATGCACAATGATTCAAGTTAAATACACAATGGTTCATTTCGCAATACTATTTATACTGGCTTACATACAAATTGGAGTAGACAGTCCTTGGGACTGGAACCTATTGCTAAACTGAGGACTACCTGTATTATATAACTATACTTTGTTTATTATCTTTTTTCCTGTTTTTTTAATGTTTTATAAAAACACTATCCCTAGTTTTTGTATGTATCTACATTATAATTATCTTTACATTTCCTTATTTTCTTTTTCCTTATTTTCTTGCAAGCAATAAAAAATACATTGGAAAAAGAGGAAATTTTCATATCAATCCATTTTTGCAATTATAGTAAACTGAGATTATGCATGTAAAGACTTTTACTTTTCTCAAGTAGTATGAGCAGGACCTAAGACTGCCTTTTAGGAAAGTATACAGTAAAATCTTTGCTTCTAATCATTCTGTTTCTACATCAAGCTCCAATGGACCTGAAGCTACGATAATTATATTTTGGGGGTGTGGGGTGGGGAATATGTCACTTCTGCAGAAATTTAAGTTTTAATTACCTTGCTTGTTCTCATAGTAAGTTAGATTAGGTTGTAACAGTATTTTGACAAGCTTGGGAATTAACTAAAGAACAGCTATGATGAGAAATAAGCATCTGTTTGCTTATATACTTCATGGTAAAAACTCTCGGTACTATTAAACTACATATTTTGAAGCAGAGCTGCTAAGAAGATCAGATCTAAGACATAGCAAACAGACGATGTAAGAGATGCCTTACTTACAATTACCATATAAGAGATGCCTTACTTACAATTACAGTAGAAGAAGAAATTGAACATAAAACAGTCCAGGGTAACGATACAGCATATGAGACAATTGAAATGCTATGATTTTTGCATAAACCTATCACTTAAGCTCACAGCCTAAAAGGAAAAGAAATCCCAGCTATATAAAGTTTTTACTCTGGATTCTTCCTCAGCAGAACCCCAAATGATGAGACATGAATCTGCAAAATATTTTGAAATCCTAAAAACTGAGGTTTTTTTTCCTCTGGCTGTACTGTACTTTGTGATCAGTGGATTCCTCTTTCTAATATCGCCCAGATACTAGAACACATTGCAAACCTGCCAGGATGTAAATGTATGCAAACATTAAAATCCATATGGTCATTTTTTTAGCTCTCCCTTCCTCCCTCCCTAGGAATTAGAAATAGAGGGAGAAGCTTGAATTGGCATTTTGGGGGCTATCAGGTGTGGGAACTCTTGAAAAGAACTTCCATTGCCTCTCCTGGTCATATCATACTCCAGGATCCAGTCCAGCCTCCAAGCAGAAGCTTACAGGGAGGAAAGACATTGTAATAGTAGGTGAAAAAAGACTTACAAATAGGGGAAAGAGATGTTGCCTAGGGAATGGTCAGATAAGAGAGAGCTTAGCCCGCAGCTATATAATGGGCAGAGAAAAGGGTTTTCAAGGTACCCTCCCCTAGCCTCCTAGTGTAAAGGAGATGATGGGAGATTTGCACTTTCAGACCTGTAAGATTCTGTTAATTTAGCCCTATTGTAAAGTAGAATTAGCTCATCTGGTCATGTTTCCTGTCTGAGCTACCCAGGAAGGCTGACATCAATCTTGCAAGCCTGAAAGTACTAATCTCCTTTACAGCTTGAGAAGTTAGGGAGGGTCCCTTCTGAGCTCTTTCTCCACCCATTATGCGGCAGTGGGCTAAGTAGTCCTCTCTTATTTGACCTTTCCCTAGGTAGCATTTCTTCGCCCTCTTTCTCAAGGACTTTCTCACATTCTGTAACATTACATCAGTACAAATTCATCCTCCTGCTCATGAACTCCAAAAACTTAGTTCAAGCTGTGATGCTCTGATCCCAAAATCAATATTGAGCCCATCGTGACCAGTAGCCATTGTTGTCACTCTATGTTTAACTTCTAGAACTAAGGAGAAATTTCCTGATGGAACAATTAATCGGTGGAATGGCTTGCCTCCAGAAGTTATGGATGCTCCAACCCTGGAATTTTAAGAAGAGATTGCACAACCATTTGTCTGAAATGGTATAGGGTTTCCTGCCTGAGAAGGGGGTTGACTTAGAAGACCTCCAAGGTTTCTTCCAACTCTGTTATTCTGTTATTCTCTAACTGTCCCTCTCTAGGTCTCCATCCATCCTTGTTGTCCTTCAGGGATACCCAGAGTCTTGGCTATTCCTTTCTCTGAAACTAAAAACAGCAGCAAGAAGATTGTTAAACTTTAGATGCATACATCACTACTGAATATTGATAGTGGAGGTCAAACAAGAAAGGAGACATTTTGAACTGAATGTCTATACTTTAGCCTCTGCCATTTTTCTTTCTTATTAGGATATGCAAGATGCAACCTAGATTACTGTATAAATGCAGCCTGTATAAATACAGCATGGCTGGTTTTGCCATCTATGAACTAACCCAGTTAGTCTAACCCAAAATTCAAGGTTTCAAAAGCATTTGTAAATCCCCAAGATTTAGATTCAATTTTTGAATCTAAATCTTGGGAATTTATAATGCTTTTGAAATCTTGATTTTTTTTAGGACAGTCCCCCACCAGATTTCTGAAACTGAACCCTATGCTTATATATAACTGAATCATATAAAACTCTAGAAGATGCATTCTCAAACATGCTATGTTTGATTTGTATTAACCCTGATTAGGATTTATGTGGCTAAGTGCCAAACTCGTTAGATTATATTTCAAAGTGTTATATGAACCCAGTGGTTAACTGAACAATCATATGAAACATGATAGTTAAATGTAACTTCAGTGTCATTCTTTTCCTATGTTTAAATATGTAGTCTACATGGCACTGTTTCTACCTCTTCAAATGCTATTTTAAAGGGCATTCAGAAGACCGTAAGCTCTAAATCTATGTAAAGGAATGTGCCAATGATTGTGCTAAGCAATTAAACATTTTGTTAGGGGTCTTTATGGGAACATTGCTATGGTACTGAGGAAACAAAGTTGGAAGAAACAGTAAACTTGACTGCATTATCCTAAACGTGTCTTCTCTTATTTCTGTTTTGTGCAGCCACTCATTATTCCAGATGTTCCGGATATCTAGAGTGATACCACCTAGCATTCCCATGTTCCAGTGGGACATCCACCTGCATGGCACTAGGTTGAGGAAAACCAAACCTCTATTTGTGATTCCATCGCTTTTGCTTCGTAGGCTTTCTTCTTCTAAATCTTGCCAGGCTTAACCTGCGCTTCAGCAGCCATACACCAGCCTCGACCAAATCTAAGATCCAGAGAAATCCTCTTTTATTCCACAGTTTTTGCCTCTACATTGTAATGAAGTGGTAGCTCAGAGCCCCCAACCTACGGTCTCTGTTCTTTTGCTTGAGTGCCCTGGGTGGGTGGAAAGCAATCTATCCTAACAGTATCCATGGATACCATTTATAAAATGTTGGTTACTGCTTCTAATTTTTCTATCTCACAAAGAGCTTTGGGGCCTAAGGAATAATCATGAATGATTAGGAAAAGGACAGAGGTACAGGTACTATAACATCTCTGGTGACCTTGGTGCCGGAGCTGTAAAATCAGGAATCCCCTTTTTTATGGTAGGCAACTGAAATGGATAGCTTTCCTCAAAGAGTCTAGTTATACATTCTATAATTAGGAACGATGGATCGATAAACAGTTTACCGTATTTCCAGTTTTTCCCTAATATTTGATAGTGTTTCTGTAATTTAATGGACTTCAATGGAACACTAGGGCAATATTTTCTTTTCTTTCGTCTTTTGATTCACTTCTGGGACAGTTGCTACTGCCATAAATATCCTGCCCAACATAGTCAGAGGCTACCTGGAATGTCTACATTGGTGGCTTTTATTCACCTCCTCCAGGTATTCCGTGCAATTAATTGAGTCATTTTCTTTGCTTAATTAGAACTTTGCTTGAGAAAACTAAACAAAATAAAGAACATTTAACAGATTAACAGATTAAACAGAGTTATAGGTCATCTAATCCAACCCCCCCCTTCAAGCAGGAGACCCTACATCATTTCTGACAAATGGCAGTCCAATCTTTTCTTGAAAGTTTGGTTTCCTGTCTTGAAAAGCAGAATAATTTGAAGGACAGATGGAGTACTTGAGGATAGATGAATGAGAGAATCTTGGCTTGGAGGGAGGTCTTCCAGTGATGAACTGGAAGAAGGAAGGAAGGAAGGAAGGAAGGAAGGAAGGAAGGAAGGGGAGGGATAATGGATGGATCGATGGATGGATGGAAGGAAGGGAGGATGGAAGGGAGGATGAGAGGGAGGAAGGAAGGAAGGAAGGAAGGAAGGAAGGAAGGAAGGAAGGAAGGAAGGAAGGAAGGAAGGAAGGCTAAGTAGGGGAGGATTATGAATGGATGGAATGTAGGTTTTGAAATGGCTGAATACCAGATGAAAGGGGAGCATCAGGAAAGAAATACTATGGACGCTAAAATGGAACTGGATATTTTATTCAATAGAAAGTTGCATGTGAAAATAACATGATTATTTAAATAGATGGACTGACAGACTCGGGTGATAGACCTTGAGACAATGAGCCATATTTGACTTTATAATCCTTCTCTAAGGGGCGCTCAGAAAATCTGGTTCAGTTTTCTATATTCCTTTTACTGGTGATTTTTTTTTTAGCATCAGTCCAATAACCATCATTATCACTATTATGGTCCTCATATTGAATTCATGTTCTGCTTTATTATAGTTTATAACTGCCTTCCTTTGGAGCATTCCAAGCAATTTGTAGCTGTTTCCATGTATTTTCAGACAACCGAATCATAATAAAGCAATAATCTCAGAATAGAAGTACTACTGGTGTCACAACAGAAATCAAGACATTGAACCAGGATTAAAAGAAATATGCTTCCCAAACACCATTCTTGGGGATTTTTGAGGTGCAGTTCTCCATTCCAGGCAGAAATTTCCATTTTCCTCTAGTAAAACATTTTTCCCCAATTTTCCATATAGTTTCTCTTTCTCTCTCTCCCTCACACACATTGTCTGGCATCAATTATTATCTGCTACTTCATAATCAATTGCTAGCATTAGAATGCAGAAACTCTCTGAAGCCACTGCCTGGAAACCGAAGGCCCTCAAAACTGGACAAACAGAATCTAGCAACCAATCAATTACTTCTTATTTGCTAGTTCCAACAGAAGAAAATATCTGTAGCTCAGGGTACAATTGTGAATAAATTGTGGTGCTTTCTGAGCATGGTTGTCTGCCTACAGACATTTCATTACTCAACTAGATAACATTATCAGTGCTAGTGAGAGTGGGGTTTGCTCCCTTTTTATATAGTATGGGTTTTGGCTACTGGAGAGGATGTGTTCTGACCTTTTTGTTTCCTTCTTAGATTTTTTTATTATCTCTCAGCAGGGATTAATACCAGGCAAACAATCAAGCAGATTAACAATTGCCCAATCAAGGTATTTCCAAGGAGAAAATGACTTATCTCTATGTATCTACCAAGAAGAAAACTGCCCCCCCCACACCAAGTTTATTAGGGCAAAGTACTGTATATAAACAGGGCACAAACCCCACACTCCCTCACACTGATGATGTTGCCCAATCAGGTAATGAAATGTCTGCACGGAAGCAACCAAGCTCAGAGAGCACCAAAGACTCCACATATTTGCTAATTGCAATTCCCATTTCCATCAGCTTGGAAATTCGGTCCTCACCTTTAATTGACACAAATCCACAAAGAGCTTTCTGTTTTGAGACTCCAGAAATCCTTCCATATATAACTTCTTGTTGGAAGTCATCAGTCTTTGATTTCCTTTCTATAGAATTGAGGAATCAGTTGGCTATCCCCAGATAAAGGAAATCTAGGAACAGCTTCTCCCCTCCCTCTGTAATTTGGCACTGTGTATTTGAGGAAGGATTCCCCCCCCCTTATCTGATCCGCTATTCCAGCAAAAATGTCTGGGATAATTAAAAAAAACATTCAGATGTCCAGAACCTTAGAAATCAAGACCATTATTGGCAACCTTTTGCAAAATACAGGCTTGACTCTGCCTGCAAATATTTTGGAATGGAGGCCTGTGATTCCCTATCTTAAGGAAGCGTGGCTCTTCTAGCTTCAGTGCAAAATGCTAGAAAGAATGGGCAACCAACTAGGAACATCACAAACATGGTCCATTTTAATCCTAGGGTATTTCCTCCTTCATGTTTCCAGCTGAATTCCCCATTCATTCAACAGCTGCTCCCAATCAGCAGCTGTTCTTGGTAAGGCCAACCACCCCCCTCAGCATTGTTTAAATTTCCATCTATCTCTTGAAACCATGCTGCTGTGCCTAACATGAGAGACATTTTTCTTGCTTCTTAAAGGGACCTTGGAGAGAAGGGGGGGGGAAGGAAGGAAGGAAGAAAGAAAGAAAGAAAAAGAAAGAAAGAAAGAGAGAGAGAGAGAAAGAGAGAAAGAAAGAAAAAAGAAAGAAAGAAAAAGAAAGAAAGAAAGAAAGAAAGAAAGAAAGAAAGAAAGAGAAAAGGAGAGGGTGCAACAATCAATAAAAAAGCAATGCATATAGTTTGTATCTTCCTTGACTGCCTTCTTTTATCCTGTTTACATTCAAATATCAGGAGAAACTCAATCCATTCGAAAGACACTCATAAGGACACAGAACTGTAGCTGAAACCAAACAGAGGGAACAGCAAAAAGGATGCTCATCAGTAGAAACTGATTCAGACAGAGCTGTTGCATATATGCTTTAGCAAAAGCAGGCTAGAGGTTATCGTCACCTGAAGCGAAGGGGTGGTGAAAGCACTGCCTGCAACTAGAAATTCATTCTAGAAACTGGATAGTTTTGGATCCATTCCTTGGTGCAGGAGGGGGGGTAAAAAATCCTGATACGGTTATAAAATTATTCCTATAAATCAGAGCAGATCCATTTCCCCTTCCCGTTCTCCCCAAGTGCCTTCCCTCTACCTCTTTTGCAGCACAGAACGAAGAATATTGAGACCGAGAGAGTGAGTGAGAGAGAGAACGAGAGAGACATAGCAGCTTACCTTGCAAGCACACCACCGAAAGAGTCTGTTTTCCAAAGGTGTCACCCACTGGGGGAGGTGAGAGACAGCTTCTCCTTTTGTCCCCCCCACCCAGCAGTGGGTTGGTGGTGGCACCAGCCGGAGAAGATCCTGCGAAATGGCGTTTTATGTCGAGGGGTATTTTGCTGTATAGGAGAGAGATGCTAGCATGCTGTTATTATGTCATAGGGAGAAACCATTGGAGGGAAAGCAAAAAAAAAAAAAAGGAAGAAAGAAAGAAAACAGCAAACGAAAGAGGCTGGTTAAAGCAACGGAGAGGCACATCGGACTGAGACAGAGATACGTAGCGATGGGGACAGTCTGGGTGATGCCAGCACATTGTGAGGCATTGTGTGTATTTTGCACTAGGTCACCAGCCTCCACTGAGGTGATGTGTGTGGTGGGAGGCATCCCTCCAGCATACTCTGAGCTGTGGGGAGTAGGTATCTGGGTGCATTAGATGACCAAGTACGAGTTTGGGGAACTAACATTCAAGTGTTCTTCTGAACACAAGCAGAGTGCATGCTAGATGCCTCTGAATTTTTCCTTCTGCTTCCCCTTTCCACAAAGGCACTATAAACCTGCAGTGACAACATTAAGCAGTTATCCTGCAGGTTTACAAATTGCTACTTCTATGCTGCTAAATATACAGACGGTCTTTGATTTACAACCAAAATTGGGACCGAAATTTCCATTGCTAAGCAAAGCGGTTGTTAAGTGAGGCGCCCAAATTTGTAAGCTTTTTTTTTTTTTTTTGCCCTTTGGTTGCTAAGCAAACCACTGCAGTTAAATTAATCATGCAGTCGTTAAGAGGAATCCAGTTTCTCCCATTGACTTTGCTTGTCGGGAGAGGTGGGGAAGGTCACTAATGGTGATCCACCGTCAAAAATAAAAGCCAATTGCTCACATTTTGATTGCCTGACTGTGGGGATGCTGCAATGGTTGTAAGTGCAAGGGCTGCTCAGAACTTACTTTTTTGAGCATCATTGTAACTGTGAATGGTGGCTAAACAAGTGGCTGTAAGTGAAGGACAACCTGAATATGACATGTATAACATTGCCCTGTATGTCAAGCGTTATTCTTAGTGACTTAATTTTGTGACTTTTATACAACTCTATTACCTGTCATTGTGCCTTCTTGCTGTATTTTGGGTTGAGGGGGGGCAACGTACTCGAATACATGCTTTGTATGTGGCATGTCATTTTGATCCTATGAATGCATGCTAAGTTAATGGGTCTACGATAGGTTGCTTACTTTCAGATAAGACTGCTGTGAGCACATCACGTTATTTCTAATCCCAAAGGTGCTTTTTCAGGATTTTCTTGTTTTTTTCTTTGAAGACATTTCGCTTCGCATCTAAGAAGCTTCTTCAACTCTGACTGGATGAACAAGCTCCTTGGATGACAAGCGAAACATCTTCAAAGAAAAAAAACCCGGAAAGTCCAACTGGCTTCTGAAAAAGCATCTTTGGGACAATCATGACCTGAATGACTGAGAATCTCTATAGACATTATTTCTAATGTTTATATGGATGTTTGTAAGCTACATTACCTTAGTAAAGTATATCGCAGCCATCTTAGTAAACCACAGTCATCTTGGCCTTGAGTTGGGATCACGATGCCTTGGTTGCTTTTGCATGTGACCTAATGATAATCTCCTGGATCCCACATTACACTTTTTTTGTGACTTCTATAGCATCACTAGGGTTTTTATGAATTGCTGCACATGAATCCTGTGAGTGACCTCAGATTAATAGAGAACCCTTGACCAAGATTCCCCATATTTACCTTTTGTTGAGTAAGTGATAGAGCCATGATGGCGAAACTATGGCATGCGTGCCACAGGTGGCACACGGAGCCATATTGGTGGGCATGCGAGCTAAGCTCTGGCATGTATGCATGTGCCTGCCAGCTGATTTTCGGGTTTTCTGGGCCCACCGGAAGTCAGGAAACACAGTTTCCGGCCTCTAGATGGCCTTCAGGGGTGGTGGTGAGAAAGGCTCATTTTTCGCTCTCCCCAGCCTCCAGAGCCTTTCTAGGAGCCTGGGGAGGGCGAAAACGGCCTTCCCCACCCCTCCGGAGGCCCTCCAGAGGCCGGAAACGGCCCGTTTCCCAACTTCCAGTCCCACCAGAAGTCTGGTGGCCCACCGTGCCATTGCATGCCAAAAGCGGGGGGAGCACGGGGGGGGGGCATGCACGCATGTGCATGGGGCAGGGCACATAGAATTATGGGTGTGGGCACATGCATGCGTGAGCCCCCCCTCTCCCTGCTTTTGGCACTCGATGGCAAAAAGGTTAGCCATCACTGGGATAGAGTAACCAAGCAGGGATATGCACTGGCATATTTAGACAACTACGAATAGAAGAGAATATTTGTAGTTCAGGGATATAATAGAATCCTTGATGCTCTCTGAGCTTGGTTGTTTTCTTGCAGATATTTCATTACCCAAGTAGGTAACACCATGAGGGCTAGATACGTAGTGTTAGACACCAGTGCTAGACAGAGCTTCCAGCACTGACAATGTTATCCTGTTGGGTAATGAAACATCTGCCCAAAAACAACAACAACCAAGCTGTTAAAGCACCAAGGACCCCACAGTTAGAAAACTTTTTTTTTTTGCTTTAATTTATATGCTGCCCTTCTCCGGAGATTCAGGGCGGCTTACAATGCATTAAGCAATAGCCTTCATACTTTTGTATAATTATACAAAGTCAGCTTATTGCCCCCACAATCTGGGTCCTCATTTCACCAACCTTTGAAAGGATGGAAGGCTGAGTCAACCTTGAGCCTGGGGAGATTTGAACTTTCAGTAATTGCAAGCAGCAGATGTTAATAACAGTGCTTTAGTCCACTGTACTATAGGCTCTTAGCCCCCCTAACTATGCCTCCCTCATTTAAATATAGGAGCGATGCTCTTTCATTTTCATACCAATTTAACCTCCTCTGTCTCTGGTACAGGTAATCCTCAACTTACAACCACAATTGAGCTCAACATTTCTGTTCCTAAGTGAGACATTTATTAAGTGGCGTTTGCTCCATTTTACAATCTTTCTTGCCACAGTTGTTAAGTGAATCACTGCAGTTGTTAAGTTAGTAACACAGTTGTTAAGTGAATCTGGCTTCCCCATTAACTTTGCTTGTTAGGAGATCTCAAAAGGTGACCACAGGATCATGGGACGCTGCAACCATCATAAATATGAACCAGTTGCCAAGCATTTGAACTTTGATCACATCATCACGGGGATGCCAGAAAGGTCGTAACTCTGAAAAATGGTCATAAGTCACTTTTTTCAGTGCTGTTGCAATTTGAATGGTCACTAAATGAACTGTTGTAAATCGAGGACTACCTGTATTCCCTTTCTTGCAGCATGAGTGACCATTAAACTATTTAAATAGCAGATCAGTCTGGAAGGTAGGTATCTGGATTTTTCCCAGTGTAAAACATCCCTCTTTTTTTTTAACAATACCCAGATTTCTAAAAAGGTAAAGGTAAAGGTAAAGGTTCCCCTTGAACATATGTGCTAGTCGTTCCTGACTGTAGGGGGCGGTGCTCATCTCTGTTTCAAAGCCGAAGAGCCAGCGGTGTCCGAAGACTTCTCTGTGGTCATGTGGCCAGCATGACTAAATGCCAAAGGTGCACAGAACGCTGTTACCTTCCTACCAAAGGTGGTCCCTATTTTTCTACTTGCATTTTTTACGTGCTTTTGAACTGCTAGGTTGGCAGAAGCTGGGAGAAGTAACGGGAGCTCACCCCATTATGTGGCACTAGGGATTCAAACCGCTGAACTGCCGACCTTTTGATCGACAAGCTCAGTGTCTTAGCCACTGAGCCACCACATCCCTCAAATTTCTACTCAGATTTCTACTGCATGCCAAAAATGTTCCAAAGGACTTCATAATTTACGGAAGCCATACCATGTTATTCGAATTTTATGGAAATAATATTCCATACTGTGTTGTTCTTCCTTTATTTCATCAAGTCAAGTAGTGTAGGTCCGCCACATTTCAGAAAGTGTTGCGTAATCACAGGGGACATGGTGATCAAGGACCCACATTTTCTTGCAGGGTCTCCTTTAAAGATGTGGGTGGCTAGGAAGACAGATGGGGAAAAAAGGACTTCAAATTCAACAAGACACAGACTGATCAGTGTTTTGCAGGCTAGAAAACAATAGCGCTTGAATTATGCCCAGAAATGAAGACGCAAGCAGTACAGAGTGAATGGAGAATTTATTCCCTTTCACGTATTGCTGGATTACAATATCCAAACCAACCAGCATGTCCAAGAAATTTCCAAGATTTCCAAGATGCTGGAGATCTGGGAGACAGCAAATTCCCCATGTCTGCAATGTAGTTTAAGCACCCACATGGTCCTTCTCCTGCCCACATCAATTCAGCATTTCTTCAGTAGAAGAAACTCATTTTTTGCACTTCAGCCTACACAGTCAAGATTGAACTTTTTTTTTTTTGAAAGCACATGAATGATAGAAGACTCTGAAATGGGATGATTCTGTGCAAGAACCAAAGGTAGGTTGTACATTAGATTCATCCTAGTTATGTCCTCTCTTTTGCATTATTTCGGTTCCTATGTTCCCTCTTGCATTCTTCTGGATTGCATCCTACAAGGCAGCAGATGGATCACACCCAAGTGACCTTCTCGGCAACTCTCAGCTGAGAGGGGGGCCTCTCACCCCCATATTCCAGTTGACCATTTAATGCAGCACACAGAGCTACAAGAACCATTGCTTAGCGTATCTCTTTATACCAGCCATCAAGACACATTTGCAACGAGACAGAAGTCAAGGCCTGGGTTATCATCAGTCACCACGTGATGTTCAGCAAAGTTGGCTAGGTATGTTACTTTGCAGAAGAAGATTGTGTTCAGCGATGTGGGGAGTAATGCATTTTGCAGAATTTTGTATTGGATTTGTGGTCAGTTAAACAATGTGATGGTTAGGGTAATCCTCAGATGATGATGATAATTGGAAGCAGAATTGCCATCTCAGTCATAAAACGCCATGTCAAATAACCATACTGCTTAGCAAAGGCAGTTCTGGCAGTCTCTCATTGTTAAGCAAGTAGGTCATGAAGCAAGAACCTCAAGGGATCACAACTTCTAACTTCCTGCCAGCTTCCCCATTGACTTTACAGGACAAGAAATAATAGATGGAAACTTATCGAGGAGAGAACCTAGAAATAAGGAGGGGTTTCCTGGCAGTTAGAACAACTAATCAGTGGAACGACTTGCCTCCAGAAGTTGTGGCAGCTCTAACACTGGAGATTTTTAAGAAGAGATTGCATAACCATTTGTTGAAATGCTATAGTATTTCCTGCTTGAGAAGCAGGTTGGACTAGAAGACCTCTAAAGTCCCTTCCAATTCTGTTATCCTGTTCTGTTATTGTGTTGTGCTCTAAGATTTCTTGGGGTAACACTGCAAATAACTTGAAGATGGCTGCATGCCTTTGGATATTTTCTTATGATTGTGTGTCGGGATGCTTCAGATGGCATTGCATGGCGTTGATTTTGCTTTGTGGACTCTTCCCACTTTCAGCTCTGTTCATGATGCTGATTGAAAGGCACCCTACAGGAGGCCAATGCAAACCGTTCTCGGCCTATGCAGGACTGCCTGGTCCATTGATGTCATTGGGCACCGAAGTGGAATAGGAGTAGGAGTGTATCACTTCATTGCAAGTTATGGGGATTCTATCCACCCATTTTGCTGAAACTGTTGTGCACGGGGCATGGCTCAGGACTACGCCTTGTGTTGGTTCTTTTGGCATATGCAAATGCATGTAGGCTCCAGACACAGCCAGAAAGCCAGCCTAGGCTTCTGCTACCTCCCTTCCCCCGCTGCTCCCGTTGCCATGCCAACACAGAATGCTGTATCTCTGTTCAGCAGATGTCAACGCTGACAACTCCACCTCTCTCCACCCAGAAGTCTAAGCCGGAGGGATGGGGGTGGGCTGATTTGGAGGCTAGGGTGTGAACCCCTTTTTGCTGGGTTTCAGCAAAGGCATTTTTGTCGTTGTTGTTGTTTTTGAACGTCAGGACTCATCAGCCCAGGAACAGCACATACCCCACTAAACACAATGGCATCCAAGCAACAATACGGTAATAGCAACCTAAATTGTAGCATACGTCAATAGAGAACACATCAGTTTATTTGAACGGAGACCCGAACATATAATCTGCCACTTGCCATTCTCCTGAAATTTAACACGCGTCTTGTAAGAAAGAACTCATGACCACTAAGTTCCCTGTTCCCCCCAAAATAAGGCATCCCCTGATAATAAGCCCAACCGGGATTTTGAGCGCATGGCAATAAGGCCAAGCACTTATTTCAGGGTTCAAAAAAATATAAGACAGGGTCTTATTTTCAGGGAAACATGGTAATGGTGATAGTGGAGAATAATCCAGACCAGACCTGAATATTTTATGGGGCTCCTTCCCAAGCCATATCTGTCCCTGTTCCTGTAATTTCAATTAGAAATTAGAAATCAAATGTAAATAAGTGTGTGCTGTGCACACAATATATGTAGTCCTCAATTGAGGACTACAATTGATCCCAAAATTTCTGTTGTTAAGTGAGACATTTCTTAAGTGAGTTTTACCCTATTTTACAACCTTTCCAGCCACAGTTGTCAAACCACTGCAGTTGTTAAGTCAGTAACACGGCTGTAAAGCAAATCTGGCTTTCCCATTGACTTTGCTTGTCAGAAGGTCGCTAAAGGGGACCCCCCCTCCAGCCATTGTAAATATGAGCCCATTGCCAAGCTTCCAAATTTTGATCACGTGACCAGGGGGATGCTGCAATGGTTGTAAGTGTGAAACGCTGTCATAAATCACTTTTTTCAGTGCTGTTGTAACTTTGAACAGTCTCTAAATGAATGGTTGTAATTGGAGGACTATCTGTACAACTGTATTGCTCCTGAACTATTGCAATATCCTATGTATGTTGTTTAGAAACTGATCAGTCTTCTTCTCCTAGCTCAGGGGTTGGCAACCTTAAACATTCAAAGAGCCACAAAGGTCCTAATCAGAAGCCCCCGTTCAATTCTGGAGCTGACCGGAAGTCCGGTTCCACAATCATAGTCTCTTCCTAACAGAGGAAAAGGCACAGTGTCCCTTTTCCTCTGCTGACCAGAAGTCCAGTTCCTCCACCATAGAGTCTCCTCCTAGCATGGCATCCTTTTTCCTTTACCTGACCGAAAGCCCTATCAATTGTGGAGCTGGCCAGCCAGAGGGAGCTGCAGCAGAGGGATGAAAGAGCCACATGCGGCTTCAGAGCTGCGGGTTGCTGACCCTTGTCCTAGCTTATTTTCTTCAGACGTTTCGTTCCCCCTAATTTTTGCTATTTGCCATTCTTGAATTATTTGCCCTCGACTTGTGATCACAATTGGGGTCAGAATTTTAGTTTCTAAGGAATTTCTTAAGTTTCTAAGCAAGGAATGGTTAAGTGAATCATGTCCAATTTTACAACTTTTTTGTACAGCTGCTACATGAATCGTCTGGTCATTAAGCAAATCTGGCTCCCCTCATTGGTTTTGCTTGTCGGAAGTTGGCTAGAAAAGTCACAAATGGTGGTCACATGACCTTGGGACATTGCAAACATTGTAACATTGCCAAGCACCCAAATTTTGATCATGTGACTATGTGGATTCTGCAGTTGGTCATAAGTGCAGTCATAAGTCACTTTTTCCTGTGCCATTGTAACTTGGGACAGTTGGTAAAGGAATGGTTGGAAGTCAATAACCATCTGTATAATCATAAACTTTATTTTATTTTATTCATTTATTAAATTTAAATGCAAGGGACGCTGTGGCTCAGTAGCTAAGATGCTGAGCTTGTTGATCGAAAGGTCGGTTTGAATCCCTAATGCCATGTAATGGGGTGAACTCCTGCTATTTTGCCAACCTAGCAGTTTGAAAGCATATAAAAAATGCAAGTAGAAAAACAGGGACCACCTTTGGTGGGAAGGTAACAGCGTTCTGTGTGCCTTTGGTGTTTAGTCATGCCGGCCACATGACCATGGAGACGTCTTTGGACAGCGCTGGCTCTTTGGCTTTGAAACGGAGCTGAGCACCACCCCATAGAGTCGGGAATGACTAGCACATATGTGCGAGGGGAACCTTTACCTTTTTAAACTTAAGTGCCCCCCATCTCACTTAGAGCCGACTCTAGGCCACAATCATAAAAATAAGATAACAATAAATATTAATAGTAAAATTGATTTAAAACATTATGTGCTAGCTTGACATCAACCCACTGAAAATAAATCTCAGTTGAGTCATGGCAACTTGACTTATTTTTTGTGAGGAGGAAGGTTGAAAGATTTCACTGCTTATTCAAGTAGCTTCTTCAGCTACTGAGGAAGTTGGTTAGGGGGACCCCACAGGTTCACTACAGAGGCCACACTTAATGAGGCCTAGGAGAAAGGATTTAGGAGCAAGGACTCTTAATGGCTCTCTGCCTACTAACCTAAGGAACGTATTCAGATTAGGTGAGAAATAAACCACCCTGGACATATATGGGGTCTCCCTAGCCAACTTGCTCAGCCTGAAGAAAGGACTTGAATAAGCAGATAAGTTCAGTTGCCATGACTCAACTTTTTTTTTTATTTGATTTATATGCCGCCCTTCTCCAGAGACTCAGAGCGGCTTACAGGGCGTTAAGCGATAGCCTTCATACTTTTGTATATTTATACAAAGTCAGCTTATTGACCCCACAGTCTGGGTCCTTATTTTACCTACCTTAGAAAGGATGGAAGGCTGAGTCAACCTTGAGCCTGGCGAGATTCGATCTTACTTTAATTGCAGACTGGTGTTGAATTACAATGCTCTGTCTGTTGAGCTATCCAGGCTCCTAGACAACCCTACATGGATGGCTGAGAATTATTATTATTATTATTATTATTATTATTATTATTATTATTATTCATATTTCTATGCTGCCCACTCTCCGAGGACTCTGGGCGGCTTACACCAAAGACAGTATACTAAATAGCATATTGTCCCCCAACAATCTGGGTCCTCATTTTACCCACCTCGGAAGGATGGAAGGCTGAGTCAACCTTGAGCTAGTGAGATTTGATCTGCTGATCTGCTGAACTAGCAGTCAGCTGAAGTAGCTGCAGTACTGCACCCTAACCACTGCGCCACCTCAGCTTCATTGGCATAAATCCCACTAGATAAATATGCCCAGAATCACAGCTTTATGTTTATTCCTTCCATAGCAGAGGTGGGTTTCAGCAGGTTCTGACCAGTTCTGGAGAACCGGTAGTAAAAATTCTGACTGGCTCCGCCCCCATCTATTCTCTGCCTCCCGGGTCCCAGCTGATCGTGAGGAAATGGGGATTTTGCAGTAACCTTCCCCTGGAATGGGGTGGGAATGGAGATTTTACAGTATCCTTCCCCTGCCACACCCACCAAGCCATGCCCACAGAACTGGTAGTAAAAAATTTTGAAACCCATCACTGTTCAATAGGATCCATGAGAATTGTAATGTGGGAATATATGTAGAGATCTTTTACTGTATGTTACTCTGTTACTCTGACCATCATAAATACATGCCAGTTGCCAAGTGTCCAAATTTTTATCACATGACCATGGGGATGCTACAATGGTTGTAAGTTTGAAAAATGGTCATAAGTCACCTTTTTCAGTGTCATTGTAACTTCAAGCAGTCACTAAATGAATATTTGTAAGTTGAGGACTACCTGTATTTATTTAATTTCTATGCTGCTCATCCCACTAACATGGAGATGCTGAGCAGCTCATGCTCTTCTTTGGCTTCAATTTCAGCCCATTTTGTCTCATCCTGACGTCCATCTCCAGACATATGAAACAGCATCAGTCTGGGGAAGAGATGGAAATCCACATATTATGTACCTGTTGGATGAGGCAATTATTAAGAATGTCAAATGCCAGAGAAATCAGGAGATTCAAGCAGTTCAAATGAGTATAAAGATTTATTGCAAGCTTAAGCTCTCTACAAGAATCTGACCAACTGGCAGTTAAGGGAAATGAGCGGGAAATAAGGAGGCATTCAAGGTGAACTGGACTTGGATCTCTTGTGAGTGCACAGGGATTCGTGACTTATGACATGTTTGACCCTTTCCTCAGCCTGGTCATCTCCTACAGTGAATCACTGCAGTCGTATAGAATAGAATAGAATAGAATAGAATAGAATAGAATAGAATAGAATAGAATAGAATAGAATAGAATAGAATAGAATAGAATAGAATAGAATAGAATTCTTTATTGGCCAAGTGTGATTGGACACACAAGGAATTTTTCTTGGTGCAAACGCTCTCAGTGTACATACAAGAAAAGATACATTAATCAAGAATCATAAGGTACAACACTTAATGATAGTCATAGGGTACAAATAAGCAATCAGGAAACAATATCAATATAAATTGTAAGGATACAAGCAACAAAGTTACAGTCATACAGTCATAAGTGGAAGGAGATGGGTGGTGGGAACGATGAGAAGATTAATAGTAGTGCAGACTTAGTGAATAGTTCGACAGTGTTGAGGGAATTATTTGTCTAGCAGAGTGATGGCATTGGGGAAAAAACTGTTCTTGTGTCTAGTTGTTCTGGTGTGCAGTGCTCTACAGCGTCGTTTTAAGGGTAGGAGTTGAAACAATTTATATCCAGGATGCGAGGGATCTGTAAATATTTTCACAGCCCTCTTTTTGGCTCGTGCAATATACAGGTCCTCAATGGAAGGCAGGTTGGTAGCCATTGTTTTTTCAATTTAAGTAAGTCATACAATTGTTAGTGAATCCAGCTTCCCCCTCTGCTTGTTGGAAACCAGCTGAGAAGGTCGGAATTGGTGATCACATGACCCTAGAACATTGCAACCATTGTAAATCCATTCCGATTGTCAGGTGCTCAACTTTTGATCACCTGTGGTAGCACTGATGATTGCAAGTGCAAGGATAGATTTGTAAGTCATTTTTTTCCAGTGTCCATGTGACCTTGAATGGTCGCTAAACAAATGGTTGTAACTGAAGGACTACCTGTAGAATGAGATCATTTTCAATCTACTTGTATTTCTGCATGGGATCTTTGAGTTGCTTCTATATCAACTTGTCTTTTTTTTCTTCTTATTTAGCACGACTGCTTCCCTGCTTGTTCTTAACATGAATTTCCTCTTGAGATGCTGAAGCATAGCAGGCTGGGTTCCCATTAGTGGCTGAGGCTGTTGCAGGAATTGGATATGTCAAGTTTAGTGAAAAGAAGGACATGATAGCAGTGTTCCAATGTCTCAGGGGTTGCCACAAAGAAGAGGGAGTCAACTTATTTTCCAAAGCACCAGAAGGCAAAACAAGAAACAATGGATGGAAACTAACCAAGGAAATAAGCAACCCAGAATAAGGAGAAATTTCTTGACAGTGAGAACCATCAACTAGTGGAATCGTTTGCCTTCAGGGGTTGTGGTGCTCCATCACTGTAGCCTTTTAAGAAGAGACTGGACAACCTTTTGTCTGAAATAGTAGAGGATTTCCTGCTTGAGTCGGAGGTTGGACTAGAAGACCTCCAAGGTCCCTTCCGATGAGGAGGATGATAACTCTTCAAACTTGGCAACTTTAAAATGGGTGGACTTTCACTTTAAGAAAGGTGGACTTCAATTTCCTCATTTTGGCTGGGAAATTCTGGGAGCTAAAAAGTGTGAAGCTTGAGAAACATTGTCTCACACCATCTTGCTCCCCAGCTCCTGAGTTCAGTTCTGTCTTGTCCCACTTTCCATAGGTGTCTCTTTCAGAAAACATCATTCCGAGATATTTATTTCAAATTCAAAACTAGAGAAAATGGTTGCCTGCAGGTGACCATTCCTTTGCCACTCACACCATCAAGCACTTGATATTTTGGTGACCTCCCCAGCCAAATGCACACAGAATTAAATCTCGAATGGATGGGCGATGCAGCATTTGGATGCCTCTTTTCAGTTCTCTGATGGGTCAGTCAGGGAGACCGAGCATTGATTAACTTGTGAAGTTGGTGGCAGCTAAGGAGTAGAAAGTATAGATGTGCCTTGTAGCTGGTTTCTTGCTTAATGGAGGTTGCATTTCCCTTACTAATAAGATCAGTTAGATTCTGATGATTGAGTGGGGTAATCGTAACAGCTACTCCTTTGTGTCTGTCTGGTTATGTGCAATAGCTGCACATCTGCAAAATGTTTTATCTCTAAAGATAAAATATTTGAGGGAACTCTGGATTCTTTCATTCTTCCTCCAGACCTTGTACATCCTGTTACTGTGTAATTTTCTGAAGTAGCTTTGCAGAATATCTATGGAGATTCTCAGCCACCCAGGTCATGGTTGTCCCAAAGATGCTTTTTCAAAAGGCAACTGGATTTTGTTTTTCCTTGAAGATGATGTTTCATTCCCTGGATGAGAAGTGAAATGTCTTCAAGGAAAAAAACAAACTTGTTGCCTTTTGAAAAAGCAGCTTTGGGATAGCTTTGCAGAAATAAAGTTGTTTTCAATTGTGCCTTTATTACTTTTATAAATAACTCAAGGCAGCAAACATACACAATACCCCTTCCTATCAGAATAACTGATACCAAGATTAAGAAAGGCAGTTTTGTTGGTCCACAGATCAGATACATCATCAGTGACAAGCGGTTCAAAGATCTGTTAGTGGGGCCAGAGAAAATCATCTGGAAAGCATTCAACGATGTTATCGGGAATTTTCTTGGCAACTGGAAAGCACTGAACAACATCCAGATGGTTAGCAAACTTCCTACAGCAGGGGTGTCAAACTCGCGATGACATGCTGTCATCACGTGACCAATCACAACTTTTCCCCCTTTGCTAAACCAGGGGTGGGGGGGCAGTGTGTGATGTATCTGGCCTGTGGGCCGCAAGTTTGACACCCCTGTCCTACAGTATACAAGACCATGAAGTGCAACATGTACCGAAGATTTTCTGCATTCACACTTGGTTTTTTTTTTCTGAAAATCTGGATGCAGTCAGTGACAAACATGGTGTATGTTTTCACCAGGACATTGCTACAATGGAAAAAACACATCAGGGCAACTAGGATCCCATCAAATCTTGCTGACTGCTGTATTGCTAGACATTGCAGTGAGATGCATCGGACACTTAGTACAAATGAAAATCAGGAACAAAATACTTGATCCTGTTGAACTCATGCAGCATGTCAGAAATGTTATGCAATGAAATACATTATAGTCATTAAAAGTTAAGTTCATATTTCTCAAGATTCCTACTCATTCTGAAATTGGTTGTGATCAGTTTGAAGAGGTCCATTTTGATCACCAAAAGTCTTTCAGGAAGCAAAACCTCTGAAAAAAATTCTTATCCAATGTATTTGCAGCTTTTGACAAGGGTGTAAAGGGTTTATATTTGTTGCTGTTTCAAATCAACTTCTATGAGGCCTCAGTCACCAGTCTTAGGCCGTTTGGGCTGTTTTCATACTGAAATTAAAAACAGCAGCAAGAAACATGAAAACCAAAACTCTAATACATACTTGCATTGGAGAAGGATAACTAGCTCAAACACATTGGTCAGAATAAATTATCTGGGAATGCATCCTATCCTAGGGCTGAAATATCTTTTTACAGTTTTATGAAAAACCGTAGAGCAGGGGTGTCCAACCTTGGCAGCTTTAAGATCTGTGGACTTCAACTCCCAGAATTCCCCAGCCAGCCATCGTGACTGAGGAATTCTAAGAATTCTAAGATTTGAAGCAGTGGTGAAATCCTACTTTTTTTACTACCGGTTCTGTGGGCGTGGCTTGGTGGGCGTGGTGTGGCTTGGTGGGTGTGGCAGGGGAAGGATACTGCGAAATCTCCATTCCCACCCTATTCCAGGGGAAGGATACTGCAAAATCTCCATTCCCACCTTACTCCAGGGGAAGGATACTGTGAAATCTCCATTCCCTCCCCACTTCTGAGGGAAGGATATTGCAAAAATCTCCATTCCCACCCCACTCCTGAGGGAAGGATATTGCAAAATCTCCATTCCCACCCCACTCTGGGGCCAGCCAGAGGTGGCATTTGCCGGTTCTCCGAACTACTCAAAATTTCCGCTACTGGTTCTCCAGAACCTGTCAGAACCTGCTGGATTTCACCTCTGATTTGAAGTCCATAAGTCTTAAAGTTGCCAAGGTTGGACAACTCTGCCATGGAGCTGTTCTTTCTAGATCTTCCTGGTTAAGTAGGAATGACCAGATATTATCTGCAGTAATCTCTGACGAAATGTCCCTTACAACCTCTGTGCATCACACTTTCCAATTCATCTCATTTCCTCCTATTCCCCACCCCCCTCTGGTTAGGAAATTTAAACCTTCCTTTTCTTTCCTATTTAATTAATGTTTTTGTCTACATTCTCTTGTCTTGGTTGAGGGAGAGAAAGAGAGAGAGAGAGAGAGAGAGAGAGAGAGGGGGGGGGAGGGAGGGAGGGAGGGAGGAAGAGAGAGAGAGAGAGAGAGAGAGAGAGAGAGAGAGAGAGAGAGAGAGAGAGAGAGAGAGAGAGAGAGAGAGAGATATGGCCGGCCTCTTTTCTGGTATTGTTTTTATTTTAGCACAACTTCCTCTTCCTCCCCACCCATTTAAAAACTTTTCTTTCTACTTCTTCCCCTAATGCAGAATCTTAGGTTTGGTTTTGTACCACAACTCCATCCCACTTTCTAAAAATCTCCCAATTGCACTTTCCTTTCCTTGCTGTTCTTCCTTCTTTTTCTTTTTTCTATTCCCCACCCCCTTTCTGTTTTTTTTTTTTTTTTTTTTTTTGCTGCAACGGTTGTTCTCGAACTTTACCTATCCCATTGTCTTTTTCTCTGGAAATCTGTCCCTTTCTTTTTCCAGCCCAAATTTCACATTTGCTGCATCCAATTGCAGGCATCATCTCCGATTGTAGTATTTCTGGCTTACTTTAGACCTCTCCCTTCTTCCCCCATCAAAGGAAGACTTCAGTCTCCTCACCCCCCTCAAAAAACCTTCCCTGTTCGACGTGCCACATTAATTGCATCCTTCCTTATTCCAGTCCCTCTCCATCCCCACCCAGTTCTTCTATGCGGCACAGTTTCTGCCAGTTCCTCTGTTGCCACGTGTGCATCCAAGGTACCACATTCCCAGCTCATTGCCATGGTGACCATTAACCCCTTCTATATTTGCCAGGAGGCTGAGCGGCTCTTGATGCTTCCTTATGTTGAGTGAGAAAGTTGACAGACCTCCAGCCTCTCTGGATTTCTGCTCCCCTGAGCTCTGTGGAGAAATGGTCCCCCGGACAAGAGCCCAAAAGTCCCCATCCCCCAACCCAGACAACTGACCCTGCCAGGTCCCATTCTCCCTTTTGTGATAACAGTAACCCTTTCTCATTCCAATTTTGGGAACAAATTTCCTTCCTTTTCCTGATTTCTGTAAATTTTCTCCCCCAGAGAATCAAAATTCTGCTGGCTCTGCCCTGAGATAAGTGAACCAATGAAAGAAGGTACCTCTTATTTTTTTTATTATTATTTATAGCCCATCTTTCTTTTTCTCTTTTTTTTCTTTCTTTCTCTTTCTTTCTTTTTCTTTTCTTTCCTTTCTCATTCATTCATTCAATTTATTTATTTATAGTAAATATAACTCCTTCCTTCCCCACAACAGCCCTGTAGGTTAGGTTGAGAGAACAACTGGCCCAAAGGCACGCAGCCAGCTTTCATGCCTGAGGTAGGACTAGAACTCCCAACTTCCTGGATTCTAGACCTGTATCTTAATCACTATATCAAACTGACTCTCTATGACCCATTCTTTTAACTCCCTGGGGCTAAAAGAAAGAAATTCCTAACCATCGGATAGATTTTCCTAGCCTCATATACTCTGGAATTCGTTAGGATCCCACCAGGGAGGGAATTCCATAGCCATGACAATGCCAACTTGTTTTGTTTGAAATAAAGTTTATTGAAGTTGTATTTACAGTATAATACAGAGTAAATAATATTTTGTTGTCCCAATCCCTCCTCATTGCAAGGAGGGAGATGGGGTTGGGACACTGTATTAATAATAATCATAGTAATTAATAACAATTTCCTTGTAATTATTTAAAAAACCCAGGTTCTTTTGTTCATTAAACCCCTCCCCTTAGAATCCCCTTGCCCCCTACCCCATTCAACCCAAAAATCTAGGATGCAGACTAAGAAAATAACATCAGTGTCTCTCGAAAACCAGCACTGTGGCTCTGCCTGATTTGTTGCAGATCCCATTTTTCTCACAACAGCAGCTCCCTACTTGCTTTATATTTGAAGTTTCATTCCTTTTAACTTTACTATTAATAGAGAATAAAATGCTGAGCTGGTACCAAGATGTGTGTGTCTGTGTGTGTTGCACAAAGCAGAACATTTCTGTTTCTTCCGTAATGTGATCAAACTGCTATGAATAGCAATATTTTACTTTAGGGAAGTATATGGCTTGATCATATACGTTTTTTCCCCAAGCCATCCTTCTAACCTCGGTGCTGACAACATCCCCAATTCCTCCTCTTTTTCATCTGTGTAAATGTACAAGATGGCTTTTAGCCCTTGAAAGTCTTTTTTATTATGTAAAATATTTAGCTCCATGCATGTGGAACCCAAGTCTTGACAAATGTGGTATTTCTCTCCGTGAGCCAGAGGCACCATCTTTATTCCTCTTGCAGAATTTCTGTGCCTTAGCAGTTCGAGATTGGGTGGAAACTGAACAGGTGCATCTTTCCCAGACATGAGACGCAGGATTGGTGAAAGACTCAATTATTTGATTTTCATTCATCTATAAAGGCACATGAGCCCTGCTCTTTCCGAGCACAATAAAAATAAAAGCTTTCCTCTTGCTGCTTTCAGCTCTTTTCTGCAGGAAACCATGAATGCAGAGTTAGCAAATGGAGGTTCTGAAAAGACACACTCACACCTTTCAAAGTTACATTCAGGAGGAATTCTCACCAGATGTTTTCCCCCAACGCTGTAGAGTTACCCTTCTTAAAGTTATGGGAAGCGTCTCAGAAATCAGACTCTCATATTTATTTGAACTTTTCCCTTTCCTCTGTATGTTCTAGGTCTCCTTCCTCAAAAAGCTCATGGATAGGAACATGGATGAAGAGGAATAATTGTCCTTTCTTGATTTGTATATACTCAGACTGTGCTGCCACGGTACATAGAAACATTCTAATTTCTGGTTTCACATAACAGGCTGTAATTTAAACTAGACACAAAAGTGGGATCAAAGTCATACATTGCCTTATCTAGATTGCAAAACCCTAGATGACCTCTAGATGCAGCAGCAGAGATATAAAATACTACCTCTTGGGTACCATCTAGTGTTCAACTGGGGTAACAGTACACTAACAATACACTCAGCTGAAATCTGGGTGGCTAGTTTTGTGCCTGCCTCCTGTAAACCCAGCCTTAAGCGCCCCTTGGTGGCTGCTAGGGCATTGAGCCCACGTGAAGCAATGATCCAAGCCCACACATCACTAATAGACAACATCTCTCCATCCCTCATTCAGAGGTGAATCAGCAAACTGTCCAAACACAGCAGAGGCAGGTGTCCAGTTTATGCCGTCTGAACCCTGAATAATCCAAAGATTTATTCCTGAGTCAGAATGCACAATATAAAGGACTTGAACACTTACATTGCACAGTCACTTTGTTTAATGACCCCGGTTTCCTTCCTACTGTTTCTTGTGATTTCCCTTATTCTTCCATGCTTTATATCCTGAACTGCAAAAAGCCTTCGCTTATGATGCATCCCTCCTTTAAGCTGTTTCAGCAATTCCTGAATTCTGTGCACACCCTGGTAGCAAAATGAACAGAAGCTCCTGAAAACGTACGCCATTTAATTCAACACATTAATTGGAAATGGTGCTACGGGGGACTCCTGGTTTAGGGGTGGTTTAGGGGGTGGAATGCAGCAGAAGCGTGGGAAAGTAAACACTGCCCTAATTGAATGTGCTTGGACCCATCTCTCGAAGATATTCATGGCAGACAAGATTGCAATGTTGATTTTTCGATTTCATTGCTGTATCTCGGAGCCAGGAATCAGCTGGAAGCTTGCCTCTTGCACATCAGCCACAGGATAAGAAAGGATGACCTTCCCACAAACAATCAGTTACAAAAACGTGGGAAGAGAGCAGTGGCCACTCTTTTATTTTTCACACCGTCTTTGCACTTGCTTGCAGGTGTGAATTTTCATTCACAGCCTGTATACCTTAATCTTCCATGTGTCAGCAAACGTATACAAAGCTGCAAGATTTTACACACCTGATTACAACAGCAAATAGACACCCACTATAGTGGGATTTATTTCTGTGTGAACAATCAGAAGATACTTTTTTCTTCCTTATTAAAAACAATCATTCTGTCTGTCATTCAGCCATTTATGGCTGTTACATATATTTTGAAATTGGTCTGGCGGTATAAACATCGCTCTTTTTTTTTAGCTTTAATATTCTGAGTCTTTAATCATTTTAAATGAGATATGAGGAATAAGCTTACCCCCCTCCTAAAAAATTCCTTATTATAAATGAGGCTGCAATCCTGAATAAATAGGATGACATCAATGAATCTTTTCACGGGCATCTGTTAAAAACATATAAAATAAAGAATATTTTATTATTTATATATGCTTATTTATTTAGAAGAGTTTGTTTTCTGAAAATGCATGATTGAATATGCTGTCATAGGATCTCAGCAAGTTCACTGGGCTTTAGATATCTGTGATTCACTTAAGACCTACTTAAGAACAAGAAATTCTTTTTTAGCTTTCTGTAACTGAGTAATGTCTGAGTAAATATGCATAGGACTGAGTGGTAAAACCACTTTAATCCCATAGCAATGTTACTCGGCATTTGATTACTTGCTAACATGTCTGCTAGAAAGTTGTTACATCTACAGATTCCCTATGGCAAGCGGTTCCCAACCTTTCAGGCTTGGAGGAACGCGGCGGGGTGGGGAGGGGGAGGGGGTGGTTCCATCCCATGCAAGCAGCAGGCACCCACGAGCGCATGCAACTCCACCTAAATGGTGGGTGCACATGTGCCACTTGTGCAAATGGAGCTTTGTGCACGAGCGTGACCACCACTCATGCAAATAGAGCTACATGCACACACACCACTTGCCACGGCCCGGTAGTGGGCTGCAGCCCAGATGTTGGGGACACCTGCCATACGGTTTTTATGAATTTTTCCCGTCATCAGGATTTTCCTAGTTGTCAAATCAGAGCTTCACTGAGGCCAGATGTTGTGTTCCAAAAGTAAAACTACTGGCCCTGCATAAAGAGAGTTTTCCAGGAGATGGAAAACAATTTTGGAAAATTTGAGATCCTGTCTTCCCTCTCATCTAATTGCTTACCAATCAAGAGATGATCTTGTGGACCTCTGGAGCATTATAGATTATTTCTTCTCCGTTGTGAAAGAACATTTTGCACTCATGGTGGTTGTATGGAGTGGCTTAAGGACAGTGTCCAAGATAAATAGCAACAGGATGGGTCTACCTAGGAGAAGTGATCCTGACCGAAGCCGCACAAAATCTGGAGAACACACCAAAGAACAAAGCTAGGCCTTCAGACTTTGCCATGCAGAGTTTACAGTGGCTTGCTCCTCTTATCTATGCCGTGGTCCTTCGTCTGAAAAGGCAGCCTTTAAATAGGAAGCAGAAGTAAATATTACTATATATCTGCCTCAGTAATGTTTTCTTAGAGCTATGAGATCAAAAGGACTAGAAACTTAATTCAGGGCGAAGAGTAATTTGTATGATCCCGTTCATTCACAGCGCCTCCTAGAGGGCAGATGTTTCCATAATTCATACCACAGTCCCATTCCCCCACCCAACCCCACCCCAAGATTAGAATGTCTTATTATAGTGTCACTATATACAGCCATGAAAATTCAGTGGTTGACTTTGGGTCGATTGCTGTCTCTCAGCCCAGCCTACTTCACAGGATTGTTGCGGGAAGCATGAGGGGATAGTTTGTTTTGTTTTTATAAAAAAAAAAAAATGCACGGAAGAGGAAGACTTATTTCAGCCAGGTACATCCTTTTGCAACAGAGCAAGTTTAGCAACTCCTCCTTTACTTTGAATAAGCTGGGATGAAGAAATAAATGGCAAATAAAACACCTGGAGAGATGCCCTTGAGCGAGGACAAGGAAAAAGCACGTGCACGAAATAGATCTTGTGCTGGATTGTGATCTCCAACGCAGTACCTGAAGGTGAATTGAGCTGCAGTTGATGCTGACACAGTAGCAGCAGCAGGAGACATGCCGGGGGAGGGGAAGGGAGTGGTGGTGGTAGGGAGATTCAGAAGGATCTTTGTGTGCCAGATCTGAGTCAGCTTTTTTCCCCTTTCCTCTCCCTTTCAAAGCCATTCAGAGGGATCCAATGTTCTTTATCCTTCACAAATCCTTGTGATTCCTACTTCTACGGTGTCTGCGCGCAATGGCTCGTTCGTTTCCTCAACGGCCTTCTAATGCAGTTCATTGCCATCACTTCAAACTGGTTAAAAGAAAGGAGGAGGATGGTCTTTGCTTCTTCCAAGGAGGATGCGTAGCAAATATAGGGAAAATTCTGTATTTGGGGATGACCTTCGTTTCCATTAAAACATCTGATCCAGCGTTTCTCGACTCTCACAGGTTTAAAATATATGGACTTCGACTCCCAGAATTCCCCAGCCAGCCGGGGAATTCTCGGTATTGATGTTCACACATCTTAAAGTTGCCAAGGTTGAGAAACATTGATCTCCCTCTTGCAAAATAGGTATGGATGAGCCACTTAATCCAATAACGCCATGTTCCTTTCTCATTCCTCATAAAGGAAATGTAGTCTTTCTCCCTCTTTGCTTGTATGATGGGCCAGAAAAATAGGCTGGTGGGGGGAAAAAAATCACTAAGAAAAAATGCAGTCCTCTTGTCTTACACAAGAGGTAAGCATGGGGTAGAGATGGAAGGACAGGTAGTCCTCGATTTACAACCATTTGTTTAGTGACCATTTGAAGTTACACTGGCACTGAAAAAAGTGACTTATAACCATTTTTCACACTTACAACCATTATACCATCCCATGGTCATGTGATCAGAGTTTGAATGCTTAGCAATTGGCATGTATTTATAATGGGGTCAATCATAAATACATCTCCACAGTCATGGGATCCCGTTTTGTGACTTTCTGACAAGCAAAGTCAATGGGGAAGCCAGATTCACTTAACAAACCGTGGTATTAACAACTGCATCTTAATAACTGTGGCAAGAAAGGTTGTAAAATGGGGAAGACTTAACAACTGTCTTTCTTTGCATCAGAAATTTTGGGCTCCATGTGGTTATAATTCGAGGACTACCTATATTTCATTTCCATCAAAAGCATTTTATATTTCCACAGAAATAATCCCTTTAGACCTAGCAAGATTCCTCACGTCCTTTTCGTTTACTGTTTACTGCTTCACTTTTCCACCAAATGCATTCTATTTTTCTGTCCCTTCCTTTTTTATCCAGCAGTTATATTGGCATGCTTGCTTATCATGGCATTTTCTTCCAAATTTCATTGCACTTTTCAATACTTGGTTCTTCTTGGCTCAACACACCATATACAGGAGCTAGAAAGGAGTAGCTGAATAACAGAGAGAAAGGAGGAACAGGAAAAGGTGTGTTTTTTTTTTTTTAAAAAAGATAGTGGATATATATTAAAACAATGGAATATTATAAATAATTAAATTAGATCAGGGAAAGAAAAACATGTTTTTTTTAAAAAAAACCACTGAGCATTTGGAATGCTTATAGATGTCTGCACCAGCAATAAAATCTGTAGGAAATTGAAAATTGAAGTTAATTAAAAGGAAGGAAGATGAAAATGCGGTTAAAAAAAAATTAAGAGCGAAGGAGCAGATGCCCCAAATATATAAATAGTTTTAAGAAGAAACTAAAACGGAGAAGGCAGTAAAGCAGTAAGTAAATTGAGCAAACCAAAAATGAATGTCTGAAATAAAAAGGAAGTTGAATACTAAATTCTTTCTTTATGAGTGCGGGTTTTTCTCTCTTTGTGATTCTTTTTTTTTTCCCAATGTGGTTTTCACCTCACTGGCCATACGTGGCATCAAGATGGAAGGAACCATGACTGAAGAAGGTCTTGCATTGTAAGGAACTTCAATATTTGGCCAACTTTGGCCAGGTTGCTTAAGATGGAGGTGGCATTTGAGGCATTGATGGCTGGAAGACACTGTTAGTTCCTCACCCCTTTATAATGATGTATTAGTTGTTCTTATTGATGGGTTCCAAATGAAAATGTCTCTTCAAAAAGATCTCTTGAAGAACAACCTGTAGAGTCAATACTGAAGAAAATAAAAATGGAGAAACAGCCAGGAAGTTGAGTCAGCAAGAAGGCAAATGGTATGAAAAGTTTTGGAACAGTTTTAGATATTAGCTAGGTTACTTCCTTCAATGACAGAACAGAGATTGCAGAAAAAAAATATCCGTTATAGGATCCATCTATTAGCCTGCCATGATGATGCCCTATTATTTCAGAGGTTTCAGGAACAGGCTTGGAAGCAATATCAAAAACTTGTCAAAATGGGTCGGTTGTGACTGTATAAAACAGTGGCCTAGTCATTGGTTGACAGAATCTAGAACAGAGATGTCCAACCTTTGCAACTTTAATACCTACGGACTTCAACTCCTAGAATTCTGGGAGTTGAAGTCCACGGGTCTTAAAGTTGCCAAGTTGGACACCCCCATCTAGAAGATGAGAATGAGGGAGCAAGAATTTAAGTTAGGATACAGAAAATTACGTGGGTTGCTTCTAACTACAATTCATTTGTAACTAAAAAAAGTATTTGGGGAAAAAACTTAAGAGAAATTGCTAAATCAGTCTAGCAACTATCTCAGAACTTGGCTTCATTCCAGAATACAGTTAGTCCTCGCCTTGTAACCCTTCATTTAGCCACTGCTTGAAGTTACAACAAGCACTGGAAAAGGTGACTTATGGCCAGTCCTTACTCTTATAACTTTTGCAGCAATCCCATGGTCACATGATCAAAATCCGAGCACTTGGCAATTGGCATTTATTTATGACTGTTGCAGCATCCCAGGGTCACGTGATTGCCATTTGCGACTTTCCCAGCCAGCTTCCAACAAGCAAAGTTCACAGGGAAAGACAGAGTCACTTAAGGACTATGTGATTCACTAGAGTGATTCATTTAACAACTATGGCCAAAAAAAGCCATAAAATTGGGCTGAGTCACTTAACAAACACTTGCCTAGCAAGGAAATTCTGGTCTCAGTTGTGGTCGTAAGTCAAGGACTACCTGTAATGGAAAGAAAAATAGCAAGATACTTCATTGGACCAGGCCGTTCTTAGTTAAACCAATATGGTATCCCTATATATATTACCTGTCATTTCTTACTAACACATAGAAAGATTTACTGTTTGCTGATGGATAAAGCTGGAGAAATGGGGTTTTCCTCCGCATGGAGAAAAATAAAATAAGATGCCATTTGATGTCAGGAAACTAAATACACCGCCAGTAAGAATAAAGCAATTATGTGTTGTTTGATAAAATGGGGGCATTGACTGAACCTCTCTGATCAGGAATTGATTAAAAAAAAACCCAGCATTTGGTAATTCTTCCTCTCAAGATCTGAAAAGCAGAGATGGTTTCACAACCCCATTTTTGTCAAATCTTTGGGGAGAAGATTGAGGGAAGCATGCTCGGTGAGCTGTTTCTTGATCGCGATTCCAACTCTCTGAATGAAAGGAGAAAACATCTGAGGCAGCACTGCAGAAGTAGAAAACATGTTCCTTCGTGCCACTTCTCCCACTGGTCTGTGGAGGATCAGGAAGGTAGGAAAGGGTGAGGAAAATTTTTTCGTTGGATGGCGAAGCTTCCTGGAAGAGTCCAAAAATGAGAACAGTTTTCCAACATGAGCATCAGCAATTTCATAGGTGGCTTGGAAGACTCCCACTAGCTGGAGAAGAAGAAAGTGGAAGAAAGGGGGGGAAAAAGAGAGAGAAAGAGAGAGAGAGAGAGATGGCATTTATAGCAAAGCAGGTGGTAGAAGGTCTTCAAAGAAGGAAAGAGGTCCCCATTAGTAGGGCAGCCTCACAGGGAGCTGTGGGGGAATTGGACAATGTAGTCTACAAGCAAAGGCCAGGCTCCTTGTCCACCATGTTCTATGGCAGGTCTAGCAAGGTGATGTTGATATGTGCATATGTTCGGGATACTTGATGGCTGGTGGGTAGTTCTGAGTCATCTGGATGGAAACATCGCTGGAGATGTCAGAGGGGCTGCGCCCACGGTGCCACACTTCAGGGTGTAAGAACTGGCCCGAGTAGTCAGAACAGTCGCTCAAGCGAGGACGGTAGAAGGCCGGGTGCGGGCGATACATTTCCTCTTCAGCGTAACGTTTGGTGAAGAGGTAGACGGACATCACACCTGCACCCTGCAGAGCAGTGGCAGAAGGAAGGGTTGAGATTAGGACACAGAGGCAACAGTTAGCCATCGTGAAAGACACAATACAAGATAGGCACCGCCAATATTAGTAACTCTAAATAGGACCCCTTCCAGGTGGGAGAGCTATTAGGTGGAATAAAATACAATGACAAATAGTTTTCACTGCACAGGTATTCCTCAATGTATGATCACAATTGAGTCCAAAAAATTCTTTTGCTAATTGAGGCAGATGTGATAATTCCTCACATCTTTTTCTTTTACTACCTTTCTTGCCATGGTTGTTAAATGAATCTGGCTTCCTCATTCATTTTGGTTGCCAGAAGGTTGCAAAAGGGGATCACATGACCCAGGGATAGTGCAAATCTCATAAATACATGCCAGCTGCCAAGCATCAAAATTTTGATCACGTGATCATGGGGCTACTGCAATGGTTGTAAGAGTGAAATATGTTCATAAGTCACTTTTTTCAGTGCCACTGTAGCTTTGAACACCCACTAAATGAATTGTTTGTAAGTCAAGGAATACCTATAGTTGTGAACCTTAGATTCTATGGGGATAACATGTTATATTTGTGTATAATTTTCTTTGTATAGATCAGTGATGGCTAACCTTTTTGCCATCGCGTGCCAGGAGAGGGGGGCGGGGGGAGGGTCGCGCATGCACGTGCCCATGCGCATGCGCACGCAACCCCATCTACCCCCGCTCCTGGCACATGATGGCCTGATAGGCCCATTTTTCTTTCTTACCTGATTCCAGATCCTTTCTATGCATCTGGGAAGGTTGAAAACAGCCTTTCCCACTCCCTTGGAGGGCCTACAGAGGCTGAAAGGGCCCATTTCCCAACTCTTGGTGGAACAGGAAGTGATGTTTTTTGCGGTCCCAGCCTCCAGAACCTCTCTAGGAGTCTGTAGGAGCCTCTCTAGGAGTCTGTAGGAGCCTCTCTAGTAGTCTCTGGAGGCTGGGAACAGGAAAAAAACGTCACTTCCTGTCTCACCGGGAGTCGGGAAATGGGCCCTTTCAGCCTCTGAGGGAGTGGGAAAGGCTGTTTTCGCCCTTCCCAGATCCATAGAAAGGATCTGGAGCCAGGTAAGAAAGAAAAACGGGCCTTCCCCACCCCCCACCAGGCCCTCCAGAGGCAGGAAACAGCCTGTTTCCCTACTTCTGGTGGGCCCAGAAGGCCCGAAAATCAGCTGTCCAGCACGCGCATGCACCCCAAAGCTGAGCTGGCGTGCCCACTAATATGGCTCCGCATGCCGCCTGTGACACGCATGCCATAGGTTCGCCATCACGGGTATAGATAGTCCTTTTTTTAAAAAAATTGATTTATATGCCGCCCTGCTCCGGAGACTCAGGGTGGCTTACAGTGCGTTAAGCAATAGCCTTCATACTTTTGTATATTTATACAAAGTCAGCTTATTGCCCCCACAAACTGGGTCCTCAATTTACCTACCTTAGAAAGGATGGAAGGCTGAGTCAACCTTGAGCCTGGCGAGATTCAAACTTACTTTAATTGCAGACAGCTGGTGTTAAATTACAGTGCCTTGTCTGCAGAGCTATCCAGGCTCCTTGACTTACAACCACAATTGGGCGAGAATTTTCATTGCTAAACAAGGTGGCTGCCACACCTGATTTCATGACCTTTTTTGCCACCATTGTTAAGTGAATCACTGTAGTTGTTAAGTGAATCACATGGTTGTTAAGTAAATTTGGCTTCCCCCATTGGCTTGTTGGGAACTGGCTGGGAGGGCCACAAGTGGCAATCACGTGACCTTAGAATGCTGAAACCATCATAAAAGGAGAGCCTTCTCTGTGGTGGCACCTACCCTTTGGAACAATCTACCCCCAGAGATACGAGTGATCTCCGACCTCCGGACTTTTCGTTGGGGCCTAAAAACTTACTTTTTTCAGTTAGCTGGTCTGTCTTGATTTTAGGGTTGGTTTTAAAATTTTGATACGGATTTTAAATTGACAAGTTTTAAATTACGGGCCAAATTTATTTAATTATTTTAAATCTATTTTTAATTGTAATGTTATGTATAAATGTTTTTATTTTGGCTGTTTACCGCCCTGAGTCCGAAAGGAGAAGGGCGGTATAGAAGTTTGAATAATAAATAAATAAAAATAAATAAATAAATCCATGCTGGTTGCCAAGTTCCTCAATTCTGATCCTGCGACTGTGGGGATGCTATTATGGTTGTAAGTGTGAGGACTGGTCATGTCACTTTTTTCAGTGCTGCTGTAACTTCAAACAGCCATTAAATGAATGGTTGTCTGCCTCTCCCAGATCCTTGGGAAACCCTTGGTATGTGGATAAAAATGCAATTCTAATCTGAACATCTGACTGACAGTATGAACAAATAATAATAATAATAATAATAATAATAATAATAATAATAATAATAATAGGGTTAGATCCTTGGTTAGGACTCGAGCTGCTGAGCTATTAACCAGCCTCAAAGGCTGTGAATCTCACTAAAGATTAAATAATAATAATAATAATAATAATAATAATAATAATAATGTTAGGTCCTTGGTTAAGACTCGAGCTGCTGAGCTATTAACCAGCCTCAAAGGCTGTGAATCTCACTAAAGATTAAATAATAATAATAATAATAATAATAATACTCAGAGAAGCACACTGAGACTTCCAAGATCCTGTTATTATAGTTCTAATAAAATTAGTTTTAGATCTACCTTGTGTTTGTTTCTTAATCTGGTCAACCTTGGACTCTCATTGGCAGCTCTAAGTTGTGTCTCCTCCTCCTCCTTCTCCCCCCTCCCCTTCTGATGTAGATCTCTCAAGTTAAAATAGTATGAAATAAAGAACTACATGGGAAGACAACAAGCAGAAAGAGCCCCAGAGAGGAAAATGCCATGATTGTGCAAATCACTAGATCCTGTAGAGCAGAACTGATGGTGGTTAGTTCCTCTCTGAGTAGGACGTTGTGTGTGTGTGTGGGTGGGTGGGTGGGGGAACATTAAAAAAGTGATTAAAACAGACTGGTTGAAGGAAACTGGAAGAAGCAACAGAGACCAGTTCAGCATCCTTCATTATTGGACATTGTACAGAGAAGAAGCAGAAGTGCTGCCTCTTATAGTAAATATATATTTTAGAATACTGTTAAAAGTAGTGAAAAACAGTTTTCCTTCTCCCTGAAATGAAATTGTGGGGTTTTGCTGTCCTCTCTTCTATCTTGTTTGAAGCCTGGAAACACTCTGGTGTCAGAAAGAATAAGTGTGTTTGTGTGTGTGTATGTGTGTGCATGCAGGGGGAAGGAGGGTTGGAGGTGACATGTGTGAAAAGAGGGACAGATATGGCCACTGCTGCGACTAGAGTGAGCAGGTAGGCTCCCTAATATTTGCAAAACATATTTATGATCATCCCCAAAACAGGTGAGCAGGTTCTGCCTTCAAGGTAATGGGTAGTGGGACTTCCGGTGGCACCACTGACATTGCTGGATGCTCTCCTTCGGAGCGTCAGCCCTGTGATCTTGTAAAGCCGCCCTGACAACGCAAATCGGCTGTCTGGCGGCTAGAAAACCTTTCCCCTGGGAGAAGAGGGAAAGGAGAGCAGTCGGATGGGGGTAGAGCTCCCCAAAAGCCCCTGAAATAGCTTTGGGGGCTCGGAGGATGAGAGCTCCCCAGGAAGTCCGGTGAAACACCGAGATCCAGAGCGCTTCTGCTTTAAGCAGAAAAAAAACGTCACTTCTGCAATCTTTACTGAGATCTAAGTTGTTTACTTATGCAGACGGAATGAAGACAGGAGAGCAGGAAATCGCAAGTAACAAACTTTTAATTCCACACTTAAATTGCTACTTTTTGAAGCTGCTTAAAGGAGTGAAGAAATGGCGCTTGTGCTTATTAGGGTGTGAAAGTGAAAGTTAACTCTCGATAAAGCTGTTAACACCCAGCACTGTTCAAGGTGAAATGGCTGGCTTTTTTGAAAGAGATGAAGGCTCACTATTACAAACATCAGTAAAAACACAAATACTGATTGCGGATCTTTTTAAAGAAATTTTAGAATCATTTACCTCCGTGTTGGTGGAAAGAATGGAAGGGTTTTTCAACAAGGATTTTATTCAAGTTCGAAACAAAGTTGCAAGTGAAGATACTGTAGCGGTATTTCAGTTGCTAAATAATAGTGAGTTGCTGAATGAAGAGGTGGAAGAAACAATCCAGTTTAATGTGCCTTTGGAAAATGGAATGGATGTTTTTCAAATTAAGAAGGAAAGGCTAAGAGGTTTGAAGGAGTGTAACCAGGAAATATTGAGAGAGATTTCCCCAGAGGCTTTGATACATTCAACTGGAAAATAGTCAGGAGGCGTTGGGATTTCTAATATAAGAAGGTGGACTCGAAGTGGAACTTTACAACTTTTTTACAAAAATGGACTCTCAAGCGCAGTTAAAGAGGTGTGTTTACTGAAAGGAATCACTTTGCGAAGAGAACAAGATTGTAAGGTACAGCAATTTCAGTTGAAAATTCAAGAACTTATAAAAATAAAAGAAGGTGGAGGAATAAGACTGAAGAAGAAGGTTTGCAAAAAAGTCAGGAAAAAATGGAGATGGAAAAATTACAATCTTTTTGTCTGGGGAGGATAGTACTAGTGAAAATGAACGACTATACCTGTATCTAGGGATATGATTTGTTTTGAAAAGTTATGTTACAGTAAAAATGAATGATTTATTTATATCTAGGGACATGATTTGTCTTGAAAAGTTATATTAAGTAATGTTATGTTTGAATTGTTATGGGATATTGACCAAACTTTCATTTTTGTTTTGAAGTATATCAACACTAAAGTGTAGAGAATAAGATGAATAAGTTTATGCAAAGTTATTAAGTAAGGAATGTTTTCAGGAAGAATCAATATAAGTTTATGGGGTAAAAAGTAAAAGTAAGATTTTCATAATATAATTTATTTGAGATTGGTTAAAATATTTTGTTAATGTGTTAATATATGTAATGGTTGGAGATGTGATGATTAATTGTAATTGGGCTCTGATTGTGTAATGCTGGAAGAAAGACTTGCTTATTATTGAAGAATGGACAAGAACGAAGTTGGATTGATTATTTTCAAGTAATAATTGGTTTAAATAGTTATATTCAGATATGAACAAGGGGAGTTAAAGTACAAAAGGGAGATAAACCTATAGATAGTCAGCTTATGTTTGTTGGTTTTTTATATGTTTGTTAAATGCTATATCCTGTATTTGCTCTGGGAAGTCCGGGGCAGGAGTGGGGGAGGAGAGAAGGGAAAATATGTGTAAAATTTTTTAAAACTTTTCAATAAAAAAAAAAAAGGTAATGGGTAGTGAACAGATGTTATCTATACAGGTAGTTCTTCACTTATAATAATTCATTTAGTGACCATTCAAAGTTACGACAGCACTGAAAAAAGTGACTTATGACCATTTTTCACATATACAACCATCGCAGGATCCCCGTGGTCACATGATCAAAATTCAGACGCTTAACAACTGACTCATATTTATGATGATTGCAGTGTCCCGGGGTTGTGTGATAACCTTTTGTGACCTTCTGACAAGCAAAGTCAATGGGAAAACCAGATTCACTAAACAACCATGTAACTAACTTAACTGTGGCAAGAAAGGCCATAAAATGGGGAGGGGGGAGACTCACTTAACATTGGTCTCGCTTAGCAACAGAAATTTTGAACTTAATTATGGTCATAAATTAAGGATTCCCTATTGTTCTGCCCCAGTTACAGACCCCAAAGAATGCAGCACACACAAAGTCTGTACAAACCTTAGTTTACTAAATTAAATCAGTCTTTTTCAAACAAAGGCTGTTAATTAACTTTCTTAACAGCCTACAAGAATCCAAAGAATAAATAATCATAATCTTACTATGGTTGGCAGAAACCCAGAAGCAATTTGCAGAGAACTAAGATCAAGACGCGAAGGAGAGTGAACGAAGTTGTTCCCTGCAAATTGCCTCAGTCGTCGTCCCTCCTTAAACAGGCTAAGGGAGTGGCCAATTAGCCCCAAGCCTTACTCTCGAGGAGACCTCCTCCTGAGCAGCCACTCCTGCCTTTTGACAGCTCTGCGCAGCCATGCATCGAAAAGAGGCTCCTCCTCTTTTTCCTCTTCACTTATGGGAATTCTGGAGGTTCTGAAGGCCCTGGCTGAATCCCCACCTCTGGCACCACATCTTCTCCAGCCTCCTCATTGTCCGACTCGAGTGCTAGCTGCACAGGCTGCTGCGCAGCACCACACCAGCCTCCTCGCTGTCGGAATCAGCTACTAGTTGCACAGGCCGCTGATGGGCCACAACATCTATACACTTATTCTCCTGTCTGTTTGTCTGTAACCTTCAATTAGCCTGAATGATGCATCATAGTTCAAACATATTTTAATCTGGGTACCCCCGAAATCTGCTCATTTAAATACAAAATCCAAGACCCATTATCCCATATAATTAAAATTTCAAAGATCTTCACACTAGTTAGGGAACTGGAGTCTAAAAGACATAAAGAATGGTTGCTGGGGACTTCCGGTTGGCTCCACGAGCTTCGCTGACGCTCTTTCGTGAGCGCCCGATCCCCGGCACCGTAAATGCCGCCAGAACAGCCAAAAAACAGTTGTCTGGTGGCGAAAAACCCTCTCCTCGGGCAAAGGGGAGAGAGAAGAGCCGACAGGTGGAGGTAGAGCCCCCCAAGTGCGCTAGGAGAAATCCTGGGGCATGAAGGGTGTGGGCTCCCTAGAGAAGCCTGTCAAGCTGCTCCGGACAAGGGACGACTCCGTGGAAGCGGAGCTAGAAATCGCGACCAAATTCTGCTTATAATAAAGGAGGGGACTTTCAACATCTTTACTTTGATTGCAGACAGAGCGAATCAGGAGAAAAAAGAAAAAAATTGCAAGTAACACTTTAACTCCGTTTTAAAATGAGAAAATGGCACCTGAGGGCGTGAGGAGGAAGCTATTAGGGAAAGTGCTTGTTAATGCTTGTTAACATTTGTAACATTGATACAGCTACTGGATTACACTTTAAGAGAAAGTTATAAAGTGGAAGCGGCAAGGAAAAGAACTTGGTACTGATCTCAATTAAGGTTCATTTTTAAACTGTGGAAAATAGTTGGAATTGTCGTCCTGATAGTTGGATAAATATAAACTGTCTGAAACATGGCTGACAATAAGGCTGGAGGATCACTGCCTGGTGAATCAGCAAATTTTCAAGCTGTGACTGTTTTCAAGAACTTTTAGACTCTTTCACCTCCGCTTTTTTGAAAACAGTTGAAAGAGCTTTTCAAAAATATAGCTTGGAAAGTCATAATCATTTGTTGGATGGGAAAAAAGAGGAAATTTCTCAGAGGATTCTGATTTTGGAGGATTATGAGGCTGTCAGGAATGAAAGGGAGATTGGCACAAATGGGACAGAGGTCTCGGCAGACGTTTCCACTCATCTGATAGAAAAGCAACAAATAGACTCTTTATTGCAAGCTGACAAACTTTATGGCAACAAATTTTGGTTTTATGGACAAAGGAAGAAATTGAATAATTATCCAAACAAGAAGAGTTGAAATGGAGACTTTAAATTAGAAAAAGTGATTTCAAGAAGAGAGCGAGCTTTCCAGATACATCAACCTCAAATTAACACTTTTAAATTTTCGAAAATAAAATTGGGGGAAGGAACAATGTTGAAAGAATTAATAAAGAAAAAGGATTGGAAAAAATATAGAAAGAAGAGAAGAATAGAAGATTAAGGTGTTTTTTTTCCCCTTTTTTCTTTGGGGAAGGAAGTCTCTAGTAATAAATTGGAAAGTTTAGTCACATTTGTTTTGCTAAAAATGGCTAATTGAAAATTTGAAATATATCTTCCTGTAGATTTTGAAATTTGCATTTGGCAAATATGTGTTTTAATGGTATTAAGAGATTTTTAAAATGTTTAACATAAGATTATATTATTTTAAAAGATATATGAGAAAAAATGTGTAAGATTTCAAGATGCCCAACTTTTTGAAGCAAAGAAGATTAATGTTAAATTTAGAATTCTATTACAAAATGTTAATTAGTTTTGGATAGTAAAAGGGCTGCTTTCTAAAAAGTTAGAGGTATTAAAATAGTTAATTGAAAATTTGAAAGATATTCTCCTGTAGATTTTGAAATTTATATTTGGTAAATATGTGTTTTAATAGTATTAAGAGATTTTTAAAATGTGTAACATAAGATTATATTATCTTAAAAGATATATGAGATAAAATGTGTAAGATTTCAAGATGCCCAATTTTTTGAAGGAAAGAGGATTAATGTTAAATTCAGAATTTTATTAGGGAATAATGTTCAAAAAGAATGATGTTCGAGGATATGGAAATGAAATTTATTTATGATTTTTACTGTTTGTAATACTGCTAAAGTATTGGATTATACATTAAGAAAAAGGTTTTTTATAATTAGGAAGAATGAATTTAACTTAATTGGTCTTGAGAATTTATAAAAGGGAGGTTGATGAATTGGAGCAAGGGGAGTTAAAGAACGTGTGGGAGTTTTGAACTTTATAGTTAGTTTATTTTAGCATATGTTTGTTAGATGCTATACCATGTTTTTGCTCTGGGAAGTCAAGGGAGGGTGGGGAGGGTGGGATAAGGGTTGGGGTGGGAAAAAAGTGTTGAATAGAGAAATGTTTTAACAGAAAAGTAAATGTAATAATAAATGAAATGATAATATTAAGTTGCGATAGTTAGAAGATTATAAGAATAAATGTACAATTAGGATGATAATGCAGATAGATAGAATAAATCTGAAAAGAAACTGAAAGAAAGTATCTATGATTAGAATACAGGAGTTGCTCAGATACTAAAGGAGAAGAATATTCCACAGCAAAGAAGTTAGAAAGGAGAGAGGAGGAGAGGGTAGGAAGAGGAAAGGGAGGGAGAGGAATGGAAGAAAGGAGAGGAGGAAGGGAAGGGGATAGGAGTAGGAGAGAAGGTGAGAAGGGGGAAAAGAGGAGAGAAGTGGGGGAAAGGAAAAGGAAGTAGGATGAGGTAGGAGAGGAGGAAGGAGAAAGTAGGAGAGAAGAGGAGGGAGGGAAGGGAAAGAAAGGAGGAGAAGAAGGTTTGTGGTGGAATGAGGGAAGAAAGAGAAGAAGAGCAACTCCGAATGTAATTAAAATGCCTTATTTTAATGCTTTCTTTAAGGGAAACATGTATATGTAGGATTTACTGTGTATAAGAAAATGTACATTTTCTATTATGTGGGGAAGGGGAAAGGGTGGGGGGGAGAAAATTGTATTTCTTATAAAACTTTTCAATTAAAAAAAAAAGAATGGTTGCTGGAATTGGGTATGTCTAGTTTAATGAAAAGAAGGACTAGGGGTGACATGTTAGCAGTGTTCCAATGTCTCAGAGGCTGCCACAAAGAAGAGGGAGTCAACCAATTCTCCGAAGCACCTGAAGGCAAAACAAGAAACAATGGATGGAAACTAACCAAGGAAATAAGCAACCCAGAACTAAGGAGAAATGTCTTGACAATCAGAACAATCAACCAGTGAAACGGTTTGCCTCTAGAAGTTGTGGATGCTCCAACACTGGAAGTTTCTAAGAAGTGATTGGACAACCATTTGCCTGAAATAGTATAGAGTTTCTGCCTGAGCAAGGGATTAGACTAGAAGACCTTCAAGGTCCCTTCCAACTCTGTTATCTTGTTATTGTCTTTGTCTAGAATATATATTCACAAAGTTAAAGCTGCCACGGCTTCGCTACAGTTAATTGTGATCACATGATCGTCGTTCCCTCCCCCCAATAATTTTATTAAAGATTATATGATGCAACTGCAAAATAAAGAAATGTATTAAAATTTAAGATTTTAAAATTAAAAATTAAGATTTAAAAAGTGCAATGGAAAAAAGGGGGAAGGGAAAGTGAAGAAAAAGAAATTGTGTGATCATTATTTCCAATGCTCCCTTCCCACAAGGAAGCCCACTGGGGAAGCCAACAGGAAATCAGAGGCAATTCCTGCTCCCTTTGTTATTTTGCCTGCCTGTGGTCATTCTGTTTCTCTCCTTAGGTAAGGAAATATCTTTTGAAAGGATGATGACCCAATGGGTCATGGCTTGTCTTGTATGCCTTAAGGGTACTGTTGCTGGATACTTTTGGAAGAAGAGGGAAATTACTGTTAGATGGGTACAGCTAGCAATGACTTAATGGGTGGGGACAAGGTAAGGACATTGTTTGGCCAAAGAGGAAAATTGTCAGAATATGATTTCGCTGTCCTACACAGGCAGCCTCTAGAAGACGTAAAGTGGCATTAAGAAGAGGGATAACAGCAGAGGGTGTCATGCAGAAGACTCCTTTAAGCCTAGAGTCAGCCTTGTGTGTCCTTCTGAAGACAACACTGGCTTTTCCAACCCCCTTGAAATGCAAAAAAAAAAAAAAAAAAAAAGGTATTCCAAGCAATCATCTTAACTTGTTATATGGGAGAAACAGAATGGAGTCTTGCAAAATCAGTACAATAAAATAAACAAACAGATGTCAACATGGCACTTGTTCTTGGGTCTGTAAAGATTCTCAGTTATCCAGGTCATGGTTGTCCCAAAGCTTTACAGATTACAGATTAACAGAGTTGAAAGGGACTTTATAGGTCATCTAGTCCAACCTCCCATGTTATGTCCTTATACGGGCATCCCCGCCGGATTGGCTAGTCCACCGGCGGGAGATTTGAAGACCTGCCATTGACCAGCTTGCCTGCCGACTCCCTTTATAAGGTGAGCCCGGCAGCACAGCCGGCTGTTCTGTTTCCATCTTAATAAAGTACTGAATGGACCACTTGCTGCTCGCATATTCTTTTCCCTGCGCCAATCTAACACTGGCGACGAAGAATCTCAATAATAATAATAGTAATAATAATAATTTTATTTCTATACCGCCCTTCTCCTGAAGGACTCAGGGTGGTGTACAGCCAATTTAAAAACACAAGACAAAACAATGATTAAAAATTAAAATAATTAAATAGATTTTGTCCAGTTTAAAACCCCAAAAATTTAAAATACCCCAATTTAAAATTATTATGTTGATAGCCCAGCCTGGCGGAACAACAGGGTCTTCAGTGCGCAGCGAAACACCCGGAGGTCAGAGATCTTACGTATTTCCGGGGGCAGTTCATTCCACAGGGCTGGGGCTCCCACAGAGAAGGCCCTCCCCCTGGGTGTCGCCAGCCGACATAACTTGGCTGATGGCACCCTGAGGAGACACTCTCTGTGGGAGTGAACTGGCCGGTGGGAGGCTATTGGTGGCAGAAGTCGGTCTCGAAGGTACCCGGGTCCTGTGCCATGGAGCGCTTTAAAGGTGATGACCAACACCTTGAATCGCACTCGGAAGACCACTGGGAGCCAGTGCAGCTCGCGCAGGAGGGGTGTCACGTGGGCACAACAAGTTGCGCCCATAACCACCCATGCAGCCGCATTCTGGACCAGTTGGAGCCTCCAAGTGCTCTTCAAGGGGAGCCCCATGTAGAGAGCATTACAATAGTCCAGCCGGGAGGTGACAAGGGCATGAGTGACCTTGCGCAAGGCATCCCGGTCCAGAAAGGGCTGCAACTGGCAGATCAGGCAAACCTGATAAAAGGCCCCCCTGGCCACGGCCGTCATATGCTCTTCTAAAGACAGCCGTGCATCCAGGAGGACACCCAGATTGCGAGCCCTCTCTGTGGGGGGCAAAGATTCACCCCCAATAGTCAGCGATGGCACCTGCTGACTATATCGGGATGCCGGCAGCCACAGCCACTCAGTCTTGGATGGGTTGAGTCTGAGCCTGTTCCTCCCCATCCAGACCCGCACGGCCTCCAGGCAGCAAGACATCACATCAAGGGCATCGTTGGGGTGGTCTGGGGTGGAGATGTACAGCTGAGTATCATCAGCATACAGATGACACTTCACCCCAAAACCACGGATGATCTCACCCAGCGGCTTCACATAACTGTTGAACAGAAGGGCCGAGAGGACCGACCCTTGTGGCACTCCCCATGCGAGGTGCCTCAAGGTCGACCTCTGCCCCCCTGCCAACACAAACTGCGAGCGGTCAGAGAGGAAGGAGAAGAACCACCGCAGAATGGTGCCCCCTATTCTTAACCCTCTCAATCGCTGCAGCATGATACCATGGTCGATGGTATCAAAAGCTGCTGAGAGATCTAATAGGACTAGGACAGTGGAGCAACCCCTGTCCTGAGCCCTCCAGAGATCATCCACCAACGCGACCAATGCCGTTTCTGTGCTGCATCCCTGCCTGAAGCCCGACTGGTACGGGTCTAGATAGATAGCTTCATCCAGGTGCCTGGGCAGTTGTCGTGTCACCACACTCTCAACAACCTTCGCCACAAAACGAAGGTTGGAGACCGGACGGTAGTTGGCTAATTCAGCTGGGTCCAGGGAAGGCTTCTTGAGGAGGGGCCTCACCACCGTCTCTTTCAAGGCGGCAGGAAAGGCACCCTCACTCAGAGAAGCAGTTATAATCCCCTGGAGCCAGCCTCGTGTAACCTCCCGGGAGGCCAGTACCAACCAGGAGGGACACGGGTCCAATAAACATGTGGCGGCACTAATCCTACCCAGAACCCTGTCCACATCCTCGGGAGCCACAGGATCAAACTCCTCCCAGGTAATATTCTCAAGACTTATCCTCGTCTCCTCCCACGGACTCACCCAGTCGGAGTCCAAGCCTTTCTGAATCCGAGTGACTTTATCATGCAGGAATTGCACAAAATCCTCAGCTCGACCCTACAAGGGATCTTCCCGCAGTCCTCCCCGAAGAAGGGACTGCGTCACCCTAAACAGGGCGGCTGGGCGGTTCTCTGCAGATGCGATAAAAGCAGAAAAATGGTTAGATTTCGCCGCTTTTATCGCTACTAGGTAGGTCTTGATACAAGACCTCACCTGTGTCCAGTTGGAATCGGAATGACTAGTCCTCCAAATGCTCTCAAGAACCACAGCGAAGCATCTCATGGCATGAATGCCACCCAGCCTGACTCAACAGAGCAAGGCACTGAGCTGGAGTCACTTAGACTGATAGCACTAGAACCATGGCAGCGCCACAAATCTTGCTGGCACCATTCAACCCCAATCAGGAGAAGTGGAAAGCCTATATGATTAGATTCCGCCAATTCCTGACCGGCAACGGCTATGAAGACCTGGAGGACAACCACAAATGAGCCTTGTTCCTGGCACATTGTGGATCGGCAGTCCTGGAGATGGCCATCGACATCATGGCACCCCAGGACGTCGAGGCCATGGCGTGGAGCGACCTCCAAGATGTTCTCCAGGAACACTACACCCCAACTGACATGCCGATGATGAACAGATTTACCTTCAGCCAACAGATTCAGCAGGAGGGCGAATCCATAAAGGACTTTGTGGCAGCACTATGGAAGTTGGCTGCCAACTGCGAGTTTGACCACATGGACAATGCCATCCGAGATCGCATTGTCTTTGGGATGCGGGACATTTCCCTGCAGGGAAAGTTGCTGAGCAGGAGAAAGGTCTCGCTAAAAGACGTAGTTGAAAAGGCCACAGCCGCAGAAACATTAGAGGCGGCAGCGATGCGGAAAGCCAAGGCAGTCCACAAAATTAAGAAAGCTCCCCAGACCTCATCCGAGGAATCCACCATGGGATCTGAATCAGATGAGGAAATGGCGGTCCATAAGGTCTCCAGACCACCCAGACGCGAGACCACTCAAAATGGTGGCCGAGGGGAGAGCGGCGCCAGCTGCAACGGTGACCACGTGAGAGCCAGATGCTGGTGGAGAGATGTGACTTGCCGCCGTTGCCAGCGAAAAGGCCACATTGCGGAGGCCTGCAGAGCTCCAGAACCAGTCCGGGAGAAAGCCAAGCTGGAAAACCGCGATCACCAGAGGACATCCAGATGGTCCTACCAACCAAGGCGCGAGGGAGACGGGTACCCGTGAAGCAGAGCGGTCCACCAAACCACCATTGCCCACACCGATGACCACAGTGCCACGAAGTTCATCGTGACGGTGCACGCAGAAGGTACTCCATGTGCCATGGAAGTAGATTCGGGCTCAATCTACTCCATTATGGACTGGCAACAGCTCAAAATGTTGAAACCGCGAATTTCAAAGAGCCAATTGCAGCCACTACACGCAAGGCTCGTCAATTTCGGCAGAAACCTCATCGGGGTCCTGGGGAGAGCTTCACTGAGCGTCAGCTATCACGGCTTCAAGGGCGACCTACCCATCACCATCGTCAAGGACAGCCGCCTGACCCTACTGGGAGTGGAGTGGTTTGAGCCTCTAGGGCTCTCAATCAGAGGAATTCATCAAATTCGGCAGGATGAACTCGACAAGCTCCTCAGAAAGTTCAAGGATGTCTTCTATAGCAGCTTAGGTAAATTTTTGGGGAAACCCATCTCTTTCAATTTAGACATCTTAATCACTCCAATTCGGCTCAAGCCTTGCAGGGTTCCATTTGCACTTCGGCCTAAGGTAGACACTCAGTTGGATAAACTGATCGCCCAAGACATATTGGAACCGATCGATCATGCTGCATGGGAGATCCCCATGGTGACCCCACTGAAGCATGATGGGTCTGTGCGCATCTGCGCCGAATATAAATGCACCATTAACTGGGCATTACAGCAGAGCGCATACCCAGTACCAGTGGTGCAACATCTGTTGCATTCACTCGGGAGTGGGACCATATTCGCGAAACTGGACCTGGCCCAGGCTTACCAGCAACTGCCAGTTGACCAAAAAACTGCGGAGGCTCAGACTATTGTCACCCACAGGGGCGCATTTAAATGCAACCGCCTCCAATTTGGAGTCAGTGCAGCCCCTGGCATTTTTCAATCAATGATGGAGTGCCTTCTACAAGGCATTCCAGGGGTGGTGCCGTACTGTGATGATGTACTAATCTCCGGCACCTCCAGAGCTCAACTCTTGGAATGACTTAAGCTCACCCTGAAGCGGTTCCAAGAGAAGGGCCTGCGTGTGAGGAGAGACAAATGCATCATTGGGGTCCAGGAGGTCGAGTTCCTGGGCTATTTAATAGATAGCACTGGCATACACCCCACCAAATCTAAAGTCAAGGCAATTCATGAAGCTCCAGCCCCCCAAAACAAGCCAGAACTTCAGGCTTTCTTAGGATTGCTAAATTTCTATAGCATTTTCCTCAAACAGAAAGCCACGATTGCTGAGCCATTCCATCGCCTTCTGGGAAAAGCAGCCCCTTGGAAGTGGGGTAGAGCCAAAGAAACCGCATTCAAGAACGTCAAGGGGCTCCTATCCTCAGACAGTATGCTGATACAATATCACGAGACACTTCCACTGGTATTGACCTGCAATGCGTCTCCATATGGGGTCAGGGCTGTCCTCAGCCACCGACTGCCCAACAACACGGGAGCCCCCATCGCCTTCTTCTCTAAAACTCTGGCGGCGGTGGAAGGCAACTACAGCCAGCTGGATAAGGAAGCCTTGGCCATAGTGGCTGGCATCAAGCGCTTCCACGAATACCTCTATGGGAGAGCATTCGAAATCATCACGGACCATAAGCCTCTCCTCGGACTTTTCGCAGGTGACAAACAAACACCGGCATACATGTTGCCCAGGATGACGCGCTGGGCCATCTTCCTTGCCGGGTATTCATACACCCTCATGCACAGACCCGGCAAAACCATCAGCAACGTGGATGCCCTCAGTAGGTGCCCAACGCAGGAGCCGGTGGAAGACCCCACATCCACCCTCAGCATTTTCCACATCAATGGAGACCTGCTGTGCCCAGTATCTTCCATGGATGTAGCAGCCCACATGAAGAAGGAAAAGACCCTCAGGCAAGTCATGTCCTGGGTCCTGAGGGGTTGGCCAACAGAAAAGGTGGGCGAGGTGTTCAGCCCCTTCTTAAGAAAGCAACAAGAACTTTCAACCATGAAGGACGGCCTACTCTGGGGCGACAGAGTAGTGATACTGCGACCGCTGCAGAAGAGGACCTTGGAGACCCTTCACATTGGGCACCTGGGCATCGTAAAGATGAAGGCGCTGGCCAGAAGCTATATCTGGTGGCCCTCCCTGGACAAAGACATCGAACAATGGGTTTCCAGATGCGCCCCATGCCAGGAGGTCAGACCAGTGCCAGCACAAGCCCAGCCCACAGAATGGGAGATGGCTAGTGCCCCCTGATCCCGCATCCACATCAACTTTGTGGGGCCTATGGTGGACAAATATCTCCTCATCGTGGTGAATGCCTTCTCCAAGTGGCTGGAGGTCATCCAAATGCCCACCATCACCATCAAGGCAACCATCCGGGCCTGCGCAGACTCTTCTTCACCCATGGCATTCCGGACGTCCTGGTGTCGGACAACAGGCCACAGCTCACCGCCAAGCTGATGGGATTGTTCCTGGCCAAGTTGGGCATCCACCATGCCCTCATTGCCCCAAACAGACTGGCTGGAAATGGACAAACTGAGAGGATGGTGAGGCTCACCAAGGAAGCCCTCGCCAAGATGGGCACTGGGGATTGGCAGGAGAGGATTGATAAATTCCTCTTCACACAGCATATCACCCTGTACGCTACCACGCACAGAAGTCCAGCTGAGCTACTCATGGGGAGGAAGGTGAGGACACCATTGGACCAGCTACACCCCCAGTACAACCTCCAAGAATCAACGAACACAACCCGGCCACTGCGCATCTTCACCGAGGGAGACCCGGTCTATGCTCTCAACTTCCGCAAGCCTCCAAAGTGGCTGAAGGGAGTAATCAGCCGAACAACGGGCCCGAGGTAGTACCAAGTGGAGCTGGGAGACGGGCAGATCGTCAAACGCCATGTCGACCAGCTCCAGAAAAGGTGGAGGGAAAGCGGCGGAAACGGCAAAAACCAACCTGATGAGGTAGGCCTACACCACCCAGACCAGGTAGGCCTGCACCACCCCAATGAGGTGGGCCTACAACACCCAGTCCAGGAAGACCTACCACCCCCCCACGAGGTAGGCCTACCACACCCAGATGAGGGAGGCCTCCGACACCTCGGCAAGGTCGGACCGCTCCACACCGGCAGAGAAGGCCAACTACCACCACCGGAGCACGGGGACCCCCAACAACAACCACAACAGCCGCAGTGACAACTGAGACCAAGGACCCAGACGACGGCGGACGCCTCTCGCACCAAAACCCAGCCACAGGTGGAAAGGAAAAAAGCCATTGGCTTACCGGGTTCCGGGCGTCCAGTCCTGATCAGCGGCAAGTTGCAGCGGCCGAGGTATCGTTCCCCAGGGCCGCCGGGGAGTCCCGAGAACCCAGCCGGAGGTGCTGGGCCGGAGCCCGCACACTCGACGGCCAAATTCCAGACGGTTCCAAGGCGGGAACCGGGAGAGACAAGAGCCTTGTCTGCACGGATCAACAGCGAGGCAAGAAGTGATCTGTGTAGGTCAGATAGGATGGGGAGGCGCCCCGCCTACCTGTGCGACTACATCACGTTTGTGGCAAATGGAGAGACGGACTAAGAATTAGGAGGGGAGGGGTATTATGTCCTTATATGGGCATCCCCGCCGGATTTGCTATTCCACCGGCGGGAGATTTGAAGACCTGCCATTGGCCGGCTTGCCTGCTGACTTCCTTTATAAGGCGAGCCCGGCAGCACAGCCGGCAGTTCTGTTTCCATCTTAATAAAGTGCTGAATGGACCACTCGCTGCTCACGTATTCTTTTCCCTGTGCCAATCTAACATCCCACTCAAGCAGGAGACCCTATATCATTTCTGACAAATGGCAGTCCAATCTTTTCTTGAAAGTCTCAAGTGATGAAACTCCCACAACTTCCGAAGGCAACTTCTGTTCCATTGGTTGATTGTTCTCACTGTCAGAAAGTTCCTCCTCATTTCTAGGTTGAATCTCTCCTTGGTCAGTTTCCATCCATTTATTCCTTGCCTGGCCTTCAGGTGCTCTGGAAAACAGCTTGCCCTCCTCTTCTCTGTGGCAGCCCCTCAAATATTGGAAGACTGCTATCATGTCTCCCCTGGTCCTTCTCTTCACTCGACTAGCCATGTCAAGTTCCTGCAACCATTCATTGTATGTTTTAGCCTCCAGTCCTCTAATCATCCTGATTGCTCTCCTCTGCACTTTTTCTAGAGTTTTTCTAGGTGTTTTTCAGGAGGCAAGTGTACTTTCTTGTTTTTTCTTTGAAGATGTTTCACTTCTCATCCAAGAAGCTTCTTCAGCTCTGACTGGATGGTGGGGAATGGAAGGATTTATACTCCTTGCAGACAGCTGGTCATTTGCATCCTTTTAGAGGGTCATTGAAGCACTTGGAAGTTTATCTGTATCCTCAGGATCACCTGAGCGGTGCTGCAAGGAATATAAATCCTTCCATTCCCCACCATCCAGTCAGAGCTGAAGAAGCTTCTTGGATGTGAAGTGAAACATCTTCAGATAAAAAACAAGAAAGTCCAGTTGCCTCTTGAAAAAAGCACCTTTGGGACATTTGTTTTTGCATCGCCTTTCTCTGTAGATGATTACAAGAGATCCTCAATTTAAAACTGTACTGGAGTCTGCCCAACATGGTCACAATGGCTGTAAAATGGGTTACCCACATGACCGGCCCGATGTTATGACCTTTTCTGCAGCAGTCGTTAAGTGAACACTGCAGTTGTTAAATGAACCCATGGTTTTCTATGGGCCAGTTTTGCTGAAAGCCAGAAGTTTGTGCCAGTTTTTGGCAGACATTACAAAACATGGTCATGTCACCACGAGATGCTATGAGTGGCCATGAATGTGGGCCGGTAATTGAGTATCCAATACGCATTCATGTGATCACAGGTGGATGGGCAGCTGTTGGAACTTCAGAACCAGATCATAAGTACCCCCAACTCAGAAGGTCCATTGTAACTGTGAACAATCACTACATGACTGGTTATAGGAGGAGGACTAGCTATACAACTTTTCTTCTGAAAAAGAAGAACGAGGGACACAGAAATCGGGACATAAAGGACCATGTTATTTTCTGCAAAGGTGATCTCCTTATTCACATTTTAAACATCCTGCTGCCCATAAATATCAATGCAAAAACCCAAGATTTGTATTGGTAGTCCTTGACTTACAACAGCTCATTTAATGACCGTTCAAAGTTACAATAGCACATAAAAAAGTGACTTATGACTGTTTTTCACACTTACAACTGTTGTGGCAACCCCATGGTCAAGTGATCAAGATTCAGATGCTTGGCAACTGACTCATATTTATGACGGTTGCAGTGTTGCAGGGTCATGTGATCCCCTTTTGCGACCTTCTGAGAAGCAAAGTCAATGGGGAAGCCAGATTCACTTAACAACTCTGTTACTAACTTAACAACTGATTCGCTTAACTGGGGCAAGAAAAGTCGTAAAATGGGGCAAAATCACTTAACAACCATCTCACTTAGCAACAGAAATTTTGGGTTCATAAGTCTAGGACAAATTGTTTTTAACCAGTAGGAGGTAAAAGGATTCATGCCAAAATAATAGTTTTTATTCTTTTTATTTGCTTTGGTTTGAACAGGAATAACTGGGAGAGGCAAAAACTGAGATATTTTGTGGTATGAAATTTGATAGCTTTTCTCATCAATAACAGAAATTGAAGGTATCAAATCAAATTACTCAGAATCAAATCAATCAGCAGTGAAAATCCCCGTTTCTTTTCTTAAAACATCGAAATTATTGCGACCACTAGAGATTCCCATTCTCACACCTATGCCTTTTTGAAATATATTTCTTCATTTCCTTCCTCACTGTCATTCATACCTTAAAGGTAAAGCCTCCCCTCGCACATAAGTGCTAGTTGTTCCCAACTCTAGGGGGCAGTGCTCATTTCCGTTTCAAAGCTGAAGAACCAGCACTGTCTGAAGATGTCTCTGTGGTCATGTGGCCAGCAAGACTAAACGCCATGGAACGCTGTTACCTTCCTACCAAAGATGGTCCTTATTTTTCTACTTGCATTTTTTACGTGCTTTCAAATTGCTAGGTTGGCAGAAGCTGGGGCAAGTAACGGGAGCTCACTCTGTTATGTGGCACTAGGGATTCGAACCGCTGAACTGCCGACCTTTTGATCTACAAGCTCAGCGTCTTAGCCACTGAGCCACTGCATCTTTTTTTATTCATGCCTTAAGTCACTTCATTCAATTACTGCACTGCGCTCTACATGGGGCTACCCTTGAAGACTATCTGGAAGCCGCAACTAGCCCATAATGCAGTAGTGTGTATACTTCTGGATGCAGTTCACCCATGTTACGCTAAAGGTAGTCCTGTTGATAATGTGACCATGGGAATGCTGCAATGGTCTTAAATATAAGTATTGGTCATAAGTAACTGTTTTCAATGCCAGTATAACTTCATGTCTAAATGAATGGTTCTAATCTGAGTATTACTTGTACAGTATTGCTGTGTGAGCTGCACTGATTACAAGTTGCTTTTTAGGTGCAATTCAAGGTACTGTTTATCACCTATAAAGCTCTATGTAGCAGAGGGCCAGGTAATTTGCAGAACCACTTCTTCCTGCGGGTATCTGCCTGTCCCACTAGGTTAAACAGAGTGGATACATTCCAGTTCCCTTCCCTTAGATGCTGTCAATTTGACGGAACTTCAAAGGTGCACCTTCCCTATATTTGCCCCAGACTTTTGGAATAATCTCTCCCACCTGAAATTCAAGGAATCCCTATGAGAAGACCTGGCTCTTTTCCAGTATTTAAGGAGCTGCCACAAGGAAGACGGTGGTCAATCTATTCTCCAAAGAACCTGAAGGCAGGACAAGAAGCAATGGATGGAATCTAATCAAGAAGAGAAACTACCTGGAACTAAGGAGAAATTTACTGACAGTAAGAATAATTAATCAGTGGAAGAGCTTGCCTTCAGAAGTTGTAGGTGCTCCAATACTGGAGGTTTTTAAGAAGAGCCTGGACAACCATTTGTCTAAAATGGTAAAGGGTCTTGCTTGAGCAAGGGGTTAGATTAAAAGACCTCCAAGGTCCCTTCTAACTCTATTACTCTGTTATTCTAAACATTAGGCTAATGTTTGCTTTATTTTATTTTATTGCTTTTATAGGTAGTCTTCGACTTATAGTCATTTAGTGACCGTTCAAAGTTACAATGGCACCGGGGGAAAAATGATATGACCGTGATCAAAATTAAGAATGCTTGGCAATTGGTTCATATTTATGATGGTTGAAATGTCCCAGGGTCATTTGATCACCTTCTGTGACCTTCTGACAAGCGAAGTCAATAAGGAAGCCAGATTGACATAAGGGTTAAGTGCAGGGATGAAATCCAGCAGGTTCTGACAGGTTCTGGAGAACCAGTAGCGGAAATTTTGAGTAGTTCTGAGAACCGGCAAATACCACCTCTGGCTGGCCCCAGGAGTGGGATGGGAATGGAGATTTTGCAGTATCCTTCCCGTATCCACGCCCGCCACGCCACACCATGCCCACCAAGCCACGCCCACAGAACCGGTAGTCAAACAATTTGGATTTCACCACTGGTTAAGCGTTACTAACTTAAAACTGCAGTGATTCATTTACCTGTGGCAAGAAAAATCATAAAACCGGGCAAATTCACTTAACAGCTGTCTCACTTAGCAACAGAAATTTGGGGCTCAATTGTGATCGTAAGACGAGGACTACCTGTATTGTTCCTTATAAGCCACTTCGGATTGCTATGTGAGATAGGCAGCCATATAAGTTCCTTAAATCAATAAATTAAAAAAAATTAAACATTTTGGCTGCATTTTTTAAAATTACTCCATATCCATTTCTCTGTGCACTTGTCAGGCTCAGCATTTAAAGATATTATTCTTTCTCTGAGGAAAATTGAGCAATCGATTTACAAGATTAAAGAAAAATACAGGTTTGTACAAGTTAAAAGGAGTCTCCCCCTCATAGTCAAAAGTCATGTCAGTCTTAAAGTGGCTCATGTGACCAACCCGATTTTTCAACCTTTTTTGTGGTGATTGTTAAGTGAATATCACAATCATTAAGTAAACCAATGGTTCCCCCTATGGGCTAGTTTTATTGAAAACCGGAAGTAAATGCCTGGTTTTTGGCAAAAACATTGTAAAATGTGGCCACGGGACCATGGGAGTCTGAAAATACAGTCCAGTTGTGCATTTAGTGTCCAAAATGCAGTGATGGCTGCCGGAACTTCAGAACCAGGGGTGGTGCATTGTAACTTCAAATGGTCACTAAGCAATTGGCCGTAAATTAGGATTACCTATATCTCCATAGCTACCATTTCTCTTGGAAGGAATGGCCAGAACAACAACAACAACAACAACAACAAAAAGCTGAGGATGACAGGCCTAGCACACAGAAACTCATTTCATCTCATCACAAGCTACTCACTGTGATGTCCAGGATGCTATACATTTGCCTGAAATGAACCAGAGTGACAACATAGTCTGTATGTTGTGCTCTACAAGCCAGAAGAGGAACAACAATGCAACAGTGTGATACAAATGAAGACTTGCTTGTGGACCTATCGTTAGCCTCAAAGTGATTGTGGCAGGAGAGAATGACTTAAGACACTGTGGGGTTCATTTTACAGTCAGATTCTAAAATGCTGCCCAGCGCTGTTCAGAAGTCCTTCCTGTTGCAATTCAAATGTGGAGGTTGCTGGCAGCTACGTCACATGAGGCTTTTTCCAGACATCTGGTAGGTAGAGGAGACAAGCAATTCCTTCTGCTCCGACCCTAAGCCTGGAAAATGCTATTTGAGGCACACTGGATTCACACATTGCAGTGAGCCATGATTTTTAAAATCACACTTTGACAGCCAAACCCTTTTCCTCTCTTGTAACACGTGAAATCATCCAAGTAGTGTGCTTGATACAATGACAATGCAGACAAGCTAAAGTGAGGGACTTTAGAAAATATTAAAAGTCACAACGGCAAATAGCCTGACACATAGTTCATGTGTTCACACAACCCACTGAGCCCAAACCAAACTAATTACAATTTGACTCAGCAATAAAATATGAAGGGAAGTCTAACAATGAGCTGTGCCTGCTGAAATGGAAAGGTTTTGTATTCTCTTCTGTACCTCTTTCAGCAAGAAAGAAGAGGCAGCAAATGCGAAGGACCATCCATAGCGATACTGGAAATACTGCTCCGAACCACTGGGGCGATTCATCACTTCATCATTGATGCTGGAGATGTACAGGACCAAGCCCACCACCAGGGACAGCCCTGAAGAAGAGCAGAGAAGACAAAGGTTGGGATTGGGAGAAGAAACACAAGGTTAAAAGGGGGTGTTATCTCACTTCTACCAACTTCCAGGTTAAGTCTAAGGGTGGTAGTTTGTAGAAGCTTCATTTGGGGTTGAATTGTGGTCCAATCTCTGCAACTGTTCCTTGGTCAACCAAAGCCCTTTCATATTTATTCTTGTGGAAAGATTTCTCCTTGGTAGATAATGCTCCCCGCTCCCATCCCCATTGTTTATATTCCTCTCAATGAGGAGAACGTTTGCTCTGGATCATAATGGTGCTTCCAAACTGTACATTGGATGCTGTCCTCAAGAAATGGCCAAAGAGCCACTGAAAATCAAGGGCGCTTCCTGTTTCCTGCACAGCCCCAAGCTCAGTTTCATTTCTTGACTAAGACAGCAGGGAGCATAGAAACACAGACATATATAGATGGTGATTATAGTATAAGGCAGTACACCACAGTACAATTTTGTGGAGCAGTTTTATGGATTTCTATTACTTTCTCTTCAATGCCAACATTGCACTGTAGAGTTAGTGTTAAAATTACTCCTGGCAGTATTTTGAAACTACTGATCTTCAGCATCCCTTGGTACTCTTGCACCAGAGAAGTGCAATTTGAACTCGCTGCTTCTTTCCTGACATTCTTCACAGGGCTACACTTTAAGTCCTATTGTCTTAGGGTCCATATTCAGGGTGCCAGCTAATTCTAGAATCAATATCCCATAGGTGTTTTTTTTCTCCCCAAAAGGCAACTGGACTTTCTTGCTTTTTTGTTTGAAAACATTTTGCTTCTCATCCAAGAAGCGTCTTTACTACTAACGGAACTGAATTAGAACTGAAGAAGCTTCTTCTTTTTCCAAAAAAAAAAAAACAAACCCAAAAAGTCCAGTTGCTTTTTGCAAAAAAAGCACTTGTAGAAAAACCATGACCTGGTTGACTGAGAATCTCCACGGATATCTACAAGCAATGCTGCTTATTCTGCCTGCCCTTGCCTCTTGCTTCTGGCATAGATGTTACCTAGACTTATGAAAAGAATAGGATATTTTATTTGGCCAAGTGTGATTAGACATACAAGGAATTTGTCTCCGGTACAGAAGCTCTCAATGTACATGCAAAGCAACAGAATAATAATAATCGTAACATGATACCAATAAGGGGATAGTAGAGAAGATGAGAAGGATAATAATAATACCACAGCCATACAATCTGGGTAAATATACTTAGACATAAAACAATACTGTGAGGATTAGATACTCAGTGGAGTGATGGCACAAGGGAAAAACTTGTCCTGTCTCTAGTTGTTTTTGCATGCCTGTCCTATAGCACTGTCCTGAGGAGAGGAATTGAAACAATTTATGTCCAGGATGTGAAGGGTCTATAGAGATCATCTTGATCCTCCTTCTGACCCGCACAATATATAGGTCTTCTATGGAATTCAGGCTGATGGCAGTTCTAACCTAAAAGAACAGTTCTAGCTATCCTAAAAGAAAATGGTAGCCATTTTTTTTCTCTCTCCCTTTCTTCCTCCTGATGATTGCAATTCCTGCCAAATAGTTTGTGTGAGGAATCAATATGACCAGGGACTGGAAGAAATAAGAAGGGCTGAACTGGTGCCCACCAGAATTGGCTAATTGGTGATGGATTAATTCCAATATTTTGGGCTGTAGGCACTGTCTTCCAGGAAATTCTACTTAGAGTGGTGGGGAAATTCTGTTTTTTCAAAGGGTACCCTCCAGAGACTTAGTTCAGCATGAAGAACTTGACCTCTAGCAGTGCTGGGATTCTACCAGTTCCGGCGAACCGGTAGCGGCGGCAGTGGGAGGCTCTGCCCACCTGCCCAGATATCATCACGGACACTCTGCGCATGCACAGAGGTGGCATATACGCTCACATTTGCGAACTGGTAGTGAAGGTAAGTGAATACAACTACTGGTCTCTAAGTGGCAGTGACAAGCAGTATGTCTGTCAATTGTTCAGGACGCTTTTGAATACAGCTTTTAGTGCTCTTCTAGAAAAGCACTAAATTTATATTCAACATCAGCCTGAACCAGGAGCTGACAGCTAGAAGGATGGATTAGCTGGGTTGTGAAGCAGCAGAGAGTAAGCAAGCAAGCTGGGGCACTCTTCTGATCAACTGTCAGAAGTACAAACTTATCCAGCTCTTCAAGTCAGGATACTTGGTGATTAAACAATCTCTTCATCTACCATCTCCACCAGGCCAGTGGGACAAGTTCTGACAAGATGTTAAAGCCCATGAACCAACATCTTCTCCAACCATAGCAGTGTCGCAACTCAGATTTATATTGAGAAAAGCAGCAGAGCTTGAAATAGGATGGCCATTGAACTGTTGCATGATAACAGTGAAAAAATGGCAAATTTCCTCCTACCAAACATCCAACATGCACCAGAGGCTAAGAGCTTAGTCCTAAAATCTTGCATTTTCACAAATACTGGTAGTTCTCGCTGAATGATCCCCAGTGGAATCTGCAATTCCATTGCTAAAAGATATGAATGTTCTGCAAGACATCTTGTGATCACAATGAGCTTATGACATCACTTCCACCAGGGTCGTTAAGTGAGACATCACATGATCACAACTTGTTATTTTGCTGCAAGATTCACCATTGACCTGCCCTATCAGAAACCAGCTGTGATCCATAAATGGCAATCATGTGATCATAGGGATGCTGTGACCATCGCAATCATGTTACTGTCATAATTTTGAACAGTCACTAAACAAGGCAATTGTTAAATGAGCAATATCTGCAGAATGTTTTGAACTCCCAGAGGCTTCAGTTAATATGACACAGGGCATGATTTTCACAGATTTTCTACCCTGTCTTGCAGACCCCATACTCCCTACTCCTATGAGGACCTTGGAGCTGGTTTTAAGGGAGCATGGGAAGCATACATAAAGTGAAATAAGTGGAAAGGATTTCCTAATCCTCTTCCATTAAGAAAATAAATTTATTGTCACTTTTTTCTGTGAACACACTGGAGCACATTAAAAATGAAATTCTGATGCCTGCTCTCAGAAGAAAATATATACAGTGTATAAAAGGTAAAGGTTCCCATAGAACATATGTGCTAGTCGTTCCCGACTCTAAGGGGCAGTGCTAATCTCTGTTTCAAAGCCGAAGAGTCAGCGCTGTCCGAAGACGTCTCAATGGTCATGTGGCTGGCATGACTTAACGCCAAAGGCGCATGGAACGCTGTTACCTTCCCACCAAAGGTGGTCTCTATTTTTCTACTTGCATTTTTTACGTGCTTTCGAACTGTTTTCTGTTCAAAACCAAACATTTAGAGTAGCTTATGTGACCCCGCAGGGCAGAATCTAAAGTCTCCGTCTTTTCTTTTATCTCATTTTTTATTTAAAACATAAGTTATTGACTTCCGTATTTGTATGTATTGGATCTGAGAGCACTTACTGAACATAATCTGTTTGTTTTGCTTTGGGGTGTTGAGACCTCCTTGGGGACATCCATTCTAAACTAAAGGAACAGTCCCACTAGATCAGGAATCTCTAAACTTGGCAACGTTAAGACTTGTGATATGCTCATTGAGGAATTCTGGGAGTTGGTCCATAAGTATTGGTTGCCAAGTTTGGAGACCCCTGTAATAGATCTGTGTTTCTCAATCTTGGGAACTTTAAGATGACTGGAGACTCTTCAGAAGGAGAGTTAATCTGAAACTAAGGAAAATTTTCCTGAGATGGTCAATAGAACAGGTTGTTTTTGGACATTGTGGGTGCTCCATCACTGGGGGTTTCCAAGAAAATATTAGACAACTCTTTGTCCAGGATGGTATAAAGTCTCCTACCTTAGCAAGGACTTGGACTTAGAGCAGTGTTTCTCAACCTTGGTAGCTTGAAGATGGCTGGACTTCAACTCCTAGAATCCCCCAGCCAATAGCGCTGGCTGTGGGATTCTGGGAGTTGAAGTCCACCCATCTTCAAGCTTCCAAGGTTGAGAAACACTGGACTAGAAGATCTCCAAGGTCCTTTCCAGTCCTATGATTCATTAAGATGTGTGGACTTCAATTCCCAGAATTCTCCAGACAGCCATGCTAGCTGGAGAATTCTGGGAGTTGAAGTCCACACTTCTTATAATTCTCAGCCTCAGAAACACTATGCTAGATCTTCCCCTCTGCACATTGTAAATTCCCACTCTCGATCTTCAACCCAGAACTGCCCCTGCTATTACAATAAGCTCAGAGCTTGCAGCTCAATCTCCCTTAGTAGAACAGCTCCAGCTTCTGAATCCTTACCAGAAAGGATGAAGAAGATGCCTGAAACGAAAGCCAGGATCGTTCTCTGTGGGCGGATATGTCCAATATTGCTAATGACAAAGGCTGTGAAGACCAGGAAGAGGCTGACCATGGGAAAGGGGGTGGCTGTGCGAATGGTCTCTGCCAGGAGAAAGGGAGTAAGAGAAAAAAGAAAGGTGGGGAAAAGGTTAAATGTGAGTCCATCCCTAGACTTGTGCTCAGAGTTATTTCACATTAAGGCTTAGACCAGAGGGATCCCACAAATGAGACGGCTTAAGAGCATACACAGCAATCTTTTCCTTCATTGGTAAATAACTAGCAGCAATGGATGGAAACTAATCAAGGAAAGAAGCAACCTAGAGCTAAGAAGAAATTTCCTTAACAGTGAGAATAAACAAACAGTGGAACAGCTTCAGAAATTGTGAGTGATTCATCATTGGAGGCTTTTAAGAAGCTGGACAGCGTCTGAAATGGTATAGGGCCGTGATGGCGAACCTATGGCACATGTGCCATAGGTGGCACCCGGAGTCATATCAGTGGACACATGAGCATTGCCCTAGTTCAGCTGCAGCGCGCATATGCACACCAGCCAGATAATTTTCGGGCCTTTCGGGCCCACTGGAAGAAACAGGCCATTTCTGGCCTCCGGAGGCCCTCCATAGGGCCTCCAGGAAGGCCGTTTTTGCCCTCCCCGGGCTCCTAGATAGCCTCTGGAGCCTGGGGAGGGCAAAAAAACGAGCCTACTGGGCCATCACATGCCAAAAGCGGGGAAGCGAATGGGGAACGCGCACACATGCGGAGTGCATTGAATTATGGGTGTGGCCACACATACAACCCCCCCTGCATTCCCGCTTTTGGCACACGATTGGAAAAAGGTTAGCCACTGGTGTAGGGTCTCCTGCTTAAGCAGGGGCTTTGGATTAGAAGAACTCCAAGATATCTTCCAACTCTTATTATTTTATATTCTGATTCAATCTGGACTTTTTTGACCCATCCCTGTGAATAGGTTTAGCAGCCTCCTTATTTAAATCTGACACTTCTTTCTAAAACCAATCTGCCCACATTTAAAAGATTGGGGTGTGTGTGCAGAATTTTGTCAGGGTCAACCAGGATGCTTTTCATTCCCTTGCAATTTAAATCTGTTCTCTCTGTAAGGAAAGGAAAACCCCAAATGAATCATAAGAACTCCCTGTCAGGTTCTGTCACAGTGAAGTAACTGAGCCAAAATGCTTTTAAACTTAACCCGAATCAACTCCCTCTCACCTCAGGGTTAGTAAAATGCTTATTCTGGAAAAACTGCAACATATCTCAGCTGTTTCAGAAGCGACATTGATGACTACAAAAAGAAGGGTGTGATGGTGAAAAAGGCTAGAAAACTTGATAGCAGAATTCAGAAAGATATTATAAAGATTTGAAGTCCAATACTAGAGCTTAAATAATAAATGAAGGTATACATAACATCTTCTTATGAAACAAGGTCATACTATTAAATATATCTCATCACAGTCGAGTGAGCCGAAGTCTATTGTAACTTGAAGCACCATCCTTACTGCAATTTTGAGCACAACGTGCAGAGTGTACACTGTCCATGTATATATGCTACAACAGAAAACAGCAATCATTTGCATGTTATATCATCTATGCCACAGAAACATTGCACTGACTTATAGATTCCCATCCATTTATTTTGTTAAGCTTGAAGACAGCATGCTGTAATGTGTTTATTATTTAGTTTAATCTTTAAAATCTCTGCCCAAAATAGCTCACACAAGTAAAAATACAGATTTTGTACCATAAAGGTAACCCTCAATATAGATGGATAGATGGCAGGATGATTGATAGTTGGTTAGTTGGTTGATGATAGATAGATAGATAGATAGATAGATAGATAGATAGATAGATAGATATGCATGTACACACACACACACTCACACACATAAACACACAAACATAGAGAGCCAAACTGAGAGCCAGTGTGGTCCAGTGATTAAGACACCGGACTAGAAAACGGGAGACTGTGAGTTCAAGTTCTGCCTTAGCCATGAAAGCCAGCTGAGTGACCTTGGGCCACTCACTCAATCCAACCCACTTCATAGAGTTGTTGCTGGAAAAATAAGAGGAAGGTGTGTTGGATATGTTTTGCTGCCTTGGATTGTTGTAAACAGTGGTGGGACTCAATTAATTTAACAACTGGTTCTCTGCCCTAATGACTGGCTGGGTGGGCGTGGCCGGATAGTCATGTGACTGGGTGGGCGTGGCCAACTCGACATCACTTATTACAACCAGCCCCGCCTCCTGGCCACTCAGCCAAAAGGCCTCAATAAGATACAATTTCCCTCTCTATTTATTTACTATTACTGAACATCCAAAACGGCCCGGAAACTAGGCCGAAAAATGGGCGGGGTGGGGCCAGCCAGTGGTGGGATTAGCCAGTTCGCTGAATTGGACAGAATTTTAACAACTGGTTTGAACTGGCTGAATAGCACCTTTGCTTGTAAAACTAATAAAGGTGGAACAGAAATAAATAAATACATGCATGCATACATACATACATACATAAATACATACATAATACATAATGTACATACATACATATAAGAGTGAGTGTGTGTGTGTGTGTTAAGCCTTACTGAGGTTTTGGTTACTTTCATTAGCAAAGCATAAACCAGGGGAAGCCAGGACTAATAAAACTTTGCAATGACATAAAAGAGATTCAGTTTGGGGTACTTGTTAAGGCACCAGGCAAACAACCAAGGGGCTATGAGTTCTAGTCCCTGTCTTAAACCTGAAGCCACTTGGCTAACTGTTTTGCCATCGTGTGCCAAAAGCAAGGGTCGTGCGGGGGGGGGGGTGTCGCGTGGGCCCACACCCATAATTCCATGCGCTCCGCCCCCACGCATGCGACCCCCTGCACTCCCCCTGCTTTTGGCACGCGATGGCATGGTGGGCCCAGTAGGCCCGTTATTTGCTCTCCCCAGGCTCCAGAGCCTTTCTAGGAGCCTGGGGAGGGTGAAAACAGCCTCCCCCCCACCCGAGCCTCTGGAGGCAGGAAACAACCTGTTTCCTTACTTCTCGTGGTCCCAGAAGCAGGGTGGATAAAAATCAATGATTTTTTTTAAAAAATTAAAAAAAAATCGGATTTTTTTTATTTAAATTGGATTTTTTTATTTAAATCAGATTTTTTTTATTTTTATTGAATTTATTTTAATAAAAAACTTTTGGGGTAAAAATCTATCGTAAGATAGTTTTCTATTTAAGATACATAAATAATTTAGTTTATTCAGCATGAAATGGAGCTTAGTTATATTCTGCAACACTGAGACTATCGGTGAGTCAACAGCGGGTCAAAGGAGTAGCAGAGATGACAGTTGCTCTTTAAAAATTATGATTTAAATCGAGTTGATTTAAATCAAGTCTTTTTACTAGTGATTTAAATCATGATTTAAATCATGATTTAAATCGACTCGATTTAAATCAAATCCACCCTGCCCAGAAGGCCCAAAAATCAGCTGGCCAGCACGCGCATGTGTGCTGGTGCTGAGCTCGCGGATCTACCAATATGGCTCCAGGTGCTACCTGTGGCAGGTGTGCCATACATTCACCATCATGGGTCTAATCACGCTCACTCATCCCTAAGTAGGAGGCAATGACAAACCACTTCTGAAATAACTTGCCAAGAAAACTGCAGAAACTAGTTGAGGCAGTTGCCAGGAATCAACACTCACTCAAAGGCACCTCTCCCCCCAAAAGGGACATGTAAATGTGTCATACTGTAAAACAGCATAAACATCTTACTATCTGCCTTTGTAATAATTCCAGACCTATTTTTATATACACTCTCTTGTTTAAATATAATCATAAATGGATCCCACTCCATTCAGTCTAACAATTCACTGCCATATTCAGTTTGACTTTGCTACTCTGCCTGAAACATTTTTTTTCTCAAAACACAAAGTTTCTTAGGACACGAAATTGGGATAAATATCATATTTCTATGATACCCTTCAAGGTTTTTATTTGTGGATTACTATTTCCAATAAGGTGACATAATTCACAATTTCCAGCTGTTGCACAGTGTTCCCTGCTGGCAGCTGGACATTTCATTAGTTCCTTTATAATCTGATAGGGTGATTTGGACCTCCTGCACCTATGAACAATTACATTTTGGAAAGTGCTGCTTTTCTGACCCCTGCAGGGCAAATTCTATCTACCGATATTCGTGCTTGAATTAATAATGCAAGAGCTCTTTCAAGCTTAGGTTTAAAAAAAAATGGGGGTTTTGGGATGTAACCACAGAGTCAGGTAGTGCATACCAGGCATTGACCACTCTGTTGCTGAAGTTATATTTTCTGCAATCGAGTTTGGAGCAGTTCAGTTTACGTTTGTATCTATTGTGTGCTTGTGTATTGTTGTGGTTCTGTGTTCAAGCTCTGTGTTCAACGACTTTCCTCATCAAGATACTTAGACAGTCTGTTTGAAAAAGCTTTGAGGGAAGGCCAAGTTAATCAAGGTAGACGAGAGCGCACCCCAAATTCCCAAGGCTTCCGAGGAGCCTGAGAAGCCAGAGGAACACGATGAATCACTAACTTCTACACGATTGCCAAGAGAAATGACATGGATGTGTCCTGCTGTGTACCCAGCGAGACCTGAATGTGACTTTGCTAATTTTAAGGAGATGGTTATAGCAACTTTCTCAATCTATGCCCTGATCAAAATATTGGAAAACTTCCCTAAACCACCTGGTTGAAGACAACTCTAACACACACACAGCAGAGTGAGGTGTTAGGCTGCTGAAATGGGGGCAGAATATATATAAGAGCCTTGGTGGGGCAGCAGACTAAAGCGCTGTTAAGTAACACCAGCTGGCTGCAATTACTGCAAGTTCAAATCTCACCAGGCTCAAGGTTGACTCAGCCTTCCATTCTTTCGAGGTAGGTAAAATGAGGACCCGGTTTGTGGAGGCAATAAGCTGACTTTGTATAAAAAAGAACACCGCTTGGGGGGGTGGGGGGCAAAAGCCCTACTAAGCAGGTATATACAAAAGTATTAAGTTTATTGCTTAACGCATTGTAAGCCGCCCTGAGTCTCCGGAGAAGGGCGACATATAAATCGAACCAATAAATAAATACAATAAATAAATATTAGATTTTGTTCCTATCTCAGCAGCCCATCACCTTATTTCATATATAATGGTATGGAAGGGTGTTACTTTTAAATGCTGTACAAAGTTTTGAGTAAGAGGAGGAGGAGGAGATTTCCCAGTACAAGTAGTGTACTTGATTTACAACAATTCATTTAGGGACCATTCGAATAGCAATAGCAAAAGCACTTAAGACTTATATACCGCTTTACAGTGCTTTACAGCCCTCTCTAAGCGGTTTGCAGAGTCAGCCTATTGCCCCCAACAATCTGGGTCTTCATTTTACCAACCTTGGAAGGATGGAAGGCTGAGTCAACCTTGAGCCTGGTGAGATTTGAACTGCCGAACTACTGGCAATCAACAGTCAGCAGAAGTAGCCTGCAGTACTGCACTCTAATCACTGCACCACCCTAGCCTTTTCTTTTGAAGTGACAATGACACTGAAAGAAGTGAATTATGACCATTTTTCACATTTATGACCATTGCACCATCTCCATGGTCATGTAATTTACATTCGGATACTTGACAATTGGTTCATATTTATGACGGTTGCATATTTATGACAGAAGCTTGCACATTGCCACTTTCTCATGCATGGGAAAGTAGGAGGGGGGGATTTAGTAGAGGAAATGTATTTAGACAAAACAGCATTCTTCCTATCAGTCAAGGTCAGGGCGATCCTGCATCTGGAGAAGGAGTGGTTGGAGTGATGTCTCGAGATGGGATGGTGGTTGATTGGAGCATGTGATCGACTGAGGAGTGAGAGGATGGTTTTAGGGGTTTTGATTTATTGAGGGAAAACCCGGACCTTTCAGATTCGGGTTTCCCCAGATGTGCCAGTTTATCTATTCTAGTAAAGAGAACTATGAGAAATGCTTGTTTCAGAGTCTTTACTTGGAATGGGGGGTTTTCTGGAACGCTGACACCAGGATCATGAGAAAGCCAGAGTCACTTAACAACCATGTAACTAATTTAAGAACTGCAGTGATTCACTTCAGAAATGTGGCAAGAAAAGTAATAAAATGGGGCAAAACTCACTTAACAAATTAATCAGTTAGCTACATAAATTTTAGACTCAATTGTGCTCATAAGTCAAGGACTGCCTGTATAGCTCTGCCCTGCTCATTGATAGTTTGGTATTTGTTGCCTGCAGTATAAAATAGTTAGGGCAGTGTTTCTCAACCTTGGTACCTTGAAGATGGCAGCGCTGGCTGGGGGATTCTGGGAGTTGAAGTCTACCCATCTTTAAGCTTCCAAGGTTGAGAAACACTGAGTTAGGGTCATCTTATAAACTAGCATTCTCTGTTCCAAGTTCTGCAGCATTCAAATAAGGTCAGGCTACATGCATTAATATTGGGGACAAAGTGCACCATCTCTGAAAGTAAAATATGTGATTTTGTATGTTCCTTCTTGCAAGAATTCCCTGTGCATAATAACTATATACATAAGGAAGAAAGTTCCTATTCTTTTCCTATTGTCTTTATTTTCTAGTCTATCCCAGCCCCACCCCACTGGGATTATGATCCCTCACTATGGCAATAATAGTCTCTCTGCTAGCACTGATGATGTTACCTAGTTGGGTAATGAAATGTCTGCAAGAAAACCACCAAACTCAGAGAGCACCAAGGCCCCCACAGTTCAATCATGAACTACAAATATTCTCTTCTATTGGTAGTTTTATCTCTTCTGTCCCAGCAGATGACAGCAAGTGACTTCTCTTGTCTAGGATGGGGGCTAGGTGGGAGAACCAGCAGGGAATATTACAGGTCTAGGTAGACTGGGAAAGTAAACAATATCCCAGAAGAAGACAGTGGCCAATCATTTTGGTATTGCTGCCAAGAAATTGGAAATCAAGCAATCTGTGTGTCTGCTCCCACCTCCCCAGAGGCATCATAGCAGAAGGCCTGCTGATCAAACAGGCACTGAGCTGGGGAAAATTGATCTCAGGCTACAGGAATCACATCACATGAGGCCATCAGTCAACCTTTCCTATCTCTTCTCCATTCCATTAGTCATTGCTTGTGCTGATTCTGGGTATGGCTGAATATAAAAAAAGAATAAATATAAAACTGGGAAAGGCAGGTTTGATAGCAGCCGGTAACATCTCTTTTCCAATAAATTCCGCTCACTCCTTTCACCTGTTTAAGTTTTATTATCCCTCATCCAGATACACACATCCTGCAGGCCTTCACTTCCTCCTTAAAATCCATCCTCAAGTGTGCTTTTTCCTGCACAGTGTCATAGCTGAGTTTTTCCCCTTCTGTGTGGAACTGCACAAGAGTTGCTGCTGATAAAATGACATTTCCTTTGACTATCCCATTTGTCCTTGCTGGAATTTCTGCTTGGGACAGCACTAATAATGAGCTGCATAATTCTTTCTACTCTCTGCATTCCAGGATTGCACCATTTTCTGACCGGCGCTGACTGCTGGGAGCACAAAGAATTTTTTTCCAGGTTTAAGTATAAGAGTGAAGTAGTTCCTTATTTTATCCAGCAGAGGGGGCAGGAATAAATATATTCATATTTTTCTCTCTCACACACACACATATACACAAAAACATAGATACTCTCTTGGAGTGTAAGGCTACAGCATCTGTAGCAAAAAGTGAGCAAATTATTTGATGGCAGCAGCGAGACACAGTGGACTCTAAATTCATTACTGCCATCTAGTGGCTATCCGGATTTGTGCAGAACAGATACAGTAGCCTCACTTGCTCCTAACTGCTGCCATGGAGATCTTTTCTTGCTGGTCAAATTCCCACAAAGTTACTTTAATATAATCACAGTAACCTTAGCTGCTCTGAAGGAGTGTGTTTTTTCACTCTTATTCTAGTTGCAATCCATGGCACTTTCAAAATCTCATTATTGCACAATCAGATGACCGATTAACTTATCCACCGGTATTCTCAGGTATTCTTCCTTTTCTCCTTGGGGTAAAAAGAGCTGCTGGGTGCCATGACCTATAACCCTCCAAAAACTGGAACTACAAATTTTACCCTGCAGATTCTCCACTCGCTAATCACCTACCTGGAGTGTTTAGCAATAGCACTTAGACTTATATACCCCTTCACAGTGCTTCACCGCCCTCTCTAAGCAGTTTACAGAGTCAGCATATTGCCCCCAACAATCTGGGTCCTCATTTTATTGACCAAGTTGGAAGGATGGAAGGCTGAGTCAACCTTGAGCCAATGAGACTCGAACTGCTGTCAGTCGGCAGAATTAGCCTGCAATACTGATTCTAACCATTGAGCCACCACAGCTCTTCTTCTGCTTGTTGGGACATCAAGTTGACCATTCTTCAGAAGATACTAAATCCATTAGCAAAGCAGACCCTCCAAACAGCTGTTCTCCCTCCATCCTAAAAGAGGGTGAAAATTTGGGTGCGTCTTATACACGGAATGTAGCCCCGCCCAGCTTCTGAAATGGAGGTTTCAGAGGCTGAAAAAAAAGCCTCTGAAACAGAAATTTCAGAGTCTGAAAAAAAGCCTCTGAAACAGAAATTTCAGAGTCTGAAAAAAAGCCTCTGAAACAGAAATTTCAGAGTCTGAAAAAAAGCCTCTGAAACGGAAATTTCAGCGGCTGAAAAAAAGCCTCTGAAACGGAAATTTCAGCGGCTGAAAAAAAGCCTCTGAAACAGAAATTTCAGAGTCTGAAAAAAAGCCTCTGAAACGGAAATTTCAGCGGCTGAAAAAAAGCCTCTAAAACAGAAATTTCAGAGTCTGAAAAAAAGCCTCTGAAACGGAGGTTTCAGAGTCTGAAAAAAAAGCCTCTGAAACGGAAATTTCAGCGGCTGAAAAAAAGCCTTTGAAATGGAGGTTTCAGAGGCTGAAAAAAAAGCAAGGAGCAGAGCTCACAATCAATGAACCTGTTGCTAATGTTCACCTCTGGGAACAGCTGATTGGGGTATTCCGGGAGGCCATTCACCCACCAATCAGCTTTTTTCTTATTTTCCTCCCCAAAAACTAAAGTGCATCTTATACTCCGGTGCGTCTTATAGTCCGAAAAATGCGGTAGATGTATCCTGTCTGGGCTGCAGATCTCTAATGATTGCTGGATGGCAGCCAAGAGATACAGGAATCCACAAACCTTAGCTGCCATTTATACCGGTAGTCCTTGCTTAGCGACCATTCATTTAGCAACTGTTCAAAGTTATGACAGCACTGAAAAAAGTGACTTACAAGTGATCCTCACACTTATGACCATTGCAGTATCTGGGCACTTGGCATCTGTCATGCATTTATGAGAGTTGCAGCATCCCCCCATCATGTGATCCCCACTTGTGACCTTCCCAGTTGGCTTCTGACAAGCAAAGTCATTGGGGAAGCCAGCAGGAGTCGCAAGTCACAGTCACATGACATCTTGCTTAACAACGGTGGATGAATTGCTTAATAATTGGACCTGGGACTGCTGTCACTAAGTGGGGCAATCACCTGATCTTTCATTTAATTACCTCTTCACTTGGTGACAAGAGTTTCTGGTCCCAATTAGAGTCATTAAGTGAAGACTACCTGTAGTTATTTGGATTTTCGCAGTCTAGATAGGACCTGTTTCTGATCAACTCTTGGAGCAGCTTCTAGATTTTGCCTGAAAAGACATACCAACCTTCAAATATCCTCAAATGTCTTTGTCCATGTGGATAGATAGTTTTTGTATCTTGGTATGTTCCTGTTTAAGCACTTTCTTAAATTTGAACCCAGAACTAAGTAGCAAGCCCACTTCCCCACTCAATCCCAGATCCACTTGATTCCTATTAGTAGTAAACATTAATTCATGCCACACCCATTAAATCTTGGGAGCCTGGTGAGTCCACTGTTGGGAACCTGGCTGGCACCCTAAAGCTCAAATTAATGCATTGCCCCCCCAACCCCCACACCTCTTGCAAAACTCCCATTTTTTTCAACCTCCAACAAAAGAGAGCCATTTACAGGTTTTCTTTCTTTCTGCTGTGCCCATCCCATTTTCTCCACAAAAATAATTGCCAACTTGTTAACTCTTCTGGAATTCTTGGATGAGAATTTATAATGGAGCCTTCTCCAAGGCACCATTAATCACCTCCTTTTTTGCCAAGAAAATTGCCCATATTAAGAATACTTGATTTATTTTGAATTAGCAATCTGGGTTAGGGCAAAGAGCATTTTACCAATCTCTTAATAAGAAAATGGGGGATTAAAAACAAATAAACTTTGAGGCACCAATTAAACCCATCTCTACGCTTAGGATCCTTGATTTCTGGGTGGGTGGGAGGTTACTGTTTTAGTTAATAAATCAAAATCAGAACATTTTCAACAGAGGTGTCCTGGGAGGAGGGCTAATGCCGAATTGAGGATCATGCATTGTAACACGAACTGTCTGTTTGTACATGAGAGGGGTGGAGATTGTGTGGCACTATTTATTGCTTCTTGCATGGCATCATTTTGACAACATTATCACACTCTTTAGGCAGAATGGGAAGTAAACTGCATGTCTGTGAAATCAACAGATGTTGAAACACTGCTGCATTCTGGAAAAGTTTAAGCCTGATTAGTTGATCATCTGTACAGGGACATGAAAAAATACACTCAAACCAATTCCCATAATTTGAATGCAGTAATTTAGCAAAATGTGGAAAAGAATGTTGATATAACTATTTGAAGTAGCTGGTTGTTGGACTTTACCTGAAGGAAATATAGGGGCATTTGGGAAGGAGACAATTAAAGCCTCCAAAGTAGAAAAGATCTTAAATCTGTTAGCACTCAGAACAAGGTAACCATTAATGCACTGGGCACCATTTTGGTCTGCCATGACCTCACGATACTGCCTACATCACAGCTGTCAAACTCAGGCCCGCGAGCCAGATGTGTCACACGCTGGCCACACCCACACCCAGTTTAGCGAAGGGGGGGGGTAAAGTCCCAATAGGTCATGTGACACCGCCATGACAACACGAGTTTGACACAGTTTTGGCTTGGTTTTGCATGGTTATACCTTGTATTTTATTTTCCTTTCTTTTCCTTTCTTTTTACTTTAGGTGATAGGGAGGGTGGCTCCATTTGCTGTAATCTGACCAGTGGTGGTGACAATTGTTATTATGCACAGAGCAATCATAATTGCATGTTCTCCATCGTCATCCACTAGCCCAGGGATGGGTAACTGTAGCCCCTTTATGCCCTGTGAATCTCAACTCCCAGAATTCCTGAGCCAAGATGGCTGACTCAAGAGTTCTGGGAGTTGAGGTCCACAAGGCATAAAGGGGCCATAGTTGTTTACTCTTGCACTAGCCATTTCTGGCTAAGGCCAGTGACAAAATTGAAACTGGATTTCTTAATTATTAATCATTCTTAATCAATTACCCACTCCCTTGCAGCCATAGTAGAAAATTAAGTTTATCAATCATTTCCTTCCATTTCACCACCCCTCCCCCATCTCATAACCAGGCCTTTTGTCTTTCATTCAGACTATTTTCAAACAGGGATTTAGCACCCTTTCAGAAAAGTGGTAGACCCATATTCAGAAATAGGCTGAGGGACACGTCATATGCCTGGGCACCTCTGCCACTGTGCCAAATATGTCATTTCAAGCACATTCTTATGTGCTCAAGCCTGCCCCTTTTTAAGGAGTGTGATTTATCAGTTTACTTTTGGTGGGAGGAGAAATGAAGTTTATTTATTTTTATTTATTTTACAAGAATCTCTTCTTGAAGCACCTCTGAATGGCCTACAAGTTAGGAAATCAATCAATCAATTTAACTTGCCCCCCATTAAATCCCTACGGATAGCAACCATTGATGGTTTTGTTCATAGGACTAAGCAGGGGTCAGCAAGAAGGGGAGGCACAATTTTTAGAGCTTCTCTATCTCATTATGACTACCAAAATCAGTGTATGTGTTCCTGCCAGCTGGTAATGTTGGGGGTAAAAAAGAAACCCAATCATACTTCTTACACATATGTAAAAGAGGTGGTGCTTTGATGACATGATTATGACTGCCATCTTGATTTTGCTGATCGTCTTCATGCAGACCCCAATCTCTGCACTGGAGAAATAGTGGCTTGACCGAGGTCACCTAGTGCATTGCCAGCTGAGACAAGATTTTAAGATGCCAGATCTCAAGCCCTTAGGCTGAAATGCTCTGCCCATTTATACATGTCTGCCACTTCAACCAGATGCCTCTAATTTGTGGCCTGTCAACTCCTTCCAGCCAACCTAACCAGGTCATTTTTTGATGGTCTGCAACCATAGAGGTAGTCCTTAATTTATGACAATTGAGATCAGAATTTTTGTTGTTAAGCTAGGTTGTTAGTAAGTTGCACCCAATTTCACAATCTTTTTTGCCATGGTTGTTAAGCAAATCACTGCCGTTGTTTAAAATGGATCATGTAATCATGAAACAAATCCGGCTTCCCTCATTGACTTTGCTTGTCGGAAGCCGGCTGGAAAGGCTGCAAATGGCAGTCACATGATCCCAGGAAGCTGCAACCCTGGTAGGTAGTTGCCAAACATCTGGATTTTGATCATGTGACCATGGGGATGCTGCAAAGGGCAAAGTGTGAGGACCGGTTGTAAATTACTTTTGTCAGTACTGTTGTAATTTCGAATGGTCACTAAACAAATGGTTGTAAATTGAGGACTAACTGTATTTAAAGGTGAATGTTTCCTTGTCAGTCATGACCAACTCTCAATTTCTTAGCCAAGGGAGCCAGCATCATCCAAAGACAATTCCCATGTCACGTGGCCAGCATGGCTATACTCTGAAGTGGTTCCTATTAATCTACTCCCATCTGCATGCTTTCGAACTGGGAAGGAACTGGGCCAAGTAATGGGAACTCACTCCATTGCGTGAAGTGTCGGTTCTCAAACCTCGGCTGTCAGCTCTCCAGCTGACAAGCTCAGTGTCTTTAACCACTGAGCCATTTTGTCCCCTTATCTGTATTTAACAAAGTATAAAATGGGAATCTGACAATTGCAACTTTGCCTGACCCTCCAAGTCATTTCCGTAATCTGCCAGCATTCTAAATATACTAAAAACAGGGGTAGCTCAGAAAGGGGGGCACATGCAAACGGGGTGCTGGTAGAAGTGGAAGTGTCAAGGAAAAATGCTGCCCTCCCCTGAAGAAATCCAAATTTGACAGTGCCTTCATGGCAAACTGGGCTTGTTTGGCTCACTGCTGCTCAGCTAGCCTTGTCCTGATGCTGCAATACTTGTTGTGCTCATCCCATCACTCATGGGAGCTCTGATTTACATCACACACACCCTTTGCACCACTTCACAACTCTCAAGCCATCCCAGAGGGTTGAGACAGCCACAGTAAGGGAGGGGAGAGCCACAAGAGCAGAGGGACCAGATCCACTAGGACAGATGGATGGGGCACACTTGGTCACAATCAAGTGAAAGTCTGCCCTGCTCAGATCCAGACATCAACTGAATCTGGGTTGGGTAGATGTCCCAACCCACTAGCTGAGAGGTGGCCAGAGGCAGTCTTTGGTTTAATTACCAATATGATACTCAGCACAGAAACCTGGCTCCATTTTTTATGGATTGATTGATTTCTATCTTGCCTTTATTCTTATCCAACTCACAGTGGCATGCATACACTGTGGCTCCCATGAGGTGGGTTGGGCTGAGAGAGGGGGACTGGTCCAAAGTCACCCAACTGGCTTTCATGTCTAAGTTGGGACTAGAACTCATAGGTTGCGGGTGATTGGCCCAAAGTCACCCAACCAGCTTTCATGTCTAAAGTGGGACTAGAACTCACAAACTTGTGGGTGATTGGCCCAAAGTCACCCAGCCAAAGTCACCCAACTGGCTTTCATGCCTAAGGTGGGAATAGAACTCATAAGTTGTGGGTGATTGGCCCAAAGTCACCCAGCCAAAGTCACCCAGGGGGTGGTGGAACTAGAACTCAGCTGGTTTGTAGCCCAGCCCCTTTACCAATACAAACCGACTTAGGTAAATCCGATATTCTCTGATGTGCATCCCAGCCATAGGAGGCTTAGTGCCCAGGTCCTTGATCGTTGCCCCTTATGCACATGGCAGATTTCTCTCAAATGATATAGACAAACCATTGGCAAACCAGGATTAAACCTAAACGCTGTGTGGAAATCCAGCAGGTTTGGAGGGGGAGAGATTCCCCTCCTGCCATTCTCTGTCAGTTGCCTCTGACTTGCCAGTTGCCCTGAACTGTTTCTGGAAAATCCAGGCAGGGCAAGAAAGTTGGTAGTCTCCCTCTCTCTCCCTTCCCCCACCCCCCAATGCCTCTCTTTTAGTACATTTGGTGCCCTTTTCCTCAACTGCAAAGTGTGCAAGTACTTTTTCTCATCTGTGAAAATTAACAACTGTATTGAAGCTGACTCATAAACATTTGTAAGTGACTTAGAAGAACTTAAAATACAGGTCATCACCATAAAGTTGTGAGAGGCAGGTTTGTAACCTTAACTTTGCTGAGCAGATGACAGCAAAGGGTTAAGGTAATACCTTTTGTGGTTGTGGTTGTTAAAATCTTGGAAATGATGGAGATGGTCATCTGATGTGGATAAAATAATAACGACAAGGAATGCATTACAGGCTGAGATTTCTGTCCTTTATAGAATGGATAGAATCTGTATTATATGTGCAAGACCTTTCCCACAATGGACTTGTAATTGTGTGAATGGCTTTAAAAATGAAAGGTGGGCTGAGATATAAGTTAGGAACCTGGGGGTATATATGGTGCACAGGAACATACTGTATGTAGAGCATTAACTCTTTTCTTCAGCTGCTGTGCTGATTTGGCTCGCCTCTCCAATATGCACCTAATATTAATTGATCCATTGATAATGCTGGGAATCATATCATGTCTAGATGTCTTATCTACTTACTGAGGATATTTTCTGTGTTCTCCGTAACAAGGGGCCCTTCAGGATCAGGGTCAGGCCTCGGCTCGAGGAAGTATTCTGAAGCCACACAGCTGCCTTTTTTCTGACCTAGAAAGAGAAACAAGGCATAAAACTTCAGACTGAACCCTCAGCAAGTTTAAGAAGTGTGGACTTCAACTCCCAGAATTTCCCAGCCAACACAGCTGGAGATTCCCAGGAGAACTCTGGGAATTGAAGTCCATCCCTCTTACAGTTGCTGAGGTTCAGGTAACACTGGTATAGGACCTTCAGGGAAGAAATGGTGCCTTTGTAGAAGGAAGTCCCAAATCAGCAAGGCCGAAATTACTATGTAAGATAAGTCAGCTCAGAGCTAGTACCAAGCAGGACGCCTCTGACCATTTCCAAAGCCTTTCTAAGATAGAGGAGAAAGAGGACAGTCAGTTTTTGTTCCGCTGTCCAGAACGTGATCCTGAGGCTCCAAGAGCCATCCTGGAGGAGGTGCAACTCTCAGGGAGGCTCAGCCAATCTCAATGTACACATGTTGTACTCTGACAATAAAGGTTTGAATTTGAATTGAATTGTAACTATTTTCTTTTACTATTTTATCTCGGGATAAAAATTAACCAATGGTCCCATACATGCATCTCTGAGGATAGGAGAGCATAAAGGAGGTGGGTGGAGACAAGTGGGGATTCTTTTTAGTGAGTGCCACAAAAGATCAGATCCTCACAAATCCTCCCGTGAAGGTCCAACTGAACTAATTATGCCTATGCACAAGAATCTTCTCAACTAAAGGTGAATATCTGTTTGGGTTAAGGTCAACAGAATTCAAGGAAGGTTGGGCTTAGTTCACTAATAGTTATGTAGGGATTCTAGGCTGGTCACTCTTTTAACACCTCCCCCAGATTCTGCCACTCCTTGTCCTACATTACTTCAATAGCTTCCTGGCAGCTGGTACAGCCGGTTAACCCTCTCCTTCTACCATGCCACAGGAAAGGGCCTCTGGATCAAGGAACAAGTAGCCAAAGTCCCACATTCCAAAGGAGCATCGGGCAGGGGTGAAATGGTCCTGGTTCAGACCGGATTGCCCGATCCAGTAGCGATGGAGGTGGGTGGTTCGGAGAACCGGTAGCTAAAATCCCTGCCTTCCCCCCAATGCCCAGCTGAGCCATACAATCATCAGAGGCTTTTTTTTACTTTTAAAAGCATTTTTTCTACAACCTCTTTGGCCAAAAAATGCTTTTAAAAGTTTTTTAAAAAGCCTCTAATGATCGTGCAGCTCAGCTGGAATCTTCAAAGGCTTTTAAAAGAAAAAACCCTTTTTTTCTTTTAAATGCCTTTGACGATCTAAACTGAGTTGCCTGATTGGCAGAGGCTTTTTAAAAAAGCCTCTGCCGATCACGCAACTCAGCTGGGATCGTCAGAGCCTTTTGAAAGCATTTTTTTACAACCTCTTCGCCAAAGAGGTTGTAGAAAAAATGGTTTTAAAAGTAAAAAAAAAATGGCTATGCCCACCCAGTCACATTACCCCCCCCCACCAAGCCACGCCCACAGAAACGGTAGTAACAAATTTTAGATTTCATGACTGGCATCGGGTATGCATACGCACTGCTCTGTTCATGAGATCTAGCCGTTCAGATGTTAAACCAGCGCTGGAGACTCAGATTCAAGTTCTACTTCCAACCATCGAAGTTCAGTGGGTGACCTTGGGCCACTCACTCTTCCTCAGTGGCCCCTTCACCTCATAGGAATATTGTTGTGGAGCAAAAAAGGAACTAGAGGGGACAGGACTTTGTGCTCCAGGATAACAATCTAACAAGGAAACTAATGAAGAAATGTCTCTTATGTTCATTGCACTGTTCCATACTCCTTACCTTAGATGTAACAAAGCTATATTATCATTACCAGTAACATTGATTGATTGATTTTATTTTTTTATTTTTATTTTTATTTTATTATTATATTTCTATACCGCCTTTCTCCCATAGGACTCAAGGCGGTGTACAGTCAAGAAAAATATAGACACACAAACATCATAAAATTGCTAATTAAAATTATTACTTAGTTTGGTCAATTAAATAAAACCCAGAATTAGATAACAATTATTATATAACAATCTAATAACAATTAGATTGATTGATTGATTCATTATGTGCCATCAAATTCTTTTAAATTACTCTGTGTGTGCGCGCACACGCGCACATTGTGCACGTCAACACACACACACACACACACACATATACACTAAAACTCTCATTCCTGTAACCCAGAGGTCCCCAAACTTGGGAGCTTTAAGACTTGTGGACTTCAACTCCCAGAATTCTCCAGCCAGCATAGCTTGTGAAGTCCACAAGTCTTAAAGCTCCCAAGTTTGGGGACCCCTGCTGTAACCTTTAACTTGGCCAAAACAGTGTCTCATAGGGAAACAATTTTTGAACCGAGGTACTTGAAATGGGTTAACTTACAGAACATGTCCAAAATCTGGGACCCAGGACTCCCATTCAAATGAACTTTGGCAAATTTTGTAAAACATTTTATGACACAAAAATCACCATGAAACAGTTTATGGTATAACACAAATGTCGCAAAACATTTTCTGTGCTGATGTTTGTGCTACACAGTTCAACATGGGCTGTTTTCAAGACAGACGCATCTCTGAACGCATTTCCAATGAAGGCAGTGACTTAGAAATTCTGTCACTGTTAAAAACTCTGAAAAATCTGGTGAGGAAATACTTCTGAAAGGATGGCCCAATGGGTCACAGAGTTACTAGTGTAGGTAGTCCTTGATTTACAACCACACATGAGCCCAAAATTTCCGTTTTGGGCAAAGCAGTTGTTAAGTGAGTTCTGTCCCATTTTAGGGCCTTTTTTGCCATAATTGTTAAGCAAATCACTGCAATTGTTAACGAGAATCATGCAGCCATTAAGTGAATCTGGCTTTGATCCATTGATTGCTTGTTGGAAGCTGACTGGGGAGGTTAGAAATGGTGATGACGTGACCAGGAGGCCGTGCAACTGTCATAAATACATGCCAATTGCCAAGCAGTCAAATTTTGATCATGGGCTGCAATGGTGAAAACTGGTCACAAGTCACCTTTTTTTCAGTGCTTCAGTGGTTGTAAATCAAGAACTACCTCTATGGTAATAAGAATTTGAATGATGGTATTACTACGTATACTTAAATAATATGGTGACTGGCATAAAAATAATATATCGAACTATTGATTAAATAAATAATGAAACAATGAAAGATTATAACTTGGTATGAATAGATGTTTACTAAATGTAACAAATATGATCAAAAATACTTTATTTGTATTAAAATGTATGACATGCAGAATATGGTGATTGATGTAAAAATAACATTGAATAAGTAAATAATGAAGGATTATGTTGAACAAGCAAATAATGGAAGATTTCAATGTTTGTACTATTGTTACATATATAAGCATGTTAAAAATAATAAATATGATTAATAATATTCTAATTGTATTAAAGGTATGATACCTAGAACAGGGTGAATGGCATAGAAATGACACATTGAAATACTGAATGATTGAAAGATTATAATTTAATAAAAATGTGTGTATTAGTACAAGGATTATATAAGCTTGTTAAATGATACAAATATGACTAATACTATTTTATTTGTATTAAAATGTATGATGTTCAGATGTCACAGTGTTCACACATTGATGTGTTTGTAAAAAATAAAAAATAAAAAACTTAAAAAAAAGAACTACCGCTATGCATTTTATTTTATGTATCTAAATCAGTGTTTCTCAATCTCAGCTCTGTTAAAATCTGCAGACTTCAACTCTCAGAATCCTTTAGCCAATTGGCTGGAGAATTCTGGAATTCATGCATCTTAAAGTTACTGAGATTGAGAGAGACCAATTTAAGCCTTTGTCACCAAAGTGTTGGAAATGCAACCATGAATTAATCATAACCATCATAATCATAAGTTTATTTGTCAAGCATATATAAGATAACAGGTAAAAGTATAAACATAATTTGAATACATGAAAAGTGTAAGTAAAAAGAAGTATTAGGGCAGGGATGGTAGGCATGCTGGTGCACTTATGCACACCCCTTACAGACCTCTTAGGAATGGGGTGAGGTCAACAATAGACAGTTTTAAGGTTAAAGTTTTAGGGGTTTAGGGAAGAAACTACAGAGTCAGATAGTGCATTAGGCACGTACTATCATACGTGGTGGTTATTAGGCACATACTATCATATGTGGTGGTTATGTAAAAAAGCAAAGGAGTATTGGTGGAAGATTTATTTATGGTTGGTGGAAATAATTGGAGAAGAAATAGAATATAAACCAGAACTATTCCTATTGGGAATAATAAGTGGGAAATACAGTAAAGGGGTAACTCACTTAATAATACATATTATAACAGCAGCAAGAATGAGTTTTGCCCAAAAAAAACCCTCTAGAAGATGAAGTGATCAAAATTTTTTTGACATGTGCGGAAATGGATAGATTAACCTTGGAATTGAAAAATAAAGGCGAGTCAGAATACCACGAGATATAGAACAAATTTTATCAATGGTTGGAACAGAAAAGAGGGTTGAAAAATAAGAACTGACTAGAACTCATAAAATGGAGAATTAAAGTTATGTATGTAACTATAATAGAATGATAATGGATAAAACAAATGTATAAGTACTATAGAAAGAAGAAGGATGTCCTTATATATGTAAATACTGAACAGACTAATTGTATATAAGGTACATATGATACTTATCTTTCATTTTAGTATGTATGGCAAAGAGAATGCCAGGACGGTTACACCGTGTCCAATGTTTTAATATGTGTGTAATAAAACTTTAATTAAAAAAAAAGAGAGAGAGAGAGGCCAATTTAAATGTATTTTTGTTTGGAGAGGGGTCTGCAGTCTGTCAAAAGGGATCCATGGCACAAAAAGGGTAATACTCCATGGTTTAGAGGCAAGAATAAAGGGCGATATCATTGCATAGGAAAGACAAGATAGCTAAATGTGCATGGATGGATAGTTGAGTTGCACAATTTAAACAAATGCAGTATTTGCAATATTTCTAACATTATTCAATGAAAAGAAGACAGGCAGACCTTCTCATTCCAAGACTCTTAATGAATTCTTCTCTCTTGGTAATAATATACCCCTAAAGTCAACTCTGACCTGCCTTCCCAGCCTGACAGCGGTAATATCCCTCCCCTGGTTCTATCTGGTTCACTGAACCGGTAGCATCGGTGGCAGGAGGCTCCGCCCACCTGCCGGGATATCATTACTTTCCTTTTTTACCATCTGCACATAACGTGCGTGCACTCCCGTTCCCGAACCGGAAAGGTAAAGGCAAAGGTAAGTGGATTTCACCGCTGCAGCCTGATTAGCATGGCTTGGAATTCAGAACCAATTTTTAAAGCTAAATTTAGGTGAATGACAGCTCTCTGAAGAACCTTGTCAAGAGCTAAACTGCAGACCACTCCAGACCTTCTGGGATGAACCACATTTCTTGGGTTTCCACATTGCCCAATGATTTCAACTTTGCATATAGTCAACCAGAATTAAATTGATTAGAATATGAATGTTGCCCTTCAGTCAAGGCATTGTTTTGCTACTCTAGCTATCAAATGTTGATCTGTTGTGAAATTACCAGCTAGGCTGGAAGGAGGAGTCAAGAAAGGGCCTAGCTTGGAGTCTTTCTGCAGCCGCAAGCAGCATAAACTAGACCTTCCTCAAGATCCACGAAGCCTTATCTGATTGTTCCCAAGTCAAGAAGTCTGGTGAGATTCTTGCAACATAGGTGGTAGACAATAAAGTTACTGATTCTCGCTATTCACGAGTGGCTCTGGTTGCTTGTATCTGGTATGATCTGAAGAATATAGAGGAATTTAGAAAATGAGGACACTCGAGTCCGGTTTAGCCCTGAGGTCCTAAAATGGAAATACTAAGACTGGTCCTAAGATACGGTCCTAAGAGTCATAAATGAAAGCAGCATTGGAAGAGAGACCTCAGACCCTTACCTGCAAAGAAGCAAACCCTCCAGAGGCCAGCATGGAGTGCCATGACTATTTCCGTGGTCTGGTTTTGCGGAAACACAATCCCTTCCTCCATGAACAGCCAATAGTCAGTACTGACAGCAATGCCCACCAGGAGCAGCCCACACGCTCCAAAAACACTAGACAGCAGGGTCAGGGCGCGACTGCTGCAATTACTCATCCTAGGTGGCAGAGAGAGCGACTGGCCAAATGCAGCGCAAGGACCTGGAAGAGAAATAAACCCCAATCAATCCAAAACTCCTGGGGAGTACTAAAACCAAACCAGACAGACAACAAACAGAATAACAGAGTTGGAAGGACCTTGGAGGTTTTCTAATCCAACCTCCTGCTCAAGCAGAAAACCCTATACCATTTCAGACAAAAAAACTTGTGATTTTTACTAGACCATTTGTTGCCCGTTTTTGAATCAAATGTGTTGGTTCCCAGAGATCTCCAGAACTGCTGGTTCTCAAATGCTTTTATGTTGTCTTGGATAATTTGAGCCACCAAATTCGTTAAAACTTTCCCCAGGCCCCAAGGAGCTTGATACCAAAATTCTGAAATGATGGTCTCTCCTCTACATTTTCTGACTTGGAAAGGTTGAATATTTGACCAAGAAATCCAGGTCAGTGGTAAAGCTTCCTTCTGTAATATGTACTAGAGCAGGCTTCCCCCAAAAATGGGAAGCCTTGATGAACCAGGATTACAAATCCCATAACTTCTAGGCTCCCAGGATTTGTATTTATCAAAATACAAGGGTGCAAAAATCCTATGTCGCCATTTGGCAAGAAAATACTCGGAATGGCTCCATGTGGTTTGAAAATTCTTCTTAGGAACCCGGTTTTTCTGCCTCTGGTCTCTTATTGTTCTCATGTACCAGAAATTTTAGATTCTAGTCTTGCATATTAAAGTGACAAATTCCTCCCATGCCAATAAAACGGAGGAATTATGATTGCTTGTATTCAGCCCAACCAATTTTCTGACATTATGCAAGTATCATACAGGAGTCATTTTCCAACACAAGATTTCTGCTTCTTTTTGAAAGAGTAATCTGATATCTATCAAGCTTTGCTATTTAACCTATGGCTGGCTCTAAATTTGGCAAAGTGTTTATGGATGAAGCCCCTTCACAAGTTTGGCTGGTCATGTTAGTTGCAGTGGTACTGACAACCATGCTGTATTGAATAACATTAGGCAACTAGATCTGAGAACACCATTTTCTGATTTCCTACAACATTTCTAAATGTTGTTTCCATTGTGGGAAAACTAAATATGATTGCTGAATCCAGTAGCTGGATGTTGCCTGGAATATCTCTTACTTGTATAAAAAATAGCATTTCACCAGTATGTAACATTGTGGTAATAATTTTGCTGAATTGTCTTTGAAAAATGTGACTTTTCCAGCTCTCTTTCTATCTGTCCATCCATCCATCATCATCATCATCATCATCATCATCATCATCATCATCTCTCTCTCTCTCTCTCTCTCTCTCTCTGTGTGTGTGTGTGTGTGTCTGTCTATCTATCTATCTTATCTATCTATCTATCTATCTATCTATCTATCTATCTATCTATCTATCTACCTGTGTCTGTCTATCTACCTACCTACCTACCTACCTACTTTGTACACCACCCATCTTGTCAGAGGAGATTCTCTTAAACAAATCCCCTTCCAAAAACACAGGAGTCTTGGACCATATGTAGAAAACACATTTCTCAATGGATTGTATTGTAAATAGCAGTAAAATGATCTTCTATATGGAGAAGACCCTAAATTTCGTATAGTTTTTCTGAATATATGTTCAAGTGCAGGATAGATTATTTCAGTCCTTTATTAACATAAACGCTGCAGGACCATCTTGAGTTCATGCTTGTTCCAGCCAATAAAATAATCAATTCCTATATAGCTAATATTGACCAACCCAAAGATAAGCCATGTTCCTGAATCAAACAGTGTGCAATACAGCAGAAAGGATCCTATATACTGTAGCCTGAACTGTGAACTACCGTATGTTGTCCTTGCAGTTTAGCTCCTAAGGCAAGCTTCAACAACAAAACCTCCTGAAAACCTTCTAGGAACACAGATGGCAAGGGTGAGGAGAACACAATATAGTCTTTTTCTCTGTTTTCACCCCTTAAGGAGGATATTAAAGACCAGAATTTGAGAGCAGTATTTGATTAGTGTGTGGGAAGACAGGTTTCACACTCTATTATAAAAATATTTTTGCAGAGGGTTGGTGGACCAGGAGTAGCAACAGAGTTTTTGTAACTTGGCACAATCTGTTGAAATTTAGTCCAATAAGAGGATCATCTGCCAAGCTCAACCTTCCACGTTTCTGCTCTTGTTCCTTGACCTCATGAATTGCACTCACTTGCCTTCTCCAGAAATGTGAGCCATGACAAGAGTGAGTAAAAGGAACATTTTCCACTTAGCCTCCGTCTAATGGTGGAGAGAAACCACCAAGGAGAACCTGCCCAATTTCCTCTCTCCACACTTTCATCTGACACTTGTCAGGCAAAGGATTAGGACCATAAATTAAGTTGCAATTCAAAAAGGATTTACTGCTCAAGCTACACACAAGAATCTAATCAATTAAAGTTTAATATTTTATTGGCACCAAATAAGGGTCAATGGAATTCAAGAGGGGTTGAACTTGGACCATTTATGACAACTTATTGACTCTAAACTGATGACGTGCTTAGCTCTGCCCCCCAGCTCTGCTTGCTCTTCTCCTACACACTGGAATTATGAGGGAAGAGTGCCTGTTAACAGTTTGATAGAGAATTTCTGCCAAAGATCTATCTGGTGATTTGAAAATAATATGTGAATGCCACTTTTTTTTTTTCTTTCTATTCAAGATCATGTCTTAAGATGCACTTCTTTGGAAGTTCTGCATTATTGCATTTCATAGTTCAAATTCAGAGAGTAGGAACACCACACATCCTTAGTTTCCCTTGAGATACTATGTGTCTGAAACCTAACAGGAACAACTTGTGTTTCAGAAATAAAACTCTGATTCTAGACTTCCTTCAACTATCCCGATTTTAATCCGGCACATTTTTAACAAGCTTCTTCCTCCTCCCATGGCACCCTACCAAGAATTTCAAAAACCAGGATTTCTATGCTTTCTTATGAATATTTTATAGTTTTAGCTATATAAAAATGCTTTTAAGAAGCTTAATCTCTTTGGTTTATTTCTCTTTGTAGAAGGTGGAGACACAGAAAGGTTTTTTTTCATGGAACATTCTTGCCCATGATTAACTGAATCATGATTTTCTGGATTGGGCCAATTATCTGGGATTGGATGATATTCTGGACTTTCTTTGTAGAAGATGGAAATTTAAGATCTTGCCCACTATTTTTGTGGTTCAATGTGCCACATGAAAACAGTCAAAATGTAATTACCACTTATTCTCAGGCACCTGAGTACAGGGTTTCCCAACCTTAGTAATAGGATGATGAGTGGACTTCAACTCCTAGAATTCCCCAGTCAGCATGACTGCACCAACCTCCTTCAACAATATGGACCAGGTGCCTTGCCTCATTTTCCTCGGTAATACGAATATTACTGAGCCTTGATTTTATTTTATTTTATGGTCACAAACTTATAATTCTCTTCAGGATATAATTTTGCACTTTCAACATCTAACATCATCTCCACTTGCAATGCAGTTTTCAAGAACTTTTCCTTGCTCGTATCTATTGGGGTTTCTAATTATGTTTTTCATTTGTGGCATTGAGATAAAAAACCCCTCCTCCCCAGGATACAATTATCTGTTATCATATGTGTACGTAAGATAGAAAAGTAGAATTTGGGCTAGATAGAGGACCAGGGGAGAATGGCAAAGAATCCACGCATAAACAGACTTGCAGCCCCCTTGAGGGGACTCAAGGATGAGATAGGGTCTTGTCTGTAACAATGGCCCTACTGCCTTCTTATACATTGTTTATAATTCCTGGCAGTGTGGCATTACCCCAGCTGCTAGCTGAGAAACTTCATCTGATGTCTCCCATCTGCAATGGGTTTATTTTGGTTACAGAAGGTGACACAATACCCAAACCATCCTACACAAACCCTGTTCCAAATCAGCACATACACGCACACGCATATAACACAATCAGGCACATAACTCTGTGTGTGTGCGTGCGTGGAGCAGTATATGTGTGAAGAAAGTGGAGGATTATATCAGCTAGTGAGAAAAGAGATATGTATGTTTATAGCCAGAGACCAAGGTATGGATGAACAGACAATCAAATTCAGACAAATATATACATATGCTTCAATGTACAGGGATATTTAAAGGGATGGATGATACTTGGGAAGATAGCTTTTTCGCTAGAAGGTTACAAATAGAAGAGACAGTAATCTTAAGAGATGCTTATTCTGGATTTCTTGCTTTGCCCATTTCCATTCCTGGGTAACTAGATGATTGTAGAGGAAGACTGAAATGTAAATATTTAAGAGAATATTGGGCACTTTAGAAAACATCCAGAAACAGAATGGATTATTCATAGAGACAGTCCTAATTTACAACAGTTCATTTAATGAATATTTGAAGTTACAACAGCACTGAAAAAAGTGACTTATGACCATTTTTCACACTTATGACAGGTGCAGTATCCCCATGGCCACGTGACCAAAATTCAGACACTTGGCAACTGATTCATATTTATGACAATTGCAGTGTCCCAGGAGGATCGCCTTTTGTGACCTTCTGACAAGCAAAGTCAATAGGGAAGCCAGATTCACTTAACATCCGTGTTACTAACGTAACAACTTTGGTGGTTCACCTAACTGTGGCAAGAAATGTTGTAACATGGGGCAAAATTTATGTAACAGCTGTCTCGCTAAGCAACAGAAATTTTGGGCTCAATTGTAGTCATAAGTTGAGGACTACTTTATTGCTTTGCATTACTTACTGTCAGGGTTTTTAATAATTATCTACCTGCTTGTTAATCTGTCTTCCCTTACAATTTGTTGTTGTGTGCAATTTACTACTCTCTGTGTCCAAGATAGGACAGATTAAACATTTAAGAGACAAAACATGTCCAATAATGTTCACCTATAAACCAGTCCCTATGATTAAATATTACATGCATATGGTTTGTGTATGATGTTAATCACCCATGATCTATTTCTCCATGATTTATCACCTACTGTGCTTGACAGCATTCACCAAGCAGACTAAGCAAAACCCCAAAACATATGCACAAGATCTGTTGACAACAACCGGCACATGGAAATGGTCTGGGAACTATGCCACCTTCCATTGGACATTCATCACTTCTGTAAATGTTGGCCTACACAAACGTGGTTTTTTTTCGCACACTATGCCCAGCGGGATATGTTAGCACAATTAAATACACATTCTGAATGGCAAGCCATATACTTTCAAAATTCTGGTATCCATATGCAAGAAACTTTGATCCTGTGTTCAATTAACCACTTTAGATCTCTCCAACTGGATACTCCCCAGATTTGTTCATCTCTCATTGGCCCAACCAGCAGGGTTGCAGGACATTGGATTGGGCAGGGGGTTGGACTAGAAGACTTCCAAGGTCCCTTCCAACTCTGTTATTCTATTATATATTTTGAAACAATAGGAGACTTTAGTGCCTTTGACTATTACTTTTCCGGAATGAAAAATATCAAGATGTTATGGATTTGTTTCAGATTCTCTTAACAATCAGTGAAAACAATAGGGTAGTTGCCAATGTATCCTAGAGCCTGGCCAAGTGATCTGCTTGGCATGGACCAAGCCATTTGTCTTTAGTAAGGGCAGCCATCTTTGCCAGCCTCACTCCCGGGTCTTCAATAGCAGCAGAATCCAAAAAAGTGTAACAAGTGAAATCTCTCCTTTTTTCAATGGAGGGAACAACTAAGCTATTAGCAAAGTTAGTGTGATAGATTTGTCTAGCTCACGGGTGTCAAACTCAAGGCACAGGGGCCAGATTCGGCCCGCAGAGTGCTTAGAACTGATTCACGAGGCCGCCCTGGAAACAGCAAAGGACTGGCCCATGATGCCTCTGCCAGTTTTCACTGGCAGAGGGTTACAGGAGGCCATCACAGCCAAAAATGGAGCTCACGAGCACCGCGGGCAGCCTTCTTGAGCTTCGTTTATGCTGGCAGAGGGTTGCAGGAAGCCGTTGCAGCTGAAAACGGAGTTCAGGAGCCCATTTTCATTGTCAGAGTGCTCAGGCCACCACAGGTGCCCCTCCGACATGAATGATATCAAGATGGCCATGCCCACCCTGGCCACGCCCACCACGCACCCAACCCTCAAAGTCAAACACAACCCTGATGCGGCCCTCAATGAAATCGAGTTTGACACCCCTGGTCTACCTGAAGCCAAGGATGCTCTTCAGAGGTATTGAGCTCTCTCATCATCAAACAATGCTGGATAGGGCTAAATAAAATTAAAAAAGACTATAAGGTTGCAAAACCTAATTTTATTTATTTATTTATTTATTTATTTAAAGGAGAAAGAGTTTCAAATCTGCCTCCAGTCACTAATGTTGCTGGATAATTCAGCCTAACCCGCCTGAGGTGAATAATAGTACATTGTGCTGAGCCCCTTGTTTGTGTGATACAATCAGAGTACAATTAATGTAAGGCTCTTTCACAGGTCTGTTTTTAGAATAAAAGGGAGCGTACCTATGCCTAACCCATATGTTCTCCCCCAAGCTTTGAGGGGAAGTGTTGTAACTGTAACACATTAGATATATAGGATACATCTCAGGGATGTTAAGGGACACCAAATGAATTTTTACAGGACTAATGATTTTTTTAGGTTGGTGGGAGGTTATTTTTTTTTTTTTTAATTTCTCTATATAGAAAGGGCGTGTAGAAAATCCTATTTCCATCTTACCCGTTGGTTTCCAAACTCAAAATGGTAAGCTCCATTTATAAGAAAGCATAAATGCCATTTTGGACTTCAAATCCCAGAATTCCCCAACTAGCATACCATTTTTCTTAAAGTCACCAGGTTTGAGAAATACCTATTTAAGTCTCCCCTTTAAAGAACACCTGTTTGTTCACCACCTCGGTTTATTTATGCCTTGACATCAGATGGGTCAGATAAGTGGAGCTGAGGGCCCCCAAATTAGCAAATAAGCCTTGGGGGGAGGGGGTGTCTAGGTATTGTGCCTGATAAAGCTTTCCTCACCCTAACAATCTCCAGATATGTCAGACTATAGATGGACTTTTATATTTAAATATACTGCTTGCCACTCAGAACAAGGTATAATATTTATGCTGAGCATCTCTGTAAACATTCTACAATAAACGAACAGCAAACAAATTTCAATCCTCCTAGAGAACCTATTTCAGCCTATCCAGGAAGTTAAGTCTAGGAAAGTGAATGAGAGGGTCCTTTGTTTAAGACCAGCAGTCTAGCCACTATGCTCTACTGCCTCCCACACAACCCGCTCAGCATCAAGGGAGGCATAATAACATTTCCTCCATCATCCCTTTCACTGCAATAAGATGATACTCTGGCTGCCTGATGCTCCAACTCACAGCATACTACTATTATTGTAGGAATGATGCTGTGCCTGACACAGATTCACAAAGGTAGTAAAATTAGCTCTCAGCCATCCTGCCTCCTATTTAGCTCTCGTGTGCTATGTCAGTCTGGTACTGATCTCCATCCCATCCCACCACCAGGAGCTTCTCCTTCCAGCCGTAGCTATACCACCTTTGTTTGTCAAGAAATACAAGCTCATAGCCGTATCACCTCTGGAATCACCTGGAGAAGTCCTGGGCTTCTTTTGTGTAAAATCGCCCAGTCTTTTAACAGTCTCCCCCGACTAAGCACCAACATGAGATTAACCTCAGTTTAGGTAGTACGATATCATTCCAAAAATTGATGTTCCTCTGCTAGCGGGGTGAAAACACCCTCCCCCTATAACCCTACCAAAGCGGAAAGATAGATAATTCACATGGATGCCCGTCTTGAAGGAAACTTCCCTATAAAAGGCATTCTTCTGAAGAAGGCAATCAGCCAAGGAGGAGTGAGAAATATGCTAAGCTTAAATCCATCAGCATATCCAGGACAGGATACACACATACATACATACAAAGACCATCCTTGTTCACTGTATAATATAGGGATCATCCTTGATAAATCATATGTGCCTGTAATAGAATATTAATAAGGGGCAGTAGGGGAGGTGGGGCTACCATAACCCCCGTGTTTGAAAAGATTTGTGCAACATGCGAAGACAAGGAAAATCAGAGTTAAGGGAAATCTTGCAAAAATATCAGGGCATCGAGCAAAGAGATATACAATACCTGTGTGACATTATTCTCATACACAGATTAATGCTTGGGGGAAAAATGAGGAGAAAACCTTCTCTATTAGTTTCTTAGTCACATGCATATATACAAACACACACAGACAGATACACTCAGACACACACTGCACTATAGTGCAAGCATCCTCAATCTTATATTCTTTAAATGTGTTTGGACTATAACTTCCAGTATCTCTGATGATCAGCCTCCAATGATTGGGATGGTGGTCATGGAAGCCCAACTAATAGATCTGGAGGCTGGAGAAGACTGCCCTGATGCACCACCCAGAGAAAGGTGTTAAACATTCTTGCATCCTCTCTTAGCCTGTCCTACTAAATCTGCACAACACACTAGCACAACCTCAGAAGCGGGCTGAACACTTCAGTATTACAGGAAACCAGTGTCATGTTCTGCCTGAAATCACAGATTGCCTGCCTGCCTATCAGTAAGGAGCTAAAGAAATTTATGTATGACACCAATTCTGTCCCCTGCCCTAATACACACACACACACAAACACACACACCTAGCCCTGTTATGCTCTTGTAGCATAACAGACACATCCTATCATTCTGGCCCTAGAACACCACAATAGAAGTATGAATCTCGGACAAGAAATCTTACACTCCTGACACATTGATTATCTTTCTTAGCAAGGTGGGGAAAACAGTGAAGATATTTTCAGCAGCAGCATCAAGTTGATGACAATTGGTCCAAAGATGGTTGTTTTAAAACCAAAGGTGGGCAGGTGCTGTTTTTACCCATGCACATTTTCACAAAAGCCAGAGAGGAAACAGAATTCCCAGCTGCAATGGGAATTTTATTCAGACTCAATGAAAATTTGCACTTTTAGGAATAGATGGTTGTCCCAAGCAGGCAATACGCATGTGTAGTGGCAAAGAAACTTGTCACCTGCAGTATCCCACAATCTTAGACTGGGATTATTATTCCAATAATTACCTGCCTTGTACTTCAGCACCACTATCCAAAAGCAGACTTATGACAACTCTATGAGCATATAGCAGCCAGCCACACACTTGCTATCAGGAAGGAATTAAAAGGTGCAGATATTTCAAGTTGAAGCCAATTCCTTAAAAGAAAAAGAAAAAAAAAAGAACGAAGGATTCAAGACCCCAACCATTACACACCTGCCACATACCTAAGTAGTCCACAACCACCATTGCACTGTTTAGTGTGAGAAAGGCCACAAGCTGGCAAAGCAGCCAAAGTTGTACAAAGTAGCACTCAGCCCCAAAGGAAGAAATAAACAAGGGGATACTTTCCGAAGATCAGCAAGGGCAGTGGGGTGGGTGATGGGGTTGCCCATGCCACAGTTTTCCAGTATATACAGAACTCTGATCTCTGAAGTTCTGCCTGGCATGCTGATTTATGGAATGACACCGGGAAGGCTGCACAGTTCCAAGGCATGAATGCAGAGGGGCACGCACGCACTTCCCCCTCCCCCCCCCCTCAGAACCAGCAAGGCCCGAAGGGAAGCCGGCCCAGGGAAGGCAGGCTGTGATTCTCAAGTAATAGGCTTGGCCGACCACGGCAGGGATCGGCCGGAAGGGCAGCCGCTCGTCTCACCTTGCGGTTAGAACGCCACGGGGGCTCCGGATTCCTCGCTCGCCTTCCCCCGCACCTGCATCGCTCCCCTGCTTGTTACTTCGCCTTGTTTTGCACTCCGACGTCGGCGGCGGCCGGGGAGGGGAGCAAGTTGGGGGAAACCGCCTTTTCCCCTTTTCTGGGAGGGGGGCGGCGGACTGGGGACCCCCGGCTTCAAGGACCGGCCCTCTGCAAGCCCAAAGGCCAGGGGTCTATTGCTGGGCGCCCCATCCAGAAGTTTGCTTCATTCCAAAGTGAGGAGGAAGGAGTATTTGAACGTGTGTGTGTGTGTGTGTGTGTGTGTGTGTGTGTGTGTTAGGGGAGGAGGAGGAGGAGGAGGAGAGAACGGGTGCAGCGTTTTGAAAGGGGCGACGGAATGGAAAAAGGAAACGCTGCAGCAATGGACAAGCGGGGGGTAAATCTCGATCGGGGAGCTGGAGAGAAGGAGGGGGGAGGGAGAGAGGGAGGAAGGAAGGAAGGAAGGAATGCAGCAGCGGGCAGGGAGGGGGGCAATGACAGAAGGAAAAAAAAGCAGCGAAAGAAGGCAGGCAGTGGCGAGGAAGAGGCGGCGGCGGCGGGAAAGGGGACGGCTGCAGCAGCAACGGCGGCAGACTAAAAGCTGGCCGCCGAAGAGGGGACCGCTGGAGGACGAGGCGGAGGGGGGGGGGGGCGAGGCAGGAGAGCGGAAAGAGGGAGGGAGGGAAGAGAATGAATGCAGCGGGAGGAGGGGGCGAGAGGAGCAGCCGGGAAAGCCGCCTCAGCGGACAGTGGGGAGCGACAGAAGCCGGCGCCTAGCAAGCAAGCCTGCCTTCAGGTGGGAAGCACAAACGGGCAAGGAAGGAGGCTATCGCAGGTGGTCCAAAGGGCGACCAAAGCGACGCAATTGCAAGGGGAAGGGGAGGGAGAGAGAAACGCAGGAGGAAGAGGAGAAGGCTGGGGGGAAAGCCGGAGAGAAAACCCAACAAGCCTCCAAAAATCGCAGCGGGGGGGAGGGGGGAGCCGTCTGGGGAAAGCGCGCGCGCGCGCGCACACACACACACACACAGAGAGAGAGAGAGAGAGAGAGCAAGAAAGGGAAAGCGCCGCAAAGAAAGACAAAAAGACCAGTGGGTGGAAATAGCCCAGGCCGCGAAGAGCCCCAGAGCGTCCCGTTTCTTCAAAGGATTCCACCGGCGGAGGGGGGCAACGGGGAGGCTCGGATCGGCCAGTGGCCGTAGCGGTGAGCGAGATGGAGCTGAGCCGCAGCGGGGAGGGACAGGAGCTTCTCCTGGGGGCTTCGATCGGGCACTGGTGCCGCAGTCGGCTGCCGAGAGGCGGCTAGGCTGTCTGTGAGTCGGTTCCCCCGCTTTTTGGCGCACACGTACGCATACACACACACACGCGTGCTCACGGAGCCACACACATACACAAACACACAGACCCACACGCCCAGGATGGAAAGCACAGGGCGCCCCCGCTGCCGGATCCCACTGGATCACGGGATCCGCTTGGCTGGGAACTGACGAGGGGCGCGAGGAGAATTCACAATCACCCCCAGCTCAGCAGCACCCAGCCCGGCTCACTGCAGCTGGCCGTGATGTCAGAGGCACCACTCTTAAAGGGACCGACAAACCGGCTGGCGCTCGCAGGTTTGCCCGCTCAGCCGGTGTCTGACTCGGAGTGTGTGTGTATGTGAGAGCGCGCTCCCGCGCCCGCGCGCCCGTGTGGAATTGGGGCGCGCGTTGAAACGCGAGTGGCGTTCTGAAGGGACGAGAGGGAAACGCAGACGACGGGAAAGAGACGAGAGATCCCAAACTCAAGAGAATCTCACCAGATTTTGCCCATTGACTCTCACGCTCGTTTAATGTATGCATCTGCTCAGCTGGGTCGTCTAAGAACTACTGCCGTGGAAAAGTAAACATCCGGGGATTCTGAATTATGCATATTATAGACTTCGTGCCTGTGTGTATTTGTGTCCTAGCTTGCCAGCCATCCTGTAGTTTAGAAGTTAGGTCGGCTTCCCAGACCGCACATCACAAGCTCAGGTGTGAGTGCGCGCGCGCCTGCACCCCTGGAGGGATAGACAGACGATTGAAGCAAGAGAACGATTTCAGTCAGAGAACCTTTCAAACACTCGAAAAAGGCAGACTTTAGCAGCAAAGTAAACCGTTTAGAAAAGATCAAAAGCTGGACTGAAGTCTAATAACCATTGAGAGTGGAAATTCTTGCCGTCCCCGGGTCTGATCTCTTTTGGGGAAAGTATTGATATTTAAAGGAGCTGGGTGGCTTTTAAGATCCCCCTTTCTTCTTTCTATTTCATGTAAGAGAAACAATGGAGAGTGCCCTCAAATTTCGCTTTAATTGTGCCTTTACTCTGTTGTTTCATTCACACAATTTTTGGGAGAGCCTCAGATATTGTTGTCTATAATTCTCCTTCACCCCCCCCTCTCTCTCACACACACACACACGGGGTGGGGTCGGGGAGATTGTCCTATTTATTAAAGTTGAAACTCTAGAACAGAGTTGTGGACTTCAACTCCTAGAATTCTCCAGCCAGCATAGCATAGCTGGCTGGAGAATTCTGGGAACTGAAGTCCACAAGTCTTAAAGCTGCCAAATTTGAAGAACTCTGCTCTAGAAAGAGTGCAGAGAAAAACAACAAAGATGATTAGAGAGAGCTGGAGACTAAAACATATCATGAACGTTTGCAGGAACTGGGTATGTCTAGTCTAGGGGGTGACTTGATAGCAGCCGTCCAATATTTGAGAGTTGTCACGCAGACAAGGAGGTCAGTCTATTCTCCAAAGCACCTGAGGGCTGGATAAGAAGTAAGGGATGAAAACTTATCAAGGAGAAATCCAATCGAGACTAAGGAGAAATTTTCTGACCATGAGAACAATTAGCAAGTGGAACATCTTCAGAAGTTATGGGTACTCCATCACTGGAGGTATTTAAGAAGAGACTGGACAGCCACATGTCTGGAATGGCATGGGGTTTGCTGCTTGAACAGAAGGTTGGTTACAAGACCTCAAAGATCCCTTCCAACTCTGTTATTCTGAAATTGTTATTCTGATCAGGAAAAGAAGGGTGGATGGGGATTAATAAAGAAGAAAAGCCAGAAGCATAACATACTTAATAAGAGCCCTCTGTCTCTTCCCCATGGAGGGGAAATAAAGGTTTTATATAGATAGTCCTCAACTTATAGTTGTTAAGTTGGAAAACCAGCTGTTAAGTGAATCCGGCTTCTCCATTGACATTGCTTGTTAGAAGGTTGCAAAAAGTGACCACATGACCCAGGGACTCTGCAACTGTTATACTGCTACTCCATTATAATTAATATTGCTAGTCCACGTATGATATGCCATATGCTAAATGGATAATAAACTGCAACTGTCATAAACATGAGTCAAATTGCCAAGCCTGTCTGAATTTGTCCAGAAAAAGACAACCTTGACTTAACGCTAATTTGTTTAGTGACCGTTTGAAGTTACAACGGCACTGAAAAAAAGTGACTTATAACCGGTTTTCACATTTACGACCATCGTAGCATTCCCATGGTCACGTGATCAAAATTCGGACGCTTGGCAAGTGGCATGTATTTATGATATTTGCAAAGTCCCGGGATCACGCGATCCAACTTTTGTGACCTTCTGACAAGTAAAGTCGGTGGGGAAAACAAATTCACTTAACAACCGTGTTAACAGCTGCAGTGACTCACTGAATAGCTATAGCAAGAAAGATTGTAAGATGGGGCAAAACTCACATAATAACTGTTTTGCTTAGTAATGGAAATTTTGGACTCAATTGTGGCTGTAAGTCAATGACTACCTACAATTAGTTTGCCAGACAGAGAAAGACAAAGAGAGTAGAAGAAAGAGAAATAATATGATGTAGAGGTGCTTCCTTATTCCATTTCATTCTCGTCACCTCTACATGGTGATTCCTCCAAAACTAATGTAGTCCTCCATAATAACAAAATCTAGAAAAAGTGCAAAGAAGAGCAACTAAGATGATTAAAGGCCTGGAGACTAAAACATATGAGGAATGTTTGTAGGATTTGGGTTTGGCCAGTCTAGAGAAAAGAAGGACTTTTAGAAGTAACATGATAGCATGCCACAAAGAAGAGGGGGTTAATTATTTTCCAAAGCACCAGAAGGCAGAACAAGAAACAATGAATGGAAACTAATCAAGGAGAGAAGCAACCTGGAATTATGGAGAAATTTCCTGAGGACAATTAACCGGTGGAACAGCTTGTCTTCAGAAGTTGTGGGTGCTTCATCACTGGAGGTTTTTAAGAAGAGACTGGATAGCCACCTGCCTGAAATGGTATAGGATCTCCTGCTTGAGCAGTGAGCTGGACTAGAAGACCTCCATGGTCCCTTACAGCTCTATTCTGATTCAGATTAGTCTGGTATCTTTGTTCCTTCATTGGCCATTGAGAAGTTTTGTCCAAAGCCCAAAAGTCTAAAATATTCTATTCTGTATAGGGATCAGCAACCCACAGCTCTGGAGCCGCATGTGGCTCTTTCGTCCCACTGCTGTGGCTCCCTGTTGCTGGTCGGCTCCACAATTATTAGGACTTTTGGTTAGGATAGGTAGAGGAAAAAGGATGCGGCACTAGGAGGAGACTCTTTGGTGGGGGAACCGGACTTCTGGTCAGCAGAGGAAAAAGAATGTTATGCTAGGAGGAGACTATGATGGGAGAACCAGACTTCCAGTCAGCTCCAGAATTGAATGGGGGCTTCCGATTAGGACCTTTGTGGCTCGAGTGCTTAAGGTTGCTGACCCCTGGTATAGGTAATCTTTGATTTATGACCACAATTGGGATCAATATCTCCATTGCTAAGCAAGATGGCTGTTAAGTGAGTCTTCTCCAATTTTAATATGGTGGTTAAGTGCATCATTGCAGTTGTTAAGCGAATCGACATGACCATTAAGTAAATCTAGTTTTCCCATTGATTTTGCTTGTCAGAAGCCATTTAGGAAGGTCACAAATAATAATCATGTGTCCCGGGCACATTGCAACAGTCGTAAATACATGCCAGTTGCCAAGCCCCCGAATTTTGATCACACGACCATGGGGATGTTGCAACTGTTGTAATCAGGGAGGATTGGGCATAAATATTTTTTTAAAGTACAGTTATAACTTCAAATGGTCACTAAACAAATCGTTGTAAGTTGAGGACTACCTGTATTTATCCTGCTATGCAAAGAATACTAGGAGGAAGCAAAGGGAGGTGATAATTAAGATGGTCCTTGGACTTTGATGTTGCAGCACTCGGAAAACAGATTTTCTTGGAAGAAAAAGAGCGAGTTCAACTTTAGGCGTAGAGCTGAAATGTGAGTGATGGAGAGAACAGCATTCAAAGCTGACGCAAGCGGTTATTGTTGTTGGGAAAGTATTATAGGGCGAGGAAGGTGTGTTGGATATGTTTGTCGCCTTGAGTTATTTGTAAAAATAATAAAGGTGGGATACAAATCAGTAAATGAAAAATAACTGTGAAAACGTCTTCATCCCCTCTTGCATTTTGCTAATATTTGCACAAGCCTCTGAATGTTATCTGAGCTTCAAAGCAGTGGTGAAATCTAAAATTTGTTACTACTAGTTCTGTGGGCGTGGCTTGGTGGGGGGGTGTAATGTGATTGGGTAGGCGTGGCCAATTTTTTTTTTTTACTTTTAAAACTGTTTTTTCTACAACCTCTTCGGCGACGAGATTGTAAAAAAAATGCTTTCAAAAAGCTCTGACGATCCCAGCTGAGTTGCCTGATCAGCAGAGGCTTTTTTTCTTTTAAAAGCCTCTGCCAATCAGACAACTCAGCTTGGATCGTCAGAGGCATTCAAAAGAAAAAAAGCCTCTGCCAATCAGGCAACTCAGCTTGGATCGTCAGAGGCTTTTAAAAGAAAAAAAGCCTCTGCCGATCAGGCAACTCAGCTGGGATCATCAGAGGCTTTTAAAAGCATTTTTTCTACAACCTCTGAACCCCAGCTGAGTTGCCTGATCGTCAGAGGCTTTTTTTCTTTTAAAAGCCTCTGCCAATCAGACAACTCAGCTTGGATCATCAGAGGCATTTAAAAGAAAAAAAGCCTCTGCCAATCAGGCAACTCAGCTTGGATCGTCAGAGGCTTTTAAAAGAAAAAAAGCCTCTGCCAATCAGGCAACTCAGCTGGGATCATCAGAGGCTTTTAAAAGCATTTTTTCTACAACCTCTGAACCCCAGCTGAGTTGCCTGATCAGCAGAGGCTCTTTTTTTTTTTACTTTTAAAAGCATTTTTTCGGCCGAAGAGGTTGTAGAAAAAATGATTTTAAAAATTTAAAAAAAAAAGCCTCTGATGATTGCGCAGCTCAGCTGGGCATGAAGGTGGGGCAGGGATGTTTGCTACTGGTTCTTCGAACCACCTACCTCCATCGCTACTGGATCAGGCGATCAATATGAGTGAACAAATAACACCACGGCTGATACTTGCTTAATTTATTTCATACATAAAGTCATCCAACATCCAATATGCTGGTGTGAAAAAAAATAACACACCTCCTTGTTTTGGTCTGTTAAGTCAAAAGAGGACACCTGGCAAGTTCTTCCTCTAACAGAGCAAATCTGGACCTCTCCTGTGAACATTTCATGAACCTCGGCTGCATTCATCACAGTAAAGTCTCACTACATACTGAGACGAATCAGACCTTGCTTAAACATAAAAGACCCTTGTGGCGCAGTGGTTAGAAAGCAGTATTGCAGGCTGACTCTGCCCACAGACAGGAGTTCGATCCTGATGTTGATTCAGTCTTCCATCCTTCCGAAATCAGTAAATGAAGACCCAGATTGTTGAGGGCAACATGTTGATATTTGTAAACCGCTCAGAGAGTGTTGCTCAGAGCACTTGCTATTGCTAAAAAGGTAAAAAGGTGAAAAAGGTAAAGTGCTTTGGTGCCTATTAGTTTGGAAAGGTAACAATTGCCATTTCTCGAGCTCTGGCAATCCACAGTCAAGACATAGGATGCTTTCTCATGGTTGGCTTCATCTGCGCTCTTCAACCAATCAGAATAGAGCTGGGAGGGACCTTGGAGGTCTTCTAGTCCAACCCCCTGCTCAAGCAAAAGAACCTATTACAGTATCATCATTTGCAACCTTCCCAGCTGGCTTCCAACAAGCATTTTAATACGGGAAGCTAGATTTGCTTAACGACCTTGTGATTCACTTAACAACCACAGCAGAAAGGTCATAAAATCGGGTGCAACAATTGCCTTGCTTAGCAATGGAAATTCTAATCCCAAGCGTGGTTTTACATCGAGGACTACCTATTGTCAGTTTCAGTGTCGTCTCAAAATAAATTGCATTTCCAAACAAATAGTCTTTGATGAAATCTTTCATTTATTAAGCACGATAATCTGTCCCCAATCATATCGTAGCCATCACTGACTTCCTGTCCCCAAACCTTCCCTTTCCATTCCCCAATTCTCTGCGTCTCATTGGCCATCTTCCACATCACTCTCCCCATATCTACTACTTCAGCTCCCAGGAATGTCCCCCCTCCCATCTCATCTCCTAGGGAATATTATCTTCAGGGAAAATAAGTAGGTGAAGAGTCAAGCGTCCTCTTGCCAGCTGCCCCCTCTTCTCCTCCTTATGTCAGCACTAGAACGAATGTAGTTTGGAGTGCTGACATCTATATTACTGCAAAAGGGAATTGTACAGAATGGAAGTGTGTGCTTTGGAGTACTCCAAAATGATCCCCTGCCTCCACACAGAGTAATAAAAACAGTAGAAAGTGCGTGAAACTCATTGTCAGCAGAAGCAGCAAAAAAAACCCTGTAATGCACTACTGTGGGAGAGAGCCAGTAATTGATTTCTTTTCCAGTTATTTTTAAACTAACAATCCCTATGTATTTATATGGTGCAGGGATGTCTGTACGGAGCAAGGAGGCAAGGATCAATGTTTTTAAAAGATTTCTCAGCTCCCATCCCCTTGAAGTTAGAACTGTCCTACAGCAGGAAGTTTCTGCTCACTCTTGACTGTTCAGAGGTCCAGAAGAGTGGAAACAAAGAAAGGAACAACAGGGAAGTCCTCCATTCTCATGCTTGGTGGTCCTGAGGCTTGAAACACCAGGCTTATGGCCCACCTGTCTTCAGCCTCCCTTCTACAGTTTACCAGCTCTTCCTGTTGCAGAATAGAGCTTCTTGTTGTACCAGGTGCTACAAAAAATAGCAAATGGGTTTTGCTTTTTGCCAGTTTGAGGGGATAGAGATATATTTATCATCAACCAGTAATAGAACAGAACACACCTTTTATCCTTCTCTCCTGAATTCTGCAGGTTGCTTCAAAAGATATTTCTCCTCTAAGATATTGCCTGATAATTAATTATGTGCGGGGCCGGATTTTCCTATAGGCTAACTAGGCTTCAGCCTAGGGCCTCAAGATCAAGAGGGGCCTACACATTGGTGGGATTCTGGGGGTTCGGCCGAACCCTTTGTTAAATTGCTGGCTTGCCACCCCTCGCCTCCCACCTGCGCGGCGCCAGCCTACCGTAGCCAGGGGGAGGCAATTGTGGCTCTTTTACAACCTGTGGCCTTCAACTCCCAGAATTCCTGAGACAGCCAAGCTGTCTCAGGAATTCTGGAAGTTGAAGTCCACAGGTTGTAAAAGAGCCACAATTGCCCACCCCTTCCCTAGCCCAAGTTCCGCTGCCTGGGATCCACATGGGCTGCCACGTGGTTCCCCACCGGCTCCGGACGCAAGAGAGCAGGATGGAGAAAGCAGCTTCCACGCCTTCATTCACCCTCACTCTCTGCTCTGTTGGATCGCCGGCCGTTCGCTTACCCCGCCCACTCCCTATCTATTGCTGCCTCTGATGGCTAGAGGAAAAAAAAACTTCAAATTCTTGCTGCGGGGCTTCAAAGGGCCGCCCTAGAGCCAGTGGTGCAGCCGAACACTTTGTTAAATTGCTGGCTTGCCCCGCCACTCCGCACCACTATTTATTGGCAATAAATAGTGGTGGGCGAGGGGCGGGGGAGCCAGCAATTTAACAAAGGGTTCGGTGTTTTTTTGTAATTTTATTGGCCCATGGAGCTTCAGCATAGGCTAATTGGCCTCCTGGCTCTCAGCTGATTTGTCTCAGCTGTTTTGCTCAGGGCTCTTCTGCTTCCTTGCAAAGAGTGCTGATTTTTTTCCCCCCTAGCTATGCTGAGAAACGAAACTGAAACTGCTTTGCTGTTGCTGCAAGGTTGGAAAATTAGGCAGGCAGAATTCTTTTCTTTTTCCTCACCAAAAAAGGTAGGTGCAAACAATGGGAAATTTAGGGAAAAAGAGGAGAGTTCAAGATTTTAAAACACAAAAGAAAAAAAGCTCTATTTAACTAGGGAATTGTAATAATTGAGATACTATTAATTGTATATTTCTGAAAGCAGAAATGGTTAAGTTGTGGTTTGGAGGAATATATGGGGGAAATTATTTGGTTTATTATTATTGGTAAATATAATTAATTGATTTGTAAGAAATTGGATTGCATGGAAATAACTGGAATATTCATGTTCATATTGATTAATATACAAAAAAGGTAGTTATATAACTAATTGATTTATATTAAAATGTTGAATTTATATTAAACAACTGTAATATGACATAATTAACCAATGTGAGGATGGATATAAAAATAGATGACAATGGGAAGGGGTATAATATAGAATAGAAGGGAAAAATTGAATTTGATTAAGATTAGAGATGAGGATGAAGGGTAATATTGGTTTTTTACAAAAATAGATGAGGAATAAATATGGCAAAAAGGAAATATAGAAATTGTAAATTTAATTGAAATGACTAAACACTGTTTAAATTTGTGAACCGGCCAAATACTCTGTTCAAAGAAAATACATTGTATGTTTGTATGTGTGTTTCTAATTATTGTTATTTATTCATATTTGTTCTCTTTTATTCTTTAAAGTTTAACAATTCATTCTTTATCTTAATATCTTTATATTTGTTTGGGGTTGGCTTTCTTCCCTTTCATCTTTTTTATTGTACAGCAATCTTTCTCCTCAAACCTACCACCTCTCTCTTTTCTTTCCTTCTTACTTTCTCTTCCTCCCCCTCTTCTTCTCCTCCCTACTTCCTCTTCCTTTCTCCTTCTCCTCCTCTCTTCCTCCCTCTCTTACCCTCCCTCCTACTCTAGTTTCCCTTCCCTTCCTTCATCCCTCTCTATTGCTGTATCCTTTTATGTATATGGACTACTCAGAGGGCTGAAAAAGTTATTTCTGACTGGTCCTCACACTTTTGACCAGTCCTCGAACTTACGACTGTCCTCACATTTTACATTTTTGCCCTATCTTGTCACCATGGTGAAGAGAAGCAGTTGTGAAATGAGTGACATGGTTGCTAAGAAAGCTGCACGGGCATAAATGTGAGGATGGTCATAAGTGTGAGGACCGGTCAAAAGTGCGAGGCCCAGTCAGAAATGACTTTTTTCAGCCCTCTGGGTAGTCCTTTTGTGCATATGGACTACTCAGAGGGCTGAAAAAGTTATTTTTGACTGGTCCTCGCACTTTTGACCAGTCCTCGAACTTACGACTGTCCTCACATTTTACGTTTTTGCCCTATCTTGTCACCATGGTGAAGAGAAGCAGTTGTGAAATGAGTGACATGGTTGTTAAGAAAGCTGCACGGGCATAAATGTGAGGATGGTCATAAGTGTGAGGACCGGTCAAAAGTGCGAGGCCCAGTCAGAAATGACTTTTTCAGCCCTCTGAAAAAAGTCTATGCACATAGCCACACCCACCCAGTCACATGACGAGCTACCCACACCAACACAGTCACGTGACCAGCTAGCCACGCCCACCCAGTCACATGATTGCCAAGCCACACCCCAACTAAGCCACGCCCACAGAACCTGTTGTTAAAAAAATTGAATCCCACCACTGGGCCTACATTCCCTACATTCAAATTGTTAGCAAAATTAAAATTACACTTTCACTATAGATGAAAGGGCCTCATAAGTGGAATAGCCTAGGGCCTCTTTTCATCTAAATCCGGCCCTGATTATGTGCCATTACGTTGGTGTTGAATCTTAGCACCATCTAGGCCAGGGTGGGTTCTACTTACCTTTACTACCGGTTCGCAACAGGGCTGCACATGCGCATGCCCTTCTGCGCATGTGCAGAAGCGTTCTGATGATGTCGGGGTCAGTGGGCGGAGCCTCCCGCAGGTTTCACTACCGGTTCTATAGAACCGGTCTGAACTGGGGGCAACCCACCACTGATCTAGGCTGAGGGAGGGTGGGTCTCCAAACTTGACAACTTTAAGACTGGTGGACTTCAACTCCCACAATTCCCCAGCAACCTTGGGGAATGGCTGGCTGAGGAATTCTGGGAGTTGAAGTGCACTAGTCTTAAAGTTGCCAAGTTTGAAGACCCTTGGTCTAAACATACCTTTTCCAGGATTGTCTGTCTTTAGTCGAGCTACACAGGTCTTCCAAAGATACCCCATTATTTCTGTAACTGAGTCCATCCATCTAGATCAGTGGTTCTCAACCTGTGGGTCGGGACCCCTTTGCGGGTTGAACGACCCTAAGACCATAGGAAAACACATATTTTCAATGGTCTTAGGAATAATGTTATGGTTGGGGGTCACCACAACATGAGGAACTGTATTAAAGGGTCGCGGCATTAGGAAGGTTAAGAACCACTGGTCTAATGCTGGTTGTCCTCTTCTTCTCTTACCTTCCACCTTGTCAGCCTTACAAAGTAAAACAGATCAAGAAACAGATGCCACATGTGCCAAAGTCTACTTTGATTAAGATGAGCTAAAGTAACAGAATTTTGTAAATCTGAATGTGTTTCTCTTTTAATTGCAGGTGAATTCAGGGGTGTCCATCTAAGATGGTTTTGTATACCTTGTCTTTCTAAAGTATTGTTTATCAGTTTGTTCCCTTGCTAATAGCAATAGTACTTAGGCTTATATACTGCTTTATAGTGCTTTGCAGCCCTCTCTAAGCTGTTTACAGTCGGCATGTTGCCCCAACAATCTGGGTCCTCATTTTACCCACCTTGGAAGGATGGAAGGCTGAGTCAACCTTGAGCCTGCTGAGATTTGAACTGCCAAATTGCAGGCAGCCAGCAGTCAGCAGAATAGCCTGCAGTATTGCACTCTAACCTCTGCATCACTGTGGCTCAGTGATCTTCCCTCTCTCCATCAAGGACATCCTCTATCTCATTGTTTCTCAGCCTTGGTGACTTTAAGGTGTGAGGACTTCAACTTCCAGAATTCCCCAGCCAGCATGAGGAGTTGAAGTCCATGCAACTTAGTCAGGACAGTTGAGAAACACTGATCTATCCTTTCTACACATCTTTCCCAGCACTATTGGTGGGACTGCCGTCTCCCTGTCCTACACACTCTAGTCAAGATGGGCACGGTTTAGGTCCCTTCCTAGAAGTTCTGTCATCTGGTGGGTCCCAGGAAGTGTGCTTCTTCCTTCTGGAATGAAACAGCCTTCCTTTAGCATACGTGGCTGGCCCAGACCCTGCTGGCTTTTATAAAGTCTTTACAAACTTTTTTTCTATTAGGTATTGGGTTGATTGGATTGGTTAATTTGATTTCCATAAGGCGGGCTGTAATAGGAATCCAGGTTCTAAACATTTATTAATTTTTGCTGTTATTTTAAAGAGTTTTGTTTCCTGATATTGTATTGATTGTGTACTGCCCAGAGTCTGAATGGTTCAAGCTGGGCACCCAATGAATGAATGAATGAATGAATGAATGAATGAATGAATGAATATGATTGAATTATATATTGAATCATAGGAGGCAGCCAAGGAATGAATGAATGAATGAATGAATGAATGAATATGATTGAATTATATATTGAATCATAGGAGGCAGCCAAAGAATGAATGAATGAATGAATGAATGAATGAATGAATACCAATTTATTATAGACTTCTCAAGGAAGCTAGCTAGACCTTCACATTATGTGTCCAAAATATGATAATTTGAGCCTGGCCATCTGTGCTTGAAGGGAGAACTTTGATTCATCCTGTAAGATAAGCTAGGGATAAATAGGGAGAACAAAATCCTTTCTTAAAATAAATTATGTATATTACAGTTTAATTTTGACTTCATAAGTAAGGTGAAGGCTACAGTTTCTCAAACCTGATTTGTATCTTAGAATAAATTCTTTGCATTGATCAGGTATCTTCCAAAATAGATTGTGGAAATGCTTTCATACAGTATATATAGACTTTGAGTACTTGAAAATATGCTGATTTGCAAGCTAGTTAATTGTGAACTGGATTGCATAGCAATTTAGTACTTTGGCAGGAACCAATTACCTGAGACAGAGGCAGTGGGCTCCATTTCACTGGAGGTCTTGCCCCCAAGGATAGGTAGCCATCTTTCTGGAATATTTTAATTTGGCTTTTTATACTATTTATTTTATTTTTTATTTTTATTTTTTATTTGATTTATATACCACCCTTCTCCGGAGACTCAGGGCAGCTTACAGTGCGTTAAGCAATAGCCTTCATACTTTTGTATATTTATACAAAGTCAGCTTATTGCCCCCACAAACTGGGTCCTCAATTTACCTACCTTAGAAAGGATGGAAGGCTGAGTCAACCTTGAGCCTGGCGAGATTCGATCTTACTTTAATTGCAGACAGCTGGTGTTAAATTACAGGGCTTCTGTCTGTTGAGCTAAACCAGGCTCCATATTTAATGGCTTAAATATCCCTTTTCTAATTCATAAGCACACACTAAGTTACATTACTTAAGTATGGTTTATAGAATCAATAGAAGAGAATATGTGTAGGTCAGAGTTGAACAGTAGAGTCCTTGGTGCTCTCTGAGCTTATTTTCTTGCAGATGTTTCATTACCAAATTAGGTAACATCATCAGTGCTAGTGAATAGGGCTTGCTCTCATTTTATATAATTGTGGCTTGCCCTATCAGTGCTGGTGGGAGTGGACTTGGTGTTTCCTTGATTGGGCTGTTGTTTAATGTTACTGCAGACGAGAAGTCTTTTTGTGTCCTCTTTGGCTTTTTGATTGTCTCTTTTGAATGGTATGTAGATGTTGTTTGTCTCTATGTGCCTACTGATGGCTGATTTGGCTGAATGCCGGGGTTTCTAGGAATCCTCTAGCAATTTTGGACGGCTTGGTCAAACAGAACAACATAATAACAGAGTTGGAAGGATCTTTAGAGATCTTCTAGTCCAGAGTTATAGACCCTATAACTTTTTGGACAAAGAACTGTCCAGTCTCTTCTTAAAGGCCTCCAGTGATGGAGCGCCCTCAACTTCAGAGGGCAAATTGTTCCACTGATTAATTGTTCTCAGAGTTAGGAAATTTCTCCTTAAGTTCTAAGTTGCTTCTCTCCTTGATTAGTTTCCATCCATTGTTTCTTGTCTTGCCTTCAGGAGCTTTGAAAAAAGAGGCTGATCTCTTCTTCTTTGTTGCAATCACTCAGATATTGGAACATTGCTATCATATCACTCCTAATCCTGCTTTTTACCCCATGGATCAAAGAATTCAAGAGCCATCCTGAGGAAGAAGTATCTTGTGGTAGATGATTACCAGTAAGGCGAACTAATGCAGCTTGGGCAGACCTGGTATGATGTCACAGGAGGTGCACTGTCCACCAGGTGCTCATATATAGAATGTGACAGAGAGATAACCAAGATTATACAATCTCACTAATAACTAGCCCAAAGACGCCTTAGAAGACTCTCTGGATATTAAAAGGCCTTGGGCAGAAAAGCTAAAGAACTTGAAAACATGGGTAGTTTTTCATCAGTTCTTCCTAGCATGAGAGAAGGAAACAAGATCCTGGAAGTCATCAATTGCACAGATGGTATCACCACACAAATTTTGGCTTCTACAACAATGACCTAAGTTATCACCCTGGAGGGAAGGAAGTGTTGGGGCAGGTGCTTGCCAGTCTCATCAGGAGGGCAGGATGAAATTAGAAGTAAGTGGGGAAGGTGATATACAGGCCCAAAACTTAATATGTAGCTGAAGGCACTGAGGTCTGAAGAGCAAACTGCAAAGGGAAGAAACAGAAGGGAAGAAATAGGGAGCCAGCATGAGGACTTAAAAGTTTCCCAAGACACAACGAAGAAGACAGAAGGATATATAGGACAGGGGGTTAGAAGCTAAAATTTATGAAGAACGGTTGCAGGAATTGGGTATGTTTAGTTTAATGAAAAGAAGGACTAGGGATGACATGATAGCAGTGTTCCAATATCTGAGGAACTGCCACAAAGAAAAGGGAGTCAACCTATTCTCCAAAGCACCTGAAGGCAGGAGAAGAAGCAATGGATGGAAATTAATCAAGGAGAGATCCAACCTAGATCTAAAGAAAGTGGCTGATGGACTAAAAATAGACTCCAAACCATCCTGTGTATCCTACTCCCTTCCCACCCATCTTTTAATTATAATGTTGTACTTTTATGTTATTGTTTTTTTTTTGTGTGTGTGTGTGTATGTTTACCATTTCTAATGTAAGGTGCCCAGTTGTCGCCCTTCCCTCCCCCCATGAGATGAGTGGCAAACAAATTTAATAAAGAAAGAAATAAAAAAGGGAAAAGAAATAAAAGTCATATTATGATTTTATTTATTAAACAAATTCAAATTTATTAAATACAGCCATCCAATTCACACAGGTAACTTACAAGTTTAAACATCTATCATATAATAAAAAAAAACCACCCCACCCCCATGAAAGCAACAAAACAGTCAAATTAGCCACTTGATCAGCTTAGTTTCCATTTGTGGTCCCCCCCCCCCCAGGCACACTGACAAAGTTACGTTGATATGGCCTTTTGGAAAAAGAGCAATGTGGGGGCCAACGATATCTGAGGGGTAATGATGTTCCATAAAGAAGGGGCCACCACCAAGAAGATCTTTTTTGGGGGTGTCACCAGATGACAGTCCCTAATCAATATCCCGTCTTCCCATCCTGGTGGACCAGTTAGATGTAATTATAGGTAATTATTATGGGGGTTTATTTTAGACCACTGGGCTGACAAGTGATTTCTGCATCAGTCGGCCAGTTTTTCAAATAGGCACACCTTAGTGACAATGTGAGTTTTTAATTGTCTAACATTTGCTGTAAATCTCCCAAGAGTTGTTAAGCCCCACAAATTCTTGTTCTTCCTTGCTGACATCATTTGTCAGAAGATGGAAGAAAGAACAAGATGACCCTGACTTAATTCTCATCAACACAGAGAAGCTGGTTGAAGAAGTTAAGAAAGTGGTTGCTGAAAAGTAATCTCGTTATCCACGAATTTGCAATATTTATTATTTTATTTATTTATTTATTTTGTCGAGTACATATTAGATAATATATATAAGTATAAGCATGAAATGAATACATAAAATGAGTACAATTAAAGGAAACATTAGGATAGGGACAGTAGGCATGCTGGTGCTCTTATGCACACCCCTTATAGACCTCTTAGGAATGGGGTGAGGTCAACAGTAGACAGTTTTAGATTAAAGTTTTGGGGGTTTTGGAATGAGACCACAGAGTCTGGTAGGGCATTCCAGGCATTAACAACTCTGTTACTGAAGTCATATTTTCTGCAATTGAGTTTGGAGCAGTTCACTTTAAGTTTGTGATCTTATTCAGGAGGGGGGAGCAGACCTGGCAGGTATTACGGAGATCTGGTTGGGCCACGAGGGGGGGGGTTCCCCTCATGGAGATGTGCCCATCAGACCTCCGTGCATTTCATCAGCCAAGAGCTCAGGGCAGGGGCGGGGGGGGTGGCGGTCATTATAAGAGAGGGTCTTGATCCGAGGGAGACCACTGTGCCTCAGATAGCCGGATGTGAGTCCCTTTTCGTGAAGTGGGCTCGTGGGGTGCAGATGGGTCTGTTGATCATGTACCTGGCTCCCTGCCACATGGCGACGACCCTGCCCGAATTCCTCAATGTTATAGCTGAGGTGGCGGCTGATACCCCCAGACTTGTGGTCATGGGGGATTTCAACTTGCCATCCATTGGTGAAACTTCTGAGGTAGCTCGGGAGTTCATGGCTTCCATGATGGCCATGGACCTGACCCAAGTAATTCACGGCCCTACTCACATGGGGGGACACACTCTGGACTTAGTTTTTGTCTCTGGTCAGTGGTTGAGTGGCCTTGATATAGGGGATATAGATACTGAACCCTTGTCATGGTCTGACCACTCGCTCCTTCGACTTGACTTTCTGACCGCCGCACCCCGTCACAGGGAGGCGGAGCCGACCAGGTGGTTCCGCCCCAGGCGCCTGATGGATCCTGATAGGTTCCAGATGGAGCTTGGGCCATTTCCTGAAAATCTAGCTCACGACTCTGCTGATGACCTGGTGGCCGCCTGGGATAGTGCGGCTGCCAGGGCTTTGGACCGGGTCGTGCCTTTGCGGCCTCTGACCCGGCACCGAACTCACTTAGCTCCTTGGTTCTCCGAGGAGCTGAGAGAGATGAAGTGCCGGAAAAGACGCCTAGAGAGCAGTTGGAGGGCCAGCCGTTCCGAATCCGACTTGACACTGGTAAGGTCTCATATTAAGACCTACCTAGTGGCGATAAAAGCGGCGAAATCTAGCTATTTTGCCGCTCTTATAGCGTCATCAGATAACCGCCCAGCCGCCCTGTTCAGGGTGACCCGCTCCCTTCTCCATCTGGGAACGCGGGAGGACCCCTTGCAGGGCCGACCTGAGGATTTTGTACAGTATCTGGATGATAAAATAACTCAGATTCGGGAATACCTGGCCGCTGACTTGGTTAGTTCAGACGAGATGACTGAGGCAGGCCTTGAGAGTGTTATCTGGGAGGAGTTCAATCCTGTGGCTCCCGAGGACGTGGACAGGATCTTGGGATGGCTGAACGCCACCACATGTTTATTGGACCCGTGTCCCTCCTGGTTGGTGCTGGCTTCCCAGGAGGTTACACGAGGCTGGCTCCAGGGAATTATCAACGCTTCTTTGAGTGAGGGTGTCCTGCCGGCCGCCTTGAAAGAGGCGGTGGTGAGGCCTCTCCTCAAGAAGCCATCCCTGGATCCGGCTGTTTTGGCCAACTATCGTCCAGTCTCCAACCTTCGCTTTATTGCGAAGGTTGTTGAGAGTGTGGTGGCGCGACAGCTTCCATAGTACCTGGATGAAGCTGTCTATTTGGATCCGCTCCAATCCGGCTTCAGACCTGGGTACAGCACGGAAACGGCATTGGTCGCGTTGGTGGATGATCTCTGGAGGGCTCGGGATAGGGGTTATTCCTCTATCCTGGTCCTGTTAGACCTCTCAGCGGCTTTTGATACCATCGACCATGGTATCATGTTGCGCCGGCTGGAGGGACTGGGAGTGGGGGGCACCGTTTTGCGGTGGTTCTCCTCCTATCTCTCCGACCGGTCGCAATCCGTGTTGACAGGGGGGGCAGCGGTTGACCCCGAGGCGCCTTGTTTGTGGGGTGCCACAAGGGTCGGTCCTCTCGCCCCTCCTGTTCAACATTTATGTGAAGCTGCTGGGTGAGATCATCCGTGGTTTTGGGGTGGAGTTCCATCAGTACGCTGATGATACTCAGCTGTACATCTCCACCCCAGACCATCCCAACGATGCCTTGGAAGTGATGTCCCAGTGCCTGGAGGCCGTGCGGGTCTGGATGGGGAGAAACAGGCTTCGACTCAACCCTTCCAAGACCGAGTGGCTGTGGCTGCCGGCGTCCCGGTATAGCCAGCTGACGCCATCGCTGGTTATTGGGGGCGAAACATTGGCCCCCACGGAAAGGGCCCGCAACTTGGGCGTCCTCCAGGACGCATGGCGGTCTTTAGAAGGGCATATGATGGCCGTGGCCAGGGGGGCTTTTTATCAGGTTCGCCTGATATGCCAGTTGCGCCCCTTTCTGGATTGGGACTCCCTACGCACAGTCAGTCAAGCATTCGTCACCTCTCGTCTGGACTATTGTAACACTCTCTACATGGGGCTCCCCTTGGGGTACACCCGGAGGCTCCAACTGGTGCAGAATGTGGCCGCGCTGGGGATTATGGGAGCGACTGGGCACTCCCATGTGACTCCTCTCCTGCACGAGCTGCATTGGCTTCCGGTGGATTTCCGGGTGCGCTTCAAGGTGTTGGTGATCATCTTTAAAGCGCTCCATGGCTTAGGGCCAGGGTACTTACGGGACCGCCTTCTGCCACCAGTAGCCTCCCACCGGCCAGTTCGCTCCCACAGAGAGGGCCTCCTCAGGGTGCCGTCGGCTAGACAATGCTGGCTGGCGACCCCCAGGAGGAGAGCCTTCTCTGTGGTGGCACCTACCCTTTGGAACAATCTACCCCCAGAGATACGAGTGATCTCCGACCTCCGGACTTTTCGTCGGGCCCTAAAAACTCATCTCTTTCAGTTAGCTGGTCTCTTTTGATTTTATGATTTTATGGTTGGTTTTAAATTTTGATACGGATTTTAAATTGATAAATTTTAAACTATGGGCCAAATTTAATTATTTTAAATCTATTTTTAATCATACTTTATGTATAAATGTTTTTATTTTGGCTGTTCACCGCCCTGAATCCGAAAGGAGAAGGGCGGTATAGAAATTCGAATAATAAATAAATAAATAAATAATAAGTTTGTATCTATTGTGTGCTCGTGTATTGTTGTGATTGAAGCTGAAGTAGTCATTGACAGGTAGGACATTGTAGCAGATGATTATATGAGCTATGCTTAGGTCATATCGAAGGTGGCGTAGTTCTAAATTTTCTAAACCCAGAATTTCAAGTCTGGTGGCATAAGGTATTTTGTTACAAGCAGAGGAGTGGAGGACTCTTCTTGTGAAATATTTCTGGACACACTCAATTGTATTAATGTCCGATATGCATTAATGTATTAATGTCCAATATCCAGAAGAAGAGAAAATGAGAAGAGTCAAATCTGGATTTGAGAATTGTGGATTTGATAAACTACAAGGAAAGGTAGGTTGGACTGAAATTCTGAAAGAGAAAAGTATCCAGGAAAGATTGGAAATTCTGCAAAACAAGATTTCATTATCGTTCACCACAAACAAGATAATAGATACTTTGTTAAGACATAAATCACACATAATCCCCAGAAGACAAAATGGAAGGAACCTTCAAGGCCATGATAAATACATGCGGAGCTCTCTAAAATGTGGAAGAGAAAATAACATGTACAGGAAATGCAAGGTAGAGAACATAAAGAAGTATATAAAGAGGTCTCTAGCAACTGTAGGAATTCTGTCAAAAAGGTGATAATGAGAACTCAAAACTTCTCCATTTCTATTTTGTGTCTATTTTTTCTAACAAGGGAAATGGAGCTGGAGCTGGTCATTGCTCTACCACTGGGTTGGTGTGGTGAGGATGAAGGAACTGCAACTTAGGTAGGCAAGGAGAATGTCAAGAAAGAATTTAACAAGTTCAAATAAATTCAAGTCTCCAGGGCCAGATGCAGGGGTGAAATTCTCCAGGTTCGGATTGGTAGCGATGGTGGCGGGTGGTTCGGAGAACCAGTAGCAAAAATACCTGCACCCCCCCCCCCAAAAAAAAATGCCCAGCTGTGCTGCGCAATCATGAGGCTGTTTTTTTAACTTTTAAAAGCATTTTTTCTACAATATTTTCGGCCAAAAAAATGCTTTTAAAAGTTAAAAAAAAAAAAGCCTCTGATGATTGCGCGGCTCAGCTGGGATCGTCAGAGGCTTTTAAAAGCATTTTTTTTCTGCAACCTCTTCGGCCGAAGATTGTAGAAAAAAATGCTTTTAAAAGTAAAAAAAAAAAAAGTTGGCCATGCCTACCCAGTCACATTACCCACCCCCCCACACCAAGCCATGCCCACAGAACGGGTAGTAATAAATTTTACATTTCACCACTGGCCAGATGGATGACATCCCAGAAAGAACTAAGGAAGGTGATTGGAGAACCTGTCTCAATAACCTCTAAAGCTTCTAGTCAGATCCCAGAAAACCAATGAATAGCAAATGTCATCTCTGTTTCACTGTAATTTTAAAACCTAGACAGATCATTCCTTGGACATCAGACATCAGATTGTTTCCACTCAAATTCAGTTATATTTTATCAACAGGTCCAAACTTCAGGTGAATATTCAAGCTTCTGACTCTGGGCAGGAAAGGTTGCAATACTAATTTTCTGAGAGAATAGGCCGGAGTGGGGAATAATGGCCCCTTTATGACTTGTGGACTTCAACTCCAAGAATTCCTGAGCCAGCCATGAATTCTGGGAGTTGAAGTCCACAAGTCATAAAGGGGCCATCGTTCCCCACCCCTTCATTTGGCCAACCTATCCATATATTGCATGTTTTGAGGGCATGATAGCTGAGAACGATAGCACTTGTAGTCCAATATTTATGGATGAAATTCTAAATTGAAGGCTCCACTATCTTCCCTTAAGAAGAGAAGCTGTCTTTTATCTTTTAGAAGCTCCACTATCTTCTCTTTTCTACCAACTTCTCTCAAACTAATATCTATTTTGATAAATAAATAGATATAAAGTTGAAGAAATTGTTTTCTGTCTTTCCCAGTGATTCTGAGGCCTGCTCTTTAATCAGCTTTTGCATAACTAATTCCACAAATGTGTTGTGGAGGAAAAAGGATGAGTCAGTCTGACAGCCTCATGGTGGTGACAAGTTCAGAAACTAATTGAGTCTAATGGGGAGTAATTTGTCCTTTGTATTGTGCATGTCGGAAGAGGGCTTAGATGAAAATAAGAGTCAGTCGGCTTTACAGATGATAGGACATCTTTAAAGTGCACAAGAAGCAATTGAGCAACCTGCAGGATAGTGAAGGTTGTTTACACAGACATCCAGATAAAAACAAATACCCTCTGACATATTTCCAGTGCCAGGAAACAGTTATCAAGGTTCTGAAGACATCCATATTTTCCTTCCTTAAACAAATCCCTGACAACAGTTTTCCCAACCTGGTGTCCTTCAGATGGGAATCCAGCTCCCAATGTTTATCACTTAAAAAGGTCACTGCCATGTTGTGGCACGCTCCTTTTGAAGATGTGAAATGATCACATATTGTCGAATACATCTTTTCCCAGTTATATCTACCCAACCCACTAGAGCAGGGAGATAGGGGAAGTTACAAGTCTTCTTTCCTAAGGAGATCCATCTAATAGGACTGAGAAGGGACCTTGCTCTGGTGGCTTCCTCCCTGTGGAACTTCATCCCCATGGAGATAAGATTGCTCTCGTCCCCTCTTGACACTCTTTCAAAAGGCCCTGGAGACGTAGTTTTGCCAACAGAATGACATGGAGCCCATTGTGTGGTTGGTTTGATTGTTGCCACCAAGGGAGGACAGCCGTTTATAGGACAGGTACAAGGTTTTATTTCTGTAAGTCATCCGGAGTCACTATGAATTGGACAGCCATGTAAATTTTCTTAATAAATAATAAAAATGAATATATATATATATATATATATATATATATATATATATATATATATATATATATGTAAACCGAGAACATTACCTATTATCAACAGAAGTCACAGTGGAAAAAAGTAGTTGGAAAAATCTCCAGATGAGCTCTGCTGTCCAAGATATATAGGATATATAGCAGTGGTGAAATCTAAAATTTGTTACTACCGGTTCTGTGGGTGTGGCTTGGTGTGGGGAGGTAATGTGACTGGGTGGGCATGGGCAATTTTTTTTTTTACTTTTAAAACCATTTTTTACATGTAAAAAATTGCTTTTAAATGGCTCTGACGATCCCAGCTGAGTTGCCTGATCATCAGAGGGTTTTTAAAAAATCCTCTGCCGATCAGGCAATTCAGCTGGGATCATCAGAGCCATTTAAAAGAAAAAAAGTTTTTTCTTTTAAATGGCTCTGACGATCCCAGCTGAGTTGCCTGATTAGCAGGCAACTCAGCTGGGATCGTCAGAGCTTGGATCGTCAGAGCCATTTAAAAGAAAAAAAGTCTCTGATGATCGCGCGGCTCAGCTGGGCATGGGGGGCGGGGGCAGGGATTTTTGCTACCGGTTCTCCGAACTGCCTGCTGCCATCGCTACCTATTCGCCCGAGCCGGTCTGAACCGGGAACATTTCACCCCTGATATATAGGACAGGGAACCAGAAGCTAAAACATATGAAGAACGGTTGCAAAAATTGTGCCTAGTTTAATGAAAAGAACAGCTAGGAGTGACATGATAGCAGTGTCCCAATATTTGAGGGGCTGGGCTGCCAAAAAAGAAGAGGGGGTCAACCTATTCTCCAAAGCACCAGAAGGCAAGACAATAAATAATGGATGGAAACTAACCAAGGAGAGAATCTAGAACTAATTTCCTAACAGTGAGAACAATTAAGCAGTGGAACGGTTTGTCTTCAGAAGTTGTGATTGCTCCATCTCTGGAGGCTTTTTAAGAAGAGACTGGACAGCCACTTGCCTGAAATGGTATAGACTCTCATGCCTGAGCAGGGGCTTGGACTAGAAGACATCCAAAGGCCTGTTATATTGTGCAAGATCTCATCTGCTAGCAGGTCTTGTTGAGTATCATCATCCCTTGTGCCTGGTCCCATGTTGTTTCTCTTCATCCTCAAAAGAGGAGACCCAGATCAGAGGTGGGTTTTAACAGGTTCTGACCAGTTCTGGAGAACCGGTCCGGTAGCGGAAATTTTGAGTAGTTCAGAGAACCGGTAGTAAAAAGTCTGACTGCCTCTGCCCCCATCTATTCTCTGCCTCCAAAGTCCCAGCTGATCAGGAAGAAATTGGGATTTTGCAGTAACTTTCCCCTGGAGTGGGGAGGGAATGGAGATTTTACAGAATCCTTCCCCTGCCGCACCCACCAAACCATGCCCACCAAGCCATACCACATCCACCAAGCCACACCCACAACCGGTAGTAAAAATTTTTGAAACCCACCACTGACCCAGATGCTATTTGAGAGAAACTCTGGACAGTCCCTGTTTGGATAGAAGATCAGAGGAGAGGCAGAGGGCAGTGTCAGATAACACTGAACTCAGCATCTGAGCACAAAGTGCTGAATTGCTTTCTTTCTCCGTCTCTTCTAATAGCCTTGCTTCCTTTTGCTCAGTGTCATTGTTCACGTCTCCTTCAAAGGCTCCAGTTTGAAACACATTATTTATTGAGCAGGCAATTTGGTGCTGATAGGAGTGTGAGAGGCAGGCAGAGGGAGAGATGCTATGGTTCCTGCTCTGCAAAAAAACCTCTCAGTCCTGGTATACCATAGACAAAGAGCAACTCTGGCCTTTCAGCATCTTCATGTTAGACTATCATCTTAATGAGATGTCCCTAAACCATGCTGGATTTTGGATAGTCAATGTTTTCCCCACGCTTCTCATTTGCCAATGTAGGAACAAATCAAAGGTCTTTATTATCACTAAACTAACAGGTCAGGTACCATACAGGAAAACATGGTTACCAATCAGGACACATATCAAAATATTCCTAAAGGGGAAGGGACCAGTTAGCATTTTAAAAGACCACAAAGGAAACAACGCACCCTTGCATGTGCAAAAAAATGTGAGCTCTAACCAAAAACATAATTAAACCAATGAGAAATGGGCACATTGTGCTATGCAGCGTTATAAGACCTGTAATAATTGAAATGCAGATATATTTTCCTAGGGAACTGGTCCAGCCATGATTGCAGAATAAACTTTTCCCTTTTCCTCTTGGCTGCCTCTGTTCATTGTGTGCAGAATTGTTATTCCACAACATCAGGAATAATGTTCGGGAGATGCCAGGGTATCCTTACTCTTCAGTGTTGGCAAACTCTAAATGCCATGGCCAATCCAAGAAGTTTTGCTCCTGAAGGCAAAATGGCAGATACCACAAAATGGGTCCAGACATTACTTCTAAAAGCAGTCATCTTATTTTGGTGCTTGAGATTATAGACCAGTAAGCATTTTGTAGGATTAAAATAACCAGAATAATGCTGTTGTTCCTGTTGTTGACCACAATTGTTTTACGCTGTGCTCACTTCAAATTCTCACATTGAAGTATAGGTAGTCCTCGACTTATAACTACAACTGGGACTAGAATTTCCATTGCTAAGAAAGGTGATTGTTAAGTGACTTGATTTTTTGACATTTTTTTGCTACAGTCGTTAAGCAAAGAGTCCCTTGGGAATTGGGCGGCATAGAAATGCGATAAATTAAATCACTGGTGTTGTTAAGCAAATCATGTGGTTGTTAAGTGAATCTGGCTTCCCCCATTGACTCTGTTTGTAGGAAGTTGGCTGGGAAAGTCACAAATGGCAATCACATGAACCTAGGATGCTACAACCGTCATAAGTACATGCCAAGAACCCAAATTTTGATCACATGACCGTGGGGATGCTATGGTGGTCATAAGTGCAGTTGTAAATCACTTTTGTCAGAACTGTTGTAGCTTTGGTCACTATATTAATGGTTGTAAGGATGAGCTACAGTACGGCAAGATGCAACAAATATCAGTGGTTGATAAGGGCCGAGAGAGACAGTTCCAAGATCACCCAACTGGCCTCCATGGAAAAGGGAGAACTACAACAGTGTTACTCCAGAACTACATTAACCACTACACCATGATGGGTCTCATTAAAATAATAATGAGAATATGCAAAATATCTTCTTGTTCCCTCTCAGATAATCATATTATTACATCTGGTGTAGTGGTGGGTTTCAAAAATGTTCCCTACCGGTTCAGTGGGCGTGGCTAGGTGGGGGGCATATGACTGAGAGGGCATGGCCAACTTGATGTCACTCATGCCCATGCAGTCACATGAAACCCCCCTAGCCATGCTGATAGAAAATGTAGGAAAATTTTTGGAATTTCCATCTATCTACCCCCGCCCTCCCTTCGCCAGTCGTCCCTGTTTCCCCTCCTTTAGCGACCCTGTCCCTGTCCCTAGCCTCGCTTCAGGGGTGGGTTCTAAATTTTTTTTCTGTGAGCGTAGTTTATTTTGTGGCGTGGTTTGATGGTCATTTGACAATTCTTTAGGATTTAGCAGAGATACTGGTCTACCAGGCTTTTAACTGCTTGCAGAGCTGTACCAGTCTACCCATTTGTTCTTGGAGCGTTCCGATCTACCTATTTGTTTTTGGAGGCACCGGTCTACCCACTTGTTTTTTGAGTGCACTGTCTACTACCACACTGCCTTTTAACACTGATCAGCTGTAGGGCGGCCCTTTGAAGCCCCACGGCAAAAGTTTAAACAGTTTTTTTTCCTTCTAGCTGATCAGCTGGGACTCAGGAGGCAGCGAATAGATTGGGAGCGGGGCCAAATAAAAGGTAAGAATAACGCAGGGGCAGGCAGCTCCCGAACAAAGAGAACCGGTTCGGTAATGTCATATCATCACTGCTACCAGCTCGGCCGAACCGGGACGAACCGGGAGGAACCCACTACTGCCTCGCTTCCTCCCCCACCACCGCCTCTTTGTTCGGGCTACTTACCTTCCGCAGCAGCTGATCCAGAGTCCAGATGGCAAATTGACCGGAGTTTTTGGCGGCCCCCAGCCAGTCGCTGCTGCTGGAAAGGAACTGGCAAAGAAGCCCCACAAAGTTGCTCTCAAAGAGGTAGCGGCTGGCTACAGGCCACCGAAAAGTACCAGAGGTCATGGTACACCCCCCCACCCACCCACAGCTGGGCCATTAAGCCGCAAAGGTTGGGGACCACTGATCTGATGCCTATTCTTGAGAGATCACTGCCCTGACTTGACATGTGTTCCAGGGAGTCCTCAATTTATGATCACAATTGAGCCCAAAATTTCTGTTGCTAAGCAAGGCAGTTGTTAAGTGAATTTTGTCCCATTTTACAATCTTTCTTGATGCAGTTGTTAAGTGAATCACTGCAGCTGCTAGCTTGCTTGATTTGTATTCTTCAATAAATAACAAAAACATGATGAAGATACAGTATTTACAGTATCCATCAGAAACCAAAATCTGAGTTTAGGGACCAACTTGGTAGAGGTAGTCCTTAACCATGGTAGACCATGACTGAGCCCAGAATTTATGTTGCTAAGTGAGAAATTTGTTTAGTGAATTTTGCCCCATCATACAATCTTTCTGGCTACATTTGTTAAATGAATCACCGCACTTGTTAAGTTAGTAACAGGGTTGTTAAGTGAATCTGGCTTCCTGCTCTGCCCCAGCTCCAGATTCCCAAGGATTGTGACACACAACAACAGTCCTTATCCAAATTATAACGTACCAAGAATAAACAAAATCCGGCAAAGGTTGGCAACCAGCCCAGAAAACAAGATACGATAAGACACTCATTCTCCAAAATGCTCTATAATAATTACATGTTGTTTCCAGCAAGAAATTACTAAATGCGTGCGACTTAAATAGGCTAAGGGAGTGGCCAATTATCCTCAAATCTTACTCTCGAGGAGACCTCCTCCTCCTGAGTAGTAACTCCTGCCTTTTGGCAGCCCAGCGTGCTCAAGCATTGAGGAGAGGCTCTTCCACTTTGCTCTCTCCACTTGAAGGAGCCTCTGGAGGTTCTGAAGGCCCTGGCTGAGTCTCTGCCTCTGGCACAACATACTCTTCAGCCTCGTTATCCGACATGGGCGCCGGCTGTACAGGCTGCTGGCGTGACCCCATACCAGCCTCCTCATCGTCGGGATCAGCCACGATCCGCACAGGCCGCTGGCGGGCCACAACACTTCCCCATTGACAGTTGTTAAGTTAGCAACATGGTTATTAAGTAGATCTGGCTTTCCTATTGACTTTACTTGTTAGAAAATCACAAAAAGATGATCATATGACCCTGGGACTGTCATAAATATGCGTCAGTTGCCAAGCATCTGAATTTTGATTACATGACCATGGGGATGCTGCAATGGTCATAAGTGTGAAAAGCAAACCATTGTTCGGTATGAAAAACAAACTGTTTGAAATTACTACAGTACTGAAAAAAGTGACATGAGTTATAAGTCACTTTTTTCAGTGTTGTTGGAACTTTGAACAGTCAATAAATGAACTGTTGTAAGTTGAGGACTACCTGTTTTAACTCTAGCAAACTCCTTGATAAACATTTTGTTAGTCCCAGCAACTGGTTTAGAGATTTCTTTGCTCCTGTATCTTCAGGACAAATGGTTCTATCACACCTTTTTGCAAATATGAACGGATATGCCTGCCTATGAACATCAAGGTATCATGCTGTGGACAGCTTGCCATGTCATGAGGCTCAATAGGAATAAGGGACAACAGATGGCAGGACAACTGAAATTTTCTAACATGATTTTGCCTAAAGAATACCTCCACCAAATAAACAGGCGTTGGACCAGTGCTTTCCAGCATTTCTCAGGAAAGTCTAAAACATGTAACTCTTAACTTTAGGGAGAAAAAAAAATCTGAATAGAAATTTGAATTTGAAACCAATAAAAGATAATACTTGTAGCTCAGAGTTAAAATGAGGGGTCCTTGGTGCTCCCTTAAATGTTACCTAGTTTGCGTAATAAAATATCTGCAAGAAAACAACCAAGCTCAGAACTCAGTAAGGACCCCTCAAAAAATGGATATATGCCAGTGGTGGGTTTCCCCCAGTTTGGACCAGTTCGCAAGAACTGGTAGTAAAATCAGCAGGAGGCCCGGACTTCCGGTTTGCTTCTTGCCGCCGCTAGACGATCCCTTGGGATCGCCGCCCCATTGCCTGTAAAGAGCCGCCTTTACAACTGAAAGGCGGCTTGAAAAAACTCCATTTCCATGTGGAAATGGAGATAGAGCCGGCGGGGGCAGGTAGAGCTCTCTGCCTAGCCCCAAAAGTTTTTTTTTTACTTTTGGGGATGAAGCAGATGAGGCTCCCTATTTCCCTCGCCGTCGCTCTGGGCTTTGGGAGACCTCTGCTTATGCAGAGCTAGGCGACAAGATCAAGCCTACAAAAACTAACAGAACAATTAAAAAGGATTTGAGCTGGACCTGTGACCCTGAATTGCAAGTATTTCATCTATTTTATAACAATTATTGAAGAAGGAAAAGGAAAAGGAGAAAAAGAATTTTTAAAAATGGCGACTGCCGAGGCTTGAGAAGGGGCTGAAAGGGAGAGTCCTTCCGTTTTCTATTAAGATACAAAGTAGCGGAATAAATACTTCTGGCTACAATTGAAGATAAAGCTCTACTTTTGTGTTTTGTTCTTCCTGGAGATCTGATATTGATCTTGGTTGGAAAGAAGTTTTTTTTTCTTCTTTGCCTCTCTTTTCTTTTTTTAAAAATAGTTTGTCTGTGTGGAAATATGGCATTAAAGCTTGCAAAGCCAGACAAACAAGCAGTGGGGGGGGGATTCCCCCATTAATAAATTACGTGAACAAGTTCTAAATCTCCAGTCTCAGAAAACTGATTTTAATATAATTGAATTTCTCTTGGAGGAGATTGTAAGAAAGGATGAGATTGTGAATCAGAACTTTGAAAAATTTAAGCAGGAAATTAAAGAATTAGTGCAATCAAAGTTTGATATTTTGGACCGAAAGATTATAAAAATGGCTAATGGTTTTGCAGAATTTATGTTCAAGTTGGATGCAAATACTAACTTATTAGAGTCTAAAGTGGAAGAAATTGAGGACAATTTGGATAATAGAATACAAAAAATTGAAAACGATTTGACAAACACTCAAGACAATAGCTCAGAAGAAAAACCTAAAATGGAGGCTGATCAAAAGACTTGTAATGCAGAAAACATACAACAACGGATTGAAAGAGAAGTTTTAATGATGCAATATAATTTTACTGAATATGCAATTAGACTCAGAGGACTGCAGGAAAATGACAGAGATGATTTAAGGAAAATATCTTCTGAAATTCTGGCTGGGATCTTAAAGGTTCAACCTGAGGAAGTATTTTGTAGGATTGACAGAGTTTATAGAATAAATTCCTGGATTGCAAAGCAAAGGCAATTGCCTAGAGATGTGGTGATTTATTTTACAGATAAAGATATAAGAAATAATATTGTGCAAAATTCTTTTAATTCTACTTTGCAATTGTTTGGAAGAAAGATTTGGATTTACAAAGAGCTCCCGCCTAAGATGTTATCGGAAAGGAAGAAATTTGGTTTTCTGGTGACTGAGCTAAAAAAAAGAAATATTCTATTCAGGTGGGACGCTCCAGTTGGTATAATATTGAGATATCAAGGAGAAAGATACCAACTAAATACTGTTGAAAAAGCGGAATAATTTTATCAAAAAATCTTGAAAATGAACTTAACATCTTTAGGCACAATACAGGATAAGCAGAAGGAATTGGAAATAAAGGGAGAACATTGAATTATAGAGGCTGCTGTGGACAAACTGCCTTTGGATTCTTTAGACACCTCAGCTGGATTATCTACAAATACGAGAGAAGTGGCATCGGACTCTAACGTGATGATTCATCAAGTCACAGACAAGTATGGAAACCAATTAGCTGATACACAATTGATAAAAAAGAAATATGAGACACAAAAGCAAAACCAACAAGATCAAGTTATAAAGCAGAATGAAAACCGATCAGTTGATATACAACTTGTAGAAAGGAAACCAGGATGGAGATCAAACCCACAAAAAGAAAAGAAAAAAAGAAATAGGTCTCACAAAAATAGAAATTTCTAAATTAAGCAACAGTGAAGCCAGTTATTTTTAAAAAATGAATGAATATATGAAAAGATAGTGGAGGCGAAGTATTGGTTAATATTATCCTGAGGAGAGTGACAGACCTCTGCAATGCCGTAATTTTGGGATGTGAAAAGAGCCTTAAATTGTTGGATTTGAATTATCTATTTTGGATTTCTTTCTTTTATTGATAAATATATTATAATTATCTTGAGCTATAAGGCAAGAGAGCTACGCTGGGGCACACAGAAGATCTGGTTGTTACCCATTAGGATGATGGGAATTAATAATCCTGATGAAAGCCACAATTACAACTATATGGAATATAATCATAATGTCACTCGGGTGATTGTTTTTTTCTTTTATATATATATGAGGATATTCATTACTGATGGGGGCAGATGATGATTGAGGATTTTGAACAAACTGTTGCACCAGGATGCTATCTTACCCTAATATGGATGATGGACTCAACAATCCAGTGGAAAGACATCAAAGAAGATATTATATGGATTATAAATTTAAAGTCATTGACTTTTTTTATATAACGGAATATATATATATATATATATATATATATATATATATGTAGGTCTTTGGTTATTCGGGTCTTCTCCCACGTAAAATTGGAAGTGTCTTGGCGACGTTTCGACGAAGTCTCATTCGTCATCTTCAGGCTGGTGTTCTCGGCTTCGTGCTTCCAGGAGCAATTTTTTTACCATAAATCCTTGCTCCTGGAAGCACGAAGCCGAGAACACCAGCCTGAAGATGACGAATGAGACTTCGTCGAAACGTCGCCAAGACACTTCCAATTTTACGTGGGAGAAGACCCGAATAACCAAAGACCTACATACAAACACCCGCGAAAACCTGAGAAAACATATATATATATATATATATATATATATATATATATATATATATATATATATATATATATATATATATATATATATTAGCAGAGTGGGCAGTGGATTAAAGATATTAAGAATTGTTGTGTATGGCAATTTTGTAGGAAAGTGGGTGGAAATAGGTTAGTTTACTGATTGTTTAGTTTAAGAAAAGGGATGTTTAAGTGATATATTTAGGGGAGTGGAGCAAATGGATAGAGTTGAATAAATGTTAAATTAGGATTTATGGGGTAGGCTGCTTTGAAATGTTATATTAATATACACAAAAGATTAAATGTTAAAGTAGGATTTATTATATAGTTTTAAAGTGGAAGGTTGTTTTGAAATGTTGTATTAATATACAGATATAAGTATGGAGGAGGAGAAAAAGGGCAGATTATTGCTAAATTGGGATTTACAATAATATTATAAGTTATAAATTAGAAGTTATACAATGTTACAGTAGAATGTTATTTTGAAATGTATGGTAAAAGGGGGAAGTAACAATATTAATAATATTATTAGCAAGTAAGGGTCAGTATTTAGAGGAGGGAGTAAGGAGATGGTAAAATATTATATAATCTGTTATGAATTAGGTCTTTGTTGTGAAGAAGTCACAGGGGGGGATGGGTGGTGAGGGGGGGTTAGGGTGGAGGGGGGGAGAAAAATGGGGGGGGGGAATTTGTATTCAAAAACTTTTTCAATAAAAATAAATAAATAAATAAAATCAGCAGGAGGCCCCGCCCACTGCCCCGGATGTCATCATCAGTGATCTGTACATGCACAGAAGGCGCACAGGCTCACTTCGCTCGCACACACGATCCAATGGTGGGTTGCCCCCGGTTCACACCGGTTCTATAGAACCGGTAGTAAAACTGGCGAGAGGCTCCGCCCACCGAACCCGATGTCATCAAAATGCTTCTGCGCATGCACAGAAGAGCGCGCACATGAGCAAGCGAAGCGGCCGCGCATGCGTGGCCCCGTTACAAACCGGTAATAAAGATAAATAGAACCCACCCCTGGCGCGATCCCATTGCGAACTGGTAGTAAAGATAAGTAGAATCCACCCCCGAGGTATGCCATAGTATACAGATAGTCCTCAACTTCTAACCATTTGTTTAGTGACTGTTTGAAGTCACAATGGCACTGAAAAAAATGACTTACGATGGGTTTTCACACGACCATTGTAGCATCCCCATGGTCACATGAATAAAATTTGAGTGCTTGGCAACCAGCATGAATTTATGATAATTGCACTGTTCTGGGATTATGTGATTACATTTGTAATCTAGCCAGCTTCTGAGAAGTAAACTCAATCAGCAAAGTCAAATTTGCTTAATGACTACATGATTTATTTAACAACTGCAGTGATTCGCTTAACAACTATAGCATAAAAGACCCTAAAATCAGGCAAAACTCACTTACCAACTGTCTTGTTTAGCAGTGAAAATTGTGGGTTGAGTTGTGGTCGTAAACTGAGGACTACCTATATACAGTGTGAAGAAAACAAATGGAGAATTGTTCACCTTCTCCGAATACTAATGGTGGGAAATTCTCATCAGATGAACAGGCAAAGAATTTAAATACACAGACAGTTAAGAATTGACAGATAAGGCCAGCAACTTAGATGAGATAATATTAGACAGATTTGGTCTAAAATTCTGCTTGCTAATATTATCACTTTTCCTAGGGTTTAAAAGGAATGCTTCTGCTCATTATTGCTGTAATGGATTCTGAATATTTCCCTCAAGGGCATCTGCATGGTTCTGTACACTGCATTTTCTCTGCTTCTTGCAGTCTTAAGTGTTCCTTATTTTTTATGACCTCTTTCTTTGCAATCATATTTTTATATTTGTGCACAGATGATTGAGGTTCCTTGGCTGGTTCAGACGTTCCCAATATACTGTACAACCTCTCAGACAGAAGGCAAACCAACAATCAATTCTTTCACGAGGAAGAGATGCTGTTGGTCACTTAAGGATAGAATCCCCTGATCACTTCCTCTCCTAAGGATACAAAAAATTGTTTGTTTCTTTTAAAGGGGGATTGAGAACAGAGGTCCTTGATTTATGACAACAATTGAGCTCAAAATTTATGTTGCTAAGTGAGACATTTATTAAGTGAATTTTGCCCTATTTTACGACCCTTCTTGCCACAGTTGTTAAGTGAATCACTGCAGCTGCTAAATTAGGTTGTAAGTGAATCTGGTTTCCCCATTCACTTTGCTGATTAAAAGATCACAAAAGATGCTAACATAACCCTGAGACACTGCAGCCATCATAAATGTGAACTAGTTCCAAGCATCCGAATTTTGATCATATGACCATGAGGAATGCTGCAACGGTCATAAGTGTGAAAAATGATCATCAGACCAGTCACTTTTTTCAGCGCTATGGTAACTTCAAACAGTCGTTAAATTTCAGGCAAATTTCAGGGGCATAATAATATTTGCTGCTCTTAAACATTTTGTGGTGGTAGTGATAGTGTGTTGTGTTTCTTTACTAAGACTTTGGAATGTTGAAATTCTAAGTGTAGCACCATCTTGTGGCACGCCCAAACCATTACTATATGTTATCTCTTCACTTCTTTTTTTTTTTACCCATAGTTGAATGTTATCTCCTTCAACATGAAATAATTACAGATTGGGTATTTAAAGTTAAAACAAGGATTTTTTTTTAAAAAAGAAATATTTTCTTTTTAAAAAAATAACGTTTTATTTTGTTTATCTCTTGTGAAACTAGTTATAGTCCAAGATAGAGATGCACAATCTAATCTTGTAACTATATAGTTCAGAATATTGTGAAAATTATTCTTTTTAAAAAATAATAATAAAAAGCCCTTAATCACTGGCAACATGAATAATAACAACCTTATCTCTCTTACATTCTGAAATTAGGGGGGAAATGTCAAGTATTGCACCCCCATAATAGGAATGACCACATCACTATAGGTAATTCTTGCTTAACAACGGCCTTGTTTAGCAACCGTTTTAAGTTACAAAGGTGAAAAAAAAAAAACCAGCTTTCCAACCAATCATACATTCATGATAGTCTGAGCATCCTGTGGTCACACAATTGCCATTTGTGTACTTTCCAACCAGCAACAAGCAGAGTTACCACAGAAGGAAGAAGTAAACTTGTAAGGTGCTGTGACATGATGTTTTGCTTGACAACATAGAGACTCACTTAATGACTAAATAGGAAGTGATACCATAAATCTGTTGTGATCAGTGACTCCAACGCTTAGTCATGGAGTTACCAGTTCCAATTGTGGTCACTAAGTGAAGACTACCTGTAATGCTAAACTGGAAGTACGGGCAGAATGTGACTACCCCGAGGGCTTCTGGGAAAGGAGGCTGAGACCTCAGACTCAGCTATGCTGCTATAACAAGGTACGGTAATTTTCTCTCAACTTTTTTGCAGTAATCATTCTCTTGCATGCAATTTTTCCTCATCTACGGCCTCTTTTCTTTTCGAAGATCCTTTTTATGCTTTCCAACTTATCAGAAGTTGGACAGAAATTTTGTAAAATGGCTCAGGACTCTGCTCACGCACTTTTATAGCTGCTTGTCTATCCTTTTGTCAAAATAAAACTCTCTAACATCCTAACGGAAGGGGCCAAATTTCACGTAATAGGTGAAGACTACAAAATAAATATAGAGCTTAAAAATGATCTGCATTCATCTAGAGAGCTCTGGAAAAATATTTCAGAAAAACATCCCCCCTACGCCCCTCTGGGATATGTAATGCTGTTAATTGTCCTAAGTCCTCCCACTCTTCTTTATAATCACACGACCCCCGCAAAGAGAGCATACGCAGCCCACCCAGTGCTTCCTGGTGCTCACCTAGAAACCCATATAACTACAACACCAGGGGAGACTTATATGCACACATATGTACATGCATACGTATAACACATAATGTATATGGAAACAACATAGGTATACACACAAATCATCCTTGGAAAAAGAATGCATGTATACATAGACACAAACAGACAACTATCTGAGTAACAGAGATTTTCGTTACACAGAAGAAAATAAAGAGGCTTCCTTCCTATTAGAATTCCAGCAGAGAAATTGCTGTGACCTAGAGCAGAGATGGCTAACCTTTTTGCCATTGTGTGCCAAAAGTAGGGGGAGCACGGGGAGGTCACCCATGTGTGTGCCCACACCCATAATTCAATGTTCCCCACCCCTGCACATGCACCCCCCACCCCCCGCTTTTAACACGTGATGGCACGGTAGGCCCGTTTTTCACCCTCCCCAGGTTCCAGAGGCTTTCTAGGAGCCTGGGGAGGGCAAAAACGGCTTTCCCCATCCCCCCGGAGGCCGGAAACAGCCCATTTCCCAACTTCCGGTGGGACCAGAAGGCCCAAAAATCAGCTGACCGGTGCATGCATGCGCGCTGGAGCTGAGCTATGGCAATGCTTGTGTGCCCACTGATATGGCTCCATGTGCCACCTGTGGCACCCATGCCATAAGTTTGCCATCATGGAAGGGATATAGGGAAAGCTCTTCCAAGCTGCAGAGAATATAGAATTATAAAGAACTAAACCTGTGATATATTGGGTCATTGTTTCAGAGATATTTTCCTTAATAAGCAGAGATACAGAATGAGCACAAGTAGGCAAAAAAGCAGTGGGGTCAGGAACAGCTTCTGACTTCCTGCTGGCTTCCCCAGTGCATTTCTTTGTGGGAAGTTGGCAGGCAACATTGGAAACCAAACTACCTTCTTCCCTTCTTCCCTCCCTCCCTTCCCCTTCCCATAAACTTCCATTTTAGTTTGGTTCCTTCACCCAGAATTATGAGGCCAAATAAAAGATTGTTTTTCCTATCCTTCCCACCCTACTATTGAATCCCTCTTCCCTCCGATTCTTGTTTTCCCCAATTTTAGCCAGTGTTTCTCCCAGGTATGGCCTTATTCCTTGGAAAACACCATCTAGTTTAGGATTCCAGTGAATTGTTGAGGCCCTTTGGCAGAACCTCGATCTGAATCCCTCCCTCCCTGGATAATTTATTGATTACATCACCTTTTAATAATCCTCTCATACTTAACAAAATGGGAAATGGACATTGGGAAAAGATTACATTTTTTCCTTCCTTACGCAGTCTATGATCAAATATGAGAAAAATGGGGCATTTTGGCTAACCATCATAATTACTTAAAAAAATATTGTAACACCTTGAAAACTAAGAAAAAAAATTATGATCCCATAAATTGTCATGGCTCACAATCCATCAGATCTATATAACTGATGAGATGGACTATGAGCCAGAAAACATTTTTGATAATAAAAGTGTTACCCTGCAATAAAATTATATTTTTAATGTAATGGATCATCCAAAAAGTAGGAACAAATTGAATTTAAATTCAGTATTTATTTATTTAATTTGATTTGATTTGTATGCTGCCCTATCTCCATAGGACTCAGGGCGGTTCACAACAATTAAAATCAAACCAGATTAAAAAAAAATGCCTTAAACTTTCTTGACCCAAATGCTCTTTGGACTAGAACCTCCCAAATTTTCAGCCAGCATGGTCAATGGGACTTGAATTCAAGTCCCAATAGACTTGAAAGGCATCAGGTGGAGCAGCTGTCCTCTGCTAAATCAGCCAGCTCAGGGGTGAAATCCAGCAGGTTCTGAAGGTTCTGGAGAACAGGTAGCAAAAATTTTGAGCAGTTCGGAGAATCGGCAGCAGAAATTTTGAGTAGTTTGGAGAACTGGCAAATACCACCTCTGGCTGGCCCCAGAGTGGGATGGGAATGGAGATTTTGCAATATCCTTCCCCCAGGAGTGGGGAAGGAATGGGGATTTTGCAGTATCCTTCCCCTGGAGTGGGGTGGGAATGGAGATTTTGCAGTTTCTTTCCCCTGCCATACCTACCAAGCCACGCCCACCAAGCCACGCCCACAGAACCGGTAGTAAAAAAAATGGATTTCACCACTGAGCCAGCTGCTCCATGCAGCTGTTCAACCTTGGGCTGATAAAATGTTTGGTTTCGAGGCTCTTTCCTACCACCTTGTACAAATCCATTTTAAACTAAGAAGCTGGTGATGCTGGGAAGTGAAACTTTCTGACACGCAAGACAGATCTTGAAACATAGAATTGATGGGAAAGAAAACAATAGGAGCAGAGAAAGCCAGGTGATCACTGATCCACCGTAGCTCAGAACTCTCTATGAAACACAGCAAACATTCTTTAAAATCTGGGACAGAGATCTTAAGAAATCAAAGAAATCCCCCAATCCCCCCCAGTTTGAGGCCACACTTTCTCGTATTTCTACTTCAGAACATCGAGTAGCAGATGGTTGCTGGAGCTTTTTAGAGCTGGCTTCCAAGCCATGTTGACAGCCTTCCTTCGCCATCTGGTGGCTGAGTGTCCTACTGGCATTAGGATGAGATGCCTTTGCCTCTATTTGTTAGACACCCTGCCATGCTGTGTTCGTTCTGAAGGCCAGATGGACTGGTGGAAAATATTCCCTTCAAACAAAGCTATATACCCAGGCTTTTAGCTGCTCTGTGCCCAGGCAGTTGATGAGGGATTTTAACAACAAACAGAGCTGCTAGTTTCTTTCTGATGATATACAGGCAGCAAGAAGAATGGATCTTTCTCTAGGGATCCCTTTTGCTGTTTATTAATGTGCTCAGCTAAGGCATAATTCAGAGAAGCAAGTGTGGAAATAACCCTCAGTATATTTAGTAATAAACCTTTCCCCCGCCAACTCCCCCACTATTTCTAAAAATGCAAATCTGCAATAAAAGTCAGATACAGATGCAGCTGCTGACATTACAAAACAGGCAGATAAGCATCTACACATGCTTTGCAACCCATTACATATCCATACTTATTTCTGTTTGTTTTAAGAAAATGAAGCAAAGGGGAAAAAATGAAGAGACATAATTGAGTAAAGGAAAAAGCCTTCATATTTGTTGCTGGCTTGCTCTATTCTATTCAGTAAATGAAGAAAACATGATGAAAATAGGGTATTTCCAATATGACCTGATCCATTAGAAAGCAAAATCTGAGCTTAGGGACCAACTCAGTAGAGATAGTCCTTGACTTACGATCACAACGGAGTTCAAAATTTCCATTGTTAAGTGAGACATTTATTAAATGAATTTTGCCCCATTTCACGATCCTTCTTGCTCCATTTGTTAAGTGAATCACTGCAGTTCTTAAGGTAGTAACAAAGTTGTTAAGTGAATCTGGCTTTCTCATTGAACTTGGCTTGTCAGAAGGTTGTAAAAGGGGATCATGTGACCCTGGGACACTGCAACTGTCATAAATATGAGTCAGTCGCCAAGCATCTGAATTTTGATAACGTGACCATGGGAGATGCTACAATGGTGGTGTAAAAAATGATCATAGTAACTCATTTTTTTTCAATGCTGTTGTAACTTGGAACAGTCAGTAAACGAACTGTTGTAAGTCGAGGACTTCCTGTACATTATCTACCTCTGTCTGCTGCCACTTTGACTAGGCCTCAGGGACTCAAGAGGGAACCCATGGAGAAGACACCCAGCCACACCTTTTCCTTCTTCAGGTGCAGTGGTTCCCCTAACTGGTTTCATTGGTTCTCCTGGATCTGGAGGTTGAGCATCTTGCTTTCCATCAGGGCAGCAGCAGAACAAGAAAGCAGCATTAGTTGGCCAAGGAGATGCATTTGTGATTGTCAGCCCAACAAACCAGACCAGGCTAAGAAACCAATGCCATATAGGTCAGGGCTACTTTTGTTGTAACAGTTATAGTAACAAAATTTTGCAAATCTGAATGCGCATCCCTCTCCCTCCCTTTTGTCTTTGGGTGAACTAGGGGAGAATTGTCTGAGATATTTCCTTGAGTTGTTTTTTTGGCCTGGGCTCAAACTCCTCTTATCTCTCACTGTGGCCACGATAACATCTTTTCCTTCTGTACTTCAAGGCCATTCCCTATGCCCTGTACAGGTATTGATAGCAGCAGCATCACCATTCATAAATTCTTGTGATACAGATACTTTTACATTGGAATTTATATCTTTTTACCTGATTTTTGTTTTTTAGACCTAACTAAATGACTTTGGGAAAGATTGTTCGTGACATGTTCTAGATCAGTGTTTCTCAACCTTGGAAGCTTGAAGATGGGTGGACTTCAACTCCCATAATCTCCCAGCCAGTGCTGCTGGCTGGGGGATTCTGGGATTTGAAGTCCACCCATCTTCAAGCTACCAAGGTTGAGAAACACTGTTCTAGATGGAAAGGGAACAATGAGACACAATTGCCTACTATGTGAAACAGATGTAAGCAGTGGTGAAATCCAAATTTTTTTACTACCGGTTCTGTGGGCATGGCTTGGTGGGCATGGTGTGGCTTGGTGGGCGTGACAGGGGAAGGATACTGCAAAATCTCCATTCCCATTCCCATCCCATTCCAGGGGAAGGATACTGCAAAATCCCCATTCCCTCCCCACTCTTGGGGGAAGGATATTGCAAAATCTCCATTCCCACCCCACTCTGGGGCCAGACAGAGGTGATATTTGCCGGTTCTCCGAACTACTCAAAATTTCTGCTACTGGTTCTCCAGAACCTGTCGGATTTCACTCCTGGATGTAAGTCAACATCAGGATACTAGATACTGGTAGTCCTTGACATACAACCACAATTGTGCCCAAAATTTTTGTTGCTAAGTGAGACATTTGTTGAATTTTGCCCATTTTATGACCTTTCTTGCTACATTTGTTAAGTGAATCGCCGAAGTTGTTAAGCTAGTAACACAGTTGTTAGATGGATCTGGCTTTTCCTTTGACTTTGCTCATCAGAAGGTGGCAAAAGATGATCATATGACCCTGGAACACTGCAACCGTCATAAATGTGAGTCAGTTCCCAAGCATCTTAATTTTGATCACGTGACCATGGGGATGCTGCAATGGTCATAAGGGTGGAAAATGGTCATGTCATTTTTTAAAATGCCGTTGTAACTTCAAACGGTCTCTAAATGAACTGTTGTAAGTTGAGGCCTACCTGTACTTTACTATGCAGCAGTGTTTCTCAACCTGGGCAGCTTTAAGAGGAGTGGACTTCAATTCCCAGAATTCCCCAGATAACTCTGCTCCCAGAATTCTTATGACCACAACGGAGTCAAAATTTCCATTGCTGAGCAAAAGTTAAGTGAGTTTTGCCCCTATTTCTTGTCACAGTTGTTAAGTATTTGTATTTGCAGGACCGCCTTCTGCCGCCGATAGCCTCCAACTGACCAGTACGCTCCCACAGAGAGGGACTCCTCAGGGTGCCGTCAGCCAGGCAATGTTGGCTGGCGACCCCCAGGGGGAGGGCCTTCTCTGTGGCAGCTCCTGCCCTCTGGAACGATTTCCCCCGGAGATAAGAAGGATATCGGATCTCCGGGTCTTTCGCCGTGCCCTGAAAACTTTTCTTTTCCATCAAGCAGGGCTGGCGTGAAACCCCCCCCCCCTTTTTTTTTTAGTTTTTTAGTTTTTAGCTTTTTAGCTTTTAATCTGTCAATGGGTTTTAATTCGAATTGTTTTAAATTTCGGCCAAAGTATGTAATTCTTTTAATAATTTTAAATTTTGTATTGGTGTGTGTTTTAGTTCTGGCTGTGCACCGCCCTGAGTCCACTAGGAGAAAGGCGGTATACAAATCGAATTAAATAAATAAATAAATAATAAGTGAATCACCCAGTCATTAAGCGAATCTTGCTTCCCCCATTGAGTTTACTTATCGGATCTTGCTTCCCCCATTGAGTTTGCTTGTCAGAAGCCAGCTGGGAAGGTTACAAATCATGATCACATACCCCAGGATAGTACAACTATCATAAATACCTGCCAACTGCCAAACACCCACATATTGATCATGTGACATGTGGATGCTGCTGCTGTCATGAAAACTGGTCATAAGTCACTTGTTTCAGTGCCACTGAACTTCAGGCACTAAATGAATGGTTGTTAGTAGAGGACTACCTGTACACTTTCCAAAATGTGCTTGCCACAGCTTCCTTCTAACACATTATAGGAAATCAAACTGGTAGCTTGAAACCACTCATTGATGCATGAACATAAAGTAAACTTTCCTTTGTAAAGTCACCCAGGTCCATTGTACTCAAGTTCATTCATAATTCAGACTTGACGGTAACCATATTGTCCTGATTGAAGAGATTAAAGAACCGTAGCTCCAAGCACAGATGATACATGTAGTGATCAATCAGAGGCACATGTTGGAACATATTCCTGATAGACTTGTGTTAGCTATTTGCTTTTTCAAACATGAAATGCTCTAAAATGTTGAAATGCTCTAAAATATTCACCCATTGTGCTGTTAGGTTTGCTTAACCACCCTTTATTGAGTAGATGTAATTGGCTCAGTTGACATGCTAAATGCTGGAAAGGGAAGAAAATGGCTGGATCTGGAGTTCATCTGCCATCAGCCGCAACAGCAGAGCTCCTATTCAGCTGTTGGGAAGTGATGCAGGATTACTTTGTGTGGCAAATTATAGTAAGAGGGGAGCGGTGGTGGTGATTTTTCTTGGACCTGAAGTTCCACTGAATGAGTGCGCTGGACAAGCAAACTGCTTAGGAAGTGATTGATTAAATCTGGATATTGGATAGGATTTTGGATATTGGGGAGAGAGATGGCAGAGATCAGAGAATTAACAGAACAACAGAATAACCGAGTTGGAAGGGACCTTGGAGGTCTTCTAGTCCAAACCCCTACTCAGGCAGAAAGCCCTATATACCATTTCAGACAAATGGTTGTCCAATCTCTTTTTAAAAACCTCATGTTGGAGCACCTGCAACTGTCAACTTCGAAATGGACACATGCTGCTGCAGCCATCTTTTCGTTTCTCAGCTTGCCACACAAAATAGGGATGGGTGGGAGATGTTTGGAAAGTCAGGCCAGACAATAACAACTCATCATCCCATGGGAACCAAGGTCATCTCAACAGGTGCTGGCCAGAGACTTGGAGGAGTTATCTGGGAGACTCCTAATTGGACAGTGGGACCTGTGACAAGGAGGGAGGGGAATATCTATTCTTTAATTATACAAAAACCATGGGAAATAATGAAGGGTTGGTTTTGCTTTCATGAGTGCTGTAATGATGTACTCAATAAAACAATTCTTAAAGAGATCTGATCATCTCGGTGTGCTGGCTTGGTATATCAGTCGCAACCTTGACAACAACTTCTGAAAGCAAGCTATTCCACTGATTAATTGTTGTCACTGTTAGAAAGTTCTCCTTAGTTCTTAGTTGCTTCTCTCCATGAGTAGTTTCCATCTGTTGCTTCTTGTCCTACCCTTCTTGTTCACCCCTTTCGATGGAGTGAAAAAAGACAGGCAACAACATCTCTCTGGTGATGGGCAGGGGGTGTTATGGTGGGAGACAACAGGCAGGTTGTTCTTGAGGAAGATATACAGTAGGTGCTATTTTGTACCAATTCCATCTTGTAGCCTGGTCATCAGATGCTCAGGGCCCCTGGGCTAAGGCTGCTGCTGCTTAATGCTTAATGCCAGGTCAGCCTGTAACAAGGTATTATTCGTCCAATATCTTATCATGAGTTAGAGGTCTGATTTGGCATGTACTACTAACACTTGGATGCCATACGCCCACCTGGTTTACACATGACACCAGCAGGGATAGTCACCAATAGTGTATTAGAGATGGCTTGTAGTTCTTGTGGCTTTCAGAAGTGCTGCTCCACAGTTAATTAGATCTGAGATTTCAATTGTGAAGCAGAGGATGAGATGATTAAACATTGTCCTCAATGCAATGAATATGAGTTTGGGCGAACTCCAGGAAAGAGGAGGACAAGGGAGCCTGGTGTGCTACGGTCCATGACCTCAGGAAGAGTCTAACATGACTTAGTGACTAAACAACAAAAATAACAAAATGTTAAAAATATGTTTCCCTTTCTTTCCCTCTTATACGAGAAAGAATAAAGAAGAGGCAATCTTGAGTTTCTTTTTCATAACTTCCTGGTTTCCTCGGCTGAGTTCATACTTTTCCAAATGGTTGTGGTGTATCTTCTTCAAGCCAATGTGATATTTACCTAGGATACATGTTAAAGCTTCTTGGGCTTTTAAGGGCATTTGGGAAATTCTGGAGAACCTAGTCACAATGCCACAGAAGCCTTAATCACCTTTTAGAGTGAAAAGTGGGCAGGGGCTTTGGATCAGATGGCCCCTGGTCTGCCTCTTTCTGCATACAGGTTCCAGAGGGTGCCCTGGTTCCTGGAGGAAGTCTTGGAGATAAAGCAGCAGAAGTGATGCACAGAGCCTCAGTGGAAAAAGAAGAAACCAAATTTCACCAGAACACAGATCTTGACTTACAATTGGAACCAGAATTTCTGTTAGAAAGCAAGGCAGCTGTTAAATGCATGGCAGCCGATTTTACAAGTCTTTTTGCCACAGTTGTTAAGCAGAATAGAATAACAGAGTTGGAAGGGACCTTGGAGGTCTTCTAATCCAACCCCGTCCAGGCAGAAAACTCTACACCACTTCAGACAAATGGTTATCCAACATCGTCTTAAAAATCTCCAGTGTTGGGAGCATTCACAACTTCTGCAGGCGGATCATTTCAGTTGTTAAGTGAATCACATGGTTGTTAAATGAATCTGGCTTCCCCCACATAATGGTTACAAGTGTGAGTAGGCATTGTAGTTCACTTTCTTCAGTGCTGTTGTAACTTCGTATGGTCCCTAAATGAATGGTTGTAAATTGATGCAATAAGAGCAACATAACATAGTTATTCTTCTACTATTATTACATCCATATATTGCCATCCTGTGGCCCCATTTAAGGTAAATCAGTCTCTTTTAGGGAAAAGTGAGTCAGAAGTTCACCTGAAGGGAGTCAATGAAGATTGTTCATGGATAGCGTCACTCTGATTTGCTTTAATCAGGATTCTAGCTGTAAGGGTCCTGTTAAATTGGTTGAGGTAAAATCTGGGATTGTGCCTGGGAAGAGTTTAAGCCTGTTAGTTTTGAGGAAGTGATTAAAAGTTTCTCAGATCTAAAAAAGGTGCTAGAAGTGCAGAAGCAGATAAATTAACAATGGAACTAAAAGACCGAGGTGAAACGATTTATTACAAGACATGGAATAGATGGTATAACTGGTTGGAGAAAGAATCCAAAATTAATGTATAAATGTATATTAGAGAGGAGCGAAATAGTTATTTGTAATAGATAGGTATAAATTGTAGTGAATATAGAAATTAGTAAGTAATATATAAAATGTATGTGTATATAGTTGGTTAAAAGATAAAATAGACATTATCAAAGATGACGGTATCGGAAAGCTGTAAAAATGTAACAAGGATGTTAAAGATGTAAATGTTGGATAAAAATTATTTATATATTTTAAAAAAAGGTTCTTAGATCTGTGAGTTTGACCAGGTGTTCATCAGAGACATATCCTTCTTGGTTGAGTCAGGCAGGTAGGAGTTGCCAGGTAGCTGGGTTCAAGCAGTGATGAATTCATCCCTGAGGGAGTTCTGCCTGCACTGGAGGAAGTAGCGTTGAACAATTTCTGAAACCTTGGCTGTAACTTCTGGAGAAAATTGATTATTTAAATCCCTTCCTGCTAGATTTCAAGCCTGGGTATAGTACTGAGGCAACAGCGATCAGCCTTATGAGTGACTTATGGTAGGACCAAGATGGTGCATCCATCCTGCTCCTGCTTGGATTTCTTGGCAGCTTCAAAGCCATCGAAAATGATAATCCTTCTGAATTACCTCTGCGGGTTGGGAATGAGACACATATGGCTTTGGTGATTCTCTTTTTTTCTCCAGGACCGTTGCAGCTGTATTGATAGGGTGGAGAGAGAGAAAGATCTACTCTTTGACCTTTGCTCTATGGCATCGGTGGCTTGGTGGACCGGCAAGGGGGGGGAGGGGAGAAAGGATAGTTCTGTGTGAGTGGCGGCTGTGTGAGCGAGTACAGTTCCATTTATGCCAGCAGTGGGTGTGCGCCTGTCGCTTGTGCAAATGGAGCTTCGCGTGTGAGCCCTTGCTGCTCACAGGGCCCAATTCCAAACAGGTTGCATCCCGGTAGTAGGCGGTTGCTCAAGGATTGGGGACCCCTGCTCTATGGGATGCCTCAGGCTTTGTCCCTCTTTCTATCTCTGTCTCTCTCACACACACACACAAACACCTCTTCATGAGGCCTCTAGATAAAGTCATCTGCTGACATAGGCTTAGATAACATCAGCATGAGAGGAAGAATGCCCCAAAGTGTTACCCTCTCAGATGCATGAAATTTGGTTTAGAAGCCACCTACCAGTTTGAGGGCCTCCCGATGACTATATATTATATGATGTCGCCCAAGATGAGGGGAGCTGTGACCTGACACATCTGCGCACGAGCAAAGAATTTTGTGCATCCTTTTGTGATCTGGTATTACATATTCCAACATCTCAGGAGCTTTGGGATGTGAATCAGTCCAGATTCAGTCTTCAAATAGGTATGGGTAGGAATTCTGCCTGTTTTGAGTTCTCGGCTTTATGCTTTCTACCCCTCCCCTTGTGCGCGTGCACACACACACACACACAGAGGCTTTTTCCAAAGCCCCAAGGATTGTGGCTGCTTCTCCATGTGTCTATTAGCTGTTTAGCATTCCATCACGCACTCACTCCCCCCCCCCCATCACGGCTAGGAAACCGGTGCCTTTACCGGCAACTTCAGACCTGCCAGGAACAGCTTAAAGCCCTGACTGCACATGATTAGCTCATAAACACCACCCAAGCCAGGAAGAGAAACACAGCAGAGTGCCAGGATGCCTTGGGTTCCTGGCCAGGAGAGGTAGGAAAAAGCCAGGTTTCCTCCCGATGCCAAGGCCCGTTGAAGATTTCTGATGCATCAATAGCTTTTGGAAGTGGACATCTTGAATGAGTGAGCTGGGGCAGGACTGAGTATTAATAAAATCCAGAAACTCTAACCCCTTCCGGCCCACCCACCTCCCTCTCCTTCTGTTTTCCTAATGGGCACCCTCTTTCTCCCTTGCACATTCAGCTGCAGAAGTAGGGGTATAAATACACTTCAGAGAAATAACCATGATTCTGCATTCAAAAGCATCACTCCATTGTTAAGGCCACGTGTTTCTTTAACTGCACTAGAGACAACACAATATTCATCCACTAATCTTACCCTTCAGATCAGCGTTTCAAACAGAAGTTAGATTCTTTCGTCATTCAAAGTGCTTCATTAACAGGAATCAACAACGGTAATTTGATGCACAAGTACTGCAAATGTGCCAATTCTCCACACAGTTTCAGATTCAACACTGTGTACTGTAGGACGTGAAAGCCAGTGGTTTCGACAGCTAGTGGTTAAGACATCAGGCTAGAAACTGGGAGCCCGGGAATTCTAGTCCCATCTTGGGCACAAAGCCAGGGTGACTTTGAGCCACTCACTTTCTCTCAACCCTAAGGAGGAGGCAATGGCAAGCCACTTTTGAAAAAACTTGCAAAGAAAACTATAGGTACTTATCCAAAGCAGTCTCTAAGAACAGGACACGACTGAACGAAAACAATAACAAAAATTATATTGTATTTACCTGTACCCGTAACAATATAAATATTTTATTTATCAGGGACGTGGTGGCTCAGTGGCTAAGGCGCTGAGCTTGTCAATCGGAAGGTTGGCAGTTCAGTGGTTCGAATCCCTACTGCCGCGTAACGGGGCGAGCTCCTGTTACTTGTCCCAGCGTCTGCCAACCTAGCAGTTCGAAAGCACATAAAAAATGCAAGTAGCAAAATAGGGACCACCTTTGGTGGGAAGGTAACAGCATTCCGTGCACCTTTGGCAGTGAGTCATGCCGGCCACATGACCACGGAGACGTCTTTGGACAGCACTGGCTCTTCAGCTTTGAAATGGAGATGCGCACCGCCCGCTAGAGTCGGGAACGACTAGCACGTATGTGCGAGGGGAACCTTTACCTTTACCTGTACCTATAACAATATAAATATTTAGTTCACTAGAGTAGAGGTCCCCAACCCCATGGCCGCCGACTGGTACCAGGCTGTGTGACCTGTTGGAAACTGGGCTGAGCAAGTGGTGGGCGAGCATGCAAAGCTTCATTTGCACTTGCGCACGAGCGAGGTTGGGCTTCTGAAACCATCCACTCCACCCTTCTCGCCGCCGCTGCTTACTTTCCATGGAGCCAGAAAGGTTGGAAATCACTGTACTAGGGACAATATCCTCCTTCATACTATGAGTGTGATATATCCTCTTAATGGGACTGACTTAGGAGCATGTTCCTCACAGTTCAGGCATGACAAAGAAAGTCTCTTTCAATTCAGGTCCAACTTCTGTTGATTACTTGATTACTAATACTATTGTATTAGTTTCTTCTAAGATGCTTTTTAAAACTTTCCAGTCTCTTAGGATGGAATGTTCTGGGTCCTGATACTTGGTAACCAGCAGGCTTTTTCTGCTGTGGGACTGGTATAGTGGAATCTTCTGCTCCTGGATATGAGGTTGACTTCATCACTTCCAAACTTCCGAAGGCCCCTCAAAACCTGGTTATAACCATGGTGGCACAGTGGTTAGAGTGCAGTACTGCAGGCTACTTCTGCTGACTGCCAGCTGCTTGCAATTTGGCAATTCAAATTTCACCAGGCTCATGGTTGACTCAGCCTTCCATCCTTCCGAGGTGGGTAAAATAAGGGCCCAGATTGTTGGGGGCAATAGGCAGACTCTGCAAACCGCTTAGAGAGGGCTGTAAAGCACTGTAAAGCGGTATATAAGTCTAAGTGCTATTGCTATGCCAGCAGCCCTGGGAATCCCAAGGGATGGGAGAACTCATGAGGTGGCTCCCTTATTATTAACATTCATCTATTATTCTCTCTCCCTATTATAACTTTGCTTTTATCATTTTTAATTTTTGAAAATAATATTATATAATGGTTTTCACTAATAATTGTCTTATTTACTTACTGTTTTTACTGGATTATAGTAAAATGTACTGTTGTATGTAAAATGTTTACTGTTATACGTCACCCAGACTGACTTTCTGTGAGATGAGAAGCCATATAAGTTTGATAGACAGAGAGAGAGAGAGAGAGACAGGGGTGTGTGTGTGTGATAGAATAAGATGATAGAGATAGGTGGGTGGGTAGATAGATAGATAAATAAATGGATGGATGGATCCTTCATCCAGATGTCAATCTTGTCCAACTGCTCAGTTTTACAAAACTAAGCAAAAATGGCTTGGTATTGTTACCAAGTTGTGAAATTAATATGGCATATATAATTTATATCTATATGCTACATGGAAGTCCTTGTATGTATGCATCTCTTCGATATTCATACATAAATTGCATTATTTATTCAGAGTACACAAAGGTATATAGTATTACTCTGACAAAAACACATCTTAACTTGGCTTTTCCCAGACACACCTTTATAATATATGTTTGGAATGCTCATATGTTTTCCATAGTCATGAAAAACCGAATTGATATACAAAAGAAATACAGGTAATCCTCAACTTACAAACGTTCATTTAGCAACCATTTGAAGTTACAACAACACTTTAAAAAAAGTGACATCATGACTGGTCCTCATGCTTATAACAGTTGCAACTTCCCCATGGTCATGTGATCAAAATTCGGATGCCTGGCAACCATTTTAACAAGGGCTGCAGCATCCCGGCGTCCTTTGTGACCTTCCCAGCTGGCTTCTAACAAGCAAAGTCATTAGGGGAACCCAGATCTGCTTAATGACCACAGGATTCACTTAATAACTGCAGTGATTTACTTAACACTGGTAAAAGTGAATATGACTCACTTAACAACAATGCTCGATCAGCAATGGAAATTCTTGTCCTAACTGGGTTTATGCGTAAATATGCTTTTCCTGGCGACGAGATTCTCCAAACGTACGTACTGATTTGATTTTAGAAGGCCTTTTTTTAAACATTTCAGTACAGCTTTTATGAGGATTTCTGTGGTCATACCTTTGGATCAATCTTGACTCCTGGGTATTGCATAGAAACATTATCTTAGCAATACAGGTAGTCCTCAAATTACAATAATTTCTTTAGTGACCTTTTGAAATTACAGCCCTGAAAAAAGTGACTTAAGATCAGTTTTCACCCTTGCAACCATGGCAGCCCCTATGGCCATGTGTTCAAAATTTGGGCGCTTGGCAACTGGCATGTATTTATGATGGTTGCAGTGTCCCGGATCATGTGATAACTTTTTGTGACTTTCCGATGAGCAAAGACAATGGGGAAGCCAGGTTCACTTCACAACCGTGTTCCTAACTTGACATCTGCAGTGATTCACTTAACAACCATGGCAAGGAACGTCGTAAAATGGGGCAAAACTCACTTAACAGCTGCCTTGTTTAGCTTAACAGAAATTCTGGGTTCAATTGTGGTCGTACGTTGAGGACTACTTGTTTTTTGGAAGTGGTTTGCCATTGAATTTTTTTCCCTCTGTGGCCGAGAGAGAATGGCTGACCAAAATTCATATAGTTCATGCTCACTCATGCCTAGGGCAAGATAGGAACTCAGATCTCCCTGCTCGTAATCCAGCCCTTCATCCAAAGGGCACACTGGCTCTTCAAAACTAATGTACAAACTCATAATATAAAAGAGAAAATTTTTAGGCAGGCAATGTCAATCTGTTCTCCATAGGTCTCAAAGTGCAGAAGCCTCCCCCTCCCCCTCCCTTTTGCAGGAAAGTTGATTAGCCATCTGTTGAGTGTGGGCAAAGCTTTTAATCCTGCAGCTATTCCAAAACATTCCCCCTATTTTGGATTTCCACCTATTCTTTTTGCTATTTTGAAATGCTGCCGTTTTTGAGCATTGTCCTATTTATTTTGCTTCAAGTGCGCAGATGTAACACACACACACAAATACACACCCCTTCTCCTATTCAAGTGCATTGATTTCAGCCTTGCTTTACTTTTCAAAGGGTCATCACAGTGGACTGAAATAGCCCAAAGCCATAAAAAGAAGCTGGTGCGGGTGAACTCAGGAGTGAGTTTGCAAATTGTTTATTATGCTTTTCCCATCTGTCTTTTTCAAGCAATTCAAGCTGGGTCTATCTTTACTTTTAGGAGTGTGTGTGTGTGTGTGTGTGTGTGTGTGTGTGTGTAAAACTCAGATCTCCCAAGACTTAGCCAAGCACTACACCATGTTGTGAAGCTCTTACTGTGTATCTCCCCCTCTAACTTCAGAGAATTGAATCAAACCTTCACCCAGCTCTCTAGCTACCCTGTCACACTGCAAAGTAACAGTAATAATGGGAGTGACAGTAGTAATAATACACATGGTATTACTATATACCATTTGCATATGGTAGTTCTAGTAAATATTCAAAGCACTTCATGTTCAGTCTATCCTAACCCTTAAAGCAGCTTCAGGGTAGAAAACCAATGTATTATCTCCATATTCAGGATGGGGCAGACAGGGGCTCAGGCTTTGTCCAAAACCACATCCTGATTAGTTTGCACAACACTCTAGTGTAGTTCACAGGGCTGGCCATCGGGTTGTGAAGTGAACCAGGCGATTCCATGAAGTTGTAGCATGACCGATGTCTTTGCACAGGCTATGGCATGTAAAACAACCCGGATTCAAGGTTTAGCTTAGCGTGTTGTGTGAATCTGGCCCCCACACATCGTGCAAGCAGCTGATCTTCGAATCGAGCCTTTCAGTTGCACAGCTGGGTCGTCCACAAAGCAAAAAGCCGCTGCCTACCACCCAATCCGCGGAGCTCTCTCCACGGAGAATCCATGCATGCGAAGTGCTCCTTTCGTGCACCGATCCAAACTGCCCGCATTCACACCGTGCAAACGCGGGACCCACGGAGGCCCCAGTCACACAAATACACCGCATACACCCATGCGCCCAATACAGACCAAGGCAAACCTCCCCCCTCCCCTTTCGCTCGCACGTCTCTTCCCAAAGTAGGCGACTTAAGAGTGAATTGGGGGGCGGGAGGGGAGAGGGCATCTTGCCATTGGTCGCTTCCTCGACCTTTTTTACGCCCTCCCCCCTCCTCCTTGCACCGAGAGGGTTAAAAAGGAAAGGTGTGCCGCTTCGGGCGAGCGGGGGGGATCTCCCTCCAAAGGCCCGATCACCTTACCCAACCCGTCTTCCACTGCAGAGATAGGCGGAGGCGGGAACCAACTCGCATTCCCCTCCTTCTTACCAACAGTCCCTCACACTTCCAGGAATCACCCAGAGGGGGGGGGGGGAAAGCAGCAGCAGCAAAAGGGGAGGGGGAGGGAGCGCGCGGGGTTGATACAGCCACTTCCTGCCAATCACAGCCCTGTCAGCCACTCCCCAGCGACCAATGAAAGTGGTGACCATTCATAAAAATAAATACTCGGCCACGCTCCCCCCCCCACTTCCCCAACACACACACACACACACACAGGCATCTAGCCTCCCTCCTCCCTGAGAAATGTACATATGTTTTCCATACATATATGCACGCATATATATATATGTGTGTGTGTGTGTGTGTGTACACATACACACAAAGAATATCCAATTGGAGCCGCCGGACGATTATTGCAAACTCTTGGTCACTTTCCCCCCCTGCCCGAGATTTAAGCTTCTCTCTCTCTCTCTCTCCCCCCCTCCTCCTCCCCCCCCCGCACCGAGATAGTAACCGAAGTCTTCGGACACCAGCCCCCCCCGCCCCCCCTCGCCTTCTCCGATTCCTCCGCTAACGGGAAAGGCGCTTCTCGCTTCAGAAACGCGCACGTACGTTCACACGCATTTCCAGGAAACCAGAGAGGGGCCGCGATTCTTTGGCCAAAGGAAATAGATTGGCGCTGTTCTTCCACCTCCTCCTCCTCCTCCTCCTCCTCTTCACTCCCCCACTCTCAGCCCCAGCCCCGTAAACTTCCACCTCTTTCTACTCTTCCCCGTCCGAGCTGGGGAGGCAAAAGCTCCGTCCGAGACCATCCCGACGCGCGGTCCGCTTTCGCCCACCTCCATCCTCCCGCCGCCGCTGCCGCTCGAAAGATGGGGGAAAGGGGCGATCGCGCCGGACTCGCTTCCCGCAGCCCAGCCTGCAAAGCCGAGTCCGTGTTTTAAATCGATTTCTTTGCTCGCCCCCTTTCGTTCTCCCCGCTCCCCGGAGAAACCCAGGCACCGCTCGGCTCTCCTCGATAACAAAGGTAAGTTTAGCAAAACTCTTAGGGCTTTCGGAGCGAGTGCGGGGGATGTTGTTTCCCTAGCTGGAGGGGGGAGGGGGTTGTGGGCTGGGGGCTGCGAAAGTTGAGAAGAAGAAGAAACCTGTTCCAGCCACTCTTAAGCAAGATATGGGCTCCCGGACTCTCAGGGCTGGTAGCGGAGTATGGTAAACTCTTCCGATGCTGGTTTATTTGGAGGGTAAATCGAGGAGGGAAGCCCCAGTCTCGCTTTGGCGCTTAATTTTGTTTTTTTTAGGATGGGAGAGGCTGGAAGGTTGCCGAATAAGAATAATAACTCGACAATCAGATACAATATGAACTTGGAATCTGGCAAAATTCAAATTAACGTCCCAGCGATTAAGTCCCGCGAAGCTTAAACTGCTTTATAAAAGATTAGGAATGCCACAATGCAAAATAGCCAACTTTTCGTGTTTGACGCCCTCTCAACTTTTAAACCTAACAGCATGCATGGCTAGGAATACCCGAGTGTGTCTTTCTCTTTGTGTAGTGAAAAATAGCTGCATTTTACATAGATTTCATGCAAGTGGGTTTGCTTCCAATACCAGAGGAAACCTGTAATAAAGTTTTGTTTACTAGCCATGATTTTCCCATTTCTTTCATTAATCTGTAACTATTCACTAGCAGTCTCCTCTTTCTTCGTTCTATTTCTCATCTGCAGTTATGAGAAAAGAATAAAAACCAACAACAAAAATCAAGCAATTCGTAGAACATCATTTAGCCTGGAGAATTACTTGAGTTTCCATCCCTTGCAGCTGCAGCTGTGAAGATTTGTGGAGGAAGCTGCTGATTGATTTTTGTGCAGATAAGCACAATTTAAAGTAGAGGATCCTTTAAAAGTGCCTAAAAGGAGAAAATATTTCATATGTAACTGGAGAATTAATCATTCAATTAATCAACTCTGTTTAAGTAAAAGGAAAATGAAAGCAAATTTAGTGAGGTTTGATACAAGTAGTTCTTGACTTAAGGACCACAGTTGAGCTCAAAATTTCCATTGCTAAGCAAGACAGTTGTTAAGTGAATTTTGCTCCATTTTATGATCTTTCTTGCCACAGTTGTTAAGTGAACCATTGCAGTTGTTAAGTGAATAACATGGTAGTTAATTGAATCTGGCTTTCCCATTGACTTTGCTTGTCAGAAGGCCACAAAAGGTAATCACATAACCCCAGGACACTGAACTGTCATAAATATGTGCCAGTTGCCAAGTCTCTGAATTTTAATCACTTGGGGATGCAGCAAAGATCATAATTATGAAAATTAAGTTCCTTTTTTCAGTGGTGATATAATTTCAAACCGTTACTAAATGAATGGTTGTAAATCGGAGATTACTTGTATGGGCTCAAAGAACAGAGTGGCCCTTGGTCCAGAAAAAGTGTGCAATTTTTATTTAAAGACACAACCCAATCCAAGCTAGTACAGTAAGGTTTAAAATAATCTAAGTAGATACTCAAAAGATCTCCTGTTGTATTCTCATTCTGTTGAAACATTTAAGAGTTCTTTCTCAGTGGATGATGTTTTTATTTTATTTTTTATGTCAAACCTCCTCTAATGACAAAAAATGTTCTTCTCTCCATCATATTGAAGTTAGTTTGACTGTATACTAAATGAATTTATTTATTTATTTATTTACATCCTGCCTTTATTATTTTTGCAACTAACAAGACAATGAACAGATCCAACACACTTTCCTCCTCCTATTTCTTCCACCACCAACCCACACACACAGGTAGGTTGGGCTGAAGGAGAGTAACCCTGCTGGCTTTCATGGCTAAGAAGGGACTTGAACTCACGGTCTCCTGCTTTCTAATCTAGTGCCTTAATCACTAGAATAGACCAAACCGGCTCCCAATGGTGGAAATTTTCTCTTAATACCCAAAATGAAAGATAAAGAAGGATGCATCTCCTAGAATTATTGGTAGATAAGAAGAGTGACTCATTCAGAGACTGAAGAGCCTCTTTTGAAGGGAGGTGCTTCAGGCTACAGAAGCTGTCACTAGTTGCTTGTACATCAGTACAAGCTATTGATTTATTTAGCCTGTTAATGTCAGTTCTTGCTCTCTACTACTTGCTACTCAGTCGGTTTCTAAATGGAGATGACAAGGGCTGAACTAGGACCACCTCTATTAATGTACTTAGGCCCCCTTTCTCTGGTCTCCTTATTTTCTGTTGCACAACTGAACCAGGCTGGGAGTGGTTGATTTATGTCCAGGATTTGCTTATCTGTGCAGACGATAATTCAAAGGATTTTGGAATTGGGAGAGACTAGCAGAGAGTTCATATCCCAGAGTTCATATCCCATGATGTTGTATTTACAGAACTAGCCTCTCTAATTCTGCTGGCAGCTAAACAGATTCCTTCTAGGTCAGATGTAGATTGGGAATGACCTAAACTTGACAAGTTTGAGTTCAGATGCTACTCCCCGTAAAATGGGCCACATTTTCCTGTGTGAGGCTACTTCAGGACATGGTTTTTTTAGCAAAACAAATAACCAAGTCTCGCATGGGATTGTATTTACGCAGAAGCAATAACTCATTTGGGTTTTTCAGGAGGAATCAGTGAACAGGATATTAGAATCTTACTGCTGAGAGATTGTGACTTTTCAACTGTGCTAAATTTTCTCTCTTCCCAGTAAAGTATTATTCACAGATTAGTTAAAAACAGCTTTATGTCAAGAGTTTTCAGTACAGGTAGCCTTGACTTAACAACAGTTCATTTAGTGACGGTTCAAAGTTACAACAACACTGAAAAATGTGACATCATCATTTTTCACAGTTACAAACTTTGGAGCATCTCCATGGACACATGATCAAAATCCAGATGCTTGGCAACTGGTTCATATTTATAACCGTTGCTATGTCCCGGGGTCATGTGATCACCTTTTGCAACCTTCTGATCTGCAAAATCAATGGGGAAGCCAGATTCACTTAACAACTGGGTTACTAACATATCAACTGAAGTATTCATTTAACAACTCTGGATTGTAAAATGGGGCAAAACTCACTTAACAACAGAAATTTGGGGCTCAATTGTGGCTGTAAGTCAAGGACTACCTATAATGTCTTCTTCTCATTTTTTTTGTGTAGTGGTTTAAGGCACCAGGTTAGAAAATAGGAGATCCTGAATTCTAGTCTTGCCTTAGGCATGAAGCCACTTGAGGCATTTTGAGTCATTCTATCCCAGCCTAGGAAGGAAGCAATATAATAGGAAACACTTCAAAGAAATGTGGCCAGGAAAACTGTCAGGACTTGTCTTGTTTCCCACATGAAAAGTACTATGCCCTCAAGATACTAATATTGCATTTTAGGAGAAGAGACTCTAGATTATTTTTTAAAAAAATATAACTTTATTAAAGATTTTAAAAACAAGAGTAAAATTAGTACAAACTAAAATAGAACAGGAAATAAAAACGAAGATCCAGTGCCGCGAACAAGTAGCGGATGGCTTTTATGGAGTGCTGAGTAGGAAACAAGGCCATGTTTTTGAAGAGTCCCAAGTGGCTGGGACCCCCATGTTTGTGGTCAAGGCTTACCTGCCTGTGAACGAATCTTTTGGTTTCACGGCCGACTTGAGATCCAACACCGGAGGCCAGGCTTTCCCGCAGTGCATGTTCGATCACTGGCAAATTCTCCCCGGGGATCCCTTCAACAGCGCCAGCCGTCCTTCTCAAGTGGTCAGCGAGACACGCAAACGGAAAGGGCTGAAAGAAGGCATCCCCATGCTGGATAACTTCCTGGATAAATTGTAAACCGATTGAATGAAATAATACGGCACCAGATCTTTAAAAAAAGAATAAATTTTAAAAATGGCAAAAAAAAAACAAAAAACAGAAAAATGAAGGAACTAAAAAAAAATGAAAATGAAAACTAAAGTGCAAAAAAAGAAAGAAGAAAAATAGGAAAGAAAGAAAAAAGATTAAGAAGTGGCATCTAATTTTTATAAAAGTTATAAGTGCAATTGTAGTTTTACTTCTTTCTCCAAAGACACAGAGACTCTAAATTTCTAAATGCAGGGAAATGTTAATGAATATGCGCTGTCAAATATGCCATCTTCAACCTACTGCTTTTTAGTGATATAGTCCCAGAAATATTTTTTTCCTAATGCTAATGAATCTGAGATTACTTTTAGAGCTGAAGTTGACGATACTCCTTTTGTTGTTGGTATCTATGTATTAAAATTCTTTATTTGCAGGGAAATAGACAAAGAATTTTAACACATCTTATATTCTTCCTGGCAAAGATTTATTTTAAAAAACCATGGTAATAGTAGAATAATAGGCCTAATTCTTATTTACCAGACTGATTACATGAGATAATTTTGGAATGTGGTATACATAAAGCCTTCTATCCAGAGACTCAAGAGGCAAAATTTAAGGTAGTGTATATTATTTATTATAATTAATTTATTTATTATATACCATTCTGGGATAAACCAAAAGCACGGATGATGTTACTGCAATGAAATGTCTGCAAGAAGAATGCCAAGATCAGAGGTCGTTAGGAACCCAAACATTCAGTCCTGATTTATGTAGATTCTCCATTGCTGCAATTATCTTTATCAGTACTTCAGACAAAATATTGCTCAAGGCCAAACATTTTCTTAGATTTTGAACAGCTCTTGTTGATTTCATGAACTTGGCCACTCAGTTTTCTTGGCAACTACATAATAATGATTTTGGTCAGTTTTTTCAGTTGTTGCTTTCACTTCCTGCTCTAGTTTTCAGCCATGAAATTCCCTGGAAAGCTATCATCCAAATCTCAACCAGGACTCATCCTGCTTAGCTCTGGAGCCTATATAAACTTAATCAGGAGCTGCTACCTCCAACTCTCCCAGGATCTTAAGATACTTCAATAGGAGGCATTTTATAGGATCAGAATGAAGATTTAAGAGTAGGCTTCCACAATCTGGTGGTCTCCAGATTCATTATACTACAAGTCCTGTTATCCCCAGCTGACATGTAATAGTGAGAAGTCGTGTCCAATGTATCTGAAGGGTGACCAGGTTGAGAATGCCAAATGACTTGTGGGTAATTTTTTGACTTACAACCATTAGTTTAATGACTGCTCAGTTACAGTGGTGCTGGGAAAAAAGGACTTATGATCAGTCCTGCAATTACAACTATCCCAAAATCCCTGCAGTCACTTGATCAAAATGAGTACAACTCACTTAATTACCTCATTGTTTAGTGATGGAAGTTCTGGTCCCACTTGAGAACTAACTGTATTACTTACAAATCAGTAAGAGCAACAATTTGAGAGCAAGCAGACATCTTGTCAAACACAAAATGTGTCATTCTAATTTTTGCTTCCTGAAGATGTTTGGCAGGAATTCCAGTAAAGGTAAAGGTTCCCCTTGCACATATGTACTAGTTGTTCCTGACTCTAGGGGTGCTCATCTCAGTTTCAAAGCCAAAGAGCCAGCGCTGTCCGAAGATGTCTCCGTGGTCATGTGGCCGGCATGACTAAGCCCCAAAGGCACATGGAACGCTGTTATCTTCCCACTAAAGGTGGTCCCTATTTTTCTAGGTGCATTTTTTACGTGCTTTCGAACTGCTAGGTTGGGACAAGTAACGGGAGCTCGAACTGCTGACCTTTCAATTGACAAGCTCAGCACCTTAGCCACTGAGCCATTGTGTCCCTTAGGAATTCCAGTAGATTCTCTCAAAAGTACATTTCATTGCAGTTGACGGCTGATCTTGAAAAAAGTTAAGCAGGTTGGACCTGTTTAGTGTTCAAATGGATGACAGGAAACCAAGGCTGGCCATAGTTAGATGAGGATTTTGAGAAAATATCTCACCCTAGAAGAAAATCATGGTAAACTACTTCTGTGTTTTTGTCAAGAAAGCAACATGGACATGTTAGCTAGGCAGCCATTAGACATCAGAGTCAACTGGGAAGAGTCTTTTGTCATTTCTTTCGCAAGGTGCAGGCTAGTTTTCTTTGCTAATCCTAGACTGGGTCCCTTCTCTAGTTCTGTCTTTCAGTGGTTGCTGAGTTAGACTTTTCCTCTTTGAAGAACCAGTTAATTCTGTCAACCAATAACAAGCCCTCCGATTATGAAACAGAATCCTGCTTTCTCTGGCCTAGACATGTTTGAGTTACGTAATAGTTTCAAAACCATCTTGTAACTGAGATCAATGGTGAGATTAAATACTTTTTAAAGAAGTTAAGTTGATCAGAAAAGGAAGCTGCCATGGTTGGGCTCTTAGCACGATAAGTGTCCGGGCTCGATAGCAGAAAGAAGGAAAGGGGAAGCAATTGTTAGCAGTCTAACACACAGCAAGTGGAAGAGGCCATTTCTGAGAGTCTTTAAAAACTGCCATGAATTGAAAAATTAGCAACCCAGATCAGAAGTTAGAATAACATTTATTTCCATGCTGTGCTTTCCACTTTGGGGAAATTTTATTCTGGGGCAACTGGATTCTCCCTCCAATATCCATGTCTGATCTTCTGGTTAGAAGATCAATTGCCCACAAATCTGTTCTCTTAAACTGCTCCCTACAAGAGATTGGTCTTGGGGGAGAAAAATCTCCATCAATTGTCAGTGCTCCAACACTCGAAGTTTTCAAGAAGAGACTGGAGATCCATTTGTCCAAAATGGTATAGTCATCTGCTTGAGCAGGGATTGGACTAGAAGACCTCCAGGGTGCCTCCCAACCCTGTGATCCTATGTTCTAAAAGGGAATCCCAGAACTAGAATAGAGCTGCAAGATTGCATGAAGCTTTCTTGTATTTATATATACAGATCTTGTATGATCTGTGGGGGAGTGATGCTTAGCCACTCTTGCCTATTCTCTGTTTTTCCCCATAACCACCCTGAAGAGAAACCTACTGGTTCTTCTGTCTGTCAATCAGTTTAAGAAGCAAACACTTTGGATCATCTCTTCTATGAATTTTGCAAGGCTGGCTGGTTTTGTTGCAGGAATGAATCTGCACCTTGAGAAGCTCAGGTTTCTTTGAGATAGATCTGTATAGGTAGCAGTTTAAAGATACATGAAATCCATACTAGTTCTTACAGGTAGTCCTCTATTTACAACCATTTATGTAGCAACCATTCAAAATTACAGGTAGTCCTCGACTTACAATAGTTCATTTAGTGATCATTCAAAGTTACAACGGCACTGGAAAATGTGACTTATGACCATTTTTCACACGTATGACCATGGCAGCATCCCCATGATCATGTGATCAAAATTCAAATGCTTGACAATTGGTTCATATTTATGACCATTGCTGTGTCATGGGATCTCCTTTTGCAACTTCTGACAAGCAAAGTCAACGGGGAAACCAGATTCACGTAACAACCGTGTTATTAACTTAACAACTGCAGTGATTTACTTAACAACTGTGGCCAGAAAGGTCATAAAGTGGGGCAAAATTCAATTAACAAATTTTTGTCTCAGTTGTGGTCGTAAATTGAGGACTATCTGTATATCTCTTGTATCTACTCTTTAGCGTCAGAGTGGAAATTTATTTGTACGTACTCTCTTCCCTGTACCCTAGGCTCAATAGAGTCAAAATTCTTCATAAAATGTCAAATCCATATTTTGAGACTACAACTTTTTAATTTCCCAGTCTTGAACAACTCAGTTCAGGCTCTTTGCAAAAAGCTGTGCTCTATAGCAAGGGTCACCAACCTTTCAGACCTCAGGGACATAAATTCATAATTTTATATCCCGCGGACCACTAATACGAATTTTTTAAAAAGATAAATAGTATTTAGTACAATATAAAAAATGCAAATAATTTTTCTGCGGACCACCAAAATTTTCTCACAGACCGCCAGTGGTCCATGGACCACCAGTTGGTGACCGCTGCTCCATAGGGTGATGCTTAGAAAAACTCCATGCAATAAACTATCAATAAAATACAAGTAGTTCTTGACTTACAATTCATTTAGTGACCATTCAAAGTTACAGCGGCACTGAAAAGAGAGACTTATGACCATTTTTCACAGTTATGACCTTTACAGGATCCCCATAATCATGTGATCAAAATTCAGATGCTTGGCAACTGATTTATACTTATGACGGTTGCTTGTGTCCCAAGGTGACCTTCTGACAAGTAAAGTCAACGAAGAAGCCAGATTCACTTAACAACCGTGTTACTAACTTAACAACTGCGGTGATTCACTTAACAACTGTGGCCAGAAAGGTCGTAAAGTGGGGCAAAATTCACTTAACAAATGTCTCACTTAGCAACAGAAATTTTGGGCTCTATTCTGGTCATAAGTTGAGAACTACCTGTATTTAGAATGTTTGGGATTTGGGTACTGACAAGCAGTCAGGCTATTTTCCCAATACGTTTTGCCAAATCTGTTGTGTTGGACAAAACTTGTCTAAAATTTTGCACGTAAACGTTAAAATCAGTCAGTGAAGAATTTGAGATTAAGAGAAAAGCCTAGTTTGAAATGTAAAAAAAAAAGTGGGGGGGGGTCAGCAATAGACCACTTGTAGCTTTGAAGCTGCATTCAGCTCTACACTTAATTAGGAGATTAAAGTTAGATAAGTAATACCCTTTTCTACTTTTCTTTTTCATAAAAAGGCTTCGTGAAGTAGACTTGATGACATATTGCTCTTCGCTCAAGGTCAACTAATGCGTTCCATGGCTGAGTTTGAGCCTCCATTTCTCTCTAAAAGGGGAACTTATGAAATGCATGGAGAAATGGGCTCATTGCACTTTCTCTCTCTCTCTCTCTCTCTGTGCCCATTTTTCAATGCACAACCTCCTTCTGTCTATTATTCAAATACAGGTAATCCTCGACCTATGAACACAATTGAGACCAAAATTTCTGTTGCCAAGCAAGGCAATTAATAGCAATAGCATGTACACTTTATATACTGCTTCACAGTGCTTTACAGCCCACTCTAAGCTGCTTACAGAATCAGCATATTGCCCCCAACAATCTGGGTCCTCATTTTACCGACCTCAGATGGATGGAAGGCTGAGTCAACCCTGAACCGATGAGAATCGAACTGCTGAACTGCAGGCAGCCAGCAGAATCAGCCTGCAATACTAACCACTACTAATCAATTAAGAGAGTTGTGCCTCGTTTTATGATGTATTTTTTGCCATAGTTAAGCAAATCACTACATTTTTTTAAAGTGAATCATCTGGCGTTAAGCGAATCTGGCTTCTCCCATTGACTTTGCTTATCAGAAGCTCCCTAGGAAGCTTGTAAATGACAATCTGAAGACCCTGAGATGCTGAGATCATTGTAAATATATGCTGGTTGCCAAACATCTAAACTTTGATCATGTGACTTAGGAAGCTGCAACGGTCATAAGTGTGAGGAACTGATCATAAGTTGCCTTTTTCAGTGCCATTGTCATTTTGAACAGCCATTAAATGAATGTTGTAAGTTGAGGATTACCCGTACCAAATATTTTGATTCACCAGGCCAAATCAGGCTAACATCCTTGATGCGAGTGATGTTCAGGTGCCTCTCTGTGAATTAACTTTATCTTCCTTTTCAGATGCAGCTCTGATAAATGATCAAGCAGTCCACTAGTCAATTGGTGGCGCAATGGTCCCCCTGTGCTGTTGCTGCCCGCCGGCATCTGCACCAATCGTGGTGGCCATGACAGGCCCTGCCGTCCCTTCCTACCATTTCAAGAGTTTCTGTGGAGAGTTTGAGCGGGTGGAAAGTGCCTTGGAACGATTGGAGGCCAGTGGCTTCTACTGGGGCAGCCTGTCAGGAGCTGAAGCCAAGAGGCTCTTGACTTCCCAGCCTCCTGGTGTCTTCCTGGTGAGAGATTCCTCCGACCATCATCACCTCTTCACCTTGAGTGTCCGCACCAGGACAGGCATCACCAACCTGCGTATTCAGCAGCAGGACTCCGCTTTCCACCTGGAGGCCTTGCCAGGAGCTGGCCATCCCCCAGCTTTCAGTTGCGTGGTCCAGTTAGTTGAGTATTATCTCTGCCTGGGGGCTGTGGAAGGGGGTCCCTGCTACTTGGAGAGCGAGGGTCAGCCTCCGGTGCCTTTGGCCCTCTCACAGCCACTCCGTTGCAAGGTGCCCACTTTGCAGGAGTTGTGTCAGCGGGCTGTACGAGCCACCGTGCACGGCAGAGGTGACACCAGAGCTCAGCTGCAGAGGCTACCAGTCCCCCAGGCATTATTGAACTCAATCTGCAGCTAAAAGGAAGCACCAGTTTTATGACCTTTTAATGAATGCAGAGTTGGGGCCTTCCTTGTTAGAATGGATGAGCAGTGCTGGTTGTAGATAGTGTACTGCTGATGCACCACTATTTTCTTGGAATAAACCATCTTGACAGATAAGCCAACCATTTCATTGTGGAGCTATTTATGAGCCTTCCAAAAGCTATTGAAAATTATCTGAAAAAAAGGGGTTGGCGGAGTAGGTTAGTCAACAATATGGAAATGTGTATCCTATATAATCCCCTTCCCCATTTTTCCAAGTTAGCCACTTCCACATTTCAAATGCTTCTTGTGCACAGGTAGTATAGCAGAAAACTTTTATTCTATCTATAGGCAGAGCTGCCCTAAGCACCTCCCAACTGTTCTCGTTTTTAGTTGAAAGTTGTTGAAGGTGTGTGACAAGTTTGTGTGAAAGTCCCCATGACAAATATCTCTGCTAACTGTACAAGGAACACCTGTCAAGTCTGCAGCAGCACTGCCCAGTAATGAAGTCAACAAGGACAGATTTGGTATTTAGCTGCAACTATTGTGCATCTTTCTCTACAAACTCTCAGGCGGACAAGAAGATTGTACACCCAGTAACAAGGAGAATGTTTGAATCTACAACCAAGATCCTTCTCTGGTTTCTTTCTTTAGAATAGATAACCCCAAGGCCAGTCTGAAGGCAGATTTTGAGCAATAAACCACACTGCACCAAATCCACAGCAGTCCTCTCCTTCTCCATTTCCACTTTGACCACTGTGTGATCCTGAAATCTCTCCTTCCCCCATTTCCAGTCACCGCCTTTAGTAAAGGTCATTACTGTAACTTGACAGCTTTCAAGAATGCTGACTCAGAAACCAGTTACGAGAAAGAAAAAAAGTTCAACGACTTGAGTGTTTTTATAGGCAGCCAGCACAGATATACTACTAAAGGGTGAGCGACATTACCAGTCTCTGAGGAAATAGAGACTGCATAGTAAAGGGACAATAGAAGAAAAACAAAATCCCAAACCTTGCAGCAGCAAAGGTTAGAAAATGTGATTGCAGATGGTAATTTTGTGCATTTCGTGCAAAACTTTTAAGGTAGCACAGTTCAATGATACTCCATTCTTAAGAACTATTCAATTTTTAGTCCTAAATGTTTTTAAGGAACCTAAAAACTCCTTCTCAAATAAACCTTGATCATCTGCAAACTGACTTGATTCTTTTGCTTTTGAGTTCGTTTATGATTTCTTACTGGCAAGGCAGACCTCTTCCTGGATCCTACTGGGAAGCCCAGCCAATTCCTCTCCAACAATAGGTAAAAGTATGTGTTTTTATCAGGCCAGTTTGCTTTCCTGCTTCCTGAATGAAAGTAACAAAGCTTGCAAGAGGTAAAAGTTAGCAGTGAAGGAATTCATCTCCTCAGAGTCTAGCTTATCTCCCGTTTTTATTAATTGTTCACCTTTGCACTATTTTTATCAGCAAGACCTTACCAATAAACTCTTAAGAGGAAAATAGTAGAGTGTATGTGTGCATCCATTTTGGAAATAATTCTATTTGGGACAGTACAGCAAAGTATAGAGAAGTAATATTGAGGGTGCAGGGAACAATGACCAAAGCCCACGTCAGAAATGGCCTCTCCAGTTTAAATTTGGCAAGACAAAGACAAAAGGAAAGAATGAGGTGAAAAGGGAAGAAGCCGATTTGAAATTATGGCTTGGGAGTGTGTTGCTGAGTTGGAGCTAAAATAGTGTAAAGGAAAGAATTGTGAACATGAGGCATTCTCAAACAACCAGGCCTGTCACCACCTCTCCCAGCTCATTTGCATTGCCAATCTTCCTCTCTGCTCCCTTCTCATATTCCATTCCCCTTTGTACAAGAAGCAAACACTTTAATCTGGGAAGTTTGAAGCCAAGATTGAATTCACACAGCTCTCATTGCTGGGACCATAGGCAAGAAAAAACACGTTTAAGTTACCACAGGTTTGTAATTCTCTTGACGCCATGGAACTACACTATGTTATCCACAAATATTTTTATTGGATGTTAGTAAGATAGGCTCAATGGCCCACTGGTTTATATGCCAGGAAAGCCATATTCTACATTTTAATCTTCCTCTTCATCATCTGCACCTCCAGCACCACCCTGGCCCTTCTTGGCATTCTTCCTCTTGACACGGCCTGGCCGGCCACCACCATAAGGTGAACGGAGGGAGAAATCAATGTGCTTTTGGGAATCCAGCCGGACAATGAAGGAAGGGATGTTCACCACTTGCTTCCTTACACTAAGAGGGAGAAAGGAAATGATTAGATTAGTGAATAAATAATCTTGTCTAGAACTCGTGGGAAATATTTGACAAAACAAACAAGCTCTACAAATATTTCCTGAGTTCATAGCCTACCCTCAACATTCAGAAGTCAAAGCCCCAACGGCCACTGACTTCAGGGTTATGTGCAGAGTGACTACTAAGGCTTCTGTTTGAAACCTAATTTCACTCAAGGAATCTGTGCTCATTGAGGTTGTTTGTTTTCTTGCAGATATATCATTACCCAAAATCTAGGTAACATCACAAGGACCCCCCATTTCAACCCTGAGCTATATTCTATTGGAGTTTCAATCTTTAAAGGAGCAATTGTTACTAATGATTTATAGAACAATCAGAAGTGTTACTGCTGACTGGACCAGTAACCTATTCAGATAAAAACAATGATCAAATTTTATGCTTTATAATTTTAATCAGGTTTTATCCCCCATTCTCCCCCCTCCAAACTATTTAAAATTGCCTTGCCAATGCAAGGGATGTATTCCGTGCTAGGGAAAAAGCAAAGTACCAGTTGCAATTTGCAAGTAAACAGAACCTATTATGGACTACCATATTCAGTACACTAGAATCCTATACTGATTTACAAAACAGATATGGAACTATATTTCAGAAGTAGCCAATGCACCATGGAAATTGTTTTATATGTGAATATTGCTGTTACTGCCTATAATACCTTTACCTATAATAGGTAAAACCTACCTAATTCCAGCTGGTGGTAAAATATATGCTTAATTAAGGAAATGTAGTCCACCAGAAAGTCAAACTACAACTCCTGGCAACTTTTTTTTGCTGCGGTTGCTTACTGGAATTTAGCAACTGAAGACAGTAAACATTTCCTCCAAGCTGTTGCAAAATCCATCAATTTACTTGTACAGAAGGATCTTATCAGGTTACTGCTGTGCTTGCTAAATAGGAGCAGTACTTGGTGTTACCTTGGCCACCCATGTGGCAGACTTTCACAAGGTGTACGGCCAAGCCGCAGTGAACCTTGCCGAAATCTTTGAGAGTTGCTTTGACACTGCTAGTCTATTGAGCTATCCAAGGATTCGATCCACAAAAGGGTTTGGTGGTATATAAAGACCCAAGCCAAGGCCGGGATCACAGTTATCGCTGCACAGGCTACACATAAAAGATATTGCAAATGTTATTTCAGAAGTACATATTCTGATGCTGACACCCAATGTCAATAGTTCATAGTTAACTTAACACTCCCCAAACTTTGGCTCTCAGCAGCATACCGGATGTGTCTCTGGCGGATAAGCACACGAGCATGATGGATGGACTTAGCCAGGCCCAGTTTGAAGACCTGGGTTTGGAGACGACGCTCCAGGAAATCCTCAATTTTCAGACCCAGGATGTAATCCAGTTTCATTTTGCCTTCATCCAGCACCCCAATTCTGACCAAACGACGCAGCAAGGCATTGCCTGAGAGAAAGTTGAGAGACATCAACAAACTGAACGGTATATATGTTAAAAGAGACAATGTTCAGATTAGCATATTTATGGGTACAAAATTGAAAAAGAAACAATCAGTTAACTGGCTATTAAAAAAAAAATAAACAATCCCAGGATATAGAAATGGTATTGGGACAATCACAGCATCAGAGGTAGATTGTGGAAAGTATTATCAATAACTGCATGTTTTCAACTGACCAGAGACCTTGAGATGAAAGTGCAAATCACACCTCAACAACAATGGCAATCTTGTTTGCAGAACATATTTAGTTCAATCAGACTGTTCTGCCAATTCTCAACCACTTAACTGACTCAAAAATTGGTATTAACAGAAACCCTACTCATTTATTTCAGAAAGAGCCCAGTATCTTAGCAAGCACTTACATAGGGAGAGTAATAGCGTTTTCACTAAACCCTTTCTCATTACTCAGGCTGGCAGAATACTAGCTTGGCCACTGCAGCCAATCTGTTTCTGGCTGGTATTTTCTTACCTTTCCAACCTTGGTAGTGAATTTCATAATAGACAAGATTGTTTTAAACTTTTTTTTAAAGGATGAGGCATGCAAGCTAGAAAGGTTAGTTTAAGCTTGTCGTAACTAGGTCTGTTTACAACTAAATTCAACTATCAGGGGTAAACTGATTGGCTCAATTAATCCCTTTTTGGTATTTCCATCACACATTAACTCTCCTCCCTTGACCCCATTTAACATGTTGTGGAAACCAGGCCTTTGTATAATCTTATAACACATACCACCTATCTTATAATCAGATTAGTGACTTACAAAGCTGGTATGAGGAAAAAAAGTTAAATATATCAAGGTACTCAGCAGGCTTCAAGTGAGTCATAGGTCCCGAAAGCAACAGCGCCACCAAAGCTGTTGTTCATCTAGTTTTGCCATATTACCTTCAAAAAGGCGTCGCTGATCTTTCTCATCCAGGGTGAGCAACTCTCGGGCAGCTTTGCGGATCTTGGCCAAAGTGAACTTCACTCGCCATACCTCACGTTTGTTCCGCAGCCCATATTCACCTAGTAAAAGAATTCTGAAAGCTTAAATACAATTACTTTAAGGGTCGCAACGATTCAAAGACGGATTCTTTTCCCAACTTGTAAATCTTTTCAGGATTAGCCCCATTTCTCTGGAAAAACTTGCTCTTGATTAGTGTACCTCTTCCATTGTAGTATAATTTTTTTATTAAAGTTTTATAAAAGACATAAAAACTGATATAAACTAATACAGAGCAGAAATAAAGAAAAAAGGGGGAAAGTGTGCAGAAGGAATCAGAAAGAAAAAATGGGAGCTTCTAATTTCCTTTACATTGTATATAACAAAGACAGTTTAGCACCTTAACCAGTAGTGATTAAGGTGCTGGCCTACAAACCAGGAGGCTGCGAGTTCTAGTTCACCTTAGGCATGAAAACCAGCTTAATGACCATGAGCCAGTCATCTCACTCCAACTCACTTCACAGGGTGGAGAAAATAGAAAAGAGGAGTGTTATTGGTATGTTTACCACCTTAAGTTTATATATTTGCATGTAGTTATTTATATATTTGTGTGTGGGTATATACATACCCACATTTTCCTGAAAATGAGACCAGGTCTTATTTTCTTTTGGGCCCCAAAATAAGCACCAGGTCTTATTTTTGAGGGATGTCTTACTCGCTTACCACTGCAGCCAGGCCAACACGTGTCATGCTGCTGACCAACTTCTTCTGGGGCCGCTTGTGGCCAGCCACCACACAAGTGGCTGCAAAAGTCAGGCAGTGGCGCAGGTGTCATGGCGTGGGAGGCCTGGTTGCAAAGGATCTAAGGTAAGCAAGTGCAGAGCATGTAGGGCAGCTCCACCTCCCCAACCCTGGCTAACCTTGATTTTTATACATGCACCTCACCCCACCTCATACAACCAGATGGTAGGATGGAGTGGGCGGGCTTATTTTGGGGGTAGGATTTATATTAGGTGCAGGCATAAATTGTTTTTCAGGGTAATTCGTATTTTCAGGGAAACAAGAGTTTGCGTATGTGTGTGTGTATACACACACATATTAAACTAGAAAACCCCCTCCCTTTTCTATTATTTCCTCCAAATCATCAAAATCACAATGCAGAAGTCTCTAAGGGGCTTCCAATTCTTTATATTTTTCAAAAAAAACCAAAACAAAAAAAAAAAAACCAAAACAATCTCCTCTGGACAGAATTCAATCTGAATCTTTGTTGATTAAGGCAAATCTCATCGCTTCCAATTTTTCCCATCAAAATTAATCTTTTTCTGTTTTAATTTTTCAGCTGGATAATTCATTTCCCAACTAGAGTGTTTTTTCCCCCCTCAAACATTGTGACATTTTGGGAGACGAGAGAAAGGCAACAACAGCCTGGGACTTTTTTCATAGAATCATATTGCTGGAAGGGACCTTAGAGGTCTCCTACCCCAAGCCCCTTGCCCAAAGCAGGAATCCTTATACCATCTTGGATAAATGGTTGTCCAACTTTTTTAAAAACCTCCAGCGATAGAACACCCACAACTCCAGGAGGCAAGCTGTTTCATTGACTATTTTCAGTTGACAGCAGCTATGAAATTATTTATAGTTCTTAATAGTTTTGTTATCCATTCATTTAACAGATTGTTGCACAATTTGTCTAGAATGAAGAGATAAATAAATGAATAAATCTTACCAATAAGTTTCAACTCCTGATCAAGGCGTGATTTTTCAAAAGGCCGCCTGGGGGTGACATACGTCTTCCGACATACCCAACTCCTGGCAACAGGCATTCTGGCCTAAAGACACAGGCCAAGCTTACCGACAAGGACAAACAATATATTTTAAACAAATGCAAGCCATGTAACAGAATGAAATCATTGGAGATATTACTATTGACATACCACTCAGATTTGTGGCAGACTCAACTGATAAAACAGCTTCTGTTCTAAGTGGTAGTCTCATCCAGTATCAATTAACACTATCTAATTACCTGCATGACTATTTCATAAACCAAATTCATCTTTCAGTTCATATTAATTCTTAATTGGGAATATCTTTTTATACAACAGTGAAATGCACCACCCTTTTATAGATCTGTCCCACCTCACCTGTTTATTCTCCACTGCTACAAGCCAGAAATTTTAAGTTATTTTCCCCTCTTTTGACTAGTTAGCCATTATTTCAGAGGAAGATGGGGAAAATATTTCCACACAAAACCAAATGGATTTTTACATTTAAACAGATGGTTTAGACATATACATAAAACAGTAATTGCTATAATTTTTTGATCAACATGATGTCCTATTTCCAAATTAGGGAAGGATAGGATCTCAAAAGTATGGATAAGACCCCACAGAACAGATGAAAGTAAAAAACCTCCCAGATTTCATGGTGTTTATGAAGCATTTTTATAAAACTAATTTACTGGATTAATAGAAAGTAAAACTTCCCAGTTAAGAGAATGGAGTACTGTATATGTAGAGTTCACAAAGGGGCACCCCTTTCCCACCGTTTTCATTCCTAGGTTTATTTTACACTATTCCCATCCTTTATTAAATTCAATATTCATTTAACCTGAACTGTATTTCTTAGAATTTCTCAAGGGAGAAAAATCATACTTCGATTATATTAACACTTCAAAAACCCACCAATTTGCTCTGAATGGGCAAGGCCTATACACTGCCTGTAAATTATCAGCATTCATCCACTCACAAAGCTTTCAATAGACTCCATTATGATCTTATTTTTTAAATGCTTTTAGGTGGCCTTGTATAATGTCTTTATTGTATATTGCCTAGTCATTCATGTCAGAGGACTGGCATATTAATTTGACGATACAAAATAAATGTATCACCCACTTCCCCCAAATTTCAGTTTTATCTCAAAAACAGGGTTTATTTTCTCTTTTTCTAACTTGTTGCCCTGAAGTCAGATGGCGGAGGGCACTTGAGGATACCTAGCCTTTTTAATTCAATTTGAGAATCCATTCCCAAAATAGTGTTTCACATCTAGAAACCAAGTTATATGCGTCAAAAGAGGAGTCACTAATTCCAGGGAAGGGTATCGATAAAGGTGCATGAACTGATTAACCCATAGACCACCTAACAAAAACCAGGCCCGAGAAGGGGGATCACGCTGGTAACCCCTATAATCAACCCCTAAATTCTCAGATGTCCTGGCGCAAACGCCTGTAAACTGTCACTCAGCAACTCCTGAAGGGTTTGGACGGCCAACGATGCCGGAGCGGAATATCCTTGCTGAGCTCGCAAGGGAAATGCACAGGGCCGCTTCAGTTGCCGGCGCACGTGCAGCAAGCGGGGGACGGTTAGAAAATGGAGGCTCGAGCGCAAAGTTTCTCCAGCGCATGCGCTCCTCCGCTTGCCAGGCGTAGGCCGCGAGACTCTTTTCTTAACGATTTTTTTTCGATCGCTGGCCGCCGCTGCCGCTCCGCTTACCCGGTTCGACTCGGTAACGCGAGTCCTAGTCTGGCAAGATAAAGTTCCCTTACCTCCCACCTCAGACGCCAACGAGAACCAAGGGAAAAAAGGAAGAGAGTAATCCGGGGAGTCTGCTTTTATACGACTGTCAGCAGCTCCGCCTTCTCTCTCTACCAGCCAGTAGAAATAAGGCATTTTTCACGCCTGGCCTATTGGCAGAGAGGAGCTTCAAGGCATACCAGCCAATGAGCATTGTGTGATAAAAGAAACTGGCTAAAAAGCTAATGACGAAAGTACTACGCGGCGTTACGGCTCCTTCTTCTTGCTGGATCTCTGCTAAAGGAGATCTCGCGATTATAGCAGTCCCTCTCAGGGGGTGGGTGACGTCATCGCCGAATAAGCATAGCATTCGAAGCACGTTCTGCCTTCCGACAAAAGGATTTCCTCGTTTTCTAGTCGATTTCTCAAACTATCATCTCCCCCAACGCGGTGTTCTCCAAATGAGCTGGGCTTCAGCTCCCATAATTCTCAGCCGGTGTCATTCTGGTGGAGGAATTACGCAAAGCGTTGTTTTAACAAGGCTACCTGTGCAGTTTCACCTAATCCCCACGAGTCAGGACTCGCGAGTCTTGACTGGGGCAAAACATCTGGACCTGCTTCCAATAACGCGCGGTTGCACACCACGTGCGATGTGTAAAATGTGTGTGTATTATGTATATTATGTATATTGTCCCGAATCATTCACTTTAAATGATCAGGTTTATTGTGAATTTACAGCGACGAAAATGCCTAAACATTTCTTGTATTGTTTCTTTTTACTTTCCTCCCGTTCATTTCACTCTCTCTTTTGAGCCTTTTTTTTTACTTTTGGCAATATTATGGCAGAATGTTTTCATACATCAACATCTTAATAGTTCCTGTATACTGTCAAAATGAAAACTATTTAATTAACAATGTAGGTAATTAATTGCTTATTATTATTACACAATGAGGAATGATCTTGCACAAAACTTTGGTCCAGTTGCCCTGATTTAACTTTTTAAGATACTTTTGGCTTGGATGATTGAATCTTCATTTACATGTTGCTTTTCATTTGGGAGAGAAACCCCCTGCAATCTGTATGGAACCAGTTGGTTCTTTCCAACAACTATCTGACCCAAATTTTCATTTTGACTGAAGAAGTTACTTGGATGAGTAACAAAATGTCTCAGTTTTAATAAACTTTGGACCAGTTACCATGGGTTAACCCTTCAAGATACTTTTGTCCTAGATGTCCCAAAGGTACTTTTTCAGGAGGAAACAGGACATTCTTAATTTTTTTTAATGACGTTTCACTTCTTATTCAAGAAGTTCTGACTGGATGGTGGGTAATGGAAGGATTTATATTCCTTGCAGACAGCTGGTCATTTGCATTCTTTTAGAGGGTTGTTGAGGACACCTGGAGATTTATCTGAGTCCTCAGGGTCACTTGAGTAGCGCAAATGGCTGCAGAGCCTTCTTGGCTGCAGGATCTTTTCTGCCCTGTGACCCTTCACTGTGGAAGACAGGCACAGACTGTTGGGAATAAGTCTGTGTTGTGTGCATCTCAAATTGAAGTGCAAATAGTTCCTGTAGTCTGCAGTTTTTCTGGAAATCCATTCATACTCCCACACCATTCGAAGGGTGTTCATTGCAAAGTGCATAGCTAAAATATAAATCCTTCCATTCCCCACCATATAGTCAGACCTGAAGAAGCTTCTTGGATGAGAAGCAAAACGTCTTCAAAGAAAAAACAAAGTCCAGTTGCCTCCTGAAAAAGCCCCTTTAGGACGACTATGACCTGGATGACTGAGAATCTCCATAGACTTTTGGCCTGGATGACTGAATCTTCATTTACATCAATAATGAATCGGGGCTGAATAAATGTGGCTGGTGTACAAAGTGAGCAATCAGTGTACATGAAGTCAGATTGAGAGTGAACTGAGAATATCGAGATTGGTTGAGAGAATATGGTATCTAAGAGTGAATAGGTCAAGAGGAAGGGGACAACTAAGAAAGTTGTAAGTGGATGAAGTTGGTAAGATCCTTAAAAGGACAGACAGCAAAAGGCAATGTATGGAGCAGCGTATGGGTATGGTGAAAGCAAGAATGATTTGCAAGAATGGAAAGAAATGGAGTGTAGTGAATAGTCCTAGTAAAAAATAAATTTAATTATATACTTTTCTCATCTGATGTCATAATATGCAAGTAGTCATTGAGATATGACCGTTCACTTAATGAAGCTATGTGTGCCTTCATTTCAAAGTCATTTGCTCTTATAGCCGACCACACGAATACTGCAGTGACTTGATCTCTTCATTCCCATTCCACCCTTCTGGGACCCTGCAAGCGCTTGTTCCCCTTATGCCCATCACTGATACCACACTTTCTGAAGATCTCCAAACCTGTTGCAGAAGAAGGGCATGGCAGCAACACAGAAGCAGCTGCCATTTTGTCCTGTCCACTTGGAGGGGGAGGGGGGGGAGAGGGAAGAACAAAATGGCAGGTGCAGGACAAACTGGTCCATTTTGCTGCCTTAATGCAATATGCACAGTGCTACAGAAGCTTTCAAAAGCTTTCTGTACTGTTGTGCAGATCTTATTAAAGCAGTAAAATGGAGTGGTTTGTTCCTGGGCCACATGGCAGCAAGCCAAAAACAAGTGCCATTTTGTTCTGTCTAGGTGGGGGGGGGGGGAAGAGAAAATGATGGCCGTGGGACAAACCTCAATTTTGTTGCTTTAACAAGATTGCCCAGTTTTGCAGAAAGATTCTGAAAGCTGCCGAAAGCTTCTGCAGCACTGTGCAGATTGCAATAAGACAGCAAAATGCGGTCCCTTGACCGCATGGTGCATTCCAGAAGCGGCTGTGATACCAGAATGCAATTCCACTGCTGGAAATATGGGGTCCTCTTCCAGAATCGCACCATGTGGCTAAGGGACAAAGTGACCCAGGGAGTTACAGAAAGAGGGAGAGACAGTGACAGAGAGATACAGAGAGAGAGGGAGAGGGGAGGGAGAGCGGGAGGGAGGGGAGGGAGAGAGAGATGTCAAAAGGATTTTGTGGTTCCCAGTGTTTTTTAACAACTGGTTCTCTGCCCTGATGACCGGCTGGGTAAGCATGGCTGGAAGGGTGGTGGTCATGTGACTGGTGGAAGTGAGTGACTGGCTCCCGGTGGGAAACAGGTCCAAATGGCTCTTTTGAGTATTTAAGATTGCAGACCCCTGGACTGGAAGACCTCCAAGATCCCTTCCAATTCTATTATTCTGTTATTTAAGTAACAAATAAATGGTTTATAAATGCTCATAGAGTTTTTTTCACTGAACACTGGAGAAACTCACCTGTTGCTATTTCAGCTGATACATGAAACATCTACTAGCCAGCATTGCATAGGTTAATGGTTTCATATCATTAACAAGCAACTTTTCTGTCATTAGAAGCTGTATTTTTTTAAATGAATTGCATGCCTCTTTTAGCCTCTAAAGGCAATAGACCTGGGTGAGGAGTGTTGCAAAAGTCAAGCTGGTAGCTTTGGCACATCAGTGTTACAGGCGTGTAAAAAGGGGGACAGAATTTTAATTTGGGAGCCATAGACACCATCTTGCCTTTTTTTTAATGTCCCACACAGATGTCCATGCTCTTAGCCTATCTGAAGCCTTAATGTGAAATTTTATTTATTTGAAAGATCAGTGCTAAATCATGCCTCTGCCCAGGGAATTTGCTTTCAGTGGCATGGTGTCCAGAGTGTCTGGAAAATTATTGAAAAATGGTTCAGAAGATATAGAGAGGTTAGAGGATGGGTTCTCCCAGTTAAAAATCTGATTGTTCCAGAGAATGGTTTCAGGGAAGACTAGGTCTAACATACAGGTAGTCCTTGTTTAGTGACTCCCTTGAACAGCGATCATCTGCAATTACAATGGTGATAAAAATTTTATGGCCAATCTTCACATTCACAATCGTCACAGATCTCTAAAGCAATGGAAAACTCAAGATCATAAGCACAATTACAGTTTTATTTAACAACTGTTTCACTTAACAACCTAGTTGCTGGTTCCAGTTTCAACAAGGACTAAATATACATAGACTGCCAACATCCAGATGAGCACTAGGTGGCAGCAAGGAGTATGACTTTTCTGTATCTCATTGTTACCATCCGTTGGTCATCTGAATTTTACTGGTGCCTTTCTTGTAGCTTTGCAGAGGATGCTGCTGACCCAGCTGGAAGGCAGTATAACCCAACTGTTCTTGCTATTAATTGTTCGGTTTGCAGTTTTAAAAGAGATATTCAAAAAGAATTGTACCACATGTATTTTTAGGGAAGCCTCCCTACTGGTCATTGGCTGAATCCCTTGCTAGATCGTTTCTAAAAATAGCTGGAAAGACCTTTATGTGTGCAATTAAAAAAGATGCAGCTGGCGACAATCTTAAATTTGGTCTCATGGCTGCCTTAGTTGGGAGAAAAATAATAATCTGAAAAGCTCTCAATGTAGCTCAGGGGAAATAAACCTTATTTATGTTATATTTGTAAATTTCTTCAATCATCCTGGACTAGATTGAGAGTATCAAAAATTTAAACTTTTTTTATACTCTGATCATTTTTTTCCTTTAAAATCCTCTTAATTATATAAAAATCAGCAGGCTCTAATCAAAACCTAACTAGCAAAAGGGTAACCTAATGACGCAATGTGTGCTACTAAAAGGAAGAATTTCTGGATAAATATTTTTATGCTATTGCATATATCTGAGCAATACAGCTATACAGATATTTTATTATGCAAATTGTTTAGAAACAGAACAACTCATTTTAAAAGAAAACCATCTTGTATATTTTTACTTTTCGGTTCTTTTCTGCAGAAGCCACCAACCTTCTTTTCATGGTCCCCAGAGGCCCCTGTCCATCTCTTCAGAAAAATCAACAGCATCAATACATATTTTGGATGAGTTCCGGATTAACCCTTATTCTACCAGGCTACAGGTCCTAGGTCTTCATTTTAAAAGATCATACATGTTCTCCCATTTTTGAATAAAAGACCACAAGCCCTTGTAGACCCATATTTAATAGATCAGGGGTGTCGTCATGTCATCATGTGACGTATCACGACTTTTCTCCCCTTTGCTAAAATGGGGATGGGCATGACCAGTGTGTGATGCATCTGGCCCATGGGCTGCGAATTTGACACCCCTATGATAGATCAGATATATGGGTCCTAGAGTGTCCAATCGTGGTGAGAAATGAGCCTTGTTTTACTCTATTCCAGCCAATGAAGTCACAATTATGATAGCCAATTGTGAAAGATGTTAGTCATACAGGTTGGGAAAGAGAAAATATCTGGCCCATTTTCTTACCAGTTTTTACACCACCCTCTAAAAACAGATTATTGCTCAGAGAAATCCAGAATTTTAGTGTCTTAGGAACAGAATATTGCAATCTTGTCAGGAGATATGTTATTTAATGCAAACTTTCAACCATAAACTACCACTGAATTATAATCCAAAATTCAACTTGCTAATGTAAAAAAAATAAATAACGTTTTCCCATATTACATAGGAAGTTTAGAATATTGGAGTGCGATTTTATGATGGGTCTGATGACTGCTGTAAAATGATGTATTCTGGTCACATTCTATGTGCTCTTTATATAGAAAAGCTGAAAAAACAGATTAGGAAATGCTATATTTACTAATATTTTCTGTTTTAAATTATACATAAAATGGTAGACATGTTCTATATTTGGAAAAACATCCAATCAAGAATAATTAACATCTGAAAGCATGGGAAAATCTGTCTCAGTACTTCAAAGAAGTATAAAACTGGTGATTATAATAGTTCTTCAAATTCAGAATATGAGACCGAATAGAGAAATTTTATGGGGCAAAAATGAATATTTTGAGTCTTGCTTCTCTCCCCTTCCCCCAACCCCCCGAAAATGGGTGCTTTTTGCATTTGCCCCAGTAGAGGACACAGACCAGAATTAAGAATGACATTTTTTGTAGTTTAACTTACAAAAATACTTTTTCACTGTACAATTTCACCTGTCAGCTTCTTTCAAAGAAACAAAAATGATGTCACATGCCTTAGCGTTCAATAACTTATATTCTAGCTTCACATGGTAGCAACAAAAGTAAACATTAGATTGAATCAATAAATGTATATTGTATATTATTGGACTATGTATATTTCTTAGTTTTATACAGTAGATATGCTGTTATACATACATCATTTATAAGGCCAAAATATTTCTTTCTTTGCCCTCAAAATAATTGCATTTATTTCAACGATCCTTAAATCTTTTTCTTTCTTTTTTTAGTCCCCAATTTTCTGATGTTGTGTATCTTTATTAAAGGTGAAATTTAGGCCATGATTTACTTATTACTCCCCGAGATGAAATACCTTGGGAAGTCCTTGGTGCTCTTTGAGCTTGGTTGTTTCCCAGCAGACATTTCATTAGCTGACTAGGTAACTTTTAGTTCATAACTGAGCTACATATATTCTCTTCTATGAAATTCCTTGGAATGTCATATGGAATTTGTATAGCTTTCTTGATAGGATTGCCATCCAGTATTTTATTCATACAATTGATAGAACAATTTGTTTGTTTGTTTGTTTATTTATTTATTTATTTTATGGGATACTATACATGGACTAGCGATATAAATTAACACTTCAGCTAGATTAGTACAACCCAATAAAATATAAATGTCAAAACAACTATGTTCAAATATTAATGTCTAGGCCTAGGCCAACTAACCACTGAAGCGTAGCGTTGTTTAAATTTAAAAAATCAGTTATTAGACTGGTATATGCCTTCACCTCAAGATCTACAGTTTGACGTGAGACCCCCACAGTCATACTGAGAGAAAGATACTATGCCCCATTTTTATAGAGAGTCCCGGCAGACACCATATGAGGTACAATTGTCTGTTACTGATTTGGTAGTTCAGTACCAAATTTTTTTGGTACTTTTTTATATGTCTTCCTATAACTGGATGTCCAGCAATCTATTTGGCTTTTCATTGGGAATTGATGTTAAAGTTGTTGGGCAGATGTTGTGTAAGTGCCAGTGGCATTGGATTTGAGTCTTCCTGCTGATAAATGAGGAAGGCTGGCATGCACCGGTAGGAGTGAGTTGTTTTGCCATGGTTGTTAAGTGAATCGCTGCAATTGTTAAGTGAATCTGGCTTCCCTTATTGACTTTGCTTGTCGGGAGCCAGTTGGGAAGATTGGGAATGGCGACTGCATGACTCCAGGATGTTGTATCTGTCGTAAATATATGCTGGTTGCCAAATGCCTGAATTTTGATCACGTAACCATGGGAATGCTGCAATGGTCATAAGTGCAAAGACTGCTTGTAAGTCACTTTTTCAATGTTGTTGTAATTTTGAATGGTCGCTCAATGAATGGTTGTAAGTCAAAGATTACCTGTAACACCATTAACTTGGTTGGATTAGTTTAGTATTTGAAAAGAAGCCTCATAGCTATTTGTTAGATCAGGAAGCTGAAGAAGATCCTGGAAGAAAGCATTGACAGAACTCTTCTGTTTCTGCTGTCAAGAATTGACAATATTTATATAGTTATCAGAAGCTGAATTCAACTAGAAGATGTCTGTCTTTTTATTTTTATTTTTCAGCCCCAGATCTAAGAATGTTCCATAAATTATAGTGCAAAATTCTTAGATTTGCTATTAGGTGCTCAAGCATTTTGGCTGGGTTCATACCTGATGCTAATGCATAAGGTATTTATTTTATTTTAATAAGAGCAATGAGTCTGCTTACAGGAAGGAAATACAAGGGCTGACATTGTGGTGTAAAGAAAATAATCTCACACTTAGCACCAAAAAAACTAAAGAACTTATAATTGACTTCAGGAGGAAGAGAGATGTACATTTACCATTGTACATAAATGGTGAGGAGGTGGAGAGGGGTGGGTAGTTTTAAATATCTGGGCATTTATATTTCGGAGGACCTCTCATGGACTATGAATATTAATATGCTTGTGAAGAAGGCACAGAAGAGGCTGTACTTCCTGAGAATGCTCAGGAAGATAAGTCTATCTCAGCATCTACTTCTGTCTTACTATTGCAGCACCATTGAGCGTGTCCTGATATACAGCATTCTTGCATGGTATGGAAGCAGCTCTGTAGCGGACAAAAAGGCTCTACAGAGAATCATTAAAACTGCCCAGAATATAATCGGGCTCCAGCTACCATCCCTGGACGACATCTTTGAATCTGAGGAAGTTGTATAACATTCTCAGAGACTCTTCCCATCCTGCTTACAATCTTTTTGGTCTGTTGCCTTTTGGCAGAAGATATAGAACAATTAAAACTCAGACCACACATTTTCTGAATAGTTTTTATCCCAGAGCTATAACTGCACTCAACAATGAACTAAAGGGCCACCATCAGTGAGCTATTGGACAGCATTACTTGGTCTGTTGTGTGGGTGTTTGCGTGGTTTAGGGGTGGGGAATTTGTGGTGAGTAGGGGGGTTTTTGGGGATTGTTATGTGTGTTGGACCTGGTCTTTGGGTGTTAAGTGAATTTTGTTGTATGGGTATACTGTGTATACACGTACAATGACAGTAAAGTTATTATTATTATTATTCTTATTTACACAAAATGACAATATACACAGCAGATGAGATAACCATGCTGGATTTCGTATCCCAAATCACTAGTCGAACACTTCCCAAGCGTTTAGGACTGCGTGATGTATCGGTGGATTATGCGAGCAGTAAGGTGGCTTTCTGCAGCTGACCAGTTGTGATCTTGTCAGCGCCAATTATTTTTAAATGCTTGCCTAGATCTTTCGGCACAGCACCCAGTGTGCCGAGTACCACTGGAACCACCTGCACTGGTTTATGCCAGAGTCTCTGCAATTCGATTCTCAAGTCCTGATATCTGGTGACTTTTTCAAGTTGTTTCTCGTCAATTCTGCTGTCACCAGGTATGGCAATATCGACGATCCACACTTTTTTCTTCTCCACAATCATGATGTAAAGGGTATTGTGTTCCAAAACTTTGTCAGTCTGTATTCGGAAGTCCCATAGTAGTTTTGCATACTCATTTTCGACCACTATTTCAGGCTTATGATCCCACCAGTTCTTTGCTACAGGCAGATGGTAGTTGTGACACAAGTTCCAGTGGGTCATCTGAGCGCCTGTGTTATGATGTTGTTTGTAATCAGTCTGAGCTATTGTCTTGCAACTGGTCAGTATATGATCAATTGTTTCATCTGCTTCTTTGCAGAGTCTGCATTTGGGGTCATCAGCAGATTTTTCTATTCTGGTTTTGATTACATTCATTCTAATGGCTTGTTCCTGGGCTGCAAGAATCAAGCCTTCTGTTTCTTTCTTCAGTGTTCTGTTGGTCAGCCATAACCAGGTCTTTTCCTCATCTACTTTTCCTTGGATCTTCTCAAGGAACTGTCCATGCAGTGCTTTGTTACACCAGCTGTCAGCCCGAGTTTGCATCATTGTTTTCCTATACTGAGTCTTGGTTTGCTTCACTTTGAGCAGCTTCCTCTTGTTGACCTCCATCAAAGCTGGTTCAACATTGTCTTTCACATAATCTACCAGAGCATGCTTCTCTTCTTCGACTATCTGCTTCACTTGCAGAAGTCCTCTGCCGCCTGCTTTTCTGGGCAAATATAGCCTGTCGACATCACTACACCAGTGCAGCGCATAGTGTATGGTCATCAGTTTTCTTGTTTTCCTATCCAGGCTGTCTAGCTCTGCCTGAGTCCAGTTTATGATCCCAGTTGTATATCTGATGACGGGTATGGCCCAGGTGTTTATAGCCTTGATAGTGTTACCGCCATTCAGTTTGCTTTTTAGAAGTTTCCTGACCCTTTGCGTGTATTCTTTGCTGACTACATTTTTCACTTGCCCGTGCTTAATATTGTCCAGCTTCAATGGATGCCCAGGTATTTGTAGGCTTCAGGTTGTGGCACTTGATGGTTTGTCCATTGGGCATTTCAATTCCATCACTTTCCATGATCTTCCCTTTCTTTACTGCCACTGCGGTGCATTTCTCCAGGCTGAACTCCATGCTGATATCAGTGCTAAAAATTCACATTGTATTGGTCAGTGACTGGATTTCTGATTTTCCATATAACTTCAAGTCATCCATGTACAACAGGTGAGAGATTTTCTGTGAATTTTTAGCAGTTTTATAACCCAGGTTAGTTTTCTGTAAAACTGTTGACAGAGGGGTCATGGTGATGATGAACAGCAGACAAAGAATCACCCTGGAAAATCTCTCTTTTAATGTTGACCAGTCCGTAGATTTTTAAAAAATTATTACTACTACTACTATTACTACTAGTACTACTACTACTACTACTATTATTATTATTATTATTATTATTATTATTATTATTTAATCTTTAGTGAGATTCATAGCCTTTGAGGCTGGTTAATAGCTCAGCAGCTCGAGTCCTAACCAAGGACCTAGGATCTGTTAAGGTATCATCGGAGGATGTAAGCTGTTCCGAGTAAAGTGGTTTTTTGTAGTCAAAATGTTCAAGTCCGGTAAATTTAGAATTTCTAAATAGCGGGATAGCCCTTTGGGTATTGCTACAAGGGCTCCAATTACAATCGGGTGCTCAACTTCAATTTGCAAGTCCCGGTACTTTATGATTTTTTTCTTGCTGAGATGTTTTCTTCGCTAGTACAGATTTTTTGCTTTTTGGATTTTTCTTCCAATATCTTGTCAGCTCCATGCCCTGGTTGCCTAGCAGAGCGATCTGAGCCCTATAACTCATTTTGCATAGAATGCCCAGGAGCCATAGCATCCAACAGAACCCTTGTTAATCTGGGCGACGGTTCAGCCAGCATAAATTTCATTTTTTTTTTTCGTATTCACCATGTTTGAATGGGTTGTGGAACAAATTTTGTCTGGCCATTCACCTGGACAACAGGGTTGTTTAAAATCATTGTCTCTTTGGCTTACCCTTCTTTCCGGATATATTCGGTTCACTGCCTTTTCCTCCTCCCAGTCTTTGTCATTTTCAGAGACCTCAGTGACCAATCAGGCACCCATTGGGTGTGATGCACTCTGCTGGTCTTTCGGATGTTGTCGGCGGAATTATCAGACGCTTCTGCAGCTCTTGCTTCCTCGAACACATCTTTGAAGGTGGCTACACTCTGAATCAGCAACTTCTTCTGTAGGGTCAAGTCCCTCATCCCCAAGATGAGTCTATCTTTCATCATTACAATTTTGAAATAAAAACATGGATGTAGGAGATGACCAGGCTGAGCCTGAGGGAAGGGTCAAATGTGTCATCAGTCGAGTCCCTTCTTATTTATTTTATTTTTGTCAAGCATGTACTAGATAACAGATATAAATATAAACATGTCTTCCTGTCTACAAGAAATCTATGTCCAGTCCACCTTAAATTCCATTAACTCTTATCTACCCACCAACTCTCTTTGACTGTTAGTAATTCAGATTTTTGTAAAGAGCATTAGTATATAATAAATCTATATGCATTCACTTGAACTGCCTATAATTCTGATTTCCTGCACTTGACAATGGTTCTTAAGAAGGGAATTTAGATACAAGTAAGGTCTTGCTACCCTAAACAATGATTCATGGACTGGTTGGTTTTCATTGCCTTAATTGATTGTTGTTTTTAATCTTTTCCTTTTCAGAAGCAATTCAGAATCTTCAGAGGTAATAAAGTCACAAGTAGGAAGAAATAAACAAATAAAATATGATTCTGGGAAAAGATCATTTCCTGTATGTTTGTTGAAAAAACATTACTGCAGGCTGAGTTCCATAACCCAAGCCATCAAGCAAACAAACCACATTATGGCTATCTTTAACACAATGTGTCAACCCAAGTTAGGTATAACATTCTTTCTTTTGTATGAAATTTCTACACATGAAAAAAGATCAAATTGTTTAAACTATTGTCTGTTTAAACCAGTGGTTCTCAACCTTCCTAATGCCGCGACCCTTTAATACAGTTCCTCATGTTGTGGTGACTCCCAACCATCAAATTATTCCTAAAACAATTGAAAATATGTGTTTTCCGATGGTCTTAGGCGACCCCTGTAAAAGGGTCATTTGACCCCCCCAAAGGGGTCAGGACCACATGTTGAGAACCACTGGTTTAAACCAAAGGCTATTTTCCTTAGAACAGTGTTTCTTAAATTTGGCAACTTTTAAGTTGCATGGAAGAGTATTAGAGTAGGAACCATACAAAAATAGTGTAATGCCTCAATTGTATAGATATGCCTACCAACTAAGCTATTTTGGCCCCTTCACGACACACACCCTAATTATTCAAGAAACACACAATGGAGATTAACTCTGAAATTCCCATGATCTGTATAAAGATGTACAGTGTGATTTTTTAAAAAAATATTGTTATTTAGGTATTTGGTGTTAATATGACAGGGTGCATCCCCTTTCACAGTTATCCCATAGAATGAGATTCTAGAGGGAACATGAAATTCTACCCCCATTCACCAATTGGCATCTTTTTTTATTTCTCATCCAAAGCTAGCACTCTGTTATGTGTGAAGATGGGAAAGTCAATGGACTCACACATTGCAATGAAGGTAAAGATTATTTGTGTTCTATGAATCCAGCCATTATGATCAATCTGACATCTGAAGAGTCAAGTTCATGTTTTCTTTGGCCTCTAGCTGGTTCTTTTCAGAGGCGGCCTCTCCCCTGCTCCTTCTTTGATCTTCCTTACATCATCTTTCTTTCTCTCCCATCTAGAGAAGCTTATTTTATCACATTGGGCTACTTCTGAAAAGTATTACTATCTCATTTTGGAGCCATGGTATTATCCCATTAGCTGTTTTCCATTTTCATGGTGTTGGTTTTAAATGAATTGTTGTTTTAACTAGCATCTTAGCATTAATTTAAAAAGTGATTGTCATGTGCTGTAAATAAATAAGTGTGAGAGACTATTTCTACAGGCATGAAGTATTGTGCATGACCTATTCTAAATGGGTGCATGAGTGTGTCAGAGGAAAGATTTGCTTCCTGCATTGGTGTTTATAGATTGGTGATATGGAGGATGTATCCCAGTTTGTACAAAGCACCCATCCTGTCTCTGCTGATTGTTGCCCTGAGACCCTTTTTCATCACTTTCTCACTCCTGCACTGCCCAGTGTTGCTGCTGCTACCCAGGAACAGATCTCTATGGCAACAACACCCCCCTCCCTCCATTCCTGCATCCTCCTCCCTTTAGCGTATAAGTGACACACCGGTCGTCCAATCAACAACCTCAGCTGGTTGGGAGGGCTTTTTTCTCCATCAATTTCTCTGCTAGTGCAACCCAGAGAGCTAGATCTGAGGGGAGGGGGAGGAAAACACCCAGCTGTCTTCCCCCTCATTTCTCTCTTCCCCCTTTTTTTCTCTCTTTCCTCCCTTTATCCCTTCAGTTGTCTCTTTTAGGTTTCCTTCTTTGCCTCTTCCCCACCCCTCCCTCTTCCCCACACATTTGCTTCCCCTCCTGTTCCCCATGTGAGATCACCTATTGTTACAATTCCTCTTCCCCCCCAAAAAAAACCTTTCATTCGTTTCACCTTTGATATCCTTTGCCACCCTCCCCATTTATTTTCCACCCCTCCTTTTCCTCTGCGGGCAACGAAGGAAGACAATCCATGAGAATGAAAGGCAGGTAGCGGCGAGCCAAGCGGTAACACATCAACTTAAGGATGCGGGCAACACAGCCTCTTAGGCGCTGCGACCATTGTTCCTGCTGCCTCCTGCTCCATTCCATCAGTTCTGATGTCTGAAGCCCATCGTGCCTGTCCTCCCCCTGCTTTTCTGGGGCAGCCAATTTCTCTCCCCGTCCCCCTGCACCTGCGTCTTGAGACCCCTCCCCGCCTCCCTTCCCCTCCTTCCTGATCCATGATTCCAGACTACCCCTAAGATGCTAAGGCAAGGCCCTTTCCTTCTCCTGGCTGCGTCCATGTCGTATTTCAACCCGGAGAAAGCTTTGGCAGCGCCTTCGGAAAATGGTGAGTTTGGGCAGGGGCAAGGGTTCCCTGGGCATCGTTGCCAGCAGCCACCCCCTCACCCGATTTGCTCTCGCTTGCTGTTGCCTCTCGCCCAGCCATCTGTAGCCACCTGTTTGTGCAGCTAGGTAGCTGCCTGGTGGACCTGATCCCCACCCCCTTCAGGGCACCAAATGGGGACAAGACTTGGATCAGGGAGTTCTTTCCAGACTAGATGGAGAGGGGGCACCTGGGTTATAAATGCCATTCTCCAGAGACAACTGGGATTCCTATACAGAGCAAATACATCAGCCCTGGGATTTTGCCAAATGCCTTAAAGCAGCGGTGGTGTTTCTTATCGTCTTCTCCTGATCCTTGCCTATTCTTAATGATAATTGGCACTGGAGAAAATTGAAGCCACCCCTTAAGGCAATCAAGAGAAGGCAGAAGTTATCTGGAAAAAGAGATATTTTTGTACATGATCCCTGAAGAGGGGTCCAGAGTCATTCCACGGTAAAGGAGATCTAGGATAAATATTTTCTTGCAAAGAAAACAACGGGATGGAGGGAGGAATGTCTGAGAGGTGGGTGTGAAATTTATGCCTGACAGGTCAGTGACATTCAGAAATGCCATCTGTGTTTGGTCTGACAGTGATCCGTGGAAAGTGGGAGACTCAGTTGGGATGCATTCTTGACATTGGTGAAAAGGTATTATATGGGGCTCACTGAGGGCTTTGTGTAAGGATGGAGTATGGCTGAGATGAAGAAGATGGTGAAAGACTTCATCACTGGAAGAAGAATGAAGGAATGCATAAAGACTATTTTGAAGAAGGACCAAATAGGAGATTAGGTGAAGAAATAAATTGATAGTTATGGGCTGGTGCGAGGTTTAGAGAAACCATGAGTTCACTGGACATGATCCTCAATGAGGCTTTGGCAGACTGGGTTCAACCCACAGATCCACCATAAACGTTAATCTGGTCCCTTACCTCCTTTGATATAGGAATCAACTCAAATATTAATACCCAGGAACAATAGTTTTCAAATATTGGTATGCTAATCATTACCAAATATTGGTAATCTAATCATGCCTCAAAAACTCCAGAATGTTGAGGTATGATTGGATTATTAAAGGATTGTGACATTGCCAGTTGCTTCATTCTAAGAGATTGCAGCATGTTTACTGTTGCAACAAGCTGGAAATTATAATCAAACAAGCTTTGATTATAATTTATAATCAAAGCTATCTCCACTCCCCTTGTGTGAGTTCAGTCTACTCTGATGTATTACCCTTCTACTTCCTCATCTCTATCTTGTCTTTCTTTTTTTGCTGTCATAATGCAGGCTGGAAGTCCAGAAAATGTCACACTAGTTGCCAATGGCTTACTTGCTCTGATGTCAGAAAGGGAAGACAGTCATGGGCCAAGAATTAAGGATGGCATAGTAGGTTGTGCCTCTGATATTGATATCAGAGGCACATTGATATGTGCCTCTGATATGCAGAGGATCAATGATATTGATATTGTCTTCAAGAAGCAAAGGCTGATGATTCCCCCAGGACATGAAAAATGTGCTTTTCAAATCTTAGCAAATTACAGTCACTTAGAAGAAACTGAGGCTATATGAACCTTCCCCAATCTGATACCTTCTATTTCCCTTAATTTCCAGCTCTGCTGGATGACAGCTCTGCTTTACTAGCAAATATTTATTGTGACTAACTGCCAAGCCTTCACATAAGCAAGAATAGGAGACCTGTAGCCTGTTACATTGTCCTACAGGAACAAGGTGAATTCTCATTTCTGGCATAACTTTATCCATGCCTAAGGGAAATTCTAGCGTAAGCAGCCAGACGTCTCTGGTAATAGTATTAGAATACTAATTTTAATATAATCAATAAAAAATAAGTAATACGCTTTAGGACTAAATCACAGCATGGAAGATGGTCTGCAGAAATGTAAATGTGTACCTAATTTTAGTACCATCTGATTAAATTGTCTTTTCTGTTTCCAAATATATCTCAGCTTCCTGGGAAAGAGAGGATGACATTTCCCGAGAAAAAAATAGAATTCTATAGATTCTTTCAGGGCGAAGGCAGGATAATGAAACAGTTTCTAATGACAAGTTTCTAATGTTTTGGTAATGCTATAGCAAAATTTGAAAATCTCATGTACGTAACTTGAAGTTGGTGCTTTCTGTTTGCGTCATTTGACAGAGAGATGGTGACTGGTTAAAACAGGATGGATAGAGCAAAGGATGGAAGAGATAACACAGAGAGAGCACGCAAAAACTGTCTGGTATGATGGAGCAAAGGTTGTCATCTACCTGGTTACAAGATTCAACCTTTAAACAATGATTCTGGATTTTAAAAGAGATGTCTCATTGTGATATAATGAGAAGTGTTTATGTAGCACAGGGTCTACCATCTTTATTATGTCAGAATGTTTCCAAGTGTGGATTTGAACTTCTGGGAAAATAAAGATGTTGGTGGGTCCTACAGCCACCAAGCTGAAAGCTCCTCTACTACTCAAAGCTCCTCTACTACTCAAAGCATCTCCCTCTGCTGTGTACTATGGGTGGGCACTCAGGAGTAAAGCAATGAGTGAAATACAGATAGTCCTTGATTTACAATTTAGTGACCATTCAAAGTTACAACAGCATTGAAAAAAAAGGACCTATGACCATTTTTCACCACCCTTGCAGCATCCCCATGGCCACATGATCAAAATTCAACTGACAAAATTCAAATGACAACTGACTCATGTTTATGACGGTTGCAGTATCCCGGGGTCACATGATCATCTTTTGTGACCTGACAAGCAAAGTCAATGAGGAAGCCAGATTCACTTAAGAACCTTGTTACTAACTTAACCGCTGCAGAGATTCATTTAACAACTGTGAAAAGAAAGGTTGTAAAATGGAGCAACACTCACTTAACAAATGCCTCATTTAGCAATAGAGATTTTGGGCTCAATTGTCGAGGACTACCTGTAACTGCATCAGCTACCACCAACTTTCATTGATGAGGTAGAGAATAATATGTTCAAGGTCCCTAAAACTTACTGTTCATCTTTTATTGGCAGCTGGAAGAATATAAGGTAGGAGACAAAGAATATACAGTAGGCTTAGTCCAAGGCATTTTGTTTCCTGTAATGAAGGATAAAATAGCACCCCACATTCAATGATTTATTTGTTTGTCTTAACTACTCCATTCCAAGTGACTCTGAATGGCATACAACAGAAACAGAGATGAAAAAGAACAGAACAAACAGAAAATATAATGTAAACCATAATGTTGTATTCCAACAGAGGCAGGCACTAAATATAATATCCCCTCTTCCAGAGCCAGGTTTCACTTCTTTACAAAAGCTTATCAGGGAAGTAGCAGGCCATAAATATGGGGGCAAGTTATTTCACAGCCCTACTAAGAATTGTTATCTCCTGAGGAGATAGGGCCATCGGCACTTGCCTCTCTCCCAGTTTTGTGGAATGGAAGGTCATCACAGCAGTAGGTAATGTTTGGGTCTATAATGGCAATGAGCATCGTCTTCTGTGATGACTGCCCATAGCATGGTAACTTAAGGAAAGCAGAACTAGGAATTTAAATCTCCATATCTCTGTCTTCCGATAACAGGTGCTTTCCTGGCTTTTGCTGCCTGAGAAAATCTCCTCACATTGTCTAACAACAGAGTCAGCCCTGAGGTGGAAGGACCCTGTGGCTAAAACAGAAAATTAGAAAATCATGTTGTCAGAACATAAATACAAGCACTTTGAGAAAAGGAGGGAAAGAAATATTCGTGGAAGTATGAAGTTAGGACAAGATTCATCATTATCATTTTACCGTACAGGAGTCCTGTACAGTACCACAATCGAGCCCATAATTGAAATGAAAAATTTGTTAAGTGAGTTTTGTCCCATTTTAGAACTTTCCTTGCCACATTTGTTAAGTTAATCACTGTGGTTCTTAAATTAGTAACATGGTTGTTAAGGCTTCCCCATTGACTTTGCTTGTCAGAAGGTTGCGAAAGATGATCACCTGACCCCGATGCCTTGCAACCGTCATAAATATGAACCAGCTGTCAAGCATCCGAATGTAAATCATGTGACCATGGGGGATGCTACAACGTTCATAAATGTGAAAAATGGCCATAAGTCACTTTTTTCAGTGCCGTTATAACTTCGAACAATCACTAAACAACTCTTGTAAGTTGAGGACTATCTGTATATCTTGCTTTTCTGCTTTTCTGCAAGATAATAAAAACATGGAACCATAATCTTTGAAAGATAATTCATAGGACAAAAAAACCCCACTGTTCTTCCTTAACATTTGTCCTCCATCCTTTCATCAGTTTGTATCTCAGCTTCTAATTCTGAAAAACATGCAAGTTCACATTAGTTCAAAACATTTAGTTGGTCCTCAAAGTACCCTTTCTTTCCCACCAGGCAAATAGTTACCTCTAAATGCTGTTTTAATATATGTGTCCTATTTTGCTCTTTGTATATTCTCTTCAGATGGATTATCTCAGGGCCGGGCTCCCCTGGCCCCTCCCTATGCTGTGGTTCTGATCTCCTGCTCAGGCTTGTTAGCCTTTATCTTCCTCCTCCTCACCTGTCTGTGCTGCAAGAGGGGTGATGTGGGTTTCAAGGTGAGCCAGATGGTGGGGACGGGAGGTGGGCATGATGTGTTTTTGAAAACAAAGATTTTTTTAAAAAATGTCTTTGTCTACCTGATAGGAATTTGAAAACCCTGATGGAGAAGAATACTCTGGAGAGTATACACCACCTGCAGAGGAGACATCTTCCTCCCAATCCATCCCAGATGTCTACATTCTGCCTCTTTCTGAGGTTTCACTCCCATCTTCCAATCAACAGATGCCCAAAACAGGTATATTTCCTGAGGGAAAGGGGTCCTATTCAGTGGTGGGTTGCCCCCAGTTTGGACCGGTTCACAGTAAAACCTGCGGGAGGCTCCATCCACTGAACCGGACATCATCAGAAAGCTTCTGTGCATGTGCAGAAGCTTTTGTGCATGCGCAGAAGCGCATGTGTGCGCATGTGGCCCCGTTGCAAACTGGTAGTAAAGGTAAGTAGAACCCACCTCTGGTCCTATTATTATCCTCCATTTGTGATATCTTTCATATTGCTCTTGTTTAGAGAACACAAAAGGTTAGAGTATTGGCAGCACTTGCTACAGTTCCTTGGGAAAATATACTAGTGCAGTTCTATGCCAGCCATCTCTGATCTGATGTCCATTAGATGTATTTCCACTATCTGAATCTTGACATGATGGGAGCACCAAGTTGGAAAAGGCTGCTGTAGACCTTGGCACCTTTATAATGAAAATTACATAAACTTTGCATAAAAGTAGTAGAACAATAGAAATCCAAGGTTTATTTTTCTATAGAATGGGAATATCTCTAGTGATTTATCAGTTGAGCATTTACGATGTCCTAACTTAGGATTCTAGATGACTAGATTTTACCCTGTCTTTCTGTTTTGGGCATTCCCTATTACTTTTGCATTTTCTTCTGTTGTGGCACCTGCTGTTTATTCTGTGTAACCTTCCTTGTGTTGTCTGTCTGTCATCTTTCTCTCCTGTCTTTCTGATGTCATCTACATGTACATTGTTGACTTTCATGACCCACTGCCTTATGCAGTGATCCATCCTGATCTCTAGATCTCCCTCAACTTCAACTCATTTTCATTTTTGGAAGCCCCAGGAATTCTGTCTCCACTTTACTTTTGCTTTAATTGAGACCATCTTATCCTTTTTCATCTCATGAACACTTTCCCACGACCATTTCCACATACAGGTAGTCCTCGACTTACAACCACAACTGAGCCCAACATTTTTGTTGCTAACCAAGACACTTGTTAAGTGAGTTTTGCCCCATTTTACAACCTTTCTTGTTACAGTTATTAACTGAATGGCTACAGTTGTTAAGTTAGCAACATGGTTATTAAGTAGATCTGGCTTTCCTATTGACTTTACTTGTTAGAAAATCACAAAAAGATGATCATATGACCCTGGGACACTCCAACCGTCATAAATATGAGCCAGTTGCCAAGCATCAAAATTTTAATCACATGACCATAGGGATCCTGCAACGGTAGTTAAAGTATGAAGAAGCAATGTTAGCACTGTTGTAACTTCTAACAGCCATTAAAGAAATGGTTGTATGTCAAGGACTATCTGTAGTCTGCCTACAATGGCTTCTCATAGACACACTATTTGAAGTACATCCTAATATAGAAGACTGTTCTAGCTTATCTCACAACACCATTTTTTTTGGTCTAATAGCTTTGTGGCATGGGGAGAGTCAAAATGGAGCTAACTCTTAGCCTGCATCCTCTGTGCAGCATCCTTGACTCCCATTATTTTGAACACCATATTCCTCTTTCAGATTTAGTGAAACACTTGGGTCTCAGTAGACAACACCTCAGTTATCTGCAGGAGATTGGAAATGGCTGGTTTGGAAAAGTAAGTAAGAAAAATTCAGGTTTTTTGTGGATATGATTTAAGAATGACATTCAGGCAACTGCTTTCATGCTTTCCAGCAAGAGTTAACTTGAATCCTATAAATGGAATAGCAATAGGCAAATCACTGACTATATGATGCAAATCATTCATTTATTATTATTATTTCTAAACAACTTTATAAAGATATCCTTTATAAAAGAATAAAAAGGATATAGTTTGCAACAAAAGAATAAGATGCAAGGGCCTTTTACACATTTGTGGAGTAACATTCTAACAATGTTAAAAACCAGCAGCCAAATAAGCAAATCAACAAAAAAGTCATTAATTGCGAATTGCAAAATTTAATGCAGAAAGTAATTAAATACAAGGTTACAGAAAATAGCCTACAGCAAGCAAGAATTTATTTTCTTGTTAGTGAAAGTATTAAGCAACTTTTCTTTTTGATAAAGAAGGAACCATAATTTCAAAGACTATGTGCCCAGCCTTTACTTGACAAGGCTTCTCCCAGTACACCCAGGGACATATTTGGGAATATAAATGGAGATTTCGGGATGGAAGTTGATTTGCCAGATTTGAACAGTTAAAGGAGGAGAAAAGGGAAATAAAAATTCATGATTCCCACCTTATTAAAGCTATCATCCATTGACTTTAATGTAGAGCCATTTTACTTTCTAAGAACTAGAAAAAGCTTACTTTCCCAAATTTTTATTTTATTTATTCAATTTCTATAGTACCCATCTCAATCAACGACTCTGAAGAAGTTACAATTCCAAAAGTATAAAAACAATTCAAACAAGAAAAAAACAACAAAATTTTAAAAACAGTGAAAACATTCATATTGTTCAGAAAAAAAAAAAAAAACCAATTCAAAAACATGTTCGACCTGAATACTTTCAGGCACTCTTAAGCTATTTCTTCTTTGCCTTCTTGTGTCTTCCTTTATTGCATCCCTTGTGATAAAAGTAATTTTTCAGCTTCCCAGGAACCAAGCTGTTTAGGGCTGTATAGATAATTAAATTGTACCTGGAAATCAATTGGCCATCAGTGAGTTCATTAAGGACTTTAATGACTAATGAGATATGATCTACATAGCCAGTTCAAATTATTAACCAGGTGCCAGTATTTGATGGTGGTTTCTTTTTTCTTTTCTTTTTCTTTTCTGTCTCATAGGTTATTCTGGGTGAAATATTCTCAGATTTCACCCCTGCACAGGTGGTGGTGAAGGAGCTGCGTGTAAGTGCCGGACCACTGGAGCAGAGGAAGTTCTTGTCAGAGGCCCAGCCTTATCGGTAAGAAGCAGAAGAAAATGATATGAGGGTGAAAATAGGGTAGGGAATCTTCATACAAAATACAGGCACTCCTTAATTTACCACCACAATCGAGCCCCAAATTTCTGTTGCTAAGGGAGATATTGGTTAAGTGAGTTTTTCTCCATTTTACAACCTTTCTAGACACAGTTGCTAAGTGAGTCACTGCAGTTGTTAAGTGAATCTGACTTCTCTATTGACTGCTTGTCAGAAGGCCATAAAAGATGATCACATGATCCAGGGACATTGCAATTGACATAAATATGAGTCAGTTGCCAAGCATTTGAATTTTGATCACATGACCATGGGAATCTACAATGGTCATAAGTGTGAAAAATAGCCGTGAGTCCCTTTTTTTCAGTGCCATTGGAACTTCCAATGGTCATTAAACAAACTGTTGTAAGTCAAGGACTACCTGTATTTGTCTTTATGTCAAAGATGCTGAACTGTGCCAAAGGTAGGCCCCCAATGATAAATTATCTTTTAAAAAATCTCTACTGCATTTTTCTCTATTATCTTTCTCTTTATTGTAACATTATGGAGATTGAACGCTGTCATGCTGCTGGGCAAGATGTTCTCAGTTGAGGAATACCCATTTTTATACAGGATAATAGTAACAAGAGTTTTATATGCACAAAGATGGGAAGGCTTACAAATACCTATAATGGAAAAATGGATGGTGAAACTGGTGGAATTGGCAGAGATGGCAAAGTTGGCAGTCTTGATGAAAGAAAAGACTTTGACAAATGTTATTTCTACTTGTAAACCATTTTGGAGCTTTTTGCAAGAAACTGAAAGAAATGAAAGGTTGATTTGGGGATTTCATGATTAGAATTATATGAGATCATGGAAATAATGTAGACTAATGTTTATTTTAGAGTAACAATCTATCTGATAAATTTAGCCAAGGATTCACTAACTATTTCCCAACCTGTAAATCAGGTGGGGTCTAGGAATAAGTTAAGGGATAGTCCCATAAATGTTTCTACTTCTCTAAGCAGAGCTCTGTCATGGCTCAGAAATCTCCTTTCTGGCTATTAAGGAGGTGTTGGAGTTTGGGGATGCTCCAGTGATCTGCTACCAAATTGTAGGTTATAATAGAGAACATGGAGGAACTGTCCAAAAATAGAAATAGGATTTCCCTATGTATGTTATGACTCACTGAGATTCTTGTCCGGTCATCCAGAAATACTTTTTTTTCCCTCCTGCTTTTTCTGTGTCCCACCCCATGTCTCTACCTTGCCTTCAAGAAGCCTCCAGCACCCAAACATACTACAGTGCCTCGGCTTATGCACAGAAACTATACCCTTCCTCCTGATCATGGAATTCTGCCAACTGGTAAGTCAACTGAAGCACAACTGAAAATCAGATTTGAGAATTACTAAAGTCAAATCCTATTGTCATGAAACTGGAATGCCCAGAGCACCAGTGCTCTGAATCTGGAGTAACCACAATATCAGTAGTCACTCTAGAATAATGTCTGCCTCCTTGTCAATGTGGCTCTAATGACAACATTAATTTCCATAGCCATTCATTCAAAATTGCTTTGCCCAAGTAGATATAAGTAGGGAACCTGGCTTTCCTTGTAGGAGGCAGTTGTGTAGAATATTAACCTCATATTTTTCTTTAATTACATCTTACTTTTAAAACAGTGAGGAGCCTGCAATAACTGAGAAAATCACATCCTACACCACCAATCAAATACCTTGTGTGGCTTTATTAATTTGAATAATGTAGGTCTGAGTGAGCTCAGTGCTCGCTACTTAACTTCCAAATAGGCTTTGTGATCTTATAACATAGTTCAAATCTACCTGGCTCTTTTGTTAAGTCAGTTTAGAATGAGGGCACGATATAAAATATGGATAATGTGAACTTTGAATGAGAATAAGGATATCTTGGATTCTTTAAAAATGTCTGGATAATTTTTCTGGATCCCAGACAAAATTAGTAAATTTACAAACTTGGTATCTCCCTCCTGTCCCCCAGGGAGATCTGAAACGTTACTTGCGAGCTCAACGCAAAGCAGATGGAATGACTCCTGATTTACTGACACGTGACCTCAGCACATTGCAGCGCATGGCTTATGAAATCACGCTGGGAGTGCTACACTTGCATAAAAACAATTACATTCACAGGTAGGGATGATGGCTGGAAATCTGAATTTTGCAGCTTTGGGAAAGAGAGTGTAAACCAGGATGCGAAAAAAAGTGAGGAGAGTGTGAGATTTAGAATTGCAGGTTCATCCTAATGGAAGTTACTGCGGGTTAAAATGGAGGTTGAAAGATTTGGCGACTTCCAAGGGCAACTGCACCTGATGATGGCCTGATCTTGGTAAAGGATGAATAGAGATGTGGAGTTTCTTACAGTTAGAAACCTGCTGGGACATTATCATGTTATGTCATTATGGCTCTGTCTACAAAATATAACAGAAAAGGGATGGGTTGGGGGTTAGGATAATTAAAGCATTGATCCATTTTTTAAAAATCAGAAATCAGGACCAAAAAACGAGCAGCCAAATGTTATAGCAAAAATATTCTGTAGTTTAAATATATTATTTGTTTGCCTGTGTATGGCTATTGCCCCCAAAGTTGAAAGAATATAGTGAGGTTCCTTCCTGGGTGGGTGGGGGTGGGAGACCTTGTGATGTAAGCTATATTACAAATATCATTTAAAAAATACTGTAGAATTTCCTATACAGAGTTCCAGCTAAGAAAAATCATGTGTAGTCAGGTCTGAATCTGAGTATCCATCATTAAGCAAAAAGCTTGCTTGAATAGCCATTAACTGCTAAACTGGATTCTGAAAATTTTTGACTAAGAGTAAATAGGTTGCTATGCCATGGCACTCCTCCTCCTCCTGTGTTTCTCAACCTTGGCAATTCTAAAATACATGAGCTTCAGCTCCCAAAATTCCACAGTTCTTAGAGTTGCCAAGATTGGGAAACATGGTTCTAGTATATGATCAGCTTTACAACTCAGGCTTTTTAATACAGTATATTGCTTGAATCCAGTATTTTGCCTTGTTCATTTTGCAAGCCGTATACCAAAAACAGGTTTTCATTTACAAATCTTGTCTGTAATGAATACTTCAAGCAAAGAAGTGGGGTTTGGGTGACCCCTTAAACAAAACACCCCTGCTTTATTTAGTCCAGGTCTTGGGAATCTGAAGCTTTATGGTATTATTGAAAATAATATCTCCCAACATCCATCACCACATGACAGCTGAGTTAACTGGGATCTCTATTTTAACAAAATAAGGAGGGCTGAGGTTCTGGTTAGAGAATCAGTTTGGTGTAGTGGTTAAGACATCAGGCTAGGAACAAGAGGAATGTGAGTTCTAGTCCTGTTTGGGCCTGCTTTGGACATAATGCTAGTTGGGTGACTTTGGGTCTGTCACTCTCTCTCAGCTCTAGAAAAAAGGCAACGGCAATCACTACTGCAATTTTGCCAAAAAATCTAGAGGGACTAATCCAGATGTCAGTAAAGGCACCAAAATAAATAAACAAATTCTGGTCAATCAGTCAAAGTCCTAGGAAGAGTTAAGAAAATAAACAGGTCACATAGCAAGATTCTAGGCAATCCCAAACCTTTAAATCCTTTTTTAAGTTATTCTTAGGATAAAAATATTCCCTCTGAATTATTGAAGGCAACATGGGTTATCCTTACCCTCACCCACCCCAAAAAACCTACTCATATAACAAAAAAAAAAAAAATTTATCCTCTCTATGTATATTGGGAAAGCTTAATGTAAGAAAGGGTAGAAAATGAGTCTCCCTTCTCACCTGATTCAAAATCCTCTTGTCCTCTACAGTGACCTGGCACTTCGGAACTGCTTGCTGACCTCAGATCTCACAGTGAGGGTTGGGGATTATGGCCTGTCACACAACAACTACAAGGTATGAGGTGAAAATACCTCAAAGAATCTAAGATGGGTCTCAAGAGAGTCTTAGGCAACGAGTAGATGTGTCAATTTATTATTTGCGGAACATGTCCAATCCATTATGAGATTAAATCTCCTCTTCTTTTTTAAAGGAAATTATTATGAGCAGTTTAATTTAGAGCAAACTACTACATAATAGTGCATGGGCCTTGAGAGGGAACTTTATAATGGGTGTTAGTTGAGAAGCAGAGCATCCAGGACCCAGGAGATACTGGAATATTGAGATGTCTATAATTCAGTTTCTATTCTGTACCGTTTCTCATTTCTATTTCATAGGAAGATTATTATATCACTCCGGACCGACTCTGGATCCCATTGCGTTGGGTTGCCCCAGAATTGTTGGATGAGATGCATGGAAATCTCATTGTTGTGGATCAGACCAAGGAGAGCAATGTTTGGTGAGTCCTAAGAGTGTCTCTTGGACTGAAGAAATTTAATTTGTATTCTTAAGCAAGGATACGCAATTCATCTGCGGTAAAGCTGAAACTTTACCCCAGATGAATTTACCCCAGATGAATTAGGAGCTCTGGTGGCTCAGCAGACTAATTAACATCCACTTACATCTGCTGCCTGCAATTACTGCAAGTTTAAATCTCACCAGGCTCAAGGTTGACTCAGCCTTCCATCCTTTCTAAGGTAGGTAAAATGAGGACCCAGATTATGAGGACAATAAACTGACTTTGTATAAATATACAAAAGTATGAAGGCTATTGCTTAACGCATTGTAAGCCACCCTGAGTCTCCGGAGAAGGGCGGCATATAAATCAAATTTTTTAAAAAAAACATTTCCAAGTTCACAAGGAAATGCTTCCCAGTATTTACAAGAATTCATCCAGTGCATGCATCCTCAGTAAAATACAATGATGCCACAATGTTAACGCATGATGCATTGATGTCAACTTGGAATCCTTGGTAGATTCACTAGTGTACAAATAGAATGAATAGATGAACAATAATGCAAATGTTGAACAGGCAAATCTTGATTTACAACCATTCATTTAGCAATGATTCAAAGTTGCAATGGTACTGAAAAAAGTGACTTACAACTGATCCTCGCACTTAAGACCATTGCAGCAACTCCACAGTTAAATGCTCAAAGTTTGGGTGCTTGGCAAATGGTATGTATTTACAGTGGTTGCAGTGGTCCCTGGATCATGTGATCTCCATTTGTGACCTTCCCAGATGCCTTCTGACAAGCAAAGTCAATGGGGGAAGCTTGAGGATCACATGATTTATTGAACAACTGCAGTGATTCGCTTAATAGCTGTGGCAAAAAAGATTGTAAAATGGACATGACTCACTTAGCAAGTGCCTTGCTTACCATTGGAAATTCTGAACGTTCCGACTGTGGTCATAAGTCGAGGACTATCTGTATACTAATGCAAATATGTAAGTGATAGCATTTGTATCATTATACAGTTTTAATCATTTGTCTCCCCTTGCAGAAATCCATGCACTGAACTAGTTATTTTGAGCCACTCATCACAATCCTCTTAGTGACAAATGTTCTTTTATTTAAACAAATGATTTTTCAGCTTCCCCTTTCTTTTTCTGTTCAGTCATAAACTAAACCGAAATAGAGTTTAGCAAAGACAACCTTGAAAGCGGTTTGACTGCCATGTTCCTTTACTCTAAAGAAAACCGCACCCATGTTTCTGGCCAAAAGGACATGTTTGAAATTATATTCTGGCTGCTCTCCAGAAGTGGTTGGGGGAGTGCAGTTGTCTATTTACCAGATGGCTGGCTTACCTGCCAATCTTCTCAGTCTCAACCCCCAAGCTCTGGACTGACCATAATCACAACGTTCTCTTTTCTGAGGAGATGGCATTTGTCCAAAACAAAGGACTGTGTAGCGTTGCTAATCAAGATTATGGGGCCCGGTGGGAGTCCAGAGAGAGCCCTGGAAATGAAGATGATGTTGGAGGCTGGCGCTTTGCTTTGCAGCATGCCAATTTTCTATTTTTTAATTAAAGCTGTTACTTTAATGTAACCACCCGGGAGAGAAATCTTGCCAAAAGATGTGTGTGTGGACATACTGATGCCCTGAGGTACCAGCAGTTCTAAGGCCTGGTGCACATGAGATTTATTTTAGGGTTCTTCCTCATTACACATTCCTGCTGTCCTTTACCAGACACCAGAAAAATATGCTGTTGTCAATTATGCTACTCCCACAACTTAAATGTGCCTCAGCAACTAGGCTGGTGGGGAGTAATGCTTCTTCTTATAAATATAGAGCAGAAGAGTTTCAAGGCAGTGGTGGGTAGATTTCCCTCCCTCCTCACCTGGCAATGCGAAAATCAGCCACCAACTGAGATCATAATGTGTGGCTGGAAGAGGATGGGACTCTGGAAATGTCTGTTAATAGTGGCTTAGCTTGGATGTGGAAAAAAGTTCATTTTCCACAAGGATGTTAGGTATCTTCTCTATATATATAAAAGCGAAATCCACGCACTCATTATGAAATCTCCGGAACGGTAAAGTGTACAAACTTGAAATTTGGCACAAATGTTCCTCTTGGCTTCTAGGTGCTCGCTAAGAAAGGATTTTTCGAAATGACCATCAGATCATTAGTATTTCATATACACTATATTCTTACACAGTATATTAACACGCTCTGATGCTAAGGAGTTAGACATTCTACTCCCACTCCCCACCTGAAAAGTTCCAACTGCCACTTGCCTCACATTCCGTTCCCTCCATTCAAACTGGCAGACGGTCCACTCTTTCACTCAGGGGTGGTATGGAGCTCCTTACAGTACTAAACGTTTCTGCCTCACCAAAATGTCTATGCCTGCCACCTATGGAACTGCTTCCGGACTCAAGGCAGTGGGAGAGATATTCCCTTATGTGTTTCAATCACCAACCACCACTGAGCCAATGGATTGTGAACCGAATTTCTCCTGCATAGTGTCCCAGCCCCAACTCACTTCTTACACTGACCTCCTCAGTTCAGACGAATCTGTTCCTTCTACAAGAGCCTTGGTGGTACAGGGGTTTAAGGCACCCTGTTATTAAGCTGGTTATTAAGACCAGCTGCCTGCAATTACTGCAGGGTTCGAATCTCGTCAAGGCTCAAGGTTGACTCAGCCTTCCATCCTTTCTAAGGTAGGTAAATTGAGGACCCAGTTTATGGGGGCAATAAGCTGACTTTGTATAAATATACAAAAGGATGAAGGCTATTGCTGAGCACATTGTAAGCCGCCCTGAGTCTTCGGAGAAGGGCGGCATATAAATCAAAATAATAAAAAAAAATAAAAATAAAAAATACTGTAACACCAGTTAAAGGGAAAAGACTGTCTTTCTGCTGCCCGGAAGTACAACGGATGCTTCGAAATGACGTCTTTTGGAGCCAGAGAGGTGAAGGAGGGAAATTTTATGCCAATATTCAAAGTGCAGGGGCAGGTCTACCACAGGATAGGGAGTATCATGGCGGGACCTCAGCAGCAGCCTTCATTTCTCCAGATATACTTTGTTGGTGATGATGACGATAATGAGAGTCTGTCAAGACCATGGGTATGCGACAATGGTCGTAAGTGTGAAAAGTGGTCATAAGTAGCGAAGCACGGGTATCCAGCTAGTTTCTTATATATACAAAAACATATACTGCAGACTGACATTTATGGTATATCTTGAACTTGTACTCGTAGTCCTTCACCTACAAATGACCATTCTAAGTTACAATGGCACTGAAAAAAGTGACTTACGACCAGTCCTCACACTTATGACCATTGCAGCATCTCCATGGTCACATAATGAAAAAGTAGGCACTTGCCAACCAGCATATATTTACAAAGGTTCCTGTACCCCATGGTCATGAGATCACCATTTATGACCTTCCCAGAAGGCTTCAACAAGCAAAGTCAATGAGGCAAGCTGGATTTGTTTAATGACCATGTGATTCATTTAATAATTGAGATGATTCACTGAACAACTGTAGCAAAAAAGGTCATAATATTGGGTGTGACTCATTTGACAACTGCCTTGCTTAACAGTGGAAATTCTGGTTCCAATTGTGGTCATAATTTGAAGACTACCTGCAAATACTGCATGATCAATACAGTGCTGGAAACAGCTGGCATGACCCAAAGCACCCAGAAATTGTCTACACAGTGCACAAAATAGCTGCCCCTTTCAAATTAATCAAGGCAGTGAAAAGTGTGGTCACACAAAAATACTTGACCGCAAAAGAAACAGAACATCTATCTTGCTCGACTTTCAGGCCTAACTGCTGGCAGGATTTGATTCTTTTTCCCAGGTTAAATTGATTGGATTGTTCCTATACTTTTTAAAAGAGAGATCTATAGCTTTTTCCCAAGACTGTTAAACACGTATTTGAAAAAGAGGTGTACTGCTCTTCCTGAAGATTGGTAATCTATGGAAATGAGACTCAGCATTTCCCAAACCATATCTGAGGCATTCGGGACACATATTTATTTATTTAATTTCTATAACTGCCCATCTCATTCAATGATTCTGGGCAACGTACAATTCAAAAAACGTAAATTACAATTATGGCATGCCCACAACAGCCTCCAACAGCTGATAGGAGCTGGGATAATCCCAGCCCCTGACTCATTATTGCCAGCATTATAATTGAGGCATTATAATTTATTCACATAGCAAAGAGGATTTTCCCCTCCGTCTTGATCTCTCTGTGTTCTTCGCAGGTCAATGGGGGTGACCATCTGGGAACTGTTTGAATTTGGCTCCCAGCCTTACCGGCATCTTTCCGATGAGGAGGTGCTGACTTTTGTCATCAAGGAACAGCAGATGAAACTGGCCAAACCTCGCCTTAAGCTTCCTTACTCAGACTATTGGTGAGTTCTTCCTCCTTAGGCCAACAAATCCATCACCCACCAACTGGGATTCCATCAGCTCATGCCCCTTCCATAGACATCCAGTAGAAGCCACATGTTGTGACCCAGCTCCTCGAACACGACAACCCCTCTATAGTTAAATCAATGACTCCTTTATTAGGAGTGCCAACAGCCCCGGCAAAAAGTTTCTCTCTCACCGGAGGCTAAGAAGTCTGTCCAGCAGGGAGATGAATAATTGTCTGCCACATCTATTCATCTCCGCCCCCTGCCTTTTATCCCCAGAGCTAGGGTGAGGCTTTGCTAGCAGCGGTGGCTCTTGCATCCCAAGAATCAGCCGACGGATTTCCACTGCTCTCCTCTGTCTTCTGCGCATCCGTGCATCAGGCACAGGACCCAGCTGTCCCTCCTCTTCCTCATCAGCTACCTCCAGACCTGGGGGCTGTTGACTCTCCATCTGAGGGCTGACGGAGAGTCTCTCTCTCTCTCTCTCTCTCTCTCTTTCTCTCTCTGAAAGCTCCATTCCCTCTTCCCCCTCGGAGCTCTCAGGTTGCCTTGATGCTGACCCTGACTCCCATGCCTCCTCCTCATCTGATTCGGCTGCTGGAAGGACCGGGAGCCAACAAACTACAACACCACAATACATCACAAGAGCTATTATGCCATTGTGCAAATGATGTGTGTACAGATAGTCCTTGAGTTGCAACTGGTTATTTATGCGAATGTTTGAAGTTATAATGGACCTCATCAAAAGGTATTTTGAACCCAGTTCCAAAGTTCTGGCAGTCAAGCCTCTCTTCAGGGTCATGTGACTATATCTTGGGTGCTTAGCAACCGTCCATATTTACAGGATGTTTGTAGTATCCCTTGGTGAAATGGCAATGATTTATAGTGCTTTTTCCCAAAAATTGGTGTTTACTTCCAGTTTCCAGGAAAAATGTCCCATAGAGATCAATAGGTTTGCTTAATGACCACAGCACTTGCTCAACAACCGCAGATTCTCTTAATGACTGCCTGAAGAAAAGGTCATAAAAATGGGCCAGTCACTTGGTGATCCATTTTACGACTGTTGTGACTTATGACTGTAATGGGCAGGATCCATTATGGTTGTAATTCAAGGATTACATGTCCCAAAGAGGCTTTTTCAAAAGGCAGCTGAACTTTGTTTTTCTTTGAAGACATTTCGCTTCTCATCCAAGAACCGAGAACTGAAGAAGCTTCTTGGATGAGAAGCAAAATGTCTTCCAGGAAAGACAAAGTCCAGTTTCCTTTTGAAAAAGCCCCTTTGGAAAAACCATGACCTGGATAACTGAGAATTGTCATAGGCATCAAAGACTACCTGTATACACAATTTGCGTCATTTGTATCAAGACACCTTGGCATACATGGCTTCATTTGCCTTCCCACCCCCACCCCGTCTTCCCCCCTGCGGATGTCCCTGTCCCCTTCATCCTTGACAGACATCTATTGAGATTTCATGGACAGTTTGTGATCTGGGATATTATCCCTAAACTTTATGATGCTTGCCTTAGCATTCTTATTTCTCCTAATGTTCTTCCATTCTCCCCTCTCTGTATTCCTCTGACTCTACCTCTGTCCACCCATTTCTCTCTCTGCACTGTCAGTTTGGCCAGGCTTTCTTCAGCTATGACCTCTCTTTCCATTTTTTTCCTTTTTCTGTTCTTCCTGGCTCATGTTAGCTAATTCAGGGGTCCCCAACCTGAGTGGACCGGCACCAGGCTATGGCCTGCCATGCAAACTGGGCCATGCAAACAAGTGAAGCCCCATCCATGGCATGCAGGCAGCACATGGAACCATGCACCCTCCTGTCCATGGAAAAACCTTTCTCCATGGAAACAGTCCCAGGTGCTCAAAAGGTTGGGGGCCTCTGAGCTAATTGATTGTCTGCAGCTTTCTATTTCTGTCAGTAATTGTCTAAGATGCTTTCCAGTTTAACATTTTTATTGAGTTATAAAATATTGTAAAATACAAAAGTAAATAGAAAAGCAGTGGGGAGGAAAAGGGGGAAGAGAGGTGAGGAAGGATAAGAAAAGAAAAGAAAAAGAAGCATTGACTTCCAACTCTCTCTATTGCAGTAAAATAAGGCATTAACATCAAATCACAACTTTTTGTTTTTTCATAATAATATGAACAAACCATTTCTGTAAAGATCTATCAATCTCGGTAAAATCAAAATCAAAGTTTCATTCTTTTCCACTTCAAGCATGAAGTTCAGGAGCGGTCTCCAAGTAGAAACAAAAGTGCTTATGTTCTTTTCTTTAATCAGAGTAGTCAATTTCTATTTCAGCCAGTAAATGTCTAAAATGCTAATCGGGGCTGAAGATTTCCTTTCAGATATTTTAAATATTTTTCTAGTAGTGGTATTATCATTTTTAATATCTCCTCATAACATATTATGCAATCCTATTAAAAATTAGGAAAGGAAGAATGCAGTGAAACAGTATAAAAAGAGAATTTTTAAAGAAAAAAAATAGGCATTCTTTCTGTTGCAAATATTATTTTTACCCAGAAGCAAATCAATCCTTTTTTGTGACACAGAGATCTATTTTGATACAAATGGCATGCAAACATGCAATGTTTATGAAGAACCCTCTAACCAGAATCTGTGTAGTCAACCATACAGTATCTGAGTATGATGTAACTCCCCAAATTTGAAATTTGACTTGAAATAAAAAAACATAATAATTACATATTAAAGCCAAGATTGTTCATTATAAAACCACCATATACACTGGGGGTCAAACATTCCAAAACATTATTAAAAATCTTTATTCAACCAGAGGGATAGTCATAGCCGAAGGGCAGTGAAATTTTAAGCCAGGCCCTTCATTTTAAAATTAAATATTTTAAATGGGTAAAAAGCAACAGGACAGGGGAAGTAATGTGGTCTATGCAATTGCAGACTGGACTACAATTGGACTGGGTTCAAGGCCATAAAAAGTCCTTGAATGACTTTGCATCAATCACTTTCTCTCAACATAATCTACCTCACAATGTTGTTGTAGAAAAAAAAATGGAGGATGGGGTGTGATGTACATAGTACCTCGAATTCCTGGATGAAAATTCCTGGAATATAAATTAGACAAATTAAATAAAAATGTGATGCTTTCCATAAAAAGAACTAAGTAATTTCGTAAGCTTTTCCCTTTCTTTGGAACTCTGTTTTAAAGTGGAATTCTATCTATTCTCCCTTTCCATTGGTAGAGTGCACCTTTTTCTTTTTCTTTTACAAATATTTCATTTTATTTCCAAAGTTAAAATACAAACCAAAGAAAAAAAGAAGCTTAACGACCATCAAATGCTAATAATAAAAAAAACATGTGTACAAAAAAATAACAAATGATAAATATATCATCCACAATGACATTAAGTATAAAAAGGCCATCCTGGTTGAATGCTGAAAAATATATCAAAAATATCTGATGCATTCTCCTTCTCTTGTAATACAGATCAATAAATAATTATTGACCTGTATTATAAATAACTTTCCCATCTACATAAAATAAAAATACTATGTTACATAAAAGGTGTCCCTGATGTGTAAATTTATTTATCTATCAAGTCAATTGACCTAGCATCTGTTTGCTATATAAAAAAAGCAGTCAACAAGTAACCCCAAAAATAAAACTAATTTTCAAAGCCAGTGGAGTGCATCTTTTTATGGACCATCTTCTCTCAAAGGATCAATTTGATCTCCACCTTTAAGATTGCTGTGGAATATGTTCTATGCTTATGTTTTTTTCTGGTGGAGGCCAGAGGACACGACCTGATGACGTCATTATACACATAACACCATTTTACATCCTGGCATCAAGTGTTGCAGAAGCTAGCTCTAAGAGCAGCATTTGCCTGGCAGTGTCAGCATGCACATGTTGCCATTTGGGGTCCTCAGAGTTTACTGTGGACACTGCTGGTGCTGCTACCCTAAAATAAATTCTTCTGGAAGAGTAATTGAGCTTTTGCTTTCCATTAGGAAGTTTAGGCCCTGCCATTTGTAAGGAGGACTCCTGTCAGAAACCCTGAAGAGATGATTTCAGACTTCACAACAGGTTTAACTAGGTCAATAAAAGATAGAACAATGTTTGTGCAACACACTGTAAGCTTCATTACTAAATAACCTTGTCTAGGTTCTTTTTATTTTAAGAGTTTAGCATGTTATGTGAACGCTGCCCATTTAAATGGTTTATGATTCAGTGTCTTTTCAATGGATTTATGATTTAGTGTGCTCCACATAAGGCTACCCTTGAAGAATACCCGGTGCAGAATAGAGCTGCAAGGGCAATTCTGGGTGCCCCAAGGATTATGTATGTCACACCTCTGCTGTGTGAGCTTTATTGGGTGCCAGCTTACTTCAAAGTCCAAGTCAAGGTGTTGGTTATCACTTTTAAAACCCTTCATAGCATGGGACCAGGTTACCTGAGGAACCATTTTGTCCCACTCACGTTGTCCTGTCCCACCCAGTCAGGCATGGAGGTTATGTTATGGATCCCATCCAGTGGTGAAATCCTACTGGTTTGCACCAGTAAAAAAAAGCTACCGGTTAGTCTGAATTGATATTTCCGACAATCAGCTGTGCCGCACAATTTATATTTGCTAGAAATCAGGAAATCCTGATTTCTAGAGAATCTAAATCACATGGCACAGCTGTTCTCCTCCCCCTCGCTATTCTACTTACCTTTTTAAGTGTCCTTTTTCTGCGTGAAGCATGCATTTGGCGCACAATGTGCATGCGCAGCAGTGGTGAAATCTAAAATTTGTTACTACCGGTTCTGTGGGCGTGGCTTGGGGGTAATGTGACTGGGTGGGCAATTTTTTTTCTTTTAAAAGCCTCTGCCGATCAGGCAACTCAGCTGGGATCATCAGAGGCTTTTAAAAGTATTTTTTTACAACCTCTTCAGCCAAAGAGGTTGTAGAAAAAATGTTTTTAAAAGAAAAAAAGCCTCTGCTGATCAGGCAACTCAGCTTGGATTGTCAGAGGCATTTAAAAGAAAAAAAAATCCTTTTTTTCTTTTAAATGCCTCTAAAGATCCAAGCTGATTTGCCTGATTGTCAGAGGTTTTCTTTCTTTTAAAAGCCTCTGACGATCCAAGCTGAGTTGCCTGATCATCAGAGGCATTTAAAAGAAAAAAAGCCTCTGATGATCAGGCAACTCAGCTGGGATCATCAGAGCCTTTTGAAAGCATTTTTTTACAACCTCTTCGCCAAAGATGTTATAGAAAAATTGGTTTTAAAAGTTAAAAAAAATTGGCCACGCCCACCCAGTCACATTACCCCCCCCCCAAGCTACACCCACAGAACCGGTAGTAACAAATTTTAGATTTCACCACTGCTCTGAAGAGGTTGTAGAAAAAATGCTTTTAAAAGCCTTTGACAATCCCAGCTGAGCTGCACGATCATCAGAGGCTTTTTTTTAACTTTTAAAAGCATTTTTTCAGCCGAAGAGGTTGTAGAAAAAATGATTTTAATTTTTTTTTAAAAAAGCCTCTGATGATTGCGCTGCTCAGCTGGGCATGGGGGGGGCAGAGTTTTTTGCTACCGGTTCTCCGAACCACCCGCCTCCATCGCTACTGGATCGAGCGATCTGGTCCAAACCGGGAGCATTTCACCCCGATGCGCAGGCAGCGAACCGGTGGCAAACTGCGGAGGATTTCACCACTGATCCCATCAGTTAAAGATCTCCAACTGACAGGGTCTAGGAAGAAAGATTTCTCTGCTGTTGTCCCTGCCCTATGGAATATCCTCCTCCAAAAGTAAGGCTGGTCTCCATTTTTTCTGGCATTTCAAAAGTGTGAAGACCTGGCACTGCCAACTCACATGGTGTGATAGAGCCAACAGCTGAAGGAAAGGAGGCCTCAGTTGGAGTGGGGGTGGGTTAAAAGACATTCCAGCTTAGAGTCCATTGGAGGAGGAAACATTTGAAGTCAATATTTCTGCCATTTCCGGTCTGGTGAATTTCTTTTAAACTGATGATCATTGACCCATTCTTGGAGCATTTCCAGTTCCTTGCACCTAACACATAGGGATTCAAGAGCATCATGCCACCTTGGTGATGATTGGTGTCTTGAGGGCACCCCTTCTATCTTTTAACTTATCTTTTATCTTTGTTTTTACTTGTTTCTCATCCCGTTTTAATTCTATTTTCATTGTTATCTTATTATACAGTTTTATGATTTTTACCTGTCAGCTGCCCAGAATCCCTTAGATAGTGAGCTGGGCTAGTGCCTAAATTTGATTGATAGATGATAGATAGATAGATAGATAGATAGATAGATAGATAGATAGAAAAATAGATATGGATGGATGGATGGATGGATGGATGGATTGGATCAATCCAGAAAAATTAATTGATTCAGTAAATAAGTAGTGCATTGTGTGAATGCAATTCACATGCAGCACCTAAAACATTGAATATTCATCTTCTTGTGATTTAGGGGAGATGGATCACACTTGTGTAGATACCAGTTTGAATTCTAGAAACATTGAGTGTAACTGGGAAAAGGGAACTTGAAAAACTAGCCCAACCACGTGCCTCGTGTGGGAATCCATCATCACAGTTAGTATTGTCTGCAGGTGAAAGTTTCTTTGGGGTTGGCAAAGGATTAGGGTTGCCCATAGAACGTGCCGAGATGCAGCAATGATGCTTACTTCACTCTGATCTTCCTGCTCCTTCTTTTCCCTACCACCTCAAAGGTTGCTAATGACTTCTGCATCTCCACCAGATGCCCATCTGTTCTCTCTTTAGGCTGGGGCATCTTAATAAGATTAGATGGGTCAATGATTTAATGCCTTATACTGTATAGTAGCTCTCCTATGTTAGAACAATTCTCCAAGATCTATAAATGATCTACATTTCCAGCTGTTCTATTTCTCACTCATTTTGCTCTCCTGATGTCACAGCCATTCTTTCATTCTTGGGACTGATTTTTCCCATCTTCTTGTACTCCTGAATGACTTCAGAATGTTTTTTTATATATGCTCTGCTTCACTTTTTACTGGTTGACTCTTCCTCCCTACTCTCTCTTGCTGTAATAGTCAAGCTCTTTCTAATTTTGCATATCTGTTTCTACCTTTGCTTTTCCTTTTGCTACTCTGTAGGGTGTCTAATTCTTCCTCTTTTTCCAACTGTTCTTTTGCAACATTTTTTTTTTGTTTCGTTTTAAATGTTCCCAATCCCCGCTGCCCACCCTTAGCTGTCCTTTCAGGCTATCTTCCCACAACTGTGTTTTTTCCACCCTATTTCTGCCTGTTTTTCCGACTGTTCCTCTATCCTCCCTCCAACCCTGCCCCACTGCAGGTATGAGGTGATGCAATCATGCTGGCTACCAGCTTTTCATCGCCCAACTATGGAAGAGCTGCACTTGCAGGTGAGCTACCTGTTGAATGAGCGCTCCAATGCTCAGGCAGAGGAGAGTTTTGAGTGGCGCTGGAGTGCCCTGAAACCCATGCGTTCCTCTTCCCCACCACCGGCCTCCTCTTCTTCAGCACGTCATCACTGCCCATCAGAAGAGATCTCAGCCTACCCACTCCTGGATGGATTCCATGGTGGAGACATGGATGACATCCTGACTGTGACTGAAAGCAGTGGAGGGCTGAACTTTGAGTATATGTGGGAGAAGGCCCGGCTGGGGCGATGGAAGGGCCCTGCCTCAGCACCACCCGAATACCCCTCCAGCAATGGTGGGCTAGCTGTGCCTGGCAGCAACCCTTTTTATGAACAGGCAGTACACCGTGGACACAGTCTGGAAACACCCAGCGTTGTGCCTGTAATCAGTGCCCGCAGCCCTTCCGTCAGCAGTGAATATTACATTCGCCTGGAGGACCACGGTAGTGGTGAAGGGCCAGTCTGTGCCCCCAGCCCTGGTTCAGCATCACAGCCACTCTTTCCCTCTGATTGGGATTGCCACAATGCCCCTCTTCGGCCACCAGAGCAGTCCAATACTAACCCTTTCTTGACTGGTGGCAGCGGTGAAAGCAATCCTTTCCGTGTTGATGGTGAGATCCAAGAGACGTCACTGACAGAGACACCAACCACAGAAAGTGAAGCGTTCCTTGCAGAATCCTTGCTCACTGTGTATCGTGAGTTGGAGGATCAACAGCGTAACTGGGATGCTGAGATGATGGAAGAACGAGGGGCAGGGGAGACTCTTGCTGGGGACCCCTCAGAGTTCCAGGGGTCACCTTCCTGGGAGCAGGAACCTTCTCTGATGGAGGACCACAGTTCTGGCAGTAGCACTGATGATGGTGGAAGCAGCATTGGAGGAGGGCGGCGCAACCTTCTGCCCTGTCCCCTGTGCACTCGGGCCCGTTGCACATGTGCCATCCCTCGAGGGGATGTGGTAAGCAGTTGGAGCAACCATGGCCCACCTTTGAGGCGTCCTCACCGGGACAGCTACGGCACTGAGGATGACTCCTCACTCAAAGTGGAGCGGGGCTCCCTATCTGACTGTTCTATAGTACCTCCTAGAGACTGTGATGGAGATACTGGGGAGCACAGTGAATTTTATGACCCACTTATGGGCACAGCTGTGAAGACCTATGAACTTCAAGATTATCCAAAGCAGAGAGGTGGGGGAAACATCCGTCCACCTGGATCACCCTTTCCAACTATGTCATCCGGATGCTGCAATGTGATTGTCCCTGTTGAGATACCACCATTATCTACTCTAGCTGAGACTAATGATGAGGAGACTATTGCAATTCTCCCAGAAGCTGTTGATGGATTTTCAGCCGGCCCTGCAACCCTGAGCCTCTCCCCAGCAGCACCTGATCGGCAAAGAGGAACCCTAGACTCTGTAGATTCCTTGGACATTCCTTCTAATACCAGTTCCTCAGATGTCTGCAGCCCAGCCTCCCATTACTCCTCTCCAGGGCAAAAATTTGGGGACAGCGGTTATGAAACAGAGAGCACTTTTTCACCTGAGTTTATATTTAAAGAGGAATCACCTCCTTCACCTTCTGGAGAAGAGGAAGAAATAGAGGCAGAAGATGACCCTGGCAAACTGCCAGCAACACCCATCTCTCAGTCCACTAGCGATCTTACACTCTCAGTAAGTGAAGAAGGGACTGAAATTGAAGAAGAGGTAGGCAGGAGCTTGGGGCTTACAATCCCTCACCGTGATTCTGCTTACTTCTCTGATGGGGAGGCCGAATCCTCTGAGGCACCAGTTGTAACCAGAACTGAGGAAGAAAAGCCTTCAGAGAAGACAATAGTAGAGGGAGGCTTTGTGGTTCAGGTGTGCAAAGAACAGTTGTTGGTCACACTGCAAGAGAATGTCACACGGAATCTACTTTGTAGCCAGAAAGTGCCAAAATTGGGCTTTTCTCCAATTGCCTCCTTAAAAGATCAGGCCATTGTCAAGCTTTGGAGCCTGCAGCCTAAAGAGAGACAGCAAACTGGGGAAGAGGAAGAGAAGGAAAAGGAAAGAGGAGGAAAAGAAAAAGAAGAAAGAGAAAGAGAGGAAGAAGAGAATGATGAAAAAAGCCACCTTGAGGAAACAGTGCATTTCCAGTGGTCAGCAAGTGTGGAAGATAAAGCAGAAGAAGAGGAAGAGGAGGAAGAAGAAAAGCAGCAGCAGAAGGAAGGAACTGGAGAATCTGAAGAGAAGCAGCTTGAATGGAAAGAAGAAGAAAGGAAGGAAAGAGAGAAAGCTATCCATACTGAGATCCAAAGTGAACCCATGGCCAACGTGGAACAATCACAGGATCCTCAGGAAGACACTTATGTAGCAAATGACCAGCTTAAAAAGGAACGAGAGCTTGGGGTCCCTGTGAATCAAGCCAGTGAAGATATCAAAGGTAAAATTCTGCAATCTACAATTCAGGGTGACAGTAACAGGAAGAAGAGGGTGTTCATGTAACAAACGGGATGGAAAAACATCCACAGGGCTTAAAATTACAGAGGTTGAGAATCACTGATTTAATGGAAAATGGCAGCGGCCAAGCATGTGTGGTGGAGAAAGTGGTAGGGAGAATTCAAGAGGATGGTTTAAGTCACATTATTAAATCCCCAACACTTTAATATGCAGTTCATATTAAAAGAGGCAGAGCTTTGATGGCACCATTGCAACTCCCATCATGTCTTACTTTACTGCTTCCCATCGATGTCCCTGGCAGTGGTTCTCTGAAGCAGGATCAGTGTCCTATCAGGTCCTCTCCTAAGCTTCAAAATAAAATCTTAAATGAAGGAAGGGAAGAGTTAGTAAAGCCTTTCTCCAACTTGTGGGTATCCTGGGGACACCGAATAAGATTTGTTATTTCTATTTCTATTTTATTTTATTAATTTTTTAATTTAATTATTATTTTAGTTTATTTTATATTTTATTTATTTTATTTTATCTTTATTTTATCTTTATTTATTCAATTCCTATAGCTGCCTAACCCAACCAAGTGACTCAGGGTGACTTACAATTTGATCCAATGGTCCAGTTTTTAATTTTACTACTACTATTACTACTACTTCTTCTTCTTCTTCTTCCTCTTCTTCTTCTTCTTCTTCTTCTTCTTCTTCTTCTTCTTCTTCTTCTTCTTCTTCTTCTTCTTCTTCTTCTTCTTCTCCTTCTCCTTCTCCTTCTTCTTCTTCTTCTTCTTCTTCTTCATTATAAGACTTTCCTCCCCTATAGACTCACAAATACCATGCACAGCCTTGCAAACAACTTTTTTGTGTGTGGAGGAGTGTTCTGCTAATCAATGTATATTTTTTTACAAAAAAAAACTGATTTTGAAGAGGGTGGATTTATAGGCAATGTCACAAACAGTAAAAAAAACCCAAACCAATTGGGGGGGGGTGTCTAGATTCTTTTAGCTGCTTTATTAATCCAATCGTGATCAACATAGTTTGATCCATAATGTTAGAAGGAAAAGAGTAATTAGATACAGAAATGATCACAGATGTGTTCTGCTGTCAACTTTTCCATGGATATTAATTGTTTGCAGGCCAGGATAGTTTTAGTAATCAAATTAGAGTAAACTATTCATTAATTTAGAATTGATACATATGGCAGGTCATATCAAGTTATATGTGGGCAAAAATACAAAAAATGTACTTTTAGTGAAATAATACATTCTGTCTATTCCTCCCTCTCTCCCTCTCTCTCCCTATCTCTCTCTTTCATCCCAACTCTTTTATTCTTGACTGGTTTCCATGTTATTTGTCCTTCTTAACCTTGGACCATTGGCTATTCAATCACTTTCCTTTCTCCTGGCAATCCTCACCTTTGACTTCTAACCTTTGCCTCCAGCCAAGCTATCCCGTTTGTCTCTGTCACTGCCACCACTGGCTTTGCAGACGTTTCCCCCGCCTGGCGGAGCAAGGAAAGGACCATTTTGGGAAGGAACCGCTTTGGGGGAGGGTCCAGCTCTGGGAGGGAGAGAAGTTTCCCTAGGAGCAGAAGAGGAAGAGGAAGAGGATGCTGAAGAAGATGAGGAAGGAGGCGTGGCTGGAAGCGGAGGGAGGGGTGTGCCCATTGTGGTGAGTGAAAGTGATGATGCCCGCAACTTGCGTGGTCTTCTCAAATCACCCCGCTCAGCGGAAGAGGCAGCGGCTGAGTTTGACCGCAAGCGGAAGATGGTCTCCTTCTTTGATGATGTCACCGTCTACCTCTTTGATCAGGTGAGTTATGAGGAGGTGAAGGATGGAGAGGATGAAAGTTGATTCACAGTAGCCTGAAGAAGGACTTTAATAGTCCCATTTCCAGGCATTGTCTCTTCTTTCATGGATCCTGGGTCTCTCTTATCTTCTGCATCTCTGGGTTTATTTCTTCCCACCCAATTGTCCATGCTTTAAATTCTCTGCCAATGCAGACAACACATATTTCCCTTTGGGTCTGGCTTAATCCCAGCCATGCTCTCCTTTCATGCCTTCTTATAGAAACGACCAATGATCTGTGGATAATAGGTTTCCCCACCCCACCAGCAGTTGGATGCCTTTGATCTATTCCAATAGCTGAAAGGATTCATGCATATTTGCATAATGATGACATGCAGTACGAAGGCTCTTTTCTCTCTTGTAGTTTACATCAATGGTCAAAGGTCCTGAAAACCCCAGGGTTTATTCCAGTTCACATCCTGCTAGTCTTATCTCTCTTCCCACCCCACGATTTAAACAGTCGATTGCTAAACCTTTGCATTCTGATAAATGATTTTCCTTTCTTATTTATTTGATTGAACTGGGCCTCAGTCCAGAGGGACTTTAGATTGATAATTCAAAGGGATTTTAATTCCTGTCCATGTTTATATAGGAGACACCAACCAATGAACTGAGTTCACAGGGAGCCCCCGATGGTGATACCCCTTCTCCTGGCTCAGCAGCAGAACCGGGACTTGATGCTTTCCCACCAGCTGATGGCTTCAGTGAGTACTGGAACAAATCAGAAATATCTCCTCTCTGTAGCAGCCTTAAATGCCAAGTAGGAGATGGGCCAACCCAGCTACAGAATCATAGTGGAAGAAGGCTGAGCTATCCAGGTGCTTTTGATAAGAAAGTGGTATGCGAAATAAGTTGGAGTAAAGGGTCAGGTTTCAGGAAACTGATTGTGGTCAAACTGATTGTCAATATAGGAAGAGTAAACTGATGAAGACTGGATAAAGTCCAAAGAAGGTTAAGTTTGATTTTGAAGGAAGACTGTTGAAAGGTACCAATGATAGCTGCAAAACTCAGCTTGGCTGAGGACAATTTCAAGAAAAAATAAACTAAGGCCCCACTTTAAACTTAATCAATGGACAGTGTGTTAAGGTTCTGACTAATGACAGCACTCCAAGACTTTAAACTTTTTCGAAGAACTGTTTTATTGAGTATATCATTTCCGCACAGATGAAAACAAAACCAAACCTAACTATTTCTCACATTTTCAATATAATTAAAGAATAGATAATCCCCTCCCTTATTATCACAGGTCACATTGGAACACCAATTAGGTGTTCTGGCATCTCACTGGCAATTCCTCTTAATCTCTGGCCAGCACCTGCTTCCCACAGGATGTTTTGTTGTCTGGCCTGACATTCTAGATCTCTCCGCTCTCCCATACTATGTGACAAGCTGAGAAACGGAAAGATGGCAACGGCAGGTCTGATCCGTTTCGAAGTTAACACAGTGTTTCTTAGTTATTACTGTCTCCGGGTTTTAGAAAGCTTTTAACACAACTAAAATGATGCTTCTCAGGGCAATCTTTCTCAACTTGGCTACTTCCAGATATGGTGGAAATACCTCTCTTTGAATTCCAAGCCATCCAATTTGTACAACACCAGGGTGACAGTGCAGCCTAAAATATATATTTAGCCTCCTGGGCAGGTAGAAGAAAAATTACAGGATCCTGATGACAAGAATCTTGGTTTGAGACTTCCCTTACGTAAGCCTTCCTTGGCTTACCTATAGTCACCAAAACTCTGAAGTTGTTGATTGAGTATGGAGCATCTAGAACAGTGTTTCTCAACCTTGGCCATTTTAAGATATGTGGACTTCAACTCCCAGAATTCCTCAGCCTGGCTGGGGGATATCTTAAAATTGCTAAGGTTGAGAAAAACTGATCTAGAATATTTGCTACTACTCTACCACCCATCTTCATCTCTAAACGTTCAGCTTTATTCATTGATGGTTCCACCATCTCTCTGTATGTATTTTTAATTCTGCAAATCATTTGGATGTTTTACTTGAGGTGGAAAAATGGCATTGAATTTACCCTTGAAAATGGGGTCAGATTTCCAGGTATAAAATGGTGGCCAGGTGAGATATAGTTCCATTTTATTTCCTATTGGCCAGATCCTACCTCAAATGTTGTGTACAATTCTGGGCACCATACTAAGAAAATTGTTTCGTAGAAGACAATGAAGAAGACTGAAGGGCAAGAAACTAAGCTGAAAAGAATTTAAGGAAGCGGAAAGCTCTAAAAAGAGAAAATAAAAGGCAGATGGTTGTGGTAGAGATAAAGTAAGAGACCATGCAGTATTTGAAAGAGAATCACACTGTAGAAAAGGATGAAGGATTATCTATAACTCCAGAATGCAAAACTGGGAATAATGGTGTTAAATTACAGAAAGATTGAGACTGGATGAATATTGGAAAGAAACCAGATGCATGATTTCCTCTTGGATGTGATCAAGTGAAAATTGGGCAATCATCTCTTGTCAGGGAGTGGTTTTCAAAATCAGTTTGTTAGGGCACTTTGTTTTGCTGCTGTTAAACCGGAAGAACTGAGGAAAGACACTAAGTGTGTCTTTGTGACTCACTAGCAATATTTTAATTAACATTTTTACAATATCAGAAATAGTAGTTCGATTTCAATGCAATTTAAAGCAGGGCTGGGTAACCCATATGGCCTCAAGTTTCTTTTTTGGACAAAGTTCTCTCTGCAGTGGCTAAAACTGGGGCAGGTTCTCAACATTTGTTGAAGTACATATGAAAGCGCTAATGTAAACCTTCAAATAAGGAGGTTTTTTAAAATAAGGAAAACTAGGAAAACATGCAAAAATTCCTGGTGTGACCCAGTAATCTTCAAAAATGTTAAGTCCAGCCACCAAGATTTTGTCTAGATTTAAGTGCATTCATACAGATAACATTTTCCTTCCAGTTTTTGCTTGGATGGATAACATTTTTCTGTATCTTTCCTGGGTATGATGGTTGGGATCATTTGGTTGTCTCCAATGCAAAGACAGAGCAGAATTGCCAGTCCTCAGGTGAGCTTCACTTTTATTTCTGCCTTGGTTCATCTTTTTCTGTGGAGACTCCTGCAGTAAATATGAGTGATCCTCGCTGAAGATAAACATTCTTTAGCATTCTTCAGTTTAAAGTCATTTCATGCGTGAGTGGAAATAAATAAAGCTTTATCTTCTTAAAATGAAAATGTGCTTCAGTTAGCAGAAATTTAGGAGACATTGCATAATAATTATGCTGATGCTGGCTGATCCTTTTTTAAAAATAATAATCTCTACATAGTTTATTTTTAGGATATAATTTTTATTGCCTCCATGAACGCTCAAAATCTAAAATTGTCATATTAAGGGAGATGGTGGTACACATTCTTCCTTATTCAGAAACTAATCTGCTTTGTGCTGTAGCAAGGGCCTGATGATGGAGGTATATCCAATTTTAAAAACTATTTTCTATGTGTCTAACTCCCCCTATAGTCTCAAGATACAATAAAACCAAAACAAAAGCATTTAAAAGGACAATAGATCACTAAAACAGCAGTCAAGAAGAATGTAAATTAATAGTCTCTGTTGGAAAAATAGTGTCACAAGAGCTGAAAGGTAGATCAAAGGCACAGATGGTGTATTACTTTCTGCTTTTCAAAACAGAGAGGTGGCTTAAGGTTCTTTGAAGAAGACATACCCAGTGTTTGGATATGATACTTAGAAATCCATCTTCTGTAGTTGTCAAGCATAGCAACAAAACTTGGTAGAACATAAAGAGCAAGTGTTGAAGTTGAACTGTCAGCTGAATAACATGAGAAGAAATAGTTATTCTGATCAGGTTCCTGATGTTTAGGGACATTTCATTGATTGATTCATTGGTTGATTGGCATCAAGTCAGTGCAGATGATTTTCTCCTTGGCAATCTGTTCCTAACCTAATCTTTCAGGTTTTCCAGTAGAGTGCACCCATCAGCAGTATATCCACTTTCTATTGGTTGCTCTCTTCTTTCTTTCCTTTTACTTTGCCCAACATCAGAGAGCTAAGTCTTCACATAATCAGGGGCGGGTTTCAAAACCCGGTTTGCTTGTGGGTGCACGCTTGCGTGCAGGTGCACTGCTTCTGCACATGCACAGATGCATCCAAGTGGGTGGGCGGAGCCTCCTGCCACTGCCGCTACCGGTTTGCTCGATCTGAGGCAAACCGGTAGCAACCCACTGCTGCAGATAATGTGTCTGAAGTAGGATAATAGAACCTGGTCATTTGTGCCTTGACTAAGGGACAATTGGTTTATCCGAAAACAAACTGGAGGTTACCAGAATATGTATCAGATCAGCACAACACACTGACCTCAACTCATTTTATCCTTCTGTTATTGTTACTCTTATTGCTGTTCTTGGGGATCTGCTAAATTAACCTAAGCAGCCATTCTGGAAGGTATGTTGCATATGTTCATTGCCTTGAGTTAGTCTGTAAAAATAATAAAGGTGGGATACAAATAAATAAATGATAGGGTCATAAATTGTGCTAAGTTCCATATATGGAGTTAGCCCCCTTCTAGTGCTCTCCATGACTTAATAGTAGCTTTCCAAGCACTCAGAAGTATTTCCCAGAGATTTATTCAATGACGCAGAGAGAGGCAAAGGATTTATGGAGCTTCCTATACTCAGAATACACTTTGGCATCTGTCTTCACTGTCGGACAAGGGATTTTTTTGGGCAGCCAGGCTTTAATCCTCCTTAGTTTAAGATATGCTTTAGGAAGCCTAAATAGCCCTAAGGTGACCTCCTTTGGCCTATAAGATCAAATGCAAGGATCTGGAACACCCATTCATTTTGACAGAGTCTGCACAGCAGATCAACGAACTGAGAGGGAAGGAGGGGTCAGGATTTTCCATTACAAGTCCTCAAATTTTTTCCTAGCTTAGTGGAAGAAGAAAAAGCAAGAATTTGCAGAATGATAGGAAGACTTTTTTTAAAACATAAGTTGTTGTAGAAAGCAGGCCAATAAAGTTTAGTTGCAGAAAGAATTTCCTCATTATGAAATTACATGTTCTGTCAGGGTGCATGTGAGCATTGATCATTAGCTGGATGTTTTTGAAATGCATGTATGTCTGTGAAAAGACTAGTTGATCTAAATAACTAAAAGTGATTATGCTTCCATACCGAAATTAACTTGTCAAATGGGAGATGCAGAGCAGAGGGACATGAGACGGAGTTGAGCAAATTGGAAGAATTAGGAAATACTGCCCTTGAGAAAATCTACTTGTTGCTATATTTTTCCTACTTATGCACTACAAAAGAAATATTTCTGCTGCTGTCTAATTCTTGTACTATCTTCTACTCAACAGTGACCCAAAGACTGGGCTCTTATGATGTATGGAACTTAAATCTGGGTAAACAAAACATAAAAGTAACATGCTGTACCCAAACAAATCACCCAGATAATGGTCTAATACAATGGTTATTAACCTTTTATTCACCATGGCCCCCCTTTAAATACCTTTTGTGGCCACAGACCATGGCCATGGATTCCCAAGATTTAAATCATAACATTTCTCCAAGGCTTTACAGACCCCCTGTGATTATATTGTGTGCCCCCTCAGGGATCCCTGGACAACAAGTTGAGAACCTCCGATCTAATATAATGGCCTGGTCATACAACATATTTTTTTAGTCTACTTTAGCATGTTGTGTGAACCCACACAGATTAAGATTTAAGCATGACATCATGTCAGAGCTACTGATTATATTTTTATCTTCTTCTTTACTCTGGGGTTGGCCCCAATCTAACCTCCTTCCTACCTTCCCTCTTCTTCCTTCTCAATTAAGGTGGCAGTTTTGAGTGGGACGATGATTTCCCCCTCATGGCTCAGAACCCTTCCTATGTCTCCATGGTGTCAGACCCCAGCACAGCCCAGTCACACCCAGTACTTTCTTCACCGGTGCCCATGACACCTGCCTTGCTGCCATCAGCCAAGCGGGCTGAGTCCAACCTCGTGGACACCCTGAGATTCTCTCGCTTCACCGTTTCTCCTGCCCTAGAGCCACATCGGCCTCCATCCTGTGATACTGAATTGGTACCCACAGCTGGTAAGGGGCATAGAGGCATGCCATTCTTTTCCATTATCCTATGTAGGGGAGGTTTATTATGGGACGTAGTGAGTCCAGGTGGGGCTTTGTGGAATTTGGGTTCCAGACCCAGTTACAGACAGGAGTGGATGGTAGAGGGATGGTTCGTCATATCTGAATGAACCTCCCCAAATTTCATCTTCCTATGACGTTGAATTTTCACTCCCATAATTCCGAGCCAGAGAGTTGCCCAGGACTTCAGAAGAACCTAAACTAAAGAAAGCTGCTCTAAGCTAACCAAATCTTTTGATTGTATTGATGCTATGGCCTTTCATTAAGTAATAGCGTTTCAGAGTAACCATATATAGAAGGGTAACTTGAGTTTCCTGGGCCCATAAAATTACTGCTATTGGCAAAGCTTGCCCAAAGGATGATAGTTTCTTTGTGTGATTGAATAGATGATTGGTGAAGATTATGTGGGCATCTGTAATTCCTAGTATTACTGATAAAAAAGTATCAAATAACTATTCTGTCTTCTTCTCCTGAATAAATTGGGGGAGGAGAGGTAAAAACAAAAAAAAATTGATTGGAGAAAAAGGGTAAGGTTACTTTAAAAAGCTAAGATAAAATCTTGATTCTCCACATCAGTCCCCAAGTCCTTGGCCAAGGTATGGTAATTGCACAATAAAATCTGTCCCATCAGCTTCCACTCTTTAATCTTGAAAAAAGCTTGTCTTCTTTTTGTATTAAATTGAGATAGAGGAAGTCTGGAGAATTATGGAGTTTTGGAAAGCTATCTTCACAATAAAAGGTGGACATTTCCAAAGCTCCTTGGTCATTTTGTTAATACAGGAAGTGATGTCCTCCTCTAAGGACCAGGAGGAAATAACTAATCCCAATTCCTTACCCAATTGGAATTATGTATATATGGCTGAAAAAGGGAGAATTGTTCCATTTAGCAATCTTTTAAAATTATTATTGTAGATCAAAGAAGCATAACCTGATGTGCTTGTGACATTCTAGAATGCACCCTCCAAAATGACATTCAAAAGCCAAATGCAACTCTCAGCTCAAAAAAATAACTACTACTATTTCTTCTTCTTCCTCTTTTTCTTCTTCTTCTTCTTCTTCTTCTTCTTCTTCTTCTTCTTCTTCTTCTTCTTCTTCTTCTCCTTCTCCTTCTCCTTCTCCTTCTCTTTCTTCTGCCTCTGCCTCTTCTTCCACTTCCTCTCCTCCTCCTCCTCCTTAACAAGAAGTTTCTTTTTCTCTTCACCTTCCAGATGCAATTGAGAACTGAGAATTAATGGAAATTGGACAATCCTGCCACCTGTCATCTCAACATTCAGGGACAGCACCCAGTCATCTAGTTGACCTGCTGATACCAAGCTACCACACATCAATTTTCTGCAGTGGGTAGACTGACAGATGTGTGTGTGTGTGTGTGTGTGTGTGCGCGCGCATGTGCGCGCGTGTGTATTTGCGTGCACAGCACGGGGCCATTATTGCTAACTAGAACCTGACGTATTTAGACTTCTGCTCTCTTTCTGCTCACTGACACATCCCTGCCTGGGGAGGCAGAGAAGCAGAATTTTTTGTACAAACAGTCTCAGGCCTCCATATGATGAGGAAGATATCTCCTCAATGCTTGAGGCCTCTGCTCTGCACTGGCTTTTGAATGTATAACCCCTGTCCCCTTCCAGCCTCCCTTCCACTCTCTGATATGTTCCTTCTAAGGACCCACTGTGCCAAATTGAGAGGGTTGGGGGTGGGAGGGGAGGAATCAAACTTCAGGAAGTTGCGTACAACTGCTCATGAGCCCTTCTGTATTTACCTGCAGTCTTGTAATATGGAAAACGGCTACCATGTCCTTTTATGCCAAATGGAACTGAATAGGGCTGGTGACCATCTCCATTTAACCAGCATTATATACATAAAAAAGACCACTCTGTTGAAAGACAGAATTATACTGGCAAGATGGAGTAAAGTTATAGGGACCTTGGGTAGTGAGAGTTGGGTGGGTGGGTATCCTTTGTTCACCATTCATTCATTTCTGAAGTGCTAAGGAAAAACAGAAAATTGGTCACATCACTCATTTGTAGTGACCAGATAATTGATAACCATTGATTCATTGTGGGAACTCCCTTCATATTGTCTTCACAGCTCAATGCATGCATTGAACTGGGAAAATCATTCCTAATTCATAATCCGTGTTGGAGATGGTTGTCTTTTATTCGGAGTGGCCAGTTCTGACTTTCTCAGTCCCCCACTGGTTTGTTTTAGAGGTTAATAAATGTCTTTTGGGACCTGTTCAAATGACAAGGACTTTCAAAGAGTGGAAAAGTCTATCTCTTGTGCCAAAAACCACAGTGTGGGGAGGAAATGGGTTGGACTGCAAAAGCTCAAGCAATTCTATGGAGATTCCTACTCTGTGGGCATTTTGAGGGGAAACCCCTCTCTCTTTATCTGCAGAACATTGTGGTCAGATGGGCGATTACAAGCAGCAATGAAGAGTTCCTGGTGAAGGAAGAGGAGGAATGGAAGATTAGGCTTAAGCATCCAATTCTACTGGCTGATTTAACTGAGTGTCTTCCAGGTGTGTGTTCAATACATCTGGAAGACACCAGTCTTAAAACCAATGCCTGTATTGGCCAAGAATAGTGGTTGAGGTCATCTTAACATATCTGGAGTGCTTCTTGGTGGGAAATATGGTTTAGATCATTCTTCAGCCTGCAAATGGCATGTTATAGGTTGGTTTTCAGCCTGTTAAGAAGCAGCCAGGTTGAATGAGCCCTTACTGACTCTAAACCTTAATTAACTTTAAGGCAATAGTTTCACTTTTGATTTAGTTTATAACAGAGAAATGTGAGTTTTCATAATTGCTCTTAGTTTTAGCCATGATTAGCTTGAAAAATGGTGATGAAAGAGGAGAGTTGATAAATGCCTAGGGGAAAATGCAACAAGAACCAAAATGTGGGAGAGACATCTGCAATCTGGGCATGACTTGATTTATGGGGATGGCAATTGCTGATGTCCTTTCTGATTTGTGTTGAAATAATAGCTGCAATACTCTCCTCTTGTTCTATAATCTTAGCAGGAAAACAACTATTAGCTGATTCCTTTGGCAAGCTGATGTGTTGACAAGAACAAATTATTTTAGTGGAACCCCCAAGCTTTGGACTCTGGGTATTTTAAATCAGCTGTTTCTTTCTAGAAGATCTTAAGGCTAGTTATCTACAGAACATTTCACCATACTGTACAGTGTTCAGTGAATTATATACAGTATTTTACTAAGGAAGTCCAGAACTATCAACTAAATCAGGCTTTCCCAACCTTGGGAATTTCCAGGAGTGTGGACTTCCAACTCTCCGCATGCCAGAGCCAATATGACCATTGATGAGAATTCTGGGGGTTGAAGTCCATATTCCTGGAAATTCCCAAGTTTGGGAAACACTGAATTAAATAGATAAGTTTGGGAGCAAACTGTTTATAGCACCTATTTCCCAATTTCCAGCACTGACAATGCTAAGCAAACTACAACCTTTTCAAGTCCTCATTCTATTTACTAGTCTCTAAATGTTTTATGGACACTACCTATGCCTCCATCTGATGATATCTTTTGTGAGTGATTTAAGGCAGCTTTGACCACTTAATGCTTTCCAGATGTGTTAGAACTCTTAGCCAGCACCAGCCTGGAAATTCTGGGAACTGCAGCTCCATTACAACTGGTAGTAATCCCAATTAGGTTTTCCTTTCAGAGGTTTTTCTCCTTCTCTAAAGGTACCCAGATTCAATTGCTTTTGGAATTTTTAGAAGCAGTGGGCATAAAGTAGGAAAGGTGTTGTAGGGTTACATACCACCTTACAACATGTTAAGCAGATGCTTGATCCACTTAACTTGCAAATTGAAAGGAAGAGTGGGTTTACTGGCTTTGGTTGTGTTTCACTGCCATGCTCTTTTCAAAAGTGCCGGGTTTTTCAATAACAACTTCATTACAAAATTAGAATCCCGAGCCTGCTCCAGGGTCTTGCAGCAGGTGGCAAGATCCTTCCACACTTTGTCCACAAGTGTAAAAGAAGTGCCTGTCAAATGCTTGAGCAGTATCTGTATTATCTCAAGAACATCAAGACTGGAAACTGGCTGGTTTTGCATGGCATCAGGCCTCCGCATTCTGCCTTTTGGTGGTGGGCAGTATGGACATTTTGATTATCTAGCTTCCATTCTTGCCATGATAGAAACATTTTCTGTGATCATGGCTTCCACCTTGGTACCATATATTCCATTTTTATAGATTCTGAGGGAAACAGAAGTTTGGATACAATATCAATAACCCCCCCCCACCCTCTTCCTGTTGCCATTTGTAGCACAGAATAAAGGGATGATCATCTTTAGTGAATGCTCTGTTAAAATGGAAGAGTCTTCTTTTTTTTGAGTGGGTGGGTGTTTTGTTTATAAAGAAAGTGGTATTCTTTAAAGACTGGTGGGAGAAATGGAATAATAAATACACCTATGACTATTTATCTTGTATATCCATGATTCCACTGGGGATTGATAGTGAATTATGATGGGTCAAGCAGTGAAATAATAATCTGAATATTTAAGGAATGGATGATTTACTGAGGTACAAAAGGGTGAACTCTGGAGAATCTATGTTGGAGAAATAGATGGATAAATGTTTTACAGAGTGGTATTTCATTAGTGGGAACATTCATTCCAAGAATATGTAGGGATAGAGAAATATTTAAATACCGGAATGTTAATATCATATTTTGTTACACATAAAAGCTGGGGTTCTCTGCAGATTGCATAAATGTGGGGATACAAGCCAGTTGATGAGTGGAAAAGGAAGATTTTGAACTAATTTGAAAACATCAGACAAAGTGTTGGTAAAACTGTAATTCATAGGGAAAACTTTATGAAGGTAGGGAAACTGGTGAAGTCTGTTTTCTCCAACAAAGAACATTTTAATTCCAAAAGCTCTGGTATAATTTTGCTTCAAGGTACCAAGAAAAAATAGAAAGGCACACATTTATATTAAGCTTTATTAATTTTAAAATTAGGACATAGCTAAGGAGACCTCAACATCTGCACAACTGGTAATGTTTGTCCCAATGCAACAATACATTCTCCATCACCTCTCTTTCATTTGTGCGCATACTGAGACCGATAACAAATGGAACCTCATTGTTCTTTATATATTATGTCCAAGCTACACCAAACATCTAAAGTGTAGAGTTCCATAGGCTTTTTTTTTTTTTTAGTAAAACATAAAAATTATTTACCAATGGGTAAGAAACCATGGCATACATGCAATCACTTGATAAACCAGTTATCTTACATGGCCCAACCGAGAAGATAAAAATATAGTTATTCCATTATTTTCCAACTTTCTAATATGGTGCAGGACAATAAAATTTCTTTACAATCAGCTTACAATGCTGTCAAAAACATAGTATGGCAACTTCACATATGATAAATTCTATTCTGCATTCACTTTTTTGTTTTTTTGAATGAATCCCATACAAGCTGTCCCTTTTTATGTGAAAGCCATTTTGATTTTGTTTTGGTATATTCCTCATCTCCTTTGTACTCTCAAAGCAGAGTGTCTCAGTGTCAAAATTTTCCATCATTCCAATTTTCACATATCAATTGCAGGATCTGTAAACTCTGGTCTTAGATATGAACAATCTGTAACTTGAATTTCATTCTTCAGGCTTTTGAGTGAAAGAGAATAAAAATTTTCCAGATGTATTTCAGCTGAAACTCATGTACACACACACACACACACACACACGCACACACACACCAATCATGAGATGATCGGAGTTATTTCTAACAAAAAGCAGGAAATGCAAAGATAAATGTATACATTTTAGCCCTATGTAAGATAAAATGAGCTGTTAATAAGACACAAGGTTCCCAGCTTCAGAGATCCAGGATATGTTTGTGTGTATCTGAATACACACACACACATTTGGCAACCATATTGTTATGTAGAGAATTCTGTGCTATTGTGCTTAATCTGCAAATCTATTTCTAAACTGATCTTTCATTTTCAACCTTTCCCCCTTTTAACATTTTATATTTGGCTCTTCAGAATTCAATAATAAAACTGTTTTAGAAAATAGTTTGATTTGATGGATAATAAAAGCAGGCAAAATAGATCTGCATTTCATGCTTTTGAAACAGCATTCCAAATGGGAACCAGTGTATATATACCCTGTCCATAAATACGTGCCTGTTTTTGCCTCTTGAACACATACATTTTGAGCAGAGGAAATAAGTGATTTCCAGTTATAGACATTATACTGTAAAAATAAATGGAGGCTGTAAGTAAAAACCCCTTTTCTTTGTAGCCATCTTATATTGAAATGTGAACAAATATCTGCAATGTCCACACCTTTTGCAATTTATAGTAAATGTTGGATTTTGGAAATACAGAGTAGGGATTCAAGTCACCAACCATTGCGCTGATCTTTTCTTTTAATATGCCTCTCAATTCTAATATCGCTAAGTTTGAACACTGTCAACTACTGCTAGCTTGAAAAGGGGAAACAACAGTTCTGATGTGAAAGAGGCCTAAATACAGGTAGTCCTCGACCTACAACAGTTCATTTAGTGACTGATAAAAGTTATAATGGCATGAAAAAAAGTGATTTATGACAATTTTCAGTTACAGCCTTTGTAGCATTTCCATGATCATGTGATCAAAAGTCTGAACTCATATAGGGATCACTCCTAGCATTAGCAATTCAAAACATGTCGTCTAGCTAATCTGTCTTGGCGTCTTCATTTTTTTTTTTTTTTACAAATTAGAAAAAGTAATGAAACACAGGTGAACTACAAATGGGAGGTAGCTATATAAAACTCTATAAACCTTGCGCCTCCAAAACCTGAAATTTTTCTTTCATTATATCTGTGGAGATTCTCAGTCATCCAGGTCATAGTTGTCTCTAAGGTGTTTTTTTAAAAAAAACTGGACTGTTTTTTTCTTTGATGAAAAAGAAGAAAACATTTTACTTCTTCCTCAAGAAAACATCTTCTTTTTCCTCAAAAAACAAACAAACAAACAAAATCCAGTTGCCTTTTGAAAAAGCACCTTTGAGTATTCTTTCATTGGTAAAATATCAATCTTGTTTTCTTTCCAATAACGAAGGCAATCTGATATTTTTCAGCCCTGACAGTTGTTCCAAAGCTAGTTTCACTATATAGTTGTGAGTTTCATAAAAGGTGGACATCTTGTGCATTTTTTTAACTTATCCCAAAAGGACTGTGTTGTTGCTTATTTATGCAACCGCATTCAAGATTAAATCAGGATCAGTAAGCATGTTACTCAAATCTGTCCAGGATTCTGTAATAGCATAGCTAAACCTGCAAGGGGGCATACTTGGATTTTAAATGACTGGGTTCTTTGTCAGTTGGAGAAGAATGTGAGGGGCAAAAGAAAAGTGAGATGGCATTTCCTTCCTCACTGGGAAAAATATTTCTTTCTTCAGACAATATAGCTGAATTACTCTATTTTGGCTTTGACCAAAATGCCTGCAGTTTGGTCTGCCAGGACAAGAATACTACTGAATAATTGTCTTTATTATACATTCTGGCAACTGAAATTAAATAAACACTTTAAAAAAAAATCAGCAACTGCCTTGTTTTAATCTACTTCCTCCTTCCACACACAGAAGCCCTGACTTCTGGCATTTCTCTTTCTATCTCATGTTTCCTGGGGAGCAGGGGAAAGTCTCTATATTTTTTTAGACCATCGCATATCATAGTAAGATAAACCTCTGGTTAAATCTATAGAAAACAATATAAATTACAAAATAAGTGGCCTACGTTTAATGGTAACCTTTTCATAATACAGATATGCTTTTTTCCCATGAAAATATCTCAACAATTGTTTGAAGAGGAATCAAAACCTACTAGCAGCATGGATCACTTCATGGACCGCAGACCCGATTCAGAAATCCAGTGATCATAAATCCTGGCTCCTTTTCAATCCACAACCCATGCCTTGTTAAGACACTTAAGATAGGCCTACAATCGTGCAATGAATGTAGAGACAGCACATCAATTATCAATAGTGTTTTTTGTAAAACTTACAACCTTCTACCTCAGTGTTTCTCACCTTAGCAACTCTTAAGACATGTGGACTTCAACTCCCAGAATCCCCCAGCCAGTCTTCCTGACCAGAGAATTTTGGAAATTGAAGTCCACATGTCTTAAGAGTTGCTAAGAGAAACACTGCTTTACTTCTTCAATGGAACTGTTCACACAGTCACCTTCCCAAAGCTATTTCACATTTGTATGTTTATCACATAATAGCATTACACAAATGGGTGATTTCTAGGCCTTAAGAAGCCAGTACAAAACTAACACTGCAATAAGACCTTTCATACTTATTGAAATCTGACGCTTTTCAATACAACCAATTCATTCCATGTGATTTTCTAAGTAAGCTGGGCCTGTGGCTGAGTAACTCAATGATGAAATATCAATGCATCTTATAAGTATGAATAGGCTTTGAATTTGATTTTCCTTCATTTAACTATTCCTCCTGCCACTTCTCTCTTATTCTCCTAAACCACTTTTCCATGTTCTTTCTATTCTCAAATCAATATCTCTTACTGCTACACAATTGAAAAGATTAGTGTGGACTTTCTATTGGAAGTCCGCATGCAATATGTTGATTTATGACTTATATAATGATAAGCGTAGAAGTTTATTGTGGAATGGAAATTTCACATGACCCAGGTGTTGTATGATACGTGCAGTTATTCAATCACTCAGCTGGCTTAGCAGAACTGACTCTAAAGAGAGATACATTTAAGATCTGCTGAATTAAAAAAACAGAACAAAACCTTAGGTTGCTGATTTAAACACACCTTCATTTGGTTTCAAAATACAGGTAGTCCTCGATATACAATAGTTCATTTAGTGAAAATTTGGATGTTTGGCCACTGACTCATATTTATGACAGTTGCAATGTTCTGGGGTCACGAGATCACCTTTTGTGACCTTATTACAAACAAAGTCAATGGGGAAGCCAGATTTACTTAAAAATCTTGTTACTATTTTAAGAACTGCAGTGATTCACTTAACCACAACAGCACAAAAAGTTGAAAAACGGGGTCAAACTCAATTAACAAATGTCTCACTTAGCAAAAAAAAAATTTGGGCTCAATTGTGGTTGTAAGGACTACCTGTACCTTCTTTCTAAGCACATGCCACCAAATCAGTGGCATTTTAGTCAAAGTGGGTAAGAAAACACAAAAGGATTCTGATTGGTGGAAAGTTTGAGTTGTAAGAAACATGAATCACATTCAGAAACCCACATTTGCTGAATTTCTCTCCATTTGAATATTCTGTAACATGCCATCCATAGCTCTCTTCTGATCTCCTTTTCCTTTCATCTGACCTCTTTCCACCTGTCCCCACATCCTTCACCCTTCTCCTGCCTGTTTATCCAACTGTTACATCTCTGCCTCCATCACTTGCATCCAAACTCTGTCTCCTCTCCGGCTGTTACTGTCCTCCTGCTGTTAGCTTGCCTTCCCAGCATCCTGGAACTGCTACCACCAATAAAACCCCGTAGCCTTTTTGCTGTGCGTCGAGTCTGTGGACTTTTCCTGTGCCATTAAGGGACGGTGGCACGCCTGGACCAGCCTGGCCTGTGAAACCTACTATGAGCCAGAAGCAGTGTATTAGGTGGGAAAGGCCACATGGTGAGGGAAAGGGGGTAAAGCAGGGCAGTGGTCTATCTCCACTTAACATTGATTGCATGTTTTACTGGATGAGCGGGGCCGAGCGGTCATTGGTCACCGTACGTTTCAGCTTAACATGAGCAAAGGGATTGATCCTGCAAGGGGAAAGGAGAGAGATAGTGTGAGTTGTGTAGGCCCAGGTTTCAGGGAGTTTTTTGAAGCTGCAAAAAGAAAACTGTTACACTTAAGGTTAACCTTCCCCAAACTAGTGGCTTCCAGATTGATTAAATTCCACACACACACGCACACACCATCATTCCTAACCAGCAGGTGTTGGGAACTGACAATGCATCTTGGAAAGGCTGCTGCAGACTGAGATTAAAGCAACAAAGCTGATGGAGCAGAATAGCCCGTATCATATCAGACAATGCACTTGATTCACACATTTTATTTGTTCATTTATTTGGCTTTACATTCTTTCTCTTCAATTCACCAGCAGTAGAATTGTTGCATAGCATAGATTTTTAAAAATGAATGTTTTAAATATAAAACATTAAACAGTTTGGTGGTGAATAAAACTGGTTTAAAATGGCTTACATTAGTGATTCTCAACCTGTGGTCCACGGACCCCTGAGGGAGGGGCCATGATATTGTCACAGGGGGTCCACGAAGGCTTGAAGAAACATTATGATGTAAATTTTGAGTTAAGTCTTGGGGGGTCTGTGGCCACAAAAAGTATTTAAAGGGGTCTGTGATGAAGAAAAAATTGAGAACTACCGGCTTAGAGGAATCATAAGGCCTCTGGTTTAATGTCTAAACCCCCCATTACTGGTCCATGTTCAGAACTGGGCCATGCAAGCACACACACATGTGTAGCTCCACTCCATAGAAGTAGCTGTGCACAATCGCATGGGCATGCCTGCCACTCACACAGAACCATCCCCTCTCTCTCTGCCAGCGTGCCAGGCCGCCAAGCCAGAAAGGTTGGGGACTGTTGGTCTAAACAGTGAAGAAAAATGATTGCCGGGAGAACTTCTGTCAGCAAGCAGTTCCCTGGCTGGGCCCTCTTTCCTGAAAAATCCTTTGCTTTTATAGGAGAGGGAGGGAATGATGGCTTCTTTATGAATTCTGGGAGTTGAAGTTCACAAGTCATAAAGGGCCATCATTTTCCACCCCTGTTTTCTAGGCTAAAATGAACACTTTGAAATGACCACCAAACTGATATTGTAAGTCCTTGACTTACAACCATTTGTTTAACAAATGTTCAAAGTTACAACAGGATTTTTAAAAAGCGACTTACGACCAGTAACTTGCACATATGACCACTTCGACATCTCTACAATCACATGATCTAAATGTTGATACTTGATAGCCAGCATGTATTTACAATGGTTGAAGCATCCTAGAATGATATGACTGCCATTTGTGACCTTCCTGGCCAGCTTCCAACAAGCAAAGTCAGTGGGGAAAGCCAAATTCGGTTAATGACCGTTACATGAATGACCACCTGATTAATGTAATCAGGGTAGCAATTTGCTTAACAACCATGGCAAAAAAGGTTGTAAAATTGGGAGCGGCTCACTTAACAACTGCCTTGCTTAACAAAGGAAATTCAGGTCCCACTTGTGATCGTATGAGAAGGGCTGCCTGTACAAAAAATGGATTATGTATTCTAGGTAATTTTGCACAAGCATAATTTTCTCTCACTATAAAACCTCTCAATGTTTTATTAGTTAACCGATTATAATAAAAACTGCTAAAAAACAACCTGCAGCTACAATATAAAATCAGCATATTCAGGTTTTAAACTAGCCTTAGATGTGGAGTGCTGGTTTATTATTTAGAAGTTTCACATTCATTTTTTTTCCACCTATGAAACACACTTCAACCAATAAAACCAGAATTACAGAGCTAACACCCAACCACATAAGGTGAATTCTGTATTCTAAAGCACAGGCCCACAAGATAATGCCAGAACAAGGCACACAAGAGATCCCACAGTATGAAAACAAGAGATGACAGGAGGTTTCTCACCTTGAAGGAGAGGCAGTTGGACTTCCAAACTCATTTGCCAACTGGAAAGTAAAATAAAGGAAAAATGCATTCAGAAATTAAGGGATCCTTCTCTGTTCATGCCCCAAATCCAGGGCCCTGCACAATGGACACCACTTACAGATGGCAATGGGCAAATACAGGTCCTTCCTTTCTTCCCTCCTTCCTTTTCTCATATTCCTCCCTTCCTTCCATTTTTCCTTTCCTTCCTTCCACTCTCATCTTCCTTTCCCGCTCCTTCCTTCCTTCCTTCCTTCCTTTCTTCCTTTCTTCCTTCCTTCCTCCCTCCCTCCCTCCCTCCCTCCCCTCCCCTCCCCTCCCCTTCCCTTCCCCCATGAAACTCACCTGTGACAGGTCTGGATTTAACATGCTGTAAGGTCGTTGTCGAGATGCACAGATACGGGCCGAAGGGCCAAACCTTAAATCATCTTCCCCATCAGGTCCAGCAGGAGGAGATCCAGCTCGATCCAAATTTCCTGTGCTGCTACTGTTCATCTTGCTAAGAGAGAAGCCACTAGTGACAGACAAAGGTTAGGTGAGGATTTTTGGTGAGGATTTCTACCCAATGCCTGTCCGGATTTCTACACAATACACTGCTTCCTGAAGGAATCTAAAGACTAGCTCCAAGCCTTCCAGATATATTCCATTAATCCAACTCTTTTTGTCAGGGGAACCTGAATGTCAAGGCATGTACCTCTTTTAACCTAAGGGGGGGGGGGCTGCCACAAAGAAGGGGGGGCAATCTATTCTCCAAATCACCTGAAGGCAGGACAAGAAGCAATGGATGGAAACTAATCAAGGGGAGAAGCAACCTAGAATTAAGAAGAAATTTCATGGCAGAACAATTAATCAATGGAACTTCTTGCCTCCAGAACTTATGAATGATACAATACTGGAAGCTTTTAAGAAGAGATTGGACAACCAAATTTGTCAACTGCTATAGGGTTTCCTGCCTGAGCAGGGGGTTGGACTAGAAGACCTCCAAAGTCTCCTCCAACTCTGTTATTCTGTTAATGTGGAAAGGAAAAGGAGCTTTTGCATCTTCTGGATCAACCCATACAGCAGGTACTGATTGATCCTGTAGCTAATGGGAGAGCCATGTGGACTGCGGAAGCAAAGGGATGGAGGTATCCTGTTATCTGTCACGGTTCCAAGTAATAGACTCATACTAAGCAAAACTCTGAGGCAGGTGGATTCCTCAAAGAATAGCTTTATTGAATATATCATATTGGCCCAAATCTGGTGAAAATAGACTCTGAAGGTTCCCATGGTTTTCACCTAATCAAAAGTAAACTGTGGCAGTTGCTAAGTGAATTACTGTGGTTGTGAAGCAAATCCGTGGTCATTAAGTGAACCCATGGTTCACCTTGGGTGAGGTTTTGTTAAAATCAGGAAACAAAACACAGTGATGTGACTGTAAAGGCAAAGGTTCCCCTCACACATATGTGCTAATCGTTCCCAACTCTAGGGGGCCGTGCTCATCTCCGTTTCAAAGCTGAAGAGTGCTGTCTGAAGACGTCTCCGTGGTCATGTGGCCAGCATGACTAAATGCCAAAGGCGCACGGAACGCTGTTACCTTCCCACCAAAGGTGGTCCCTATTTTTTCTACTTGCATTTTTTATGTGCTTTCGAACTGCTAGGTTGGCAGAAGCTGGGACAAGTACCGGGACCTCACCCCGTTACACGGCAGTAGGGATTCGAACCACTGAACTGCCAGCCTTTCGATCGACAAGCTCAGCGTCTTAGCCACTGAGCCACTGCATCCCTTGATGTGACTGTGGGACATTGCAAATGGTAGTAAACATGGTCCAGTTTACCACCCAGTGTGGTCACAAGTAACCCCAGGTACATCTGTTGGAACTTTAATTGGTTGCTAAGTAACCAGTCGTAAGTCAAGGACAACAATTAGTTTTCTTTCTAAATTGCAAGACTGAGGTGCCAGGACTTACCTGCTGAGTAGTTTGTTAGCTCCTTCAGCAGAAGGAAAGGGTCTTGTGTAGGAAAACGGAAACCAACCTTTCCTGAAAGTGTGAGGCACAAATATTTAAGACAGAAAGAAGAGCACAAAACCTCTTTTTCATTTTCTACCCTCATCTGAAGGAAGGGAGGCATCAAATTGGATCCATTGTTAAGGTTAAAAAAAATGATGGAATAAAGTAATAAAAAGAGGAAAGCTAGAATTCAGGCAGTCTTTGTAAACTCTTACCCCCACTCTGCCTGAATTTTTATGGAGGGGAATCAAATATAGTGGTCTGAATCTTGGATTAGGAACAAAGAGAACTAAATTCAAATTCCTGCTCCGCCACAGACTTCACAAAGCACTTTGTGACCAATTGCTATTTTTCAACTTGAAATATCTCAGAGGAGGTTATCAAAAATAAATGGGTTTGAGATGATTGGATTTATGGATAGGTTAATGTCAAGTCACAATACATGATTTAGAAACTACAACAGGCTGGCTCAGCCAAAACCAAAGCATATTCTGGGTCAGAGCAATGTCAGTTTGCAGTCGCTTACATCCACTCGACCCACCGGGGAGGCCGGGAATGATGTGGGTCTCCGCTCCTGAGGAGGTACAACTGGCTGGATCAAAAATGAGGGCCTTCTCCATGATGCCCCCCTCCCTTTGGAACATCATTCCCATGGAGATTAGACTGGCCCCCACTTTAACTCTTTCTCAAGGTCCTGGAAACCTGGTTTTGCCAATGGGTCTGGGGAATCCAAAGCCCATCTAGTGGCTTGTTTGATTGCCAGGGAGAATGGAGGAGGGGTATTATTTTTACATTTTTAAATTGGATTTTTATTTTTTGTAAGCTGCCTAGAGTCACTGAAAGAGAGTGGACAGCCAGATAAATTCTATAAATTCTATAAATGAATAAATGAATAAACAAACAAACAAACAAACAAACTTTTGATTTGTTTTAGTCAGGACTGCCCACTGTGGTTGATGCTCTTTCTTATCCCAGGGAACTATCTGGAATCTCTTACCTAGAGGGCTAGGCCTCTTCTCCAACTCGATGGGACCCTCCTCTTTTAATACGGAAACCTTTTATTTAAATGTCATGAATCTCACATATGAGTTGCTCACTGCATTCTTGTAATGCAGGGATTACATCCCATTTGTAGACTGGAGGGATTCAGTCTACAAATGGGAAAGAGAATATAAGTAGTGCTCAAGTTACAACCGTAATGGAGCCTGCTCATTATGGTCATAAGTCATAATGGTTGTAAAAAAAAATGACTTATTTTCCAATGGTTGTTAAGCAAATCACCATGGTCATTAAGTGAATTACAGTGGCTGTTAGGTGGTCCCCAGGGAGTTGGGGGCATAGAAATGCAACAAACAAACAAACAAACAAATAAATAAATAAATAAATAAATAAATAAACCAAGAGCCTTGGTGGCGCAGCTGACTAAGTGCTGTTAAAGTAGCACCAGCTGTCTGCAATTACTGCAAGTTCAAATCTCACCAGGCTCAAGGTTGACTCAGCCTTCCATCCTTTTGAGGTAGGTAAAATGAGGACCCAGATTGTGGGGGCAATAAGCTGACTTTGTATAAAAAAGAACACTGCTTAGGGGAGGCCGAAAGCCCTATTAAGCAGGTATATACAAAAGTATGAAGGCTATTGCTTAAAGCATTGTAAGCCGTCCTGAGTCTCCGGAGAAGGGCGGCATATAAATCAAACCAATAAATAAATAAAACAATAAATAAATAAATAAATAAATTGTTCACTATGGGTGTGGTTTTGCCAAAAACTGGAAGTACCATGCCAGATTGCAGCAAAACTATTGTAAAATGTGGTCAAGTGACCACAGGACACTGCAAATGACCACCTGGGAGTGGGGCTGACCCTTGAAACTTCAGACCTGGGATTGTAAGTCCCCCCCCACCTTTTTGAGTCTGTCATAATTTCAGTCTGCTACTAAGTGACCAGTCATAAATGGAGAACTACGTAATCTAGCTTTTCTAGGGCAAAAGGAATAGAGGGGTTTTCACTCACATTCTGGTTGTCTCGTTTTCCCCATAATGCCAGCCATCCCTCGCCTCAGTCACCAATAAAAGGATGATATCTCCCTCTTGGAAGTTGAGAAGGGTGCTGTTCTCTCCTGCCGAATGGGAGAAGATTGCCTGGACTCTTGGACGCTCGGAACGTGGAGGCAGGATTGAAAGAGGATTAATGCGGGGCAGGGTCTTGTTCTCTACTGCGAGAAAGGGTGGGGAGGATAGGTGGAAATTAATGGCATTCCTGTGAGGTTGGTTATGTTTCTCCCCTGCTTTTATCTCCTTAGGCAAAGTAAACCCTCAAGCAATGTTTCTCAGCCTTCACAGCTTGAAGATGGGTGGACTTCAAATCAGCTAGCATGACTGTCAAAGGAATTCCAAGAGTTGAAGTCCACAAGTCTTAAGATGCCAAGTTTGGAGACTTCTGTATTAGGGACGGGACACCAGGTTGCAATTCCATGTAAGAGTAACTCCATAAGGAGGTCTTGTCTTTCCCTCACAGAAAATGTTGGACTTCTCTTGACATTTTTGCATCTTTCAACCAGTGTCCTCAGTTCCAAAATAATGAAAAATAGATTTTATTCATCTTCTTGCAAAGCATTTACATTCTTCCAACACTCCAGATCAGTATTTAGGGAGAACAGGAAGGATCAAATGCCAAAATCCTGGAACCATATAGGTAGTCCTCAACTTACAACAGTTCATTTAGTGACTGTTCAAAATTACAACGGCACTGAAAAAAATGACTTAGGACCATTTTTCACACCGTTGCATGGTCATGTGATCAATTTTTGGGAGCTTGGCAAGTGGTTCATATTTATATTTGATATATTTGCCATGTCGTGGGACCATGTGATCAGTTTTTGCAAACTTCTGATAAGCAAAATCAATGGGGAAGCCAGATTCATTTAACAACCTTGCTACTAACTCAACAACTGCAATGATTCGCTTCACAACTGTGGCAAGGAAGGTCGTAAAATGGGGCAAAGCTCACGTAACAAATGTTTCACTTAGCCACATAATTTTGGGGCTCAATTGTGGTTATAAGTCGAGAACTACCGTACCTCTATTGCCGAAGGATATATTGGCTGAAAGAAGATGGATGGACTCAGAATGGGATGCAAATTAGAACAAATGCAGACTACTCACCTACAGTTGCCAGGCGGGTTTCCATGGACATCTTGCGTGGCGTTGGCAGAGTGCAAGAATAACTGTCAGCAATCTTGATTTGTGAAGGACTCTGAGTGGGCTGGGTGGGGATCAGACCTGAGGTGGTAGTGAAGGGCTCACTGATTGACAGGTGATTGAAGTCACGGGATCCTCGCCCACGGTGCAAATCCCCATTTAACAGCAGTGTTCCTTCCTGGATTGAAGTCCGCTGTGGGAGATAAGTTAGGAATGAATAAACGCAGGGCACAGATGAGATCTCATACACGTTTTAAGAAGCATCCCTTCTTCTTCTTTTTTTTTTTTCTCCTGTAGAAGTAATGCATCTTCTTCCATGACCTAAAGGCCAGGAAAACCCTCCCCATTCCTGCTCCAGGCCATATCAGAATCTGCCATTTGGAGACCTCCATGGTTTTTGGAAATTAAACCCAACAGTGAAGGCAAAGGGAAAAGCTAACATCCTGTTTATCGGCCCTGACCTACAAACACTCACGTGATTTTGTCCCAATTCTAAAGGTTCTTCCAGGGTCTTGGAGGCAAGGAGGGGATCCATGCCTGGAACAGAAATGCCAGCTGTGGTGTTGTTGGCAGTGAGCTTGACCAGAGCCAATGCCCGCTCAGGTAAACGAGTTGGTTGGGTGCATGATGTTTGCCAAATGGGAAGTCTGCCTGACAACAGCTCCCGCACCTGTTGCAAATGAAATGATGGTAGTCTGATCATCCTTTTAGCTAGCCAGGTTATACCCTTTCTGAAGAGTTTCTAGTGCTCTCTAAGCTTGGTTAGGGCTGTGGTGGCACAGTGGTTAGAACAGGGGTGGGTTCTACTTATCTTTATTACCAGTTCGCAGTGGGGCTGCATGTGCACAGAAGCATTTTAGTGACATCGGGGTCGGTGGGCGGAGCCGCTCACCGGTTTTACTACCGGTTCTATAGAACCAATGCGAACCAGGGACCCACTACTGGGTTAGAATGCAGTGCTGCAGCCTGCTTCTGCTGATTGCTGGCTCCCAGCAGTTTGGCAGTTCGAATCTCACCAGGCTCAAGGTTGACTCAGCCTTCACTCCTTCTGAGGTTGGTAAAATGAGGACCCAGATTGTTGGGGGCAATAGGCTGACTCTGTAAACCACTTAAAGAGGGTATCAACTCTGAAATGGATTGAGCCCATGGCAGCCATCTTCCATTTCTCAAGTTGCCACACAGCTCGGGGGGCGGGGGCAGAGGGAAGAGAGGAATGGAATGTGATTCAGCCAAAACCTACCAGTCTCAGTCTCTGGCCAGCACCTGTTGGGAGCAACCTTGGTTCCCACAAGATAGTGGGTTGTTTTAGCTGGATCACATTCCATTCCTCTCCCCACCCTCCTGGAACTGTGTGTCAACTTGAGAAATGGAAGATGGCTGCCATGGGCTCGATCCGTTTCAGAATTGACAGAGGGCTGTAAAGCATTTGAAGCTGTATATAAGTGTAAGTGCTATTGCTTTTGCTACCTTTCTTGCAGATAATAATCAGACAACAATCAAGAAGTGCACAATATCCCAGTCAAAGGACTGCAAAACAAGCTAACTGTAAACAACCCAACCAAAAACCCACCAAGACAACTTTCACCAACAGAGCAAGCCACTGGAATATAAAAAGAGAGCAAATCCCACCTCCTACTGGCACTGATGATGTTACCTAGTTTGGATGATGAAACACTTGCAAAAAAACAACCAAGCTCAGAGAGACCAAGAACCCCTCATTTCAATCCTGAGCTACAAACATTCTCCTTTATTTATACCCTTTCTCTCTAAAATTTGCCAACAGTAGAAAGTCCACTGAACTGTATTAACAAACAATTGCTTCCTAGCTCGAGGAAGGAAAATGTTGTCTTGGACTCTGCTTGCCTTTGATTCCAAGCGTTGACAGGAAGCTTAGTTGTAAACATTAAACCTGATGCAGTCTCAGTAACTATCACCACCCCTGGCAGAAAGTCTCTGTGCCATTCACATTGAATAAACAGATGTCCTTAACACCACTTCTAATTTCTTCTTCTTTATGTTAGAGAAATTCTATATTTATTTCCCACTAGACGTTCCAGCAGGAATATATATTTTTGATTTTCCCTCTGGGAATCAAGAAGACATCCTGGGAATCTCATGTTGCCTTCCCAATTATTTGATTCTACAAGTAGTCCTTGACTTAGGACCACAATGGCAACCAAAATTTCTGTTGTTAAGCAAGGCAGTTATTAAGTGAGTCCTGCCCCATTTTAGAACCTATTTTGCCATGGTTAAGTGAATCTTTGCAGTTGTTACATAAATCAGGCAATCATTAAGTGAATCCAGCATCTCCCATTGACTTTGCTTGCCAGAAGCTGTCTGGGAAGGTCACAAATGGTGATCCTGGGATGCTGCAACCATTATAAATATATGCAGGTTGCCAAGCCAAATTTTTATCACGGAAAGCTGCAATGGTCACAAGTGCGAGGACCGGACATAAGTCATTTTTTCAATGTCGCTATAACTTTGAACAGTCACTAAATGAATAGTTGTAAGTCGAAGACCATCTGTAATTAAACAGGGGGAATACTATACCTCCACACTGCAAGAAGTAACCACAGGGACAGGGTCAAAAAAGGCAGGATAGTGATCACAACTGAAGTTTTTCTGACACCTCTGTTGCAAATATAGAACCACAATGCTCACAGGAGTCCTTGTTTCCATGTTTGCTAGAGGATGTCTAGGGTGAATCTGAACCCAAATCATATGCTGGGAGGCGGAAGGAGAGGAGAGAAAAGAGAAGCAGCTCACCTTGCTATGATAATTGCTGAAGTGCTTGGAAACAGCACACTGGCGATCCACCAGGAATGAGTACCGGCGCCGTTCCTCCGTCAGGGCTGCTTTGTAGCCTTCCGCCACAAACTGATCCAGCTCGCTCTGCTTGGTGCTCATGATTTCCACATACTAAGATATAGAGAGAGCAGATACTCCCCAATTGATCCAGAGATAGGACAATGGCCATCTTATTTAATCGAGAGCAAAGCTTCATGGCAGATAATGTCCTCAGGGTGTGGTCATACAAGTCTTGATCAGTGTTTCCCAATGGTAGCCATTTTAAGATGTCTGGACTTCAACTCCCAGAATACTCTGGGAGTATTCTGGGAATTCTGGGAATTGAAGTCCAGACATCTTAAAATGGCTACCATTGGGAAACATTGGTCTAGATGCTGTCCACAACTAGTGTGTAGTTATATAGGTTTGGGGCTCTAAATGACTTGTTTCAGCAAAGGGAAGCTCAACTTTGGCTGGAAATTAAATAGGGTTGACTGATTTCCAAACTCTTCTTAAAAAATTCTGCATAGTTTTAAGAAGTCACCATGAGCTGACCCTAACTCAAAGCCATCTTTACATTGGCATATCTAAATAATTCGTGTAATTTATTCAGCAATCTTAAGAATTTTTGCTATTACCATTTGTCAGGGCTCTTGAAAATGCAGCTGGTTAAAATGTGCCCAGTTATAAGTAGAGTAGAATGTACTTATTATTGTTGCTGTTATGTTATTATTATTTCATATCCACTTTTGATGTCCAAATTGAAGGAACTGAAATAACTAACCAATCAACAAAATATTGCAGATAAGGGGGTTGGGGTGTGGGACCCCAACCCCCTTATCTGCAATATTTTGTTGATTGGTTAGTTATTTCAACTCCTTCAATTTGTCCTAAAGAACAGAACTGAAACATTCTATTTTGTATTCAGGTTTTAACATTTACCAGACATAATTTCTCCCTTATTTTTCTGCTCCAGCCTCTACTGGATCCTAAGCACATTGCATGACTCACACATATTATTATCGCTAGCATATGGTTAAAGGAATAGCGGTCTGTCATTTTCGAGAAACATTAGATTTTCCCACAATGTACGGCTGCTTTGTGCACAGATGATGCGTGATATGTGTGGTCCAAAACCCAGAAGGGTGCAAGTCTCCCTGGTTTCTGACACCCTTCTTAAATGAGGGGTACTCTGTGCTCTCTAAGCTTGTTTTCTTGCAGATGTTTATTACCCAAACTAGGCAGTGGTGGGATTCAGCTCATTCGGGAGAACCGGTTGTTAAATTGCTGGTTGGCCCCGCCCTGCTCCACCCCACCCCTTCCAAGAGTCCCCATACGCCTCATTTGGCTTCCAGGTAAATGCAGGGTGGCCTACTAGGTTCTGGGCCTAGTAGGCTTCCCTGCAGTCTCCTGGGAGCAAAATCGGGCCCTGCACCCCGTTTTTGCTCCAAGGTGGTTGCAGGAGGCTGAGTGCTGCCTGTCACACTCCCTGGCCACGCCCACCCAGCCAGTCATTAGGGCAGAGAACCTGCTGTTAAATTATTTGAATCCCACCACTGAAATTAGGTAACATCATCAGTGCGCTCTGGATCATCAAGAGCACAGATGATATTACCTAGTTTGGGTAATGAGACCTGCAAAAAACAACCAAGCTCAGAGAGTATCAAGCACCCTTAATTCAACCCTGAACTACAAATATTCTCCTTTATTGGTACCATTTTTTAAAGGGACCCTAAAAGATTTCATGGAACTTCAATCCCTTTGTCCAGCTTGTCCACACAAAAAAGGAAGAAAATGCTCAGATTTGTGTTAAACGCTGGATACTCCATTATCGGCACTAAGTGCTAGATTTTCCATTATCGGCACCTTAGGCTGGCAGGCAGTGGGCAATCTCAGAAGATACGGGCAATAAAGGGTTATCCTGTCCCCCTTCCTTACTGCCCCCCCTACCCCCAGCTGCAGCAGGCCTTGATCCTGAAGTAATGGTTACTGTGGCAACAAGGTTGACAAAAGGAGTCCAAAGCTTGCTGTGGGGATTCCCAGGATGGGGAGGGGAGGAAGGAAGATAAATAGGGGATGCAGGGCACTAGCCCAGAGTGAGTCAGGGAGCCAGGAGGAAGCAGTGTGAATGCAGGATGAGTTGTGTCAGCATGCCAGCCTGGGCACACCCAGCAGATACAAGACCACACTGGTGAGTGGCCTACTTTCTGGTGCAATACTGTACAGTAAACTAGATTTCTGGCTTGCTTTTTGATTTTTTTTTTTAGAACTGCATCCATCTCCTTTAAAGCTCAAAGGGGAACAGTTCAGGAGTTACTGTGCATGAGAAAAAATGATGCAAAAGGAACATTACAGGGCTCCAGCAAGGCGAATACATGTAGAAATAGGATTCTAAAAATGTTCTGCATAAGAACAGGGCCTGCAAATATTTTGCACAAGAACAGGGCCCCTTCATGGACATTGTATGCAAAACTGTGTGTGCATTTGTGAGGTGTATAAAACAATCTGTGCATCAGGGTGATTTTTTTTTTCTTTATCACAGGTAGCCCCTCCACAGAGCTTATCTCTTTAAGCTCCAAATGGCCACAGAATATTAAACCCTTTCAAGACCTCACCTTCTTAGTGACCCCAATCTCCAAGCATCAAACAGCAACCCAAGGAGAAGGCAGTGACCCAGACACACATGGGAAGGGGAGGGAGCAACAGCTGCCAGGTTTCATTTTTGCACTGCAGACAGCAATTCTTGATGCACAACTGAGAGTAAGAGGCCACTCTGAAAGATTGCAGAGACCCAATCTTTCAAGCATTTCCCCCCTATATCTTTTTTTGCATCCAGATTGCATCAATTTGCATTCTTAGTGCCACAAAACAACGCAGACCTCAAATTTTGTCAGATTTTTTAAATGCAGCATATCCTTATAAGATGTCCTAACTAGATACAGGATACAGCAAAGCAATATCCTTTGTACAAGCCAAATTATTAAAAGTATATTTTTGGAGGAAATGTGCTTATGCGCTGTCTGGATTTTAGCATTTAATAACATCTATTTAGCATCTGTGGTTATTCAACTCTCTGCCAATTTATTTCCAGAGTCAACCCACTTCTTCTTGTAAGTTGTTAGCAGTAATCATGTACACCTAAGCTATTCATATAGATAGAACTGCAATGGCCATTGTAAACCACCATCTTCTATTCATGCCATTTGTAGAATTGCTTAGCGTATCACAATCTGGTGCTCTCCAGATGTGCTGGATTCATTCTGTAGTTGTTAAGTGGAATGGCCTTGTTGGATTATGAGGATTGAAAGCAACACATATATTGATTGACAGGTTGAAAGTGGTGTAGCTTTATGCTACTATAACATGCATTTCCTCACTGCTGATCCATATTAGTGGCTGCTCTTGTGCCGTGCAGGAAAATATATGTTATGAGCATGATGCATAAGGGAAGTGAGCTTACCTATACAAAGGAAAATGGTATGGAATAAATAAAGCCAGGCTGGAGTCTGCCACATTTAACAATTATGATTCAAAAATTGTGCTTTCAGTTGGCCTGATTCACACAAACCTCACTGAACCATAAATGTGTTTGGGTTGGGTTTGGTCCAGTGCATTCTATGAATGCAGCCATTTGTGACTGTAAATCGGTGTTTCTCAACCTCAGCCATTTTTTAAGACGTGTGGACTTCAATTCCCAGAACTCCCCAGCTAGCCATCCCAACCTCTGGGCTGCAGCCCACTACCAAGCCTTGAGCTGTTCAGAACCGGGCCAGGAAGGAGTTGTGTTTACAAAACACAACACAACACAATAAATCCAGCAACAAATCTTCTTAAAGAAAAAGGAAAGTATTAATACAGAAGCTTTTGTAAAGAGAAAAACCCCATGAAATTAGTCTGAAGAGTCAGTTCTGTGCAAAGTTGATAAATCTGCCTGGTTGAATAGATCATTTGTAGAACGCAGCAGAAGGGAGTTTGGCCTGTAATCTTTTATGTACAGCTTATATATAAACATGTCTACTGAACTGGTGAAGTCTGGCTGGTTCATCAGTGGCCTGAATCCCACACATCCATTTCTGACAGGATATGACCTTTATCTCCTCCAGAAGTTCTCAATGTTCTCATTGTTTTCTTAATATTTCCTCTTGCAGTGTCATTCTCCCTTCCCTTCTCCATTAAACCTACCTGCACTTCACGGTCCCCATACTTCATTGGGTTTTTGCTATTCTGGCATTTCTTCCGTAATTTCTTCAACTCAGTCTGACACTTTTCAATTGATTCAGCTTTGGCACGATGTTCTGCTTGGTATTTTTTCAGGGTAGCCTAGAAATTCGGAAACAGGAGTAAACAAAACATTACGATCAGATCAACTTTGAAGGTATAGGATACGCCATGATTTTCATATCAAAGCACAGATATTTCCTAAATTGCTGTCAAGTTCTGAATCCTTTTCAGCCAAAAATAGATTGCCATACAGATAGTCCTCGCCTACTGTCTGCTTTGTTTAGTGACTGTTCAAAGTTACAATGGTGGGGGTGGGGGAAAGCTTTGTGACCAATCCTCACGTTTATGACATGCAGCATCCTGTGGTCACATGACTGTCTTTTGTGACAAGGAGAGTTCATAGAGAATGAAAAAGTAAAATCCTAAGTGATGTTTTGCCAGTCCCAAGTGTAGTCACTAAGCGAGGACTATCTGAATGTTGACAAGAAGGAAAGTTGTATCTAACATGATGGGAAATTAAAATCCATGCCAAATCGAGATACTAGATTTCACATGTTGGTGTCCTCCAGATGGATCAGACTTTTAATTGACAGGAAGATTCTGGGAATTGGAATCCAATATATGTGTTGGTCATTAGATTTGGAAAACTGGGTTCCCCGAGGAATGCTGGCTGACCTAACTGTCAGGCTCAAAGAATCAGGACCTTTTGTAAGGTTGCAGGATAGACTTATTCAAGCCTATATACAAGAATGTGGTCAACTAAAGTTCAACACAAAATTGGTGCCAGATAAGGGTCAATGGAATTCAAGAGAGGTTGGACTTGGGGAGTTGTTATGGGAATGCAACATGCTTAACTCCACCAACCAGCTCTGTCTGCTCTTCTGCTACACTAATTTAAAAAACCCCAAACTTAAAGCTGGGCTCTCTTTAAGCCATGTTTAGTTTTGGCTTACCACATTATGTCAACATAGTTTATGACAGCATGCTATGCGAATGCAGCCATTATGCACTGGATAAAATATATAATAATGAGGAAGAGGTGGCGGTCAACCACAGAGAGATAAATTTGAAATGGTGGACCAGAGAGATGTAGATGAATCTTTTCATTTACCATCAGATATTTGATATCCAGCTCCAGTTTGTGTTCCAGCTGGGATAGCATCTCAGAGTGGAAAAACTTCAGCTAAGAACAAGGGATGAGAAAGCAGAGAAGGGCAAATGACAATTGGGCAAAGGGAGATCAGTGCTTCTTCCTCCCTCCCCATTCTTTTGAGTCCCAGAAATGGCTGTGAGACATTGACATGGTATTGGGAAAAATGGGCCCGCAGGACAAAAGAATGTGGTGCCAGAATAAGCAGGCTATTAATCTAATACTGGCAGGTCTGGGTGCTGGGCTAATATCACATACAGATACTCACAGTCTCCTCCAACTGTACTTGCATCTGCCTGTGGACTTCAGCCATCTGGAACAAGGTGTCACCTGAAGGCCAAGACAACTGAAGGGTTAATGCACCCAAGGCAGCCCCTCCACATTTAAAGATCTTTTTGTACCCTGCTTGCTTTCTCTGTCCCAGGGTAATCTCCTTTGGAGTTAAATCCATTCCCTGATGTTATCCGAAGAAACAGCTTTCAACTGGAACCAGCAAAGCAAACCCTTTCATGCTCAACTTCAACAACTTTAATGCTGGCTGGGGAATTCTGGGAGTTGAAGTCCACACAGCTTAAAGTTGCCACAGTTGAGAAACCCTGCTCTAAAGAGCTTTGGAGACAGTTGTGTATGTTCTGCCTTGAGTCAGCAACCTGTGATCTATATACTTTAGTTATGGTACGTTTTAAATTTAAAGAGATTAAATTTATGTAATACAGGGGTCCCCAACCCCTGGGCTGCAGTACACTACCAGGCCGCGGGAGAAATGGCCAAGTGTGTGCATGTGAAGCTCCAGTTGTGCGAGCGGAGGGCACTTGCACTAATGGGTGGTGCTCCATTCATGTAAGTGCTCTCCACTCACGCAAATGAAGCTTTGCATGTGAGCACAATTGCCCTCTACTCATGCGACTGGAGCTTCGCACACAAGCCTGATGATTGTGCAAGTGGAGCTTCACACAAGAGCGAAGGCACCCTCCGCTCACGCGTGAAGCTCCATTCGTGCAAGAGGAGGGTGTGCACACACGATACATGCACAAATGTAGCTGTGCAAGCGTGTGCATGCCATCCCCTCCCCCCCTCCCCCCTCCCCAGGTTGGGCTGCCAAGCTGGAAAGATTGGAGACCGCTGATGTAATATGTAGGTAATCCTCAATTTATGACCGTTTGTTTAATAGCTGTTCAAAGTTATGATGGTGCTGAGAAAAGTGACATATGACCAGCCTTCACGCTTATGATCATTGCAGCTTTCCTGTAGTCACTTGATTGCAATCTGGGCACTTGGCAACCATCTTGTATTTATATTTGAACAATCCCGGAGCCACAAGGAAAATGGCAGGGAAGGTTGCAAATCATTGTCATGTTGCCTTGCTTAATAACTGTGACAAAAAGGTCATAAAATCAGGTGCAGTCATGTGATACCTCACTTAACAACCATACCACTTAATATCACATTTTCCAGTCCCAATTGTCATTGTAAATCGAGGATTAACTGTACAGGCAGTCTTCGATCTACAACCAAAATAGAGCCCAACATTTCTGTTACTAAGTGAGACATTTGTTAACTGAGTTTTGCCCCATTTTATGACCTTTCTCACCACAGTTGTTAAGTGAATTACGGCAGTTGTTAAGTTGGTAACATGGTTGTTAAGTGAATGTGGCTTCCCCATTGACTTTGCTTGTCAGAAGGTCGCAAAAGGAGATCACGTGACCCGGGACACTGGAACTGTCATAAATATGAACCAGTTGCCAAATGTCTAAAGTTTTGATCATATGATTATGGGGATGCCACTATAGTCGTAAATATGAAAAACTGTTATAACTTATTTTTTTCAGTGCCCTTGTAACTTCAAATGATCACTAAGTGAACTGTTGTAAATCGAGGACCACCTGTATATCATGAATGTAGACAGGCATATCCCCACATTTAAAAAAAAAAAGGAGTTAGCAATAACTTAAGAGACATGCAAAAATCTATTGATGTAGAACAGCCTTTCGAACCAATCGCCTCCAAGCATGCCAGTCCCATCATCCACAGCCAGAAGAACATCAGGTCTAATGTTGTCCTTGCCATTTACTGGTCTAGGTCCACCAGCCTGCCTACACTTAATTTCATTTACAAAATATGTTTTAATTAAACCCATGAATGATAATGTCCTCTGCTTTGTAACAAAATGTTTGCTACAAACATAATCTGCATTCCAACAATTCCTGTGGCCCTCAAGGAAACTCTGGAGGCATTCATAGAAAATAAAATGCTAAAAATCCCAAAGCCCCCCAAATAACTTAAAAGTATCTTACGATACTTTTAGTTATATAGTTATATAATTAACTGCATCAGCAATAAGCCTGTTCTTGGGCTGTACCATATTTATTGATGTCCCAAAGGTACTTTTTCAAGAGGCAACTCCACATAACTCCCAACGACCGGTAAGATCCCACAGAGTTGGTCTCCTCCGGGTCTCGTCAGCTAAACAATGCTGGCTGGCGGGCCCGTGGGGGAGGGCCTTCTCTGTGGCTGCCCCAGCTCTCTGGAACCAGTTACCTCCTGAGGTCTGGACCATCCCCACCCTATTGGCCTTCTGAAAAGCAGTGAAGACCTGGCTTTTCCGGCAGGCCTGGGGCCGTTGATCTCGCTCTTGCGATCCGGCGAGATTCGGCTATGAATAGTGTGAATGAGTTTTAATGTTTTTAATTCTTAAATGCTTTTTATAATGATTTTAAATGCATTGTGAGCCACCCTGAGTCTTCGGAGAGGGGAGGCATACAAATTGAATAAATAAATAAATGAACTGGACTTTCTTGTTTTTCTTTGAAGACATTTCGCTTCTCATCCAAGAAAGTTCTTCAGCTCTGACTGGATGGTGGGGAGGATTAATACTCCTTGCAAACATTTGGTCATTTGCATTCTTTTAGAGAGTCCTTGAGGCCATCTGGAGGTTTGTCTGTGTGCTCAGGGTCACAGACATTTATCTGCGTGCTCAGGGTCACCTGAATGGTGCAAATGGGTGTGTAGTCTTTTTGGAATTGCTGAAAGGGCTGTGTTGTAGATTGGAATAGATGCCATCGAGTTCCTCCCCTCTGTTGAGAGAGGGCTGTTCAATTTTGACAATAGATGGCCTCTTTAATCCCTCTTTCAAACCAACAGTCCTCTCTGTCCAAAATGTGGACTTTGCAGTCTTCAAAACAGGGGCATTTATCTTTTAAATGCAGACGGATTGCTGAACCTTGTCCTGATGGGTTTATTCTCCTACATTGTGCCATGCATTTATGAAATCGTTGTTTTGCTTCCCCAATATACAGATCTGCACATGTCTCACTGCATTGTACTGCATATTGGATGAGAAGCAAAATGTCTTCAAGGAAAAACAGAAGAAGTCCAGTTGCCTCTTGAAAAAACACCTTTGAGACAACCATGACCTGACTGAAAATATCTATAAACATACTTAGTGATATTTGGGGGTGGGTGGGTTCTGACAATAATTAAATATGAAAAAAAAATCCCTATTTTTCTCTCAGCTGGAAATGGCATGTTTGACAATTCTTCCTTAGTACAAAACTGTACAACAGAAGCAAATTTCCCAGCTGATTCTGCTGAACACATAACTAAGTTTTTCATTTTGGTTTACCTTAAATACATGGAGTTGCTTCTCTCTGGGGGTGGTTTCCATGATGCCACCAGTATAATTTGGTTGCCAAATTATAAAGGTACCTGATCACATAATATACATATGCAAACCAGAAAGGGGGAAAGTCAACAGGTTGCAATGCCAATCTTCATAATGTAAATCAGTCTTTCTCAACTTTGGCAACTTTAAGACATCTGGACTTCAATTCCCAGAATTCTCCAGCCAACAATACTCAGGCCACTATATCTGAGCTGCAAAAATCCAGACAGCAGTTAGATGGCCACACAGCAATGCAGAAAACACTATATGTAATTGTCAACTTATGACTACAATTGAGCCCCAAAGTTTCATTGTTAACCAAGGCAGTTGTTAAACGAATCGTGCCTCATTTTACGATCTTTTTTGCAACACAAGTGAATCGCTGTAGTTGTTAAGTGAATCACGCGGTTATTAAGCAAATCTGGCTTCTTGGATTGATTTCGCTTCTTAGAAGATGGCTGGGAAGGTTACAAATGATGATGAGATGACCCCGGGACAATGCAACTGTCATAAATTCATGCCAGTTGCCAAGAGCATGAATTCTGATCCCGTGACCCTGGGGATGCTGCAATGGTCATAAGTATGAAAGATGGTCATAAGTCACTTTTCAGTGACATTATAACTTCAAATGGTCACTAAACGAATGGTTGTAAGTTGAGAATTATCTGTATTTCTTCCCTCTTATTGCCTACTTGGAATTTTGTAGTCTAGATATGTAGCCTGATTGACCAACTCTGTCCAAAGCTGTTTTAACCCACCCCCACCCCGCCCACCCAATATTTCCTTTGTCAAGACTGGCTAAGAATTCTGGGAGTTGAAGTCTCAAAACTTCTGAAAGGTTAGGGAAGGTTATTTGTGTTGTACTTTGTGAAGCTCTATAGAAAATCTACAGAAAAGTAAAAGGAATTGGTGGTAAAAGGAAACCAGGCCATCAAAGAACATGGCGGCTGGACCAGAGATGGTATTCAGCAGGTTCTAACCAGTTCTGGAGAACTGGTAGCGGAAATTTTGAGTAATTCGGAGAACCGGTAAATACCACCTCTGACTGGGACCGCCCCCTTCTATTCTCTGCCTCCTGAATCCCAGCTGATTGGGAGGGAATGGGGATTTTGCAGTAACCTTCCCCTGGAATGAGGTGGGAATGGAGATTTTACAGTATCCTTCCCCTGCCACACTGACCAAGCCATGCCACGCCCACCAAGCCACACCCACAAAACTGGTAGTAAAAAAATTTGAATCCTACCACTGGGCTGGACACTATCAAAGCTGAAACCAGCCACAGCAAAGAAATAGCGCAAGATCGGAAGATGTGGCGAGACCTGGCCCACAGAATCGGACTCGACCGAATGGATAACATCATAGAAAATCTAAATTCTCCTGTTTGTCTCTTACTGGAACATTGGCGAAGCCATAAAGAATTCTCCACAAGAGGTAACATTGTTTGTTGTTTTGGAAAAGACAAAATAGATCAATCAAGAAACCTACCCAGCTCTTTGGATCCTTGGCTGTCACTGGCCAACTCACCAAGTTTCACCAAAGCATCAAAATAGCCTTTGGCAGCAACAGTAACTCCTGTAAAGGTGGACAGGGAGTGGGAGAGAACAAGCATCAAATAATGAAATCTGAATACAGATGTTTCTCCTTCAAAGGACCAATGCTGACCTGATTCAAAGGCAGTGAGTTGGAATGGGGTATTCCCTTACCTGAGAGAGCTTTTTGATAACTTTTCCCCATGGTAACAAAATTCCTTAAACTTGGATTGAACTGGTCCAGAATCACCTTGTCAGAATAGGGAAGAAAATAAAACATAAAATATTCTAGCCTGATACAAAATTAAGCACCTCCACAACCTCCAGAGAAAACATCAAATGTATTGTCCCAAAGGTGCTTTTTCAAAAGGCAACTGGACTTTCTTTGTTTTTCCTTGAAGACATTTCACTTCTCATCCAAGAAGCTTCTTTAGTTCTGACCGAATGGTAGAGAATGGAAGGATTTGCATTCCTTGACCGCAAGGAATATAAATATAAATCCTTCCATTCTCCACCATTCAGTTAGAACTGAAGAAACTTCTTGGATGAGAAGCAAAACGTCTTCAAAGAAAAATAGAGAAAGTCCAGTTGGCTTTTGAAAAAACAACTTTGGAACAACCATGACTGGATGACTGAGAATCTCTATAGATCTAAGATGTTTTTACTTTCCCAGTATAATCTAACAGGAATTTAAAAGTACATAAACTTTGGCAAGATCACCTTTAGCAATTTCTGAGATTGAAAGTGGATGTAGCTTTTTGGAAAAAAGATCCAATATATGTACAACCACCATATTTTCTTTGAAACAATAAAGGATAAACCTGAAAAAGTGGCATATCTTAGAGAGCTTCCTAACGAGAAAAATGTAATTGTTTATGCTTATAACTTTGCTTTACAAATGAAAATTTAAGAGAAAAACCAAGAAAAACTTTACAAAAAGCATGTATTCTAGTATCTAAAATCAAACTATATGTGCATTTATTTTATAAATACAGTTTAATTTTCCTATTTTTCACATGAATATGAAATATTTAATTGTTACTATTTGTATGATAAAAGTTAAATAACCCAAATAAAGGACAAAGGTGAGTTTTTGGAAAGTAAATCTAAAGGACAGCTTTCTGGGGGGAAAATAACTCTTCGTTGGTCACTATAAATATACGTAAAAAAGAAGAAAATATGGGTTGTGTGGGGAGAAATACAATGATCAGAAGTATGGAAAAGATGCAGAATGAGGAGAATATGATTTTGTGTGTGAGCCCATTTCACCTAGCAAACTTCAAAAACAGACAAAGATTTGAATAAGAGGCTACAGCAGTTCTCATTTGGCGTATTTGCTCTTTATACTACAGTTGCCAGGGTTCCAAGTAACACTCCCAACTAAAGAAGACTCCGAGGCTTGAGGTTCCTCAAAGTTTCTTTTTATTGAAGATATCATATTGGCACATCTGGGAAAACCTGAATCTGAAAGTTTCCAGGTTCCTCCCCCCGCCCCAGTTGAAAGTTCAAGTTCCTCCCCAGCACCCATATGTCCATCACATGGTCCAATCATCCACCGTCCAAACTGGAGACACCTCCCAGTCATCCGATGCCAAGAGCCAGGGCAAGGCGCCCTTTCTTTGAGAAAGGAATGTTATTTTGACTAGATATCACCCATACTCTATGCAATCACCCCTCCCATTTTCCCACAATAGAAAAATATGGCAGGCCTGAAGGCCCAAATATAAAAGATGGCTTCCAGGTCTGACAACAGTGAGTTTCCAGGCATATTCAGACGCAACTTGTGTTTCAGCTTTCTAATTGGGTCCTAAACAGAACTATAGCAGAGCTAATATTTTGGTTTATGTTTTATAATACTACAATACAGTACAGATAGTACTTGACTTACAAACACAATTGAGCCCAGCATTTCTGTTGTTCAGTGAGATATTTGTTAAATGAGTTTTTTACAACCTTTCTTGCCGTAGTTGTTAAGTGAATCCCTGCAGCTGGTAAGTTAATAACCCAGTTAAGTGAACCTGGTTTCCCCAATAACTTTGCTTATCAGAAGGTCACAAAAGGTGATCACATGATCTTGGGACACAGCAACAGTTATAAATATGACCCGGTTGCCAAACATCTGAATTTTGATCACATGATCATGGGGGGGGGGGGGAATGCTGCAAAAGTTGTAACTGTGAAAAACAGTCATAAATCACATTTTTCAGTTGTAACTTTGAATGGTCACTAAATGAACTGTTGTAAGTCAAGGACTAGCTGTATTATAAAAGTGAGGATAAGGGTGCAAATCCTCTCAACTCCTTTTTATTCTACTTCAGAAGTGGACCATCTTCTTGAAAGCAAAGCTTAAATATTTGGCCTGGGGGGAGGGCAATCAAGGGTTAAAATAGGAGCCTTAGGTCTTATAGGAACGTAACATCCCTTGAAACCCCATAAAAGGTGAAAGACACTGACATTTTAAGAAGCAAAAACAGTGCTTAACAGTTGCAAAAAGGTGTTTTAGGGTCCACGCATAGCCATAGATGGTTCACCTCTCTCTCATTACCTCAGATCATGCAAGTGGTGGATTGATGCTTAGCAGGAGTCAAAAAATGAAGATGGGTACCCATAATTGTCAATCAAAACCTTGCCTTCTTAAATACATGTTTGACCCCTTCCCTTCAGACATCCCTAATGCCTAGAGAGAAAAAGGAGCATTATAGTGGAGTACATGTGGATAGATGAAGAACAGCAACTGGGTAGGAACAAGAACGGATGAGGTGCAGATCACTAGAATGGGCTAAAATGTATTGGTGGCAATGGTGAGAAGAATGGATAGAGGAAGCTTTGATTGAAAAATGGCAAAGGGAAGAATTTATTTTATGAATTATCTGCACATCTGGCAGAAAACTGGGGCAACCACACCTGTGGTTGAGTTTGGCTAAATGGTCTGTTGTAGTGCCACCAAAAAAACTTCCCATTTATGGTGGGGCCAACATGGAGGGTAAAAAAATTCAAGATGTTGACTGTCCTGTGATGAACACACAGATCTTTCTCGAAGTCATAGCCCCACCTCTTTTTATACCTGTCTATCACAAAAACCGAGCTGTTATTTTGACTTTTCCAAACTCTTGAACAGACCTGCCCACCTATAAGCTTGAAATTGCATCAACAGTTGGTAGATGAGTCACAGGAATCTTTACGAGATAAGAGTGCATCTGTTCAAATCCCTAGCATACGTGCCTGGATACCAGGCTCTTCAGGGGGAACATTTCCTGCCTGCAAAAAAATCCAGCCCTGTAGAGACATTGTAGGTTCTTCAAGACTAGAGATGCTGATCTGTTCTTGCGGAGATACTTTTTAAAAAATTAATGCAGAGAAATAGCATCCTCTCTAGAACTCATAAATAATACAAAAGTCAGTCAGTACATTCCTGCCACATGTGGCTGCATGTGTAATCCATCCATGTGTCATCACCTAGAGCAGGAGTCTCCAACTTTGGCAACTTTAAGACTTATGGACTTCCCCAGCTGGCTGAGGAACTCTGGGAGTTGAAGCCCACAAGTCTTAAAGTTGCCAAAGTTGGAGACCCCTGACCTAGAGGGCATGTTCCTGCCTGGCACTAAAAAGAGGCATCAGGTCAAATATAAGTCTATGTTGGCTTCCTTTCTAGGCATCTCCTTCTTCTTGTCAAAGCCAACAAAACCAGCGGCCAAACCATAAACAAAAACTATTATGAATGAAGGCAAATATACGTGTCCCAGCATAATGTTGCAAGATGCAACCTAGGTTGGTCACCCAGATTCAGATTCACCCAGGTTCAGTCTTCCAAGCTATTGGATTCGTGCTCGAGTCCATTCACAGGAAATTTCTGTCTACCGGAATGTGCACAAGTTCAAAAGCTCCTAAGACTTAACCTCTGGTCCCAGTGGCCAACGCAGATTGTATCCTGCAACAGTAATTATTATTTGTAGACGCATGTATCCACTACTCATTGTGAAACAGGGTTAGAGTGGAGATTTGGTCCAGAAAGATCAGGATGAACATTTGTCATTCAACCAACCGGTCTAATAAAGTCTCCATCTCATTCTGTTCTACCCTATAGGCTTGTTGTAGGTCCCATATCCTTGGCTTTACTGCAAAGACTGGCATACAATATTCCCATAATTTAAGAAATATTGGTCAGCATGAACCACACAGTCCATCTTCCCATAGGCATTACTATCCCCATGATTCCAATTCTGCAGACCTTAAAGGATCTTTTCTCCACCCACCCCCACAGAAGGATGGCTTCGCCCTATGTCATGCCAGGCGTAGCTTCCCTGAGTTATGGCAGCAACAAGCATGGAGCACAGGAACCGTGGCTGATGCCTGTTTCCTTTACAGATAAGGAAATAACCCATTCAGTTGCCATCAAGATAATTAGGGAAGGGGAACCAAATGTTTGGAAGGAGGGTGAGCAACAAATGGGTTAAGTTTCGTTTTTCATCCCCAGCCAAGCTGGAGTGGGGGGGGGTGATTTGGCATGAAATTTCCATCGTTTCCATTGGTTGGAGGAGAACACCACCACCAAACTCTTCCATCTTCACCAGAACCTAACCTGCCAAGTTCCCTGCGTTCTTGTATTGATTTATTTCTTATTGAATTTATATTCTGCGTTTTTTTTTTTCCACGTGCGATTTCGAGGAAACTTTCCTAGAGATTCTGCCGGTTAGTTTCAAAGAAGGAACCAAGTAAAAAAAAAAATCTTTGACGAAGTTTCCCCAAATTGTTCCGGCCATACACCCAAATTCACGGTGGGTTCTGGCTCAAACCATGAAGCCGAAGCAAAGGCAAAAAGCTTTCAATCGCCATTCGACGCAATGGGCGCCCTGACCGCTACAAACCGTTAAATGTATCCGCTAATAGTAATAATCCGCATCAAACTTTTTTTTCCCCCCCCGGCTCTGCAAATTTCTCCGTTTGGTTTTAGTAATTAGGCAGTGGATTTTTAACAGAAAGAAAGGGAAAACTTGCTAGCTCCTGGTATTAATTTTGCCTTGAAGTCTGGCATTTTCTCTGCATCCAAAATATTGGGGGGGGGGGCGCAGCGGAGGAAGGGGGCTTCTGGAACATTATGTCCCAATTTCTCTTTCCACGCACCTCCTGTTGCTTCTACCCCCCCCCACTCCCACCCTCCGATTTTTAGAAGGCGAACAAAAGGCTGCGAAGACCGACCAGAAAGCCAAAATATATGATCCAGCGCAGAACCAAGGCGGAAGGGGAAAATGGAAATACAAACTTGGATAACGAATTGAGTCTGGGGAACAGGAAGGGGGTATATGCTATGCCTGTGATGGGGGGGGAGAGAAAGGGGAGGGGGCGAGGCTGGGAGGGATCGATCGATGGACCAGCTAATTTGCGGAGGTGGAATAAACAGGAGAAGAGAAAGACGGAGGGAGTCGTGGAAGGAAATCCAAGGAAACGGAGGAGAAGGAGAAGAAGAAGAGACGGGAGGGAAGGAAGACAGAAAGAAGTTTTGGAGAAGAACCTGTAGCAAAAATATACGGAGTGCGGCTTACCCGATAGACGTTTTCGGTCAGCCGGTTCACCTCCTCCGAGCGGGACATGATGCCTCGGCGGTCAGGGAGCGCCAGGGGCCTGGACGGGCGGGCTGGAAAGGAGGTGGGGCGGGTGGAGAGCAAGGGGTGGGTCTTAAAGTGGGGGACGTAAAAGAAGGGAAGAAGCAGCTGGATCCACCAGGGAGCAAAAAGTCAAAAGAGGCGCCGATCTCAGCTGTATACTCGACACGCCTACCAAACAGAGGTTCAGGGCTGCAAACTTGGCCTGCAAACATACGGATGGCCACTAGTGGCGCTCCAGATGTTTGCAACCCGGATCTGAGAACCTGCTCCAATGAAGTGGATCAAACCCCCCCCCCCCCATTTCTACAAGGCGGGCTAATATGTATATGCGGGTCTATACATACTTGATAATAAGTTTCCTGGCTATACTGGAAGTCTGTAGTGCGGTGGTTCCCAAACTTTGACAGCTTGAAGATGTGTGGCTGGGTGGGAAATTCTGGGAGTTGAAGTCCAGGCGCAGGGCCGGATTTAGATGAAAAGAGGCCCTAGGCTATTCCACTTATGAGGCCCTTTCACCTATAGTGAAAGTGTAATTTTAATTTTGCTGACAATTTGAATGTAGGCCCCTTTTGATCTTGAGGCCCTAGGCTGAAGCCTAGTTAGCCTATAGGAAAATCCGGCCCTGTCCAGGCGTCTTCAAACTGCCAAAGTTGAGCAAAGGTGCTGTAGAGCAAAATCGACTTTCTTTGAGGGAATTTACATGCTTACAAAAAGTTGCTAATGGCTACAGGTGGTGGTACATCATCACCATCATTCCATCCACTGCAGAGCCAGCCATTGTAGGATGAAGGCCTCTTCCGCAAATTTCCAGCCAATATGGTCTTGAGCTTTCCTTTGCCAGTTGGGCCCACAATACTTGCTGATGTCATCGTTCCATCTTGTGTAGGTCTTTTCTGTAGCATCTTTTTATCAAGTGGGATCCATTCTATGACTGCCTTGGTCCACCTACCATCCATTCTTTTTGTTATATGATCAGCCTATTTCCATTTCAATTCTTTTACTTTTTTAATGACATATTTTTATTATATGAGAATAGACTAGACTAGACTAGACTAGAATAGACTAGACTAGAATAGACTAGAATAGAATAGAATAATAGAATTCTTTATTGGCCAAGTGTGATTGGACACAGAAGGAATTTGTCTTGGTGCATACGCTCTCAGTGTACATAACAGAAAAAATACATTTGTCAAGAATCATAAGGTACAACATTTAATGATAGTCACGGGGAACAAATAAGCAATCAAATCATATTGGGAAACAGTCAATATAAATTGTAAGGATACTAGCAATAAGATTACAGTCATACAGTCACAAGTGGGAGGAGATGGGTGATAGGAACTATGAGAAGATGAATAGTAATGCAGACTTAATGAAAAGATAGTGATTATCCACCTATATAGAAGGGGTTTCACCCTTTTTTCAAAAGAACAAGCAAACTATACAAATCCAGAACCTCATATGTTACTTACTTCACAGGTATAGACTGGTTTTTTTTTAAAAAAAGGAGTTTGTAAATCACTCCAGCACCTGAGGAGTCAGCATCCTCTCTGGTGGGGCCAGGCACAAAAAGTCATTTTTTTAAAAAAATTTGATTTATATGCCGCCCTTCTCCGGAGACTCAGGGCGGCTTACAATGCGTTAAGCAATAGCCTTCATCCTTTTGTATGTTTATACAAAGTCAGCTTATTGCCCCCACAATCTGGGTCCTCAATTTACCTACCTTAGAAAGGATGGAAGGCTGAGTCAACCTTGAGCCTGCGAGATTTGAACCTGCAGTAATTGCAGGCAGCTGGTCTTAATAACAGGGTGCTTTAGACCACTGTACTACCAAGGCTCTTAGTGTGATTGGGTCCTACCTGGCCTAGACTACATAGGGGTTGACTTGCGGTTCTCCATAAACAATATCAGATTACCAGGTTAATGAAATAATATGCATACGAATGCTGTATTATAAAGGACAGCCCCTTATTTCAAAAAGCTCTTCTGGGTTTCTTTTGGTCCTTTAATTTTTCCACATGAATGTTACCAGGTTATGCATAGCCTTTCACAATCATGTGAAAAATATGGATGCTGAATTGTGTGTTTAAAATAATTTTACCTGTAGTCGTTTGATTTTAGATTTTATTTATTTATTTTGTATCCTACCTTTATTATTTTTACAAATCACTCAAAGTGGCAAACTTACCTAATAATCCTTTGTCTTCCTATTTTCACCAATTACTAACAATAAATAGGAAGAGAAAGGATGAAGATGAGGATAATTGGCGTTTTTATAAAGTTTTGCTCTAAAATGCTCCTCCGTAAAGCAAAGTAATAAACATTAACCATTTTTTTTAATCCTCATGAACCCTTTTTCAGGTTTCTCCTTTACTTTTTCCCAGAAAATATGGTCACCGTAAATAGCCACCACCACTGAAAAGCACCAATGAGTATAAATCACTAAATTTGTTGACTAAAACAAACAAAGGAAATTGACCTCCCTGCCTGCCTCTTTCCCCTAGTCTCCTTGCCCAGCTGGATAGCCTTGGGAGAAGAGACTCGGCTAGCGGGTTACTTATCACCTACGATATTTTCTCTGCTGGCAAATGGCCTTGGGGAGAGGCCAACAATTTAATCCTTTAACTCCTACTGTTTTGCCACTTCCCCCCCCCCTCCCGCCAAGTGGTGGATGCACTGCTGGAGAGAAAAATGAATGAATGAAACCACCTCAGTAGAAATATAATTTTACCTGTACTCGTTTGATTTTAGATTTTGTTCATTTTTTTGTATCCTACCTTTATTATTTTTACAAATCGCTCAAGGTGGCAAACATACCTAATACTCCTTAGTCTGCCTATTTTCACCAACAACTAACGATAAATAGGAAGAGAATGTATTATTATATTAGAATAGGTGTTTTTATAAAATTTTCCTCTAAAATGCTCCTTTGTAAAGCAAAGTAATAAACATTAATCATTTTTCTTGGTTAGTGGAAGACCTTTGGGGTGCCTGTAAGAAGGGGTAAATCATTCTTGGGATTAAATAAAGAAATATTGGGCTCACATTCTTGTTACAATGCAGCAGATTCTTAAAATTAACCTAAAATTGGAACCTGAAATTTCTCTTTTATGGTTATCGGATATCAGTCGTTTGAAAAAAGATTTCTAACTTTGTCATTGTACATGTTGATTGCAGGAAGAATTCTATAGGCATAGTAATGGAAAGATTGTCAATCCCCACAACAAAGGAATGAATGGAAAAAGAGATGGAGCTAGTAGAGATGGCAAAACTAACTGTTTCAATTAAAGAAAAGAAGATATCCAGTTTTGTTTCTATTTGGAAACTGTTTCTGGACTTTGTGCTCAAGGAAGAAAAAAAAACATAAACTCTTGATTTTGGGTTTTGCTGATTAATCCACAGGTAGTCTTCAGTTTATGACCAGAACTGAGTCCAAGGAAGACAATTGTTAAGTCAGTTTTCCCCATTTTACAACCTTATTTGTCACAGATATTAAGCATATCATTGCAGTTGTTAAGTGAAACATGTGGACATTAAGTGAATCTGGTTTCCCACATTGACTTTGCTTATTGGAAAGCAACTGGGAAGGTTACAAATGGTGATCACATGACCCCAGGACCAGTGGTGGGTTGTCCCCGGTTCACACCGGTTCTATAGAATTGGTAGTAAAACCGGCAGGAGACTCCGCCTACCAACCCCGAAGTCATCAAAATGCTTCTGCACATACGTGCAAGTGAAGCAAGCACGTGCGCGGCCCAGTTGCAAACCGGTAGTAAAGTTAAGTAGAACCCACCCCTGCCCAGGACGTGTGAATAGATGTGAGTTGCCAAATGCCTGAAATTTGATCACATGATTTTGGGGATGCTGCAACAGTTGTAAGTGTGAAAAACAGTATAAATCACTTTCTTCAGTGCTGTTATAACTTTGAACAGTCACTAAACAAATGGTTGTAATTCAAGGACTACCTGTAGTTTGTTGTTACAGAAACGACTAGTATCTGTTAAGTTGGTAAAATAAAAAGTCAAGGCTAAAATTGCATTTTGCATTTTGCTGTGCTGAAAAATGTTGGAAATCATTCCTTTTTTTTTCTTTTTGCCTTTGCCTTCTACCTTTCTTTCTCCTTTCTTTCCCTTCCTCATTTTCCTATTATTGTTTTTTTTTAATTTGTATTTTATAGCACGGTAATCTTAATAAACTTCTTCAAAAAAGGGGGGGGGAGAAAGGAGGGGAGAAGAAGGGGTAAACATGAAGAAGAGGTTATGAATTTTCCATATTGACTACCAGGCAGAAATATTTGCTAAATTTTCGGCATCAGTTTTATGTACCAAAAAACCTTAGCTGGCTTATGCACTACATTCAATGACTTTGAGAGGTTATTATTTTTTATTTTGTCTCAGGATGAAAACAATTTGAGCTGGTCCAAAGAATGATGTGGCTAAGGATGGAGCACTTGTGTTATCTTTGTAAACAACCACTTGTGTGTTTCTTCTGCAAGGGAAGCAGGGCAGTCAAATACCTTCAATGGTCAACCTCTGTTTCCCATCAAATAATTCTCCAGTCACAAATTTCCACCACCAAGTTACATTTAGTTAAAGGCAGTTGAGACCACTTTCCTGAATTGTTTGCAGTAACGTGTAGTTTGGCCTCTGTGACAAACTCTTGGTTTTGGTATAATACCACAAAGATCTGAATAGATGGAATTCAGCTTGATTCTCCTAAAGGGGGTCCACCAATGTAATCCAATTTACTTAAAGAATGACTGAAAAACAGGCTGCTGCTTTATAATTTTGCAGTTATTAAGAAGGTGGGTTTAGCTGCTAGATATTTTCTGGTTTTCTTGATGGAGCAAAGTACCAGCCATTTTTTGGTTGTAAAATATTTCTCTCCAACCATCTTCTCTGGTGTGTCTAAATCCAAGTTTTCCTTCTAGGCAGTAATAAATAACTAGTTTGGCTGGGTTCATTCTGTTGATTTTATTGGAATTCTTGGCGTGCAAATGTTTTTCATGTGTTTTCAGATTTGGCTTCCTTGGCTTAAGAAGGATTTTCTCATATCCCCATGTGCAAAACAGCATGGTCACCCAGTTATACCTTGTAATTCCGGATTAGCCCAAGATTTGTGAAACTCTGCATTTCTGGGGTTGGTCGGGAAAATCAAAGTATTTTTCTTTCTCTTTTTCTAGGACTGGTCTGAAGAAGTAGTTTTGGCCTTCTAAAGGTGGAGACTTCTGTGTGGCTAGATAAAGGGATTCTGGATCAATTAGAGGAGTTGATGGCAGCCTGTCATAATATCATGCATATAGTCTCTGACATATGCCCATTTATTTAGCAACAATTCAAAGTTCCTGTCATGCCTGGAAGTCATATTACCTGTGTGCCTTGAGGATCCAGGCCTGTCACAATCATACTGTGGGAAGTTGGGAGGGGGGATTGCATGAGTGAAGTAGAGATAGCCATAACAAACTTCTCTAAGAGACGTTCAAGGCCATGGTGTCCGGCAGCTGTGCAAAGAAAAAATTGGAGGATGTCTTCTGTTCTGGAAAGAACTGATTGGAGCTGTGGGAGCTGTGGGCAAGGTCTTGAACTCTCTTGTGGGTGAGGAAAACCTGGAAGCTTTCAGGTTTTCTCAGATGTTGCCAATATGCCATCTCTATAAAAGTTAGCCTTCAGGAACTACAAGCCTCGGAGTTTGATTTCGTTGGGGGTGTTACTTGGAACCCTGACATTAACACGAAATCTCCATTAAAATTAGATCAGCTTTCCTAACCTGGGGAGCTGTTCAGGGTCCTGAGCCCCAAGCGCCGACCCAAACCAGGGCAACGCGAAGACACAAGGAATATGGAGGAGGAAAAGAAGCCTATGGAGGGAGCAGCAGGCACAGGCTCAGCAACGGTTCCTGAGACCCTCTATTCTCCTTCCCCTGGGATGGTGGAAGCGAAAAGGGCTACGGAGGCTGCCCGCCAACTGGGTGCCCGGCCTAAGGAGCAGCTGCTGAAGCGAAGCTTGCAGCAGGACCTGGTAGCACAAGGCGAAGCCAGCAGGACAACCCCGCTTCGAGGAGTGATGTGGGAACCACCATGGGAGTTATTGCAGCCGCCGCGCCGCCGACACTCCAAAGAATGGGGACTCCTGCCGCAGTCACGCACCCAATCCCTAGCTGGTCTGCCGGAGCAGTTGAGCCGACTGAGAGTAAGTGGGATGCTCCAGCATGCCTCCACCAAGCGGCCAGAGTGGACCTTGGCACAACCAACGTCCACCTTTCCAAGCCAGGGGCCGGCAGCCCAATGGGGCGAAACGGCAATGACTTTTCACTCGGTCCCAAGCTTCTCAACCCCTGGCCTGTCCCTTCAGGTAAGCCCAGCCGTGGATTCCCACCGCTTGGGACTGCAACCCCTCCCAGCCAGCCAGGCCGGCCATGGAGTTCCCATCCAGCCGCAAGGGGCTTGGAACCTGCAGCTGCCGCCCGAGATGGGGTTCTCACCTGCGAGCCAAATCCCTCCCGGGTGGGCTTACTACCCAGGCCACGGGTGGATACAGTGCCAATGGACGCCTGCCTCGATGCCACCACAGATGCAGTTTCTGCAGCAAGAAGTCCATCCACAACCCCAAGCCGCGATCCCGCAGCAGGTGCCGATGAACCCGCAGCAAGTCCAGGATCAGCAGCCAGCGCTTGCCACAGCGCCTCCCACCTTCTGTGCGACCTTCGATGGGACCCCAGGGAAACTGGCATACTTCCTGAATCAAGTCTGGGCCTACAGCGATCAGTTTGGGAACCAATACCCCTCTGATTGTGAATTGATTTCAGCCATTGCTGAAGGCATGAACGAGGGAGAAGCAGCCGAGTGGATAGCTGAGCTTCATAATGAAAAGGCGCCAGAGCTAGAGGACGTGGATGACTTCATCCAGCTGATGAGGGTGAGGTTCAGCAACGTCACCCAACAAGTGGAAGCAGAGCACCAGATCACCACACTGAGGCAAGCTGGGAGGCCCGCTAAAGAATTTGTGTGGGAATTCCGGAGTCTGGCCGGGAAGCTATGGGACTGGCCGGAGCAACTGATGGTCCACACCTTCAAGGAAGCCCTGGACCCGGACCTGAGGCAGGCCTGTAGCATAAGGGGAACACCGACCCAAATACAAGCATGGTATGAGAATGCGGTGGCCCTGGATCTGGACCTCCACCCTCTGAGGAAGCCGACAGCTGAAAAAATGGCTAAACAGCCCCTCGGGCGACGAGTGGAGCCAAAGAAGACCGCAGAACCACCACCCACAAAGCCTGGGACCATTAAGTGCTACCGATGTGGTCAGCAGGGCCATCGAGCATCGGAGTGCTTAGCTCCAGCACCCCTGCCCTGGGCGAAGTCCCCTGCTCGGGCAGGACCTAAGAAAACCCTGCGGAACCTGCTGGACAAGGGACAGAGTGCCAAGCAAGCAGTGGAGAGCTCCACTCAGCCCGCGGGATTGGAAGGGAGCCTGACTGGGGATTCCTCCTCCCTCTCCTCAGAGGAAGACAGTGGCGAGGATGACCCAAGGGTGAGTGGAACCATCCGCCCCTTTGCCCTAAAGGTTACCCTAACGGCCTCCCCCCAGACCGGAGCCCAGGGAGAAATAGAGGCGGTCATAGAGACCAGCTGCATGTAATGCCTAATTAGCCCCCACATAATCAAGCAACTAAGCATAAGCACTTGTCCCCTCTGACAGCCCATCAGCTTCGAGCAGGTGGATGGCTCGCTAATTGACGGTACCCCTGCCAACAGACTCAGGTTGCTCATTGTTAGAACTGGGGCACCATAAAGAATTCCTCCGGTTCGTAGTTGCCCCCAAGATGACAGATCTCATAATCTTGGGGCTCTCATGGCTCGATAAGTGGGGCCCCACAATCTCTTGGGATGGCAGCCACAGAAAGATTGTCACTGGACTGGGCCCGTTGCCACCAGTGATCACTTCAACCCCCTTTTTTTTGGGGGGGGGACACAGAGTTTTTCTCTCCACTAAATACATAAAATTGAGACTGCCTAGCAGGAAATTGGGACCAAAGTTCTTAGACCCTTTTCCTATAGTAAAAATAATTAACCCTGTGCTAGTGCAATTAAGCCTCCCTCGCATATTAGGGAAAATACACCCCGTATTTCATTGTAGTTTTCTGAAACGATCCGTTGGATCTAACATAAGATCCCAGACCGAACCGCCTCCTCCCCCCATTGTGGTGGAAGGAGAGACCCATTACGAGATAATACCTAATACAATGGAAAGGGTACTCTTTGTCTGACGCCACCTGGATAAAAAGCTGGAATGTCAAAGCAGATAGACTGATTAAACAATTCCATGATAAATACCAGGACAAGCCAAAGGGTCCTCCTGGGGGCGGGAGGGGCGGTTAAATGTGGATAACTCCCCTGAATGTTATTTTCTTTACAGGACACGTGTCTCTTCTGAGGTGGGGGGGGCGCCTGTCATGCCTAGAAGCCATATTACCTGTGTGCCTTGAGGATCCAGGCCTGCCACAATCATACTGTGGGAAGTGGGAGGGGGGATTGCATGAGTGAAGTAGAGATAGCCATAACAAACTTCTCTAAGAGACGTTCAAGGCCATGGTGTCCGGCAGCTGTGCAAAGAAGAAATTGGAGGATGTCTTCTGTTCGGGAAAGAACTGATTGGAGCTGGGTGGACATGTGGGAGATGTGGGCAACATCTTGAACTCTCTTGTGGGTGAGGAAAACCCGGAAGCTTTCAGATTCAAGTTTTCCCAAATGTACCAATATGACATCTCTAATAAAAATTAGCTTTGAGGAACTTCAAGACTCGGAGTTTGATTTCGTTGGGGGCGGGGGTGTTACTTGGAACTCTGACAGTTACAATGATGCTGAAAAATATGATCATTCCTCACACTTATGACCATTGTAGCATCCCTCAGGTCATCTGATTGCAATTTGGGTGCTTGGAAAGTGGCATGTATTTTTATATGATGATTGCAGCATCCCAGAGCCTCATTATTGTCATTTGCAACCTCCCCAGCTGGCTTCCAATAAGTGAAGTCAATGCAGGTGCCAGCAGGAGGTTGCAAGTCATTATCACATGATGTCCTGATTAGCGACCATGGCAAAAAAGATTGTAAAACTGGATGTGATCATGTGATGCTTCACTTAATGACCACACCACTTAGGAACAAATTTTCCAGTCCCAATTGTGGTTATAAGGACTACCTGCAGTGGGAAACTTTTGGAAGGTTTAAAATGACCCTCTATCTGTCTGAAAACATCTATGAAGGCAGCTCAGCTCAGCATTTCCTTGAGCTCTGATTTGCTCAAGTAGTTGTAGATAAGCCACAAAGTCACAACTTCCCCTCTGATTTTCCATGCCTAGATAATAATGTCAGAGATGGTTGGTTGCAAGGTATATTTACATGTTTGAAATTAACTCCATGGTCAAAAGAACAGTAATAAGAATCAGCTTTATATAGTTAAAAATAAATAATATTTGTAAATATATAATTTAGTCTAGTGGTTAAGACACAAGGATAGATTGTCATGAGGAAAATAGGACTAGGAAGGAGTATTACATACATTCACCATCTTGGGTTACTTATAAAAATAAAGGCAGGATAAACAAACAAGCAAACAAATGGTCACACTCTTGCTCTCTCAGCTCAATTCACCTCACAGAGTTGTTGTGAGGAAAATACTGCAAGAAAGGAATCTAGGTTATCCACCTTGAGTTACTTACAAAAGTGGGGTTTAAAAAATCCCCTCCCTCTGTGTGTGTGTGTGTGTGTTAATATTACTTCAGTAATGGGTGAAGGATGTTATGAAGATGCTCAACAATAAGTTCCTGGTGAAAAAAAGGTCCTTTGTCAATACTTCTTATTCATTATTTAGTGCTTTGAGGGTGCACCTTTCCTCCAGGAAGACATAGTACTTCTTTCTTTAATGTTTCACCTCCTAACAACTTTGTGAGGTAGGTAATTTAAGAGATAGCAACTCTCTTAAAGTTATGGGTAGTGGTGGGTAAAGCCAGTGGTGGGATTCAAATAATTTAATAACTGATTCTCTGCCCTAATGACCAGCTGGGTGGGTGTGGCTCAGAGGTCATGTGACCATGTGGGTGTGGCCTCCTCAATGTCGCTCACGTCAATGGGCGCTTCACCTTAGCTGTTACAATGTAATAAGGGTTAAACAGAGAGGCAGTTTCTGTAAGCATAGCTATAAAGATTAGGCTAGAAACAATACCAGAATGTTTCCTTCCTGCCTTCCATACAGGATTAGCCCTGTAAAGTGGAAAAAAACAAAATAAGATTTCTTCCAACAACCAGTTCTATGAGCTGCTTAGAAAGTTAACAACTGGTTCTCCCGAATAGGTGCGAAGTGGCTGAATCCCACCACAGGTAAGCGCCAATAGCTGAAGCTGCCTTTGAACGAGGATCTCCTAATCTTACATGCTACATTGTTTTCGCCATCATTGTAAACCACTTTAAGATTTGTACAATGAGAAATGTACAAATACATAATAATTCTTCCCTCCAAAATCAAGTGTTCTAGCTGCATACATCCTACTTTGTTCTAGATGCCGATTTCCTTTTTGTATGGGATGAAGGCAGCAAATCTGAGTTTTCCATTGTGAAAATCCACTTCCAGAACTGTTACATTGAGGATCCACAAAAAAATGTAGATAGCCATGGCCACAGAATCAAAAACTTCTTAATGCATTGATGTAGAAATGAGGGGGGGGTCTTCCAATCATGAGTGGGGTTCTACTTACCTGTACTTCCGGTCAGCGGAGCCTCCCGCCAGTTTTACTACCAGTTCTATAGAACCAGTGCGAACCGGGGTCAACCCAGCACTGCTTCCAAGGTGTGATCACAACTGCAGTCCTGATTTTGTTCATCCATATATACATACCTGGGCACTGCAGAAAAGGTAGCTTTTGAATGCAGTTGTTGGAGGACACAACGCCATGTTTCCCACCCTCAGCAATTTTGAGATGTGTGGACTTCAACTCTCAGAATTTTCTAGCCAGCCTGGGGAATTCTGGGAGTTGAATCCATACATCTCAAAGTCACTGAGGTTGGGAAAGAGAGACCTAAGGAACAGATGCTGTTGGTCAGAAAAGCTAAATTAGGGATGAGATTAATATGGAGACAGATTCCCAACATGGTTTACTACAGCAGCCACACTACTGGATGCTGGGCAATAACAACATTGGCTCTGCTTGGCAGGGGGTTTGGCTGGGCTGCAGTTCCCTTTGTTGCTTTGTGGGGTTGGCGTGATTCCCAGCCATGCAGTGCCAGCTCTGGGCGACTCATTTTTTTTCCCACGGGATTCGGTCCAGGACCCCTGTAGCGTGCCAGTCCAGGGCCTCAGACTTTTCAACTGCTGATCTTGAAACCTGTAGTAGTAGAACTGCATGTATGTAGGGAGAGGCCATTGTGTGGCTGTGGGTTGCCCTGCCCCCTGCTGGCTACAAGAAGAAATTGCAGTTGTAGGGAAGGATGAATAAACCCCCTCCTGAAGACATGGGAAAAATGGCTTAATCTCACAACACGCGGACAGACTTAGCCAAAGTTTAAACTAGGAAGCAGCAAGCATTATAGACAAAGCCAAATCAGAAATACCAATGAACTTCTGGAAGCTTGGGGTTCAAATAAATCAGCCCTCAATAGACACATAAGAGATAAACTACATTTGCACACTGTTCAAAAGAGGTAATAAAAAATTTAGGAAGAAAATAAAAAGACTAGACACATGTCTTCCAGCAATCCACATTCAGAGAAGCAGGGGTTATCAGCAGACAAATAATCAGGCAGAAAATAATACAATACAGGTAGTCCTCGACTTACAATTATTCCTTTAGTGATCATTCGAACTTCCAACGGCACTGGAAAAGGTGACTTATGATCATTTTTCACACTTACGACCATTGCAGCATCACCATGGTCACATGATCAAAATTCAAATGCTTGGCAATTGGTTCATATTTATGAGAGTTGCAGTGTCGTGGGGTCATGTGATCAGTAATGGGGAAGCCCGATTCATTTAACAATTGTGTTACTAAGTTAAGAACTGCAATGATTCACTTAACAACTGTTGCAAGAAAGGTCGTAAAATGGGGCAAAACTCACTTAACAAATGTCTCACTTAGCAACGCAAATTTTGTGCTCAGCTGTGGTCATAACTCAAGGACTACCTGTACTCTAATCAAGAAGGAAAGCATACCTGCACCAAAACAACTGAGCAAACTACTTTATATAAACAAGCAACAAATCCCACACTCCCTCACACTGATTACTTACTGGGGTAATCAAATGCCTGCAAAGAAACAACTGAGCAAACTATGTAAACCATTATTTGTACTGCTTCCAGATTAAAATCCCCGCAATGGTTATATTCCCACAACAAGCTACATTCAAACAACCTTTATTACATATGAACATGCTGGCCTGGGTTCTCACTGTATGCTGAATCCCAAATGCCTAATTCTTTTTAGCCAAACTAAGCAGGTTGTGTGAATGGAACACGCCAGTTTCATCAAACCTGCTGAACTTTCCAGTTCTATGAGCTACCTGTTGTTTCCCACAGTTCCCTTCCCTGCCTCCAGCATTAATTTAAAGGCGAAACAAGGTTGCTTGTATTCCTTCTTTAAGCTGAGAAATTGCCTTGTCTGACACACTGAGGCCCATTTTCAAACTGTGACTTTCCCCCAGTAGGAAGTCAGTCTGGACACCATCGCACTTCCTTTCAATTGAGGAACTGAGGGAATTTGTCATGATTTTGCAAGACTTCATATGATCGAAAGTCCAGCGAACTTGCAACCAAACCACTTCTGAGATATTTGGATAGGTGGGAAGTGACTACTGTTGGAAGAAATGTCCATCTGGGTTTAGTTCCAAGTGGGGAGAAAGACACTGGAAACATGGTGGCTGATTGGAAAGATGGTTTTTAATGGTGGACAGAACCACATGGTTTGAGGTTCTGGGCAAAAAAGGGAAGAAATGCTGAGAGTGCCTGGCTTTTATGCCCTCTCTGGGCTTTTGAATTTGAGGTTGTATTCTGATTGGTTGTCAGACTCCCATGGGGCCATGCAAGGGTAACTTTGTAGGTTGTCTATATCCCAGGCTTGGTTGAGCCTTGCTGGGTGATGATGTAATGAAGGGGCTTTGGGCAATTCCTGTTATAGCTCTGCCTGAAGGAGGTAGATCTTTGTTATGTAGAATAGACAGGCCCAGGCCTTAATGGCTCATTAACAAAAGGATGTGTGTGAGAGAGAGTTTCTGACTCCCTTTTAGAAGAAATATTCTGCCCTTTTAATATTTTATAAAGTATCCCATTTTTCTAGGAGAGGGTGGGTGCTTAATTCCTACACTACCATATTTGCAATGGTTGCTAGGTCAATAAAGCATTTTTCCTAGTGCTGTTAGAATTTAAATTAATTTCATCTAATTTCATCTAATTTAATTTAATCAAATGTTAAGGACTACCTGTGCAAAGAGCTCTTTTCTGCAGCTAGACCGGGGTCTCCAACCTTGGCAATTTTAAGACTTGTGGACTTCCACTCCCAGAATTCCTCAGCCAACAAAATTGATTGAGGAATTCTGGGAGTTGAAATCCACAAGCCTTAAAGTTGCCAAGATTGGAGACCCCTGAACTAGACTACATTTTTGCCCACACCTTTTTTTCCTTTTTGTCTCTCCCACATATGCACCAAGCACATTCTAAAAAACCCAACAGATTGCCCTCAATTCCCCCCAAAGAATACCTATCAATGCTAGAAAATTGGGTCTATTCCATGGCCAGGCAAATGAGCAGAGGATGCCTGCTTGAAGTTTTATTTATTTTATTTTTTATTTATTTTAAATTTAAATAAAGTTAAATTTATTCAACAGCAAAAATGAACACATAATTCAGCTCTGGAAGGTAGGCTACAAGGTTAGGAAGCTAAGAATGGTAGCACAAGTAATTCTTGACTTACAACAGTTCATTTACTGTATGTTCAAAGTTACAGCGGCACTGAAAAAAGTGACATGACCATTTTTCACACTTACAACCGTTGTAACATCCCCATGGTCATGTGATCAAAATTCAGATGCTTGACTACTGACTCATATTTATGACAGTTGCAGTGTCCTGGGGTCCTGTGATCCCCTTGTGACCTTCTGACCCTCAAACTCAATGGGGAAGCTAGATTCACTTAACAACTGTGTTATGTTTGCCCAGATTCGTCTGGTGCACCAGTTGCACCCCTACCTGAACCGTGATGCCCTATGCACAGTCACTCATGCGCTCGTCACCTCCCGGATCGACTACTGCAATGCTCTCTACATGGGGCTGCCCCTGAGGACCACTCGGAGGCTTCAGCTGGTGCAGAATGCGGCCGCGCAGGTAGTGATGGGAGTGTCCCGACACTCTCATGTTACATCCCTCCTGCGGGACCTGCATTGGCTACCAGTTACCCTCCGGGTGAGATTCAAGGTGCTGGTAATCACCTATAAAGCCCTACATGGGTTAGGCCCGGGGTATTTGGCGGACCATCTGTGGCCAGCGACAGCTCTCCATTTCCCGATGTGTTCCCACAGGGAGGGCCTCCTTGTGGTGCTGTCGGCCAGACAATGTCAGCTGGTGACCCCTAGGGAGCAGGCCTTCTCTGTGGGCGCACCTACCCTGCGGAATCAACTCCCCCTGGGGCTCCTGACCTTCGCTCTTTCCGCCGTGGCCTTAAAACATGGCTATTTCACCTGGCCGGCTTGGACTGAAGGGGTTTTAGAAGGGATTTTAATGGTCTTTATAGTTTTATTAGGTAAATTTTTTAAAAAATTGAACCTTGTGTGTTTTATTGTTGTGAGCCGCCCGGAGTCCTTTCGGAGATAGGGCGGCGTATAAGTCCAAATAAATAAATAAATAAATAAATAAATAAATCTACTTTAACAACTGCAGTGATTTCCTTAACAACTGTGTCAAGAAAGGTATTAAAATGGGGAAAAATTCACTTAACAAATGCCTTACTTAGCAACAGAAATTTTGGGCTCGATTGTGATCATAAGTCCAGGACTACCTGTACTTATAGGAACAAAGGACTTTGATCATCGACTATTGAACTTTTGATGTGCAGTACCTTAAATGTGTAAACCTGCCCTGGAGGCCTGTGAAGTCCAGGAGAAGAAGATCCATTTCTCATCCTGGATGTGTGTGACCTTAGTTGTATAAACTGTTCTTTGCTGTGGAATTTTAAGAGGGATCTTAAAATTCAGGAAGCAGTCTTGAGATCCCTTATCTTGAGGGGAATTCTCTTTTATGTCTGTATGCTTGGGTTGGCTGATACTTAGAGATGCTGTCAGCTTTGGAAGCCATATAAGCTCCGGAAGCTTGCACACTTCCACTTTCTCATGTGTGGGAAAGTAGGAGGGGGGATTTAGTAGAGGAAATGTATTTAGACAAAACAGCATTCTTCCTTTCGGTCAAGGTCAGGACAATCCTGCATCTGGAGAAGGAGTGGTTGGAGTGCTGTCTTGAGATGGGATGGATGCTGATTGGAGCATATGATGGACTGAGGAGTGAGGGGATGGTTTTGGGGGTTTTGATTTACTGAGGGAAAACCTGGAACTCTCAGATTCGGGTTTTCCCAGATGTGCCAGAATACCTACTTCAATAAAAGGAACTTTGAGAAAATGCTTGCTTCAGAGTTTTTAATTGGAGTTGGGATTTTCTGGAATGCAGACAGATGCATTTAGTCAGGTGCAGCCCGAGTGTCAAAGGCAGGCAAAAAGGTTGAAAGAGGTGTATTTTATTTGTAGTTTGTCACTGAATCAGAGATGATTGGGGTTGATGTGTGACCTCACTGGGTGTGTGTGTCATTGAGGAAGAAGAAATAAAGTGGTGGATTCTGATGCAGAACAGACATAACATTAATGTAATAACGTTTATTTATTTATCATATTTGTACAGCCGCCCATCTCACTTATAGTGACTTATATTATGATCAGTCTGACATTCTGCATATAAGGTAAAGGTAAAGGTTCCCCTCACACATACGTGCTAGTCCTTCCCGACTCTAAGGGGCAGTGCTCATCTCCGTTTCTAGCCGAAGAGACCGTTCTGTCTGATGACGTCTCTGTGGTCATGTGGCCGGCATGACTAAACGCTAAAGGCGCACGAAGCACTGTTACCTTCCCACTGAAGTGGTCCCTATTTTTCTACTTGCATTTTTTATGTGCTTTCGAACTGCTAGGTTGGCAGAAGCTGGGGCAAGTAACAGGAGCTCACTCCATTACGTGGTGCTAGGGATTCGAACTGCTGAACTGCTGATCTTTCTGATCAACAAGCTCAGTGTCTTAACGACTGAGCCACCATGTACAGACATTCTGCATATACAGCATTCCATTCAGTGGTGAAATCTAAAATTTGTTACTACCAGTTCTGTAGCCTTGGCTTGGTGGGGGGGGTAATGTGACTGGGTGGGTGTGGCCAATTTTTTTTTTTACTTTTAAAACCATTTTTTACATGTAAAACCATGTAAAAAAATGCTTTCAAAAGGCTCTGACGATCAGGCAATTGATTTTTTAAAAACCCTCTGACGATCAGGCAATTCAGCTGGGATCATCAGAGCTTGGATTGTCAGAGCCATTTAAAAGAAAAAAAGCCTCTGATGATCATGCGGTTCAGCTGGGCATGGGGGGCGGGGCAGGGATTTTTGCTGCCCGCTGCCATCGTTACCTACTCACCCGAGCTGGTCCGAACCGGGAGCATTTCACCCCTGGTTCCATTCTATTTTTTAGTTTATTTATAAAAGAACAAATTTGCATTAATGAACATATATTTTCTGCTCAGAATGTTCACTTTTAGAAACTCTAGCGAGATCACATTTAATCCTAAAGAATAGCAGAAGATTGAATGGCTTATAGTGAGAAAGAATTCTTAAAAAATCAAAAATATGAACAAAGTACCATTGGATATGGGAGAACTAAAAAAAAATAAGATTATTCCTGGTTGCAGTTCTGCTTAAAAAAACAACAACCACGCACACTATACAAACATTTTAAAAAGCCACATGTTAGAAAAATTGGAGCATTTGACATAAAAAAAAATTATTTGTAGTATATTCTTGAGAGTTTGAGTGGTAACATTGAGAGAATCCCATGCTTAACATATATATATATATATATGTTATATATAGAGAGCCAGGAAATTTGGGTTCAAATACATACAACAATACAAAGAATTTTAAAGACAGACTCTTTAGAAAAGAAACATGGAAGATTATTTTTTTATAAATGATCTCTGCCGTAAGATTACTGTATGTGCAAAAGGGGGGAGATTTTGAAATATCCATAGTAGAGAAATGGTTGGAGAAGATGACAGAACTAGCAGAGATGGCAAAATTAGAGAAGGGTCAAATCCTGAATTTATTAATGACTGGAAACTCCTTCTGGACTTCTTGCTTAAACAAAGAAAAAAAAAAAAACCCAAGTGATTTATGGATTTGATTATTAGAGTAGATTATGGAAAGAAGGAAATTATGTTGCAATTTCAGAGAGAGATAGAGTAAAGTACAAATGCATTTATAACTGCTGTTAGAAAGATCAAAAGCCACTTATTTGTACTGTTTTTTGTTCTGTTGAAAAATCTCCTTATCTCTACCTCTGCCTTTGTCTCTGCCTCATCTCTGTCTGCCTGTCTGTCTCTTTTCTATCTGAAATCCCATTCTTAACAGATTGCCTCCCCCACCCACCCGCAGGAATATTTCTTGCATTTTTAATAACACAAGCACCTTACTCTCTTGCAGGGCCATCATGCAAGTAAGTATAATTTTCAATGTCAACTTTTTATTTGACTTTTCTACTGATAGGAAGATATGCAGCTTTGTTCTAAGTCACCAAATAATCAGTAACTTGGATTATCTGAGAGGAACTATAGGAGGGGGAAAAAAAGAAATCAACCCAGGGTTATTCCCGACAATAAGAAAATGTGTCATTTCCTTCTCCTCTGATCAAGAGAAGGGTTGCTTTGGTATGTGTTTGTGGTTTCACTTTCCAAGGGCACCCAACCGAAACTATTTGTGAGGTAGAAAGATCTTCACTCCAAATGCCAGGGTGAATACAGAAGACGAGAGAAGAAAATGTTTCACTACTACTACAAAAAAGATCAAAGAAGATCCCGGTCTAAAGACAGACAGATCCAGCTTGCCAATCATTTTGCAGAATCTGATTTAGATCCGAAGTTTGGTGTTACACAGGCTCAGTTGGTAAGGAGGAAGTGGGGAGGCTAAAGCAAAGTGTTTTTGTTTTTTTTTTGGTTTTTGTTTTAATCCTGCCCTGCAGTTTATACAGCCACTACTGGAAAGGCACAAGAAAGACAGGATTTTTGGTCCTGGGACAATTGCTGTCAGACAATCCTTACCAGTCTTTGATTTCTGAAATCTATGAAATAAACCAACAATCTGGAGGCCATTCTGTGTTGGCTGAAGACCAATACCATCTACAGGATTTATGTCGGTCCCTGGTATGTGACTCTTCTGAATTCACTCAATCACATTGCCTTGAAGTCCTCTTCTAGTCATATTCATCAACCAACATTTGACCTGCTAAGGTGAGGTTCTACCTTCTCCAAAGCAGGGAAGTGTTGCTAATGCCCTTAAAAGGGATGGTTATTTGGTTATATACTGGTTGCTGTCCCCAGAGAGACTTACATACCATCTACATTACTATATGGTCCTTTTAGCCAAGAGGTAGCCCTGATTATACATTCAGTTATTTTGAAAACCATTTTAGTGTTTTTAGAACTTCAGTTTTTTTCTGTTTCTTTTTTTTCTTCTTTTTTTTCAGTTGAATGGAATTTTATACTGCGCTTCTCACCATTGTAGTTCCTGCTTCTGGTTTTTGCTTTGGTTGATGTTGCGGGGGTTTTTTTTTCCCTGTTAGTTTTTATTATTATGGTTGGTTGCATAGTCATTCAAATGTTTAGACTAGATTTGGCATTTTCCCCCGAATCTTTCCCAAGAACCTGGGATAAGCAGATGCTGTTTGAGGGTATTAAAGGTCACAGAATGTAAGGCATTCCAAGTAAAGCTGCCTTTTGCAATTGACTGATGGTGATTTTGTCAATGCCAGTGATGGTTCAAGTGATGCTTCAGATTGCACCCAAGATGTCTAGTATTATTGATGGTATCTTTGCTTTCTTTTGCCACAGTTGTTCTACTTCTATTTGTAGGTATTATTATTTTAAACACAGGTTTTCAGTGGTTTATATACAGGTAGTCCTTGACTTACCATTTATTTAGTGACCGTTCAAAGTTACATGTTATGACTGTTTTATACCCTTACAACCCATTGCAGCATCTCCAAGGTCCTATGATCCAAATTCAGGCACTTGGCAAACTGGCATGTATTTATGACAGTTGTCCTGTCCTGGGGTTATGTGATCACCATATGTAACCTTTCCAGCCAGCTTCCAACAATCAAAGTCAGTGGATTCACTTAACGACCACATGGTTCATTTAACAACTGCAGTGATTCATTTAACAGCAGTGGCAAAAAAGGTCACTCAACAACTGCCTTGCCCTGCAACAAACATTTTGGGCTCAGTTGTGGTCATAAGTCAAGGGCTACCTGTACTGTCATAATAGCTGTGATGATCAGATGCCTGTACAATTCGAGTTACTAGAAAAATACATCACTTAAGCAGAGGCCAAGAATGAAACTGCAATTTAAGCTAATTTTAATGAGACTTTTTTTTTAACTTCCTTAAGTCTTTACTTCCATATTTATCTTTCTCCAAATAGAGAAGAAATAAAGCCACAAATTTATGATACTGTTGCACCCAGATTCAGACCTACTTATGCAGCCATTGAAATCAATGTCACTTACATTAGCCTTGACTTAGTTTTAAGTCCCACTCAATATGGAACTAACTGGTTTTTAAGAAGAAATTGGACTGAAACGTTATAGTGTTATGTTATAGTGTTCTCTGCCTGAACTGGGGATTGGATTAGAACGGGATCCCAAACTGTGGACTGCCTACTACTGGGCCATGGCCTATTCGCAACTGGGCCATGTGAGTGGTGGGCTAGTGTATACACGACCACAGCCCCACGTGTGAGTGACAAGTGCCGGTGCTTGCAGCTCCACTAGCGCTCATTGCAGGTGCCACCACTCACACAAATGAAGCTGTATGTGTGTGCATGCATGCCTACCCTTCACACAAAACCATCCCCTCTTCTACCCCTCCCACCCGGCACAGGGCCATCAGCCCAGAAAGGTTGGGGAACAGTGGAAAAGAAGACCTCCAAGATTTCCTTCCAACACTGTTACTCTGTTATTCTGTTAGAATAACAATCATCTGGAAGTAACTCCTATATCAGAGGTGGGTTTCAGCAAGTTTTGACCAGTTCTGGAGAATCGGTAGCAGAAATTTTGAGTAGTTCAGAGAACCAGTAGTAAAAATTCTGACTGGCCCCGCCCCATCTCTGCCTCCCGAGTTCCAGCTGATCGGGAAGAAATGGGGATTTTGCAGTAACTTTCCTCTGGAGTGAGGACGGAATGGAGATTTTACTGTATCCTTCCCCTGGAGTGGGGTGGGAATGGAGATTTTACAGTATCCTTCCTCTGCCATGCCCACCAAGCCACCCCACAGAACCGGTAGTAAAAATTTTTGAAATCCACCACTGTCCTATATCAAATAAAAGTTATATATAAAGTGGTTGGATTCAGGTCACTGCTTATGCATCAGCATGTCTATTCTCCACTTTCTTTTTAACTAACCAGAAATATTTTATGTTCTTATTTCAGGACCTATGAAGTTTTTTCATGATCACTGATGAAGCCCACAGTAAACCTAAAGCCAGCACATATGGCTAATGTTTTTATGATTATGCCTGGTTTGAACCAGATTTCCTTGAAACTTTGCACACTGCTACTCCTCTTCACATGGATACAGTGGGATGTGGATTGTTTTGGTTTCAAGAATTGTATCCTTTCCCCTAACAGACCTGGCCTTGCTGTTTGTAGTGGCCATGCCATCGTTGACCTGAATTCTGCCATTGCTTCTCTGCCAAATGTGACTTATTGGCTCAATGCCTCCCACAACTTAGTTGAAATGCTGAATTCTACCACTTTTTCCCACCTTCCTGGTTTACTGGAACTGTATCTGAATCATAACAACATATCATACATTGAACCCAATGCCTTTCAAAGTCTGGAAGACCTTGAAGTTCTAGATCTGAGTTGGAACCAACTGACTGCTATAGGTCCTGCTTTGCTAGCCAACCTAAAACATCTCCGTGTATTGCACTTGGATAATAACAAAATTGCCACAGTGCATCCAAGTTCATTCATGTTCCAGTTGGCTCTTCGGGAACTTATTCTTTCCACCAATAAACTCTCTAGTTTTCAAGAGATTGCTATAGGTGTAAAAAACTTGTCCCAACTTACCATTCTGGATCTGGGTAACAATAGCATCTCTGCCCCATGTGTTGGTCCTTCCTTACTCAATTTCCCTTTCCTGAGGAATCTCAGTTTGAATAGAAATGTCATTCACAGTCTGGACTTGTCCAATTGTTCCTTTCCTAGCTTGCAACAACTGGACCTAAGTATTAATAACATGTCAGAACTGGAAGCTGGATCCTTTCAAGCCACACCTGCTTTGACAGAGCTGTCTTTAGACTCGAACTTTCTAAAGATCTCTGAGCTTATCAACATATCCCTTCCTAACCTGACTATGTTGCATTTATCCAGTATGCATCCATCATTAAACACAAATTTATCAGTGGCTTGCTCTGTCTTTCAAAGTTTTCCATCCTTAATTTCTCTGGACATCAAACGTTCCAAGCTGAACAATACTCAGTTGAGACAGTTGGGTTCTTGCACTAATCTCACCTGGTTGACTCTGTCAACCTCACAATTTAAGTACCTGGAAAACAAAGCATTCGAAACATTTCAAAACTTAAAGTATCTTTCTATGGATAAGTGCAAGATATTGAAACTCCGTTCTAATATTTGGGGGAAAGGGTTACCATTGCAAACCCTGATCCTGAGTAGAAATGAAATTGATGAATTAGATAGTTTTGTTTTTGCTGCTTTGAAGAATTTAAGCTATTTGGACTTATCAAAGAACCGCCTGACCAATCTACAAAAACAATCTTTTTTTGGCATGGCAGCATTGCGGACACTTATTCTTCATACCTGCCAGATTACAGCTGTAACCCGCGACACTTTCTTCTATGCTCGTAAAATGGAGTTTTTAGATTTGCGTTTTAACAGCATTACACTAATCAAGGATTATGCCTTTTTACGCCTGCATGTGAAGACTCTCTTGCTTTCAGGAAACAGAATTTTGACTGTTCAGAGATCTGCTTTTCGGAACCTCAGTTCTCTAAAATACCTTGCCTTGGATCAAAATCTCATATATAAGTTTTCTGAATCAGTCTTTAAACCACTGACGCAGCTGGAAACATTAGATCTCAGTTATAACCGTCTCTTTACTTACAACAAATATGATACTCCAAGCCCTTTTCAGGGTCTCCACTCCCTTGTGAAACTGGATATTAGTTTTCAGACACCTAAATTACCAATCCACCCTCCAGATAAACTTTTTCAAGGGCTGGAGAATCTAAAGTTTCTGTCTTTGAAAGGAAACCCCAGCAGTGTGTTTTCCCACCTTTCATTTATCAATTTTACCACTCTCGAATCCCTAGACCTCTCTGAAATCCAACCAGGGAAACGTGGCTCTTGGGAACTCCAGTCACATTTTTTTCAAGGATTAACTAACCTACATAATCTTTCATTAAAAGATAGTGCCATCCCGGATCTACCTGAAGAAATCTTTTCTGGTTTGACCTCTTTGGAGCAGCTGGACCTAAGCAACAATGATTTGAAGAACTTCAGTAAAGAAATGTTTGGTCGACTTTCCTCTCTGAAGTATTTGGATGTTTCTGAAAATCCACTGATATGCTCTTGTGAGAATGCGTGGTTCCAAAACTGGTCAATATCTGTGCCAAATGTTCAAGTGGCCTTACTGGATAGCTATTATTGCTTTGGTCCTGGATTGACTAATCGTCTTTTTGCTGATGAAGATTTATCCTTCTGCTTTGACAACTGGGAAATGTATTTATTTATTGCCACCACAGTTACCATCCTCTTGTTCTTGCTTCTATCTTTGATCTATGCCAAGTTAGGCTGGACTTTCCGATATGCTTTTTATCTTCTCAGAGGTTGGGGCTATAACCAACTGCGCCCCAAAGGACGGGACTACCAATATGATGCTTACATTTCCTGCTGTAGTCATGACTACAAATGGGTGATCGATAACATTCTGGAAAAGCTGGAAAAACAACATGAACCCTGCTTCCGGTTGTGTTTTGGGCCTAGAGATTTTGCCCCTGGACAATACTATATAGATAACGTGCAGAATGGAATAAGCAGAAGCCGTAAGACCTTGTGCCTGGTGAGCAGAAATTACCTGGAGAATGAATGGTGTTCTTTAGAAATTCAACTTGCCTGTTCCAATATCTACTATCACGGATATGACCCTTTGGTGGTAGTCTTTAAGGAAGAAATCCCGAACTACAGGTGAGTAGGGAACAGTTGATCCTCACGAAGGTGTTCTTAAAAAGATTGTAATATAAAGCAGGAGTTTCATCTACTTATATTTTAATGGGAAGAAAAGATTTGTGAGAAGAAGAGTGCAATTAGGATGCAGAAGGTTGGATAAAGGAAGAATGAGCAGGAGATAACTTTTTCCATAATGAAAAAAGAGATCCATATGACTCCTAGACTAGAAAGCCTCCAAGGCCCCTTCCAGCCCTATGATTCTATGATAAAGCTTTCCCCAACCACCTCTCCCACTGAGCCATCTGGAGGGTATCTGCCTAATCCTCATTTTTCTGAGTAAAGATGGAAAGAGGATGTAGCTAGGCAGAGATTTTCTCGTACCTCATGGTAAGTCAGATTCTCCACCTGGCACTCTCTAGATATGTACCTAAGAATCCTGAGAGTTAACAGCCCAAGTACAACAGGAAGGTGTTTATTTGAGAGACTACGCTAGAACTTGCAACCACCCAGTGATTGGACATGAATGATGATGACAACAAAAATATTTACCCAGATTATCATTAATTTATAGAATTTTTTGTGCCACCTGATCGAAGGATGATAATAACCAGTTCAGAGACGGTTTTAAAAGAGAGATAAATATAGGTCTATTTGGGTGTAGAAGAAAAAATTATGTGGTGTTTTTCAAATTCTGCAACTTTAAGAAATATGGACTTCAATTCCTAGAATACCGTAGCCAGCATGCTGACTGGGGTATTCTGGGAGCTGAAGTTAACATGTTTTAAAGTTACAGTTTGAGAAATACTGGTCTACAATATCTATTCAAGATGATATCCCACTTACTATCAGTTGCTGAAGAACAACAGAAGAGAGCAGTTGCTGTCCTGCTAAGTTTAGAAGTATCCTCCAACAGTTGGCTTGGGGGGGCGGGGGAGATCCAGTGTGTCTTTTCCTTACACATTACTTTATGTCTGTTCTTGTGTCTGAGATGGGGAAAATAAAAAAAAAATGTCAATCCTTTGGTTATTTTCTAGGTTGTCTCCTTATCATCGCCTAAGGAAACTAATTAAACAAGAGAGCTACTTGACTTGGCCTGAAGATCCTGAGGCTGAAGATATATTTTGGACCAAATTGTGTGGGGCCTTAGGCTCTGAGAGACAACTCAATGTCACACCGTTCACTGTAATTGAGTAACTGAAACCAGGAAGAATGTGACTACGATTATTTTTTAGCATTATTTTTTGTCTTAAAATAATTTAAAGATAATAGGTTGATAGGTACTGCTGAAGTTGGATGCCGTATTTTCCAAGTCTGGATGCTTAGATTAAATATATTTACATATATACTGTACATACATACATACATACATACATACATACATACATACATACCAGTAGTGGGTTTCAAATTTTTTAACTACTGGTTCTGTGGGTGTGGCTTTGTGGGCGTGGCTTTGTGGGCGTGGCAGGGGAAGCATTCTGTAAAATCTCCATTCCCTCCCCAATCCAGGGGAAGGATACTGCAAAATCCCCATTTCCTCCTTTAGCATCTGGAACTCGGGAGGCAGAGAATAGATGGGGGTGGGGCCAGTCAGAATTTTTACTACCGGTTCTCCGAACTACTCAAAATTTCCGCTACTGGTTCTCCAGAACTGGTCAGAACCTGCTGCAACCCATCTCTGATACATACATACATACATGCATGCATGTATACACACACACACACACACACACACATTCACAGGATGATTTGTGAGTTGAATAATTATGGTCCCAACTGAAGGCAAAAATACATTGAAGGAACAAAATACAAAATTTTCATGAATAAGAATTGAGGTTTCTTTTTAAAAGTCTGTCAGGGAATTGAGCAGCAGGTTTCCAAATGAACTCAGAGACATTGACACGAAGTTGTAGTTTTATATAAATAAATATATTTAACATTTATATTTACAGAAGACAAGATAGTCAGGACATCATGGGGTAAATCAAAACAGAGTACAGAGCACGCAGAAGAAAAAAGGTAGGGGGGGGAAAGGGAAACTCCCCCTTTACATCCACAGCAACCAATCATAGCGTAGATTGCCTCATGCAGGAGCCAGCACTCTCCAACCAATCAACTACAATCGTATGCTATGGCTCATTGTACACTTTACTTTCCAGCTATTAAATTAAATATCCTCAAAAGTTAATTTATATTCATAATAATACAATAAGATCAAAATTCTGAACTATTGTTGGATTATATTAAAAGATTCCACTTTAAATGGTCTGGTAACATGAGTTTTAAAAGAAATAACTCTGTATTTCGATTCCTGTTTCTGGTCTATATTTAATCTTAGATGTTAAATTGATCCTTATATGTTAAATCTGGATTATGATTAAATCCAGATTAAGTTAGTGAACAATTGAATCACATTACATTCAATGAAAACAAATTACTATGATTTAATTTAAGATGCTCTGCTGTAGAGATTTATCTGGGCATAAATTCCAGAAAGAAGCAGTTGGATTCCTTTATATTCTTTCATACCAATATTATATCTTCAGTCATTTCTTTGCAGTAGAAACAAAGATTAAACTAAAGAAACACATATTAAGTGTTGTCCTATTCCAATCTGTATATTTCGTTTTCTTTATTATAAATGCCCAATGGCCTAATCTAGATTGTGAGTCTTTTCATTTTAAATTGGGAGGCTGTTTGAAGGATTATATTTTCCATCGGTCACGGATGGGTATCCCAATCCATATTGGACTATCTTGTCCTAGAATCAAATAAATAACATTATAAACAAGCCAGCCTAAGGGTCTAACTTACATCTATATTTAAAATGGGTGAAACTCATTGGGTTAATAATCCTTCAGCCTTATATTAATTCTAGCATTCAATGATCTATTCTATTGAAGTTAGGAATTGTAGAGGGAAAAAAGCAAACTATCAATATGGTAATTGAGCTGTCTTGGAGAAATCAGAATTTGGTAGAAGAATTTCTAAATCTACATTGCAATGGTCATCAGAATTATTGGCAAGACACCTGTGGGCCAGTTATCCTATTCTCAGACTGCTGAAATATGGATTTTTCCTCGTTTACCAAAAACACTATAAAAACTCTTGCTTTCAAAGGCAACAACAAATCATGTTGGAGGTATCCTGAACTTCCTAATAATAATAATTTTATTGTCATTGTATGCTTATACATAGTATATCCATACAATGAAATTCACTTAACACCCAAAGACCAGGTCCAGCACACATAACAATCCTCAAACCCCCCCCCACACAAATTCCCCACCCTCAAACCACCCAAACATCCACACAACAGTCCAAGTAATGCTGTCCAACAGCTCACTGATGGTGGCCCTTTAGTTCATTGTTGAGTGCAATTATAGCTCTGGGATAAAAACTATTCAGAAACGTGTGGTCTGAGTTTTAATTAAGCCTTGGGACAGTGGAATACATTGTGATAAATGTACCAGTAATTTAGTATTGAGAATGTAATGTTTATATTTTAGTTCACAATGCTTTGTTTTTTATATAGTTAAAATTATCTGATTAGGCCCTTGAGTGGAAAAGCAGGGTATGTCTGTAGATCATCTAGCTGCGCATTTATTTTATACAGGTGTGTGTGTGTGTGTGTGTCTTAGCTACTTGACACAATTGTCTTTCCTATTGTTGGGAGTTCCACATACTCTAAATCCAGCTGGGAGTGATATACTCTGGGTAAATTATTGCAATTTGAAGAGAAAATGAGGAATAATTTCATAGCTTGGATTTAGCTTATTTTTTCTTGGCTGATACCTTAATTCTTCTGACTGAAGCTTTAGTTTCTCAGGAGGGGTTTTATATATAGGCTGCCAGGCTAGAAGCCTTAGCAACAGAGAAGAGATGGTAGGCAGTGGTGAAGGCAAAAGCTCTGCTGTAACACTTTAAGCCCATTAATTTCTCAGTCGCCAAGGGAAACAATGCTTTGCTCCTCATCACCAGTGGATTTGGCAAATTAGACAGGAAGGAAAGGCAGAAAAAGAACAAAACCCACCTGACTATAGTGCCTGGATGTCTGCTGGCAGTTTGGCTCTGCTGAGAAGCAAGAAATTGATATTTGGGAAGAAGGAAAAGCTTCATTTTCTGAGACAATGGAACCAGTCATTGTGGGTATTGAAGACTTGGTGGCCTGGTGAACCAAACATGACTTGAAGAGTTTCATCTAGAGTATCTTCTCCTCTGTCAAAAATCTTTGCATCTCCTTCTTGATAAAGACTGAATTTCTTTCTGGTGGAATTTTATTAGTCATCTAAGAGAAGATCTGGATGATGGATACAGGATTGAAATCTGTTGTACAATAGGATTCTGTAAGCTGTAAAGACTTGGCCTTTCTGGAAGTTATCATCTGCTTCTGCTTCTAATTTATCCTGAACTGACCAGCCCATTTCCATCTCCACTCCTACCCTTTTCCCATCCACCAAACATCCTACCTCTGATGATCGAAATGCACTGGACATTGCTCTGCCTCATCTTTTCCCCACTACTGATAGCCTCTGAACATGGCTTACCCAAATTTATCTGCAATCCTATGCCATTGGATATGGATAATGGTTGCCAGTCAAATGGCCATCAACGACATGGAGGCACAGCTAATGGTGCAGGCAATGGCCATTGGGTGGGGACTCTAGAAGAAGCTAAGGAAACCATCCTGCATCTGCGGGAGACAGTGGTGCATCAAAAAGAAATGATCCTTGACCAGAGAGAGACCATGAGAGAACTGACAGCCAAACTGAGCCACTGTGAAACCCATTCCCGGAGGCATAGTGAGCACCATGGAAATCATCAGGAAGAGAATCATAACCATAAGCACAGTCATCATGAAGGTGGGCATCGGGGCCATCATGATAATGCTCAAAGGGGCCATCATGAGGATGCTCACCAGTCTCACCATGAAGATGGCCATAGGGGACACCGTGATGCTGGCCATCAAGATCCCCATGAAAGCCACCATGCCCAAGAGAATGAGCATCATCAAACTGCACAACCTGGGAACCACGAACCACAGGTTGGGCACAACACTCATGATTCTTCTCACAAGGCGCCTACATCTGCTCAAACTAATGCTATGGAAGATCCACCCAATGAGGCATCTGCTGCAATACATCAGATGGAGAGAATGTTGAAATCCCTGAAGGAGAGACTGGAGCATTTACAGGTATTAGCTTTTAACTTATCCTTCTCGATGCACTTAATCTATTTTCTCAAATCTACATATTCCTTAATTACTCACTTGTTTATTATCAATCAATCCTCATACTTATCCTCACATTTACAACTTTTATCCCTTCATTTTTTAATTTGTCCAAAATGCTGATCAGCCAGCAATTGTAAGCATTTTTATTCTTGTTTCATCAGTTTTCATGTATGATCCTTCATTTAATCGTCTCCTCTTCCTTATTCTGTTTTACATGATCAAAGCAAACAATTCTAAGGAATGTTATTACCTTCTCTTTAAAAGCTAACTACCTCCCCATACACTGAAGTTTCTACCAGAATTAGCTACTCACAACAAATCTTCCTGCCGCTTCTTCTAATCTTTCTAAAGTGCCTACCTACCATAGTGTTATTCTGGAAAATATATGGGGTGAAGGGGGATTTTAAACATAATAATTTAATCTCCCTTGCACTATCAATAGCAACTCTTGGTTGAGAAAATCAATATCCAAAGAACGAAAGGCAGCGATGAAGAAAATGGCGGGAGTCACTTTGCAGAGGAAGATGGACGCAGAGGGATTTAAAAAAAATAAAAATAAAAATACAGATGGGATGGAAAGGGGGATAGCTTTCAAGAGGAAAATGTATGGAGAACTATAGTGAATGGTGTTTGTATAAACTAGACTTTACTATATTTCCTTTCTTTTCCTTAAGTCAATTAATTTTTTAATTAATTTAATTTTTTATTCCATGTTTTGCAATTGTCATAACTTTGCTTACCTAAAAATGAAGAAACATGGATGGATGCACACACACACACACACACACACACACACACACGCACACACACACACATGTGCACAGGGTATAAGGTGCTTGAGTTCAATTTTGATTTTGTTGAAGCTTCAGATGGAGTAAACTTATTCAAGATGATCTTTTTGTGCGTAGAGTGGCTATTGCAAAACTAGCAAAAGTCCTTCCTTTTGGCAGAACTTCTTTCTGGAGCTCCAGGAGGTTCTTTGTTCTGTGGCAGGTTTAGTGCAGGAATGTGGCTAAATTTAGCATCTTCTACATACTTGCAATGGAAGGAAGACCCATTGGGCTGAAGAAGATTAAACAAACAAGCATAGGACTGAATTTTAAAAGGGTTAAATGGTAATAATGAGGCACAGAACATGAATAGATGATGGCACCATTAATGGGAATCTCATTTCAGACAAGAAGAAAACATACAATTATTTGCAGATACAATCTAAAATTCAGCTTGGCTAACGTATAGGAACTCAGGAATTGGACCAAATGCTTAATAATGGCTTTCAGGTGGAATTTTAAGGAAGGGAGAGAGGCAGCACATTACAAGTGGTCTAGAGAAATGGCAGAATTTTATTAACATGAGCATTTGCGCTGACTTCTTCAGCACAATTGGAATAGTTCAACCTTCTCCACATCCATGTGGGATACTCTTCAGGAAAAGATCAGCTTGTTGGAGCACCAGATCCATGAGAAATCCAACACTTCAGAACATCAGACTCCCAGTGTACCAAAAGCAACAGGGATGAGACAAAGGCATGCTTCACATGGACGCACAGTGGAGAAAGGTGAGTGACTAAACCTGAATTTCCAGGTGGGTAGTGTTGCGACCATCTTGCAAATCAAAACAATCTTGTGATACTTTCCAAAGCTCTGTAGTAATAAAATTAATTTTTAAGGTATCAAAAAAAGAAAAAGAAAAAAAGAAAATGTGGTGTTGCCAAAATGAGAAAGAAGACTTTGGTCTACATTCATGGAGTAAAAATGGATGGGTAGAAGAAAGGAAGGTAAATTGAATAAACTGCTAAATAAAAAGAACTAATAATAAAAGGTGGGTTTAATGACAAGTAAATGGACAATGAAGGAGCCAGATGTTTAGGTGGCTATTTCCAAGTTTGTGGAGAAATGAGAAATGGTTTTTCCTAGAGATGCCTTCCAGTTATCAGAGACTATAATTCACAAATTCCCAAACATTAGATTTTGGATCATACTGCCTGATTAGTAGGATAGGCGCTGGATTGGAGAAGGCTGACAGCAGGATATAATTAGATCTGAGGCAAATGGAGAATTTCAGTGATTTAACATTTACATATTGCTTTTTCTATTTCATTTTCTCTCAAAAAGCTCTCGTCTTCGCAACTGGTTTTATGAGATAACTAAAGCTGAGAGTGTGACTGGCTCAAAGAATTTTCCCAGTCATGCTGAAATTTGAATATGAATAGTCCCACTCTAACCTATTTTAGATTTTAATTCTCCTCAGACCCAATTAACATAGCCAGTGACAAAGAATTATGACAAACATTAAGCCCAGAACTTCAAGGAGTATGTAGGTTATATTAATTTAATCTTGATTTTTAAAAAACACTATTAAATAAGAGGTTTACGTAAATATGTTGATGAATATTACAGTGAATGGAAAATGTAGATTCAAGTACAGTACTTGGGTTTAAATAATTTAATGATACATATTCGCTTCTGCATTTCTGAAGAATCTGTGTAGCGTATAATCACGTAATCAGCAGGAAAAGCGATGGGCACCAAGATGGCTAAAAGAGCATGATAGTTTGAGGAATATTTCAAGTATCTCATTATCCTACTGGAGAGACAGACCAATGGACAGAATGAAAAAAAAGGGGGGAATGTTGACTGAAAATATAGCTTAAATCATAAAATCAGCCACATGTGATAGATGTGGCTAGAATGCGGCCGCGCGGGTGATTATGGGGGCGACATGGCGCACCCATGTAACATTTCTCCTGCGTGAGCTGCACTGGCTCCCGGTGGTCTTCCGGGTGCGATTCAAGGTGTTGGTTACCATCTTTAAAGCACTCCATGGCTTAGGACCAGGGTATATATGAGATCACCTTCTGCCGCCGATAGCCTCCTACCGGCCAATACGCTCCCAGAGGGGCTCCTCAGGGTGCCATTGGCCAAACAATGTTGACTGGTGACACCCAGGGGGACAGTCTTCTCTGTGGGGGCACCAGCCCTCTGGAATGAGCTGCCCCTAGAGGTTCGTATGATCCCCAACCTGCGTACCTTTTGCCTTGCCCTGAAGACTCTTTTATTCCAACAAGCCGGGCTGGCCTAATAGGAATTTTTAAATTGGGTGTTTGTTAATTTTTAATTTCGTGGGCCAAATTTTATATATTTGTTTTTAAATTGTTCTTAAATTTTGTGGTTTATATGTGTTTTAATATGGCTGTACACCGCCCTGAGTCCTTTGGGAGAAGGGCGGTATAGAAGTTGAATAAAATCTAAAAAACAAAAATCTAAATCTAAAAATGTGGAGCAGAGATGAGCTTGAATAGTGAAAGAAACCATATAACAGTGCTTTGGCAGCTCAACATGAGATGGATGATTGTTACCAATTTTTATGTAGTGCAAATAGTGTTTTATAAAGAATAAGACACGAGAGCTCTCCTTTATGACCCTTTTGTCACAAAATCTAAATCAAGAAAGGTGTCAGAGAGAATGAAATGGAGACAAGATAACCAAAGAAAAAAGAAAATTTGATAAAGTTCATGAACTTTGACCTGATTGATAGTGGTCATGGGATTCATTAATGGAAAGAGCATAGCAAGCCTGGAAAATCAATTCTTAATAGGTCAATAGATCAGCTGGCAGTATAGGGATAATCCATTTCCTCTCCATTTCCCTGTGTTGTAGCGCAGTGCCACATTTCTGCTTTCTTCTGTCCTCCAGGGAACAAGGCAGATAAGCATTCCGAACATTTTCATGTGGATTTCCCTCTTCGCACAAACTATATGTATATCAAGATCAAGCACACTCTGCAACGTGAAATCTTTGCCTTTTCCATCTGTCTCTGGCTCAAGTCAACTTCATCCCCAGGAATAGGCACACCTTTCTCCTACTCAGTGCCCAACCAAGCCAACGAAGTGGTGCTTATTCAATGGGGAAATAACCCCATGGAGTTGCTCATCAATGATAAGGTAGGATAAATATCTCGTAATTATTTATGCAGCAGATATATTTGAAGGTGTTAAGTTCAGTACCTTGCCATATTTATAACTCTCAGGTTTGCTCATTCCCACTTTTATTTGAACTCTTCTGTCCTTGTTTTTCAGGTTGCAACTTTGCCATTGGCCATTAATGATGCCAAATGGCACCACATCTGTGTGACATGGTCAACTCGGCACGGCATCTGGAAATCTTACCAGGATGGTGTCCAAAGAGGGAGTGGGGATAACCTGGCTCCTTGGCATCCTGTGAAACCTGGTGGTGTTTTCATACTAGGCCAGGAGCAGGTAAATAGGCCTCTCATTTTATGTACTGTCACTATTGTGCATGTTTCTTCTGAATACATATTTATTGCACTCTTCCTCCACAGGATACTCTTGGTGGCCGCTTTGATGCCACTCAAGCTTTCATTGGGGAAATGTCAGATTTCAACATGTGGAGCTATATTGTGACACCTGCTGAAATTTACAAGATGGCAACCTGCAGTAGCTCCATTGGTGGTGATCTTATCAATTGGACTGAAAACTCTATAGAACTTCATAGAGGAGTGATCAAACTACCATATAATGCCTGCCACTAAGAATCCACCCAAGAAACATGGACATAACATTCTCTGGGAGAGAAAGATACCTAATGCTTAAAGGCAAAGCATGGGAGGACATCAAGATTTATTTCATACAGTGGTAGAAAGGGTTGGGAAATCAAAATTTCCGGGTTCCTTGACAAAAAAATGGGGGCCTTTGTGTTTGGCACATGTGCAACAAAAAGAAAGTGGTTATGTATGCAGGCAGGAAAATCTTAAGATCCAGAAATACAGTGAAATATAATTTGGAATATATGTTTTATAAAGCTGAGCAATTTTCAAAATAAGAAACATTCCCACATAATAAATCTGTACTGTGTATTGGGATTTTCTTAATGTAGGAGCAGGAGCAAAAAAATAAAGTTCCTCATGATGACAATATGGCTAATAGGACACTTCATTTTCAAGACCTTGATGTGTAACATAGGTCCACTAGGAAGATATTTATGGTAGATTAAAATCCAATTTTTGACTAGCAGTTTTCTATTTTTGGGATATTCAAAGAAGGAATGGGAAAAAGAATTTGTTAGTATTTTTTTCCAGAATCTTTTTCCTGAATGTTCTTTCTTTAAAGAAATAGATGATCACCTTACCAGATGAATTGATTGGGTGATGCCCGACTGTTATCTGCTTTAAAAAATTTTTTATATTATGTATTTTATTTATTGCAAGCTTTCTAGAGTCATGTAGGTGAGATGAGCACTATAATAATCAATCAATCAATCAATCAATCAATCAATCAATCATTCTCAAAGATTTTTGAAGATTCATTCATTAATCTTCTACTATGAGCCAGAATGGCTCATGAAGACAATAAAAATATCAATGGCTTTTTTTACAAATCATACATATGACTAAAAAAATCTCAGCATTTCTGTTCAGATATTTTCTACCAGCTTAGTAGACCTTTAGCTTCTTCTCAGGAAATAATTGCCAAAAACCCAGTCAGGTCTAGAGGAAGAGTATGAAACATTGTATATTAATATCTTAGTTTCTAAGTTATTTTTTTCTGAGTTCACAATTTTTCTGCCTCTCTTTCCATTCCCCCCACCCTTCATTGATTTAAATAGTATTTATGTACTGTATATATCTTTTAAATTTGAATAAAGCCATGCTTGAAAAAAAAAATGTTCCAACCGTGAATCAACTAATATAACCTGGATGTAGATCTGCACCTGGACCGAACCAAAATCAGAGGCCGTGTTAACCAGCTCTAGAAACCGTGTCAGATTTTGCAAGTATCATAAAGTGCTATTATGCATCATTGTGAAAACCATGTTGGCCAGCATTCTGCTGTATCACAGCAAAAATAGTTGTATATCATTGTGTTAGATGTTTAACCCAATCTATGTTAAAGGTGACTGAGGAAGCCCTGGAGGCCTATGAAAATTGAAAGGTTGAGTTAGGGTCAATTCAGCACAATTCATATTGCACAAATGAATATAACATCATTTGTGCAAACTGATGGCAAGGCTCAAAATTTTTGAAAAAGTTATCACCCAGTAGAAATCTATACTGAATACATAGAGCTTGCTTGATATGCAGGAGTGAGTGGGTGGGTGGGACATTTCTGTGGTGTTGTTTTCAGCACTACATATAGAGAAATCAAAGACAAAGGTTCATTGAGGAATATCTAAATCCTTGAAAGGAAAACAAATATATCTAGTATTTGGTGTGGATATTCCTAGGTGATGTTTAAATACTCCTTGCACTACAATTTTGATCAGCACTTGATCAGTGCCTGAACTTGCTTAGAAAATGCTATAAAATGTAACTGTTATAAAATTATCTGCTTTAGTTTTGCAGCAGCAGCAGCAATAAAACTGCCAGAGCAAAATTTTAGTTAAAAAAAAAAGCAATAAAGCCTCCAAATGCTACAGAATTAGCTTATCTTGAGGCAGGTATTTTAATAAAGATGACCATCTAAAATACGGGAAACAAAGAATGTAAACCATCAAATCCAAAGTCTAAATTAATTGCACTGCTGAGCAACTGATCATAGCAATCCTCCGTATTATATCTGTTTTGGATTAAAATGGAAGGGATCTAAAAAAAAGTTTGGTTTAGGGGAGGAGTAAGGCAAAAACTAGACATTGCTTTCTGAACACACCACCAAATTTCTATTGCATATGTATACAGATGTGTAGAATCACACAATCTTTTTAGCCTAAATTCCATATTGTAGATTTTGCTTGCAAATAACAGGTGCCCTGCCTCACTTTGACAGAATATACCGTTATTTTATTCAAGGATGAGGATGCATAATTTTAATTGTCTTGAATTTTCTTATAGCAAGCAGATGCAATAAACTTGCCAAATAAATTACAATCCTTCTCCACGTGTCTTTGTTCCTACTATTTATAAGTACCCTAGCTATTAGTATAGTAGAACATCCCACATGCCCCCAAAACGAAGCCTATTTTTAGGACAGTAAGCTCATGGTCTAGTTAATGATGTGGATTTAAGATTGTTGTCCTCAGACTATTGCCTACTTGGAATTCTGAGAGTTGTAGTTCCATTCCCAAATTGTCTGGAGGGTGCCAAATCCGCAATTGGATAGTGAGAAACCTAAGATGCCACCTTTCCTTGATGATCCATTGTGAATTTTGAACAAAAGCACTAATAAAAATTTAACCATTTTACATATGCATTTTTAATCTTAATCTGGAGACCATTCTTTTAGATTTCAGAAATGAAGTCTGATTTAGTCAATGTCTAGATTCTGTAAACTTTTATACGTAATTTCATGCTATTGACTTCTAACAAATAAATCAACTAAATATATTTAATTTACATTTGACTAAGAGGTGTCCCACGTAGGAGACAGGTTTAAATTTTTAAATCCTAAAAAAAAAAATCCTCCAAGTATCATTTTAAAAGGAACTTGTTCTAACATGCATATCTCAGCTACAGAGATGTCTCTTATAGCACATGGGTGTCTCATCCAGAAATAAAGTTTTTACTTAAGAAATTCTGTTTCTTCCCTATGCGAGTTCAATAAAATCACATCTGTAATCTCATCAGAGCTACTGATATTAAATAACATTCTTTATCTCATATCGGGTGAGACCACTGAACAGATGAATTACTCAATTAATATTTGCTGACATAATACATAAAACGTCAGATTTCCTGTAACCTGTCTCCCAGGCATAGAGCAGAGTAGGATATAGGCTATTAATAGTATTGTTATTAATAGGAAAATAGGAGAAGGGAGGAGTATGTTTGCCACCTGGAGTTATTTATAAAAATAATAAACATGGGATGTAAATAAATAAAATAAGTAGCACTCAGAGTAGCATTTGCAGAATGCCAGGAAATGTTTGATGTCAGAAGGAGAAAACTAAGCATTTATTCTGGGAGAAAAAGGGCTCATGTTTGTTCCTCAGGTAGATCACTCATGTGTTCACAATCTTATTAGCAATGGTATTTACTGTATTACATCTGGTTCCTTGGCAGTGAGACGGATATGCAAGATCAGCAGTATATTAATAGCCTCAAGAAGGATTCCTTGGTGACCCTGAATCCAATGCTAAATTCTAACCTGGCTTCTGGGAAGCCTTTGGTAGAGGAAAAACTCCCGCTGCTTTCTCTCCCTTACAGCAGACTGGCCGAAAGGTTATATTTAAGTAATTCTTATCCATTTCTGGCATTTTTCAGATGCTGTTTCTCAAGTGGGGTTTCCTTTTCCCCTTTCCTAAATAAAAAGGATGTCTAAGAGAAAGCAAATGTTTGTGAGTTCACAACTCCAGTTTCTCCCCTTTGGCCAGGTTAGGTCCTTGGTCCTTAATAAATATAACAATAAAATAATGAATCAGCCAAAACATAGATAAGTTTGTGGTGTTTACATATCATCCAGAGATGTATACATTAAATTTTTAAATAATAGTTAACATTTCCTTTAAAAACAAATAAATCAAAAACATCACCATCAAAGGAAATATCATAGAGTTTCTTTCAATGAAAAATGCCCGTCTTTCTCTTTTTGTCTTCTGGAGCAAGGAGGGGAGGGGAAATTGTTTTACCTCCTTCCTACAAGACAGATATTCAAATCCGTAATGAAGAAAAGGACTATTTGTATTGCTGAAGAACAAGTAATAATCAGTCCCAATGTACAAAGATGCTTTTTCAGAGATATAAAATCAGAAGGCAGGTCAAAGAACCAAGGGCAATATTGAATGTGGATATTGTGTGTGTGTGTGTGTGTATGTATGGGGGTGGATTGATCATTATTAAGCAGCTGGAAAGTGTCTTGGTAAAAACTAATCCTTCAAACAAATAAAGGGAGCTTTCTCCTGCCTCTCATCTCCACACAAATCATAGCTTGGGAGAAATAATTTTGGTTATGACACACAGCTGGAAAAAAGGCAATCTCTTCCCTCTTTGCCAGCTATGAGATTAATAATTTTAACCTTCCTCTTCTGAAACTCTTGTTTATAAAAATATGTATGTTACACATTTGGATCTGAAATAGAATTAAACTTTAGGGAAAGGCTAGCCACTTTGGGAATTCAATTAAATTAAGATTGAAAAGAAGGCATGGGTTAGGGCAAGGCCGTCCCACCGTGGCAACTTTGTGGATTTCAACTCCCAGAATTCCCCAGGCAGTCTTTAGGATTAGGGTTTAAAGGGTTTCCTAGGATGGGTTTGAGCAGGTATAAAGCAGATAACTCAGCTTTGAGCAAACTCGTTAATGGGTTGAGATGGAAAATGCTGCTTTAAAGAGTATCCCGGATTTTCTGGTATTTATTTTCACAATACAAAGATTGAAAATTAGTATCAATCCTTTTCTTTCACTTGCTGCCTTTTTTTCCCTCATGCTTTTCTTATAAATGGAATAAACACAACCTTTCATTCTGACTACATAGTTTCTAACTTAGGGGAAGATGCTTCGGATTTAAATCCAACAGGATTTGAACCCCCTGCAGTCGATGCGGCTTTTCTTTGGGCAGGGCAATCAAGCTGAAATGCATGTGGACGAAGGTAGTAGAATATCAAGCTGGAGACCTTTGCAGCTCCTGAGGACTTTGCACTACTTCTTCGCAAAGGCCTGAGATGTGCCACAAAGTGCTTGGTGATTTAGAAAGCCCAACTCGGGATTTGAAAAAGCCTTCAGGCTCCAAGATGTTTATACCTAACAGACAACCTGAGGAAAAGCAGTGGTGGAAGACTAGATTTGGAGCTCTGAGCTGCAAGATGAAGAGGTACAATATCCCTCTCACTCGAGTAGGAGACGGCCTTGGGAGGCCTGGTCAGTGAGGCGAGGCTATCACCAGGAAGAGCAAACTTCTTAAGTCTTGGAGAGAGTGGGGAAAGGGGAAAGAGTAACACAATAACCACAGATTGCCCTTGACTTAATTGAACTGGAATTAGGGGTCATACATTTTCCTAGTTGTTACAACAGGTCATCACACGACCCACCTGAATTTTCAACATTTTTGGGGCCTACGTCTGCAATGGGTGTATTTTTGCCAGTAAGTAAATGTCAGTTTTTTTGCAAAAAAACTTGGTAAATTTAAGGCATGTAACCACGGGAAGTTGAAAACGGCCATATAATGCAAGATGGTTGCCAAAATCCTAAAATGTAATCAACATAGGGTGGAGTGGGGTCCCAGCTGCTGGAACTTCGAATCTGGGTTGTAAGTACTTGGGGAGTAAGGATGTTATAATTTTGATTGCTAAGAGACTGGTTGTAAATCAAGGACTACCTTGTTTTTGCATTTGTTAACATCTACACAAAAAGGGAGTTACACAGACTAATTTTTCTTCCAATTCATAAGCTCATTCTCTCTTCCTTCTTTATTGTTCTCTGATCTTGTAACCTGAATGTGCAAGTAAGTATAAACGAGTTCTGGAAAAATGGGAGATACAGTCTTTTAACCATCCTGATAACATGATGACTTATTATAAATGAAGAAAACCGTTTCCAGAATTTTTAAAAAATCTGAATCTGAAAAAGATAATGCAGAAAGGAGAGGCAATTTTTGTTGCAGTTCTACAGAAACAGAACTGTCATCGCCCAATTAGGGAGTGTCCTAATGATCATGTTATAACATGACAGTGGCAGTGTTTTTATTTGAATTCCTGTGTAAGCCACCAAAAATACATTGAATTAACTACAGAAGGAAGCCCCACATAGGTTGCTGCTACACTTGAGGCAGGAAAGAACAGGGAGAATTAGCGGTAGAGGCAATGTTCTAATGACTCCACAAGTAACTGAGGAGGATCCGTTTTTGCTTGGCAGTCAAGGAAATTTGGGAACAATGATATCTGGGCCTAACAATGAAGAAATACAAGTGTCAGTTACAAATGTGTCAGTTATTCCTGCTGGAGGCTACAAATAGTGTTCAAAATTATGTCAGTGTGTATACTTTAGTTGTCTGGCTCTCTAGCCCCAGCTGGTTGTTGTTGGTGAGTTTACTTCCTTTCTTAAATCCAAATAATGGGGAATAGGGTACATATAGATATTAGTGTGCCAGATCCAGAATACTGCTTTCTTGGATGCACAATGTGGCTGGTTTGGCAACAAATTCGAAGGGACATCCTACAGAGAAAAGCATGTAAAAAATGCTCTTGTGATTATCGGCATCAGGAAGCAGTTTGGGGAAATTAAATGACTTGAGTGATCCTGAAACACAGAAAACTAGCAGTTCAAAAGACATGCTAGCTTACTCCCTGATGTGCTTGGTTTAGGCGAGCAAGGTGCGGTTTTTCTGTAGCCGATGAATGAAAACAAGGGCTTCCCCACGTTCTAAACTGCTAATAGCCTGAAAGGGTTTTTCCATTTTTTTTTCTTCTCAGACATGCAGACCAGCTGTTATGTTGGGAAGCAGAATGAAGAAGTCCAGTCAAAATAGAAATGTTCCGTTACCATGATCAAAGTTGGTTGCCCATAATCAAGGTATGGTAGGGTTAACTGAGATGCTTTGAAACCATTTGACTCTGTCTGATGAAGGCTGAAGATTAATTCAGTTTGGAGAAGCTGCCTCAAAACACAAAGAATGTATCCATTCCCTGAAGTTGCCGCACCGTGGCAGTCGCCCAAGCTCAAGTCCCACTGGAAAACCCACACAGGGCTAGAGGAAGCTTGGGGATGGGGTGGGGATAACTGAGTGGAGGCAGTGGGATGCTGGCATGCCATTAGACTGGCCAAGTAGTGTGGTGGACCCACGATAGGAATGGTTGGTTTCATGGAGTTCAACCCAGGTGGGCTTGTCAGAAGATCCGAGAGATAATACAGGAGGATGTACAGAGAGGGGAAAGGATGGGAACTAGCTAAACCCCACCTCATGCCTGCTCCTGTTTCTGCTTCACTGAGATCCGTTTCTTGCGGGCAGCCAACATCTCGTAAAAAGGATCCACGCTTACAGCAGCCCTGCAAAAAAAGTGTAATATGGAGCATTAAGGAGGCAGGTACAAGAGAGGGAAAGGGACTGTTTCCCTCTATCCCCATTTAAGCCTCAAGCAGCATAGCTGGTGGGTAGATCTGGAAGTAAAAATTCCAAATCCTGCTTAGCCATTAATATTATAATGGTTGCTTTTATGTAACGCATCACATTCCAAGCCTAGTTTGCTGTCAAGAGAATTTCTGTGTTCACAGGACAAGCTACAATCTGAAATTATATCATATTATGCCTTTGTGCCACAGAACATGTTAAGATAGTGGTTGGGCTCCCACAATATTTTTAGCTCAGTTTAACTCTATAAGCTCCACCCATTGTGTTATACACCCATGCCAGCTAACCCTTCAACCAAATCAGTGGTCTAAACAAGTGCTTAACAAGGAAATGAGAAAAAAAAGAGGGAGGAAAAGAAATAAAGGGCATGTCTATACATACTTGTTGACATGTTAAGTCACAACAAAAGGTGTGCTCTTTAGGCAATCTTGTTATATGTACTGCAATGAGGAAATGCAGCCTCAGACCAATAGATTAAAATGAGAAAGTTTTGACTAAAGATTTTAATACGGTAGGTTACTTACTAAGTTATTTTTTAAGAAAGCAATTGGACGTATCTAAGCTTCAGGGGCTATAATATTTTGATCGCAGATGTTTCATTACTCACCTATCCACCTCTCTATGCTACTGCAGAGAAGTGGAGCGTCTATGACATTAAATTTTTGGCTTACTAGCTCTAGGTTTTCCAAGAACCCCACTATGAATTTATGTCCTATTCAGAATGTTGAGTGAAACATTTAGCTTTTATTCAACTGCATAATAAAAGCCTCTCTGGACTGTTCCTATTCTTAACACATGTGGAAAGATTAAAACTTGGGACCTCAACTAAGCCTTCCCCGCAATACTTTGCATAACTGAATCACTTCTAAGATTACCAAATCAAGTTTTTCTTCCTCTTTCTTCAAAATCTCTAAAGACTATATTAAGAATATTCTATCAGTTTCTTCATTTCTGAACTATGTAACCAAAGGTTTCTTGGAAAGAAGAAACCTTTCTAATTTAATAATATCTCTGCATGACAGATATTAACTGAGAAGAACAGACAGGATAAAAAAAAGCAGAAAAAAGAGATCCCTAAGACCAGAATTCCCGAAAGTTTCCGTCTTTGTGGACCAGTGAGGGAAGGGGATAGTTTCGCACGAGTGGCGAGCAAGTGCATGTGCACATGCCAGCGCTCCATTTGTGTGAACGGCGTGCACATGCACCTACCACATGCAAATGGAGTGCACATGCATGTGCTCACCCGCTGCTTGTGCAAGTGAGTGTGTGGGTGCTCACTGGCTGTTTCCGCAGCCTGGTTGCAAACCCCTCACAGCCCAGTAGGGTTGGGCTCCTGGGCTCACAGGTTTGGGACTCTTGCCTAAGACAAAATCTGTGTCCCAATATTGAACAGATTTTTTTAAAAAAAGAGTATCTCTCAAATCTTATTAAGTCAGAGTAGGCTGTCAAATTCTGGGGAAATTTCAAGATTTATGGGATGGATATCATAACATGTTCTGAAGGTTCTGTGCCAAAGTTTGGGTTAATCTCCACCGAAGTTAAATCAGTTGCTTTCTGCTAAATAAAGTCTTGGAATTTCAAGTGGATTATCAGGAGCTAGAGCTGGGAATCAAGAATCCTGAAAAAAAAATAAAGTCTTATTCTCACTTGATGGATTTAATCCACTCATCTTTTTCTTCCTGTGTAGGCGCCGAGATGCGGTAGACCATATGATTCCCCTCAACCACACGTCCATCCGCCTCAGTCTTACAGGCTTTGATTAGCTGGCCCTTGTTATTGGGAATGTAGAGTTCAAAACAATTCTACAAAAATAAAATAAGAGTGATGAAAGGAAGAGAAAGCCTTTAAAAGGCCACCCTTTTGCAAATGGTTCGTGAAAATGCCTTCCAGAAGATTTGGGAGTACAAAGAAGGGAAATAAAAGAGAATATTTTGAGACGGGAAATAAAAGGGAATACTTGTACTGTAGAGTCCTTGATGCTCTCTGAGCTTGTTGTGAACTATATGAAACAGAGGTAAATGAAGTATGCAAATGATCTCCCCTAGAATTTTTTTAAAAAAAGCTTTTGCTAATTCTCTGGCTATCCAGTGTCTTCAAAGTTTGCCTTATTTGCCTGCCTGCCTGCTCAAGCTTTAATTGAGGACTGTTGGTCCAAGGCAGACAATCAGAAAAGTGAAATATAAATTTTTCTGCAAATGAAACGTGGCCAATCATGAATCATATCCAGCAAGCAGCCACTTTAGCAATGCTGTAAGCAATTGTAATGCAGCACCACTTACTGGTTTCCGTGGGTCTTCTACTTCCCGAATGCTTAGGTTTTCCAATGGGATAATGCCTCTTGGCTCTTTATCCTAAAAAGTCATAAAAATATGAATGAAACAGAAAAGGCCCAATAATCTGGGTAGGTAGGAAAGGTAGGGCATTGAAAGCATCTGTTCCAGGAAATCTCTTGGAGGGTCAAGTTTAATTAGTCTCCCTAATTTGGGATTATAGCTCCTAGAATTTTTAATAATAAATTAATGTCTAATGGAAATTCTCACAGCGCTATTCTCAATGTGTCTGGAAGGCACACTAAGTTAGAATGCAGTATTGCAGGCTGACTGTGCCTGCAATACTGCCAGGAGTTCAATCCTGACTGGCTCAAGATTGACTCAGCCTTCCATCCTTGCAAGGTTGGTAAAATGAGGACCCAGAGTGCTGGGGGCAATATGCTGACTCTGTAAACCGCTTAGAGAGGGCTGTAAAGCACTGTAAAGCAGCATATAAGTCTAAGTGCTATTGCAATTATTTGTCAACTGGAACTCCCTCACAAAGCAGTTGTGAAGGTAAAATCAAGGGTGAAGATAATAATATCGTACAAATGAAAGCAAATACACGTGTCCCAGGATAATGTTGCAAGATCAAATCTGGGATAGTCACCAGGACCAGAGATTTACTCTTCTGAGTTTTCAGACTTGTCTGGAGCCCATCTTCAGGGAAATTCTCTCTACTGGAATAGGTGCTTTGGGTTATTCTTTGAGTCACATTTATGTGGTGCGTTCCCATTGGTTGAATGGTTGTTAGCCAAGGAAATGATTGAAGCCTGGGAAAAGGGTCCCTTTATCAGTTAACAGGAATGCTAATTTTCCACCAGTTTAGGGCCCTTCCACAAGGGCCTGGCAGCACAAGGAAACTTCAGCCAATTTCCAGCCATCAACACACCAACCAGCCAATAGGAAGGCACCACATAAATACGACTCACAGAATAGACCAAAGCATATATTCCAGTACAGAGAAGTTCCCTGAAGATGGGCTCCAGCACAAGTCTGACAGCTCAGAAGAGTAAATCTCTGGTCCTGGTGACCGATCCAGATTTGATTTTACAATAATTATCTCTGATGACTTCAGAGACTTCATAAAGCAGATTAGAGTCTTAACCCAGAAAAACCAGCTCTTAATCAGTGTGACATACTAGGTGGTTGCCTAGCTTCTCATAATGTACTCATCTATTACAGCACTTGGTTGTAGGACTTGGAATAGCACTGGTGCTCCTGTATTTGAAATACTGTTGATTTTGATTATAACCATAAAAACCATGCAAGGAGCAGTTATGAATTGGCTGTTAATCTTGCAGAGATTAGGGGAACAGTTTGCTGTATCCCGCCCTCTTTCTGCCTACATATTTCTTGTAAATGTAGTATTTCCTGAGCAGCTTCTCTGTTCCGAGTGGGCTACTGTTCCTTGACTACTGTTGTTGCAAGCCTTCTTGTCCAACTGGCCCATTTGATTCCCTGAATTGCAACCTCTAGGACTCTTTAAGATTCCCACTTGCTAATAGGAGGAGTGCAGGATGGGCAGGAGAGGGAAACTGTACTAACTGTGGTGTATTCAAAGTAATAGAGGCAGTTGTCAGTCAAGATGAACCAGCGTCGCTTCCAGGTCTTCACCCGTCCTCCTGAAAACAAGAAGGTTCTCATTTTACATCTTTGTCTACTTTGGTCACTAAACATACTCTATCTTCATATTTTGGGGTAGGAAGCCATGCTTATGAACAAAGCCAATGCAATAAAGAATTCAGAAACAACATAAGACACAAGGGGGGGGGGGAGGAAAACAAGACAAAAAGAGCACAAAACTGAGTCAAAGTAATGAAACACAGCTGGAAAGGATTCTAGGAGTTTGCAAAATAGTACCTTTTCCAACAATGGATTTATTTTATGAACACTGAGGGAATCCTATTACTGTCTATTTTTTTTAATGTAAACTTGAGAATGGATACAATTCAAGATCTTTTTTATGCCAAGATTTGTAAGGCTGTCCTGAAGCTTATAATAATGGGAGTAGTTTTAATTTATTGTCAATTTGGACGTATGTCTATGGAGATTCTCAGTCGTCCAGGTCAAGGTTATCCCAAAGGCACTTTTTCAAAAGGCAATTGAACTTTCTTGTTTTTCTTTGAAGATGTCTTGCTTCTCACCCAAGAAGCTTCTTCAGCTCTGACTGGATGGTATGGAAGGGAAGGATTTGTATTTCTTGCCAACAGTTCGTTATTTGCATTCTTTTTAGAATTCGTAAGATCTCCAACCTTCGGGTGTTTCGCTGCGCATTGAAGACCCTGTTGTTCCGCCAGGCCGGACTATCAACAAAATAGTTTTTTAAATTGGGGTATTTAAATTTATTGGGGTTTTAAATCTGAGCCACTTTATTTAATTATTTTAAATTTTATACTGTTGTTTTGTCTTGTGTTTTTAAATAGGCTGTACGCCGCCCTGAGTCCTTCGGGAGAAGGGCGGTATAGAAATAAAATTATTATTATTATTATTATTATTATTATTATTATTATTATTATTATTATTATTATTATTATTATTATTATTATTATTATTATTGAGTCACTGAGGCCACTTGAAGGTTTATTTGTGTCCTCAGGGTCACCTTAGTCATTGAGAAATTGAATCTGTGCTTTCTGCAGGATGTTTTCTGCCCTGTGTCCCCCTTCACTATTGAACACAGGCTCAGGCTGTTGGGGATAACGTCTTCAAAGAAAAACAAGAAAGTCCAGTTGCCTTCTGAAAAAGCACCTTTGAGACAATTTGGACGTGTGTTTTAGCAACTAAATATCAGGGTTATCACGGAGCATTAATTAACACTCTAAAAAGTATATATACTCCTGACTTAAGACAAGCTGCTCCAACGAAGCATAGCTGTGTCTGAGAAACAAATCTCCTTTAAACAAGGTCACTGTGAGGAGTCTGGGAGAAATTTCTAGTCTCTCTAAACAAAGTTCTCAACTCCAGAGGGAAACAGCTTTTGCATAAGCAATTGATTCTTTTGAACTCAACCTACATTTTTAAGAAAAAGCAGTGCTTTTAGCATGCAAAGCAAGCAATTGCTCTAGGCTTGAAACAAGATACAAGTTCAAATTTGTTGCAAAGCCAACAGTCATTCCCAGCTTGAGGCAAAGCTAATCTGTACATGTGCATGGATGCAAATCTGGTTTATCACTGGATAAGGATTTCAATCCTTTTTTTTTTTGGCAGTCCTCAATTAAGGTAATTTCAAAGAGCACTTAGCCTCTCAAGTGGAAATGGGCAAAGCTATGAGATGCCAAAATACTCTTTGAGGAACTTCAGAACACACCAAAAATCCACGTAACCCAGTCTTTGCTGCTTCCGACAATTGCCAGGTAGATACTTTTGGGAAGCTAAGGACAGCCTGAAGGTTGACATCCATAACTGCCTCTCAACAGAAGTTGCATCTCGAAATCTGCATGAGTATTAAAAAGTACAAGAATCTATGCTCTGTGGCAACCACCTTATCTCTCGCTCGCTCGCTTTAATAAGGGGTAAAAGGGTAGGCCTGCTTCTAAAGAGTAATCCATTAAGACAGGTAGACTATTTATGACATGCAGATTGTGGACAATTCACAACCTATCTGCATACCTCTCAAAAATACCTACAATTGCACTGTTTGAATATGGTGGTAATAGGACCGAAGGTATGAGAGTAATTGCAAAGCCTTGGGGAGATGAAATTTTCTCACCCACCCCACAAAACTTGCTCAATCTCTCAATTCATTAATGTTTTGTCCTTCCCTTCCAGTGGCACCACAGTTTCATTATATGCAGCCTGCCCTAAAGCTATAAGCATGATCAATTCAGACTTCTGTCAACAGCTGTGTCTATTACCTGGTGGCTTGCTGCAATGGGGGAGGGGGAAACAGATTGAGAGAGAAGGGAAAGTGTCAGAAAGGGAAGGATGGAGGGGATGTCAAAAAGAGAGAATGGGTACCCCCACCCACTGCTTTTGCTGCAGCCCCACCCTCCAATTAGCAAATGGTCCCAAACGAATGATCACTGAGGGAATGATAGAATACTCAACAGAAAATGGATGCTCACCCCTGCATCAAGACATGTATCATTCTAGGGGTGAAGAGAATGCTAGTTCCTGATATCTTCTCCACATTCATTTTGGATCCACTGAACCCCGTTACAACTAATATTACAACATTTCCCACCCCTCCATGCCCTAAAGCCCAACCACAGACCCGCTTCCAGTTCAAATGCACCAGGCAAACCAGATGTCAGCTGCAAAGCAAAAAGCCCCCTCCTCTCACCTACCTCCTGGTTTGGGGGCAGTATTCAGACAGTAGAACAAATGTAGTCCGCGCCGTGGGATGGTGGAGGAGAGAGGGGGGAAGGGTAGCAGTGGTGGGGAAAGAAGGGAGCAAAGAGAGAGAAGAGAAGGCAAGGGACCAGGGGAGTCAGGATAGAGAGAATGGGGGTGAGAAAGAGAGAGAGGAAGAGAAAAAGAGAGAGGAAGAGAGAGAGGAAGAGAGAGAAAGGAGAACAAGTTACATCAACATAAGGTAGAAGTACATGGTCAAATCAAAAATCCTCCAACACAGACATAGGCATTTGGGGGCAATGGGATAGGAAAATGGGACAGGCAGAGGGAGGAAGGTTTTAAATTGTATGGGGATGAGTATAAATGGGATAGGCATAGCTTTGCTAAATGACAAGGCCTTTTAAATCAGGTTACAGAAAACCCTACCTCTAGAACAGGAGTGTCTAATCTTGGCAACTTTTGAGAGTCCACAGATCTTAAAATTGCCAAGCTTGGACACCCTTGCTGTAGAGATTTAGGTGATATTTGCAAACCATGATGCAACCAACTTTGCTATATAATGGCCTCCACAGGGAGGCAAAAATGATTGCAACAATAGTTTGCTAATCACTCATTTCTATAGGTAGATTACTAAATCACCAAGAGTTCTGGCCTGTCCAGCAAGCTGCATCTTAATCAAGCCAAGAATTCAGTTTCCAAGCATAGCTCTTCAAAATTCACTGTCCATTTAACTTCTCTGAGGAAAATGACTACGCTAGCTTCTATTCCCCCCCCGCCCCCCCCCCAATTGCCCAAATATTGCTTTTCTCGTTTTCTCCACCTTAAACATGCAATGTTTGGGCCACACAATCCTTCCTCTTCTTTTTACTGTCCATCTGTTCTGCTCTATTTCAGGACAGATGAATAGATGCAATAATATTTTACCTACAGCAAACGCTACATTCTAGTGTTGATCTACTAAAGCACAAGAAAGAGTGATGTAGAAGGAAACAATCACATCCTTGGTGGAAGAACTTAAAACTGGTTTATTTCTACTAGCAAGTGTGAAAGCATCTCCATTTGTATGCTTTTATTCCTTAACTTGTTCTCTGCTCCAAAGCCAAGATTTGCTACAAGAGCAAAAGAACAAACAGGAATGTTTACACTGATTTAAGTTCTAACCAGAACATAGAAGAGCAAAATAAAGCACCTACAGATAGTCCTCAATTGGATTTCCAACTTCTGTCATTAAGTGAGTTGTGCCAAGGTTTATGATCCTTTTTGCCCCAGTTGTTAATCATACGGTCATTAAGTGAATGTGGCGTCTCCTTGGCTTTGCTTGTTGGAAGCTGGCTGGGAAGATCACAAATGTTGTGGTCCGCCAGCAGCCTGCGGAGCTGGTAGTGGAGTCGGACAGCGATGAGGCTGAGGAAGAACAGGGGCCAGTCCTGGAGGCTGGGGAAGGCCCGGATGAGGGCTCTGTGTCAGAGGCAGAGATGGGGCCAAGGCCGTCAGGGAGTGATGTGCGGACTTTGGAGCCTCCAGAGGCTGACAGTAGAGAGGCAGAGGAACAGGAGGAGCCTGTTCCTAGTGCATGTATGAGGAGAGCTGCCAGAAGGCAAGAGCAGCTACAGCAAAGAGGACGACTGGGGAGTAGGGCCAAGAGATGATTGGCTCCTCTCATAAGGCTTAAAAGACCAGCAACGGCTCTTGGGCTCTTTGTTGAAAAACAACATTGATAGACTTGTTTTTGTCTTGCTGCACTTATCTCTAGTTGGTGTCTTCTGCTTCTTGCTTCTTTGCCAAGAGAAGCCTTTGGCAGTTTGGCTAATTATACTCAGGTTGGTGATTAGACTGAAGAATTTGTGTGATGAAGAATTTGTTTTAATTTAGTTTGGACTACGCTGAGAATGAGTTCTCAGTTTTTCTAATAAAGTCTGTTTATTTTGGAATTGTTTGCGTCTAATACTACCTACTTGGGCCTGGGTCACAACGACAAAAGGTGATCATATGAATTTGGGATGGTGCAACCATCATAAATGCATGCGGGCTGCCAAGCACCCAAAATTGGATCACTTGACCATGGGGACACTGGAATGGTCATAAACGCAAGGACTGTCTATAAGTCACTTTTTACAGTGTTGTAACTTCAAACGATTGTTAAACAAATAGCTGTAAATCAAGGATTATCTGCACTATTCTATCTCAATCTCCTGGTAGGAAATCAGGACTCAGTGATCAGAGTCCCATCCAATCACTTAAAACAGCTGATCCAAAGGATTATACCATTTTTGTCTCTATGATATCACTTTGGATTTCTTATAGTCTGGATCTGAGTTGGCCTTGCCTGCTTTGGACCTTATATTGCACCTGGCTTACTTTGGATGGAAGATTCCCTGAGGGTCTAAAAGCTCACCTTTTCGTGCCTCACTCTTGTCAAGAGTACTATTCCACTTGCTTCAACCTAACAATGATATCATAAAGCTGCATGCTCCTTGTCCAAGGAGGAATTCTTTGTCTCTGGTTTACAAAGTAGTTCAAGAGTAGAGAATTATTCTACAATGTGCATTTTTATCTACACTATGTTTTATGACAGAAGTTAAACCGGTAGTACTACTAATTGCCCTGTATAGTGTGGAAAAGTAAAGACTGCATGATCTGACTATGAATCGAGATTTAAGACTGGAATATTCCATTGTTTTAATCTCCCTGTCTCCCCCACCCCACCTGACTTATAGAGGAATCCAATAGGTTTGAAAAGGTACCAGCAATAATGGCGAAATATCAGACGCCAGAGATATGGCTTTCAGTGGCCTGAAACTGGGGTTCCGGTTACTTGCCTGCTTTTAAAGGCAATTCACAAAAATCCCAGCAGACCCCTCTCATCATCTGTCAGAGAAGATCCACCTCAACTGGGAGGCGGGGAGAAAAAGGGAGACCTCTGCAATTCAATGGATCCCCATGGGTTTTTATATAGAGATATATATATATATATTTGGTTAATGGGAAAGGGAGGGACATCAGGGTGGATTTCAGGAGGATCCCTTTGATCTGATGAAGAGAGAGGTCATGCTTTAAATGACACAACAGGTGGGGGGGAAGAGAGGAGAGTGCAGAGGCGTGCAAAGATCGTGGGGTAGGGGTGGTGGGAGAGGACAGGGGAAGGGTAGCGGGGAAGGGGAGAAAAGGCCATAGTGTTTAAAGGGGAAACAGGGGGCGCGCCTCTCACCCAGCTTGAGGAGCCAGCCCTCGCGATCGGGGTTAAAAAATGTGTGTGTCAAGTCGTTCCCATCATCCTCTGGGATCTTGAAGGGCTCATTACGGATGCTGTCATACAGATTCTAGCAGGAAGGGAGGAAGGAGAGGAATTACAGACAGGAATTCTATTCTTTTCCAATTTGGCAAGAAAAAAGATGTGCCTGTGTGTCTGTTTGAATTTCCATGGCACAGTGACCATGCTTGATTGACTAAACAATGGAGGGGATAAAATAATTTCGAAACTTACAAATGAAACACACTTACAAATTAAAGCAAAGTACTTAAAATGAATGTAGAAGAAATTGCAGTCGCAGTAATAGCATTATGTTAAAACAAGGTATGAGAATAGGGACTCCCAACCTCGGCAACTTTTAAGATGTGTCAACTTCAACCCTGCAGAATTCCCCAGTATAGCTAGCTGGGGATTTCTGGGAATTGAAGTCCACATGTCTTAAAGTTGCGAAGGCTGGGAAATCCTATATAAAAGTACCTCAGAACTGAGCAGAAAATGTTTGAAATGATAAAAAAACCAACTACAAAAGGTGGTTTCTTTCCTCCCTCCCACTAGCCTTCAAACCAGAGAATCATCTAGCTAAAAAACAAGCCCTGTGTTCACTTTGCTAACTTCTCACCCGCAGCAATTCCTCCGGCAAGTCGCCTCCATCATTGATACCACGGTTCATAGTGATAAACCTCTCAACTGTGGGCTTGTCTCGGACGTTGGGATTATGAAGGCTGGTGTTTAGCATGATCACCGCAAAAGAGAGGACATAACACGTATCTGGGGGAACAAAGAACTCAATAAGCATTTCAGAGCTTACTTCTACGCATCTGAGTAGATATGAGATACAGGTTTTTCTTCAAGTTCTCATTAGAGGAAAAAATCATTATAGGAAAAATACCTGAGGGAATGTAAGTTAAGGAACTGCAGCTCATTTGTTTCATCTTTTCAGCTGTTCTGAAATGCTATGAGTATTTTATTACAGAGTCTTTAGATAGGACCATTTCAGGCTATTCTATAATAGAATGTGGCAATGACCCTGGGAGATAGAAGGAAGAGCTGCAGCCTATTGAAGCGAAGGCGACCTGGAAAATATATAAGAAGGGACCCTCCCTGGTTTTCAGCAGAATAAAAGTAAAGCATTGGAGAAATTATTTTCAGGCTTGCAAGATTCTGCTAATGTAACCTTAGAATAAAAATTGAGTTAGCAGTCCTAATTGTGCTTCCGGTCTGAACTACTTAATAGGCTACATAAGAAAATATTTTAGAAATACTTCCTGCATGAAGCAACCTACATGCTTCAGAGAAAGAAGGCTATGCAAAGCTTTTCTCTAATGTGTTTAAGTATTTTTAAAGGAATATTTGAACAAAATATTCAAACTTAATGTGATCCGAATATATAGGCTTATAACCACAATTAAGCCCAAAATTTCTGTTGCTAAGCGAGATATCTGTTAAGTGAATTTTGCCCCATTTTACCACCTTTCTTGCCACAGTTGTTAAGGGAATCACTGCAGTTGTTAAGGTAATAACACAGTTGTTAAGTGAATCTGGCTTCCCCATTGACTTTGCTTGTCAGAAGTTTGCAAAAGGTGATTACACGACTCAGGGATACTGCAATTGTCATAAATATGAGTCAGCTGCCAAGTGGCTGAATTTTGATCATGTAACCATGAGGATACTGCAACAATTGTAAGTGTGAAAAATGGACATGTCGCTTTTTTCAGTTCCGTTGTTAACTTCGAATGGCCACTAAATAAACTGCTGTAGATCAAGGATTACCTATATGTAATTTGGTCTTGTATTCTCACCTTATTCTACACAAGTTATTTCTAAAAAGTAGTTTTTAGAATACTTAGCTCTTATGATAATAGGTTTGTGGCTCAAAGGATAACTATAACTGTATTATTGTTATAGTACTTTAAATGGATTAAAGTAGGTTGTGGCCCAATGCAGAACAACAAGCACCATCTTTACAGAGATTCTAATGAAGATCACAATTTAAGACAATCTGATATCTGATTCTGCAGGGTAAAATTGATCCCTTGAAACGGATCCAAATTTCACTACACTCCAGGGTAAACAAGCTATGGTTACAGAACGAATTTGGCCAACTGAAGCCTAGATGAAGATTTTCTTCTTTCCTGAAACTTTTCAGATAAAAATTTATTTCTTAGTTACTCTTTCATACAAGATGTATCTAAAGTTCAAGGCAGTGTATTCCCAACTCCTATTTTCCCACCAGAACCCAGATGCAGTGCACCATACTGATGCAGTAACAGACAATGAGATGAGGCATCCTTGATGCTCTCTTACCTTGGTTGTTTTCTTGTAATGTTTTATTACCCAAGCTAGGTAAATCATCAGTGCTAGTGACTGCAAGAAAACCACCAAGCTCAGAGAGCACCAAGGACTCCTCATTTCAACCGTGATCTACAAATATTCTCCTTTATTAGGACAATGAGATCTCATCTCTTCTAGCTACTGAATCATTGTTTTTTTGTATTCAAAGAACAATGTGTTTGATAGAGCGTGCAAAACGTGTGACAAAGTGGAGGGATCAGCCAGTGTTTTGGAACTTTTCATACAATTTAATAAATTTTCTTTGGAGGGACTTTGGCTCTCACGCTGAAAAAAGTGCTCTCTTGAAGCTTTGTACTTTTATAGACATTAATGAGTCTTTAATTCTTGTATTCAGGAAAAATATGCTCCGCAAGCAAATAGCAGTTAAATCATAGGGAAATAAATGGCAGGAATGTCCTGGTACTCAATATTCAGAGTTTGATTCAAATACTGCCCATATTCCTCATTAATCCAAAGAAGGTTTGTGGTTCACAACTAAAGAGGCCCCCATTCTCTTTCTCAAAAAATGCTGTACCTGTAGACTGAAAGACCCCTGGGTTGCACAGACAGTACCGCTGAGCAAAGGCTTCCATCATACGATCAATTTTCTGGGCTTCTCCTGGTAATCGAAAACTCCACAGGAACTGCCTGCAAAGAGGAATGGGAAGCCATGAATGAAGACACAAGGTAAGTTCTTATTTGTCTGATCCGAAATACAGGTAGTCCTCAATTTACAGCCATCTTTTAATGAGCACTCAAAGTTACAATGGCTCTGAAAAAAAATGATTTATGACCATTCCTCATGCTTGCTATCTTTGTAGCATCCCTATGGTCACATGATCAAAAGTCAGATGGTTGGCAACTGGCATATATTTATGATGGTTGCAGTATCTAAGGGTCATGTGATCACTTTTTGCAACCTTCTGACAAGAAAAGTCAATGGGAAAGTCAGATTCACTTAAAAACCGTGTTACTAACTTAATAAACGCAGTGATTCACTTAACAACTCCGGAAAGAAAAGTTGTAAAAGTGGGGCAAACTCTGTCTTGCTTAGAAATTTTGGACTTAATTGTGGTTGTAAGTCAAGGACTACCTGTATTGGATATGTTCTTTAAATTGATTCCATATCTGGGATGTTTTGCATCCTGTGTTTTTCTATCCTCTTTTCATTACTTTGTACTTGATTTTCAGCATTCCCTATACCTAGCAAAGGCTGAGGTGATCCTCATCATGGGAGATCACTTCAATTTCCCCCCCACATCCATCTAAAAGTACAAATTTTTCATGTTTAGAAAACAAATTCAAATTTAGGCTGTGCATTCTTCATTCGGAGAGGTTGACTTTTTCCTTTTTTCCTTCCTCCCTGTATTGTTTTTGTATGTTTAGTTTTCTACTGTTCTTTGTTTTTATATGTTTTAGCAACTGTAAACTATTTGTATGTCAGGTGACATACATTTAATAAATTATTGTGATTCATTGCAGTCAGCCAGATGTTCCCAAGGATCTGGGAGAGGCAGATGCAATTGTCTGATGATATCAAGGCTATTGTTGCAGGATAAAAGGTGTTCAAAGACAGACGGCTTTTTCCAGCTGACTGATAGTGATTCTGTCAATGCCCATAGTGTTGAAGTGCTGCTTCAGATGTTTTGAGAGGCACCCAAGGAGCCTATCACTATGGGTATTATCTTTATTTTATTTTTTTTGCCACAGTTGTTCTATTTCTACTTGCAAGTCTTAGAATTTTATGTTTTTCTCCAATTCTTTCTCTTCTCTTCTGTTGCCTTCAGCTATTTCACTGTCCACTACCCAGACTTTTTTTGTCTTCTCAACAAATTTGGGGGATTACATGGCAGGTGATTGTTTGAACTCCAAAGTCCCAGAGCACTTTAGCTTCTTCATTTTCTTTTCTATTATTTTATATATTTTGGGATCCCAACAGTTCTGGCTTACAGGCAAGTGCTTATTTCTTGCAGAAATTCCAATGCTCATTATTGCCACATTGTTATGTCACTGTTTATAGTCTATCTGTGTGATCTTCTTGCAGCAGCTAACTAGAAGACAGCATCGTCTGTCTGTGCTGTCTTCTCAATTCTGACTTTCTATGCATTTGTTTTTATAGGGTTTGGTCTCATGCACTATAATTAGCCTGAGATGCATTACCTACAACAACTACTATGCAGTTGGGAGATAAAGTATAACTAAATATGGAAAGCCAAAGGATTCTCCGCCCATTTATATAAAAACATACCATGAGTGTAGTGACATAGAGAAACCATAGTATAGATTATAGACTGTTGTATAGATTTACTATAGAGAAGTATAATAAATAAGGCAAATGCCAAAGGATGGCATTCTTTCTTTTACAAAATTAAAGGAAAGGCTGTGAGAATTGATGTCCACTCGCCTACAGGGTTGAAATCGGTGAGGCAGGAACAGAAGTGGTGGCTTCAGGCAAGCTCTGCTTCCACTTTAGCAGGAGAGACAGTAAATTCTTGCTCTTATTTCCCCCCCCCCCCAAAAAAAAAAGATAGGAACAAGAGGTACTGCAGCCAAATTGTTGGAAAACTACTGTAGCTAATGAGGATATAGTAGATGGCTGAAGATTTCCAGACTCACCTGAGTGCTTGCACTAGGTTGAGGTCAGTAAATTCATGCAAATCAACAAAGGCATGGAGCACACCAATATTAAACTCCTCCCTGAATAAAAGATTAAGAGAGTTTGTATTAATCCTGTCCCTTTGAAGGCAGTTATTCCTACCATCTCAATCGCTGAAATGTTTACTCTATTTTCTTTCCTCACGACCTCTTCAATCTGCTTAGAATTCATTCTAAAACACCCAAATTTGGTCTTCTCTCACCCTTCCTTTCTGAATAAATTTAATCTATCACACTTCAGTATCTGTGCTCTTTTCTAGTGTCCCAGGAAGCTCTATACTGTAGTTTAATCTGCACTGTGTTATCAATGGCTGCAATCTTCTCACTTTCTCATTTGCTCCTCCCATCAATGCTGTTCTTGCTCACCTCTCGCCAAGGTAGTCCCCAATAGCTGTCTTGTTGAGGCCTTCCCCTTTGTAGAGGAAGCGAGCAATATCCTCAGGTGTGGAGCGCAGAAGTTCATTTTCCACCAGGAATTGTATTCCCTGGAAAAGGCAGTGAAGTCAAAAAATGTAGAACAAACACAAATATGTTCCCATCCTCAAATTATCTTTAACTCAGAAATCTCAGACAGGTTAGTTTGTGTATAGGTGTATGTGTGTGTGTGTGTGTGTGTGTGTGTATGCTTTCTGGATTTTTACAAATAAATCAATGTGGTAAACATGTAAAACAGACCTTCCTTCTCTTATTTTCCCCACAACAACAACAACAACAGCTGAGAGAATGATTGGCCCAAAGTCATGCAGATGGTCTTCATGACTAAGGTAGGACTTGAACTCAGTCTCCTGCTTTCTAACCTGATGCCTAACCATTAGATCAAACTGGCTCTCTGGGTTTCTCAACTGGACTTCCTGCCCCTCAATCATATAATTCTGTCCTAACCTGTCCTAACCTGGGGAAGAAAATCATGATTTCTCATTCGCAGCAATTCCTGGGTCATCAGGAAACATTTGTTTTCCCTTGGACTAATCTTTAGATATCATAACATGCAAACCCTTCACTCACTTACTTTTTTGGGATCCATATTGAACTTCTTACGCCCCATCCCCATCTTCCGGTTTCTCTGTAGAGTTTTACTGTCCAAGACAAAGAATCATACCTTTGACTCTTACAGAAAGGAACTGCAACATTTTAAGCTCATTTAGGCTTTTGAATACATACGCAGGTAGTCCTTGGTTAATGATAGTAATTGGGACTAGAATTTCCATCACTAAGCGATGCACTCATAAAGTTTGACAACACATGACCTGCAGGCTCTGTTGCCATCTTTAATCAAATGCTGTCAAACATTAGGCAAGGACCCACTTGATTCAAACCATTCCCAGATTAGTCCCTCCCAGCCCTGAGCCTTGGAAGGTAAGGGGTTACCTATCTTCTCTCTCCATCTCTGCTCTTTTGGCCACCCTGCACAATGACACTTCTCAGAGGTGGTGACACAAGGGCTAAAGCAGGGGCCTGGGGCCTTCATAGCCCCAATCAGCCACTGCTGGGCCTCTCTTTCAGCCCCAACTCAGGCTTTCTGAAGCATTGCAAAACACACAAAATTTAGAGAAGGGTGTGTTTGGCCTTGGGAAGACAGCGTGGAACAGCCAGAAGCTGCCTCGCACAGAGTAAGGCTAGCACATCTTATCAACAGCGGAAGGAAGATGATAGTGAAAGTTAGGTGGGCATGGCAGGGCTATCAGTGCAGGGCAACCGAGGCTTTGTGTTACTATTTAAAATAAATAGCTCTTTTCTGGGAATCATTTATTTTCTGTCTCTCAAGAATGATGCTATCTCACAATACCGCTTTGTTCTCATATTAGAATACAAGTAGCCATGAAGAATATATTTAATTCAGTTCTCCAATCCAGAACAGAGAAAGCTGCCTTTACAAAAAATCATGATTCCCCCTAGGCAAGGGAAGAAGTTCAGCCTAATATTTCCTACAATTAAGGCTGCAACCTAATAAAAAAACTTTTTGTCATTGACTTATGTGGATTTTCATTTCACTGATTCACTTCCATCAGTTAAAACTGTGCATGACTACACATTATTCAGTTGAAGAAAGTAGTATACTTAATGAGTTTCAACTGTGCTCACACAAATAGTAATAGGCACTGTCTTTATAAAGACATTCCTTCTACAAAGATATTCCTTCTATCTCCAAAGAATACTTAAGATACTGATAATAGTCATTTAACAACTGCCTCATAGAGTTACAACAGTGATGAAAAAGTACTTTTATGGCCAATCATCGCATTTGCAACCTTTGCAGGTCTGTAAAGCAAAGGAAAGTTTAAGTAATATTGTAAGCACAGTTATGGTTTCATTTTGCAATCACTTCATTTAATAAGTGAGTTGCTAGTCCCAGTTGTGGTTGCTAAAGAAGAACTACCTGTAATGATATTTATATAAAACCTCTGCTCAATAATGAAGGGCATCTTTAAAAAAAAAATAAAGAACCTGACACAAACGCAGGCATCCACATTTTAGAGATTTCAAAAATACTCTAGTATCAATGGAAGCTGCATTATTTGTATTATATATTAAAAGAAAATCTCAGAAGTCAAGGAAACAGCCGCTAATTTGAACAGGCATATCCTGAGATGACTCAGGGACTCATATGTTCAGAGAAGACTGGAACAATTTCAGAAAAGCCTCTCTTGAAACCATAATGTCTTGATAGGAAAGCAGTCTTTATACCAGTGGTTCCCAATCTTGGCAATATGTAGACTTCAACTCCCAGAATTCCCCAGCCAGCATGGCTGGCTGGGGAATTCTGGGAGTTGTGAAGTTGCCAAGATTGGGAACCCCTTAGATAATTTTCTCTAGGGAGAAGGAATCCCTCACCTTCCCTCATTGGCCTCTAGTCCCTCCACCTCATTCATGGCTTCACTGAGTTCATCTCTCAAGCGTTGGATTTCCACCAAGAGCTCCTGCTTCCGTCGCCGGATGTTCTCCAACTCTAGCCTCTCCTCTGGTGTCAGATCTGGAGGCACTGCAATGGAGGAAAGAAAGCAGACTGAAGAAAGCTTACTTTTCTTGTCACTTTAAACCATTAGAAAAAGCCAGGGGTGTCTTTTCAAATGAGTCCACATCCATATTCATGCCTCCATTTCAGGAACTTGTGAGATTATCACATAATCAGAAGGGGATCTAAAGGTAGTCCTTGATTTTTGAGCAGTTGCTTAGTGATTGTTCAAAGTTCCAACTTTTTGGTTCTCCCCCTCCCATGGTCACAACTGCAATTTATGGTGTTTTGCTGATAATCAGCATTTACTTCTGGTTTTCAGCAAGGAAAAACAAGTTATAAAATTGGGCTGATCACATGACTAGTTTATGACTGTTACAATTTACAACCATAATGGGCAGGATCTATTATGGTTGTAAGTCTAGGACAAATAATATGTGTATTAAGTCTTAAGTATCAGCTCTTCAAGGTAGACCAGATCAGACACAGATTCTATACAGCTTCTTCAGTCATGGCTGACTGAAGTTCATGAACAAGGACCACTGTGAGGAATGGGATGTAGACTGGTTCTTTGAATCTCACTGAAGAACAAGAGCTTCAGAATTTGCCCATAAGAGCTCTTTATGAGGAGACCATAAAATAGTGGTCTCTCGTGGTCGAAGTCAAATATCAGCAGAGCTTTTCCTAAAGGTATTAAGCCAACTGAACTCACTTTGAAATTACATTCAGAAATGTTTCATTTCACTATTTTATCGATATTGGAGACCTTCAAAATGGCAACTCTAATTTGACACCTGGTGAATTTTATCTTCTTCCTTGGATTTAAGAAATTTTAAGCAGAGAATTTAAAATAATATACAATTGGCAAAAAGCAAAAAAAAAAATATTTAAGAAAGTTTTAAATAGATTGGGAGACTATAGAGTTTATTTTTGCTATAAGATTTGAAAACCAAGTCTATAAATTAAATAATATACTCACAGGAAATGACTGAAATAAAACTAAACCCATATTAGGAGCTGAGGCTTGATGAAGGTTGCAAATGAATACTAGAGGGAGTTTGCTGTAAATTGGCCAGTCACTTTTGTGAAATGAGAGACCATATAAACGTGAATAAATAAATAAAAGTCCAATAAGAAATGACTTTAAATGGGCAATTCGGTATAACCTTTTATCTTAAAAGAGATTTTTGAAGCATGAACTGAAATATTAATAACTAATACCTCAGAAAAGATACAGATTTCAATGGAGAAACTTTTAGATGATGAGAAAAACTTTTTAAAAGCCCTTTACTGAGTTTGAAGGCATGGAAGATGAAAAAACCTGATATTAACAAAGTAGGAATACCTAGGACAAATTTTTAAAAAGGACCTGGATTTTGAACTGACTTTTTTCCTGAACTAGGATTGAAATAATGAAGATTTCTTGATTGCATATTAATAAAAGTTAGGCGGTGAGTTTTTGTTTTTATTTGTAACCTTAAGAGAGAGTGAAAAGTCAGTATATTAGCATATGCTCGATGTGATAGTTGGAAGCTACTTTTTAATTATTTGTTGCCTTTTCTTTTTTCCTTTTTCTTGCACCTTCTGAATTTTTCTTTTCCCCTTTCTTCTAGTTTGGTTTATATTAGTTTTTACTACGCTTATTAAAAACTTCCAATTAAATTATTAACAAAAAGAAAAAAAACATTCCACAGGAAATCTAGAATTACATTTTATTGAGATAGGTTGTAACAATAGAACCTTGCTGTGCTTTACCTTCTCTCCCTCTTATATCTTAGTGAATCAAACCTGCCTAAATCTCTTGCCAATACTATCTTGCTTCTCAGGGCTTAAGGAATGTTTCAACCTTATTTACCTATATAATAATGTCGCCTGTGTCCTTAAAGTTATCTTTTCAGCTTTTTGCTATTGTTCCTTTATCTCAGCAACTTCCAGCATGGGGAGATGAAGTCCACACTTCTTAAAGCTGCTGAGGTTGAAAACATTGGTCTATACCCAGATCCAACAGATGGCAGTTAAGCCATTGTCTGAACACATCCAGCAATGGGAACCCCCCTGCCTTGTTAGGCAACTGATTTCACTATCCAATCGCTAAAAGGGATTTTTTTTTCTAGCATTTAGTTGGAATCTATCCTCTCTGCTTTGGGCCAGACAAGTCTGTGCAATGCCAATCTTCAATGTTGTATAAATACTTATTATCATTCTTTCATCGTCCATGTTGCTTACATCGGCATCGAACTCCTCTTTCCGCCTAGGACTTATGACCGACTTAAAACAATTCCAATCTTGTTAGCAGATACGAGCATTAAAATGGTTATTCAAGATTCATTTACAATGTGTGCGTAAGAGGAACCAAGCTGTCAAGAAACTCGAGTTCACAGGTCCAAATGTTGATCTCTGGATAGTGGCTTTGAGTCATTAACACTGGCATAGTCGACTTCACAGGGTTGTTACAAGCAGGAAATGAGATGAGTAGAGAATCAGGTATGTTGTGTAGGAAAGCAAGAGATATAAAATAATAAAAAACCTTTGCAAAAGCCACTTCCTCTAAGTCTAGGATGTCCAGCTTTCAGCTCAGAGGCACACCCAGAACAAGAACTTATAATGAAGCCAGCCTGCAGGTGTGGGCATTGGCACATACAGTCCTCTGAGTAATTCTTATGTTTTATGTTTCTTTGTAAAAAGAAGTTGGGGGCAGTGCATAATATCCAAAATCTTTTTGAGTTACAAAAACTTTAATTCAGTTCCAAAGAAATGGGGGTTACTTAATTGTTTTATTGAAAATGTAAAGATCCCAGAGGCGATGAAAATCTGAAATACTCCCGACATATATAAATTATTTTATTATTTATTAAATGTACATGCCACTCATTTGTTTATTAAATGTGTATGTCTCACAGTTTGAGGCAATTCTGGGCAGCCAATTCACCTGATTAAAAACGAATCGTGCCCAACACCGTTTTTAACCAAGACTTTTTAAACCACCCCTTGGCAGCTCACACACATTTAAATTTAAATAATATTAATAAATAAGGTGTAATATTATTAGCAATGATAACACGTTAAAAATAAACAGGATGAGAGCCTATGATTTACAGTATTTAGACAATTCTCTCCCCCCCCTTTTTCCCCCCTCTTAGCATGGTTGGATCCAATCACAAACTGCCCCTTCCCTCCGAGGAATGGTACATCCTCCCATTTAAATTATAACGGTGCTTTTTTAGAGCCGTCTCATCAATTCCGTCAATAGGTTGCCAATTCTCACCCTCCTCCATCGCGTTCGAGAGCCGCTTAAACAGACCCATCCCATTTTATCTAATTGGAAGTCACAGACAATGGTGCATTCCACCCTCCCTCCTGTCATGGTATAGCCTAAAAATCCCACCCACCCCCGCCCGATTCATGTATATCTTTAGTCGATGGAACGCATCGCACCCTTCTCATTAAATGAAATAAAATCTCGATTTCCCCCTTATTATGGAACGGGCCGACCCGGCATTCCCCTTTTATTTCGCATGGTTTACTCCAGCCTCACCCCTCTTTGTAAAGATCGGCCCCGCCCCCTACGCAACTGGTACTGAATGGCTCAGTCCACCCACTCTTTTTCCTATTGTAGTTATTGGGCGGGTCTCGTAATGGCACAATCTGCCCCTTTGTCTCCCCTCTTTAAGCTTCCCAATGGAAGAATCTTAGGGAGCCCTACCATAGATACCGTCCTCCATGACGTCCAGAGTGCCCCCAAACAGGGCCAAAGGGAACCACAGATTCTTCTTGCCTCCTTTCTTCGGGGCTGCAACAGCAATGCCCTCCTTCAACAGCCGGGTTCTAAACTGAAAAGAACGTTCCGCCTCTCATGAAAAGCGTAGCCAATAGGAAAGAAAAATCTCGAGAATAGTCACCTAACAGCTAGGAGAAGTAGCCAATAGAGAGGAAGATTTCACAAATTACATGTACGCTTGTAGCAACCAATAGGCAGCCTCGCCATGATATTGACAGGAGAGTTATTCAATGAAATCTTACACTAGCCCACTTGATCATTTCTGTGGCCTTGTAATTCGGCGTTCTTTGAGCCGGTCCATTCTCTGCACGTATCAACCAAGATATAGGAATCGTATAGAGTCCTTTAGAGTTCAATTGACTTGTGAAAGGATATTTCTTTTGTCTCATGCCCAAAAATAGGATTCGGCTATTTCGATCCAAACAGCAGCAGCTCCTATTTTTGCTCCTGTAGTTCATTTATAGTTATTCTAACGTGCCATTCTCATAAATGGGAGGGTTTTTTCTCTGTCCCAGGAAAAAAACAATAAATGATATTCAAATCTCATCCTCTTCCATTTGTACGTTTATGCATTCCGAACGTCTAAACGTCGCCCTTCGAGTCCTGCCCTTCTTGCATACCTGTCAATCAAGATGAGTGAAGCGTAAGCAACCCAATCGAGACTGGCTACCGTACATGGGCTGCCAAAAAATCCTCCTCATCAGGAGATGCGGCAGAGGACAGGTTTTTTCAGCCTGGGCAGCTGAGACTGTGCGCTTCAGCAGCTCCCAGAATATGCTGGGTGGGGAATGCAGGGGATTGAAGTCTTCAAGTTGCTTAGCTTGAAAAACATTTGCGTTTTGCGCTGTCTCTTTGCTGCCATCTTGTGGTCAGCTAGACTTTTGCAGCCCAAATTCCATAGGGCTGACAGAATCGTAGGGCTGGTGGTCTCCATGAGCGCAACTACCTTTAGATGCCACATCAGCAGTGGTGGGATTCAGCCAGTTCACACCTATTTGGGAGAACCGGTTGTTGGAAGAAATCTTATTTTGTTTCCCCCCCCGCCCCCCCCCCACGCACTTTACAGGGCTAATCCTGTAAGGAAGGCAGGAAGGAAACATTCTGGTGGTGTTTCTAGCCTAATCTTTATTGCCCTGCTTACAGAAACTGCCTCTCTGGTTAACCCTTGTTACATTGTAACAGTTAAAGCGAAGCACCCATCAACCTGAGTGACATTGAGTTGGCCACGCCCACACAGTCACATGATCACCAAGCCACACCTACCTATTAGGCAGTGGTGCCACCATTAGGCAGAATCCCACCATTAGGCAGTGGTGGGATTCAAGTGATTTAACAACCGGTTCTCTGCCCTAATGATTTCTTCCAACAACCAGTTCACCAAACTGCTCAGAAAGTTAACAACCAGTTCTCCCGAAGTGGTGCGAACTGGCTGAATCCCACCACTGTCATTAGGGCAGAGAACCCCACCATTGCACATCAGTGAGACTTTCCCCATCCTGCTATTGAGATGCCTTAAATCATCTCTAGCTATTCTGGTGTTAAAATCAAACTTTTCCTTTTCTCTTGACACAAGGTTGTGGTAGACACTATCAAGCACAAGTCCTCACTTGGAAACTCAGGTCGAGTGCTTAACACTAGACCTGTGTTTACCGAACCCAAAACCACAAAGATGGTTTGGCTGGGAGAAAGAAACAGGCAGCTCCAGCTAAGAGTTGCTGATTTTATCCCCATCAGCAACCATTTGTTCAGCGATCGTTTGCAATTACGATAGCGAATGTGGAGACTTGCAATTTTTCCTTGAAAGGTTGGCCTTCGCAACATCCCCGTAGTCATGTAAGAATGATTCAGGCACTTGTCAACTACCTTGGCAATTAGGACATTGCAGTGTCCCATGGTCATCTGATCGCCATTTGTGACCTTCACTTAATTGTTTTTGACAAGCAAAGTCAGTGGTGAAACCAGCAGGAAGTTGCAAACGGGAGTCACATGACCACGGGACATTGGGATCGCACAGGATTTGGCTAACCATGACAATTGGAACTGCCACAACTGCTGCCATAAGTCAGTGTGGTCATATGAGGTCATGCTTTATGACTATCGTGCAGTGACAGAATCCGTGGCCCTAATTACCATAGTTTATTTATTTATTTATTTTAAATAAATAAATCTATCTCTGTAGGACTCAGGGCTGCTCACAACAATAAAATATCCAATAAAAGCGTATTAAAATACATATTAACCACCCCAGTCCAGGCTGAACAACCATGTCTTTAAGTCGCGGCGGAAGGTGCGGAGGTCAGGGGCCAACCGGAGCCCCAGAGGAAGTTGGTTCCAGAAGTTTAGCCAGGATTACCTATATAAGATTGCTGCAGTTTCTGTCAAAAAGGGCCATTGCTGTTGGGGAAGGAATGCCAGATTTTGTCTACTTCACAGGTTCTTTCTGGATGCTGCTGGTTGTAGCCGTTGCAGCTAGAGCTGCTATTCCCTTGCAGAATTAGTCAAGAACAGAGACTGCTCATTATCAGATGCTGCTTCCTCCCTTGTGTTACCTTGCACTGCTCAACAGGCTTGTTATTTGTGACATGGCCTCTTTTGGGACATGGGTTAAATTTTATTTTGGAAGAGTGCTAGACCCGTGTTCCAAAATAGCTCATTTGACAAGTCACAGAGCCTTTCTGCTCCTGTCATCTGACGATGGGATAATTTGGTTGTTGGCTGAACTGCCATTCCAGGCGGTTTCCTCCACTTGGCCCCCTCCCCACATGCACATATAAGGGAGAGCAATTGGAGAAGCAAAGCCAGAGATTTCTTTGTCTTGTCCTATGTTAAAACTAAGGATGGCCCCGTTTGCTGGCCTTGTAACTAAAGCAGACTTGATTTTCAGGGCAAAGCATTGCAGCTGGCATCTTTTCTGTTGCTGGAAGGCCTGCCCTTTAATACAACCAGCTGGCTGTGTTGGCAGAAAGTTATTTTGCTGGCCTCAGAGGCAGACAAGAAAGGGAGGAGCAGACTGTTGCTAAGAGAAATCTAGACAGTTGCTTGTCTTTCTTGTATCCTTACCTGGTAATTCACTTAAGGACCCCCTTACTAATTAGTAGGTGCAGTGATCTTTGTAAAGCTTTGTAGCAGAAAATTATCTGTTATCTTACTTATGTGTTTAATTGCCACTTAGAAGAAAATGAATGCCAGATAGGGAGAATTGTTTATTGGTTTACCATTCTCTTCCAAATAAGGATTTGAAATAAGGATCCTTCTGAGCAACCCTGTTTAGAATTACATGGAAAACAATTTGCCAGGTAAGGCTTTAGCGGTCACTCTTAATCTTACCTGTTGTATAGGATAGCCTTCCTCTAATCTGAAGTTTGCCCCAGTGGTGAAATCCAATTTTTTTTTACTACCGGTTCTGTGGGCATGGCTTGGTGGGCGTGGTGTGGCTTGGTGGGCATGGCTTGGTGGGATGGCAGGGGAAGGATAGTGCAAAATCTCCATTCCCATCCTACTCCTGGGGGAAGGATATTGCAAAACCTCCATTCCCACCCCACTCTGGGGCCAGCCAGAGTTTGCCGGTTCTCCAAACTACTTAAAATTTCCGCTAACAGTTTTCTGAACTGCTCAAAATTTCCGCTACCGGTTCTCCAGAACCTGTCAGAACCTGCTGGATTTCACCCCTGGTTTGCCCCCCCCCACCACCACCAAAAGTGTATGTATGGACATCCCTGGTCCCTGCTGTCCAATGCACCTAGAATAGGGAACTCTACATTACAGTACATCCTTTTTTAAAAAAGCATCCTTATATCTATCTTGAAAAATCCAGACAATCACTGGATAGAAGGCAGCAAAATATAGAATTGTGCGACTCTTTGCTATCTGATGCTACTTTGAATGTAAGCAGCCCAGAAATGCATATAATGTTCCTTGTGAATTATAAAACTTGTATGCATGATCTACAGGGGTATATGCAGCTGTAACTCAGAATAACACTTCATACATTTCTTTATTGCTGAGATAAATGTAAAGAAGCAGTTGCTGACACAGTTTGGGTGAAATATCTGTTGGATCCCAAATGTTGGAAATAATTGATCAACTCTACAAAAAAATTCTTATTTGTTCAAATTCAAATTCAAACCTTTATTGTCAATGCACAACATGTACAATTAAATTGAATGAGCCTCCCTTGGTGTAGCCCACCCAAGAACACAGAATACATCCCAATAAATCAATCAATAAAAAAAAAATCCCCAAACCCAAATAAGTAATAAACTAGCACATATTTTCACATACACACATATATAATATTATATTACACCGGTATATACATGTTGCACATTATACTGGCACTGTAAGTCTATCACATTAAACCTGATTGTGGTGTTATGTTGCATTTAAAAGTCTGACAGCCCATTGATAAAAGCTACTGTACTTTTCAGAGTATAAGATGCACTTTTCGCCCCCCTAAAAGTGGGTGAAAATTGTGGTGCGTCTTATACACCGAATGTTACCAAAGCCCTGCCCATCTATCTACCCCCACTCTTCAGCTGTTTTCAGCCTCCGCGCATCGCATTTTCGGCTTGTTCCAGGCGGCGGGGATCGACCATGGCAAATGGGCTATGCTGAACGGACCGCGGCGACAGTGAACAGGCCGTGGCAAATGGGCCGCAGCGGCAGCGAACAGACCATGGCAAATGGGCCATGGCAAGCGGGTTACAGCAAATGGGCTGCTGCAGCAGCAAAAGAGCCACAGCGAATGGGCCACAGTGGTGGAAAATGGGCTGCGCAAATGGGCTGTGCCAAACGGGCTGTGCCAAATGGGTTACAGCGAATGTGCCACGCTGAACAGACCGCAGCGGCAGCAAACAGGTGGTAGCAAACAGGCAGTGCCAAATGAGCCACAACAGTGGCAAACAGGCCACAGCAAACAGGCCACAATTGGGCCGCAGCGGCCGCGAACAGGCAGTGGCAAACGAGTGTCGGCAAATGGGCAAAGGCAGATTTATTTTCTTGTTTTCCTCCCCCAAAAAAGGTAGGTGCATCTTATAGTCCGGAGTGTCTTATACTCCGAAAAATACGGTATTTTTCAGAATTTGTTCAGCTGGCTATGTTTCTATATCTCCTGCCCGATGGTAGGAGAATAAAGAAATGCTGTCCAGGGTGTGAATCATCGCCAAGTATTTTCCTCACTCTGCTGACACAGCTGGACCTGGCAATGTCATCCAGTGGGGTTAGGGGCAGCCCATGATTTTTGTGCTGTGCTCATCACCCTCTGTAATGCCTTCCTGTCCGCAGCTGTTAAGCCAGCGTACCATACTGTGACACAATATGTGAGGGTGCTTTCTATCGTGGACTGGTAAAAGGAAGTCATCAGCTGTTGTTCCACCTGATTTTTCCGCAAGACCCTAAGGAAATGGAGACTCTGTTGAGCCTTTCTAACCACCTGGGACATGTTATTTTTCCAGGTGAGATCTTGGCTAAGGTGTATTCCCAGGAATTTGAACGAGGAGACCCTCTCCACACAGCTTTCCTTGATGTAGAGTAGGGCAGGTCCCTCTCTCTGCTTCCGGAAGTCATCATCTCCTTTGTCTTGCTGGTGTTTAGATGCAAGTTGTTTTCTGAGCACCATGTAGATAACTTCTGAACTTCTTCCCTGTATGCTGATTCATCCCCTCCTGTAATAAGACCCAGCACGCTGGTATCATCTGCAAACTTTATTATCATATTAGATGGGTCAGAAGATATGCAGTCATGTGAGTATAACAAGCATAGGTAGGGACTAAGCACACAGTCCTGAGGAGAGCCAATGCTGAGCTTCAGGAAGGAGGATGTAAAGGACCCAACCCTTACTGTTTGTGGACGGTCCATCAGAAAGCCTTTAATCCAATCACAGGGGAGGGGAGGGAAATTCAAGTCAGTCAACTTTTCAATGAGAATGCCCTGCAAAATGGTGTTAAAGGCCAAGCTGTAGTCTATGAAGAGCATTCTGACATAGTTCTCAGGTTTCTCTAGGTGTCTCAATACAGTATGTAGGGCAGTGGCAATGGCATCGCCTGTCAACCTATTTCCTCTATAGGCGAACTCATGTTGATCGAAGTTTGATGGAAGGCATGACCTGAGGTGTTGAAGCCTCAGTCTCTCAAAGCACTTCATCACTACAGACATCAGTGCAATGGGTCTTTGGTCATTCAGGCTGTTTATAGCTGTTTTCTTCAGGACTGGAATGATGGTGGCTGCTTTCAGACATGATGGAACACTGGCCATTTACAGAGAGATGTTAAAAATCCTTGTTAGGACCTCTGATGATTGGTCAGTCCAGGTTTTTACCACTTTCCCTAGCACCCAATCTGCTGGAAGTTGGAGGGCCGGTGGGCTGGGGCCACAGGGTCAGGTCTTTTGACCTCATAGTGGGCGAAGAATATGTTCAGTTCCTCCACCAACGAAGCATCGGCGTTGACTGTCTTCATCGTGTTGCCCTTAGTGCTGCAGCCCCTGCCACAACTGCCTCAGGTTGTTGTCTGCTAGATGGTTCTCCACCTTTTGTTTATATTTCTGTTTAGCTGCCTTGATGCCTCTCCTTAGATTTGCCCTGGCCTCATTATATTTATCTCTGTCACCTGCCGTGAAGGTGGAATTCCGAGCTCTCAGAAGTATCCGTACCTCTGCTGACATCCAGGATTTACAATTCTTCTAGACTCTGATGCACTTATCCACGGTTACATTATCTGTGCATGTTTTAATATATGAGAGTACCGTGTCAGTGTATTCATGCAGTTCTAGATGTTCAAATATACTCCACTCAGTGGTTTCAAAGCAATCCTGCAACTTGCTGAGTGCTCCCTCTGGCCAGATTTTGACAGTTTTCATAACTGGCTGTATTCTTTTCCTAAGAGGAATATACTTTGGGCACAGCAGCAGAGAGAGATGGTCGCACGTGCCCAGATGGGGGAGTGGAATTGCTCTATATGCCTGTTTTTAGTATGAATACATATGGTCTAAAGCAGTGAGGGCGAACCTTTTCGGCACTGCGTGCTGAAAAGGGAGTGTGCTTGTATGTCAGGGCCGCAACCCGGAAGAGAAGCTGCCCAGAGCACATGTGCACGCTTGAAAATTAACTTCCACTTTCAGCTACTGAACTTCCGGTTTCAGCCATCTACTCTTCCGGATTTCTGACATGCATGTGCATACAATGATCAGCTGGCTGGCGCGCATGTTCACGCAGGAAAACAGAAGACCAGTTCTTCTAGTTTCTGGCACTGCCCACATCCAAAGAGGCCAGCTGATTGTCACACACACGTGTGACAGAAACCCGGAAAAGGAACGGGCGAAGCCGCACATGCCAGATGACATGGCTCAGCATGCCACTTTGGGCACACGTGCCATAAGTTCGCCATCACGTGTCTAAACTGCTCTTCCCTCTGTTGGGACATTGCACATACTGCACAAATTTAGGGAGGACAGTCTTTAGACAGGCTTGGTTAAAGTCCCCAGCCACGACAAAAGCACCCTCGGGATGAGTTTGCTGCTGCCTCGAAATTACATCATATAACTTAGAGAGTGCTATGCTAACATCAGGTGGAATATAAACAGTGATAATAACTATCACAGAAATTTCTCTAGGCAGATAAAATGGCCTACATATGACATATTCCACACCTGGGGAACAGTATGTATAGATAGCTCTGCTGTTAGCACACCAGTCATTGTGTATGTAAATACAAAGTCCTCCTCCTTTGCTCTTACTGGAGTTGCCATCTCTATCGGAGTGGTAAATGGCATGGCTAGATAGCCCTACGGACGCATCTGGTACGAGTGGATGAAGCCAGGTCTCCGTAACAATCATCACACAGCATCCACAGATGAGTTTTCTCACCATCATCTGCAGCTCTAGTTCGTCAACTTTATGGATGAGACATTTAGCGGTCAAAAAACTACTTGATAGTGCTGGTCTGTAGGGCTGCTTCCGTAGCCGAGCTAGCAGGCCAGCTCTACATCCACGCTTCTGCTTCCGCTCCTTTCGCTGCTGTCAACCTGACAACAATCCATGGAGAACACAGCAATCTCGCTATGCAGCTTGGTATGTTATGGGACCACTGAAAGTCACTGGTGATACCGGATCAACTTGCAAAACCGATGTTTAGCCACTCTGCGCTGGTGTAGACAAGTTTTAAGCCATTCACTCCACTGTTCACGCACATCTATACACACACTATTCCAAGCACAGCGGACCAATACTGGGAGCTCAGGGCTGCAGCGTCTGCAAGCACTGCCATCTTAGAGCTTGTTAAAGTGACATACGACTAAGTTAGCTTGACGAGACTCTTGCATCAAAAAAAGGAAACCCAAATGCAGTGCTGTTGCAGACTTGCAATTCCAGTGATGGACAGTAGAGAGTGGGATTGGATCATCTCTCTTGAAGCCTCCATTTCTTCTGCCAGAATTCTCTCAAAGGAATGGATGAGGTGACAATAGACTGCAGTGGGCTGTTGCCATTAGGGGCATCGACAGAGCTGAGAAAAAAAAAATGGCTCTCTCAGATAGCAAAGCGTATGAGTGTTGACTTTTGAGCCTGAGGCAGGGCAAGAGGAGGGGTCACCTCTGAATCACCTATGTCAAACAGATTACTCTGTAGATGCTCATCAGTGGGCCATTGGCCAAGCAAATTGGCCAGTGATAGATTTAGCACTAATACAGAACAGAGATGGACCATGTTTTTATAGCCCATTTGCAGTGAATCTTAACTGTTTTCATGTGTTTATGAAGCTTGTTAAAATAATTCTTTGGACACATGATACACTTTTCTGTATCCTTTTCCATAAGCATCTGCATTTCTGCTTAGTTCTTTCACATGCAATCCTCAAGTTCAGTTTATATGAAAGAATTAGAAGAGAAAAATAGCTTATTTCAAAACTTTACCTTCCCTTGTGTTTCCCAGGAGTGTGCAAAGCATTTGAGCAGGATGAGGACCTGATCAATACATTTTGCCAGCTCCCCTTTGGTTCATTTTTGCTGTTGCATAAATGCCAGACAACTCTAACATTGTTATTTGGATGGCTGTTGGAGCAAAGAGATAAAGTGGCTTGGAGAACAAGAGCTTGAGAGAACACAGAGATAACAGAGATGCAAGAAGTTAGCTGTTCACAGCTTCGGTGTAATGATGGGTGTATTAGGGTTTGATTGGAAGTGTTAGTATTGTTATTTTTTTCTCTGGGTCCCCAAAGTAAGTAAAAGGCTGGGAATCCATGGGATAAATTGGCTGCTTTCTGGTTGGCTTTAGTGGTTGCCATGTTCCCTTCTACTTCTTCCCAATTAACCCCTAGACTTGATTGCGCCTTTTTCTTCCTCAACTGAGCTTCATCTCTAAATTGGCACCTTTTTGTTTCCTGGCTCCATCTTTCTTTCTTTCATTCATTCATTCATTCATTCATTCATTCATTCATTCATCACATTTCTATACTACCTACCTCACCTACGTGATTCTGGATAGCTTACAATAAAAGCATGTTGCGAAATATAAAAGCATAAATTAAAAAAAGTTAAAAACCAAATTATAAGGTTACAGTATCAAAAGTTAAAAAGGGTGAGAGCACATCCTCATGACACCAACCATCCCCAGGGTTCTCTAACGCTCTTCAACCCCTGTGTGAAGATGAGCCGAGGGCAGGGTCAAAAGCATCATCAGATTCGAGTCACCGTGCCCCCATAAGATCTAAGTCCACCCTCCACCTTGAAGTCTGTTGACTGTTATGTGCTGCCAGTTTGCATTGACTATTAGTAGATCAGATTCTTGTGTAGAGGTGGCATGAAATAAACTCACAGTGCTTTTGAACTTTATCTCCTGATTTATTGCGCCTGACATTATGCAATTGGCAGAACCCGGCCTCAGCACTCTTTCTGAAGGCAAGAAGAATGTGGGCTCACCTCACTTCTGGAAGTAAGGTGTTCCAAAGGGTGGGGCCACATCAGGGAAGGCTCTTGTCCTGGATCCTACCATTAAAAAGACTTTAACTAAATGGATTTGCAACAGATCCTCTCTGCCTGATTGAGTGGGATGGGATATAATTGGGATGAGATAAGTTTCCTCCTACATGTGAACTTCAAGAGGATGGCTCTCAGTTGTCCAATACAAATCTCCTTTTGTTCAAAGGTTAACTTAGTCTTGTGTATTTTCATTTGTGACATTTAAGTAGTTTTTATACTGTGTACTGGTTTCAGAGTTGTCACAAATTAGAGGGGGACATGGCTTCAGTCAAGAAATAAACCAGGACCCTCCTTGTATCATGAAGGACAAGAACTGGGACAAAATTTTCTTTAAGAAACTTAGGACAGAGACTAGTGCATGGATCAAATCACAATAGGATTGAGAAGACTTATGTTCAAATCTCTACTTGGTTTTTAAGATTCATTAAAGAGCCATTTGCTTTCTTTCAGCCAATCTTCACCAAGGTTGATGTGATAATAAAAGGTATGGTGGAATGAGGGAATGAGGGAAGATTTTCACATATCTATGAATCTTGAACTTCTTAAAGAAAAGATGGGTTCTAGACATAATAAGAAATGTGTTAAATAACATAATTCATAGCCAGTTTTTGGTATAAGAGGTAGCCCAAATCTGAAGCTCAGAAAAAAAATACAGGTAGGATCCTTCCCACACACATAAACATGTGTTAAGATGATGATGATGATGATGATGATGATGATGATAACTGACAATTTATATTTCTATAATTATATCTCAAAAATTTGCCTGTTAAGGTACACCAGATATTCCTACCTATGGAAGTAAAAAAGGAATAACCTGTGATGTTAAAGATGAATGAAATTGTTCTTGTTGTTAGTTGCGAAGTCGTATCCGACCCATCGCGACCCTATGTACAGCGTTCCTCCAGGCCTTCCTGTCCTCTACCATCCTCTGTACAGATAGTTATTATTTTGTTTCTAGACACACCAGAAACAAAACTGGGTGAAATCTTAGACCAAGATTGGCTGGTTAAGACAGAGGAGATGACCAGTATGGAAGTAACCATAGGTAGGTCAATCAATAAAGAATCATGACAAAATAATGCGTATTTGACCTCTGCCCCAATCTGGGGGTAACCTTCACATTTCAATCTAAAATATGCCCTTGGCCTGCAGATTAGAGACCTATGAGAGGATATTTTAAGTTTAAGGAGAATGCTTTATCACTTGAATTTGTCATCTGCTTATGTTGGTGGCGAGGAGTTCTTGACATTCTGTCACATTATTGGCACCCAAATGAAGACTGGGTGCCAGTGCTTTGAGGTCCAGGGTGATAGGAGAGGAATGAAAACTGTGAAGAGGATACAGCCCAATGTGTTTTCCTCTACTGCCGTGTCACTGGCATAAAACAAGATTAATGATGGAACTGTGTCATATTAATCTGAGCTCCCAGCGGCAAATCCAATCTCAGCTATCACCTCTTTGACCTTCAGCCCATGTTGCTACCATCCACCAGCTTGGGTAGCAGCTGTTTGTGTCAGGATTTTTCACAGCTCTGATATGCATCAAGCTTTGTGGAGCAGATGATTAGACTGAGGTTTTTAATGTGATGCTAGGATAATCTTTCTTTCTTTCCTTCCTCCCCAATCCATCCTTCTCTCCTGGCTGATCCTCAAAGTTAGCCATAGAGCAAGTGGATAGATGAGAGGCACTGAGCTCAGCAAAATAGGAGTTTAAAAGTTCTGATCCAGGTGCCACAACTATTTAACGAGCTTTCATCTGTCACTGAAATCAATGGAGTACATTAGCAGAAGACGAAATATTGACCATTTTTGTTATCACTTATGTACAATATGGAGAAGAGAGTAGAACAGAAAATATTTAACTCTAAATCTATAGTTCTCTTCGTTTGCCTTTCAAAAATTAACTTTTAGAGTAGGCAGCCTTTCATATCCATATTAATATGAAAGCTTATATGTATGTATTCCAGGGGTGGTATTCACTTACCTTCCCTACCGGTTTGTAAATGTGTGCAAAGCCTTCCGCGCATACACAGAGCCTCGAAAACGTGGGAAAAAAAAGGGACATCATGACGTCCGTGTGGGTGGGCGGGGCATCCCGCAGTCACCCCTACCGGTTTGCCTGAACCAGATAGAACCGGCTGAATACCACCACTGATGTATTCCACGAGCGTGAAAAACTCATATGGCTATCACAGGTTACATTGCATTTCTAATGCAAACACTTGTTCTGTAGTTCCACATGTATGTTATACAGTACACTACATTATCCGTTCTTACAAAGGCTCCTTTATTCCAAATATTACCAGACCACAATAATAAACTTCCCAGCATTTGTCTTCTTAAGAATTTCCAGCTACTTTTGCAGGACTATTAGAAAAGGTTTCCACATCGGGTCTTGAGAAAAGGGTATTCCTGGGGTGTTTAATTAGGTTATTGCCCTGTAAATATATCACTTCTATCTCAATGGCCTAGAAAAAAAATGCACATTTTTAAACTCTGCAGAACTGCCTCCCTCTGTTGCATTTTCATTATAGACCAGACATATTCCAGTTCTGTAGAATTTCACCTAACCATCATTTCCACTGTCCAGAGAATGCTTCTTCTCCATTTGCCTCCTGGAACTTCATAAATGAGAGAGCTACAATGGGACCGCCATTAGTAGAGCATCATAAAGCATCTTCTTACAGAGCTTTCAAGCTCCTTACAATAAACATATTGTTGATTCATCAGACTTCCATCTAACTACTGTTATCTTAATTTGTATAACCACAACCATCAAGTTATTCATGGGCTGTTTTGAAGCCCATGAAATAGGCATTCTTTCTTGCAAGTTTCCCTGTGCTTAAACTTCCCCTTTCCCCTCACATAGACATACTGTATAACTATGACCCCTTAACTCTCCTCAGAGACAAATAATCTAGAAAAGTCTTCTGTTTGTTCCATGGTATTTCTTCTAGCAACGACCAAGCTGAGATGCTTGATTTGGGAGGGGGACAGTCAGTCAAAGTATGAAAATGTGGTCCTTTGGCTAATTGTTTAAACAGCCCAATTATGTGAAGTCTGGTGTGGGTGCTACCCCTTCTTTCCTCAGCTTTCCTCAGTTGAGGGACATGGATCACGTCACGTGGTAGTGGTTGTTTCATTCTCCACACTCACCCGCTGTTTTCCCTGGCTTTCTTCTTCCTCCTCTTCCTCATGACAGGTTGTAAGTGCCACTTCATTCTCATAGCAGAAGGAAGAACGAGCAGCAGTGGTTCCAATCGGGGAGACCCTATATTTACGTTGGCTGAGCTCCTTGGCACTGCATGCTGGGGTTCCAGGCACCTCATATGTACGATGGAAGTGCTGGTAATCAACCTCATAATGCCCACGCCGCTCAAAGAGTACAGGTTCAAAGCGATGTCCCCAGCGCAGTTCACCTGGCAGATAGGAACTACGGCATTGAGTGGTCATGGCAGTAGCTTCTACCATACCTTCCAAAATGACCACCAGTTCAAAGTCAGCGTTGGCCAGCTCTATAGGACCATACTCGTACAGAGGGCTTTCGGCATCAATCTCATGCACAATGGTCACAGGGGAGACCAGAAAAATGCGGTCAGTGCCACTATCAAAGCCCACATTAACATCACTGTGATCCAGCGGAATGTACTCGCCTTCAGAGGTCACACGAGGCTGTGTGAAAAGGAGACAAAGGAAGGTGCAGAGTTTATATATTAGACTTTTTATATAAGACAAGGTGTAAAATCCATCTTGTGGAACCAACAGGCATTTCTGATGATTAGAAAAAATGCAATTTAAGTTGTTGGTTCTCTCAGTATACAGCCTAGATCACACCAAGGTTTCATTGCATGATTATCACATAGTATGTAGTAGAGCTTAAACAGCCTATTTGTAGTTGTGAACATGCTCTATGCCACTCAGAAACCAACCTCGTATTCATCATTCCTTCCAGATCCATCATAATTCAGTTTCTTACTTCTTAAACCCATTTATTCATCCATCCATCCATCCATCCATCCATCCATCCATCCATCCATCCTATATTAGTATTCCTGTAGCTGCTGCTCTCAATTTTCTAGCCAGATTAGCCTCCTCCAGTTTTTCTCTAACTTGCTCTCTCACTCTCTTCTCAATCTGGATTCTTTTCATCCTTTCCTATATATCTATCCAGGTACCACAGAAGAACATATCTTAAAATTTCCTCAAATGTCTTACTGACTTTTTCTCTGTTACTGACAGATTTCTCACCAATATTCTCCTTACCTGCAACAGCTGTGCCCGGACATGGGCCTCTACCAGGTGGCTCTTCCGCAGGTTAGCCACACGCCACATAAGGCAGAGCTTTCCATCTCGCATGGCCACCACAGCAGTCTCGCTAAAAACAAGGGTCTCGTTGCGTTTCTTTGGCTTGGCTATCTTGGCCATTATGGCACCAATGATGAAGGCATCAATGATGCATCCAAGAATGCATTGCAAGACCACAGCCAGGACAGCTGAGGGGCATTCCTCTGTCACGCTACGGAAGCCATATCCAATGGACGTCTGGGTCTCCAAGGAGAAGAGGAAGGCAGCCATGAAACTGGTGACCTCAGAGAAGCAAGGCCTTGAGTTGGGGGGTTGCTCGGGTGCAAGATCTCCATGAAGTGCAGCAATGAGCCAGAAGGTGAAGCCAAAGAGAAGCCAAGAGAGCACAAAAGAAAGGCAGAAGATGAGGAACATCCAGCGCCAGCGGATATCCACACAAGTGGTGAAGATATCGGTAAGATACCGCTGACCCTTTTCATTCATGTTAACAAACTGCACATTGCAGTGCCCATCCTTCTTCACAAAACGGCTGCGTGGTTGGATAGTGACAAGCTTGCCGTTGTGGCAGTTCTTGGGGGATTCCACTGACTCATCTTCTTGGAGTTCTCCTGCCCCATCGCCCCCGCTGAAGTGCCGGATGACTTTGGCCACTCCCATCTCTGAGGTATGGGGTGTTGCCCTGGCCAAGGTGAGGTCAACTAGAGGGAATTGATGGCCCAGCCTGGATGCTGTGTAAAACAAGCCAATCCTCGGGAAGTGTTAACAAGAGAGACTACGGTGCAGGAGTTTCTTATAAGTTTTTGTCAACCTGGAATTGAAAAGAGGAGACAATGCATACGATCATCTTATATATGGCACTAATTGCAAAAAAAAAAAAATAATTTACTTCAGTGCCTGATATTTCAAAGGAATGGTAGTAAGCTGAACAATAGGAATTTGTTTAACATTTTAGAGTCATTGAACATATTCCTTTGAAATGTGTATTTTCTCAGCTTGCAAAACACTTAGAAGGTACTTTGCTTTCCTATAAGATCTTAAACTGCAGACAGTTTTTTTCCCAACAGTGAGAGCTTTCTTTCTTTTGGTGTCTCAAAGTTTGCAGAATTTTATTGTGGCTTATTATGATTCAAACCCTAATTTCTAAAAAGAGCGAGGACAGAAGTCAAACCTATTTAGAAGCCTACATTACTACAAGCCTCAGGGTAAGAATGGAACTATTAAGTGTAGAGGGTAGAGCACGAAGTCCATTCAGCCGTGTGCTAGGCTGAAGCTAAAGCACAAAATGAGATGGCAATTCTGAACGGCCAAAGCTACTTTTAACTGGACCTAATACAATGATCTCATATATAAATATATTTTAAATTGGCAAATGAGCCTCTGTGAAAGGCCCTGATTGCTTTGTGACCTTCCACCACAAATATTATGCTATTGTGATTTGAGGATTTTTGTTTCCATGCCTAGATATAGTAGTTGCAATTTTAAATCTGTTTTGGAGGACACTCAAATTAAGTTTAAGATGCCACAATGTTCTGGCTTACTGTAGCCTATTTCTTTTCAGGTGGACATCATTCATTTGTTTTAATTATATTTTGGAACCTGTAGGACTGGAATGCTAGGATTCAGAAAGCTGTTTTTTTAGCACTTAATGGGAGTGACTGCCTATTGGACAATCAATATGCTCTCTGCCATTTCCCATCTGGTCTTCTATTGATTCTCCTCCCAGTGTAACACTTAAAATCAATCTCTAGCTTTGCTAATATAACAACAGTCTTATTTTTATTAATTTTCACTCTTGTGAGTCCCAGTTAGCATTAAAGACAATACATACATACATACATACATACATACATACATACATACATATATACATACATAAATACATACATACGTATATATTCTGTCTACTGCTGTCATGGGCTGACCTCATTAAGGCTGCAATTTTCTGCATGTTGGCCTGAGGATAAACCCCATAAATCACAGAGAGTGAATGAGATAGGATCAAAGCAAAAGTCTTCCCAACATCGCTTTCATTTGGTTTGAGAACTGTCACAAATGAGGTATTGAGGATTCATTAGGTCTGAGAATAAAATATGTTTTTCTTTCCTTGATTCCCCACCCTGAGCGCTTACAAATATAGAAACATAGAAAACCGACAGCAGAAAAAGACCCAGTGGTCCATTGAGTCTGCCCTTTGAGTTTGTTTGTTTTTGTTTCCTTTTTAATTATTTTATTTAATTATTTATTTTTAGTTTTTGTTGGACACCTCTGTATCCCAAGCATCAGTTACTGATGACTGACCCACTACCCCTACTGAAAGTTGCTTCCAAGCTTCCATTACCAGTTACCCTGTGGTAAGCTGGGTGGCTGATACATTTAATAAATAATAATTTATTATTTTGTGAAGTAATACTTTCTAATATTACTTTTGAACTTCCCTCCTATCAGCTCCTAGTCTTTGTTCCTTAACATCTATGTTCTTGAATGATTTTGTTGCACTCTCAAGCCTCCTTACCAGTTTTTCCAAAGATATTATCCCTTCTACGCAGTTATATTTTCCTCTAACCAAACAGCTCTACGATCTCTAATTTATACCTTCAATTGTTTTCTATTAAGTATTGAAAGAAAAAAAACATTCAGAAATAGTGCATTCACTATTCCTCTCCATATCTAAAATGTTCCACATTTCTACAACTGTTAAAGGCAAAGAAGGCTCCCTCCCCCATTTCTCCCCATGCTGACAACTTAACCGCAATACATTTATTTATAGCTTCAATGAGAATGATTCTCAACCTCTTTTCACTTTCAGCTGAATTACCTTCTAATGGAAAAAAAAAAGATTCCTAATTTTTTTTTCTTTCTAATAAAGCTTCTCTACCAGTTTGGTTAAGGCACCAGGCTAGAAATTGGGAGACCATAAGTTCTAATTCTGCCTTACGTACAAAGCCAGATCACTTTGGCCCATCACTCTCTTTCAGCCCTAGGAAGGAGGAAAGAGCAAACCACTCCTGTAAAAACCAAGAAAACGGCAACGACTTCCCTAGGTTGTCACCAGGAATCAACATTGATTTGAAGGCATAATATATCACACACACACACACACACACACACACACACACACACCCTTCAAGAGCTACAGAATATAATTTGGGAAAGTTGTTGTTGTTGTTATTTTGTCATGCTGTTGAAATGATGAAGTTTCCCCTACAAAAGGTTGCCCCAATTCTTAAGAGTACACACATGGGGGGAGGGGGGGATATTTATTTATTTATTTATTTGCTTGTTAAATTTATTTGCTGCCTATCTCACTGTGGGGCTACTCTAGGCAGTTTACAATAATAAAAAGGAAGAAAATGAAAGGAGTGTAGACAGAACAGAAGCAAAATAATAGACCCATAAAATAAACAATGAAATAAGAGCACAACATGTGTAAAAAGAGCTGCTTCTCTTCTCACATTAAATGTTCCAACTAAGAAAAAAACCTTTCCTAAACAGTAAGAGCAGTTTGGCAGTGGAATTAATTACTGGTGGAGACTTCTCTTTATTGGATAGGATCAAGCAAAAGGTAGATAGCCATCACTCCAGGATGCATTAATTCAGATTCCTACACTGACTCAGAGAATAGATTGGACAACTCCTCATAACTTTATAATTCTGATTCTTTATACTACCTTCACTCCAATGGGTTCTCCGCTGTATCCAGAAAATTGATTTGTCCAGAAATACCATCTCCCTACAGCAGAGAGCACACCTTGGTGGTGTAGCATGTGCTTTATATTCAGTTAAGTTCCTGATTCAGTCCCCAGCATCTCTGGAGATTATTGGGACAATCATCTGCCTGTGTGTACCAGTTAACAGATAATTCAGTATTTCTCATAGATTTCAAAGGTCTAACTCTGAAAAAGATGGCCCCCACATTGCTCTCACTCCTTTTCTCCCCTCTGCTGTCTTTTACTATTATACCCAGATAATGTTGGCAGGAAGTCACTTTCTTATCTTTTTTCTCCATCTCCCTCCTCTACAAGAATCACCTGGTGTACCTGGTATTTCTTGATTTCTCCTCCTAAGCTTCTCTCCCTTTCTTGGGAAGATGGCATCAGCAACAGAAAGCCTTCAAGCCCCCAAGGAATGACTTTTACCCAGCTCCTGTTGCAGGCACAAGGGTATGTGCCTAGAAAGTGTGGCCTGCGTTAAGTGAGGGATATTGTGCTTATTTATCTGGAAGCCCAGGGTGTGGCCAGACCCATCAATAGGTTTGGCCTCTTCCTCATGAGTGAGGCCTTCAAAGGCTTTCTAGCCAACAGTCTTTCAAGATGAATTGTTAATCCTTCAGGGCAAAGAAACCAGCTGAAGCCACATTCAGCACCCTGAGGGAAGAAGAATGCAACAGGAAGGAGGGAAACCAAGCTGATTTCCTTCAGAAGAGAGAGAAATTATCAAAGGGAAGCAGAGAAACGACTGACCCCATTCAGGGGAACAATTTGCTCTGTCCTGTTCCATATACATAGGGAATTGTAGGCAGAATTCCAATGAAAAATCATGATGGCGGGATAGCATTTTTAAAATAAAGTTATTAACTGTGTCTTAGTAAGATCTTAATCTTCTCCTTGAGATAAATCTGTTACAGTTAGGGTGGCAACGTTTTCTGTGGTACTGGAGTATGAAAATTGTCACGACAAATATCATAAATTGTCGGATTGCAAGCAGTAGATCCATTAAAATGTGGCCTTTCAGCCAATTTGCATTCTGATTATTCATTTTCACTGAGACATGATAATCCAGCGTTTAATTTTGAAAATCATCGTGTAATTCTATTACGGTGGTACTGCTGCTTGATTTGGTCATCGGTAAAACTTCGAATAAAAAGTTTATGCAATGGCGGGCAAATGGTAGAAAATATATCCTCATTTTGTTCATTCACAGAACAGAAAACCTCTCGCTGAAGTACATTGGCTGCACATGTCTCTCCTAAACAGAGTTATGTCACGATTATTTTACCCATTAGAACTAAGGTTGAAAATCAATAAAAATTCGTCTGAGAGAGAAATCCTGAGAACAGGTAATCCTCAACGTACAACCTCAGTTGGGACCAGAATATCTGTTGCTAAGCAAGATGGTTATTAAGTGAATCGTACAGTTATTATGTCAGTTGTTATGGCTCTTCTCAAATGGCGAAGGGACAGAGCAGCCATTGTAAATGCATGCTGGTTTCCAAGTGCCTGAATTCTGATCATGACACCAGATGCTGTGATGATCATAAATGTGAGGACCAGTCATAAGTCACTTTTTTTCAGTGCTGTTGTCACTGAACGAATGATTCAGTGACAAAGAGTCACTGAATGAATGGTTGTAAGTTGAGGACTATCTGCACACTTAGAAAAAAACCGGCCTATTTCATCTTCCTATAAAGCTCTTTTCTCTTTTTCAAGAAAGAAACAGAGAAATTGTTCTGTTAAGATTGGCTGGATCCACCTTTTAAAAAATCTAAAGTGTAGCCCTGTATTTCACTGATATCCAGTTCTTACTGTGCCCTCATATACCTCTATTCTTCTTATCCCAATAGTTCTTCGTGATTGCATGACCTTTGCTTCTCATATTCTGAGTTACCTGAGAAAATGTCATCAGTTCCATCTTGTTCCCTCACTGTCTCCCTTGCACGGATCTGCCTCCCGGACCTCTTAAAATCTGCCTTGCTATCTTTCCTTAACCCTCCCTTTTCTGTGAAGCATTTGAACAACTCCTTACAATTCTCCCTCTGCAATACATGAATCAATTTTTTTACTTTAGGCAGATGCTAGTTTGTCTTTGAAAGCTTTTGAGAACTACTATATAAGTCATGTGGCACTTGGGAGCACCATGGCACTCAGGGGACCCCTCTTAGATACTTCTGGGATCCCAGAAATAAGTCAATTTTGAAATTTTAAAAAATGATTGAAATATATGAGAAATTGTCATACAGATCGAAATCTCCCCAGGTGAGACTTTGGAAACAATGTCCTATGAAAACTGAATCAAAGTATGGATAACCCAGGAGAGGTTAGCATAGACTAAGACTGGATGGATTGAGAATAAAATCCCTATTTAGCCATCAAGCTCACAGTTTTAAATTGGATCATTCTTCCTCTTTGAAGCTCTTCTTGTGTTGATTAAAAGGAGATATACTGAGTTGCAATTCTGAAAAAGGGCAGGGTAAAAATCTCATACAGTTGAATGTGGATTTCCACTCTGTTGCTGATTTCATCTGCCTTAATTTCCCTGAAAACAGCTTTGGACTGCATTATCAAGTGTCATGCACACTCTGAATGTGCCATCTGGAAATACCAGGATTGTAGGCTAGAGTAAGAAGCAAAACAACATGTTGGGACTAGACAGTGGCAAGTCACTTCTGTACTACTGCCAAGAAGACATGAGTGTATCCATTGGGTAATCACCTTAAGGCTTTCTCTTTTTTCAATGAGTGATGCTTCCCTTTCTTCTTTATATCAAAATCCACTTGCTATAGATCAATCAGAATAAAGCTAGAAGGGACCTTGGAGGACTCCCTGCTCAAGCAGGAGATCTTATACCATTTCAGACAGGTGGCTGTCCAATCTCTTTTTCAAAACCTCCAGTGATAAAGCATCCACAACTTCGGAAGGCAAGCGATTCCACTGATTAATTATTCTCACTATTAGAAAGCTTCTTCTTAATTCCAGGTTCCTTCTCTCCTCATTCGTCTCCACCCATTGTTTCTTGTCCTGCTCTCTGGTGCTTTGGAAAATAAGTTGACCCCCTATTCTTTGTGGCAACCCCTCAAATATTGGAATACTGCTATCATGTCACCCCTAGTCTTTCTTCTCTCTAACTAGCCATATCCAATTCCTGCAACTGTATGTTCGTATGTTTTAATCTTCAGACCCTTAATCCTCTTAGTTGCTCTTGTACAGCTTTTGTAGTGACTACATGTAACTAACTACCTTTGTGTATGTGATGGGGTAAAAGGAGTATAAAGGCAAGAGAAAAGAAAATGCATTACCTCATCTTCAGGTAAAGTATATATTTTTGTTCTTCACAGTGACAGGAATTTTTTTTTAAAAAGCAGTTTTTAATTTTTAGGAGACCATCATTTAATAACTATTGATGAACTGTCAGATATTCTTGTTGGATTACAGGTAGTCTTCGATTTATGACTGCAATTGGGACTAAATTTATGGTTGTTAAGTTGTTACACTTGTATGCCGAGGCCTCCATAACTGGACCCAATTTTACGAGATTTTGCAGTGGTAGTTAAGCAAATCATTGTGATTATTCAGTGAATGCCTCACTCCTAAGTATGAACCCATTCTTCCAAATGGGCATTTTTTGCTGGAAAGTGGCAAAAAAAAAAATGTCACAAATTGTGGTTGTGTGACTGAGGGAGACTACAACTGGTCATAAAGTTGAACTGGTTGCCAAGTGCCTGAAATGCTGCATGAGACGGGGAGGTGCTATGACATTTTACAACAGCCAGAAATGTTTCATGCTGTAAACAGGGATGGGTTCTACTTACCATTACTACCTGTTAGCAAAGGGGCCGTGCGGGGGGTTGTTCGCATGTGCAGAGGCGTTTTCATCACATCAGGGTCAGTGGGCAGGGCCTCCGACCGGTTTTACTACCAGTTCTATAAAACCAGTGTGAACTGGGGGCAACCCCCCACTGGCTGTAAAGCACCCATCTAGGCCCCATTGTATTTTCAAACAGTCATTAAGCAATTGGTCATAGGTCAAAGAGTATCTGTATTGACTAGCAATATCCATATCAATATGGATATGACTGGTCTGTTTTCAGAATGGACGTGATTTATCTCTTTTCAGCCATATCTTTTGACGGATGGATGGATGGATTTGCCTATTAATACTGTGACTAAGCATACTTCTGGGTATCAAAAGTATTCTTCTGACTCCTGGACCTCTGTTGGAAGGATGAAATGACCCTTGAAGATGACCTTCACATGACTTGAAAAAAAAAGACTTCCAAGACTTCCATTATTGTTATAACTTTTAACTTTTGCTCCACTGAGCATCTTGCCTTATTTTTCTTTACACACACACATGTGGAAAGCTTATACTTCCAGATATAGCCAATGCTGGGCTTAGTGCTTAAATAAATAGAACTTCACAACAAATTCAATATATAATCTTGGGCAAGATTTCTGTCCCACAGCTCAACTTTTCTTTCACTCTTCCTCCCTCCCTTTCCTCTTTTATTATTTGCTGACTGGATATCTATCTATCCAGTCTATCTAGCCATATCTATCTATGGCAGGGGTGGGGAACGATGGCCCTTTTATGACTGAGCCATGCTGGCTCAGTAATTCTGGGAGTTGAAGTCCACAAGCCATAAAGAAGCCATAGCCCCTCCCCCCGCCTCTGGTCTATAGAGATTCTCAATCATCCAAGTCATGGTTGCCCCAAAGCGGTTTTTTCCCCAAAAGATAATTGCACTGGCTTGGTTTTCTTTCTTTCTTTCTTTCTTTCTTTCTTTGAAAATGTTTTGCTTCTCATCCAGGAAGCTTTTTGCATGTGAAGCAAAATGTTTTCCAAGAAAAAAATCAAGAAACTCCAGTTGCCTTTTGGAAAAAGCAACTTTGGGATTACTGGCTGAACGCAATCAAGCTCCTGACAAAAGAAAATAGATCTACATCAAAGCTGCATGTATTTCTTGCAACATTGCAAAAAACATAGGATTTGGGAATGGGTGAAAAATATAGTGTCGGAGAGAAAAAAATACATATGCACACAAGTTTCGTACCGTTATAGCCCCTTGGCTGAGACACAACTGCTTGATTGGCAAGAAGGAAACACATTGTGCCTTTTAGTTTGCACACATAAAGACAACTTGATGTAAGGAAAAGTGATAAACTTACCCAGCAAGAATAGGAAAACCTAACTGATTAAAGTAATGATAGCTGGGAAAGATTAGCTGGAGGTGAAGATATAGATAGGGCCAACCTATGTAGTCATATTTCACAGCAAGACCAATTCAATCCTTAGATGTTATAATTAGCATAATTACTCCCATTACAGCACTGAAATTAAAAAAAGATTTTATTTTTAAGAGCTGGTGGAACCTGAGTTAATGGCTGAAGACCTCAAATTCACTGAAATGTTCTGATGTTATCAAACAAAGCTATCAGCTGGAACACAATTCAGTGTTACCTTGCAGAAAAGCTGCAGAGGACTGGAAATCTTTCAGACCTTCATACCAATGTATGAAGGTCAGCATGGATCAGGCAGAGAAGAGAGTTTGGGTTGGACTGAAGACGATGGCCCATTCTTTTTTCATGATTCATTTGGAGTCAAAGTGGTTATGACCTTTGCAGGAAACCAACATTCTTGAAGATTGTGTGTATTTGTACTGTTTTAGAGCTGAGCTGCATTGCTACATGTTACTATGCTGTAGACACATTGTGAGTGTAACCCAGTGGTGGGTTTCAAATTTTTTTACTACTGGTTCTATGGGCGTGGCTTGGTGGGTGTGGCATGGCTTGGTGGGTGTGGCTTGGTGGGTGTGGCAGAGGAAGGATACTGTAAAATCTCTATTCCCACCGCACTCCAGGGGAAGGATACTGCAAAATCCCCATTTCCTCCCAATCAGCTGGGACTTGGGAGGCAGCGAATAGATGGGGTGGGGCCAGTCAGAATTTTTACTACTGGTTCTCCGAACTACTCAAATTTTCCACTACCGGTTCTCCAGAACTGGTCAGAACCTGCTGAAGCCCACCGCTGGTGTAACAACCAAGATATTCTTTGCCTAAGAATACTGGGAGTTGTATTCTGAATACATTTGAAGACATCAGGTTGGGTACAACTAGCAGACCAGCAACTGGCAGTATTATAGACGTAGCCTTACTGTCTTGCCTACCTGCTTTCAAGCATTTGAATAGTGTAAAAAAGGAGTTCTTGAGCTCATGTTATGAAAACTACACAGAGATATAGTACATGGATTTTAAAAAGTATCCCCCTTTGCCTGCATGCATCTATGTTTGGATGGGGCCTTAATTCTAATTGGAATGTGTTTTTGTAATTCAGTCTTTTAAAATGTGAACTGTAAAATATTAATCAAACCTCATCAAGAACATAGCATTAACAGCTGTAGTGGTGCAGTGGTTAGAATGCAGTATTGCAGGCTAACTCTGCCAACTGCCAGCAGTTTGATTCTCACTGGCTCAAGGTTGACTCAGCCTTCCATCCTTCCAAGATCAGTAAAATGAGGATCCAGATTGTTGGGGGCAATATGCTGACTCTGTAAACCTATCAGAGAAGATTGTAAAGCACTGTAAAGCAGTATATAGTGCTATTACTATTTCTTGACAACATTTAGGGGATTTCCCCCCCTATCCCATTCAAGATTAGAGAATGTTTTCTAAGGATCAAATTAGACCTGTACATGTTTTTGAGTTTAACTGATGAGGTTCAAAGTAGAATGCATTTAGACCAGTATTTCTCAATCTTGGCAATTTTAGGGACTTCAACTCCAAGATTCCCCAGTCAGGAGGAATCAGGAGTTGAAGTCCACAGATCTTAAATTTGCCAAGGTTAACAAATACTCATTTAGGCACTTCCTCTGGAGTTTACCAAGATACCACATTCATTTCAGATGCTACAAATTTACAGTGAAGGATTAAAACTTGTTTTAGGGAGTGAGGATCTGGAGAAGATCACATAAATTCCCATATTTTTCAGTGTATAAGATGCATTTTCCCCCTAAAAAAGTGGGTGGAAATGTCTGGTATTTTATACAGCAAATGTTGCCGAAGCCCCACCCACCTGCCAGCCCCCACCCTTCGGCCTCTGCCTCCCACTGCCACAACCGTCGCCACCGCCACCTGGAACGGGCTGAAAATGGGGCATGCGGAAGTTGAAAATGGGACATGCAGAGGCCAAAAATGGGGCGGCAGAGGTGGTGATAGCTGGCAGCAGCGATGGGCGGCAATTGTGGCAATGGGCAGTGGCGATCCCCACAGCCTGGAACAACTGATAGATGGTATTCCGGGAAGTAGATCCAACCACCAATCAGCTGCTCATGCTAAATCAGGCTGTGCTGAAGCTGACCAGGCTGTTTCCTATTTGCTGCAAGGAGGCAAATTGCTGGGAAGCAGAGGCAGATTTTTTTTTTTCCTCCCCAAAAGCTAAGTGCGTCTTATAGTCTGGAGCGTCTTATAGTCCGAAAAATACGGTAAGTTTAATGGATTTCTGTACAATCTCTTGGCAATGATTCTAGAATCATGTAGAATGAGGATCAGGGAAATTGGAAGAATTTGTTCCCTATGAATCCAAACCATGGAGTTTGCAGAAAATGGGTAGTGATTTCACATCTGATGAAGTCATTCAAGGCTCAACAGAATTAGCTTATAATACCCAACTGTCCCTGCTATTTTTCACACTGTAGGAGAAGGATTCCCCTGGGGCTTAAACAAAATCACCTGGTTTTGCAGCCCCACTTTTTCCCCCCTCATATCTTTCTTTCTTCAGATTCTTCTGCCTCCGCTGAGGTTAGATGGACATTATTCCACTTTCTGAGATCGGCCAACGTGCAGAGCTCTTGGATAGAATATTATGAGGCCTACATTTTTGGTTCATTGTTCATTCCCAAGGAGATAAAGAACAAAGACACATCTGTCAGAAATCTGATTGAATCTTGAGTAAATGAACATTTTGCCCCGGGTGTGCCTACGTGCAAGAGTGTGAGAAAAAAAAAATAGACAAAGAGAGCCTCTAATCACAGTCCATCCATCTACAAATGGCAAAAAGTCTTCCCCAGGTATTCTGAGCATTTGAGGCTGTCCAAGGTAAATTTGGACCATTAATATCTGTCAGAGGAGAACTTAAAATCATTTTTGGTCTTGTGGTTTAAAAAAACCCTCCAAGAACGGCATCCTGTATTACCAAGATCAAAACCCAAAGCTTTGGCTCCTTAATTCTTTGAATCTCGCAAAGTAGCTTTCAGATCCTTGAGAAATCTGGCAGATTATTTGGAAACTGAATATTTAAATTTTTATGATGATAGCTGAGATACAAATTTGTGGTTAATGAGACCATGCTAGAAAGCAGACATCCCACCTAAGGCACAAAGCAGCTGAGTGACTTTGAGCCAGTCTCTTTTTCTCAGCTCCAAGAAGAAGGCAAGGGCAAACCATTTGCAAAAACATTGCCAAGAAAACCACAGGGATTCATCCAGGCAGTTACCAGGAGTCAAGACTAACTTGATGACATGATTTTATTATTGTTAAGACACATAAGCTCAGATAATTATGTAAACTAAAGTTTTCAATAGTTTAAAAAGTGAAGTATATAAGAGAGAATGTAAAAGTCCACTTTTTGTAAGACATCCTGATTGCTTACTTTCCCCTGGGCATCTCAAAGGAAAAATGTTCTATTGATAGGTTGCAAGAACTTCAGTCATGGGGTGGAGATTACACTTGGACAAGTTGAATCCAGTTGACCTATGGATTCCACAGAATATCTAAGGGCCCAGCACTTCTTGCTTTTCTTCTATGTCTAGCTTGTTTTTGTAGAGCTAGTGAAAATAGGGTAAATAAACTTTAGTGGGTAGCTGCCCAACCAGATATTTTCCAGAACATCTGAACTTTGCCATCTTTTAACCTCTTAGGAGTTTCTTCTCTATGTCCAATATCCATGAGAAGTAGGTAGTCTTTCTAAATGAGGTTTTGATTGCAGACATTCACTGAACTCTCCACAACATCCAGATATCAGCACCCATTGTTAGTTTGGTTTATGGTTAAGGCATCAGGCTAGAAACCAGGAAACCATAAGTTTTTGTTCCATTTTCATTTTAGGCATGAAAGTTGGCTGGGTGACCTTGGGTCAGTCACTCTCTCTCAACCCAATCTACCTCATAGGGCTATTGTTGTGGGAAAATTGGAGGAAGAAAGTTTAGGTATTTTCATCACCTTGAATTATTGATTAAAAATAATAAATAGCAATAGCACTTAGACTTATATACCATTTTACAGTGCTTCACAGCCTTCTCTAAGCAGTTTACAAAGTCTGCATATTGCCCCTCAAAATCGGGGTCCTCAATTTACCGACCTTGGAGTCAACCTGAGCCAGTGAGAATCGAACTGCTGGCAGTCAGCAGAATTAGCCTGCAATATTGCATTCTAACCACTGTACCACCACAGCTCCATAAAGGTGGTATAAAAATAAAGAAATTTTTAAAAAATATCTTGTTTTTTTACTATCTTGGACTTGCATTTCTTCTTTTCTTTCTTGCTACCACAGAAAGAATACAGAATCTGGATTAGTAGTGTCTTTTGGCTGGTAGCAACTAAGCTCGTTCCATCTGGAAATAAAAATATTTCTGCCAAATAGTGCAGTATATAGAAATGCATGCTGAATAATGTATACATCATAGCCTAAAATGTTGTGCCATAGATCTCATTCATTTTAATTATGTTTCAATTACACCGTTGCATCTATTTTCAATAAGATCTAATAATATTGAATCATATGACATTGATTTCAAGTACTTATTTCTGGCTGGATCTTAATGTTTATTTAGTCAGTGTTCTATCTATGAAATCACCTTGAAAGCATATTGCAATCCTTTTGATTTCATGGGATTTTAAGATACTTACGTTTAGCTGGATTTTGCTCTTAAATACGTTATTATCTATATCAATTATTCTTTGGGGAGACCTCTATGGCACATGTTATTGTCCATATGTTGTCCCTGGTTATCTTCGGATCTTTCTGAAGATCTGTTTTATTCAGGATAACAATCACTATGCTCAAAATCTGGGATATTAAATTAATTGTGCCATACCCTAATACAGAATAAACTAATTTCTGAGATTTGTCCTCCCTTTCCTTCCCTCTTCCCATTTTTGGTGCAGCTGGAGTGCTTTTCTGATTAACATCTTTGTACACTTGCTACTTTTTTTACAGCCTGTATTTATTTTTATTTCCGAAACTCCCCACCCCCCACATGTCCAAAAGAAATGATTTTAATAAATAACTGGTAGACAAGCAATCTGATGCATAGTACATGCACATCTTTCTGACTGTATATGTGTATGTTTTTGTATTTGGGACATAAAATCTAGAAGCCAGAGAGTTATCCTAAAATACAGGATTTTATGGATTTCTCCCACTCTATAATTCAAGCTAATTGAAATGCATTATATCTGCTTGGTGTCTCTGCATTGTGAATCTATGTGAAAGAAGAGGGAGAACCATCTGTCTATCTCCTAATGAAAAGCTCCTGGTCTGATTAATAACCCGGGGCCAAAAAGCTGGAGTAAAACCTTATTGCTGGTACCAGAGACTAGCTGTCCTTGATCAGTTGCGCAAAGGACACTCTTGTGATCTGCGCTGGATCTAAAATTTAGAGCTACAGTGTATAGGAAGGGTGAGGATTGGGTTGAATGCAGCATGCAGAGATCTGCAGTGAAATTCACCATCCACATCTCAAGGTGTGAAGGGCATATCTTCCCTCAAATTCCCCCAGATATAGCTAATTGTTAAACTAATGAGGGCCGGTAAGATATGAAAACTACTAGATACGATTGTTCCATGGTTAGACAGAATCTAGTTCAATTTATTCCCAGGACTGGAGCAATTACAGGCAGTTCTCAGCTTAAAACCATTCATTTAATGACTATTCAAACTTATAGTGGCACTGAAAAAATGTGATTTATGTCTGGTCCCTGCACTTATCATCCCCACAGTCACGTGATCAAACTTCAGGTGTTTGGGAGCCGGCATGTATTTCTATCTATTTTTTTTTCCTTTTTTGAATATGAGAGCTGATATATTCAAAAAAGGGGAAAAAATAGATCCAGGAAACTACAAACCCATCAGCCTGAACTCAATACCAGGGAAGTTTCTGGAAAAGATAATCAAGCAACGAATCAGCAAACACCTAGAAGCAAACAAGGCAATAACCGAAAGCCAACATGGATTTGTCAAAAACAGACCATGCCAGACTAATCTTATTGCATTCTTTGACAAAGTGACAAAATTAGTGGACTAGAGGAATGCTGTTGATGTAATTTACTTGGACTTCAATAAGGCATTTGACAAAGTAGACCATAACCTACTATTTGATAAAATTAAAAAATGCGGGTTAGATAGCATTGCCACCAGATGGATTAGTAACTGACTGACCAACCTCACTCAAATTGTAGTCCTCAATGGAACTTCTTCTACATGGAGGGAGGTAAGTAGTGGGGTACCCCAGGGCTCTGTTTTAGTCCCAGTACTCTCCAACACATTCATCAATGACTTGGACGAGGGAATAGATGGGGAACTCATCAAATTTGCAGACAACACCAAGCTACCAGGAATACTGGAAGATAGGCTTAAGATACAGAAGGATCTTGACAGACTTGAACATTGGGCACTATCTAACAAAATGAAATTCAATGGTGAGTAAGTAAGGTTCTACATTTAGGCAAGAAAAACAAAATACACAGGTACAGTATATGTGGTACCTTGCTGAATAGCAGTAACTGTGAGAGGGATCTTGAAATCCTAGTGGACAATCACTTAAATATGACCCAGCAGTGTGCAGCAGCTGCCAAAAAAAGCCAACACAGTTCTAGGCTGCATAAACAGAGGGATAGAATCAAGATCACGTGAACTGTTAATACCACTTTATAATGCCTTGGTATGGCCACACTTGGAATACTGCATCCAATTTTGGTCGCCACGATATAAAAAAAATGTTGACTCTAGAAAGAGTGCAGAAAAGAGCAACAAAGTTGATTAGGGGACTCGAGGCTAAAACATATGAAGAACGGTTGCAGGAACTGGATATGTCTAGTTTTATGAAAAGAAGGATTACGGATGACATGATAGCAGTGTTCCAATATCTCAGGAGTTGCCACAAAGAAGAGGGAGTCAAGCTATTCTCCAAAGCACCTGAGGGTAGAACAAGAAGCAATGGGTAGAAACTAATCAAGGAGAAAAGCAACTTAGAACTAAGGAGAAATTTCCTGACAGTTAGAACAATTAATCAGTGGAACAACTTGCCTCCAGAAGTTGTAAATGCTCCAACACTGGAAGTTTTTAAGAAGAGATTAGATAATCATTTGTCTGAAGTGGTGTAGGGTTTACTGCCTAAGAAGAGGGTTGGACTAGAAGACCTCCAAGGTCCCTTCTAACTCTTGTTATTCTATTTCTGATGGTTGTAGCATCCTGGGATTCTGGGATTTTCATTTGCAATCTTCCTAGGGAGTTTCCTTATAGATTATGTACCCACAAGCTTAGATACGACTCTATAAATATATAAATACCTACTCACTGATTAATCAGGGGCACCATTTGGAGTCAGTAAAAATATTTACCATTGTAATTGATCTTTTAGATAGACACTGCAGTCTTGCTGATTTTGCAAGAAAGGCTTTTATAAACCAATCGCCAAGTGTTCGAATTTTGATCATGTGAGCACAGGGATGCCACAACAGTTGTAAGTGTGAAAGATGGCCATAAGTCACTTTTTTCAGTGCCATTGTAACTTTGAATCTTCACTAAATAAATGGTTGTAAGTTGAGGACTACTTGCACTCTAAGAATGTCTAGAGAGAATCTAATTTGACCCTCTTCCTCTCAACTAAATCATCTAAATTTCACTTTCTCCTGGTCCTCTCCTTCCTGGGAATCCAGACTACATCCCATCACAAACACATACCCATAGACACACACATCTTGTGTGAATACAGTAAGTGGATGTGTGACAGATTAAACGCTTAATTGATGGGGTGTCTTTTGAATATTTCTTTCTTTCTCAAATAGCATCATAACATTGAAGGTGCTACGCTCAGCTCTTCCTCTCCTAAGTGCAGCATGAACATAAATTTGACATATGCTATAGTAGTCCTTCCTATGTCATGCCCTCCTGATGCCCCACAGCTGGAGCTGGTGATTGACTTTAAACTGGCCCACAGATTGACTTTAGCTGTCCCAGTTTGAAAATAGAATTTGTCCTCTTCTCTTCAGTTTTTTGTATTTTTTTTTTTTTGTCAGTCTAGAACACTTCATGGATGAGATGGTCAAGGGTTGGAATTTGCCCAGCAGCTCCTTCTGGCCATTTTAGGCTGCCACAAGCATGACCCTTCCCCTCTGACTATCAATCACACCCCTGCCCATCCATTTTGTCTTCGGACACAGAACACCTGACTTCTGTGGGATGTCTGTTTCCATAATAATGTGTTGTGATGTTGCATGGATTTAACCAAAAGAGTGGAATTTGCATCAGCACAGCATAGTGCTGTTTTGTGATAAAACTGCTGGGCCCTGTTGTTGTTTCTGGACACTTAAACCTCTAATAAGTGGACAAGCCATCTCATCTAAGCATCTTTATTAAGCCTCATCATGCCACACATTATGAGGGCTAATCGATGGTTGATTTCCCTGTTGGGAGTAGTAAGAGGGAAAGAAAGCCAAGGGAAACTGTCAATCATTTTCATTAACTTATCTTTCCTTAAAACACCACAGTAACACAATTTCTTGGCAAAATAGAGCTTGGCAATGAGAACAGCACTATGATGCTAGTGTACTTTTTAGCTGGCTCCCAGAGTGGATGAAAGCATTTCAACCTGACCATCTGGCTGTGACCTTTCTCTCTCCCTCCTCTCTGCATTTGGAAACACACATTGTTTTACGATTTTGTTTTAAGTAGAGAGTTGAGCGCCTATAGCAAATCCCCTGCCAAATTAATACAGAGTAAGCTCACTTCCCTATGCAGGTAAACCCCGAGTTGATCTTTAAATCCGTGTATTAATCTGTAATTAATCCACAGGAGTGGAAAGCAAATCACTGTTGGAAGTTTTAAATTGCCTCTGAATATATTATTTAAGCTTAGGAAAACTATTCTTTTCTTTTCAAGGTCAGAATCTGATATTCTGAATATTCATTTCTCCAAAACTGGAGATGATTCAGAATCTGCAATAGCTTCTCTTTTGTAGGATATATTAAGATATAATAGTATATCCTACATATACTAATGGTTCAGTTCTGGGTATTGAATTATCATTCTTTCAGGAATATACAACCATGATCCCCAGGGAAATAGATCACCATTCAAACATTATTTTCAAAACCTCGAGGACTACAGAAAAATGCTTACAGTACTTGTAGTGGTCAATATCAGATTTAAAAGAAAACACCTTATTTGGCAGTAGCCTCTTCCAGTCCTTAGCTAGTCCCAGAAATTACATCGAGTCAAGCCAGGCCAGTACTTGGGTGGGATTTCTCAAAAAAATATTAAGTTTGTAGAATAGGCTAGAAAGCAGTGGTGAAATCCAATTTTTTTTACTACCAGTTCTGTGGGCATGGCTTGGTGGGTATGGTGTGGCTTGGTGGGCGTGGCAGGGGAAGGATACTGCAAAATCTCCATTCCCACCCCACTCTGAGGCCAGCCAGAGGTGGTATTTGCTGGTTCTCCGAGCTACTCAAAATTTCTGCTACCGGTTTTCCAGAACCTGTCAGAACCTGCTGGATTTCACCCCTGCTAGAAAGTGAAGCAAACATCCGAGACCTATCAAAAAACCTGTAAGGTTGCAGCCCTGCAGTCATCAGAGCCTCACTCAAAGGAGTTCACTTATCATATTTAGATCCTCCATCACCTATTTTGTAGCTTTAAGCTAACAATTGTCTGAAAAGTGTTATATTTACAGGGAAACTCCTGTGGTAAGAATATTTGTAATATTCTTTCTAAAAGTAAATGCAAAAAAACAAAAACAAAAAAACCCCCCAACCCTCAGGTTTTTGCAAAATCTCATCTCAGAAAATGCAATGTGCAGATTGGATCTCAAACCTTGGAAAACAGGGACGGAGTCCGGGAAATGTTCAACAGTAATTGGGAGCAGGTTAGTATGTTCAGGTAGCCAAGGAATAATGGCTGATGCACAGCTGTCTAGTAGGGAGGCAGCAAAACTTCGGTGCATGATTTCCGGATTAACAGGTGAGGCTTGAATCCCAAGATCTCTTTTCAGAAACAAATTGCTGCTTTTGAGAGATGGCCTTTGGGCAGATCAAAAGAAAAAAGAAAAAGAAGCCACAAGACAATAGGGTTTTCAGAAACTGAAGTGGTTGAGAAAAGGCAGAGCCCAGAGATCTTTTGCTTTCCAGCAAGCATTTTCATGCTATTTATACAATCTGCATTCGGTATGAATTACAAAATGACTTTTTCTTCATTTCTAAAATTATTCTGTGCCATGACCCTGTTTTTGCTTTTCTTTTTCCCCTCTGGCATCCTCCCTTGCCCTTTTAGCTATTTTAATTTGCCCTAACATGCACCTGATTAAGAATCTTAGACATGTATTTACTCTTTTGTAACCTCTTATTTGAAGCCGAGTGTTATTATCCTGTCAACAATTTTGCTTTTTTGCTTGTTTTAATAGACAAGACTGAATAGCAGCTGATTTTGGAAACCTCCTTGATCCCACTGTGTCAACACTGGCATTATCATCCATTAGGGATGATAGTATAATTTGCATGATTTATGTATTCATTAGAATATGATGCCAGCAAGCAGAGAGGCTTTCCCTTTGTTCTTGACTCCATTCCATATTATGTGACGAATATGATATCTCTTGTGGTTCCTCAATCTTCAACAATGACCAGAAGGAAGACCATAAACAGCTGTTTTAGAGAACTCACAGATCATTCACAGAATTCTGAATAAACAGCAGTGCCCACTTTCTCAAATCAAAGTGCAGCTATGTTAATTCTTCAGTGATTACCATTAATGGGGTAAGGGGCCTTCATTCATGAAGGCAGACATAGGTGTCCCAGGATAATGTTGCAGGATCCAATCTCGGTTGGTCATTGGGACCAGGCATTTAGTCTTCTGAGCTTTCGGATTTGTGCTGGAGCCCATCCTTAGGGAATTTCTCTGAATGTGGTACCGGAATGAGCGTATTCCACCAGGTCAGGTAAGGTACACATTCTGGTAGATGGAAAGGTCTTCCTTCAAAATGTCATTGACCATCCCCATCTGTTCATTCTGCTGAAGTTTACTTATTTATTTATTAAATGTCTACACCGCCCGTCTTCCCTAAATGACTCTGGGCAGTTCGCAATCAAACATTTAATAAAACATAATTAAAAGCAAAGCTACACCACCATAAATTATGCAATTGAGTTTCCTACATTTGGACAACACACAGGGATCAGCACGCCCAGAGTGCAGTGGATGAGCCTCATCTTGTGAACATTTTCACAAGATGTTCACAAGATGTGAAAAACTCTTTAATGATTGTTGCCGTAATTCGAGGATCAGACTCAATAATAGTTCAGACTTCTTTATATTCAAATAGAAGATATTTTATTTACAGAAGGCATTCTTCATTCACACAGAGTGATTTACAGAAAGAAGCAAGTAGGAGGAGAGTACATCCCCTTTTATATCTTTAAGGCGGAGTTAGAAGGTAGGAGTGGTAACATAGGAATACATTAGGGGAGAAAGAATAAATTAACCCTTAGCACTCTATGAGCATATGTCTCTTTCATTTGAGAATAAGGCATTTATCCGTGACAATGATCAAGGTATCTCTCCTGCTAAGTAAGTATAAATATGCTGTAAGCTCTGATCTTCTCTACGTAGACTTGCTCTTAAGATTCTGCTTCTACAAATTACATTTTAAAAATGGGGTGTGACGCAGAAGTGGGTTTCAGCAGGTTCTGACCAGTTCTGGAGAACCGGTAGCAGAAATTTTGAATAGTTCAGAGAACCGGTAGTAAAAATTCTGACTGGCCCCACCCCCATCTATTCTCTGCCTCCCAAGTCCCAGCTGATTGGGAGGAAATGGGGATTTTGCAGTAGCCTTCCCCTGGATTGGGGAGGGAATGAAGATTTTACAGTATCCTTCCCCTGCCACACCCACCAATCCACGCCCACCAATCCATGCCACGCCCACCAAGCCACCCACAGAACCAGTAGTAAAACATTTTGAAACCCACCACTGGGGATGTAGTCATTATTACTTTAATTAACTGGTTAGGAATGTGGGACATGGACCACCCACAGTTCACCCATATTACAGGTAGTCCTGAACTTACGACCACAATTGAGTGCAACATTTTTGTGACTGAGTGAGACGTGTTAAGTGAATTTTACCCCATTTTACAACCATTCTTGCCACAGTTGTTAAGTGAATCATTGCACTTGTTAAATTAGTAACACGGTTGTTAAGTGAACCTGGTTTTTTCATTGATTTGGACAGAGGTAGGCTGCTGCTGGTTCAGACCGGTTCTCCCATACCAATAGTTATGACCACCAGCTGGGCCCACCCTCTCACCCTGCTGCTATCCCGTCCTATATATCTCACTCTCTGGCTCACTCGCCCCACCCATGCAGCCCAGCTGATTTCCGTGCCTTGCCTGCTCTACTCACCACAGCTGCCCGAGAAGAAGCTGTGCGCATGAAATCGCCACGTGTTTGTAACCATGTGCAAGTATGGAAGGCGCACACACATTTTTGGTTCTGCACTAGGTGAATCAGTTATTAAACTTTGTGAAGCCCACCTCTCGATTTAGCTCATCAGAAAGTTGCAAAAGGGGATCATGTGATCTTGGTACACTGCAACCATCATAAATAAATCTCTTTCTGGGTGCAATTTAAGGTGTGGTTATCGTATTTGGAGCTCTATAAAGCTCCCTGAGTGTATTTCACAAGGTCAGATAAAATGGGCATGCTCTTAGTCCCTTCCCTTTTACTGTTGCTTTCTAGTGGGATCTAGGAAGTATAGGTAGTACTTGATTTACAACCACAATTGAGCCCAAAATTTCTGTTGCCAAGTGAGACATTTGTTAAGTGGTTTTTGCTCCAACTTATGAGCTTTCTGAGTTGTTAAATGAATCACTGCAGGTGTTAAGTTAGTAATACAGTTGTAAAATGAATCTGGCTTCTCTATTAACTTTGCTTGTCAGAAGTTTGCAAAAGGTGATCCCATGGCCCCAGGATACTACAACTGTCATAATGATGAACCAATTGCCAAGCACCTGAATTTTGATCACATGACCATGGGGATGCTGCAACCATAAGTGTGAAAAATAGTCATGTCACTATTTTCAGTGCTGTTGTAACTTTGAACAGTCACTAAATGAATTATTGTAATCAGTGGACTATCTGTATGCTTTTTTCCATGGATCCCTCTGAGATCTGACAAGTTTGCACTCTTTAGTCTATAAAGAGCTTGGTCATACTTCAAACATTGGGCTTAGGTGAGCCCAGGGATGGTGTTGTTGAATATTGGGAGAAGGAGAGTTGAGGCACCACATTTTTCACTTTATTGTTTTTATCACTGCTGTGAAGTGCCCGGAGTTGTGTTTCTAAAGATGGGTGATCAAATAAGTCTTTTAGATAACAAATGAATAACAAGACCTTTACAGAAGATGAAATAAAGAAAGGAAGGCAGAAGTTAAGACCAAATAAATCTCCAGAGGCAGAATTTCAAAGGAACGCTGACAAAAACATTAAGTCGGGTAATGAATGAGATACTGTACAATGAAATCAAGTATTTCTTTCTTCATGACAAGAAGCATTCATTTTTTTGATTTATAAAGAGGGGAGAGGCCCAACACATCAAGAGTCTCCTAGGCATTTTGAAGGTAGGCGAGGAGCTTTTTAGGGCTATTCCTGCAAAGAGGTTAACTAATCTCCTCACCCTGATCTGACTGGATTTGTCTAACACAGGAGAGATAATATCAAACATATTTTGAATGCTGCTGACAACATTAATCAGAAAAATAAATAAGAAAGTGGTTATAATTTTTCTTGATCCGAAGAAAGCTTTTGATAACTTGATATGTTATATTCATATTCATGACCTTGAAGCAGATGAACTGTAGCTCAAATTTTCTCCCAGGGAAAAAGAGTATTTATAATGAACACACACACACACACACACACACACAGAAGAAAATGGGGTTTTGCTCAAAAAAGTGCCATTATGGAAGGGACAAGATAAGATTATTCTTTCCTTCTCTGTTTTGATTAGAAATAGGACCACTGACAAGAAAGATGTGGCAAGAGAGTGAAATCTCAGCAAATCAAGATAATTAATATGCTGATGACATTGAACCCAGGGGCATTCGAATGAAGGATTTCTTAGAACTGACAATGGAACTTACAGAACAGTATACGGTAGGTAGTAGTATCAGGATACCAGTGGAATAAGCCTCAATTGGTCTTGTTGATATGGAATCTAATCGATGGGAGACAAACAGAATTTGAAACAACAACAAGGTTTAATATTTGTGTTATATCAATCATGTGCTTCGAGAAATTGAAACATTGAAGACTTAGCAATTATGGTGAATATCTGTAGGATGAGGGTGAAGTTTGTTCTTCGAGGTTGTGGGTTGCTTTCTGAATGGTTCATTACCAAGCTAGATAAAGGGCTTCTGGCTACGAATCACATGAAGCCCTTATAAACAGAAGAACACTGACTTCCCCTAAACTCCGCTGAGGATGTTGCCTAGCCTGGTAACGAAACATTCAGAAATCAACCCACAGGCTCGGAGAACGAACCTTCACCCACACCATTTTTTCCTCAAATTTTATAATATTTTATTAGATTACAGAACCCACATTGAAGACTTATTCCAAAATTATTATTCACAGGCATGGCAAAATATAAAGCCTGATATTTTAAAATAGAAAAAGCTATCTTGGCTGGGAAGAATATTGGCAGAATCAATTCTTCAAATAATTCCAAAGGAATCATTTTTTTAAAATAATTGCAAACAATCGTAAAAAGAAATGAAGAAAAAAATGATGAATGGATGGCAAAGGCAAATAATTTAGTCTAACAAATGATTGAGGGTAAAACTAAAATTGGTTTATCTGTACCAAATTATAGGATGCTGTATACTGTTAAACTGTTGGTTTTTTTTTAAAAAAAAAAATCTGGATCACCAGTTAGATAATATCACAGCATGGTTAATTTATTTCTATGGAAGGAGCAAGATTCTCACAAGACTTACATAATTATCTCTATTGTGATTCTTATAGAAGTGTTTAGAGGCATAAGAAACCATTCAAAAACTTAATAAAAAAAAAAGAAACCATTCAAAAACAAATCACGTATATAAACAATGGACCAAATATAAAAAGGAATTATGTTGGATGCTTATCCTACGGTTGGGTAGGTAATATATAGAAAACTATGTTCTGTAACTTTAACTGCTACAAGATGACTAATTAGCTGTGCTAAGCAGACATAAAAGAAGGCAGGAAGTTCATTCACTTCTGCTCCTGCTATTGAAGATTGAACTGCTGAAAGGAACTGTGTCTGTGTTACTGAAGAGAACTGAAATTGTAAGCAAACTATGTTTTTGTGTTGAACCATGATTATTTGAAGAAGTGTTATCTTTGTTTTGAGAAGCCAAGTTTGTTTTTTATATTACAAGTAAAGACTGTTTATTTTTCTTTAAACATTCAGAGTCTGTGAGTATCTGTGTGTTTTGCTAAGCAATGTATCTATTCGCAACTTATCGCTGGTTACCTGGGTGGATGGCACCAACTACAAATCCTGGTCCACCAAGTGCAGTCTCCTGTTGCACGAAGAAGGGCTATGGGATGTACTGCAGAATCCACCAGATGTGACCTCCTGGGATGCTAATGATGCCGAGGATGCCAGGAAGATAGCCGAGTTCCAGAGGAGGAATAAGAGTGCATTGTGTATTATTGGTTTGTCTCTAGACGATGCCCAGCTTGTTCACATCGAGGATGAACAGTTTGCTGCAACATGCTGAGGCAATTTGGAACGTCTTTATGTTCATGACACTGTGGGGGCAGAAATTAACATTACACGAAGGTTGTTTCGCACATGACTCCCTAAGGGTGGTGACATGTTAACACACCTGAATTGCATAAAAAGCATTTTTCGAGAGCTACGTCAGAAGGAGGTGGTTTTTTCCGAGCAGCAACAGGTTTATATACTGTTATCATCACTAGATGAGAGCAACGACGACGTAGTAACATCATTTGAAGTTCTCACACAACAGGAACTAACTTTGGCCAATGTAACCTCGCGACTACTAGAAGAGGCCAGAAGGAGAGAAGAAAGAAAACAACTAAGGGAAGAACCTGAGTCGATTAATGTAAATGTAAAGGCAAATAACCATGTATATGCTGTAAAACATTGTTTTAATTGTGGCAAGAAGGGTCATATAGCCAGGTTTTACAGAAGGCTGAAACAAAAAAAACATGGTTAAAGATAAAAAACAATGTAATGTAGCTATGTCTGATAAGAAACCGGTTAACCATGATTCGTGGGTTATTGATAGTGGGGCGTCGCTATGCATTGTCAGAACACAAAACTATTTTGTGAAAATGTTGCCTAGTAATAAGGTTTCTTTAGCAAATGGGTGGAAGCTAAAGGCATGTGGTGAGGGAACGGCAATATGTAAAAGAAAAAATGCATATGTTATATGTTCCAAATCTAAATTTTAATTTGATTTTGGTTAGAGTATTGGTTAAGCTAGGATATACAGTAACGTTTCAAACCAATGATTGTTTAATTGAAAAAGGTGAAACCAAGATTATTGGAAAACTGAAAGATGGTTTATATGTATTATCTAGTAACCATGTTACAAATGTTGTATATTCAAATGTCAAACCACATGAGGAATGTGTTCACTTGCTTCACAGATGTATGGGGCATATCAGTTTTAAGATGTTACAGAAAACTGTAAAATTAGTTGATGGGTTGAAGCTGAAACCATGTAACCAGTATTTAAATTGCAATATTTGTAATCAGCAGAAAAGTAGAACAATCCTTGCTAATAGGTGTGACAGGTTTAAAATGAAGAGACCACTGGAAGTGGTATTTGCTGATTTAATAGGGCCAATGAAGGCTAGTTTAGGGGGTGCTTGCTATGTTCTCAGTATAATTGACCATTATTCCAGGTATGGTTTTTGCTACCTATTGAATACTAAGGTAGATACTTTTTGGTATTTTGTTCAATGGATTAAGTTTGTGGAGAGAAAAACAAATAAAAAAATAGTTACCATTGTAACTGACAATGGTACTGAGTTTGTAAACACAAGGTTTAAATCAGTGTTAGATAATGCTGGTATAAAGCACAAATGTTCAGCTCCATATAGACCACAACGTAACTCATATGTTGAAAGGAGAGGACAAACTCTACAAGCAATGATGAGATCAATGTTAGCTGATGCAGGTTTACTGGCTAATTTATGGGGAGAAGCAATTATGTGTGCAAATACACTCTTAAACAACACCATAAATACAACCACTAACAAAATTCCATATACTGTATGGCATGGAAGGAAGCCAGATTTGAGCTACATACACACATTTGGATCACCTGCATGGGTACATATTCCATCGCAGTTAAGGCGTAAGGGCCAGAGTAGGGCATAACAATTAATATTTGTTGGCTATAATTCAAACCACAGGTCCTACAGATTTTGGGTAAAAGGAACAAGCAACGGTAGTGCAAATGCCAGGTTTATGGAGCATGTAGGATGGAATAAATTAGGTACTGAAAATGAGGTTATCATTGAAACTCAGACTGAAACTACCAATGAAATGCCAGAGATCCAGAGTGAAGAGGTAGAGAAAGACATAGTACAGGCAGAGGTAAAGGTGGAGAGGCAATCTGTAAGTCCTGAACTCCCAAGAAAGTCGAGCAGAGTAACAAGATCACCTGATAGGAATCAGGCAACTACAGTCTATCAAGTAAATAAAGTCCCTACTACATTTAATGAGTTGACCACGTTTCCACCTGAAGACCAGAAAATGTGGAGAGGTGCAATGACTAAAGAATTACAATCTTTGCAGAATTTGAAAGTATATGAGTCTGTAACAATTCCAAAAGGGAAAACTATACTCAGTAGTAAGTGGGTATATAAATTAAAAACTGGGATAGATGGGATACCAATATATAAAGCTAAGCTAGTAGCTCAAGGATTTAATCAGTCTCCTAATGATTACGATGAAGTATTCGCTCCAAGCTTAAAAGCCATTACATTAAGAGCAGCATTGGTATGGGCATCTAGAAATAAATATATAGTTAACCATTTAGATGTAGAGACCGCATATCTGCATGCACCATTACAGCATGAAATTTATTTAAAGAAACCCTCAGGATTTTAGGAAAATGGGAAGGCTGACTGTTGGTTATTAAAGAAAAGTCTGTATGGGTTAAAACAGTCAGGTTATGAATGGAGCCAGTGCATTGTAAAAACATTGAAGAATATCGGATTTAAAGCAGGATTAGCAGATCCATGTTTATTTAAAATGGGAAAGGATGGTATAGTATCATTATTACTTCTTTTTACGGACGATATAGCTCTGATTACAAAGAATGAACAAGAGACCAACAGGATTGTTGATGAATTAAAAGCTCATGTCAGGATTAAAAATCTAGGGGAGATACAACAATACCTAGGTGTAAGGATTGAAAAAACTAGGGGAGGATTTAAATTATCCCAAACTGATAAAATTAATAATCTATTAAAACAGTTCAGAATGGAATTGTGTAAACCATCAAAGACACCTATGGTTCAAGATTATTGCAACACTGATGTGAAAAGTCCGTTGTTTGATAAAGGGATATACCAATCGTTGATTGGCAGTTTATCATACATTAGCAATTGGTCTAGACCCGATACTTCTTATAGCGTGAACCAATTAGCTAGATTCAACACGGAACCTACAGAAAGACACTGGCAAGGAGCAAAACATATTCTTAGTTATCTAAAATATACCATGCATCATGCATTATATCTACAACCATCAGAGGAATTGCATGTAACTACTTATGCAGATGCTAGTTTCACAACAGATGTGAATACAAGAAAATTAACCTCAGGAATCGCTGTATTTCTGGGGAAATCTTTGATATGGTGGCGTTCAATAAGACAGAAGCATTTAAGTATGTCTACAATGGAAGCAGAGTTTTCTTGTTTATCTTTGTTATGTACAGATTTGATTAGTATTAAGCAGCTGATGCTAGATTTAGGAATAGATATACAAGATCCTATAATAGTATACGAAGATAATCAGGCAGCGATAAAAATGGCGACAAATATAGCTGTAAAGACTAGAACAAAATATACAGATCTTCGGTATCTCAATGTAAGAGAATGTATAATGAACAAGATGGTAGAACTTGTATATTGTGCATCAGAAGACAATGTGGCTGATCATTTCACAAAAGCACAGGGAAGTAGGAAACATATAGATACATGTGAACAGTATGGTTTAAGATTGTAAATATATTAGTCTACCCAAAGAAGAGAATGTTGGATGCTTATCCTATGGTTGGGTAGGTAATATATAGAAAACTATGTTCTGTAACTTTAACTGCTACAAGATGACTAATTGGCTGTGCTAAGCAGACATAAAAGAAGGCAGGAAATTCATTCACTTCTGCTCCTGCTATTGAAGATTGAACTGCTGAAAGGAACTGTGTCTGTGTTACTGAAGAGAACTGGAATTGTAAGCAAACTATGTTTTTGTGTTGAACCGTGATTATTTGAAGAAGTGTTATCTTTGTTTTGAGAAGCCAAGTTTGTTTTTTATACTACAAGTAAAGACTGTTTATTTTTCTTTAAACGTTCAGAGTCTGTGAGTATCTGTGTGTTTTGCTAAGCAACATATCTATTCGCTGTCTGGTCTGTTGCACCACTTTGCAGAGGGCAGTTTTACCCTCAACAAATTAGCATCTTGCCTCTTGCTTCAATATAAATATTTCATTACATGAAAGTGAACATACTACAAAGTTTAATCAGTGGAGAAACAATAGTTTGTGTAAATTCATCCTGTAATAAAACAAATATGAAATATTTTAGATTCTTTTCTTGAAATGGTTAGAAACAGCTAATTGGTTTCATTATCTTGAAATAAATGGTATACTTAGAGGTTTGGCTAAATCTGAAATGTGTATAACACAAAATGTAGAACATCTGTTAGGGCTTCTATATACATTGTTGATTAAATTTGATTCAGAAACCGAATAACTGAAAGACTGCACGTTTGAATGGATGCAGAAAAAAAAATCAACAGTACAACTGATATACAATAGGAGTATCACTGGAGACAAAAAACACTCAATATAAATATTACATTAAAAAAACCTGATATAATATTTTTTGTTGGAATATAATTGCAGTGTTGATTGCCAAAATGTGTATGAAATATTCTAGAAATTTTCAGAACTGTTGTAAAGGTAATCCTTGACTTACAACCACAATTGAGCTCAAAATGTATGTTGCTAAATGAGACATTTGTGAAGTGGGTTTTGCCCCATTTTACGACTTTTTTTGCCACAGTGAATCAATGCAATTGTTAAGTTAGTAACTGAATCTGGTGAATCTGAATTAAGTGAATCTGGTTTGCCCATTGAGTTTGCTTGTCACAAAGGTGATCACATGACCTCAGGACATTACAACCACCATCAATATGAATCAGTTGCCAAATATCCAAATTCACCAGTCCATGGGGCTGCTGCAACCATCATAAGTGTGAAAAACAGTCATAAGTCACTTTTTTCAGTGCTGTTGTAACTTTAAATGGACACAGAACGAACCGTTATAAGTCAAGGACTACCTGTAAATGACTTGGATCATTCTTATATCCAGTAGTGGGATTCAAGTAATTTAACAACCGGTTCTCTGCCCTAACAATTTTTTCCAACGACCAGTTTGCCAAACTGCTCAGAAAGTTAACAACCGATTCTCCCGAAGTGGTGCGAACTGGCTGAATCCCACCACTGCTTATATCTGGTGGCAATGTCACAAAGCTCAACAATTGTGGAATATGATTTATCAGAGCAACAAACAAAATTTAAATGTTGACTTCTCATTCTTTTTTAAAAAAATTTTTTATTGAAAATTATTAAAAATTACAGAAAAAAATATAGCAATATGGATAGCATTGCAGAGAGTAATATAATACCTATAGAGTTTTAAAGCATCAATTTTCACCTAGAGATAATACAAACCTTCATTAAACCAAATCATCAAAAAAAGAAAAGATTATCCAGAAGAAAGAATTCTCAACTGCCATGTAATGCTCCTATAAATATTTACCCACATTCACACTAAGATTAATATTTTACATTCTTCTTAAGATTTCTTTTTTTGCAGCCAAGCATACTACCTCTCCCAACTCCTATATAACTCTGATTCTTGTCTATCTCGCAAAAGTCTGGTAAGCTTGTCTGCTCCTTTTGGATTTTGGACTTCTCATTCTTGATAAGTACCTATTTTTCAGTTAACTATAATGTTACCAGGCCTTGCATGCCTACTAAATATACTTACCGGGAGTTGATTTTTTACATAATAACTATAGGATATTCTACACCTCCTGCTGATCACTTTCCTCATTAGAAGATGGCACATTAACTTTAGGGAGTATGAATCCATGTCAAAAGTAACTTGTTATCTAAAAATAGGTTGGATGCTAACTTTAACATAATTTGGAAACCATATATGGACTATAATTTCACAGATTTCTGTTACATACAGAATTTTAATTTCTTTTGACATAAGTTTTTAAAATACTACATTCTGTTGATTGGCCATAGAGGTACAGCTTCAGATTAGTTAGAATTTCTTGCTCAAGTATATCAAATTCTTATTCATTTGTCTGATGATTCTGAGGACCATGACTGTTTTTGTCAATTTCTGATTTTCATCTTACCTCTTAAAGCACTAAAATAATATACATGAATTTCATTTGGTTCAAGTTTCCTTGAAAGAATAATAGTGTTTTTTTTTCCTTTGAGTATCTGGTAAATTCTCATCTAATCTTTGTATTTGGGCAATTCTTCACACACACACACACACACACACACACACACACACACACGTCCCCCCCTCCCTCCCTCCCTCTCTGTATATTACTCTCTTTCACTTCTTTTTTCTATTTCTTTTTTTGTCTGTCTTAATAATAAAAGCTTTAAAAAATCCCACCCAAAGTTCTTAAGAGGGGATTAGTTTTCTTTAGAATCCTTGGGAGACTGACAATTGGCAACTCTGACTTCTGCTCTTGTGCCAGTCCTAGATTTCCAACCTCTGATCCTTGTCAAGTGTGCTGGCCCTTGCCAAAGAGCTGATGTGCAGTGAGCCACCTGCTCAGCTAAGCACTTCTTGTATGCTGTATGTATTGGCCTCCGATCAGAGAAATGGGAGCAGAAAATCTGCATTTCAGCCTAGAAGCAGTGGTGGAATCCGGTCGGATCTATCTAGCTCACGTGAACCGGTAAGGCCAGCAGCGGAAGGCTCCGCCCACCCACTTGGACGTCATTACATCCCATTTTTGACCCTGTGTGGATGCATAGAAGAGGCGCGTGCACTCACATTTCTGAACTGGTAGCGAAGGTAAGTGCATTTCACCGTTGCCTAGAAGGCTGTGCTTAATTAAGAAATAAGGGGGGAAAGAAAATGCTTCAAGGATCCTCATCCATGACATTTATTCAAGAGCAATCTTCTGACCTCCCTTATTTCCCGCACTATTATATAGGATGGTAGTCCTTGACTTATGACCACAATTGAGCCCTAAATTTCTCTTGTTAAGTGAGACATTTGTTAAGTGAGCTTTGCCCCATTTTACGACCTTTCATGCCACAGTTGTTAAGTAAACCACTGCACTTGGTAATTTAGCAACATGGTTGTTAAGTGAATCTGGCTTCCCCATTGACTTTGCTTGTCAGAAGGTCTCAAAAAGTGATCACATGACTCCAGGACACTGCAACCGTCATAAATATGAACCAATTGCCAATCATCTGAATTTTGATCACATGATACTGTAACATCATATGTCCGCTTCTTTGAAGACCTATGTGTACCGACCAGGAACTTGTAACAACAGTAACAACAAACCTTGGTTCACAGCTAAACTTAAGCAGCTATGGCATTCCAAAGAGGAAGCCTACAGAAAAGATGATAAAATGCTGTACAATCAGGCCAGAAATGTATTAACAAAGGAAATCTGAGCAGCAAAAAAAAGCTACTCTGAAAAGCTAAAGAATCAGTTCTCAACAAATGAATTAGCAAATATGTGGAAAACTCTTAAAAATATCACCAGTTATGGCAAACCTCCTTCCCAGGCTGAAGGAAATCAACAACTGATGATTCAGTTGACCTGAATTGCAGGTTTGAAAGGAAATTACAGCCACCTATCTCCACAATCCCCATCTCAGACACACCAACAACAGTCAAGCCTCCTACAACTGACCCCATCTCAGACACACCAAAAACAGCCAAACCTCCTACAACTGACCCCATCCCATTGGGTTCACAACCCCTAGTGATCACAGAAAAGGAAGTACAAGACCTATTTCACAGCCAAAAACCAGGAAAAGCTCCACACCCAGACAAGATAACTCCTTCTTGCTTAAAAGTCTGTGCTGATCAATTGGCCCCCATGTTCACCCATATCTTCAATAAATCGCTAGATATGTGCTATGTTCCTTCTTGCTTCAAACACTCTACGATCATCCCAGTGCCAAAGAAGCCCTCCATCAAGGAACTGAATGACTACAGACCAGTTGCTCTAACACCTGTAGTCATGAAAACCTTTGAAAGGCTAGTGCTGTCCCACTTGAAAACCATAATGGATCCGCTGTTAGACCCCCTGCAATTTGCATGCTGTTAATATGGCTATGCACTACATCGTACAACACTTTGAATTTCCAAAGACCTACGCAAGGGTCCTCCTTGTAGATTTTAGTTCAGCATTCAACACCATCATTCCAGACATTATTCTAACTAAGCTAAACCAGCTAGCGGTACCTGAACACACTTGTAAGTGGATCATAAGCTTCCTAACAGACAGGAAGCAGCAGGTGAAGCTAAGCAGAATCACATCAGATATACAATTAGCACAGGGCCCCACAAAGCTGTGTGCTCTCTCCACTTCTCTTCTCTCTCTATACCAATGACTGCATCTCAAACGATCCATCTGTTAAACTACTGAAGTTCGCAGATGACACAACAGTGATCGGTCTCATTCGAGACAACGATGAATCCAGATACAGACAGGAGGTTGAACAACTAGCCTCGTGGTGCGAGCAGAACAGTCTGGAACTGAACACACTCAAAACCATAGAAATGGTGGTAGACTTTAGGAGAAACCCTCCCATACTACCACCCCTACAATACTAAACAACACAGTATCAACAGTAGAGACCTTCAAATTTCTAGGTTCTACCATATCTCAAGACCTAAAATGGACACCTAACATCAAAAACGTCATCAAAAAGCAAAAGAATGTTCTTTTTGCGCCAACTCAGGAAGCTCAAACTGCCCAAGGAGCTGCTGAAACAGTTGTACAGAGGAATTATTGAGTCTGTCATCTGCACCTCTATAACTGTCTGGTTTGGCACTGCAATCAAACAAGACAGACACAGACTTCAACAGATAATTAGAACTGCAGAAAAAACAATGGCTACCAGTCTGACTTTTGTTGAGGACCTGTATATTTCATTTGGCAGCTAAGTTAATTTACTCTACATAGATTTAAGCAACCAAATGATGTTTTTTTTCCTTTTGAAGAAGAGTTCAAAACTGGAATTGCTGTTCTGCTGTTCAAAATATTCCTGACACTTGTATTGCCTTCATTTTCACATATCAGCATTTAAATACACAAATTCTAGACTCGCCTTAGGCATGAATGCTGGCTAGGTGACTTTGAGTGAATCACCAGGAGATTCTGAGTTCTAGTCTTGCCCTTAACTATGAAAGCCAGATGGGTGCCTTTCGGCCAGTCACTCTCAACCCTGCCCATCTCACAGGGTTCTTGTTGTGGAGAAAATATGAGGATGGGATATTAGATATATTGACTTCCTTGAGGTATTTATAAAAATAAATGCAAGAAACAAACAAACAAATAAATAAACTGGAGTAAGAAGGATCCCCCATCACCTAAAGCAGAGTGGGGCATTTATGATCCACTATCCATCTACACCCTTTAGGATTTGTTTTCCTCAACACTCCCCTCCCCCACTTTCCAAGAACGTTCCATTGGAATTCGATAGGAGATTGCCAAAATTCTGTGGCATTAGAATAGAATAGAATAGAATAGAATAGAATAGAATAGAATAGAATAGAATAGAATAGAATAGAATAGAACAGAATATAATTCTTTATTGGCCAAGTGTGATTGGACACACAAGGAATTTGTCTTGGTGCATACGCTCTCAGAGTACATAAAAGAAAAGATACATTCATCAAGAATCATAAAGTACAACACTTACAACAGTTAATGATAGTCATAGGGAACAAATAAGTAATCAAATCACATAAAGAAATAGTCAATATAAATCTTAAGAATACCAGCAACAAGGTTACAGTCATATAGTCATAAGTGAGAGGAGATGGGTGATAGCAACAATGAGAAGATTAATAATAATGCAGACTTAGTAACTAGTTTGACAGTGTTGAGGGAATTATTTGTTTAGCAGAGTGATGGCATTAGGGAAAAAACTGTTCTTGTGTCTAATTGTTCTGGTGTGCAGTGCTCTATAGCGTCGTTTTGAGGGTAGGAGTTGAAACAGTTTACGTCCAGGATGCGAGGGATCTGTAAATATTTTCACAGCCCCCTTCTTGACTCATGCAGTATACAGGTCCTCAATGGATATTTTAAATTTTTATAAATTTTATTTTATAATTTTCCACTGTTTTTTTAAAAAAAGAAATAGCAAGCAAAATAGAGGCATTAAGACTCAGCTACTATTATTATTATTAATATTTTCTTAAAGGAAGTTCCAATCTAGAAGAAATAAAAGGGGGAAAAGAATATTCTTTCCCAGAAAAAGTTGCATGAATCTGACTTAATTTTAAGGCTTAGCATTGGTTGAGGAAAAACTGAACCTGGAAGAAGATTAGACTTAGACACTATATCATCAATGCAACTTGCAACAAAGCCAATGTTCTGTTCCATCTCATTCCAGAACTATAATTAGAGTGGAGTGGTTTTGATATGCTCCTAACACTTTTATGAGCCTGGAATTGCAGGCTGACGGTCTGCTTTCACTTGTAACTGCATTTAGTTTGTGAAGCTCTGTGGTCAAAAATGTTTGGGTATTTCATCTCAGAGAAAATGTACAATGTAGTTAAATGTAAATGTACATAAGAGATATCACCAAGATGTTTACTATCAATCTCTCCCCCACAATACTGAGTTTCCCCAAAGAAGCAAATTTACTAGGTGGTCACCATTTATTCATTTATTTATAGTCTACCTTTATTATTATTTTTTGTAAACAACTCAAGGTGTCGAACGTATCAAATATTCTTTCTTCTTCCTATTTGCCTCACAACAACAAGCCTGTGAGTTGAGTTGAACTGAGAGAGAGTGACTGATGTAGAGTCACCCAGTTGGTTTTCATGGCTAAAGTGGGACTAGAATTCACATTCTCCCAGTTTCTAGACTCATGCCTTAACCACTAGATCAAACTGGTTTTAAAAGTTGTCCTACAATATACATTTTAGGCAGCTTATACAGGTCTTTGACTTACAACAGTTCATTTAGTAACCGTTTGAAGTTACAACAGTACTGAAAAAAGTGACTTATAAATATTTTTCACACTTATGACCATTGCAGCATCCCCATGATCACATGATCAAAATTCAGACTCTTGGCAACTTATTTATGACATTGCAGTATCCCGGGGTCATGTGATAAGCGAAATCAATGGGAAAGCTAGATTCATTTAATAACCATGTTACTAACTTAACAACTACAGGGATTCACTTAACAACAGTGGCAAGAAAAATCGTAAAATGGGACAAAACTCAATATATGTCTCACTTAGCAACAGAAATTTAGGGCTAAATTGTGGTTGTAAGTCAAGGACTACCTATATTTCCATACATTGGCATATGAAGAAGCCCATTGTTCTGTGGCAGAAGGCATTCCTTTATCTAATGCCTGCACTTTTGATAAGTACCCGTATAGCAAAAAACTGGCTATGTATTTTCTTGAGGTAGTTCATTCATTGGTCAAAAATCATTCATTGGTTCAAATAGCCATTTCATCAAGGAAATATTACAGCATTCACTACTTTTGAAGCCTTGCTAAATGTAAAATAGATGGACTCTCCCGGGGATATGCATGGCTGTTTCTAGCTTTAGGACAAAAAGGGAAAAAGAAAAAGGCAGGAACACAATTCAAGATAACTTACAAAAGGAACTTTGTATCAGAATAAAAGTATTACAAAGTCTCTTGCTGCTGAACAAAATCCAGGATTAGTGGTGAACAGGTTCTTCTGTACAATATCAGAATAGGGGTATCTTTAATAATAATAGCAGGAAGGCTTCGTAGACTGGAAAATTGGCAGGTTAGCGCAAATAGCCAGAAGGTATCTGGCCAGCCATCTCTCTCTTGCTTAAGATTTCTTTATCTTTTTAACGGTCTTTGAAATTCATGATTTGCACATTTGAACCATTTGTAGTCCGGCACATATGAAAATGCATTTATTTCTCAAATTAGAATTCCTTTCATTTGAGTTGAACGAAGCCTACTATGTTTATAAATTCCCATCTATTTTTGTACTGTTCGATGCTTTCCCAGTTGGTAGTAATTAAGATGAATTAGCATTTGGAAGAGATGTTTGGTTTCCTGATAGGGCATTTCATCAAGAGTTGAAGCTGGCTTTCCCCAAATCAAATCAAGGGTATTTTACAAGCAGAGATCAATTTGTCAGCCCTGTTTTTCAAATGAAGATAAAGTTTCCCTTGAATTGAGATGAACTCTTCGTGAGTTCATGCATCCGTTTCCGTAGCTTTTTTTAGCTGCACTTATGCACAGACATAATTTGCTTTTTGTCTATGGAGATTCTCAGTCATCCAGGTCATGGTTGTCCCAAATGTGCTTTTTCAAAAGGCAGCTGTTTGTTGTTTCTTGAAGACATTTTGCTTGCCCTCGAGGAAGCATCTTCAGTTCTGAACTGTTCCAAATCCAGGTAGCAAAATTGAATTAATACTGCTTATGTGGAGGTGATATTTACACTTGGATGACATGCTGTCCCCTAAGCAGGGCACCCCAGTTTGCAACCTAGATTGATGATCCTAAAAGTGAACCAAACACCTAATGGAGTTGGTGACTAGACTCTGCCCTGTAATACTGCTGTGTTTACCATCCTTATCCTTTCAATCAGCATGGGTTTGTTGAAAACAGACCATGCCAAACCAATCTTATTTCATTTTTCAACATAGTGATTAAATTAGTAGACCAGCGAAATACTGTGGACATAATAGACTTCAGCAAGGCATTCGACAAAGTAGACCACAACCTACTTCTTCGTAAACTACAAAAAAGTGGGATAGATAGCTTCACCACCAGATGGATTCGTAACTGGCTGACAAACTGTACTCAATGAGTAGTCCTTAATGGGTCTAAGTCTACATGGAGAGAAGTAAGCAGTGGGGTGTCATAAGGTTCCATCTTAGGCCCAGTACTCTTCAATATCTTCATAAACGACTTAGATGAGGGAATAGAAGGAGAACTCACCAAATTTGCAGATGATACTAAGATGGCAGGAATAGCTAACACCATAGAAGATAAGCTCAAGATCCAGATGGATCTTGACAGACTTGAACACTGGGCCCTATCTAACAAAATGAAATTAAGTGTAAAGAAAAATAAACTCTTACACTTAGGTAAGAAAAACCAAAAGCACACATATAAACTGGGGGAAACCAGGCTTAATAGCACTGACTGTGAGAGGGATCTTGGAGTCTTAGTGGATAATCAGTTAAATCTGAGCCACCAGTGTGCAGTGGCAGCTAAAAAAGCCCCAACACAATCCTAAATTGCATTAACAGATACAATTAACAGATACAATCAAGATCAAGTGAGGTACTAATACTATTCTATAAAGCCCTAGTAAGACCAGACCTAGAGCACTGCAGCCAGTTTGGGTCACCACACTACAAAAAAGATGTTGAGATTCTAGAAAAAGTGCAGAAGAGAGCAACCAGGATGATTAGGGGACTGGAAACTAAAACATATGAAAAACAGTTACATGAACTGGGCATGGCTAGTCTAGTGAAAAGAAGGACCAGGGGAGACATGATAGCCATCTTCCAATACTTGAGGGGCTGCCACAGAGAGGAGGGGGTCAACGTTTTTGCCAAAGCACCTGAAGGCCAGACAAGGAATAATGGATGGAATCTGATAAAGGAGAGATTCAACCTAGAAATGAGGAGGAACTTTCTGACAGTGAGAACAATCAACCAATGGAACAGAAGTTGCCTTCAGAAGTTGTGGGACCTTCATCACTTGAGACTTTCAAGAAAAGATTGGACTGTCATTTGTCAGAAATGGTGTAGGGTCTCCTGCTTGAGCAGGGGGTTGGACTAGATGACCTGTAAAATCCCTTCCAACTCTGTTAATCTGTTAATCTGTTAAAATGCAAAATGATGAGAAGCACAAGAGAGACTGATGTGATATTTCATTGTCTGTTATGTGAGAGCAAATAACTAAAGAGTCCCTTGTATGGACTTGTAGCTTCTGTAAGGCCTATACCACTCATCATATTTTTCTTGCATCTGGTAATATTATCTTGGAGAACTGGCTTTGTTCATCAGAAAAGCAAATCAAATTGAAAAAAAAAATTGAAAAAAATTCATGGCCACTATTGATTGTTTGCTCTCCAACTATTAACAGATTTCTGAATTGTCTAATCCACAGGTGTCCAACCTTAGAGACTTTAAGACTTGTCAATTTCAACTCACAGAATTATCTAGCCAGCATAGCTAAAGATCTAATCCCATTTTAAAGTCATCTAAAGCAGTGATTACCATCTCTTTTTATGACAACAAAGTCCATCAATGATACCAGTATAGTATTCTTGGTCCAGTAAGACCTATGTGGGGGAATGCTATGAGGAAGGATCTTGAGTTTCACCTCCTTCATAAAACCCAGGTTGAGCTGTAAGGACTATTCTATTTGGCCTTGCCCAAATCATCTCACTGGTAGAGAAAAAGAAGAAGGCATCCCTGTTACCCCTCAGGAAGGTGAATGTTACAGTATTTCACACTAGTGAAAAGACAATATCCTCTCACATACTGGAGGACATCAGCCTACCACACAGAGCATATAGGAGATGGGGTAACATAATCAGAGAATGAAGCTCAAGAGGATTAGTTAGGAAGGCTAACACTTCTATCCTAACACAGTCATGCTAGCATCTGCTACCTTAGATGATGGCCAAGTTTTCCTAGTAGTTGGGCAAGAGTGTGAAAGGAAGTCTATATTTGTGTGTTTTGGATGTCTATGGGATTGTGCATGTTTGTGCAATTCTGTTATTTTGTGAATCTGGTCAACATTCAATGTTTAGCCTTCATCTGTTGAGAGAAAGGGCGTAAAAGCTTGAAGATGTCAGACTTCAAATAGGTCTGTTTCCAGGATTGTTGTTGTGCTTAGTGGATGTTTTCCTGCTGGTTGATGACATTCAGAAGAAGGGCAGCAAGCCCAGAGAGTTAAACCAATCATTTCCCTTAACTGATCATAGCTGTATCAGGAGGACATCACCAGCTGGCCAAAAGCCAGAATAGAGACAGTGGAGGCAGGACAGGGATCAACCAAAGGGCAACAAAGATTATGCTGGGATTGTCTTCTACTGATTCAAGGATGCGTGGAGGACATTTTTAACATAGGAGCAGGTAATGTCTTGATGATAGCCAAACTACAGTCTACTCCTCTGAGTATTGAAATAAATCCCATTTATTTCAAATCTCATCGATTCATTTTTATATCTACAACATTTCTGACCAGTCAGAGAAATTATTATATTTCTGATACATACATACATTTCTGGAACAAGGTCCCTTGAGAATTTGTAAATTATCAGAAAAAATAACTTGGGGTCAGGAAGCAAAATTTGTGATTGGGATTAAAAAAGATTATTAGAAGTATTCAATGAAAATATTTTTGACTAAAATCCTGGGGAGTGAATGAGACTAAACTCAATGGGTAGTATTTCAAAAATGTTCTTTGTGTTGCTTGGTATTCTTGCAATCACTGCTTTTAATTCTGCAGCTTTTAATAATTCCATTGAACGTTAGCAAAAGATGATTAGCCAATGAAATAGGACTGAACAAACAAAACTAGTACATGATTGTCTCACAATTATTTTCCTGATTAACTATTTTTCTCTGTGGGGGTGTCAAATCAAAAATTACCAAGTAGATAAATCAATAACAAAATCCAGTCCAAAAAGCTTACCAGAGCAAAGACAAATTCTAAATTACCATGGTGCATTAGCAGATGACATCACTGTACACTAAAAAAAAAAAAAAGGAGCATTCTTAACTACCACATAGATAGTCCTTCTCTGGGATAATATGACCTCAGCCTAGCCCTTCAGCTCTTCCAAAGTTGAAATCTGTAATCTGTAACTGTAATCATGTTCCTTCATCTTACTGGTCAATACAAATCCATCCATCCATCCATCCATCCATCAAATGTTGCTTTGTTCCTCCAAAGACCTTAGTCAGTTATGCTATCTGAAAGATGAGAAGATCCTACACGAACCTATCAAAGTTCTAAGTATTCCAGGATCATGTTTCTCATAGTGACTAGGTCAGTTAAATGTCTTTAGGAAGTTGACAGACCATGACAAATCATTTCCTAGATTTAGAAGCAGATATTTATAGGTAGTCCTCCACTTACAACAGTTCATTTAATGACTGTTCAAAGTTACAATCGCACTGAAAAAGTGACATGATCATTTTTTACACTTATGACAGCTGCACCATCCCCATGGTCACATGATTTACATTTGGATGCTTGACACTGACGGTTGCAGTGTCATAGGGTCATGTGATCACTTTTTGCAATCTTCTGACAAGCAATAATGAGGAAACCAGATTCACTTAACAACCATGTTATTAATTTAACAACTGCAGCGATTCAGTTAACAAATGTGACAAGAAAACTCATAAAATCGGGCAAAATCCACTTAACAAATTTCTCACAGAGCAACATAAGTTTTGGGTTCAATTGCAGTCATAAATTGAGGACTACCTGTAGTGGAGTTCAACCTTCAAATCTAGAGGTTTCATAGTGTGATTTAATCTTTTCAATGACATGATGGAAAGTCAGATTGAGTGGTGACAGAATGGAAAATAAAACTACAATATCTCTATGATCGATCGGTGGACCTGTTGGTATTCAAAAACAACTGTTCCAAAATTTCTTATAATACCTGGAAATAATATTTAAGGAAACTGGACCCTGAAGAGCCTTCTACTGGTCCTAAATTCTGAAACCTGATGTGAGCAAATGCCAAAACATATATTGCTGAGACCTATAAGCCTACTTCAAGAAAGTCTAAACTGAAGAGATATGTTTTATGTTGAAAACAAGTAACTTTTAGCTGTTTTAAAACATTGGCTTGACAAAGCAGAAACCTAAATGTTCTATTTTGTGTGTAATTCCTGTGAACTCTTATTCAGGGAGGATGCAAATGTCATCCAGTTCAATTTTACTAATTCCCTTGACCAAACACAGCATCTTTATCCACCTATTGATTCTTCCTAGTCCTTTGCTTAGATGATTGCAAATAAATCCAAAGGATTTAAGTAAATAAACAGAGCCACAAGTTCTTTCAGCAACTTCCGGTCATCTGGGAATTCAATCCTATAAACCAGAGGAAGTAAAAAAATTTCTTCACAGCAACAAAATCTAACATGAGATGAGGTCCATCTTCTGAGTTTTCTTCTCCCTGGTTGTATGGTTCTTTCCAAAGGCAATAAGCAATTCTTCATTTTTCTAGTTAGTTACAACTGATAATCAAATCTGACATCTGAGAACCACATGGTAGATTAAGCACCTCTGCTTGGGCAGAAAAATAACATGTCTGGCCTCTGGTTTCAGGAATACCTCGAGCTCTGCTCCCACAGGATCCCTGTCCTATAGGACTCCTAATCCTCTATTGTATTCATGATTGTGGCTAGCATCAAGATTATTAGTCTGAATAAAGTAATCCATAGATTAGAAAACAAAATGCTGGTGATCTTTGTTGTCACTGCATTTCTGAATTAAACATATTTCTTTATTTGGACTGCTAGTAATTTAAAATAGAGTCTGGCTAACATCCAATGCATGAAAATTGCAGCACCAGAGAAATCTCAGCCCTGAAAAAATTTTTTAATTAACTTAATGGTCTGGGCAATGAAACAGTTCTGCAATTAGCATCAAAAATCCGATGCCAGGTGAAATTTCACAGAGAGAGCATGCCGCAGCTAAATATCGAAACAAGAGACAATTGCCATCTGTCACACCTCAAACTTTGGAGGACCATGGAGAAGGGATAATCCAGCATTTGGAAAGATTCATGCATGGCTTTGAATATAGAAGGATTAAACTCTTGGAGATGGGTTGGGGGGTGTTTAACAGCAGGAACTAACATATGCCAACATTAGAAGAATGAGTAATGAGTAGGCATCAAAAAGATAGGATAGCATTTATCATACAATAAAAATAAAGAAGTCACTTTGTGCTTAAATAACATAAGATAAGAGCCTTGGTGGCACAGCAGACTAAAGTGCTGTTAAGTATCACCAGCTGCCTGCAATTACTGCAAGTTCAAATCTCACCAGGCTCAAGGTTGACTCAGCCTTCCATCCTTTCGAGGTAGGTAAAATGAGGACCCGGATTGTGGGGGCAATAAGATGACTTTGTAATAAAAAAGAACACCGCTTAGGGGAGGCCAAAAGCCCTACTAAGCAGGTATATACAAAAGTATGAAGGCTATTGCTTAACGCATTGAAAGCCGCCCTGAGTCTCCGGAGAAGGGCGGCATATAAATCGAACCAATAAATAAATAAATAAATAAACAGCAAGAGTGATAATATTAGCAACATTATCTGGCAACTTGTACACCATGTCACCATAACTGAAGTCTCCAGATAATAGGCAAGGGCAATTTCAAGAACATTTTTCTGAGGCTTTAGATAACATATCACCTCACTGCAGAAGAATATAGAAGATGAAAACAAATTAAGATGGGAACATGTCAATGGCAATGCAGCAGGTGCAAATTTCTCTTAATCTTTGTAAGCCAGAATGAAACAAGTGCTCCAACAATGGAAGTTCTAAAGAAGAGATTGGACAACCATTTGTCTGAAATGGTATAGAGTTTCCTGCCTGAGCAAGGTTTTGGACTAAAAGATCTCCAAGGTCTTTCCCAACTCTGTTATTCTATTATTCTGAAATGCTTTCTCTATTCTCCTCCTTCCCTCCCTCTGTCCCTCACTGCTGAATTGTATTTCTCTATCCCCTTTCCAGTTACATAATTAACTCAGAAACATATATCTCTAAATGTTTTTATTATTATCTGTTCATAACAATGTGAATTCCTATTTTTTAGCTGGTGGTGGCCTTCATCCCCACTGAGTTCTTCCCAAGATTTTAGAAAGTTGTAATATATTGGTATGGCATACTGGGGAACCAATTAATGTGACCTTTTGCAATTGGCCGATGGAGATTTTGTAAATGCACAGATTGTCTTATCCAAGATTTTTTGGTGTGGTACCCAGTGTGCCAATAACCACTAGGACCATCACGGCTGGTTTATGCCATAATCTTTCAACTTCAGTGTTCAGATCTTGATACTTTCTGATTTACTCTAATTCTAATAATAATTGTTATAAAATTAATTATTATTAATTAATTATTATTTTATACATAATGATTGATATTAGTGATTAATCATTAATTATTATGCTTATAGACTTTGCAGATAATAATAGTCATTAATAACATTAATTTTATGATGACATCTTTAACACCATCAAACAACTTCATCTGCTTATCTCTTGGGAAGAACTCCATAGATGAATAAAAATGCCAAATCTGGTCTAAAAATCTGGTTGACAGTCCAATGAACGGCAATAGCTAATAAATATGCCATTATTAACATTTATATCATATTTAGAACTAAGCACAAAATAGTAATAAAATATAAATTCAGGTAGAATTGAGCAACATAAAAAAATTAGACACATTAAAAGTCCAGATAATTCTAACTAAACAGGTGACCACTTTACAATAAAAAAATAAGTTAGACTCTATAAATCTATTAGCAATAAATGACTAATTACACCTTAAAATTAAGCAATGTGCAACATTAAAACTTCTTGTCTTTGGGGTCACTCCAAGTCTCCAATGAGAGGAGCACCCCTATTCCTCAAATATAGTTTATTATTCTCATCCTGCCATATTTCATACGTTCAACTCTTTAGGTTGTACTTCACATTGATTATTTGTTCAACTATTCTCATTACATTTCATCTAATAAAGATAAATTTCTTTTGGCTTCTATCTCATTGTTTCATCCTATTATCTGGAGCATCTCTCTACTAAAATTGATTCTGTCTATACATTCTATTAACATTGTTTCTTTCCTAGCTCCAAACTGCTTTATACCTTATTATTACATTATTAGTATATCCAGATTTTCAACTTTGGCCCATTAGGTGGACACTAAGTCCAATGGTGCTCTGCAAATTGCTATCAACCTCTGTGGCATCACACATTGCTCTTGACATGACTTCGCAAAGAAACAACTTACCATATTTCAATTGGGCATCTCTGCATCTTTTTTTTTTTTTGCTTGTTCCTTCTCACTTGCTAGCTTCCTTTTTTCCTCCTTCTTGTCTCCTGGATGTTAAAAGGTCAAGATATCTCCTGGTCCTTCTTCTCTCCCTCCTCTTTTTCTCCCTTCTTCTTTTCCTCTTCCTCCTCCCTCTTTCTCACTCAATTATTCCCAGATCAATGGTTAGGAATGTAGATCCCAGCAAATCCCTGGGGTCTTTGCAACTTACCATGAGTTGAAAATGAGGCAAGCACTAGTCCCTCCCCTGCTCTTTTGGGATTGGCTGAACTTGAGTGTCCTTCTCCAATTGTGCTTTGGGCAGCTGGAAAGACACAGCCAGACAGATGAGGGGGAAAAAATATTCAGAGAACAAATGTATCAAGATACAATTTTTTATTTTTGTGGATTTCACCCCTCTCTTGAATTAATTACTCCATTAAGTTTTTCATTGTCTTTTTTTTAATTACTTCCTTTCCTTTATTTTACTCTTCCCAGACTTAGCAATAAAGTGATATGGCTTGTAAATCAATGCATGGAAAAAGCTCTCAGGGGAATCAGAAATGCCTAGTTGAATCAGACTTTGGACAGCCAAAATTCAAGTCTGCAAGGTTGCCTTTTCCTGCTGCAGGGACCCCTCCCTACCTGCAAAATATATGAACGACATAATAAATAAAGAATGCATCTCTTCCATGGTTCATTTTGTTATCATTATTTACTGTTGAATGTTATCACTTGCCAAGACATGTTGGTAAACATCCAAAGCAAGCCCATTGACTTGATGTCCAACAGGCTTTCTGATAACTCTTAAAACCACAACCTGCATTCAATAAATGATTAAATGTCAACATTTACTAAAGACGTGATGAATTATTAAGGACACTGAGAGATATCTAGGGCTGTAGAAGGTTGAACATGGACATTCAGGCTGATTGTGAACAATCAGCCATTTATCTTAATAAATGTTGACAGCTACCAATCAATGATAGCACAATGGATGGAATAGCTTGTTAGTCAAAAGCTGCTTGTTCTTTAAATTTACTGGATAAACATTTCTTATGTTAAGAATGAATGACTGTATGATCAACCACGGATAGCCAAATCAACTTGGTGCTTTTGTGAACATTTTTGGCAGTGCCAAAACACTTTTATTTTCTAGTTTTGGGGCCACTTCATAAGAGCAAATTGATATTGATTTAGCCTTATTTTAAATTACCATTGATGACATCATTGCATGGTCAACTCCAATTGATGGTTTAGCATCATGACATTATTTATTTATTTATTTATTTATTTATTGAATTTCTATACTGCCCTTCTCCCGAATTATACAGATTCTATGTGATGATTGAATGATCAATCCAGGAAGAAGGTGTAACTAGGGGGAAAAATAGGAGTAGCCATTTAACAATGGCATCTTAGAGGATTTTTAAAAGGTGAGTGTCCCTATCTCCTTTCGTTATCCCTTTTCAAGACAAATCTCCATTCAAATAAAATGGCTAATTGGGACCTGAAAATCAAAAACAGAGAATATTTCCTGTATTTTTTACACATAAGGCTGAAGGTATTTTAAGCAGAATTTAAAAAAGCATTCCAGCTTCTCGCCTTTGTGATATACCTTCCTTGTAAAAAAAACAAGCTTTATATTCCATTGGGGATCTTACATCGTATATCTTGAACTTATTAAATCAGAGGGCAAATTTTACCTCACTTTTTCAAAAACCTAACATTCTCCCCCCTCCCACACTTAGATTTTGCTGATAGAATTTATTTCTTTCTTTGCCTTGTATGAAACTCGAAACAATTCAAACAGCAGCCATTTTTAATTTTGGTTTATATTTGTGTAACTTCTTTTTTCTTCATGTGTGAGGAATATGTCTGTAGCAATAGCAATTGCCAAATTCATTTAGACATTGAGAATAGGATTCCCACAATGACCAGCCATTTCATTCCTAAACCAATGGTTCCCCCTTATGGTGAAAATGGAGACTTAACCTGCTCTTCTAGATGCTCTGTATTTATCAAAGGGGAGAATGAAAAATGACAGGCAATCCCCAGAAAGGGAACGTTAGCAGAGAGTGATGATCCAGCTGTCTTTCAAAGCTGCTCATTTACCATAATTGACATTATGTTGAGGACCTAAGCATCTACGAAATCCCAAGCCTTCTTTGTTGGAGTACAATGTTCAACAGACCTGAAATAAATATTTTCAGGGAGCCCTATTCCTCAAGTATTAAATCAGTACAATTTTTCATGAAGCAGCTATGTTAATCATTGACAGCAGAAATGAATTAACATGCTATAAATGTCACATTTATCCAGGCAACTTCCTGTCTTCTGGCAAGGTAAACTAGCTCCAAGTACAGGCTGGAACAGATGTGTATATCTCATCCTTGTCATTATTGTGATGATGATGATGGTGAATATGAAGTTATCCGTAACTAACAATCAGATTTGGTCTCTTCATACATCACCTTTAGTGAAATGTACAAACCAGCATTTGCAATTCCTGCATTGGATGGGAAAAGTATATCTTTCTCCTTCTGTCCTGGCCACTTTTTACAGAGGCACGATTGAGACCATTTTAACAAACTGCATCACTGTTTGGCTTGGTGGTAGCAGTGCCTCAGATAGAAAGTCCATACCGAGACTGATAAGGACACAATCTGTTTCTGTTGCTCCCCTCTGGGAGGAGGCTTTGAAGTATCTATAGCAGGATTATTAGATTCTGTAACAGCTTTGCCATCCATCTTGTAAACTTGCAGGATTCATTTTTTTCTGACATGTATACATATACATCCAAACTACACTGTGATCGGGGTAGGTTCTAAATTTTTTTACTACCAGTTCTGTGGGCATGGCTTATTTTGTGGGTGTAGTTTGGAGGTCATGTGACTAGGTGGGCGTGGCTAGCTGGTCAGAGTCATTTCTGGAAGGTCCTCACACTTACGACCAGTCCTCGCACTTACGACCCGACTCATTTGTTTGCTTTTAACACTGATCAGCTGTAGGACGGCCCTTTGAAGCCCCGCGGCAAGAGTTTAAACAGTTTTTTCCCTCTAGTCATCAGCTGGGACTCAGGAGGCAGCAATAGATTGGGGGTGGGACCAAATAAAAGGTAAGAATAACGTGTGGGGGGGTGGGGTGGCGTGGCGGCAGGGGAGGGGAGAACCGGTTTGGTGATGTCATATCGTCACCGCTACTGGCTCGGCCGAACTGGACCCCACCACTGACTGTGATGTTTCTCTGCGACATATATATGTGTGTATGAGGAGATATGCATAATGGTTATCTTTTGTGAGCTGAATGCAACAAAATTTCATTTTAATGTGTGCTGATTAGTGTATGCTTAAAGTAACAAGTTTCTGTTCTCGTCTCGTCTAATCTTGCCTAGACCAGGGGTGGGTTCTACTTACCTTTACTACTGGTTCACAACGTGGCTGTGCACAGAAGCACAGAAGAGTTTTGATGATGTCAGGGTCAGTGGGCGGAGCCTCCCGTCGGTTTAACTAGCGGTTCTATAGAACTGATGCGAACGGGGGCAACCCACCACTGATCTAGACTAATCCAACTCTTGGGGATTCCATGGGCCAGCTCTCTCCACAACTTTCACTCTTGCACAAATTATTTGAGTTTTTCTATGCTCTGGCTGGTGTCAACTTTGATAGTGTCCAGCCACCTTGTTCTTTAATGGCCTGGTTTCCTTTTATGTAATTATTGTAACCAACATTAAAAAAAAACTTGTAAAATGAGCCTCCTTCCTCCAATAATGTCTGTTTCCATTAAGTAAAGACACCATCCATTTTAGAGAGACTCTTGGTAACAGCGTCCACAGGTAGTCCTTGATTTACAGCCATTTGTTTAGTGGCCATTCAAAGTTATAACTCACTGAAAAAAGTGCCTTATGACTGTTTTTCACACTTACAATCATTACAACATCCCCTGGTTTGTGCTTATGATGGTTGCAATGTCCCAGGGTCAGGTAATTATCACCTTTTGTGACCTTCTGACAAGCAAAGTCAATGAGGAAGCCAGATTCACTTAACAATCATGGTACTAATTTAACAACTTTAGTGATTCACTTAATAGGAAAAGACATAAAATGGGGGCAAAACCCATTTATTTATTTTTTTATTTTATTTATTTTTCAGATTTCTATACCGCCCTTCTCCTTTCAGACTCAGGGTGGTGAACAGCCAAAGTAAAACATTTGTACACAAAAGTTAAAATAGATTTAAAATAATTAAATAAAGTTTGGCCCATAATTTAAAACATTTCAATTCAAAACCAATATCAAATTTTAAAAACCCACCATAAAATTAGGATAGCCCAGCTAACTGAAAAAAATAGGTTTTAAGGGCCCGACGAAAAGTCCGGAGGTCTGGGATCACTCGTATCTCCGGGGGTAGATTGTTCCAGAGGGTAGGTGTCACCACACAGAAGGCTCTCTCCCTGGGGGTCGCCAGCCGACATTGTCTGGCCGACGGCACCCTGAGGAGGCCCTCTCTGTGGGAGCGAACTGGCCGGTGGGAGGTAATTGGTGGCAGAAGATGGTCCCATAAGTACCCTGGCCCTAAGCCATGGAGCGCTTTAAAGGTGATCACCAATACCTTGAAGTGCACCCGGAAGTCCACCAGAAGCCAATGCAGCTCGCGCAGGAGAGGAGTCACATGGGAGCGCCCCGTCGCTCCCATAATCCCCCGCGCGGCTGCATTCTGCACCAGTTGGAGCCTCCAGGTGCACCCCAAGGGGAGCCCCATGCAGAGAGCATTCCAATAGTCCAGACGAGAAGTGATGAGTGCTTGAGTGACCATGTGTAGGGAGTCCCAATCCAGAAAGGTGTGCAACTGGCGTATCAGGCAAACCTGATAGAAACCCCCCCGGCCACGGCTGGCATATGCTCTTCTAAAGACAGCCGTGCATCCAGGAGGACGCCCAAGTTGTGAGCCCTTTCCGTGGGGGCCAATGATTCACCCCCAATAACCAGCAATGGTGCCAGCTAGCTATACCGAGATGCCGGCAGCCACAGCCACTCGGTCTTGGAAGGGTTGAGTCGAAGCCTGTTTCTCCCCATCCAGACCCACACGGCCTCCAGGCACTGGGACATCACTTCCAAGGCATCGTTGAGATGGTCTGGGGTGGAGATGTACAGCTGAGTATCATCAGCGTACTGATGGAACTCCACCCCAAAACCACGGATGATCTCACCCAGCGGCTTCACATAAATGTTGAACAGGAGGGGCGAGAGGACCAACTCTTGTGGCACCCCACAAACAAGGAGCCTCGAGGTCGACCGCTGCCCCCCTGTCAACACAGATTGCGACTGGTCGGAGAGATAGGAGAAGAACCGCCGCAAGACGGTGCCCCCGACTCCTAGTCCCTCCAGCCGGCGCAACATGATACCATGGTCGATGGTATCAAAAGCCGCTGAGAGATCTAACAGGACCAGGATAGAGAAGTAACCCCTACCCCGAGTCCTCTAGAGATCATCCACCAACACAACCAATGCCGTTTCCGTGCTGTACCCAGGTCTGAAGCTGGACTGGAGCGGATCTAAATAGACAGCTTCATCCAGGTACTGGGGAAGCTGTCGTGCCACCACACTCTCAACAACCTTCACAATAAAATGAAGGTTGGAAACTGGACAATAGTTAGCCAAAACAGCCGGGTCCAGGGAGGGCCTCTTGAGGAGGGGCCTCACAACCACCTCTTTCAAGGCGGCCGGCAGGACACCCTCACTCAAAGAAGCGTTAATAATCCTCTGGAGCCAGCCTCGTATAACCTCCCGGGAAGCCAGCATCAACCAGGAGGGACACGGGTCCAATAAACATGTGGTCGCGTTCAGCCGTCCCAAGATCCTGTCCACATCCTCGGGAGCCACAGGTTCGAACTCCTCCCAGATAATACTCTCAAGGCCTGCCTCAGTCATCTCGTCTGAACTAACCCAGTCAGCAGCCAAGTCTTCCCGAATCTGAGTTATTTTATCACACAGATACTGTATAAAATCCTCAGCTCGGCCCTCGGCCATTTAACAACTGTCTTGCTCAACAACAGAAATGTTGGGCTCAATTGTGGTCGTAGGTTTAGGACGAGCTGTATGCTGCTTTCTTGGATGCACTATGGAAGAGTTTTGGCATTATGGGATGCCATTGTCTTCTTCCAGGAAGACTTTTCTTTTTGGGGGGGGGGAAGGCGGGATGTTAGTTTAGGTGAACTCTTATTCCCATCCTGGTACTAAACAAGGCTGATCTTGATTAGCTTCAAGCCAAGAATGGCTAAGGGTTCCTATTTGTTAAGACTCTACTCCCTTTTGTGTAAGAAAAAAATAGCTTGGTTTTTTTTAGACATGTTTTTAATAATTACCATGTTTCCCCAAAAATAAGACCCTGTCTTATATTTTTTTGAACCCTGAAATAAGCGCTTGGCCTTATTGCCATGTGCTCAAAAGCCCAACTGGGCTTATTATCAGGGGATGTCTTATTTTGAAGAAAACAGGGTAGGTCCTGGCCTTCTATTGCAAATACCGTAACATGGTGGTTGTTTCTCTTTCCAGCAAGATCCTTTAGTTGGGACTCAAAGAAATGTGGTTACCTGGATGGATTTCCTTGCATTAACAAGCAAGCAAAAAGAAAAAGTCATGCAGTCTTTTTCTCATACAGATATGAGATACGGACTGCCAGCGGGGATGAGTGGGAGAAGGGATGGTACCACGCAAGTGGCAGAAGAGTGCACGTTAGCACCATTTGCACGAGTGGCAGGCATATGAACCTAGGTTATATCTCACTTCAGACTCTATCTGTGTTTATTTGCCCATTTTATATAGCCTCCCATCTCACAAATCAAAACAAAATGACTCTAGACTTTGTGCAACAGCTAAAATAATAAATATCTAAAACAATTATCATTATCCTTAGTAAAAACATTGAAAACTATAAAAACAAAGGTAAGACAAAGTGGGAGAAGAGATGTTAATGATGATGGAGATGCTGTATTTTACTTTGTGGTCATGTAAAATGGATCTAGACTCCTCTTTCCAAGTTGCTCTTTAACAGAGAAAGAAGAGAAACTCAAGTGTAGTGATACTGGTGTGGAGGAAACAAATGTAATAAATAAAATGGAGGCTGTACCTCTTTTCCTTTCTGTTCTTCTGACATCACGCACAACACAACAACACTCACACAAGCACACCTTCAGGACCTATCTAGCTTTCCCGAAACTAGCCAGCAAATCACTTGACAACTGTGGTAAGAAAAATAATAAAATAGGGCAAAACTCACTTAACAACTATTTTGCTTAACAACGGAATTTATGGACTCAGTTGTGGTCATCAGTCGAGAACTACCTGTAGCACAATGGATTGTCTCCTGTTTAGCATCAACAAAAGCCTATTTTAAAAATCTCATTCTCTTGAACAGCGAGTGCCATGCCGATCATGACTTAGTGAATGCTAAAGAATTAAACGTTCAAGGCCTGCTGGCTTGCTGGAAGCCCTGTCTGTTATCACTTTCTCCCACAATCAGCCCAGTTTAGCTCTTACAGAAGTTTTGCTTTTCTATGTGTAAATGAATCTATTTGCCAATTTTGGTAAGCTCCTATTAAAAATAGAAGGCTACACCAGGCCTCTTTGTGAGCAATCTGCTTATGGAAATACCCAGTTTATTAAAAATAAGAAAACTTTAGAAAATTAAGTTAGAAAATGTTTAGAAGGAAAAATGGAAGATTGGTTTATATATGCAGTTCTATCACTTAAATATGCTGCTCCTACCCTCCTTGAAAATGTCTTTATTCATTAGAAGATTGACCAGTCCAAGTGGATTGAAAGTGTTGCATCCCCTACACTGGAGAGTTTTTGCCTTATTTCCTCTGAATCTTGAAGGTTTCAACCCCATCCCACCCCCCAAGCTCCGGAGGCTTTTCTCAAACCTCCAGGAGGGCAAAAACGGCCTCTCCCATGCTCTGGAGGCCCCCCAGAGGCCAGAAACGGGCCTGTTTCCAGAATCCCGGAACTTCTGGGAGGCCCGTTTTTTGCCCTCCCAAAGCCTCTGCACGGGCCCTGCACTTACTTTGCATCCAAAACAGGCCACGTGGAGACTCCTGGGAGGGGAGGGGAAGGGAGGGATGGGAGGGGTCAGCCAGTCCTTGCAACTATTGGTTCGGTGAACCAGATATAAAATTAGCATCCGGTTCTCACGAACCAGACTGAACCGGCTGAATCCCACTCCTGATTGCAACCAGAAGAGCCAGGACTGTGGTCATGGAGCAAAGCAGTCATGTGGATGTCTCATTTTAATGATTATGTCATTCAAAGACCAAGATTTTGCTCCTAATTGTGGTCATAAATTGAGGGCTACCTGCAAATGAATTATATTTAATAACTTTTTTTCTGATTTCACTTGCAACTTTTTGCAGAGTGATCCTCTGCCACCCCAAACAAAAAAAACTAGTGTGGTGATTGGTTTAGAAAATGCTGTACAGGTAGTCCTTGACTTATGGCCACAATTGAGCCCAAAATTTCTATGGCTAAGTTGTTAAGTGAGATTTGCTGCATATTATGACTTTGCTTTCCACAATTAAGTAAATCACTGTAGTTGTTAAGTTATTGATATGGTTAAGTGAACTTGATTTTACATGTCAGAAGGTGATTACATGATCCCAGGACACTGCAACCATCATAAATATGAGCCAGTTGCCAAATGTCTGAATTTTGATCCTATGACCATGGGGATGCTGCAACAGTCACAAGTGTGAAAAATTATCATAACTGTTGCCATTGTAACTTTGGTCACTAAACAAATGGTTGTAAGTTGAGAACTACTTGTATACCCCTTCTGTTTATCATTTCACATAAATAGCCTTGGTTCAAGGAATAGAACAAAATAATGTCTGTGGCTTTCACAGCAATTTCATTTTCTGAAAGAAAATGCAGAATTAATTTCCTCCATAGTGTAAAACTCCCTCCATGAAGTAAAAAAGTTAGGATGACTAATCACTGGTTAAGTTTCTGTTTTTGGGAGGACATGACCAGTAGTGTCTACAAGGTTCTCCCTGCTTTCATCAAAATGACCAAAATAATGTCACACTACAATTTCCCCTGCTTTGGAGTGTCGTATGTTTGTGACATCATCATGTACATGGAAGAGCTTGCATCACAACGTCAGCACCCTGTTCGCATCACTCTAGCACCTGCTAAATAAGATAAGTTTTATTGCCATATAAATCCTTCCATTACCCACCATCCAGTCAGAACTGAAGAAGCTTCTTGGATGGGAAGTACCGTATTTATCGGTGTATAACGTGCACTGGCGTATAACACGCACCTTAATTTTAAAAGGGAAGTTTCAGGAAAAAAAGTAAATTTTAAATAAAGAACTTTGAAGCATAACAAAGGTAGTTCAAAACTTTTTAAATTAATATTTAAGCACATATAAAGGTAAAGAACGTAACATGGAAGTAAAAACTACTGTTTTTTAAAGCTCCCAAAGGGGAAAAAAACTTACCCAACAGAACAGGGGTCTCCAATCTTGGCAACTTTAAGACTTGTGGACTTCAACTCCCAGAATTCCTAAGTCAAGGCAGGCAGGCAGAAAGAGCTGCTCACCGATGAGCTTGATTGCAGCCAGGGATATTCAGTTGATTGCTGATGCATGGATTGCAATCGTCATGCAATCAGCAACTAAGGTAAGGAAGCCGGAGGAAAAAAGCCTCTGATGATCGCGGGGCTCAGCTGGGCATGGGGGTCGGGGGCAGGGATTTTTGCTACCGGTTCTCCGAACTACCCGCCGCCATCGCTACCTACTCGCCCGAGCCGGTCCAAACTGGGAGCATTTCACCCCTGCCCAAGACCCCAACATACCCCAGGCTATCTCCGACAGTGTCTCAGATGCTGTAAACTCGCCATTCGTTCTTTTTACAGTATTTTTTAATACATATCGGCGTATAACGCACACATGCAATTTCCACATTATTTTCAAGATGAAAAAGTGCGTGTTATACGCCGATAAATACGGTAAAATGTCTTCAAGGAAAAATAAAGGAAGTCCAGTTGCCTCTTGAAAAAGCATCTTTGGAACGATTTGCCCCCGGAGATATGAAGGATATCGGATCTCCAGGTTTTTCGCCGTGCCCTAAAAACTTTTCTTTTCCATCAAGCAGGGCTGGCGTGAAACCCCCCCCCCCTTTTTTTTAGTCTTTTTTAGCTTTTTAAATTGTCAAATGGGTTTTAGTTTTCAATGTTTTAAATTTTTGGGCCACAGTTATTTAATTCTTTTAATAATTTTCAATTTTGTATTGATATGTGTTTTAGTTCTGGCTATGCACCGCCCTGAGTCCACTAGGAGAAGGGTGGGATATAAATTTAATAAATAATAATAATAATAATAATAATAATAATAATAATAATAATAATAATAATAATATCCTGCTCTTTCCATAGATGTCACTGAGAGTTAGCATTTCAAGTTAACCAAGCAAAAGATAGCAAACCCATTCTACAGCTATTCTCAGTTTCCTTTTCTCCCACTTCCTTCCCTTTTTTTAGATGATTGTCAAGGTAACCAAATTCTTCCTACTGTCCTAGGAATATGCACAGTTCTGCTGTTTTTCTCCCTGTTACTTTTCACTTTGAGGGAATAGAACAAGGGGTGGGGGGAGTAAGTATGACCTGATGAGGGGTTTTACAAGGCCGTTTGTTAACAATATGATGGACAATAAAGTTTCTCTTTTGCTAACCCGTAATAGAGAGAGACCAACAGCCAAATAAAATATACCAGGAAGGAACATGGACTACTATACTATGATGAAGAATCTCAAAAATGTGGAGCCAAAGTTTCTTCCGCCATAAATCTCTGTGCCTTTATGAGCTTCTAATTACACTTTGAATTGCAATTCAAGTTGTTGCAAGTTTGACTCCGAAATATGCCTGCTTGCTTTTCACTTCTTTTTATTTATTGAGGAAGTAAATTAATACATCTAAGTGACTACTTGGGGATACTATGTACTAGATAATACATTCTCTTGAATAGTATCCTGGTCTGAAACTAAACTGAAATAGGCCTGGGTAATAAGTAAGTTAAATTAAATAAATAAGTAATACCTTCAGGTCAGTGGTGGGTTTCAAATTTTTTTACAACCAGTTCTATGGGCATGGTTTGGTGGGCGTGGCATGGTTTGGCGGGCGTGGCATGGTGGGTGTGGCAAGGGAAGGATACTGCAAAATCCCCATTTCCTCCCGATCAGCTGGGACTCGGGAGGCAGAGAATAGATGGGGGCAGGGCCAGTCAGAGGTGGTATTTACCGGTTCTCCGAACTACTCAAAATTTCTGCTACCGGTTCTCCAGAACTGGACAGAACCTACTGAAACCCACCTCTGCATCAGGTCCAACACTGAAATATGTGTGTCTTCCTTTTGACCTTATTCTTGCCTAAGATTTTATTATTATTATCCCTTATGATCTCCTATAAAAGAAAATAGATTAAAATTAGATTTAAAAAAACCAAATATCATTGAAAGCCAAATATCACATAGAGACATATTGTTTTATTTGGTGCTCAAACTCTAATGCACTCATTACTTCATCACTACCTTTTCATGCACTGAATTCTGAAGAACAGTAAGCTCTTGCAAGCATCACAAGTTTTGCTCACGATATGATATAAAAAAGACCCCCCCAGAACATATTTGGATGAAATTGTCTTTTGAGATCTCTACCCTTTCATCATTTTTAATCTGCCTAACAGATTGGCAACATAGATTAAATCATTGGCTCGAAAGATGAAGAAGCTGGATCCCAGTTGACGTAGACTATAGATTACAAGGTTGGAGTCCAAGTCTCATTAAGTAGTGGTCTTCATGGAAAAGAAATGGGAGTTCAGAGAATGAATTCAGGAGTGTGCTCTCCAAGACCCAGAATTAAGAATTTGGAAAGCTCATAATAGCAATTGTAAACCTGAGCACCACCTTATTTTACAAGAAATTTCTTGGAACATTGACACAAAAATTTGACACACATACAGGGCAATACAAGATGTAGTTCACTAGCACCATGCTTTATATCATCCAAAATCAGCTCAAAAAGTTGTTGTGGTAGAACAGCAACAGCAGTTAGACTTATATACTGCTCCATAATGCTTTACAGCACTCTCTGAGCAGTTTACAAATATCAGCACGTTGCCGCCAACAATCTGGATCCTCATTTTGCTGATCTCAGAAGGATGGAAGGATGAGTCAATCTTGAGCTAATCAGGATCGAACTTCTGGCTGTGGGCAGAGTTAGCCTACAATATTGTATTCTAACCATTGTGCCACAATGGCTCCTAGAATATATTTAAAAGATATGTTCTTCTAAAAACTGTGATAAAGTTAATAAAAATTGGACCAGGGCTTATACTGATCTGCATATCTGGAGTTTTAGATATATCAAAGATATGTATGCTACAGAAAAATTTATAAGCAGAAAATCACTTCAACAGCTTATTAAAAATAAATCAGCCATGTGGATGACAAGCCTTTAAAAGCCCTGCACTGAACACTCACCAGAAAGCTGTGCCTTTAAATAACTCAAATATATAAATACATTTAACCCCAAATGTGTAGCGGAGCAATGAATCATGTGTGATTGAATGGCGAATAGAAAAATATGATAAAATCTATTACTGTACCTTTACAGTGCATAACTTTTTCATTGTGTCAATGATTTATGTCCTGGTGACTGGTGGCCCAGGAACAGGTTCCATATTTCTTATAAACTATTTTACACACACACACACACACACACTCGCAGATACACAATACTGATCTGTTCCCATACACACACACACACACACAAACACACAGCCAGCCGAGGGTTAAGGAAACACTTTGGCACACACCCAGGTCCTTATCTCCAACTTTGGCAGCGATTTACACACCGTCTGCCAAGTGCGTTTATTTCCACAGAAAACAGACAGATAACATACTCAGCGTCCAAACGTCCAACAACAATAAATATTTCTCTCAGCAGTTCCGGACGAGGCTTTAGTGACTATCCAAGGTTTACTTTGTTCGTCACAAAGATCACTGGCCACCACCCTCTATTATATAGTCTCTGGGGTGTGGTCCAGTGACTCAGTTCTAATCCCTAGCACGCCTCCTGAGCTGCTGCAATCATTTATCACGCCTTCGGAGGCGTGCGTCCAGGAATGATGTTTCTCCCTCACTCTCATCCGAGCCACCTGTCTCCCTGTTAATCTCCTCTCCCTCGGCCGGCACCTGAGACAGTGCCAGAGGGGAGGGGCCTGGAGAGGGAGGCCTGGCTGACTCCTCTTCCTCATGCTTGGAGCTTTCTTCCTCCAATGGGACAGGCTCAGAGGGCGGGGCCACAACAAATACACACACACAATTCTGTAAGGCAGTGGTGAAATCTTCCCTGGTGTGCCACCAGTTTGCCACTCATGCATGCGCAGTGCGCACCAACGCAGGCTGTGTATGCATGCACAGTGTGTGCCAAATGCACAATGTGTGAATGTGTGCATGCAATATGCTCCAAACGTGTGCTGCATGTGGAAAAAGGAGGTTTGGGAAGGTAAGTAGAGCAGCGAGAGTCGGGGAAACAGCTCTGCCGCACAATTTAGATTCACTAGAAAACACACTAGAAAGCAAATCTAGCTGATTGTCGGAAATACCAGTTCGGAGGTAACCGGTAACTTTTTTTTTACTACCAGTTAGCCGGAACCAGTATTTTTTATCACTACCGGTTTGCCTGAACCGGTGTGAATCAGTAGCATTTCACCACTGCTGTAAGGATTCAAGATGTTTTGTAGGAAAATGAATGGATGTACCAGATCTAAAACCCAGCATTATTTTTTGGAGGGTCGTTCAACATTATTTCAAGTATTTCTCCAGAGTCTCAGTCTCCCCTAATTTTTCCTATCTACATGCGTTGTGCTTTATTTTTACTATGCAGTATAAGAGGGTTTTAGTTTAGGGAAGAAGGAAGAAAGAGAGGGAGAGAAGAAGTTGGAATGAGAATGTCATTAACAAATGGACTAAGTAAAAAAAAAAAAAAAAAAACCTCTGAAAAAATCCTTCCCATTCCCACATTCTGAATGGGCCATAGAATAAGAGAGTTTTTCTGTTCTCTCCGTAACAACTTTTTGAGATAAAATAATTTGAAAGATAAAATTTTAATCAAATATGCTTAATTAAACTATCTGCTTGGATCAAACGTCTGAAAACTCATAGTTCCATTCTTTGTGCTGGGTATAATAATTATCCTGCATTTTTTTCTCTACCTGTTCTCATCTAAAAAAAATTGCTTAAGATTTTTTTTCAAGATTTTTTCCCCCTAAATTTTTAAAATGAACTCACAATTGGGCTCTTGAAGAAATCTATGAGATTTTTGAAGAAAACTATGCAAATTATTCCAGCTAATGCCCCAAATTACAGATGTTGCTTTGATCTGGAAACTAAACTCAGCTTTCTTTATGAGTCAAGCTGTAATATTCCCCGGTGTTCCCTGTGGGAACATCCCTCCATGTTCCCCAGTGACTTTCAGGATGAAAAGGGTCACCCTTGTTAAAGCCACACTCTATCATCGATTTTCCTTATAGATAAAGTTCATTGGCCCATTTTGAGCTACTCATGAGAACATCACTTGTCTCCTGAGGGTAACCAGCTGATTGAGCTTCATGAAAATTACAAGTCTGGTTAGGCTGGATCGGTGCACAGGTGAAATTAAAGAATCAGAGTTGTTAAGGGCTATTTAGATCATTAAGTTCAAGCTTTTGCTCAGGGCTACATTCCAGATTAAAGGATCCCTAAATGATGGCTGTGCAGCCTTTACTTGAAGAGAAAGAGTGTAGAAAGTGTGCAGAGAAGAGCAACAAAGATGATTAGGAGACTGGAGGCTAAAACATAGAAAGAACAATTGCTGGAATTGGGTATGTCTAGTTTAATGAAAAGAATAGGGGGTAACGTGATAGCAGTCTTCCAATATCTCAGGGCTTGCCACAAAGAAGAGGGAGTCAAGCTATTCTCCAAATCACCTGAAGGCAGGACAAGGAGCAATGGATGGAAACTAATCAAGGAGAGAAGCAGCCTAGAACTAAGAAGAAATTTCTTGGCAGAACAATTAATCAGTGGAACAACTTGCCTCCAGAAGTTGTGAATTCTTCAACACTGGACATTTTAAAGAAGAGATTGGATTACCATTTGTCTGAAATGGTGTAGGGTTTCCTGCCTAAGCAGGGGGTTAGGCTAGAAGACTTCCAAGGTCCCTTCCAACTATTATTCTATTCTAAATTCCTAGTAACAACAAAGGGAAAATGACTGTACTGTGAAAATGCTTATCGTAATACTCAGCTGAAAGTTGCAGTCCAAAGACATGTCTATTTTTCCAGTGCACTTTGGGACAATAGATGACAAGCTTTTGCCATTTTTATATGACTGCAGATATTTGCAGAGAGCTATTTTTCAATTATATAATTTTTCGGGCTTATTTCTGCATAACTTTATTAGATATTTTTAAAAAAAAATAGATAAAACTAATTTGAGCTTGCAGATTATAACTGAAGTGGATGCTTCCTTATCTACTATCCTACCCTAATACCAAGTCTATTTGAGCTCTGTCAATCTGTAGGAAAATCTCCTATGGTCAAATACCAGCTGATGTTGAAAGGCAGTCATATTCTTGAGTCATAAAGAAAGAAAAACAAAACAAAAAACTCAGGATTAAAAAGAAGGCACAAAACAATTCCATAGGTAACCATTAGATGTACTCAACGGTATTATGATCATGTTGCATCAGCTATTAGAAATTTTATATGCTGTCCTTAAGCATAAAAAGTCACCAGAGGCAGTTTCTTAAAAAAACATAAAGGAACAACTTGGTGCAATAAAATGCATCGTAAAGCAGGCAGGGCAACAAACCAAGTTAGAAGAATGCTGATCCCTGAAAGCAAAGATGAATAAAGCCACATTAGATAAAGCATTAAAAAAAAGTAGGTATTAACTAGACAGGAACTAAATTCTGGATTCTCACAAGCCACATCTGAGATTTTACTGGACTGCATGCTCTATTGGTATTTCAGACTATGCACTTCTTTTTTTAAGGTTTAGCAATCATTGTTTCTCCAGCCACTATGGATTATTCAACAAATCATTGACACAAACCATGGTTTAGTGATATGTGAGTATTGCTGCTATTAAGCTACTGTTAGGTTTTGCTCCGAAAGGCCTATTCTGATGGTAGTATCCAAGGGGAGTCTCTTTGTTTCCAATAACTAGGAGTTTCTTTGATTAATATTACTAGTAGATTAAGACGTTTTTGAAATAACTAAAGCAAGCTCTCCATAAGGAGTAGCATCTGATAAGAACCGGTTCAAATTTGCCAAGGATTTTCTTTTATTAATTTGAACTTTAGTTATTTGCAAACGTTATGAGAACCATACCTCCTGAATATGAAGATGAGCATTAACACAATGCAAATATGAATATAGAATATTATAGGGTACTATATGGAATGTTAACATGCTACATACTAAAGTTATTGAGCATGTGTGCTACATCAGCATATATAAAATAAGGAATTCTGGGAGTTGAAATAGACAAGTCATAAAGGAGCCATGGTTCCCCACCTTTGGTCTAAGGAACCATCAAGTCCCAAAAATGGCATCTTCAGGGAGAGAAAGTCAACACTGGCAAGATGACTGACGGAGCACCATGATGCAAGCTGTGCTGTTTTTGGACACACATGCAACATTGGTCCATGCACAAAAGGAGCCCAAAGGTGCTTTTTCCAAGACTTGTAGGCTTGCCAGGTATCCACTATTTGAGCGGGCAGTCCGCTTTTTTCACATTATGTTCACTATTTTTTTTTTCACAAAATAGTGGACATTTTTTTTATTCAAAAGCTTTATGATGAAATGGTACATAATCTAAAGCTGTACAGTCTAAGAGAATAAGGATAGGAGAATCGTGTTTTGTCTTTTTTTTTTCATAAGTTAGAATGAGACAAAGATTGAATATCCATTGAACTCGATTCTCCGAAAAAATTAATGATGAGATTAAAATAAAAATATATTATAAAATTATGTACAGTTCACATTTTTAAAATGTATTGTAGCTTGTGTCGACTGACCTAAAATGGCGTCAAGTGATGAGAGTGACAGTGGCGAGATTTCGAATTCTTTAAAACAAAAGAGAGGAGTGTGCAAATACACCAAAGTTTATGTTCATCTGCAGGGCGATTCATCCCTTGATAAGTGGACGTACTTTTTCAAGAAAGAGCCAGCTCCGAGTTTACTGAAACTGTTCCAGTATTGTGCATCAATGCACAATATCAAATGCAAACGTTGAACGAATTTTCAGCGTCATGGGAAATTTGTGGACTGACGAACGTAACCGACTGCTTGTACCATCAGTTCGAAGCGAACTTTGTATATTTTTTAATATTTCTCAACATTGTACTGAAATTAAAGAATTATTCCTTAAACACAAAGAATTGATCAAAGCTGCACAGTCAAATAAAAAATATACACGACAGCAAAGTAAAATGTAATTTAATATTTTACATATTATAATATATTTGATGTTTTGAATTTTAAGTAAAGTTTTGAAGTGATTATTTTAATACATGTTAAAATGTTTGTAAGAAAATATATAATTTAATTGTAATTTTTTTTTTTTACTACTTAAACCCCTCCCCCCACTTGTCCGCTATTTTTTGGAAGCAGACCTGGCAACCCTATCCAAAAGGCAACTGGACTTTCTTGGTTTTTTTTCCTTTGAAAATCTTTCACTTCTCATCCAAGGAACAACTTCAGTTCTAACTCAGTTTCTAGTTACCTTTTGGGAAAAAAGCAGCTTTGGAACAACCATAACCTGGATGACTGAGAATCTCCATAGACTTTCATTGCAATGCTCCATCTGTTATCTCATCTAGTTTAATCTTTTTTTTTTTGAAAAGTTTTTTTATTTTTTAAACATAAAACATAAAATACACATTTTTAGAGTAAGGATTTGATCCAGTATAAAATCAATACAATTACTCACATTCCCTCAACCAATTTTGTTCCAAATTTTATCCATTTACATCTTAAAAAAAGAAAAGCAAAAAAAAAAGAAAATTCTTATTCTAAACATTTATCATTCTACTATGTCACCCTAAATTCTAAACAATTATTTCTAAATAGACATCATTCCAAATCTTTGTCGTTTTAACAATCAATATTTCATATATATTCCTTTTTTCTAAGACCCATTACATCAAATCTATATTGTACCTCTCTCTCTCTCTTTTTTTTTTGTAAATATTTTTTTTTTATTTTTTTCAAACATAAACATAAAATATAACTTTCAAGGACAGAGTCTCGATCTGGTCATAGATGGTTACCACGCTTACATTCCTTTAATAAGCTCCATTCAATTTCCCATTACATCTTTTATGGATAAAAATTCAAGACATAAAAAAACAGATTTTAACATAAAGTCTAGCATCTTCACCTAAACAAATCCATTATATCAATACAATTTTAATTTCAAACTAACTTTCGCTCATTTTTATATCTATATATATTAATCCTGATTTTATCTTGTTCTTCTTCACCTTGTATCTTTTACCATCAGTGTCAAAATAATTTTTAACAATATTCTAACCTCTTATTCTAATTATTTACCTTACAATTTTATCAGCACAAATCTTAATTTCAAATTCAATACAACTCCATTTTTATTACACTTTATAAAACAAAATTCTACTTAATTCTTAATCTCTTGACCCTTTTCCTCGAATCTTAGTATCTTAAACACACTTAAAAACACTTATCATCTATTACAGTTTTCATGTTACACAGATTTATCACAAAAACATGTTTTATTTAAACTAATTTCCAGCATATTTTCTTCTATACCTCCCTCTATTGTTTGGCTGTTTTCCAGCATATTATGTTTGGCTGATTCCCAGCATAGTCTCCTCCAGAGCACCAACTATTTTTGGCTAATTTCCAGTAGAGTCTCCTCCAAGCCTACCACCATTATTAGCTAATTTCCAGCATATTTTCCAGCATAATCTCCTCCAACTCTCCTCCTATTTGTTTGGCTGATTTCTAGCATTTTATTGGCTGATTTCCAGCATATTATGTTTGGCTGATTTCCAGCATAGTCTCCTCCAACTCTCCTGTAAGCATTTAGCTGATTTCCAAGATTTTAACTAGTTTCCAACGTATTTCCCCTGAGTCTCAAACTCTTATCTAGTTGGTATCCATCTCTCTTATTTTAATTTTCTCTTACAATATAGTTATCTATTTTGTGTCAGTTTCCCAACATGCTCTTTCAAATTAATTCTCAATATATTTCATAATAATCATCATTTCCAGCATATGTTAAATTAAATCACAGTTTGTTGCTAAAATCTGTGTATTTTATAGTTTGTTCGATAAAACCTTTGTTAGGTTCAGCTTGCAGCTTACTCCTAACTTGTTGGTCAGGCAATATATCTGTTTCTTTAAGAAACAACTGAGCCACGTAATCAGGGTTTGCTGAACCCTGTAATTAGGCTGCAGTGCATAAATAAGCAGCACAGAGAAGTGTTCGTTCTTCCTGCTTCTTTCTGGATCTTCCTGCTTCTACCTAGTTCTTCCTGAGTGATACCTGTTTGTATCCTGTTGCTTACTGAGTCTATTATATGGTACTGTATACCAAGAGTTACTAAAGTCTGTTTGCTTTGGTAAGGGAAGTTACGTATTGGACTGATATTACTGTTTATGACCTTGGACTGTTTTACTTACACCGAGACTGCTTGTTACTTGTAGATAAACTATTTTTTCTCACACGAGCCGTACGTTTATCTCCTTCCCTGTGTGTTTCTGCTCTGCTCGTTGCACAAGCAACAAATACTCTTTACACACACCCTAACATTGGTTATAGGCCCAGAACGTTCCAGGGCTCTTTAATTTGTTTTTGTGGAAGTGAGAAGTGCAGGCAGTGGGTGTAGTAGTCAAGATGATAGCTTTTGAGCAAGGTACAAGTTATGCTACTATAACCCAGTTGGATGGAACAAACTATGTTACCTGGTCCACAAAATGCTGTCTACTTTTGCAAAAAGAAGGACTGTGGGACATGGTTAATAATCCACCGGACATAACTGCATTGAATGCTGCTGACGAAGAAGATGCCAAAAAGACAGCGAAGTTTCACAGGGACAACGAGCGTGCTTTATGCATCATTGGCCTGACACTGGGAGACCAGCAACTTGTCCATTTCCAGGGCGAAGGGTCTGCTGCGAGGTGTTGGACAAAGCTAAAGAAGCTCTACGTTCGTGACTCTGTGGGTGTCCATATCTATCTGACACGGAAATTATTTCACTTACATCTTCAGAAAGGAGGAGACATGATGACTCACCTGGATTCCATGACAGGGCTTTTCCAGGAGCTACAGGAGAAAGACCTTGTGTTTACTGAACTGCAGCAAGTTTATATTATTCTTTCATCGTTGGATGACAGTTATGACTCTTTTGTTTCATCATTAGAAGTATTGTCTAGAGATGAACTAACATTGGCCAGTATAACTGGTAGGTTACTGGATGAGGCCAAACGTAGGCAAGAACGAGACCAGTTAAGGATGCAACAGCAACCAAAAGTGGAAGCTGTATATGAGAATGTCAATATTGTTAAACGCTGTTATGCATGTGGGGCTAAGGGGCACATTGCAAAATATTGTAATAATAAGAAAGTGTCTGCTAGAAACTCTGCTAAACCCAGGAAAGGGTGTAATTTAGCAACCAGTTCATCTAATAATATAAGAGATGATTGGTGGGTGATTGATAGCGGTGCCTCTCAATCCATTACAAAAAACAGAAAACTGTTTCTAAATATGAAGAAAAGTACTAAAAAGGTCAAATTAGCTAATGGCTGGAATGTGACTGTAGCTGGGGAGGGACTTGTTAAATGTTCTATTAGTAAGCACCCTTTACCCATGCTTTATATCCCTAGTTTGAAATATAACCTTTTATCTGTAAAGTCATTACTACATTCTGGGTTTACAGTAACTTTTAAAAACAACAAATGTTTGCTGGAATGTGAAGGCACTGTAGTTACTGCAGAATTAGAAAACGACTTGTTTGTTATTAGGGATAAGTCATTACTGTTAGTTCAGTCAAAAGCTAAATTTGGAAATGTAAAGCCTCATGATGAATGCGTACATTTATTACATAGAAGGCTTGGTCATCTGAATTTCAGGTTGTTGCATTTGACTGTTAAGCAGTCTAAAGGCATTAATTTAAGGGCTTGCAGCAAATACCTAAACTGTAATACTTGTAACCAGCATAAAAGTAAAGTTACACCTGCAAACCGCTGCAATGGGTTTAAAACAACTAAACCTTTGGAGGTAGTCTTTTTAGACTTAATAGGGCCAAAGAAACCCAGTTTAGGGGGAGCATGCTATATTTTGAGTATAGTTGATCACTTTACCAGATATGGTTTTTGCTACCTTATGAAGTCCAAAAGTGATACGTTCCAATGTATCACAAATTGGCTTCGTTTTGTAGAACGGAAGCAGAAGTTTAAGGTGAAATGCATTGTTACTGACAATGGAACTGAGTTTACTAACCATCAGTTGGCTAAGTTGTTAAAGGATGCTGGGATACAGCATAAACGTTCTGCCCCTTTTCGGCCGGAACATAATGCATATATTGAACGAAGAGGTCAGACCCTACAAACTATGACTAGGACTATGCTGGCTGATGCTTGTTTACCTGATAAATTGTGGGGAGAAGCAATACTATGTGCCAATCATATTTTAAACAATGTGGTGCACTCCTCTACAGGAAAAATTCCTTTTGCTTTATGGCACGGCAGGAAGCCTGATTTAAGTTACATACATACTTTTGGTGCACCAGCCTGGGTGCATATACCGGTTAGTCAGAGAAGGAAGGACCAATAGAGAGCAAAGAAAATGATTTTTGTTGGCTATGAGGCTAACCATAGGTCCTATAGGTTCTGGGAAAAAGGAACTACAAAAGTTTTGTGTAGCGCTAGTGCTAAATTCCTAGAACACGAAGGCTGGGACAGGTTAGAAAAAGCAGACTATGGTTTTACAGATATTGATGTTAAGGTAGACCATATTCCTGATGATAGTTCATCTAAGATGGATGATAAACCATCTATTAAGGTTGAAGAACAGGAACAGGAATCAGGGTTAGGGGAGGATGAACCCAATATACCTAATGTTAGTCCTGTTATGCCTAGACGATCTTCCAGGGGCTGGCATCCACCAGATCGCTATAAAGCCACAGTGGTTTGCCAAGTAGATATCGAACCATCCAGTCATCAGGATATAACATTATATCCAGAAAAAGAGCAAAAAGCCTGGCAGGAGGCAATGGATAGAGAAATTGATTCATTGAAGAGGCTTGGTGTCTATGAAGTGGTAAGAATACCACCAAATGAGAAACTTATAGGCTGTAGGTGGGTCTATAAGGTAAAGAAAAGTGTAGATGGGGTAGTAACCCATAAAGCTCGGCTTGTTGCACAAGGGTTCTCACAGACAGATAGAGACTATGATGAGGTTTTTGCTCCAAGTTTACGAGCGAGCACTTTGAGAACGATGCTTGTTTGGGCAGCTAGAAATAAATGCTCAATTACTCATATAGATGTCGAGATAGCTTATTTGAACGCTCCGTTGAGGCATACAATATATATGAAGAAACCTCCTGGTTATGATACACAGGATAGAACTGAGTGTTGGAGGCTACAAAAAAGCCTATATGGTTTAAAGCAATCAGGTTACGAGTGGAACCAATGTATAGTGCAGGAATTACGTAACATTGGGTTCTATGAGGGCGTAGCAGATAAATGTCTGTTTAAAAAAGAACAGGATGGATGTGTTTCATTCTTGTTACTCTTTACAGACGACATTGCCATAATTACCAGAACTGATGCTGAGGCCAGAGAGATTATTGGTCAGTTGCAAACAAAATTTAAACTTAGAAATCTAGGACATATACAGCATTATCTAGGGCTGGATATCCTGAAAACATCTAGAGGATTTAAAATATCACAAGCTAATAAGATCTGCAAATTGTTAAAAAAATATGGGATGGAATTATGTAAACCTGCCAAGACTCCTATGGCACAGGAATTCCAACAGGATAGTTTGCAGAGTCCACAGTTCAGTAAAGAACTGTATCAATTATTAATAGGCAGTTTGTCGTATTTGAGCAACTGGACACGGCCTGATATAGCTTTTAGTGTTAATCAACTAGCACAATATAGTTCAGAGCCTACTGATAGGCATTGGCAGGCTGCAAAACGTGTTCTTAGGTATCTTAAAAGAACTCTGCATTTGGCTATGTATTTAGAACCAAATGCCAATATGATGTTAAAGGCATATGCTGATGCCAGTTTTGACAGAACTTCTACGTCTGGAATTGCAATCATGTTGGATAACTGCCTGATTGGATGGAGATCAATTCGCCAGAAACACATCAGTTTGTCTACCATGGAAGCGGAGTTTTCTTGTCTATCACTTACATGTACTGAACTGATTTATTATAAACAGTTGATGGAAGATATTGGATTCAAAATGGACTATCCTATTACGGTTTATGAAGATAACCAGGCAGCCATTAAAATGGCAACGAATCTTGCTGTAAAGACAAGGACTAAATACACTGATATACGTTATCTGAATGTTCGGCAATGTGTTAAGGATAACATGATTACATTGGAATATTGCGCATCGGAGGACAATATTGCCGATAACTTTACTAAAGCGCAAGGTGCCATTAAACACACCAATTGTTGTGAAAGATTTGGATTAAGAATCTGAAATGTACCTGATACTATTGTACAATGTATGATTTGGATGTGTGTTTTTGTTTTTGTATCTATTGTGTATATTGTCCTGCCCAATGGGGAAAATGTTAGGTTCAGCTTGCAGCTTACTCCTAACTTGTTGGTCAGGCAATATATCTGTTTCTTTAAGAAACAACTGAGCCACGTAATCAGGGTTTGCTGAACCCTGTAATTAGGCTGCAGTGCATAAATAAGCAGCACAGAGAAGCGTTCGTTCTTCCTGTTTCTTTCTGGATCTTCCTGCTTCTACCTAGTTCTTCCTGAGTGATACCTGTTTGTATCCTGTTGCTTACTGAGTCTATTATATGGTACTGTATACCAAGAGTTACTAAAGTCTGTTTGCTTTGGTAAGGGAAGATACGTATTGGACTGATATTACTGTTTATGACCTTGGACTGTTTTACTTACACCGAGACTGCTTGTTACTTGTAGATAAACTATTTTTTCTCACACGAGCCGTACGTTTATCTCCTTCCCTGTGTGTTTCTGCTCTGCTCGTTGCACAAGCAACAAATACTCTTTACACACACCCTAACAACCTTAATCAAGCATAATCACCAATCTAGCATTTGTTTGCATATTAAAATTAAAACATATTATATCAAACAGTAAATTTTCTTAAAGTTGTCTCACATTAAAATATACTCTTCTTTATTGTTTTTAACCACCTATATATCATCCTCTATTTTAATTGCCATCTCTTATTTTCTATTTTTATTACTCCAAAAACCCTCCTGTTTTTATCCAAAAATCATATATACCTTTAGGCTTTTAAACTTTACATTTCAATTTAGTTACATTTCAATTTATCTACTTTATTTCTTCCTTTTCTTCCTTTTTCTATCTGTCCATAAATGTTCCATTTCAAAGTTCATCTGTTCAAATTAAAAAATTTTGTATGTACCTTTAATGCTTTATAATGTCTGTTCCATGTGTGATGCATCAACTTCCTGTTTTTTATTCCTACACGACACCTAATTTTTTTTTATTTTTTTTTTTGCTAAACTTGTTAATTTCCATTGTCAAATGTCCAAAATATTCCTTCTTTCTTTTTAAAATCATCCAGGACAGAATAGAGATCTCCAAATTCCATAGATCTAATGTTAATTTCAAAGTAATCCAAAGTAAAAAGCCATTTAAAAAGTTTCTGTTCCAAACGGAAAGGGAAAGGGAAATCTTTTTAATCCACTCTCCTGCTTAGTCACCGTAGACTCCATGGCAATTATGTAGCCATCCGTCTGTCTTTCTTCATTAGCTTCATTAACTTTCAAAGGTGTAAACTCCCAAAGATACATTTCTCCAATCCACTCCAAATAAGAAAAAAAAAGTCACTTTTCTAAATTGTTAAAAGCCAATTCTTCCAAATTTACTAAAACAAAGTCTGTTTTGGGTTCTTATTTCCATTTTTTTCCTTTTTGATCTTCAAGCCCCACAGATCTGTGGCCGCTATTTAAAGTTGGGGTCTTATTTTTTTTCAAAAAAACCCCAAATAATCCTGTTGTTTTGCCTAGATTGGTGTCACTCACCCGGCTTCAAGATACTTGCTCTTTCTTCTTCTTCTCTCCTGCACGATCTTGTGTCCTGGTCTGCCGCAGCTTTGTAGCAGCCGCCATGGCTGCCTACCTCCACCGCCGACTTCAAGGATTCCCTCTGGCCTCCGAGGAACTTGCCTATTCCTCTTGGCACACCGAGGCGCTCCTCTTCACCCCCCATCCCTGCAAGATGAGGGACGGTCCGAAGGCTGATCGGACGGTAGTTTGTCAGTTGGGGTTTTCATGGGCTCATTAGAGCCCGCTATTTCCCCGACTGTGGCACCGCAGCTCTAGACTGGAAGTCTATATTGTACCTCTCTTAAATGACAGCTAATATCCATAATCAAGAATATTTTCCTCCTCTCTTAATCATTTCTAAGTCATTCAACATTTCCATCTAAAATTTGTCACTCCCAAAATACTTTATTTTCAAGTCTAATATTTAACTGGTTCATAATTTAAATAGCTATTTCCCAACAGTGTTTCCCGCCACTTCTATCTCTACTTATTTAACTGGTTCACAGTTTGGTTTAACTATTCTCCAGTATTATCTCATAGGGAAGGACACACACTCGACCTGGTTTTCCTCTCTGGGCAGTGGATAAATGGTCATGGTATGGGGAAACTTTCCATCACTCCCCTGTCATGGACTGACCATTCCCTCCTTAGACTGGACTTTCAATCTGCCAACCCTTGCCGCTGGGAGATAGGAGCCATAAAATGGTTCCGCCCCAGGCGCCTGATGGACCCAGAAAGGTTCTTGAAGGAGCTTGGGATGTTCCCCACCTCTCAATCCTGCAATTCAGCTGAGGCTCTGGTGGCATCCTGGGAACGGGTGGCTACTGATGCCTTGGACAGAATTGCACCTTTGCAGCCTCTAACCCAACGCAGATCCCGGATTGCTCCTTGGTTTTCCATGGAGTTCCAGGAAATGAAATGTCAGAAAAGACACCTAGAGGAGAGTTAGAGGTCCTCCTGATCTGAATCTGACCGAACACAGTTAAAGACCCATATTAAGTCTTATCTAGTGGCGATGGAAGCGGCAAAATGAGATTACTTCGCCGCCCTCATTGCATCTGCAGAAAATCACCCAGTAGTCTTGTTTCGTGTGACCCGCTCCCTCCTCAATCAGGGAGCAAGGGAAGACCTTTTACAGGGCAGAGCTGAGGATTTTGTACAGTTTCTGCATGATAAAATCGCTCAGATCCAGATTGGATTGGACTCTGACTGGGCAGAATCCAATCGGGAGACTAGGGTGGGTCTTGAGAATAATATCTGTATTGAGTTTGACCCTGTTTCTGCAAGGAAGTGGACAGGATTATGGGCAAACTTAGTTCCTCCACTTGCTTATTGGACCCTTGTCCCTCCTGGTTGGTTTCGGCTGACAGGGATGTGACTAGAGATTGGATCCAGGCAATTGTCAATGCTTCATTGAGAGAGGGGAACTTCCCACCTCTCTTAAGGAGGCGGTGGTTCGACCTCTCCTCAAGAAGCTTTCCCTGGATCCAGACTCACTTAATAACTATCGTCCCATCTCCAACCTTCACTTCATCGCGAAGGTTGTTGAGACTGTAGTGGCGCAACAGCTCCCACAATTCCTGGAGGAAACGGAATACTTTGACCCATACCAATCGGGCTTCTGACACGGACACAGCACGGAAACAGCATTGGTTGCTCCGGTGAATGGTCTCTGGCGGGCTCGGGATGGGGGTTGTTCCTCCATCCTGGTCCTACTTGACCTCTCAGCGGCTTTTGATACTATCGACCATGGTATCCTACTGCAGTGACTTGTGGGGTTGGGGGTGGGAGGCACTGTCTTACAGGGGTTCTCCTCTTACCTCTTGGGTTGCTTTCCGTTTGTATGGGCAGGAGGGCAGAGATCCACCCCGAGGCCCCTAAATTGTGGGGTGCCTCAGGGGTCAGTTCTCTCCTCCCTACTCTTTAACATCTATATGAAGCCACTGGTTGACATCATTCATGGCTTTGGGGTGAGATATCATCAATATGCTGATGATACCCAATTATACATCTCCACCCTAGACCACTCCAGAGATTCCCTTTCCATGATGTCCCATTGCCTGGAGGCGGTACGGGCCTGAATGGGCAGAAACAGACTCAAACTCAATCCCTCTAGGACTGAGTGGCTGTGGATGCCGGCATCTTGGGTTTCAGAGGCCCCATCACTTTTGATAAATGGGGGAAAACTTGCCCCTGTTGATAGGGCTCGCAACTTGGGTGTCCTCCTGGATGCTCGGCTGTCCCTAGAAGACCATCTAATGGCCGTGACCAGGGAGGCCTTCGCACAGGTTCACCTGGTGCGCCAGTTGCACCCTTTCCTGGATCGAGATGACCTTCACACAGTCACTCATGCCCTGGTTACTTCCCACTTGGATTACTGCAATTCCCTCTACATGGGCCTGCCCCTGAGATGCACCCAGAGACTCCAGCTGATCCAGAATGCAGCCACACAGGTTGTTACAGGAACTCCTCGTTACTCCCATATAACACCCCTCCTGCGTGAGCTGCACTGGTTACCAGTGGTTCTCTGGGTGCGCTTCAAGTTGCTAGTTTTCACCTCTAAGGCCCTACATGACTTAGGTCTGGGATATTTGCAGGACCTTCTCCTGCCTGCCTCTCACCGTCCTATTCACTCACATAGGGCGCTCTCCTCAGGGTTCTGACGGCGAGCCAATGTCATCTTGCTGTGCCCAGGGGTAGGGCGTTCTCTGTGGGTGCTCCCACCCTCTGGAATGAATTACCTACCGAGCTCCGGATGGCTCCTGATCTCCGTTCCTTCCGTCGCGACCTGAAGACTTGGCTGTTCAAACGAATAGGCTGACTCTGATTCCGGGTTTTATTATTTACTATTAATTAGTTATTTGGTTTAAAATGGGATTTTATTGTACTTGTTTCTTAACTTGTGTTCGCCGCCCTGAGTCCTTCGGGAGAATGGCGGCATATAAATACATGTAATAAAATAAATTTAAAAAATCTCCTCCACTTCCTCCTAGGTTTATTTTTTGGCTGGTTCACATCTTAATCAGTTGCTTTCCAGTGATGCTTTCCTCCACTCCTAACCTTACTTATTTAGGCTGGTTCACAGTATAATTTTAACTGCATACCAACGTTATCTCCTTCACTCCTCCTAAATTTATTATGAAACTGGTTCACAGCTTAAAAAGTTGCTTTCCAGCAGTGCTTTCCTCCACTCCAACCTCTATTTTTAACTGGTTCACAACTGTATTTCAGTTGCTCACCAGATATATTTTCCTCCAGTCCTAACTTTTTATTGTTTAGCTAGTTCACAGTTTTGCTTTAACTGTTACCCAGCGTATGCCTTCCTCCACTCCTAACTCTATTGGCTGGTTCACAGCTTTACTTTAGCTGTTTTCCAGCACATGTTTTCCTCCACTCCTAACTCTTATTTTTATTTTTAACTGGTTCCCAGTTTTGCTTTAACTGTTCTGCAGTATGATGCTTTCCTCCACTCCTACCTTATTTGTAAGACTAGATCACAACTTTACTTTCACTGTTCTCCAGAATCATGCTTCCCTCCACTCCTAACTTCATTTGTTTAACTGATTCATAGCATTTTATTTTAATTAATTAATTAAGTTAAATTACAATTAATTAACTCACAATGTATTACTCATATTTATTTTTAAATCCATTCTCCTCCGTATCTTTAACTGATTTAAGATTATAAAAAGTATATCAACAAATATCTTAACTCCTATTCTCTCCTAGGCTTTCCTCCATGCCATGCTTATTTCCAATAAGTATCAACATTTTGAATCACTTGATCAATTTTCTATAATTGTTAAATCTGTAAATAATTCCTTTTAATGTCCAGCACCTTAAAACATTTTCTTCAAAATTATTAGGTCTGTAAATAGAGCTTAAAAATTCCAAATTTAAAAAGCTATTAAGACATCCAAAAATCATGTTTTTCAATCATTTATACTCTTTTTTTTTCTAATCAAATTGTTTGTATATTCATAAAATCAACTTTAATAAAAATAATAGTGAAAAAGAGAGAGAATAGTAACAATATTAATAATAGTTAAAATAAAAAAAAAGGAAAAGAGAAACCAAAATAAAAAAGGAAAGAGAATAGAAATATAACAAGAGAAATTGAAAAGAGAATTAGAAAAAATAGAGAGGGGAAAAGAAACAAAAAGGAAGGAAAAGGAAAGAAAAAAAAATAGAGAAAGAGCTAAGAGAAGAAGGAAAGTATCTCCTAGGATTATTCAGACATCAAACTCCCAGAAACCATTACATCCATTTAATTCAAACTATGGTATTTTGTTATCTTGTTACATGATATATTCCTTTTTTTTTTTCTTTCTCCAATCTGTCTGAGTATATTTATTTTCCATTTCAATGTCCTCAAAGTTATAAGTTCTATAAAATTAATTCTGAATTGGCTATTCCATATATAATATCATCATGTTCTTCTTTTGTTGCCACACCCTTTATCTCTTGTTGCCACGCTTATTAAACCAGTTTTCATTATTCCATCTAGTTTAATCTACTACCACAGAACCTAAAATGCTTATAGATTCCCCCCAACTCAGCTTTTGGCTTATATTTTATCTCTCAGAGCAAATCCTACCAGCCCTTTGAATAGGCTAGGTCAGAAAGCAGATACAACAAGAAAGCCTGGAATTCTAGGATCCGATCTGGGTCAGTCACAGGGACCAAAGGTTTTGTCTTCCTAGCTTTCAGACTCATGCTGGAGCCCATCTTCAGGGAACTTCTCCCTAGCTAGCAGTGTGTGTGCTGTTCTGTGTGTGGTATTCATAGTGCCTGCTGTAAGTGACTGTTTAAATATTGATTGGGGTGTGTTGATGACTGGTTTTTAAGTCATTAGCTGAGAAGTTATGTGAATTTCAACTCATGATGAAGACTTATAGCATCATACAAACTTCTTTAACAACAAGGAAACCCAGACAAGACTGAGTGGCTGTGGTTATTGCCTCCTAAAGACCATGCTGATTGTCCATCTTTGGTTCTGGGGGGGGGGAGAAATTGTCCCCCTCAGAACGGGCTCACAATTTGGGTGTCCTCCTAGACTCACAGCTAAGATTAGAGCAACATCTGACAACTGTGGCTAGGGGGACCTTTGCACAGGTTCGCCTGATGCACCAATTGTGACCCTACTTGGATCGGGAGGCTCCCCTCATGGTCACTCATGCCCTTGTCACCTCACGGTTAGAATATTGCAACACGCTCTACATGGGGCTACCCTTGAAAAGTGTTCGGAGACTACAGTTAGTCCAGAATGCAGCCGTGCACCTAGATACACCCACATTACACCAATTCTCTGTGAGCTGCACTGGCTCCCTATTGGTCTCCGGTCACAATTCAAAGTGTTGGTTATTATCTTTAAAGCCCTTCATGGCTCAGGGCCAGATTATCTTTGAGACCGCTTTCTGCTGCATAGCTCCCAGCGACCGGTAAGATCCCACAGAGTTGGTTTCCTCCGGGTCCCGTCAGCTAAACAATGCTGGTTGGCAGGCCCGTGGGGGAGGGGCTTCTCTGTGGCTGCCCCAGCTCTCTGGAACCAGTTACCTCCTGAGGTCCAGACCATCCCCACCCTATTGGCTTTCCGAAAAGCGGTGAAGACCTGGCTTTTCCAGCAGGCCTGGGGCCGTTGATCTCGCTCTTGCGATCTGGCGAGATCCAGCCATGAATGGCGTGAATGAGTTTTTAATGTTTTTAATTTTTAAATGTTTTTTTATAATGATTTTTAGGAATGTATTGTGAGCCATCCTGAGTCTTCAGAGAGGGGTGGCATATAAATTGACTTAATTAAATTAAAATAAAGTAAATTGTAATTATGATTTGGGCAGCAATGGAGAAAGATCAGCCGGGATCCCAATCCACTCAGGTAAGAAGGCTGCAGAGGGCTTGAAGACCTTGAGAAATGGAGAGTCTGGGAGGGTATAATTGGCTAAATAAACAGCCTCCCCACCTGCTAGATAGGCAGCCCAGATACCAAAAGTCCCAATGGTCATGATTGTGTGGTTGCAATGACTAAGGAGAGCAAAATCCCTTCCTGGAGAGCCTTCCTTCCCATCCCCAGCATAGTAAACATCCCCCATGGAGGCATTAATGTTCTTCTTGCACCACTCCATCCCATTGCTGGTGACCACAAAGATGGGATTGAGGTATTTCTTTCTGAAGTAGTTCATGGCTTTCTCCAAGTAACCTTTGTCAGCCACCACACCTTTCCAGGCTTTGGGCATTACCCTCACATAATCCCCTCTCCGGACATGCACCCCAACATATGTCACATTCTGACGTTCTCCCCGCATGATTTGCAGGTAGTGGTTGACATCTTCCTTGATGTGGTCATGGAAAGTGAACTCTTTTAGTATTTCCTGGCGGATGTGGTGATAAAAGGTGTAAGAACAAGGGTAGCCCGTCAATTGGACATATTTCCCTTGGATGTGACGATAGTCCTTTGACATCCAATCATGCAAATAAACATTCTTCCATTGGATCTTCCTAAACACCTCAGCAGAGATTACAGGCAAAGTGATCTTGAAGACTGGTGATAAAGCCGAATGCATTTCTGGATGGATGTAGGCTTGATATCCATTTAGCTTGGCTAAGGCATAAAGGGTAGCATATTGTCCCATCTGGTTCCCGAGACGCCCAATAGAGTTCACTGTCCACATTCCAACATTAATAGCCCCGGAGGACAAACTAGAATTAGGGGCAATGTGCTTGAGTGAAATTTGTTGTATCAAGGAAGAATTATATGTGTTTTTGGTGGATGTGCCATAGTAAAAGATCTTCTCAGGTAGATGAAAAATTATGGACAAAGAAAAGAACCCCAAAATGTAGAAGAAATATAAGAGGGAAGATTGACCGGAGGTACCTCTTTCTTGATGTTTAATTTTTACAAAGGAGAGAATCCTAAAGAGAAAGTAAATTGAATTTAATACTCAGGTGCCACAGCACACTGACACTCTTGATAGTTCAAGTTTATGTTTATTTATTCAAAAGTAAGACCTGCTAATGTTGATCGGGTTTACTCCTAATAAATATCTATTTGTTCAAACATGATACTTTCTTAAAACGTAAAGAGAAATGGACTTGCATAACTAAACTATATTATGTTTAAAACAGTTTTAACCTTGTTAGCTTTTCATCCTGGTTTATGGAATAAAGCTCATGCAGATTGTTAGGACCTATATCACAGATGGGCAACATTTCCAGTTTCAAGAACTGACGACTGGCTCATCTGAACAACAACCTTGCTGTTGATGGTGTCCATAGGAAGCGGTGGGGCTAATATTTTTCAGCCCACTTGGGTCATTTTGTAGGTATTTAAGGGTGGAAATGGGAAAGAGAATACTCTGGAAGGCAAAGTATTTATCGTATTTACAAATCCTTCAACCTCCCTTCTTTCAATAGTTATAAAGTTCTTGCTAAATTAACAGTAGAAGATGGTCAAATTTCACCAGCATGTTTTGAGAACAGGTTTGGTTTGGATGAATTGTTTTTTCTTAAGGTGAAAAAGGGAAAGGGATCAATTTGCCTTTGTCTTCCCTTTCATTCTTACTTTTTGAAAGGGAAATGCTTTTTGTCAAACATTTGCCACTTGCTATTGAATTTGGTATATGTATTCTTGCAATCTGAGGGGTTTGCATAAGATGTCAGCCATGGGTTGTTTACCCCTGCCATAAACCATAGTGGACACTGGAAGTTTTTAAGAAGAGATTGGACAACCGTTTGTCTGAAATGATATAGGTTGCCTTCCAACTCTGTTATTCTGATAAATTATTATGGCTAATTTTTCACAACCCCTTTGCCCAATACATGATGGTTTAGCACAGGGGTGTCAAACTCAAGGCCCACCGGCTAGATCTCGCCCATGGGGTGCTTAGATCTGGCCTGTAGGGCTGCCCTGGAAACAGCAAAGGACCAGCCTGTGGTGTCTCTGCCAGTGAAAACGGAGCTTCGGAGGGCCACAGGCGGCCCTCCCAAGCTCCGTTTTCGCTGGCAGAGAGTTGCAGGAAGCCACTGCACTGAAGACAGAGCTTGGGAACCCGTTTTTGCTGTCAGAGCACTCGGGCCATCACAGGTGCCCCCGACATGAGTGACATTGAGCTGGCCACACCCACCCTGGCTACACCCACCCCAGTTCCCCGAGGTCAAACATAATCCTCAATGAAATCGAGTTTTACACCCCTGATTTAGCACAAGCTGTGAACTCAACATTAACTAATATCCACTTAGAGAACTGAACCCTCATGATGCTGTCCATAAACAGGTCTACAACTGGTTTGTGCTTGGCTGGGAATAGCCCTTGATCCTTATTAATAAATAGTAAGTAAAATTATGTGGCTTGGCCCAAATGCTAAATTGCATCACACTGACTTCTATGACAGAAAATGAGGACACCAAAGCCCTTTAAAATATTGGGTTTGTAAAATCTACAAAAGGAGTCTGATAATTAACACATTGATTACAAGGCATAAGCTTTTAAAGCAATTTGTTAGTGTCCTTCTGATTTTGTGATTCAAAGGCTCTTACCTTAATGCTCTACTTGAAATCACCTGGCTGGCTGCTAAGATTGCTGGACCATACCACTATATTCAAATAGTAATTGGGGTGGGTGGGTGTTGGAGCTGCTCTTATTTTGGAAGAGAGTAAAAAAAAAAAAACACCTTGTAATCTTTCACCCCATGAGAAGTCAGGCTCATTTTTTGGAAAATGCCATGGGCAACGTTCCTCATTTGACTTCTTGTTCCAACTCTCTTGGCCTTCTCTATTGCTATTGCCATTATCTTGTCTTTATCTTTCACCAAAATGGCTTCAAGCAAAAGCTTGGCTTTCTTCTCCTCTTCCTTAATACCACAGATGTTGCTTGTCTCTGACCAGGTGACACTATGGCAGCTTGTCTTGTCTGCCCAAGTGCTGAACTGGAGGAATTGCATCTTGTGGCTTCCACTCCAGTGGAAAGAGAAGTTTGGTTCTGAAGGAGAGGAGAAAGTCAACGAAAGCGGGGAAATAGCTGGGTGTTTTAAATGCCTTGGTCCTTCTTTTCGGAATCTAATGATGAATACTTAGCTTCCCATGAGCTCTTAACCAGCAAATCTGAACCATCCCAATCTTTGTATTCCTTTCCTTTCCCCTTTTTGAAATTTCAAAATATCTACTATATTTACTCTAATGTCCACCATCTGTCCATCATAGCACATGTACACCAACACACACAGGCACACACACACACACACACACAAGCCCCATATCCATAATCCTTACCTTTTTCCCCAGCATTTTCCTACCATTGTCTCTTCTATTCGCGACCATCAGTTTCAACTTTCTCAAGATATATTTATTGTAAACTTCGTGAGTCTGAGTGAATACCCAAATCCTCTATTCTTTGTCACTTTTGATGAAATTTGCTGCAGCTCACAAAACTTTATATCTTTTAATGAAATTGTTGGTCATAATTCTCTTCTAATTTAGGCTATCATAAACCAACATTGCTCTCTCTGTATAATACAATGTCCATTCTTCCAGTGTCGTGTTCGGCTAATCAAATTTTGCCTCCACTCTCCCCACAGTTTGTTCCTCATTGCAATTAAAAAAAAAAAACCCAACACAAATCTTTTTCACTGGCTCATGGTAAAAGATTAACTTGGGAGCATTAAATTCTACTCAATCATTTAAAAGGACCTAGCTATTTGAGTATAACCCATAAATATTCAAATTTTTTTATTTTCTTCCCATGGATCTTGCTGTAACTTGATACAGAGCAAATAAGAACGCCTTCTGTTCTACTAACTCCTAAATCTAGTAATTTTTTCCTTCGTCACAGGTCAAATTGAAAATATATAGATCTGTTCTGCCCCACCTCCGGATTTCCGAGGATATTGACACACACCCACGGTCCTTACCAAATGTATTAAGTAACAAGAATAAACAAGACCAGCAAAGGTTGGCAACCAGTCCAGAAAACAAGATATGATAAACCAAAATACTCTGATAATAATACAAGTTGTTTCCAGCAAGAACGCACTAGCTGCATGTGACTTCTTTCTTTTCTTCTTTCTTTTATTAAATTTATATACCGCCCTACTCCCGAAGGACTCAGGGCGGTGAACAGGCACAAAAATAAAATACAAAAATTTAAAAGCAAAAATAAAACCAGATTAAACAATTTAGCCCGAGACAAATTTAAAACGTCCCAATAATTTAAAAACAGATTTAAAATTTTCAATTTAAAAGAAAAGGGGGAAAAAGATTAGGCCAGGCCAGCTTGCTGGAATAGGAAGGTCTTAGGAGCGCAGCAGAAAGTGTGCAGATCCGGGATCCTCCATGTCTCCGGGGGGAGCTCATTCCAGATAGTGGGTGCCCCCACCGAGAAGGCCCTCCCCCTGGGTGCCGCCAGTCAACACTGTTTGGCCGATGGCACCCAGAGGAGCCCCTTTCTATGGGAGCATACCGGGCGGTGGGAGGCTATTTGTGGTAGTAGGTGGTCCCGTAAGTAGCCAGGTCTTAAGCCATGGAGTGCTCTAAAGGTGGTAACCAAAACCTTGAAGCGCACCCGGAAGACCACCGGGAGCCAGTGCAGCTCACACAGGAGAGGTGTTACATGGGAGCGCCATGTCGCTCTCATAACCACCCGCACGGCCGCACTCTGCGCCAGTTGGAGCCTCCGGGTGCTCCTCAAGGGGAGCCCCATGTAGAGAGCATTGCAATAGTCCAGGTGGGAAGTGACGAGGGCATGAGTGACTGTGTGCAAGGAGTCCTGATCCAGAAAGAGACGTAACTGGCGAATCAGGTGAACCTGATGAAAAACCCTCCCAGTCACGGCTGTCAAATGCTCTTCTAAAGACAGCTGTGAATCCAGGAGGACGCCCAAGTTGCGAGCCCTCTCCGTGGGGGCCAGTCATTCGCCCTCAATAGTCAGCGATGGCGTCAATTGACTATATCAGGACGTTGGAAACCACAGCCACTCAGTCTTGGATGGGTTGAGCCTGAGCCTGTTTCTCCCCATCCAGATCTGCACGGCCTCCAGACACCGGGACTTAAATAGGCTAAGGGAGTGGCCAATTATCCTCAAGCCCTACTCTCGAGTAGACCTCCTACTCCTGAGTAGCCACTCCTGCCTTTTGGCAGCCCTGCGTGCCCAAGCATTGAGGAGAAGCTCCTCCACTTCGCTCTCTTCACTGGAAGGAGCCTCTGGAGGTTCTGAAGGCCTGGCTGAGTCTCTGCCTCTGGCATCACATCCTCTTCAGCCTCCTCGCTGTCCAACGCGAGCACTAGCTGTGCAGGCTGCTGGCGCGACACCACACCAGCCTCCTCGTCGTCGGGATCAGCCATGATCTGTGCAGGCTGCTGGCGGGCCACAACAGGATCACTTGCAATGTGACAGACATAATCCCCTATAAATAAATGAATAGATATTCCTCTAAGCCAAAAAATAAATATTCCCCTAGCCTCAACAAGGTTCTGGACACCTTCCCCAATCCTTTTATTTAACCTGAAGAAAAATCAAATACAATTTCAAACATTTTACCTGGTTGGTTATCAGTAAATATTGGCTGGCTTAAATTTTCTTTAAAAAACTATATGAACACCAATAAATGTAATACATATTTATTTGTTTCCATTTCTATACCGCCCTTCTCCAAATAGGACTCAGGGCGGTAAACAGCCAAAGTAAAAAAAACAAAACATACAAAATTTAAAAAATAGTTTAAAATAATTAAATATTTTGGCCGTAAATTAAAACAATCCAATTTAAAATCAATTTAAAATTTAACTCAAGCCAGCCCAGCTAGTTGAAATAAATAGGTTTTCAGGGCCTGACGAAAAATCTGGAGGTCTGTTATTGTACGTATCTCTGGGGGGAGGTTGTTCCAGAGGGTGGGTGCCGCCACAGAGAAGGCTCTCCCCCTGGGGGTCGCCAGCCGACACTGGCGGACGGCACCCTGAGGAGGCCCACTCTGTGCGAGCGTACTGGCCGGTGGGAGGCTATTGGTGGCAGAAGGCGGTCTCGTAAATATTGTTTAATTAAAACTCTGCTGACTAAAAACATGATCCACTGTTTCATCTAAATCTGATAGTAAATATTCCCTCAGGTAGGACAACATTTGCAGGCATCAAATGAAGACATTCCTGAGGCTAAAATTAAATTATCAGAACAGAGTAGTAATAGCCCACAGTTTCCAAAGAGCTAAAACTTTTCTGTCCCAAAGGAATTCTTCTAATCTTCTTTTAGAATAGAATTACAGAGTTGGAAGGGACCTTGAAGGTCTTCTAGTCCAACCCCCTGCTTAGGCAGGAAATCCTACACAACTTCAGACAAATGGTTATCCAATCTCTTCTTTAAAACTTCCATTGTTGGAACATTTACAACTTCTTGAGGCAAGTTTATTTATTTTATTTTATTTTATTTAGTTTGTCAAACATGTACAGGAAAACATATAAATATGGACATGAACACATGAACATGTATAAACATGGACATGAACACAGGAAATGAGTACGACTAAATGGGGACAATAGGACAGGGATGGTAGGCATTCTGGTACGCTTATGCACACCCCCTACAGACTTCTTAGGAATGGGATGAGGTCAACAGTAGACAGTCTAAGGTGAAAGTTATGGGGGCTTGAGGATGTAACAACAGAGTCAGGTAGAGCATTCCAGGCACTGACCACCCTGTTGCTGAAGTCTTATTTTCTGCAATCGAGTTTGGAGCGGTTTACCTTGAGTTGGTATCTACCGTATTTCCATGAAAATAAGACCCTGTCTTATATTTTTTTGAATCCTGAAATAAGCGCTTGGCCTTTTTGCCATGTGCTCAAAAGCCCGATTGGGCTTATTATCAGGGGATGTCTTATTTTGGGGGAAACAGGTTATTGTTTGCCCGTATATTATTACAGTTGAAGCTGAAGTAGTTATTGACAGGTAGGACACTGTAGCAGACGATTTTGTGTACTACGCTTAGGTCAGACCGTAGTTCTAGGTTGTCCAAGCTCAAAATTTCAAGCCTGGTGGCATAAGGTATTCTATTGTGAGCAGAGGAGTGGAGGACTCTTCTTGTGAAATACCTCTGAATTCTACTGTTCCACTGTTTTTTACTAGAGATAGGTAACCTACTATCCAAGATTGCTTTCTTCCTATTTCACCATGAATATGAAACCCCTTTGTTGGCATGTATGAAAACAAATTTCAGCAGATATTGCCTGCCATAGAAAAGGCAAGATGTTAGCCCAAGAGGTCATAATTCCTGTTTCTAAGATAGAGGCAAAAATGTTAATTTCTCAGCCATCTGCAGGGGAAGTGTTAGAGAACATCAGAAAGGCAGATAAAGATTCCAGAAGCATCCTGTGATGAACTAAGTAGGATGGACTCCCAGGAGTGTATTCCAGAGGAATAAGACGAGGCGATTCGGTCCAGATGGTTTGTGTTAGAAAAAGAGGGCGAAGACAGCTCCTTCCTAATAGTTCTCAGGTATTGAATGTTATTCCTGCTGACTTTGCAGACATATCGATGATGTTTCCTTACAACAATGCTATACAAAAGTGCTGTTCTGTATTGTTTTGTTTTAACATCCTTTTGTTTTTATTGTCCCCTTTTTATGATGAAATGTAGTGAAAGTGGATCCCCAGGAGGGAGGGGGAATCTGCATTCCAGAGCAGCTTAGCCCAGATATCATGTGTGAGAGAAAGAAGGTGAAGACAGCTCCTCCCTAAGAGTTTACAGAGTATTTCGTAGATGCAGACAGCGAAATATTCACTCTGGCAAAACTTTGTCCAAAGATATGAAGCAATAAAGAACTCAGCATGGAAGAATTACCACCTGTTATTCTTGGTTTGAGGCTTCTGGGATTTGTTCCCACTTCTGCGATTTTTTCCACTTCTCAATCTACCTATAGTCTTAAGCATTTTTAGGGTCTTCCATGCAAATACTAAACAGAACACTTTCTCCCTAGACCAGGGGTGTCAAACTCAATTTCATTGAGAGGTGCATCAGGGCTATGGTTGATCTCGGGGGGTCGGCTAGGCGTGGCCGACTTGGCAGACATGGCCAATTTTGTGGGCAGGGCCAGCTTGATGCCACTCACTGGGCATTGCCGACTAGGTGGGCGTGGCCATCTTGACACCACTCACCAAACTCCTTGGCATGTTTCCTCTTCACATTGGGTAGACTGGTCTGATGTTTCTTCTTTGCATTGGGTAGACTGGGTCGAAGCGATGCGGGTAGACAGGGCTGAAGTGATGTGGGCTGGTCCCTTACATTCTCCAGGACGGCCCCATGGACTGGATGCAGCCACTTTGCGGGCTGGATCCAGCCCGCGGGCCTTGTGTTTGATACCCCTGCCCCAGACCCGATGAATTTGAACAATTCTCATCCAATCTCCAATGTTTCCTTTTTAGGAAAAGTTGTTAAGAAGGTGGCCAGCTTACAAATCTAAAGGGCTCTGGATGAAAAGGACTGCCTGTATCTTTCTATGTCTAGATTCAAACCTGGCCATACTACTGAAACAACATTGATATTGCTTATTGATGATCATTGCATCCGTTCTGGCCCTCTTCGATTTCTCAGTGGCTTTCAATACTATGGATCATAGTATCCTTCTGGGCTGACTCAGGAATTGGGAGTAGATGTCATGGTACATTGATGGTTTTCCTTTTTTTATTTGGGGCTGGTTCCAGTCACTGTTGGTAGATGGGAATGCTCAAGTCCGTAGTCCTCTGCTTTGTGGGCTGCCTCAAGGCTCTTCTTTCTCTCTGCTCTTAATTAACATCTACATGGGGCTGTAGGTGAGGTCATCCATCAACATGGGTCAGAAATTTTTTTGTATGTATAAAATTTCTCTTGTTGTTGGTTAGGAGCATATATCCCCAATAAGAGTGTTTTCTTTCCTTCTATCATTATCTCAATTGCCAGAAATCTTCCTTGTTGATCTGCCTCAACTAATTTAGCCATCAAATCTCTTTTCAAGTAGATCACTATTCCATTCTTTTTTTCTGGGGCTGATGCAACAAAATGTGTTCCCAATTTTGTATTTATTAAATATTTTTGATCAGTTGTCCTTATATGTGTTTCCTGCAGGCATATTATTTCATTTTTAAATTGTCTCAAGTGGTGAAATATTTTCTTCCTTTTTTGTGGTGAGTTTAAACCATTAACATTCCAGGTTAAGAACCTAGAAGCCATCCTCAGACTCTCGAAGCTTGGCGAGAACCGCTTGATAATCCTCTTGGAATTTTCTTTTGGGTCTCGCCCCTCCCACAGCTTCTGCGCCAGTATTCACTTCTTGTGATAAAGCCTGCTCTTGTAACTTTTTTAACTCTTCAACTTTACGTTTAGTAGCTGCTCTGGTTTGTCTTTGATCTTTGCCTTCTTCTTGTTTTTCAACTTTATCCCATGCTTGGACAGCACTTGAAAGTTGTAGTACCTCCTCCTGCATACTCATAGCTCCGCCTTCCAATTGATTCTGCAGGTCCTCTTTCCTTCCCTCTGTCGCCTCTCTTGCTTTTTTAACTCCCGGCACTGGTGGTTGTCCAGCCTTTAGTATGTTACTATAAAAATCTCTTGCTTTGCATATTGTATTGAGACGATATCGCTCTCCTGCATAGTCCACCGATAATCCAACTGGAACTTCCCATCTGTATTGTATCTGTCGATTCCTCAGCTCATCTGCCAGAAAAGCATACTCTTTCTTGGATTTCAGCATTTTAGGTGGTATTTCTTTAAATACTTCAACTTCTTGTCCTGCCACCTGCAACTTATTTTTATAAGCAGCTTGTAAAATCTCATTTCTAATCCTTCTGGTGACAAAGTAAATCACAACATCTCTTGGTAGTTTCCTTTGTCTAGCTACCCATGAATTAACACGATAGATCCGGTCAATTTGCCATTCAAGTTCACCTCTGGGCTCTCCTATAAACTGTGCCAGAGCATCTTCAAAAATCTCTTTAAAATGTTCCTCAGAATTTTCTTTCAAGCCTCTTATTCTCACAGCAAATTCCATCATCTTGTATTGTGTCAATAACATTTCAGCTTCTGTTCTGTCAATCTTAGTTTGTGATTCCTCAACTTTACCATCTAAAATCTCATTGGCTTGAACAACCTCATCAATTCTATCTTCTACATGACTAACATGTTTTGCCAGTACCTGGAGTGCAAGAACTATATCTTCCCTTATATGTTTATTTCTTGTCTTAATTATGTCCTTCATTTCTTCCATTTGTTCTGAGACTCCTTTAAATGCAAAAGCAATGTCCTCTTTAAAACCTTCTTTAATTTCTTTCATGGCTTCCTGAAACATCTCAAGTGTTAACATTTGTGCTTGTGGTTGTGATTGTGGTTGTAATTGAGCTTGTGTATCTGCTGGAGGCAATAAAGTTTGCAACCTGCTAGATTGAGCTGGGGAGCTTCCCGCACTCCCTGCTTTAGGCAGCACCAATTTTGTCTGCTTTGAAGCCATTTTAAAATCACACAGTCTCAGAAACAGTTCTTAAAGTTCTTATAGCCAGCGAGGAAAAATCAGAAAATCTTTAAAATCTTTAAATTTTGATTCCCAAAGTCCAAGATATAAGGTTAAATCCAAAAAGTTTTAAGCGGAGTTGTTAGCTGATAGGCATTAATGAGTTAACAAGTCTGTAGAAACTTTCTTCTTAACTTTCACTTTCGTCTCTTTGTCTTAACGAGCCAGCGCCATCTTCCCCTCCCTTTCCACTCCAGCTCCGCTCTTAGAGGCTTGAAAAGAAACGATGTTCAAAGGAATTAAAGTATAAGTACTTGCAATTATGTAGTCTCCTGTCTTTGTTCTGTCTGCTTTAATTTTCACTTTGTATCAATTGGTAGCAGGGGCGGACGTGGCATTTTGCTCTGCCTTCTGGCAGAGGCGTCCCGGCTTTGGAGCTCTGGAGGTTCTTGGGGAGCTCACACCTTTCGAGCCCCAGAATTAATTCTAGGGCTCTTATGGAGCTCTACCCTGTGCCTGGCTGCTCGCTTCCCCCTCTTCTCCAGGGGGGGAAGGTTCTTCACCGCTAGACAGCTGATTTTTTGCTGTTCTAGTGGCTAACAAAGTTGCAGGGCTAGTGCTCACCCAGGGAGCGTCCTCAACGTCCTATGGAGCCGTATATTGATGGGAGATTGGAACAGAGTGATAGACCCTAGTATTGATAAGAAAAGAATAGTACAATCTACTAAATTGCGATCCAGACTGCCTAAGACTTTTTTTGACATTATGGAGGATATGGAATTAAGAGACATTTGGCGTGAATGGAATTATAGAGAACAAGATTTTACATTTTTTTCAGATAGACATCAATCCTTTTCAAGAATTGATTTTATATTAATTACAAATGATTTTTTTTCCAGGGTAAAGAAGATAAAGATTTGTCCCAGAATTTTAACTGATCATAGTCCAGTTTGGATGGAACTGGAGTGTGGGGAAAGATCTAGGAGATCTTGGCGGTTAAATGAAAACCTTTTCAGATATGAGAAAAACGTAATAGAATGTAAAAAACTAATGAAGGATTTTTTTGTTTTTAATATGAACAAGGGAACATCTATGGATATGGTATGGGATGCTAGTAAAGCATACCTGTCTACGCATATAGGCGTAGACAGGTGGAAAAAAGGAGGGAATTAGAAGAAGAGATCAAGAAAAAAGAAAGGGTGTTAATTGATAACCCAGGGGATAAGAAAATCAAAGAAGAGATCAGTCTATTACGTGGGCAATTTAATATGATGCTTTCAGACCAAGTGGCAACCAATCTACAATATGCTAAACATAATACTTTTTGTAATGCAAATAAACCAGGTAGATGGTTGGCATACATGCTGAGGAAAAAACAAAAATCTCATACCATAGAGAAAATAGAGTACAAAGGTAAAGAGGTGTATCACCAAAATATGATTAAAAAGGCATTTTTAGAATTTTATGCAAGAGTGTATACTGCAGATAAAATACAAGGTGCAGAGATAGAGACATATCTGGATAGACAGAATATTCCTATAGTTACAGAGGAACAAACCAATATTAAACCAATTAATAACAGAGGAGGAGATCCTCTCAGTAATTAAACAGTTAAAAACTGGTAAGGCTCCTGGTACGGATGGATTAACAGCTGTGTATTATAAATATTTACAACTGGAGATGGTTGTATCTCTTAAAGAATTATTTAATAGAATCCAGTTGGGTGAAGGGGTACCACCTTCATGGAAAACAGCTTTTATTTCGTTAATTCCAAAAGAAGATCAAGATTTGACACATCTTAAAAACTATAGACCCATATCATTATTCAATACAGATTATAAAATATTTGCTAAGATATTGGCAAATAGGTTAATGCTAGTAATGCAAAAAATGATTCATGTTGACCAAACTGGTTTCATACAAGGTAGACAAATGAAAAATAATGTAAGACAAATTGTTGACATATTGGAATATTTGGAAAGGAATAACCAAATCCCTGCGGTGTTTATATTTTTGGATGCGGAAAAAGCTTTTGATCGATTAGATTGGCAGTTTTTATTGAGAGTGGTTAATAGGATGCAATTTGGGAATTGCTTTATGCAGTCCATAAAAGCAATATATCAGGAACAGACAGCTCAGATAATTATTAATGGCAGTTTGACAGAAACCTTTAAAATTGAAAAAGGTACGAGGCAGGGATGTCTCTTATCGCCATTATTATTTATATTAACTTTGGAATTGTTGCTAAACAAAATACGTAATATAGATGAGATATAGATGAGATATTTTTTATCAGGTTCTCCTGATTCGCCAGTTGCGTCCCTTTCTGGATCGGGACTCGTTACGCACGGTCACTCATGCCCTCGTCACCTCCCGCCTGGACTATTGTAATGCTCTCTACATGGGGCTCCCCTTGAGGAGCACCCGGAGGCTCCAACTGGCGCAGAGTGCGGCCACGCGGGTGGTAATGGGAGCGACATGGTGCTCCCATGTAACACCTCTCCTGCGCGAGCTGCACTGGCTCCCGGTGGTCTTCCGGGTGCGCTTCAAGGTTTTGGTTACCACCTTTAAAGCGCTCCATGGCTTAGGACCTGGTTATTTACGGGACCGCCTACTACCACCAATAGCCTCCCACCGGCCAGTATGCTCTCATAGAGAGGGACTCCTCCGGGTGCCGTCAGCCAAACAGTGTCGACTGGCAGCCCCTAGGGAGAGAGCCTTCTCTGTGGGGGCACCTACCATCTGGAATGAGCTGCCCCCGGAGATACGGAGGATCCCGGATCTGCGCTCCTTCCGCCGTGCTGTGAAGACCTTTTTATTCCATCAGGCGGGCTTGGCCTAATCTCTTCCCTTTTTAAATATGTAAATTTTAATCTGTTTTTAAATTATTGGGGTGTTTTAACCTGTCTGGGCCAAAATAATTTAATTTGATTTTATCTGGTTTTTAAATTTTCTGAATTTATGTATTTTATTGTTGGCTGTTCACCGCCCTGAGTCCTTCGGGAGTAGGGCGGTATAAATCAAATAAACCATAAACCATAAACCATAAACCATAAAGGGAATCAAAGTTAGAGACTATGAAGTTACGGGCATTTGCAGATGATTTGGTTATGACCTTAACTCATCCAGTGGAATCAGCAAAGGTTTTGATGGATATAATAAAACAGTATGGTCAAGTATCTGGGTTTAAGATAAACATTGGAAAAACAAAGATGATAGTTAAAAATATGACAACAAATCAAAAAGAGGAGTTACAAAGGGTAACGGGATGTGAAATAATTAAAAAAGTTAAATACCTAGGAGTTTATATTGCATCTTCTAATGGTAAATTGTATAAGCCTAATTATGAACTGATATGGCATAAAATACAAGCTGAAATGGATAAATGGAATGTCACAAGTAAATGCCTTATTCTCCTTTATGTAAATAATATATGACCAGGGTATCAGGGGTTAACTTATTCTTCTCTATTTAATATATTCATATTTAACCACTCCTATATCTAGCTCCACCCCATGTATATATAAGGAGCTGTATGCTTTCCTTCTGTGCTTCTATCTGTGAATATTCAGTGAATATAGAATGCCTTCTCTAAATAAACAGTGCTTTATTTGAATATCTAATTCTTAATCTACTTATTGAGTCTGATCCTAAAAATATCGTAACAATCTGGTAGCAGAGGATGGTTAAATTGACTCAATAAAACTTTAAATATGTCTGAGAGAGAAAACTCCAGAAATAAAAGAGAAAGACCCAACACCAGGGCATACAGCAAAGAAATGGAAGCAGATCAAGAAATAATCGATGAGTCCACGAATACAATATCGAGAGAATCTGAAGACTGCACTACTGACAATGAAGAAACAATGGATGAGACTGATGACCAAGAAGAAAACGAAATAGAAAACAACGAACTCAGGTCAGAGATACTAAAACTCTTAAAAAGCCAAAAGAACGATGAAAATCTCATCGCGAACCTCCAAGAAATATTAAAAAACAACGGAGCAGCGAAAGAGAAGCACATCGTTACGAATAAATCTAAAGACTCAAAAACGGTGAGCGATCTGCCTGAAAATAAAAATACAGCGAAAAAGAAAACTAACAGTCCCGCGCAAAATTTCGAATGGCAGCCATCTTGGTTTCAACAGACCCCTAAGATGAGCGAAGCAGAGCCAATCAGAAAGCTAGATTCAAAATACCTGGCGCGAAAAGCCTTACTCGATGCAAGAAATGAAAAAGAGAAAATTTACACCTCAGAAGAATCAGACACAGAGATTGAAGAGACTTCGATAGATATGCAAGTAAAATCAGCAATGAAAACGCTCTTTGCTGCTTTTGGAACAAAATTGAAAATCACTAAAGAATCAACGAAAAGGCAAGCAAGCAAACAAACATCTCAGAATCCACCCACTTCTATTCAAACGACGAAAGCGCCGACGCCTGAACCCAGAGAGCCCTGCAGATACCACCCCACGCCACAGACGATCCCAGGGACCAGCGTTCTCAACCAAAGAAAGCGAGCACCTGCTATCACCAGGACTCCCAAGATCGATCTGGAGACCGATTCCTCAGAAGAAGAGCGATGCGAGGGAGCTGCGGCAGCGAGAACCTCTCACGACGGCTTCAGGAGCGAAATGAACAACGCGTATGTGCAAGACTACACAGACAACTTCGAAGGACATGAAGAACAGAGAGAACCATTCAGAATCGTCGCAAGCATACCCACGCCATTTTGTAACTTTCAACATTTGCAAGACCACAGACTACCTCCAGTTGTAAGTAATAAATCCAACAATATTGGGAATTTACCCAATGATTTCCCAAAACTGAGAATAGATGGCATTAATTTGCAAGAATGGTGTCAGCAGCTCCAGGTTGTCTTTCTAAAAGAAAACTTATAATTTTTTATCACTAATCCCCCAAAAAGACCTTGGACTCTAAAATTAGACTGTCTGCACCATAGGACATTTTTCTTATTAATTTCCAGTATATCTCCTGCCATGTACCACAGTATTAAGCAAAATCTAACTGTATCAGAAATTATTCAATGCATGTTTAAATTGTTTCACAGTGAAAATGTAGCCACTACAACAAGAATGTCTAAAGATTTCTTCTCAGCTAGGATAAAGCCAGGGGTTACCATAAGTGAACATTTAATATCTTTAAACAAAATTAGAACAGAACTGCATTTAAGGGGGAAAATAATTTCAGATCAAACAATGAAGAGTGTTATCATTAACTCACTAGACCCATCGTGGGATAACTATATATCTCATTTAGACACAATCAATTTAGGATATTTATCCATAGAAAGTCTATCTAACAAGCTAATATCTGAAGATAATTCAAGGAGAAGTCGTTGTAACAATCACATGGAACATAAACAATATAAGAGGGTAGTTTTTCAAGAAAGATATTATGAACCAATAGGATGCCACAACTGTGGATCCAAAGAACATAATAGGAGAGACTGTCCAAAACTCCTCAGAAATAGAAAAAATCCTGACTACAGAAATAGGTATCAAAACAGACAGTCATCAATTGATAGACATAGATATAGAAGTCCACCCATCTATAGGGAACATAGAGGGGGCAGGGATAACTCAAAAAATAGAAAGTCTGGTTCACTGAATGGGTTAAACAAACATGACAACACTAACATACAACAGACAAAGAACAATGATTGGCTTATCGATTCTGGAGCAACCAACCACACTACAAATAATAAAAATATACTATTTTCATTTGTAGAGGATAAATTCGTAATTAAGGTAGCTAATCAAGAGAAGGTTCAAGTCATAGGTAGAGGAAATATAACCTTACCTGGCCTAGGAAAAATAGAGGGGGTATTGTTAATACCTGAAATACCTCATAACATACTTAGTGCAATAAAACTAAGCAGAGATTCTGGCATAAATATTGTGTTCTCAAAAGGAAAAGCAACATTAGAGAAAAACAGAACAAACATAGGTACTGTGATTATTAAAGGAGGTCTACCTTATCTAATGACAAAAGAAAAATGGTTACACAACATTGATTCCAACATGGAAGATAACAATAACATAGACAACGAAAGCAGTAGTAATAGTGACAATGAGGAACATGAGATTATTCATAATCACAAAGACACACCCAACAACAAAATACCTAATATTGGTAAACCAATTCATGATGAGTGTGCTCATGTCTTACATAGGAAATTAGGACATGCCAGGTTTCCTGTAGTTCAAAAGATGACTGAACATGCTGAAGGTGTTAAAATAAAAAATTGTAAAAACTATTTGGAATGCTCAGTATGTAAATCTACAAAACTCAAAACTAGCCCCAAACCCAAAAAATCAACAAGATCAACCAACAAAATTTTTGATTTGGTACACATGGACCTAGTTGGTCCATTAACACCATCAATCACATATAGAAAACGTTATTTCCTAACCATTGTGGATGACTATAGTCGTTATGGCTTTGTCTATACACTAAAGCACAAAGATGAAACTTTTCAGAAATTTAAGGAGTTTTACAAACGTATAGAAACACAACATAATATTAGAATAAAACAAATTATGACAGATAGGGGATGTGAATTCATGTCAAAAGAATTCTCCCAATGGCTTAAAGACAAAGGGATGTTACATTACACGTCTAGCCCTTTCTCTGCATTCCAAAATGGAGTGGTAGAGAGAAAGAACTCGACATTACAAACCATGATTAGATGCCCATTAGAAGATGCTGGCTTAGGAAAACAATTCTGGTCAGAAGCTTTACAATATTCCAATTATACACAAAATAGAACTTGGTCCAGCATTGTTAACAAGACACCATATGAAATGATGTATAATAGGAAACCCAAAATAGCTCATATGCACATATTTGGAGTCACTGCAGACGTACAGATACCTAAGCAATTAAGACGTAAAGGTGAGAACGTATCTAGGAGACTCAGGTTCATGGGTTACGAAACAGGCACAAAAGGGTACAGATTTATCGATAATAATAACAGATTTATAGTTTCCAGAACGGCTGTATTCCATGAACAGGCCAACTGGTCTAAAATACATCTTAATGAAATTTTCCCAAACAACTATACAAACACTAAACACCAAGAGGAAAGAACTGGAGAAGAATACAATCACAACATACATAAAAACAAAAACAAAACATGGACAAACAGTCAGTACAAAATAAAGACAGATTCATTAACAAAAAAGGAAGCTAGGTATTTACATGACAATGATAGTAAACCAAAAAGAACAATCAGGAATAACAGAAACCAAATACCAAACAAATACAAAGATTATATAATGTATATGGATGGAGAAACATCAACACCAAACACATACGAGGAAGTGCTAAAACTTCCCCCTGAAGAAAAGGAAAAGTGGGAATCAGCCATGACTAAAGAGATGGATAGTTTGCAGAAATTAAATGTATTCACACCTACACATGCACCTAAAGATAAAACTGTTATTGGTACTAGGTGGATATATAAAATCAAAAACTTAGAAGGAGGCAACACCTTATACAAAGCTAGACTAGTTGCTCAAGGTTATGCACAAAAATATCCCGAGGATTACACGGATACATACTCTCCCACAGTAAGAACTGAGAGTGTTAAAACTGCACTGGTCATAGCATCAGCACTTAACCTTGATGTATTCCAATACGACATACAGACTGCATATCTACATGCAAAATTAGATAAAGAGATATATGTAAGAGCGCCTCACAGTCAATATACAAACAAAAATGAAACGTGGTTACTAAATAAAAGTTTATATGGGTTGAAACAATCTGGCAAAAGATGGTATGAATGTTTAGTCAAAGTGCTCAAAACTATGAATTTTAATGCCACTACTGCTGATAACTGTTTCTTTGTTAAAAAAGAGGATGACTCTTTAGAATTCGTGTTAATTTATGTGGATGATATTTTGTATATAGGTAAACACAAAGAGAAGAGAGAAACATTTGTAACAAAACTAAACGAACATTTCTCTTTAAAATCATTAGGTAAGGTAAATAAGTATCTTGGAGTTCAAATTAGTAAAACAAAAAAAGGATTCAAACTTTCTCAAAGAGATAAGATTATAGAACTCCTGAACAAATGTAACTTAAACAATGCTAAACCCTGTGATACTCCCATGCAAACTGATTTCCTGAGGAACACAGATGAGTCATCCCCTGAATTTAAAGATAATACACTTTACAGATCAGTCATCGGTTCCCTTCTATATATCTCCAATTGGACCAGACCTGATATCGCTTTGCCTCTCAACTTGTTGTCTAGACACGTCAGCAAACCACTAGTATATCATTGGGAAGCTGTCAAAAGAATATTAAGATATTTGAAAAATAGCTTAGATTTTTGTTTATTATTGGAACCCAATAGTGTCAAAGAGCCCATCCTCACATGTTACGCCGACGCAGATTGGGCTGGCGACACCACATGTAGAAAAAGCACATCTGGTTATATATTTTTTCTTAACAATTGTCCAGTTTACTGGTATACTGGTAAACAAGACTTAGTAGCCACATCAACGACTGAGGCAGAATATGTCTGTTTGTCTAAAGCCTCAAATAACCTCGTATGGTTTAATGACTTGTTGTCAGACACCTGGATGAAACCTTCATTACCATTTATCATACATGAAGATAATAAGGCTGCTATTGAAATATCTAGATCTGATGCCATTGGACAAAGATCCAGACATATAGATATAAAATTCAAACATGTGAGGCAGTTATCTCAAGATGGATTTATTAAAGCAGTCCATTGTGAAACGTCAGAGCAAATTGCTGACATACTAACAAAGCCTTTACCCTCTAAGCAGCACAAATATTTGACTTCTAAGTTACAAGTTTTATATTGTTCAGAATCTGAATGTAATTATTGTTATATATCGAATCGGCATTTAGAGGGGGATTTGTCACAAGTAAATGCCTTATTCTCCTTTATGTAAATAATATATGACCAGGGTATCAGGGGTTAACTTATTCTTCTCTATTTAATATATTCATATTTAACCACTCCTATATCTAGCTCCACCCCATGTATATATAAGGAGCTGTATGCTTTCCTTCTGTGCTTCTATCTGTGAATATTCAGTGAATATAGAATGCCTTATGTAAATAAACAGTGCTTTATTTGAATATCTAATTCTTAATCTACTTATTGAGTCTGATCCTAAAAATATCGTAACATGGAAAAAATTACAACTGTCCTTGTTGGGTAGAATAGCAGTTATAAAAATGAATGTTTTACCTAGCTTTTTATTCCTCTTTCAAATAATACCAATACTAAAAAAGGATGCCAACCTGGAAGAATGGCAGAAAGGTATTAATAAGTTCGTATGGCAAGGTAAGAAACCAAGGATAAAACTGAAAATAATGCAGGACATATGAGAAAGAGGAGGATTGAAAATGCCAAATTTAAAATTGTACTATGAAGCAGCTGTTTTATCAGCAATTAGTGATTGGATTAATCTAACAAACGGAAGGGTATTGAATATTGAAGGGCATGACCTGGTCTATGGTTGGCATGCTTATTTAGTGTATGAAAAAAGGGTGGATAGAGCATTTAAGAGTCATATATTGAGAAATGCTTTGTTGCGTGTCTGGAAGAAATATCAATACAAGTTAAATGAAAAGATACCTATATGGACAGCACCCAGGCACGCAATAGAGCATACGAGTATAGAAAGCAGACAGGATGTAATTACATATAAATATATTCTCATTATGGAGGGAGGTATATTAAAATTAAAACCTGTGAATGTGTTGAAAGAGGAGAAAATAACTCAAACTTGGTTTCAATATGTACAATTACAAGCCAGATGGAGAAAAGACCAGAAAACTGGTGTTATACAAAGTGATGAAAATTTAATTAAACAAATTAGAGACCAAAGCCCAATGCACATAAAAAGATTGTATAATATATTGATAGAGATGGACTCGGAAACAGAGTTAGTTAAGAACTGTATGATAAAATGGGCGCAGAATTTTGAACAGCCAATAATGATGGAAACTTGGGAAAAAATATGGGTGACAAATGTGAAATTTACCAAAGCGCAAAATTTAAGGGAGAACTTTTATAAAATGTTTTATAGATGGCATCTAGACCCAAAAAAGTTATCTCGTATGTATCCGAATGTACAACCAAAATGTTGGAGATGTAATTGTGAGGATGCCACTTATTTTCACATTTGGTGGACATGTAAAAAGGTTAAAGCGTTTTGGATAAAAATTTGGTGGATTTTACAAAATATTCTTAAAAAGAGGTTGAAATTTACACCACAGCTGTTTCTGCTGGGTATAGTTACGAATTGTACAGTTATAGAGACTAAATTGATTTTGAATTTAATAACTGCAGCAAGACTGTTGGTGGCACAATATTGGAAGAAGCAAGATTTACCTACAATCCAAGAGTGGACAATGAAAGTTACAAACCTAGCGGAAATGGCAAAAATTTTGGCGTACTTGAAGGATCATTCAAATGAAACATAATTAAGAGACTGGAGAAGATGGATAGATTATATTCAAAACAAATACCGAATAAGAAATTGCAGATAGGTTATGAATGACTATATAGATATTTGGTGTGTCTTTAAGTAATCAAGTTAGGCGGGTAATTAGGGAATTGAAGGAACAAGAGATGTGGAATGTTATAATTATTTAGACTAGGATTGATCATGATTGTTGAAGGTTATACCCTGTAATTTGTTCTGGGAAGAGGAGAGGGGGAGGGGGGAGGCTGGGGTAGGGAAGGGGGGGGGAATATGTAAACTTTTTTTATAACTTTTTAATAAAAAAAAACATGGGTCAGAAATGATCAGTATAACAATGACACCCAACTATACATCATTGTCATGGGCTAATCATGTGATGCCATTCAGGTTCTTTCCCAATGCCTGGAGCCTCTGTGGGTTTGGACAGGAGAAAACAGTCTTTGGCTGAATCCTGCCAAGACTGAGTGGCTGTGGGTTGTAAGATCCTTACCCCTAATTTGGAGATGTTCCATCTTTAACTCTTTTGGGGGCTGCACATCCCCAGTTGGAATGGGGATACAATTTGTGGTCAATCCTGGATTCACAATTGCTCCTCAAAGAAGAAGGGTCAGGCAATGCCAGGAGGACTTTTATCCAGGTGTGCATCGATAGCACTCATCCTTCAACAAGGAGGTCTCACTCACAGTGACTCTTTGTTTATTTTCTGTGTGAATTACTGCAATGTGCTACCCTGGACTACCCATGGTCTACCCTTAAAGAGCATTTGAAAGTTGCAGCTACTCCAGAGTGCTGTGACCCTGTCAGTTTTTGGCAGTCCTCATTATATCCATTTAATACCACTGCTCTGTTTGCAACTTTGGGCATATATTATTTTGGATCATTTTAATTGTTGGTATTTACTTTGTACACTGCCAAGAATCACAGCTGTGAGACAGGCTGCCCTATAAATTAGGGGAGGGCAGACTTTAGAAGAGTTATACCTTTTTTTCAGGTCCATGCAATAGTTTGAAAAGAACTAAATTGTTTCAGTGAATAGCAGAATGCGTGTATGTATAGTCTCTAATATTCTCCAACCCCATTTCTTTATCTTACCTAACCTTACCTTACCTTACCTTATCATAGGACAAAAAGTGCTATCTAGCAGTTATCCAAATTAGCTGAGAATTCACTTTTTAATGCATTTCCTGATGTTTATTTATGTTCTGGCTGGCAATTAGCAACACGATTACTAATTGTTCTCTTCATTTCCCAGCAACTTTAAATCTGATTATATTGTCAGCAAATATACCTGTGGTTTAAATAAATGATTATGGTCTCAGCTACATTTGGAAAAGTAAAAGTAAACAACTCACCTGCCTCGACTAGAAATTCAAGATTTTTGTGAAAAGTTTCTGTTTGTAGGATAAAATCCCTGAGATTTTACAGGAAACGAAAAGTAAGGATGAATAGTTTCTACCTACAAAGATAAACATTCTAAATGAAATTAAACTTATTCAACAGCAATTATCTAACTATAAAGTTAGATAACTATAGAACTATACAGTTCTATAGAGATAAATTATATAGAATACATTGTATTTTTTAAGCCAAGAAACTCTGAATATGCAAATAAGCCAGGAAGGTGGTTAGCATAGATATTAAAGAAGGAAAGAGAAAGGAAGATCATTTTGAAACTCCAGGAGGGCTATAACAGATAATTTGGCAATACAAAAAGCCTTTATCATTACAATTGTGATTTATATAAAGAGTCTGACATTTCTTTGGAAAAAATTGAAGGTTATTTCCAAAAACAGAACTTACCACGTTTATAGATATGCAAAGAGATCTTATTAAGGCAGAACATAAAATGAAATTGAATATAAGAGTGAAATAATATGGGGTCAGCCTAGATGACCTCTGACGGGCTCCTTGACTAATTATTATAAAAGACAGTTGCTGGGTTAAAAAAGTTAAACCGCAGAGTTAACACACTTTGTACAGTTGGAGATTTCAAGAAGTCAAACTGCAGAGGTACTATGTTAAAATGCAGAACTAACCTGTTATGTCCTTATTTGGGCATCCGCCGGGGATTGGCTAATCCTCCGGTGGGAACTTTAAAGAACTGTCATTGGGCGGCTGAGCCTGCCGGAGCATATTTAAAGAGCCCCGGCAGCCCAGCCGCTCGTCTTTTTCTTGTGCTTAAATAAAGTACTGAATTGGACCAGAGCTGGTCGCGTCTTGCTTCCCTGCGCCGATCTAACACTGGCAACGAAGGACTAGAACCAAGCGACGAACCTTGTGGCGCGAAGCCAACCTCAAGAGCAAGTCACTTAGCAGCTGAAGTCACTGGTAGGCATTTCCAAAGGCATGGCAGCAGCTGAAGTCACATTGCCAGCCCTTGCTCCTTTCCGCCCAGGGAAGGACAAGTGGAAATCCTACGTGGTCAAATTCCGGCAATACCTGAGAGGCAACAATATCAGGGATGCCGATGATGACCGCAAGAAGGGCATTTTCCTGACCAACTGCAGCTCAGAAGTCCTCGACATGGCCATCGATCTGGTGGCACCACGGGACATCGAGGAAGTGCCATGGACGGACCTGCTGCAGATCCTGCAGGACCATTATGCCCCAACAGGAACACCAGTGGCGAACCGGTTCACCTTCCATCAGAGAGACCAGAAGGAAGAGGAAACCATCAAAGAGTTCATGGCCGCCCTGCGCCAAATTGCAGCCAGCTGCGAGTTTGACCATGTGGACAACGCCATTGCTGACCGCGTGGTTTTCGGCATGAGGGACAGAGGCCTGCAGAAGAAGTTCTTGAGCAGGAAAAAGCTCATGCTCAAGGACGTGGTGGAGGAAGCTACCACATCCAAAATCTCCGAAAAAGCAGCAGCCGCAGTAATCCGGGCAAAGGGAATCCAGAAGATTCGCAGTGCCACACAGTCATCGACTGAAGATTCCACAGCTGGCTCGGAGTCGGAGGAAGAATCCACCGTCCACAAGATATCCAGACCCCCAAGGCAGGAAACCGCACAAAGAAACTACAAGGGGGAGCGCTGTGCCAGCTGCAGAGGGGACCATGCCAGGGCAAACTGCAAGTGGAGAGATGCGACCTGCAGACGTTGCAACAGAAGGGGTCACATCGCCGAAGCTTGCAGAGCCGAGGAACCAGCCCCAGAATCCTCCAGCCACCGACCTCGTGAAAATCGAGAGGACAACGCAAGGTCATCCAGACGGTCCTCCTACCAGTCCAGACAGGGTGAGAGCGACGGAAACTGGAGGAGAGCAGTGCACCAAACAACGATACACCTCTCCGACGATGATGACGACACCACCAAGTGCCACATGATGGTGCTGTTGGAGGGAATCCCATGTTCCATGGAAGTAGATTCCGGCTCCATCTACTCCATCATGGACTGAAAAATTTAAAGCACATCAAGCCAGACGTCCGCAAGAAGGACCTGAAACCCCTGCGCTCCAGGCTGGTGGATTTCGGAGGGAACCACATCGGAGTCCTGGGAAGAGCCTCAATACACATCGCTTACCGGGAATTCCAAGGTGACCTCCCCATCACCATCATCAAGCACAGCCGCCCGACCCTGCTAGGCATGGAGTGGTTCAAGCCACTAGGGCTTGGGATTGTAGGAGTTAATCAAATCCGACAGGACGAACTCGACACCCTCCTCGAAGAGTTCAAGGAAGTCTTCGACAGGAAGCTGGGGAAATTTGTGGGGAAGCCCATTTCCTTCAATCTTGATAAGACAATTACCCCCATTAGGCTTAAGCCCCGCAGAGTTCCGTTTGCCTTGAGGCCCAAAGTAGATGCTCAGCTAGATAAGCTGATAGCCCAAGGCGTGTTAGAATCAATCGATCATGCACCATGGGAGACGCCCATTGTGACTCCCATGAAGCATGATGGAGCTGTGCGCATCTGCGCCGACTATAAATGTTCAATAAATAAGGCCCTATCACAGAGCGCATACCCAGTTCCAGTGGTGCAACATCTGCTGCACTCACTTGGAAGTGGGACAATATTTGCAAAACTGGACCTGGCCCAGGCTTACCAGCAATTGCCAGTAGACAAAAAAACTGCGGAGGCGCAAACTATTGTCACCCATAGAGGCGCATTTAAGTGTAACCGGCTCCAGTTTGGAGTCAGTGCACCCCAGGCATTTTCCAATCCATGGCTGGCATCAAGCGCTTCCACAAATACCTATATGGCCGGAGCTTCACAGTCATCACAGACCATAAGCCACTATTGGGACTTTTAGCGGGTGACAAGCCCACACCCGGGTACATGTCACCCAGGATGACACGCTGGGCCATCTTCCTTGCCGGGTACTCCTACAAACTCGTCCACCAGCCCGGCAAAACCATCGGGAATGCTGATGCCCTGAGCAGATGCCCATCCAGGGAGCCAGTAGAAGACCCCGCACCCACCCTCAGTCTCCTCCACATAGACGCCGACAAAGACTGCCCAGTGACGTCAGCTGACATGGCCGCACACACCCAGAGGGACCCTGTGCTCAAACAAGTAAGATCCTGGGTCCTGCGAGGCTGGCCAGCAGAGAAACCGGCAGAAAAATTCAGCCCGTTCGCATGGAAGCAACAGGAGCTGTCCACGATGAAAGGCTGCATCCTATGGGGAGACCGGGTGCTGATTCCCAGTGCTCTACAGAAGAAGACGCTCGAAACGCTCCACAATGGACACCCTGGCATCGTGCGAATGAAAGGACTGGCACAGAGTTACGTCTGGTGGCCATCCCTAGACAAGGACATTGAAGAGTGGGTCACCAGATGTGACCTGTGCCAAGAAGTACGCCCTGCCCCCGCCCAAGCCCAATCGTCGGAGTGGGAGACGCCCAGCTGCCCATGGGCTCGGATACACATCGACTTCGCGGGTCCAATGCAGGGGCAGTACCTCCTAATTGTTGTGGACGCCTTCTCCAAGTGGCTAGGGGTCATCCCCATGGCATCTACCACTTCCGAAGCCACCATCAGGGCTCTCAGGCACCTGTTTGCCACACACGGGCTGCCGGATGTCCTGGTCTCGGACAATGGACTTCAATTTACGTCCAAGTCCATGGAGGAGTTCCTGGCTGGATGGGACATCCGCCATGCCCTCTCAGCCCCCTACAGGCCAGCTGGGAACAGACAAGCGGAACGAATGGTGAGACTGACCAAAGAGACACTCACCAAGATGGGCACGGGCGACTGGCAAGAAAGGATCGACAACTTCCTCCTCACCCAGCACATCACGCTGCATGCCACCACCAGAAAAAGTCCGGCCGAACTGCTGATGGGCAGACGACTGAGGTCACCCTTGGACCGGCTGCACCCCCAGTACAACCCAGAAGTGACAGCAACGGCCAGCCACCCGCTCCGCGCCTTTGCCATAGGAGACCCAGTGTTTGCGCAAAACTTCCATGGCTCTCCGAAGTGGCTGAAGGGGAGAATAGAGAGCACAACCGGCCCGAAGTCCTACCGAGTCAAGCTGGAATATGGACAGGTCTGTAGACATCACATCGACCAGCTCCGGAAAAGGTGGAGGGGATCGGAAGGAAACCAGCCTGACGAGGTAGGCCTACAACACCCCGACGAGGTAGGCCTAACACACCCAGGCGAGGCAGACCACCAACACCCCGACGAGGCAGACCAATGTCACTACCGTGCACTGAACCATTGACAGTCCAGAGCGGTAGACCGGTACCTGCGGCCTGAGGGAAGGCAACACCAGCCCAGCGTGGTGGGCACCTGCCACTCCAGGGAAAGGGACCTCCACAACAGCCGAGGGGTAGACCGGGACCCATCCAGGGGGGAAGAATCGCACCCCCCCAGAAAAGGTGACCAACAACATCCTAGCCAGGGAGACCTCCGCTCCAGGCAAGTAGACCGGGGACAACCAAGCGAGGGAGGCACACAACACACAAACCGAGCCGGCCAGTGACCAACCGGTGAGGGAGACCATGACCGACATCCTGGCCGGGTCGACCAGCATCAACCCCGCAAGTTCGACCGGCGCCGCCCCGGCAGAGGAGGCAAGCACCACCCAGACCAGGTCAGACAGCACCACCCCGATGAGGTCGGCCAGCACCAACCCTGTGAAGCCGACTGGCACCAACCCGGCAGTAGAGACGAACACCACCCCGGCGAGGTCGACCACACCCAACACCGACAACAACGGGAGCCACAGAAGTCCAAAGAAACACCAATAGACTCACCGGGCTTCAGACGGCACCCACCAGACAGCAGCGATGTCCAGCCGCGAGGTTCAAGGGAATCCGGGTGAGAGAAGGACCGGCGACACCAGCACGAAGATCCAGATGTTGCGGCCAGAGGTGCTGGGATGGGTCCCGCACACTCGACGGCCGGAGCCCTGGCCACCCCAGCCGGGGAGCCGGAGAGGACAGGAGCTTCGCCTGTACAGGTCGGCGGTGAAGCTCAGACTGAACTGCGCAGGTCATCCCGGACAAGCAGGCGTCCCGCCTACTTGCGTGACTTCGTTACGCACATTGACTGTGATGGACATTTTTTGGACTAAGGGGGGAGGAGTGTTATGTCTTTATTTGGGTATCCGCCGGGGATTGGCTAATCCTCTGGCAGGAACTTTAAAGAACTGTCATTGGGCGGCTGAGCCTGCCGGAGCATATTTAAAGAGCCCCGGCAGCCCAGCCGCTCATCTTTTTCTTGTGCTTAAATAAAGTACTGAATTGGACCAGAGCTGGTCGCGTCTTGCTTCCCTGCGCCGATCTAACATAACCCACATGGAGCTTTCCTGCCTAAGGAATAAGGGAGGAGGCTAGCTAAAGAGGCAGATTTCACATTTCCTATTTTGTTACTATAAAGATACGTGTCTTAAACAAGGTCTTTGTTCAGAATGTAGATAGAATGCATGTCTGAACCTTTTGGCCAAAATAAATAAAAGCTTTTTCTGATCTCGAAATTCAATTCATTCATTATTTTTCTGCAACATTTATGGTGACAGCAGCAGGACTTGAAGCAATTATTTTGCTGCGGGTGGAAAAGACTAGCCAGTGCCTGGGCGAGGCCATCCTGACCAACCTTCAAGGCGCCTCTGAGAGTTTTTCTCTGGAAGGAAGCAGATGTCCCCTTTGGGTACTCGGTAGCTCTGACTAACCCAAGAACTAAAACGAGATCAGAATAAGCTAATAGATAAATGTTGACTGAGAAATAAAAAAGAAGATGCCTGCAGGCAAGTATTGTGGGAATTATAGGCCTACTCCTTGAGAGTAGAAGAGGGAGCTTGATCATCTCCTGGGATCCTGGAATATCCTTTCCTAATGGAACCGGTGTATCCTAATGAGACTCTAGAATTGTGTGGGTGATTAAGCCATTGCAGTTCCTATTGGTGATCGTGGGAACGTCTGGTGCCCTTGGGTCAGTGGCTGTGTCTTAGAAAATGGGTGGAAAAGAGAGTGTACCACGAACACCTCTTCAATGTATGTTTAAGAAAGGTCCTTAAAAGAAAAGTGAAGTTTAAACTTGCTCATGAGAGCCCTGGCTAAGTGCAAATTATGTATGAACAAAAGTCTTTTGGATCTTTAAAAATAAGCCAGCGCCTGCTGGGAGATCTAAAATAGATGGAGCTAGACAGAACATCCCAGGGCAGAGAAAAAGTGAGAAGTTCACTAAAACAATTAGAAAGAATCCCAAATTGCAAATAGACCTGACTGGTCCTTAAAAGAGAAATACTGCAGTGTTATAAAGATTCTGATAAATTACCATTCTTAAAAAGAGCCAGAGAACTCTGAAAGAACTAAGAATAGAGAAGAAAATTGTTTATTGTTCTTCCCACCCAGGGTTTAGCAGATAAAAAGAAAAGAAAAGCCTGTCTAAATGGGAAGACTCAGATAATTGAATTGATTTTTTTTTATAAATACTTTATTGGTTTTTAAAAAGTTTTTTACAAAAGAAAGAGAATATCAAATCTCAGGTAACATCTGAGGTGTCGTGTAATTACATATGTACAGTGCATATACAACAAGTATCTTCAGATCTATCACTATTAGAAATAAGTATATCCTTAAAGTCATGTTCTATTATTCCACCATATATACCACCTTTCCCATACTGCCTTAAATTTTGAGTTCTCCTCATCTTTAAGCATACTGGTTAATTTCACCATCTCTGCACATTCCAAGATTTTACTTATTATTATCGTCTCTGGGGGTATTTGTTTATCCTTCCAATATTTTGCAAAAGTTAATCTGGCCGCTGTTATGATATGTATTATTAATTGTATTTTGTCTTTAGAGAGCCCATCTCCCATCATTCCCAGTAAGAAGATTTCTGGAGATAATTTTATATCCTCTTCCACTATTTCCTGTAGCCAAGTTTGTATTTTCGTCCAGAACTTCTTTGTCTCTGAGCAGGACCACCACATATGAAAGAAGGTGCCAATCTCCTTTCCACACTTCCAGCAAATTCCTGAGGCATTAGGAAATATTTTTGCTAATCTAGCTGGGGCTAGATACCATCTGTGAAATATTTTATAATGGTTCTCCCTATAAGTTGCTGATTTGGTAAAATTATAATTTCTATTCCAAGCCTCCTCCCAATCATTGAAGTTTAATCTGTGGCTAATATTTTTTTCCCAAATGCTTAGTTGGTTCCTGGCTATCCCTTCCGCTCTGTCTTCTCCTAATAAGAAGTTATAGAATCTGGCTAGCATTTTCTTTTCAATCCCCAACATGAATTTATCTAAATTGTTGTACTTCGTCTCTATCCCAAATTGGTCCCTATCTTTTTGATATCTAGAGCTTATCTGCATGTAACTCCACCAGTCCAAATTAAAGCCTTGATTGTTTAGTAGTTCTCGAGGTCTAAGAGTACCATTTCCGTCCAATATGTCTTTGTACGTGCCAAATTTTCCAATATCTCTTTTGTTAGTTGCAATCAACGCCTCCATAATTGAGAGCCAAATCGGAATTTTGGTATAAAATCTTTGTCTGATTTCTTCCCATGTTTGAATCAGAGTCTCCCTTAATTTGTGTCTGTGAAAATGTGGTTTCTTTTTATTCTTTGGGCCCCATAAATAAGCGTGCCAGCCTGCCTGTAGATCGTGGCCTTCTAATGTCAGAATTCTCTTATTTTGTAGTGTGACCCAATCTTTGATCCATACTAATTTGGCCGCTTTCTGGTATAATTGCCAATCCGGTAATCCGAAGCCGCCCATATTTCTTTTCCCTTGCAACGTTTTATAAGCAATTCTTGCCTTCTTCCCTTCCCACAAAAAATCTCGCACCTTCCTTTCCATCTCTAGAAAATATTTTTTATCCAGGTTCACCGGGATAGTCTGAAACAGAAATATGATTTTGGGAAGAATATTCATTTTAATTGCTGAGATCTTACCTGTAAGGGATAGTTTTAATTTCTTCCATCTATCTATGTCCTGTTTTATTTTTTGTAGTAATGGACTGTAATTGTCCTCTTTTAAAGAGGAATATCTTACAGTGATCCAAATTCCCAAATACTTTACCTTCTTTACTATTTGGAGTTCCAAGGACTTCTCTAATTGTTTCTTGTTCATCTCCGCCATATTTCTTACTAAGATTTTAGTTTTAGTTTTGTTAATTTTAAAGCCAGCGACTTCACCATACTGTTGTATTTCCTGGAGTACCTTGGGACCAGATTTTAAGGGATCTTCCATTATTAAGGCCACGTCATCCGCAAAGGCTTGTGTTTTAAAAATTTCTTTCTTAATTTGTAATCCTTTAATTTCTTTGTTGTCTCTAATCTTTCTCAATAGAATTTCCAGCGCCATTATAAAGAGTAAGGGGGACAGGGGGCATCCCTGTCTGACTCCCTTTTGTATCCAGAATATCCGTGTCTTATCCCCATTTATTAATATACTTGCTCTCTGTTTGTTATATATATTTTCAATCATCTTTCTAAAATTTGTGCCAAATCCCATCAAGTCAATTTGATTAATCATGAATTTCCAATTTAGATTATCAAACGCCTTTTGGGCGTCCAGAAACGCTAGCGCCAGCTGTTTTTCCGGGTGTTGTTCATAATATTCTATGACGTCTATTATTGTCCTCACATTGTCCCTCATTTGCCTCCCAGGGAGGAATCCTTTCTGATCACTATGAATCCAGCCATTTAAAAATTTTTTTAATCTCTCCGCAATTATACTAGTGAATAATTTATAATCTGAGTTTAACAGAGAAATCGGCCTGTAATTTGCTATCTGTTTTGGGTCAGCACCTTCTTTCAAAATGAGGGTAATATAAGTTTCCTTCCAGGAGTCTGGGATTCTTGTACCCACTAGCACCTCATTAAAGATGTCCAACAATTCTAATAATAGTTCTTCCTCAAATTTCGCATAAATTTCCCCCGGGAGGCCATCTGGGCCTGGTGTTTTATTTTTCTTTATTTTGGCGAGCACAGATTTGAGTTCTTCCATTGTGATTTTATTATTTAACATTTCTCTCTCTTCTTCTGCTATCTGTGGCAATTTAGCTTCCATCAAATATTGTGCAATTTTGTCTGGATCAGTCACTTCCTCTTTATATAAGGCTTCGTAGAACTTTCTCGCTCTTTCTAGCTTATCTATTTCTTTTGTCAGAATGTCCCCATTGATATCTTCTAATATAAGAATCTGATTTTTTTCCTGTTCTTTTTTTAATCTATAAGCTAGCCATCTTCCCGACTTGTTGGCATTTTCAAAGTGATAGTGTTTTATCCTCTTAATTTTTTGTGCCAACTCTTTTTGGTCCAGGACGTTAAGATTATGTCTTGCCATCATCCATTTTTGTTTGGCCATCTCATCTCCCGGGTTTTGTTGCAGTTTACTATCTGCTTCCTCTAAGTTCTTAATATAGTCATCTCTAACTTTCCTTTCTTCCTTATTTTTAAACGCCATATACGAAATCGCTACTCCTCTCAAATACGCCTTCATGGTGTCCCAAACAATTTCCTTCGCTGTATCTTGCCTGCCGTTCTCGATGAAAAAGCGTTTAATTTCTTCATTTAATTTTGTTATAAATTCTTTGTCATACAAAAGATTGGATCTTAGACTCCATCTTTGTTGTCTCCTCTTGTTGGCGTAGTGCCAATGTATTTCCAGAAGTTTATGGTCAGTCCACGTGTTTGTACTTATGTCTGCTTTCTTAATTTCTAAACCTAATTTTCTAGTAGTCCATACCATGTCAATTCTGGACCAAGAATTCTGTGGATTTGAGAAAAAAGTGTATTGAGAGTCGTGGGGATGTAGAGTACGCCATATATCTATTAAATTGATTTCATCGACAAGATCAAAGAAACTTTTTGGCAGGGTAGCCTTTTATTCCTTTTTCTCTCTCCACTTTTGTAATCTTTCAATGGATTAACAATTCCATTAAAATCACCTAGCATACATATCTCCACCTGGGCCCAATTCCCTAGTTGTTCGTGCAGTTTTTTATAAAATTGTCCCTGTTTCTCGTTTGGAGCATATACTCCCACCAACAACATTTTTGCATTAGCCCTCCTAATTTCTACCATTAAGATTCTCCCTTTAGTATCCTTATGCTTTAATTCTGCCTCGATTCCCTTTTTCACATAAATCGCCACACCCCTTTTCTTTTTCTCCGCTAATGACACAAATAGCTTGCCAAATTTAGTGAATTCTAAGAAGTTTGCCTCATTTTCTTTTATATGGACCTCCTGTAAACAAATTATATCTGGATTCTGTTTTACCAGTTTTGATAGAATTATCTTTCTTTTTTTATGGTCATTCAAGCCATTGACATTTAAGGATAGGATTTTTAGGCCGTCCATTTCTTATTTCGTGTCTGGGTTCTAGTTCTTGTTTGTCTTTAGGGTAACTGCTCTTACTGGTCTGGTCTTTTTTCCTTGTCCTTCCGCTTCTTCTTTTTTCTTCTCCTCCTCTATATCTTCTTTTGTGGTTTGCTCTTGTGAAGTCTCTTCTTCCGTATTTACTGTATCAAGCTCTCCTTTGCTAGTCTGTTCTTCTTATTTGATCTAGAAAATCTTGTGCTTCAGAAAGACTATCGATTTTAACTTTTCTTCCTTGCCATGATACAATCATCCCCTCTGGTAGAATCCATCGGAATACGAGATTTCTTCTGTTTAAGTAGCTCGCCAGGAACCTATAGTTTTTCCTCACTTCCCTCACTCTTCTAGGAATCTGTTTTAGGATATTCACCTCCTTTCCTTGGAATTCAATCTTTTCTTCTCTCGCTATGTTGAGGAGAATATCCCTCACCTTCTTCCTGGCGAACTTCACATGGACCTCCCTGGGTAGTCTGTTTCTTCTAACATAATTTGTTTGAACCCTATAGACCTCATCAAGTTCTTTAATAATATCTTGTTTGTCCTGCTGGAGGACATCAGCTATCAACCCGGCTATTTTATCACTTAAGTCCTCCTCCTTCTCTTCAGATATATTTTGGAGACGAATATAGTATGAGGCCTTATCCATTTCCAGCTGTAGCAGGGACTCTTCAATTTCTTTATGTTGTAGCGCATATGTCCGGTCTACCATGTCTAATTTTTTCTCGCTTTGATCCATCCTCTGTTCTACATCTTGGATTCTCCTTTCATTATTTGCGATAGAGGCCTGGATCTCAGTCATTTTTGCGTCCAAAACATGAATATCTGTTTTAAGTTCGGAGTGACTATTTAACAATTTCTCCTGCATTGCAAGCATGGTCTCTTGAATCAGGAATAGAGAGGATTGTACTGTTTGAAGGGTTGGAGTTTGTGGTGGCTTATCTGTCTTTTGTATGCCTTCCAAGGGTTTCTGAATTACCGGGGACAGTGTTGTTAAAACAGGGTTAGATGGAGCTTTTTTAACTGATTTTAGGACTGTCGAAGTCATTGTTGCCATTTCTTTCAGCGTTATCTTTTGTTCTTTTATGATTTTCTCAATGTTTTTCCAAATGACCATTCAATAATTTTACCTTACTTGCTTTATCAATTTCTCTTCTTAAGTCTATTAAGAAGTTTGCTATCTTAATTAATTAGGATCAATTCCTCACTTCGGTAAACTATCTTCCTTAAATCAAATCTTATAGATATAGATATTATAATTTATATAGCTAGATTCAGATCTTAATATAACAGTTAATATGAGTCTTAAATATCAATGTTCAAAGCTAATATATAACGTTAATATAAATAAGTTAATAAATAAATAAATAAATAAATAAATATTGTCTATAGAGATAAATATTATATAATAAGTAAATGTAAATAAATATATCTAGATAGATTTAAATAACTATATATGGAAATATAAATATAATAATTATAGTTATATAATTAATTTGTTAATTTTAAATCTAAACCCTTATATATACATATATAGACATGGAAATATATTCAATAGCAATAAGATAAGATCAGTGTTTAAATTCTATACTCTATATTTCTTAACCATTTATCATTAATTCTCGTTAATACTATTATTCAGGACAAAATCAAAGTTCCAATATTGGAAATAAATAATCAATTAATCACAAAACGTAGGCAGTGGAAGTCAAGATATCACCAATTGTATATATCTTAGTTTTAGAGGAGTGATGACAGGCAATTCAATCTTCTTCTCTCTGCTCTCCCCCTGTTTTCAATGCGTTTCAGCAGTTCTCTATGGTGGATCCTTCTGCTAGATCGTCCTCCTGTCAATCTTCTGCCAACTCCCTCCTTCGACTCAATAATGGCTGCACTTCCTGTTTCTTTACGATGCTCACAAGAATAAAAATTAGAAGAATCGAGACACAAACTCTTATTTGCTTTCCGCTCTGCTCCACTCCGCTTCCAATCACAGTGCCAGCCGCATCAACACTCGCCCTCCTCTCCCTCTCGCCACGACCTCCAGAGCTCTTTATGTCAGTAAAACTGCTCTTTGCGTATTCCTGGTCGGCTTGTCGGGTCTCCGCCAATACAATCCGCTCCCACTCTCATCGCCGCCTCGCACGATCAATCTCTCCTCACCCGACTCCGCCGGCCCCTCTCTCCACGCCCAACGCTTCCAAGTATGAAAAGGTGGTAACCGATCTGGCACGTCACCTCAGATCTTCCTCTTAGCTACCGTCTTTTTGCTGGCTATTGCGGCTTCAGGCCCGCCATGAAAAGGCTGGCTCGCCGCGTTGGTTTGACAGAGCTGCCGGGTCCAGCGGGGGGGGGTTGCGTCCCACACTCTCGCTCGCCCAGCTCTCTCTCTTGTCCGCAGGTCTCTCTGGGACCTGTGCCCCTAAAAGGTCCCCAAAACGCGGTGATAAAGGGTGTAGGGGAGCAGCGATCACTCACCCAACACCCTGTCGCCTCAAGTCGCCAACCGGAAGACTGATTAATTGATTAATTTGATATGATTTCTGTTAAAAATTATTTTGTTAAGATCTGTGTATTCCCTAATTCAACTAAAATTTAAGACGGGAATGACTAGTGTGTATGTCGAAGTCTTTTATGTAACTGCAACTGCCTGATCTCTAGAGATATGAATTTTAAACTGTTAGAAAAGAATTGAAGGTATTGAAAGGAAGGAAAATATTTCACCCAGTTTGGTCTGGCCATCTAAACGAGTGAAGAACAAAATTCAACTTTCCTTCTTCTCTATGCTTCAAGATAAACTCGAGTTTATAAGTAAAAAATTTAAGTTCACTAACTACAATTCTGATGTGTAGTTGCTGTTCTTTCAAATTTTGACCACAAACTATCTATCCCCTCCCTTTTTCTACTTCTGCAAAGCCTTTCCTCACCCACAAAGGGGGGAGGGGACCTCGTTCTCATGTCTTTTAGCCTTGCAAGGTTGACTCAGATCTGTAAAAGCAGAACTGGAGAGATTAAGGACTCAACTTTTATTCAGTCATGAAGAAGAATTATCAAAAGTGAAAGATGATTTACAAATAGGACACAAAATAAAGATTGAAAAGATTGAAAAGATAATATGACTATGCAAGCTAAACAACAATTAGATGATTTGCAGAATGAAATGAACAAGAAAAATTAGAAGCTATGGAATTCGAAGATGACAGCATAATAATAATAATAATAATAATAATAATAATAATAATAATAATAATAATAATATCAGAATCAATTTACATTAGAAATAGCAAGACTAAAAGATTTACCTACAGTAATTACTATCTCCAAAGAAATGATGCTTCTGGTAAATAACCTCAAGGAAGAGATATAAGTTCTTAGACAAATTAACAGCTGAAAATGAAAAACTTGTACAACAAGACATCAAACAAAAAGAAGAGATTGATACACTAAAAAACTCCTTTTCACTTGCTGAAATAAATTTTAATCATAATTACCAAGAACTACAAGAAAATTATACTTCTCTTTTAAAAATAAAAATTGGATTAGAAGAGAGCAAGGGCAAGAATAAAACTAAATCCAGGTTTTGATGGAAAAGATTCAACAAAGTACAGTTGTTCACAGTAGCCTCGGAATGCTGTGCTTGTATTTGTTTCTTGCCTGCCTTCCTATAAACAATAAACTAATTCTGCTCTCAAGCAAGAAAAAAGGAAGCTCTGCCTTCCAACAATCCTTAAAGGGAAGTCATTATAACTCCAACAAGTCATTATAAAGACCCACAATCCTACCTGGCAGGATTTGGAACAGTTGATGACCACTCTCCTTAGTGGTGACGAGAGAGAGAGAGATTAAGTAGTGCCATTGGTAAGATTTTAAAACCTACAGATGGGGGAAATCTCCAGGCTATATTAGACCAACGGTTTCCAAGACAAGACCCACAGTGGGGCCCCTATAATGACATGGTTCACCTCCAAGATTATCAAGCATTAATCCTACAAGGTTTAGAACAGGCTGCTAAACCTCCAGTGAACATGTCCATGCCTTCCTTGGTAATACAAAAAACTGAGGAAAACCCTGAAGCTTTCTTCCAAAGGTTTGTTGAGACTTATAAGACATACACTCCAATCAATCCCCTGGATCCCGAGAATGCCCGCTTGTTAGCCCTAGCCTTCATATCCCAGAGTGCCCCGGACATAAAATGGAAACTCCAGAGGCAAGAGGGAGCTTTGGGAATGAGCATTAGTCAATTAATGGAAATAGCACGAAAAGTCTATGTGAATAGAGACAAATTAGAGGAAAAGAAGAAGAAAGTGAGGATGCAACGCAAAGCTGAATTGTTGGCAGTTGCTTTATCAAACAATTCCAAAGCCTAGGAAAGAGACAGGTGTAATTGGTGTAAGGAAAAGGGCTACTGGCAACAGGAATGTCCCAAAAGACTTGAGGTCAAATTAAAAGGAGAACATGGACCAAATAGAGTAAGAGGACATGGTCAATTGACTCGAGAGGTCAAAATCTATGATTTTCAGAGAAGAGGAAGAGGGAGAGGAGTACCTCCCCGCGGGTTCCAAGGCAGAGGGCAAAGTCGTTTCCAAGAAAGGATGGAAGCCATAGGCCTGGCCGCAATGGAAGAAAGGCCTGAAGACTGAGGGGGACCAGGGCTCAATCAAGCCCCCACTTGAACCCTTGGTCCAAATGGAAATAGGAGGCAATAATGTAACCTTCCTAGTGGATACAGGGGCATCCAGATCTGTAATTACAAAGCCATTGGCTCCCTTTTTTTAATAATGTAATAAATATCCAAGGGGTTAATGGCTTCATAAATCGTTGCCCCATGCTGAAAACCCTGAAATGTTTCTTAGATGGAAGAAATATAGAACACCAGTTTCTCTATATGCCTGCATGTCCAATTTCCCTCCTGGTCGTGACATCCTATGTAAGATGGGAGCTATTCTGTCCTTTGATGAAGACAAGATGTCATTAATAATAAGGCACCCTCCAGATGAAATATGGCGAGAAATATGGCTCAAGAGGGTCAAATCCCCAATACCTGGCAGGAGTTTGAAGTACCGAAGTTATAGGCAGAAGCAAGGTGGATTTGATTTAAATCGAGTTGATTTAAATCACAATTTAAATCATGATTTAAATCACTAGTAAAAAGGCTTGATTTAAATCAACTCGATTTAAATCATAATTTTTAAAGAGCAACTGTCATCTCTGCTACTCCTTTGACCCACTATTGACTCACCGATAGTCCCAGTGTTGCAGAATATACAGCCTCATGCTACATAACTAAGCTCCATTTCATGCTGAATAAATTAAATTATTTATGTATCTTAAATAAAAAACTATCTTACGATAGATTTTTACCCCAAAAGTTTTTTATTAAAATAAATTCGATAAAAATCAAAAAAATCCAATTTAAATTAAAAAAAAAACAATTTAAATTTTAAAAAATCTGATTTTTTTTATTTTTAAAAAAAATCATTGGTTTTTATCCACCCTGGGCAGAAGATAATCCACCTGCTGCACACCATGCTGAAGCCTTAGCAGTGCCTGTTCCTCTCAGGCAGAAAAGCTAACCCCGACCCATTACAATAAGTCAAAGGCAGAGAGAGATGGAAGGAAGATGTCTATCGAATTGCAGAACCGATTATTAGGAAATTAACCCTTAGGCAGCCAACTACCATTTACACTAGCCGTGCAATTCAAGGAGTTTTAGAGACAAAGGGCCATTTATGACAAACCCCATAAATTACAAGCATCAAGCTCTCCTCACTCAGAAACCACGAGTGACCCTGAAACAAACAAATGCTTTAACCCAGCTACTCTTTTGCAAGCATCGGGTCCTGAAATTAAAACAACGTATGCAGGTCAACACAACAACCAGAGTGGAACAGACCTTCCCAAGCCTGACTGACCAGCCTTACCAGGACTATAAGAGAAAAAGCAGACAAAGGTGTGCTTTGAAAATCACCTGAAGTGAGTAAATGCATTACCACTAGTACTTTGATCTATGCGATGTTCTCCACGTAAAGGAATTAGATTATCTCCTTTTGAAATTATATAGGAGACCTAAGCCAGATAGGAACTAAGTGGGTGAATTGGATGATGGGAGAATTAAATAAGCAAATACAAGAAATCCAACAATATTGTGTGTCCCTTAGCCCACCATTTTTGACCATGTCTATTTATAATATTCAAATAGTAGTAAGAAATACATGGGAAAACATGATTGTAAAAATGAAATGAATAATAATTGGAGTATTGTCTTTGTATTTTTGAAATCTAGACAATTATAAGTTTTTCTTTTTTTAATCTTTTTCTAGAAATATGAATAAGTATAAACTGTAACTATTGAAATACCTTAATGGTATATGGTGGTGAAAGTAAAAAGGATTGTTGTAACTTGGATAACAGCTAGAACATTTTTAAATTTAATTAGGTAGATTGTAATGATTGAAATATTTTAAAATATATTGTGATGAAAGTAGAAATAATTAAATTGTGATTTAGAGGATTGTATGGGTAAAACAATGGAAAGGAAAAAGTCAAGAAAAGAAAATGCCAAGGTGGAAGGGCCCGTATACTGTGGTCATGTGTTCCCACTTGCAGTAAAAAAAAAAAAAAAAGGTTGGAATCCAAGTCTTGGATTAATTGGACTCGAGTTAAGTCCGCAGTTTAGGAATATTGGGAGGCAGACAAGGACTAGGCCCGACCCCTTGTGGTACACTTGAAGAAGTGCCCCCTATAACTGTTTAACCGGCAACGGGCAGGCAACATACGGGGCAGAAGAGGCCTTACTGGTGTCACACCGGAGCTGACCCTCTACGTACAGCTGAAGATTGGAGGAGAAAAGACCACATTTTATTTGTTAGAAGTAAAATATATAAGGTCAAACACATATAGCCATAGCTGCACTATCTCTTGCTTTAGTAAGCGTGCTTGCCTTTATTGTGAATTGCTGTATTGGATATTCATTCTGCTGGAATCGCCTTCCCCTCAGAAAGACAGGTGCTGAGCCTGAAATCATTGACTGTGACAGAGAGCAGTACGAAACTCCTGTAGATATTTATGTTTGAAGAAGCCAGGGAGTGAGCTCTCTGTGGGGCTGCTCTAGCTCTAGGAATGTGGATATTGAATTTAACAAATAAGGAGTGGTTTTGTGAGTTACCTAAGACTGATATTGCCTTCTCCCAAGTCACATATAACCTTAACCTTCTTCCTGACCTGCTGATTTGTAAATTAAGGCAATTGTGATTGGATAGGTTCTGTGTAGAGGACAGTTATGTGTTTTCTGTGGCTTTGGCTATTATTGGCAAGGGGCCTAATGAGTAATAACACCCTGAACAGTAGTTCCCAATGTTGCGAGTATGCCCGAGTGATTTTGGTGGAATGTCTTATAGACCGTAAAATTGACCCTGATCTCCTTGATGAAAATGAAGTTTCTGATGCAAGAACATATGTACAACTCTCAGCTGGGTAGTTAGAGAAAGTGCCTCAGAGAATAAGATCACATGTATTATTTGTCTTTTCCTTTCCATTACTATGTATCTTATCCTGAATCGATCATGTTATGTCGAATGTTATATGCTTGCATTGTTGAATTAAGCTCTGTAATAGGTAAGGCTCAATTGTAAACAAGTAAAATAGAGTCTTAAAGGGGAAATAAGGCAGAACGTAAAATGAAATTGAATATAAGAGTGAAATAATACGGGGTCAGCCTAGATGACGTCTGAAGGGCCCCTTGACTAATTATTATAAAAGTTGCTGAGTTAAAAAAGTTAAACCGCAGAGTTAACACACTTGGAGAGTTCAAGAAGTAAAACCTCAGAGGTACTATGTTAAAATGCAGAACAAACCACATGGAGCTTTCCTGCCTAAGGAATAAGGGAGGGGGCTAACTAAAGAGGCAGATTTCACATTTCCTGTTTTGTTACTATAAAGATACGTGTCTTAAACAAGGTCTATGTTCAGAATGTAGATAGAATGCATGTCTGAACCTTTTGGCCAAATAAATAAAAGCTTTTTCTGCTCTCGAAATTCAATTCATTCATTATTTTTCTGCAACATTATGGCTAGATCAACCACGATGATGGAAATCTCACAAGTTGTAAAAAAAATAACCAAATTAGGCAAAGATCCTTAGCCAGATGGTCTTCCAGGGATTTATGATAAAAGTTTTAATGATGAATTTCTTCACCCTAGAACTGAAGGTCTTTTGTTTTGTAGATAGGCTGGCCCAGTCTGTCTTAATGGGCACAAAATATCTGCTGGGGGGAGGGAGCTGGGGCTCTGAGTTTCTGTCTCCCTTAAGATTCTTTTATTTTTCTTTTAGAGGAATTATTTTATCCCACCTTTTTAAAATATTCCCTAAAATATTTCATTCTTCTAGGAGAGGAGTGGGTGCTAACTTTCTACAAAAGCAAAGGAGATCTGCAACTATTGCTTACTCCTTTCATCTCAAGGGTGCTCAGTCTTCTAATCAGAAGACACACACACACCGCCCCCAGAAATTCAGAATCCTGTCTGCATCTCATCATCCATCTCTCTCCATCTGATACACACATGCACACTCTCACACATGCAACAGGCTAAGTTTATCTTTCTCCCAACAGCTGGGATGTCTCTTGTTACATTGGCATCCCACTAAGGGAACAATGGGTGGGAGGTAGAGAGCATAGATTTCTATTCTTTGCTTTGCTGTTGATGCCAATTGTCTTTCCTACAAGGGCCTCTGAATATAAGCTTTCAACCTGCAGCAGGGCAGTGATATAACAGGCAAGAATACTGCTAAAGAAAGCAAACTGCCTCAGAGAAAGACAGTTCTTATTTTTTCCCTCTGCATCCTAGCCAGAATTAGACTCCAGTGTCCAATTTCGGGCATCGCTGAATAATACTAATAATATGCTAAAGGAAGTTTATGCAGTTTATCTTTGAAGTGCACAGGTAGTCCTAAAACTTACTACTGTTCATTTAGCGACTGTTCAAAATTACAATGGCACTGAAAAAAACTGATTTACAATCATTTGGATGAGGAGAGCACATCTTTCTCCTGGATCTTTCATTCTGGAGCACTGGGGCACTGCCAGGGATTGGAAAAGAGCTGATGTAGTTCCCATCTTCAAAAAAGGGGGAAAAAAATAGATCCAGGAAACTACAGACCTATCACCCTGACCTCAATACCAGGGAAGATTCTGGAAAAGATAATCAAGCAACAAATCAGCAAACACCTAGAAGCAAACAAAGTAATAACCAAAAGCCAACATAGGATTGTCAAAAACAGACCATGCCAGACTAATTTAATTGCATTCTTTGACAAAGTGACAAAATTAGTGGACCAGAGGAATGCTGTCAATATAATTTACTTGGACTTCAGTAAAGCATTTGATAAAGTAGACCATAACCTACTACTAGATAAACTAGAAAAATGTGGGTTAGACAGCATCACCACCAGATGGATTCGTAACTGGCTGACCAACCGCACTCAACGTGTAGTCCTCAATGGAACTGCATCTACATGGAGGGAAGTATGCAGTGGGGTACCTCAAGGCTCTGTTACCAAGCTACCAGGAATAGGCAACACTCCGGAAGATAGGCATAAGATACAGAAGGAGCTTGACAGATTCAAACATTGGGCGCTATCTAACAAAATGAAATTAAATGGTGAAAAAAGTAAAGGTCTACATTTAGGCAAGAAAAACAAAATGCACAGGTACAGTATATGTGGTACCTTGCTCAATAGCAGTAACTGTGAGAGGGATGTTGGAGTCCTAGTAGACAACCATTTAAATATGAGCCGGCAGTGTGCAGCAGCTGCCAAAAAAGCCAACACAGTTCTAGGCTGCATAAACAAGGGATAGAATCAAGATCACGTGAAGTGTTAATACCACTTTATAATGCCTTGGTAAGGCCACACTTGGAATACTGCATTCAGTTTTGGTCGCCACGATGTAAAAAAGATGAGACTCTAGAAAGAGTGCAGAGAAGAACAACAAAGATGATTAGGGGACTGGAGGCTAAAATGTATAAAGAAAGGTTGCAGGAAATGTCTAGTTTAATGAAAAGAAGGACTAGGGGAGACATGATAGCTGTGTCCCAATATCTCAGGGGCTGCCACAAAGGAGAGGGAGTCAAGCTATTCTCCAAAGCAGATGAGGATAGGACAAGATAAATTTTGATTAGTTTCCAATGGGTGGAAAGTAATCAAGGAGAGAAGTAACTTAGAACTAAGGAGAAATTTTCTGACAGTTAGAACAATTAATCAGTGGAACAACTTGCCTCCAGAAGTTGTGAATGATCCAACACTGGAAGTTTTTAAGAAGAGATTAGATAACCATTTGTCTAAAGTGGTGTAGGATTTACTGCCTAAGCAGAGGGTTGGGCTAGAAGACCTCCAAGATCCCTTCTAACTCTGCTGTTCTATTCTGTCCTGGTCACTTTTTACAGAGGCGTGATTGAGAGCATTTTAACAAACTGCATCACTGTTTGATTTGGTGGCAGCACTGCCTCAGATAGAAAGTCCGTACAGAGAGTGGTAAGGACAGCCAAGAAGATTATAAGAAGCTCACTTCCCATTATTCAGGATACTGCTTATAAGCACTGTGTTCTTAGGGCTCAAAGCATTGTTAGAGACACCCATTTCATAGTCTGTTTCTGTTGCTCCCCTCTAGGAGGAGGTTTCAAAGTATCCATAGCAGGATTACTAGGTTCTGTAACAGCTTTGTTCCCTATGCCATCCATCTGGTAAACTACAAGATTCGTTTTTCTCACCATGTGTATACATGTATATACATCCGAATTAAACGGTGTTGTTTTTCTGTGTTGTATAATATATATGTGTACGAGGGGATATATATATATAATGGTTATCTTTTCAGAGCTGAATGCAATGAAATTTCACTTTAATGTATGTATTTAATTTGGGCATTTGGTAATGTACTTATGATGATTGCAGCATCGCTAGGTCATGTGATCATCATTTGCAACCTTCTCACCAACTTTTCACAAGCAAAGTCAGTGGGAGAAGCCAGGTTCGCTTAACAACTGTGTTGATTTCCTTAACAATTTCAGCTTAACAACCATGACAAAAAAGGTTGCAAAATCAGGCATGATTCACTTAACAGCTGCCTTGCTTAGCAACCGAAATTGTGGTCCCAGTTGGAGTCATAGGTTGAGGACTACCAGTATGCATTTCTGAATTTTACAGTGCAGTTTCTGAAGAAAAATGGAGAACTTTCTGCACAGAATATGCCTATATTCATTAATATTTTTAATGTTAATAATGTTTATTCATAATGTCAGACATTTGTTTGCAAAAGATGGGTGAATTCAGCAAGCCCACAAACAAAATGGGGTGTATTTAGAGAAACAAAAAAAATCTCTACATTTTCTCTACATACTCGTATCTCTACATACAAGCGCGCTCCCATTGCAAACCGGTAGTAAAGATAAGTAGAACCCACCCCTGATTAGAATGTAAGTATTAGAATGATAGAGAAGCTGACATTCTAGAATATGATGGTCAGAAATAACTGTACAACACTAGAACTGTTTAAAATAGTATATATGCTATTTTGTTTTTACCTTTATTTCATGACAAGTGGAATGCTAGGACAATTACAGTGCATTCAATATATTTATATGTAAACAATAAAAATATATTTTAAAAAAATATGCCAGGAAAACTTGGGTTTGAAGTAAGGGTATGGCTAGCTGATGAGAGCTAAATAGCTTGAAATAGTCTGCCCTTATTTCTTTATCAGAGAAATATAAATTTGGTATAAAATGGTTTGTCGTGAATGCAACTGCTTGAGGGCCCCTGGATTGGAGCTGAAAGGCAAAAGGGATGCAGTATGCTCCCTCCCAAATGCTGGGGCAGAACAGGTGTCTCGATAGAAAAACACTTTTTATGTATGTATGTATGTATGTATGTATGTATGTATGTATGTAAAAAAAGAAGCAGACATACTGCAAACTCCGGAATTTAAGATTGTAAAATTTTAAAAGAATTAAAATTTTATTTTACTAAGCTTTCATCAGCCTTCTGCTGACATCGTCAGAGTATTAAAGTACCATTACAGAGATCTCTGCCTTTATATGCCATAAATCAATTTAGCCCTTGCTCATGTAATAGGGCTAAATTGATTAATCACGTATAAAGGCAGAGATCTCTGTAATGGTAGTTTAATATTCTGACGATGTCAGCAGATGGCTGACAAAAGTTTAGTAAAATAAAATTTTAATTCTTTTAAAATTTTACAATCTTAAATTCCGGAGTTCGCAGTATGTCTGCTTCTTTTTTTACTAATATACCTGGAACTCATATATTTAGAATAGTTTGTTATGTGCATATATATATGTATATAACTTTATTTTTTATTTTTTTAATATATATATATATTGCTCAAAAAAATAAAGGGAACACAAACAGAAGACATCCGAGATCTGACTGAATGAAATAGCCTTATTAAATACTTTGTTCTTTATATATAGTAGTTTATACACTGCTCAAACAACTAAAGGGAACACAAAACTATATATATATATATATATCTCCAAGAGATATATATATATCTCCAAGAGAACGGCACAGACATTTGAAAAAGTAGAACTATTAGGGAAGATGATGGAGCGGGCAGAGATGGTGAAATGGTTTTAATCAAGAAAAGAATGTATCCAGTTTTGTTTCCACTTGGTAACTGCATCTGGACTTTAGGCTTGAAACAGAAAAAAAAAACCTTTGAATTTAGGTTTGGATTATTATTTATTTATTATTATTGGATTTTTATTATATTGGATTAGATTATTTTGTGGTGATAGAAATGCTAGCCCTTACTAAACATGCAAAGCAAAAATTTGAGGTCATTACTTTTCTTACAACCACAATTGAGCCAAAAATTTATGTTGGTAAGGGAGTTTTGCCCCATTTTATGATTTTTCTTGCCATGTTTGTTAAGTGAAAATCACTGCAGTTGTTAAGTTAGTAACACGGTTGTTAAGTGAATCTGGCTTCCCCATTGACTTTGCTTGTAAGAAGGTTGCAAAAGGGGATCCCATGACCTCGGGACACTGTAACCGTCATACATTTGAGTCAATTGTCAAGCATCCAAATTTAAATCAGGTGGCCATTGCAACTGTCACAAGGGTGAAAAATAGTCATAAGTCACTTTTTCCAGTGCCATTGTAACATTCAAACTGTCGTTGAGCTAGCTGTTGTAATCCGTATTTTTTTATTTAACTGCGCTGAAAAAAGTTGGAAGTCATTGCTTTTTTATTTCTTTTACCCTATACACCTTTCCCTCTTCTTCACCTTCTATTATTTTATTACCTTTGGTTTTCTTTGTGTTCTGTAATAAACTTCAATAAAACATGAAAAGGAAAAAAAATAAGAAAAAGTAGAACTATTAAAACTAAGTAAAACTAGTCTACCAAGAACTCATTCTTATTTCTTATTTAAGCTGTGGGTAAAAAAACCTGGTAGATATATCCATGTTTAAAAGTAGCAGAATTTCAGATGTTGGAGCATTTGAAAAGGGTTTCCAATAGATGCAGGAGAAGGCAACTGGACCCCTCCCAGCCTGCTTCCAAGGAGAACAATCTCAGTTTTCAGGAGCTTCTTTTGTTCCTTTACGATCCTGTACATTCTGTCCCAGGAATGCAGGATCAACCTCATACCCGTTGTCATTTTCCTCTCAACAAATCACAGCAATCCCACACAAGGGGTGTGGGGCCAAGTGGGGAGGAAGAGAGAGAGAGGTATCTGGTTACCTCATTATAAGGGCTCCCAACTTGCCATGCTACCCCTGCTCCTGCAGAAGCCAGTGCTTGCTCAGAGAGCCAGCAAGATCTTTGACCTTTCTGCTTCCAGGTGAGGATAGAAGGGAGACTAGCATGTGGGAACCAAGCAATGCCCATGTGTGCCTGTGTGGGGTGACATTTGATCTGCATGCTTGGGGTGCAGGAATACCTGGAAGGAACAGATGCTGGGATGCTTTGGGCAGATGTAACTTTGGACTTGAAAAAAAACCAATGTGAGTTTATATAAGCTCAAGATTGCCTTAGGCTACCTTGATCTCCTACTTTCCTTTCCTTTCCTTTCCTTTCCTTTCCTTTCCTTTCCTTTCCTTTCCTTTCCTTTCCTTTCCTTTCCTTTCCTTTCCTTTCCTCTCCTCTCCTCTCCTCTCCTCTCCTCTCCTCTCCTTTCCCTTTTTCTCTCCTCTCCTCTCCTCTCCTCTCCTCTCCTCTCCTCTCCTCTCCTCTCCTCTCCTCTCCTCCCCTTCCCTTCCCTTCCCTTCCCTTCCCTTCCCTTTCCTCCCCCTCCCCCTTCCCCTTCCCCTTTCCCCCTTCCTTCCCTTCCCTCCCCCTTCCCCTTTAGGAAAGGAAAGGAAAGGAAGGTAGGAGACTAAGGTAGCCTAAGGCAATGCCTTGAGCTTGCTTGCGTCCTTCCTTCCTCTCTCCCTCCCTCCCTTCTTCCTTGATTTAAGTAACAGCCAATCCAGCTTGATTCCTTCTCCAATAAGTAGCTACTTGGCTGCTCTGCAGGAGGAACAGCCCTCTAACTGAATTCAATTTTAGTGTTCAGTTATGTCTCTTCTACACATTAACCTGGATTTTCTGCCATTACTCAGCTAAAGGTGTTGAGTAATATTTACATTGCAAAACCTATAAAATAGAATAAGCAGGCACAGGCACTCCCTGTCATTCCCCCCCCCATCAAAATCCCTACTCTGCCCTTCTAAAGTGTACCTATAATTTAAAATGATTAACAACAGTTAAAGGAAGTGCAAATTTAACTAAAAAGAGAGTGAAACATGGATGGGTTATTTGGCTTAAAAGTAGAATCTAACAATATAGAGAACAAATCATAGAAAACAACTGAATTAGCAGAGCTTCATGGAAAGCACCTACAACCTACTATAAAGTCAAAGAGGAAAATGTTAATTAAATGTAAATTATTAAAACAAAGTGAAAAAATCCAGGGCAGCAGGAGAACAATGCTTGGCCACGTGGTGCATATTTCTAAGGGGTATTTTTTCCATTACATGTTTCCAAGAAATGTGCCACTGAAAAGGCACTTTCATCATTAACTCACTCAAATGTGAAGGCAAGAAATAAGAATGAGAACTAGAACTAAGGAGAAATTTCCTGACAGAACAATTAATCGGTGGAATGTCTTGCCTCCAGAAGTTGCAGGTGCTCCAACACTGGAGATTTTTAAGAAGAGATTAGATAACCATTTGTTTGAAATGGTATAGGGTTTCCTGCCTAAGCAGGGGGTTGGGCTAGAAGACTTCCAAGGTCCCTTCTAACTCTGTTGTTCTATAAAGTAGGCAAACAAAGGCTGGGCATCTAGACTAGAGTAAAACGTCAAAAAAATACTGTAGGTAAAGAGATGACCTTTTAGAAGGGATTATGTGCTATCAAGTTGTTGTCGATTCTTAAACACCAGATAAAATGTCTCCATGATTTAGAACAGGAATGTCCAATCTTGGCAATTTTCAGACTTGGGGACTTCAGCTCCCAGAATTCCTCAGCCAGCATGATTGGATACCCCCGATTTAAAAGAAGAGGTCCCTCAAATGTATGGGCACAATGGGAAGCTTGGAATCTGGCAAGCATAGAGCTGAGGTGGTGCAGTGGTTAGAGTGCAATACTGCAGGCTACTTCAGCTGACTGCTAGCTGCAGTTCAGCAGTTCAAATTTTGCCGGTTCAAGGTTGACTCAGCCTTCCATCCTTCCAAGGTGGGTAAAATGAGGACCCAGATTGTTGGGGGCAATATGCTAATGCAATATGCTAATATGCATTATGCTATATGCTGACTCTGTAAACCACTTAGAGAGGGCTGTAAAAGCACTTTGAAGCAGTATATAAGTCTAAATGCTATTGCTATTGCTATATTAGGGGCACATTCCCAACATGGCGGGCAGGAGAACTGGACAATCCTAAAACACCTTTACCAGAAGTCAACTGATAAAGGTGTTCCTCTCCAGTTTTTTAGGTGTGCAACCTACAAAGCTGGGAAAGAAAGAGCTATGCAGATTTTAGGAATGGATTTTCCATACTCATCTGGGACCAATCTGAGAAATTTCCTAATTTCATTTGTATGATGTTCATTAAGACTGAGTTTTCTATCAATGACTTGACATGCTTCTTCCAGATTCCAAACTCCCAATGGACCTGCCTTCAGTGCCCCATTTTTCTCCATCTCCCTTCTATTGTTTTCCCAGCCTCCCCACAGAGTCTCACCCTAAGATATTTTCCATTCCATTATCTGGGTAAATGGCCTACTTCCATAGGGATGCAACCAACTATTATTTGTTCTCCCCCAAAATTCCTCCAGGGTCTTCTTGAGATCCAAAGGCACTATCTGAAATACAGATTAAATTTAAGGGTGGTGCTTTGGCTTTCCTTCTTTCCTTTTCTTCCTTCTTTCCTTCCCTTCTACTAAATGTAACTAATAATACCAAGTAGAGTAGTGATTGTGCTACCCCCTAGAGTATTATGACTGGACATTCTGGAGCACATGGTTGTCCAGCTGCAGAGCTGGGCTTTAAATAAATAGGGATTTAGAAGTTAAAACCAGTGCTTGGTTCATAGCCAGAAACGAATGAAGCACCATAAAAAACAGAAAAATCCTATAATCCTATATCTGCAGTTCCTGAGCTCACTAACTGCAACAGCTACCCTTCAAAGATTCAACCTCTTGTAAAATGTATCACAGAAATCCCCAAATTCCTTGTGACTGAGTCTGGGGTCAAATTTATAATGTCCACATTTGCTGCAGGTGCTTTTCCATTCAATGACTATCCAGGTCAGTTAAAATGCCTAATATAGTTCACAGCTGAACCTCCTTCTCAAATTCCAGCCAAAATCCTAAAATTCCTATCTCCCCCACAAAGTTGGTTAGGAATTATGTTCCAAACTGAATTTCTTTGACTCTTGATCTTCTTTCATTGCTGCCCTGGGGACAATCAAACTGAATAATAAAATATTAAACTCATGCTGAATATGTGCAGAGAAATATCCATGCACAGAAATTAAATGCTCTTTGCAGCACAGCTGTGAAATACATAATCACATTTTGAGCAATAGTGGCATAATTTCAGAGAATTGTGCTTGGTATACATCTTCTTTCTCTGTACATTTCCTCCCCAGATAGACAATTAGAGAGGAGATATAGAGATAGTGATAGAGGGAGGGAGGAAGGAAGGAGAGGGAGGGAGAGAGGGAGGGACATGGGAGGAGAGAGAGAGAGAGAGAGAGAGAGAGAGAGAGAGAGAGAGAGAGAGAGAGAGAGAGAGAGATATTGATTTTTCCCTAAAAGAAGAACAAAAACAATATTGGGGTCAATATTGTTTTTCAAAAATCATATAAACAATTGGAGATCGAATGTATACAAGTTCACACAAGACATTAAAAGTTATTTGTGGGTTGTTGTTTTTTATTATGTTTCAATGATGACTCCATTCTAGCCTACATTTCCCTATTGTTTGAACCCAGTTATGAAGTTTGAGAGACTCGGTCTCTGTCCATGGGAATTTAGAGCCACTGTTTTTTTTTCTCTTAAGAACTGAAGCATTCCCTAGAGCCACTTTGGTGAGAAAGGTCATATAGAAATGTGAGAAATAAATAAATAAATACATCCCTAAATTTTCATATGTGAAGTCCACATATTGATCAAAAGTTTCTGTCTACCTAAAGGCCAATAAGGGTCATTCCCATCTCAGAATGTATAGAAACTCATCTCAGATTGAATTTTTCCCCCTTTCTCCATATCATCCATGGTTGATTGAATTTTGGCTTTATTAACAGAATAATGTAGTTGGAAGAGACCTGGGATGTCTTCTAGTCCAACCCCCTACTCAGGCAGGAAACCCTTTACCATTTCAGGCAAATGTTCTCCAAACTCTTCATAAAAACTTCCAGTGTTGGAGCACCCACAATTTCTGAAAGCAAGTCATTCCACTGATTAGTTTCAACTGTCAGAATATTTAACCTTAGTTCTAGATTGATTCTCTCCTTGATTACTTAGTTTCCATTTATTGCTTTTTGCCCTGCTTTCAGGTGCTTTGGAGAATAGATTGACCTCCTCTTCTTTGTGGCAGCCCCTGAGATATTGAATTAGCCCATATTGAATCAATGAGCCATGTTTCTACTGTAGTTAGGTGAAAGGGAGAAAGACCTGTAGAGCAGGGGTCTCCAACCATGGCAACTTTAAGACATTGTGGACTTCAACTCCCAGCTTTGCTGGCTGAGGAATTCTGGGAGTTGAAGTCCACAAGTCTTCAAGTTGCCAAGGTTGGAGACCCCTGCTCTAGATCATGGTTTTCGTACTTTTTCATACTGAAGAACCTGTTGGTTAAAAAAAAGAGAGAAGCAAAGCTGTAGTAGAAGATTGGCTGTGTTTGAATTAATTCATTGTTGTTGTTTTTTAATCTTTAGTCTCTCACTGAAACCCATTAAGTTCTTATACAACTCTACTCCAGTTAAGGATGCAAACCTGTGCTTTTACGGGAAAAATGCCCATTGAATTCATTGGGATTTAATTCTCAGTAACCAAATTCAGCATTGCAGTATACCTGAATTAGGTTTAAAAGTTGAGTTGGATGCTTTCTATTCCCTGAATGGTGCAGACACTATCAAAGTAGAATAAAATTCACTTAGTTTTTGGCTACCTTTGTCCGAAAGGTAATCAGTAGGAGAGATGATTGCTTATGTTTATGTATTATGACAATCCAACATACAAGTCATTTGCTTCAGTTCCATTGCCAGACAAGTAAATAATAATTCAGAAATAATTAATTTCCCCCCTTAAATTCAGGAAGAAAATGTATTTAACGCTGCATCAGAGAAATCATGTCATTGGTTTTTCGAGGATCTCTTTAAGCCCTTACAACTCTATGCTTCTATTACTATTTTAAGAAAAGCCTCCATTACATACTTCAACTCATTTGGCAAGTTATTGAACCCCATCTTTGGGGTCGACTGAACAGTAGCAAGAGACTATGGTTCTGCCTTGGCAAGTTATACAGATGCCACCCAACATGGTCAAAGTTATTTAAAGATCTAGCACAGAGAAAGCAGATTCAAACTGGAAACTGAGAAACAATAGCACTTCCAAAGTATGCCTGACCTTTTACAACAGCTGCTTCCAATGAGAGCACAAAATGCCCTTCCCCCTTTGGTTGTGTCAAATGAAGTCCGCAAAGATGTGTGAGGAATGTGGAGAAAGTTGGCCCTAACTGCTCTTTCATACAAGTCCAAAATCTGTAGGATCCTTCCTCGAGGCACTGAGTGAACCTTGCTCAATAGTAGGGCAGATCAGAATTTGAAGGATGAAGGGACACAGAAGTTTGGCAAATGCAGATCCTCACTAAGCTGACAAAAGACAAGGATAACTTGCTATACTTCCTGTGTCAATCCTATTTGGGACAACTCATGTAAGGTTTCAATCCCTGTTCAGTTATAATGCTTTTGGGTTCACAACCTCATTCTTTTCTTGACTTCCACAATTGGAGCTTAATATGAAGCAGACTCAGGACCTCCAAGACAAACTAAATTGGGAGGGAGGACTTGGAAATAAGATTATTTCTATTCTCACTCCAGTTCAATCCTAAATGGATCCTCTTCAAGGAGACCTGGGACACTACAGAAGAATATCCAACTAGCAGCCAATTTTTAAATCAATATCATTTTTCAAAAGAAAACCAATTGAAACTAGTTTAATTTTATTTATATATCACCAACTGGAAGAGGGACAACTTAACATATAAATGTTTTTCCCTGAGGCTTAAATGTCCTTTAGTAGTTCTTCCAATATTTCATTCTATTTTCTTACTCTGTGTTGTATTTTGTCCAGACAACTTCTGTCCTTTTTAGATGAGGAATATATATATATATATATATATATATATATATATATATATATATATATATATATATATATATATATATATATTGGCTAAATGCTTTCTATGATTTTCATTTTTAGCTAATAATTGTTGACTGTAATTGGGGGCATCTGAGGGGGAGAGTCAAAGAAAAGAAAGATGCAGCAGCTACCAGTATCCATCTGAAGTCCTGTTGCATTTGTATTGTATTGATCTTTTGCCCTGGTCACCAGACAACCCTTATTAGAACACTAAAATGCTAAATCCATTCTATTATATTCAGCCACTTCTATACACAGTAGAGATTTCTTGTAAATGAACCTGCTACTGAGCCCAAAGAATATGACCCATAGTTTACATAAGTTGTTCATCATTTGCCTAAGATACTAAGCTAAATGAAGGACAGCTATTTGTGGCTTGATGCTAGATTTTGAAAATCTAGCTGGAGTGGTTAGTTTATGGTGGGAACCCAGACAATTAAGTCACTAAACTGTACCCCACTAAACCACACAATGTGTTGTGTGAACATTGCGAAAGCACTCAGATAAATCAATGGTATATAACTTTCCTGGACAATCATAACAAATTTAAGTCTTCCTAGTAAAATGTATGTATTCTAAATCTTTTTTTCTATTTTAATTTTTTATATTGCTACAAGTTTTAATATTGTTTAGAAGCTGCTAACTCTAGTACAATAAATACAGTGTCTGTTCTCTGGGTAAAGTTGTTACATATTATATTGCTATATTATAGAGATACTATATTTTACTTGAAAGCTTGTTACAGAAGCATTGATGTCTAAAATTGTTTATTTCATCTCAGACTCAGATTCTCAATATATTCACACTTGGGATATATTTTATATTACAGTACATACTTTATTCCAATATTAGCTACATTTGTTTGCAATAATTATTTGGTGAAAAGTTTCTTTATGCACATTTTCTTTCTGGTGCTTTGTTACTCCATTTTAGGATTTTTCACAAGTTATATTAAATCTTTCCTCTTCCTCTTTTGGCCCACAGCCCTGAAAACACAAATTCTCCATAGTTTCTTCTATTGAAATACTGTATACAAGTGATATTCTTTGCAAGAATGATTTGGAAGTATTATTGCATACTTTGGACTTTGCAAAACCCAGCAGCTCTCTGTCATTATAACAACACATTTAAAAATGCAGGTGTGTTGCATTTCAGTGAGGTTCAAATCACTTTTTCTAAAAGATTTTCCAAGTGTCCACAGGCCTAGGATATAAACTCTTCTCTTGCATTTCCTTGGCGTGAAGATCAGGGTGGGTTCTACTTACCTTTACCAACGATTCGCAAAGGGACCGCAGAAGCTTCTGGGCATATACAGATCACCCATGATGACATCATGGTGGATGGGTGGAGGCTCCCACCAGTTTTACTACCAGTTCTATAGAACCGGGCAGAACCAGGAGCAACCCACACTGGTGAAGACCAACTAGATGGGAAATTTTGCCCCCTTATAGTAACCAGCTCTTTGTTGGAAGATGACCAAGAAAATTAAACCAGGTTGACAAGCCCTTTAAGCTTGTACCAGGGCAATGTACAGTTCTTCTAAGTAGTACTAACTGTGAACATTTGCACTAAATAGCCATCGGACTCTAGTTAGGTGGAGGAAATCAGGTTCAAACCTCCTCTCGGTCACATATCTTGCTAGCTAGGTTTGAGCAATTCCTATTTTTCTGTCTAATCTACCTCAAACAATTGCTGGGGAGATAAAAGAGGGAAGCAGAAAGAGTGAACAGTTAAATAGTACCTCAGTTATTCAAATAGATTGTTGGGAATAAAAAGGTGCTAGGCAATATATATCACAAAAATTTACTCCGATAATGACAACTTTACTCAGAATCTGCTCTTGAAATGTAACCCTTAATGCAACAAAGAAGAGGCTGTTAAGTACAATATTAATATAATTCTCATTCAATTTAAATAAAATATGCCATTTTTGTTCTAGGCCCTTCCTCATTTTGAAGTTTAGCCTCCAACCTGCGACTGTATTTCAAATGCTCAATGCAGTCCCAGGTCCAGAAATGGTTGTGAGCCCTTGCTGTAAAGAAAGGATGAGATATAAATGAAAATAGGGGCTACCCAGTTGAGCCAATGGAAGCCTCGTGTGAGGAAAATAATCCCATTCAGTAAAAAGAAAGGTGGAGTTACATTCCCAGATTCTCTCCTATGAGGATCCAATTATATTCTAATATCCAACCAAAACCTGCTTTCCTCCAGATATGTTCTTCCCATAAATCTGATGGCTAGGTTGCTGCATTGGAAGGACTTGTATTCCCTTCTGGACTCAGCAATGGGAAACATTAAAAATAGATTGAGATGGAAACTATTATCTTCCCTAACCTTGTTCCTAATACCCAGCCTGCTGTCTTTGATCACAGTCCTTCTTTGTCTCTTTACTGGCTCTGGCTACAATCCATACCATAAAAGGTCAAAGGATTCCACATGGATTTAGAATGAGCTCTCGGTCAGAACCTGGAGCAACAGGCCTGGGGCGGTTAAGCATGCCATTATTAACTATTTCATTATTGCTGTCATGAAGACTGCTTTAAACCAAGACAATGTGCTGAAAATGATCATAATAGCAATGCTAAAAATAAATATGACTGTGATTATTATAATTATGGCAATGAAACTGGTTTATTAATAGCCTTTCCGTAGTCATTTGTCAGAGATAATATCTGAGATTTAATTCCACAATCTTTCTTACCTGCAAAGAAACAAAAAACAATAACCTTTTTATGGCTTATCTATTTCTTTCTTCTAGATAAAACCTAACAACTTCCACCATGTCTGACGAAGAAGTTGAATATGAGGAGTAAGTAGATCAACATCCAATCCCAAATGTATAATTAAATATGTACCAAGTTTGGGGCATTTTCAAGAACTCCCATATAAATTTTCCTTCTGTGGTTATTAATGACACTCTCTGGTGGGATTATTATTGGATTTGAGGATTTTTAGAAGAATTGGGGCAATTGCTTAGTTTATATAATATTCGCCTTCAGATTCAATTTTGAGATTCATATTTTAAAGTGTACTGACTTGAAACTGCAGCTTTAAACTTTGAAATATGGCATTAGTTAGTATTTCAGGTTGGTGAATTGCAAATAGATGGTTGACTTGTCCAAAAAGATGTGAAGCAGATATAAAAGCTAAAAAGCCTATTTAATGAAATGGCCTGAATCAGCGTTATAATTTATTCATTTTTTCAGCACCTACACCCAGCAATAGTTTTTACAGTTACAATTTAAAATTTACAATTTTAAGAAAATTAATTATAAGTAAATTAAACAAATTACTTATCTCATAGAACAAGGAAAATCTAGGAAAATAACAATTGTTCCCATTTTCTTTACCTCCCTTCCAAAACATCCACCTTAATTGCCATTGGATTCTTATCTCTATTCATGTTATATTGGGGAGCATTGATAGACACTACAGGTAGTTCTTCACTTACAACTGCAATTGGGGCCAAAAGCAGAGCTGTTGTTAAGTGAGTTTTGCCCAAATTTACAATTTTTGCCATACTTGTTAAGCAAATCACTGCATTTTTTTTTAAAGTTAACCATCTGATCATTAAGTTAATCCAGGTTCCCCCATTGACTTTATTTTGTGAAATTTGGCTGGGAAGGTTGAAAAGGGCAATCATGCAATCCTGGGACACGGCAACTGTCGTAAATATGTGTTCGTTACCAAATGTCTGAATTGTGATCATGTGATGGTGGGGATGCTGCAAGGATTGTAATGTGTTAGGACCATTCAGCCATAAATATTTTTTTCAATCCCATTGTAACTTTGAATGGTATATAAATGTCTGCTTGTAAGTCTAGTACAGAGGTCTTCAAACTCGGCAACTTTAAGACTTATGGACTTCAACTCCCAGAATTCTAGCTATGCTGGCTGGAGAATTCTGGGAGTTGAAGTCCATAAGTCTTAAAGTTGCCAAGTTTGAAGACCTCTAGTCTAGTACTACCTGTATTGTATTGCTTACTGGTCTCCTGCAGACAGTCAAGGCCTTACAAGAGATGAATGTGTTGCATAGAGACCCACATCTGAGCCTTCTCATGCCTCCAACCAATCTAGAACACTCCTCTGAAAGGAGCTCTTAAAACTCAGCTCTTTACAAAATTGCATTAATAACATCATCATCATCATCATCATTATTATTATTATTATTATATTTATTATATTTATTATTATTATTAAATTTATATACCGCCCTACTCCCAAAGGACTCAGGGCGGTGAACAGCCAAAAGATAAAATACACATAGTACAAACATTAAAAAACCATTTAAAATACATTAAATACTTTGGCCCAAAACAAATTTAAAACACCCCAGTTTATAAGAAAAATTTAAAAAGCAATTTAAAAGGGAAGTTAGGCCAGGCCAGCTTGCTGGAATAAAAATGTTTTGAGGGCACGTAATTACTCAATGCAATTGAGAGGAACTCATTAAAATAGCTTCGTATCTATTTCTGTGGATAAGCCCTGGTGGTGCTGTGGTTGCATTGCAGGCAAACTCTGCCCACAGTCTGGAGTTCAATCCTGATAGGGCTCAAGGTTGATTCAGCCTTCCATCCTTCCAAGGTCGGTGAAATGAGGACCCAGATTGTTGGGGGCAACATGCGAATAATGTTTCTATATTATAAATCATCCAGAGAGGGAACTACTATGGGGCATAAAGGCAAAGGTTCCTCTTGCACATATGTGTTAGTCGTTCCCAACTCTAGAGGGTTTAAAGCCGAAGAGCCAGTGCTGTCCAAAGACGTCTCCGTGGTCATGTGGCCAGCATGACTAAATGCCAAAGGCGCATGGAACACTGTTACCTTCCCACTGAAGGTGGTCCCTATTTTTCTACTTGCATTTTTTACATGCTTTTGAACTGCTAGGTTGGCAGAAGCTGGGACAAGTAATGGGAGCTCACCCCATTACACGGCACTAGGGATTTGAACCGGTAAACTGCCGAACTTTCGATCGACAAGCTCAGTGTCTTAGCCACTGAGCCACCACGTATAGGAGTAAATGCTATTGTTATGCTAATGCTATTTCAACATTCTTTCATTATCTACAGTTAATGTGCCTACAGTTTTATAAATAAAGGATTTATTCATATTTACTCTCAATTTCTTTCATTCTCTTTGTCTCTTTCTCTGCCAACTGTGATTCCTATTTCCCAGGGAGCAGCAGGAAGGTAAGGGATTTCTGATCCACCCATTATTACTCCCTCAATTCTAGGAGTAGTTTTTCAGTTTCTTTCTAATTTTAAAACATAGTTGTAACAATAGTCTGTTTTTCCACTGGTTTTCTTAAATATATAGCAAGTATCAGAAAGCTGTAATTGTTATTAATTCAGAGTAATGAAACCTGAAGACCAATGTCCCAGTTTGCTCACCTCCTCTCATCATAAAATCCAGCTTTGATATCTCTTTATTTACTTTCTGCATGGAATTTTTACCTGTCGCTATATAACAATGTCAACTTCTTTGAGAGAAAAGTTTCCCAATGCATCAAAACATTTTCTAGATCTATCACAATGAAAATTAACGGGCAGCTGTGAATTCGGAAAAGGCTTCAAGGCCATCCTTTAGACTTTGACAGATCACATGGATAAGCATCTGTCTCTAACCAGGCTGATGCCAAAAGGTGGAAATGGGTGTTGTGATATCTCAATACAAGCTTTGCTCTTTTGTGTCTGCATCACAGTATCATATTCAAGTACGAGTAGATAAAGGAGCAAAATTGCATCATGACAGATGTTTCACTTGTTCCCTCTTGGACCAATGTGATCACATGTGATGCTGGTTACAGGTAGTCCTGCAAGTTACAAGTAGTCCTTAATTTACAACCACAACTGGAATAGAATTTCTGTTGTTATGCAAGGCAGTTATTATGTGAGTTGTATCCAATTTTACAACATCTTATGGAGATTCTCAGACATCTAGGCCATGGTTCTCCCAAAGGTGTTTTTTCAAAAGGCAACTGGGCTTTCTTTGTTTTTCCTTGAAGACATTTCACTTCTCATCCAGAAGCTTCTTCATTTCTTTTGCCTTTTGAAAAAAGTGCCTTTGGGCCAGGGGTGAAATGCTCCCGGTTCAGACTGGATCGCCCGATCCAGTAGCAATGGCGGTGGGTGATTCAGAAAACCAGTAGCAAAAATCCCTGCCCCCACCCATGCCCAGTTGAGCCGCGCAATCTTCAGAGGCTGTTTTTTTTTACTTTTAAAAGCATTTTTTCTACAACCTCTTCAGCCAAAGAGGTGGTAGGAGAAAAAAAGCCTTTAAAAGCCTCTGACGATCCCAGCTGAGTTGCTTGATCGTCAGAGGCTTCTAAAAGCATTTTTTTCTGCAACCTCTTGGGCCGAAAAGGTTGTAGAAAAAATGCTTTTAAAAGTTAAAAAAAAAAGTTGGCCATGCCCACCCAGTCACATTACTCACCCCCCCACCACCACCAAGCCACGCCCACAGAACCGGTTGTAACAAATCACTGCTTTGGGCCAATTTTACAAACTTTTTTACCATGGTTTTTATGTAAGTGAATCACTGTAATTATTAATTGAATCATGCCGTTTTCGGCAAATCCAGCTTCCCTTATTGACTTTGCTTGTTGGAAGCTGATTGGGAAGGTTGCAAATGATGATGCATTCCCTGGGATGTTACAACCATTGTAAATACATAGCAATAGCACTTAGACTTATATACCGCTTCACAGTGCTTTACAGCCCTCTCTAAGCAATTTGCAGAATCAGCATATTGCCCCCAACATTTACCAATCTCGGAAGGATTGAAGGCTGAGTCAATCTTTTTTTTTTATTGAAAAAGTTTTTCAAATACAAATTTTTCCCCCTTCCCCCCCCCCCACTCCCTAACCCCCCCTCCCCCTCCCCTCCCCCCATGGCTTCTGCAAGATGAAATCCAAATTAATATCACATTATATAATACTTTACCACCCTTTTACACCACCCCCTATGTGCTAAACATTTCTTTCTAACATTATTATTATGTCCCCAGCATACTATACGTTTCAAACAACATTCGGCTATGAAACTAAATAATAAACCCTAATTTAGCATTTATTATACTCATAATCCACCCCCATACATATATCTCTTAACTCAAATCTTTTTAGTATATTAATATCTAAACATAACATCCCTTTTCCTGAACTAAGCAATCAGTAACATTACCTATCACCTTGTACCATATCAATTTTATTTCACCCACTATCCTACAGGTCTACCATACATAATATATTTAATATCTTTATTCTTCTGCCCATATCACTAAAAGATATTTCCATATATAAATAAAACCCTCAAATGACTTTAAATTTGTATTCCATATAGTATCTTCTGTAATGTCTTTCAACTAGATTGTTAATTCCATCGACCATGTTAGAATAACATCAAGTCCTGCTTTCAACAGTATATTCAGTATCTTCAATTACCATCTGCCCCCATCATTAATAAGTATTTCTGTATATGAAAAAAAAAAACCCGAGTGACTTTATATTTATATTCCATATGGTATCTTCTGTAATGTCTTTTATCTAGATTATTAATTCCAACAATCACGTTAGGGTAACAGCCAGATCTCTGCATGCCACGATTCCATAATTCTCTTGCCTTGTAGCTCAACATATACGTAATCCATTTTTCAGAGAGTCCAAAATAGAAAGTTCCAATCCGGTCAATCACAGGCCATCTTCCACATCCCCAAAACACCAGCACTGCAGAGATCTGTTATTCTTCTCAAAATAGTATAAGTCTGTAATTTGCCTCAGCTATATTTTCATGTATCAGCCTTCTATAAATCCCGCTTATTATATTTAATCGTCTCTTAAATAACTGGCATTAATCTGTTGGCTAAGAAAGAATTGTAGTTTAAAATTTTTTAGTTTTGTAGAACCTGCTTCTTCTTTTCTTAACTTGTTGTGGTTTAGATCTCCACCCTGGTTGCCTTTCTAGAACTTGTATATCAGCTGATTGAGTTACATGCTGGTCTTTAACTTGATAAGACATCAAATCGAGATCCGAAGCCGCCTCTCTTGTATTTATAGGTGATCCAGCTATAGCCTCTGGAGGAGATTCCAAAAGCGGCTCATCCAAAAAGCCCTCTATAACTTGTCGTTTTTCCATTACGTCCATCTCCATCTGCTTAGCCTGAGTTTCAATCTCTTGTTCATTTTGCTTTTCTTTATCCCCCTCCTGTATTCCTGACACTGATGACATACGTGGAGATGTTAGGCCCATTTTAAAAACCTTGTAGTAAAATTCTTCCGCTTTTTCAACAGTGTTTAATTGATATCTTTCTCCTTGATATCTCAATATTATACCAACTGGAGCATCCCACCTAAATGGGATGTTTTGTTTCTTTAGCTCAGTCACCAAAAATCCAAAGTCCTTTCTATCTTTTAACATTTTGGACAGCAGCTCTTTATATATCCAGATCTTCTTTCCATTCATTTCTAGAGTGGAGTTAAAAGACTTTTGCACAATATCATTTCTTATTCCTTTATCAGTAAAATAAATCGCCACATCTCTAGGCAATTGTCTTTGCTTTGCCACCCAAGAATTTACTCTGTAGGCCTTATCAATCTTACAAAATACTTCTTCAGAGCTGACCTTTAAGATCACAGCCAGAGCTTCAGCAGACATCTTTCTCAGGTCCTCCCTGTTATTTTCCTGTATTCCTCTCATTCTGATCGCAAATTCCATGGATCTAAATTGCATCATTGTAACTTTATTTTCAATCCTTTGCTTTATATTATCTGCATTGTAAGTCTTGTGATCAGCTTCCTTCATTTTAGACTCTACTTCTGAGCTATTTTCTTGAATCATTGTCAAATCATTTTCAATTCTTTGTATTTATTATCCAGATTATGAATCTTATAATCAGCTTCCTTCATTTTAGAATCTATTTCTAAATTGATATCTTTATCCATCTTTAGAATTACTTCTGAGAAGCTTTTCAAAGCTGTTATAATATATTGCTTCAGGTTATCATACTTTTGTTGAACCAACTCTTTAATTTCCTGTCTAAATTTTTCAAGATTCTGGTTCATAATCTCATCATGTCTTGCCAACTCCTCCACAACAAATTCCTTTAAAACTTTAAAACCATTCTTCTGCATCTGCGAGCTCAAAAATTGCTCTTGTGATTTATAAATGAGGGAGCCCCTTCCCCACAGCTTGGTTGTCTAGCTTTGTCGGTTTTAACGCCATCCTGCCACACAAACAGACTTTTTTTAAAGAAAAAGTCTTCTCCCCTCACAATATCAATATCAAGTCTCTAAGAAAGGAAGAAGCATGAAACAAAAAATTTTCTCTTCCCTTGTACCCAGCGCTATTGCTTCAGACACTTTGTAGCAAGTTAAACCATTCAAACGGAAAGACTTTCGCTTTCAGCTTTCTTCTCAAGCCTCAGCCAGCTGCCATTTTAAACTTTATTTCCCCCTTTTCACTCTTTCTTCATTCTTAGAATCAATCATAGGGTTGTTACAAATACTTGCTGTTTAGAGTCCCAAATCTGGATTTCATCCTGCTTATTCGAACAATCTGTTAGTTTTCGCTAGTTAGGTTGGTCACATCGTCTAGCTCTGCAAAGCGCAGAGTTCTCCCGCAGCCCGGAGCAGCGGCGAGCTGGATAGGGAGCCTCATCCTGCTTCCTCCCCAAGAGTAGAAAAAAACTCTGGGGACTTCGCAGAGGGCTCTACCTGCTCTCGCCGGCTCACCTCACATTTCCTTAAGGAAACAGAGTTTTTCAAGCCGCCTCTCAGCTGTAAAGGCGGCTCTTTACGGGTGGCGGGGGGTGGCGGTCCCAATAGACTGTCTAGTGATGACGGAAGCCAAACTGGAAGGCCCCCCCCATTATCTTTTCTAACTTGCAATTATTAGCAATCTCTAAATCAGGGGTGTCAAATTCGATTTCATTGAGGACTGCATCAGGGTTGTGTTTGACCTTGTAGGGGGATGGGGCAGGATGGGCATGGCCAGCTTGATATCACTCGTGTCAGGGGTGCCTGTGGTGGCACGAGTACTTGGCCAGCGAAAACGGGCTCCCGAGCTCCCTTTTCGGCTGCGACGGCCTCCTGCAACCATCTGCCAGTGAAAATGGAGCTCAGAGAGCTGCATGCCGCCCTCCCGAACTCCGTTTTCACTGGCAGAGGCACTGCAGGTTGGTCCTTCACTATTTCGAGGGCGGCCCCACAGGCCAGATCTAGGCACCCCGTGGGTCAGATCCGTCCCCAGGGCCTTGAGTTTGACACCCCTGATCTAAATACTCTGTATTTGTTGATCACCAAATCTCTTCCTCATCTGCTAATTTAAGAACATATCCACATGTGTCTCACTCTCTTTCTCTTTGTTTCATCAAGAAGAGGAACATGCTGCTGGAGAAGAAGAAGAAGAAGAAGGTGAGACAATGATCAGGTCCACAGTTGTAGTTAAGGTGTGCTTAACTATGGAGTAAATGTCAGTGGAGATTCTCAATCTTCCAGGACATGGTAGTCCCATTCATGTCTTTGCAACTTATTCTTATTCCCAACCGCAATCCTATGAGTTTGCTTCTATCTCATTCTGAGTAAGACAGGTTGCCCCAGTGTTCAAGTAATAATTTCTCCTTGTTCTGATAAAGTCCAAGGGCAGCACCAAGGTGGAGAACCTCTCTCAGGCTTTGTCACACATTATTTGGAGAGAATCCAGTGACTGGAAACAGATATTCTGGGGAATGATAAGGATCAATAATGGGGGTGGCAAATCCTAAACTGATCTCCCCCCCCCCCAGCAATTCTCTTCCTTCCTGAAGGGAGTGGGACATAGTAAATAAGATTTGGAAGATAGGGCTCCATTCCAATGGGATTGAAGGAGAATGTTTGGAATTACAACAGACTGCCAGGTTTTTCAGATCGAGGAAGGTTGCTCTGTAGTATAGCTGGATCCATTAAAAATCCAATATTGTTTTTAAATCCAATATTGTTTTTATGATCTGTATTCCCTCATTTATGTGCTTCAAGCTGTTTGATTTACCCTTGAAATATTTCCCTTTTTTCTTTTTTTCTTTCTTTTCCCCCCTTTTTTCCCTTTTTGTTTTTCCTCTTTTGATTTAACAGATTCTAACATCTGATAATTTTGCAACATGTCTTTCTTCAGCTTTTGGTATCCAGAAACAGCATCCTGAGTGCACTTTTTGGGTCATTTTGAGTAATTTTGGATCGTTTCGAATAACACACATTTTCAATCAGTGCAGAGCCAAGAGTTATTTCTACAAACATTTGTTGTATTCCTTAAGAAATGGGACCTCTTTTAATGTTTCGGAGTCAAGGAGTCCAAAAAAGCATTAAGTAATGTAGGAAGAATACAGAAAAATGATAAGATCTCAGAGGACAAATTGATGCTGTTAATGCTTTAAATCTGACCAGGGAGAATCTTTTTATTCTTCTCTCCTTTAAGGAGGAAAATTTGTCCTTAGGGACACTACTGCACAACCAGTGCCGATTGGCTACATTTTCTGTATGATATTTGATTGGCTGGCAGTAACTCAAAGTAAGATGGTTTCCAGTCAAAGCTGCCACCAAGACAGGAGCAGTCAAAGGAACCATAAGTTCAATTTGGGGAAATTTTCAGGCAACATTTCACACGCATGCACGCTGCCTTTCTCAGGAATGTGCTTTCCTCAAAAGTCTTCGCTGGGCCAGTTGGTGTGATTTTCTGCTTATGTGATTGTGAGTCTAGCATATGTGAAACTTTATGCAACTGCGTCCTGGGAATGTTGGGCTAGCCCGGGGGAAAATAAATCAGTTACAGAAGTCAATGTGTTTGCTACTGTTATTTTCCTTTTATAATGTGGAATTAGCACAATCCTGCTTTTTAATTTTCTGGAAGGCTTTTTTAATTGCCTCAGCACCAGAACGTGGCCCCATGTTGCCTTTGCCAAGTGGATTATGTGCTATCAACAAAAACCCAAAGATCCTTTATAATATCCTTAGGGATGAGGGAAGGTTTCTTGAAAAAGCAGTCAAATTTGAAAACAGACAATTCAAAATCTGCAAGGAAACAACAAGCTTGATTTCTTAAATCAAGAATTGCCAACCATAGCAACTTTTAAGATGTGTGGACTTCAATTCCCAGAATTCTGGGAGTTAACATCCACACATCTTAAAGTTAACAAAATTGGGAAACCCTACCTTAAATATACCAGAACCCTCTGACTCCTTTAAGGACTTCTTTGATTCTCTACAACCCCTCCATTTTTTTAAAAAAAAAAATTGTCAGAAAAAAAGGTCCCAGCATTTTAATCTGAGGCTTTTGGAGTGTAAACGAACAAATGGGTTGGTCACAGTAGGGAAAAGGATATCCTTGATTGCTCCCCACGCAATCTCTATCCATGATACAGTGAATGGCCTTTCCTTCCTTTGGCTAATGAGTCATTCTTTTAATGATTCAGATTCTTTTATTTTCCATCTCTAAATGAAATCTTTCCCAACCTGGTGTTCTTTAAATGTATCAGACTCCTGCATTCATCATCTTCAGATTTTCTGGCTCTCAATTCAATGGGGAGCTTGTATCTGATCCATTTGGTGTGCACCAGCTTGGGGAAAATGATCTACAGATGGATTGACCTAACTACCTTTCACCTTTTTCTCTTGGATTTGGTCTCTACCACTTCCTTCTCTGTTCTTGCTTCCTCCTTCCCCCTGCCCAATATTTGTTTTCCAACCTCTTGTCTCTGCGATTTATGTTGTTTGCAGTAGCCGAAGAACCTGACCAGGTTCCTGAGCCAGGTACATTTATCCTTCACTACATTTCTCCCTCTCGGGAGGGGGTGGGATGGGGAAAACCTCTTGGGGAGGCCAAGATGCAATCATTTCCTTCATTCTATATGAATCATCGTCTCAGATAGCAAACAGGCTGGATAAAAGGTGCCAGCTGACTGGCTGTCTTTGCCTGGCCCAAATTCAGGATGAAATTTCCCAGAAATTCGATGTCATAGGAGTATTGTAGTTACAAAGCTTTATTGTAATGCTGCAGCGGAAGCCACTTAAAACATTGATTGCTTTTTGACAGCTGAGACCCAAGGCTTCCATGCTCTTGGGTTTTAAACTGACTCCTTTTACTCCTGACTTTTCTAGAGCTTAACAGAAATCCTGCTTTATACTTCCTATGCTTTAGGCTGGGTGCCTATTGGTGATTGATATTTGCAACATTCCTGTCCTGGGAAACTTACGGTACATATAGTCCCATGTATAAGCCCCTTTGTGGATAGGCTGACTTTTGAATTTTTAATACTGTGAAAAACGTACAACACAGAGATAAAATGTACAACCCTGAAAATGGTTGTATATTTTAATTTTCACAATTGGCTTATCTGTGGATTAGCCTTTTTTTTTTTATTTTGGTATTTTGTTTTTAAAAATGAGGATCAGTTTATCTATGGATAGATTTTGCTTGTCAGAAGGTCCCAAAAGGTCATTGCATGACCCCGAGATACTGTAACTGTCATGAATATATCCAGTTGCCACATGTTTGAATTTTGATCATGTGACTATGGGGATGCAACAGCTGTGTGAAAAATGGTCATAAGTCACTTTTTTCAGTGCTGTTGTAATTTTTAATGGTCACTAAGCAGATGGTTGTAAGTCAAGGACTACCCATATTTCCTCCTCCCCACCCATCCACACCCCCAAAAGAAAAGGATTTCTACAGGTTTCTAAAAAAACAGGCCAGGCTGATATATTTTATAGAGATATATCCGTGGGCCTCTGACGCTGTCTGTGTGCTATGTATGTTCTGGATACATGCATGTAGTGTGTAGCAATATGTTCTCGCTATGTATCTATATATCTGAGAACACGCATACCCCTCCCATGTCTATAAGGGAAGCAACATATCGAAGCCCAAATGATGGTAGTAGATATTTTCCAGTACCTATAGACATGGCTGTGAGCAAACCAATGTCAGATCATGAAAACTGTATTTTGTTTGGTATCTATCTTCATGGAGTAATTTCTGGGGTTTGGGTTAGATTTAGAGCTCATCTCTAGGCTCAATTTTTAAACCAGAGTTTTCAAATCACTTTTTGGGGGCAGAGAAGGGAGCTATTGACTAAGAGAGGCAATCTAAGGATTGTTAATATCACACAATGACAACAAAAAGTTGGCAAGATGCTCTGAAGGTTAAATGGCCATTTAAACAGAACAGAACAATTCCACTTTAAGTAAGCAACCCTACAGAAGGCCAATGTTGATGGCAATTTTGATCTCTCCAGTTGCTTCAAACTATCATTTCTTGCAACCCTCAGCACTGTGCTGGCTTAGCAGGGGTCTAGGACAACTCGTTGCAAACAATTCTCCATGTCCAACTCGCTGCAGGACGACTCACCATGGGACAATCCAATGCTGTTTTAATTGTTTCATTCAGTTACTTTTATCATTGGTAACCACGTTTTCATCAAAACTATTGTAACTCTTGTATTTCTGGATTTACTTTCTTTATTTTATTATTAGTGGCCATGGTTTCATTGACATGAAGATAACTTTTGTATTTATTGAATTGTTCCCATGGCGATTTGTCCCGTAGGGCGCTGGCCATGGCAAGTTGGCTACAGCAAATTGGTTACGGTGAGTTAACAGTAGCAAGTTGTTCCATTCTGGCTTACTGGTGTTGCTGAAAATTGCAGCACTGAAACAATTGAAAGATGATAGGTTGTCCACCCCCAGAACTGATCAAAATATTGGGTGCCAAGATTAAATGAATAGCTCAGCAGATGATGACAATAATGTGAAGACTGCCTTGTAACATCATTTATCCAGCCCAAGTATAAAACACATCTCAGCAGTCACCAGAACACTTCTCTAGTTCAGACCAATGCAGAACAGTCACTTTATTGAAATATAGGTCTATCTAGGAAAGTTCAACATCGTCAGCCAGTTTTTATTCCTGCCCTAATTGGCCTCTTTTTATGAATGTGTAGAAACGTGTGCCATACCTTGTTAGGATTATGCATAATTCAGTTTCCTGCATCACCTCTGACAAGCCTTTCGCAGTTCAAAGTTTTCTTCTTTCTCTGTATCTAATAATCGTCTTTCTATCTTCTGTTTCTCACAGAAGAAGAACGTCCCAGACCAAGGTAAGAAAAAGGAGTTAGAGCCCAGTCGTGTTGCAATCATTTTCCTCAGCTCCTGTGTCTTTCTACAATGAAATCCCCATTTTTCTTCCGTGATGCAATCTTATGATCAAAAGATGTGATTGCAAGTAGTCCTTGACTTACAACCATAGTGATCACATGACTCTGGGACAGGTGCAACTGTCATAAACACAGGCCAGTTGCCAAGCCCCTGAATTTTGATCACATGACCATGGGAATACTGCAACGGTCATAAATGTGAAAAATGGTCATAGATTACCTTTTTTTCTGTGCTGTTTGTAACTTCAGATGGTCGCTAAACAAATGGTTGTAAGTTGAAGACTACCTGGTAATAAGCATTGTTTTATCCTTATATAGTTTGTAAAACTTGACTTGGTTGTGTTCATCAATCAACATCATTCCATAGAGAAAAATTTATTTAAATATTTTATAGTTGGGAAAGTGGGATTGGTACCCAAAAGAACACTTCAATTTAACAATATTCTTCTTTCTTGGTCTGTACTTTCCCAAACAAAGGCCAATGGTTCCACAGTTAGCTCCTCCAAAAATCCCTGAGGGAGAGAGAGTGGATTTTGATGTGAGTATTTTCTTAATCATTCATAATCTTTTTTACATGAGTGAGTGTGCTAATGGGTATTTCCCAGTCCTTCATATCTACAACTATTGCCAATGAATGAAGCTCTTTCAGATGGAGTAGTTTGGTAAGCACAAAAGGACAACAATGTCCTTCAGAGATATTAGAAGGAAATATTTTTTTCATTATTTATATCTCTTTTTCCCTTCTGATGATGATGATGAACAGGACATCCACCGCAAGCGTATGGAGAAAGATCTCCTAGAACTGCAAACTCTCATTGACGTACACTTTGAGCAGAGGAAAAAAGAAGAGGAAGAACTTGTGGGCCTCATGTCAAGGATTGTGAGTTCTAGTTCTGTGTGTAGCTTGATGCTGAAGTGGCAGCCATGTTTTCCTTTTACATATCTATTTGAATTAGTTCATTTTGATGGGCTGTCCACCCCGGATAAAATTCTGAACGGTTTTCTGGCAGTTGGCAAATATTTCAAGGAGTAAACAAAAGAAATCCAAAGGCCAGTCTTCTTGTCTAGGGACCATGGTTGGCTGGAGAATTCTGGGAATTCTGGGAATTGAAGTCAATTTATCTTAAAGCTGCCAAGATTGGGAAACACTGCCTTAAAAACAGACAGACAGAGGCAGACAGAGACAGACAGACAGACAGACAGACAGACAGACCAAACTGTATCAGTATTATATAAACTTTGAAAAGGGTTTGCATAATACCGTAACATTCCCTCCTTGCAAATCATCCCTGTTTCCACCAAGTGGGTGCTCCAATTCATACATTGCTGTTTGTTCTTTAAATTCACCTGTTTTGTTATAAAAATGAGATCATTCTATCCAAGCAGGACTTTCTCAATTTTCCCATTTCTTTTGATCTATTTGCTGTTCTTTCATGTATTTGGTTTGCAGTCTGAATCTCATTTATTGACTCTATATGACCAAACCACGTTAGTACAGTTCTTTTGTATTCTATACTAATATGGACTGAATATTTTTCTGTCCAGTCCACATTAATTCTATATCTATTGATTCTTGGCTCTACTTCTTGTTCTACTTCACATATTTCTTAAGAATTCCATGCCAGCTTTCTTTTATACTTCTCCTGATATACTCACTCACCTTGCATTTCCATGAAACATGGAAGAAGTATCTTATAATTGCTTGAGAAATATGCACAGATCACACAGACCATGTGTCGTCCATTTTTCTTGACCAACAGTTGTATGTCTTTCAATTTCTCTACCCATAACCTTCTTCAATAACGAAGAAGGTTATGGGTTTACTTCTATTTACTTCTAGTTTTTATGTGAAACTTGCAATTGTTTACTGTAATTTCCTTGTCGAACACCTTTCTTTTTCATACACGAATGTTCACATCTACGCTCCTTTTTGCATTGCATAACCTATTTATTATTCACACCAAATCATTTGATCCCAGGCCATATCCCATTGGGAAAACAGAATAACAGAGTTGGAAGGGACCTTGGAGGTCTTCTAGTCCAACTCACTGGTTAGGCAGGAACCCTTACACCACTTCAGACAAATCGTTTTCCAATATCTTCTTAAAAACTTCCAGTGTTGGAGCATTCACAATTTCTGGAGGCAAGTTTTTGCACTGATTAATTGTTCTGTCAGGAAATTTCTCTTTAGTCCTAGGTTGGTTCTCTTCTTGATTAGTTTCCACCCATTGCTTCTTGCGCTGCCCTCGGGTGCTTTGGAGAATTGGTTGACTCCCTCTTCTTTGTGGCAACCCCTGAGATATTGGAACACTGCTATCATGTCACCCCTAGTCCTTCTTTTCATCAAATTAGACATACCCAGTTCTTGCAACTATTCTTCATATGTTTTAGCCTCCAGTCCCCTAATCATCTTTGTTGCTCTTCTCTGCACTCTTTCTAGAGTCTTCACATCTTTTTTACATAATGGCGGCCAAAACTGGATGCAGTATTCCAAGTGTGGCCTTACCAAGGCATTATAAAGTGCAATTAACACTTCACATGATCTTGATTCTATCTCTCCGTTTATGCAGCCTAGAAACTGTGTTGGCTTTTTTGGCAACTGCTGCACACTACTGGCTCATATTTAAATGGTTGTCCACTAGGACTCCAACATCCCTCTCACAATTACTACTATTGAGTGAGGTAGCACATATACGGTACCTGGGCATTTTGTTTATATGTGTGTGTGTGTATGTATGTGTGTATATGTATGTGCTTATATAGATATACATACTTATATATATACAAAGATATATGTACACACAAACATACATATACACACGCAAATATATTATATATATATTTGTTTTCTGAGGTTTTCGCGGGTGTTTGTATGTAGGTCTTTGGTTATTCGGGTTTTCTCCTGCGTAAAATTGGAAGTGTCTTGGCAACATTTTGACGAAGTCTCATTCGTCATCTTCAGGCTGGTGTTTTCAGCTTCATGCTTCTAGGAGCTGCGATCACACATTGCTCTTAGAAGCACGAAGCTGAAAACACCAGCCTGAAGATGACGAATGAGACTTCGTCGAAACGTCGCCAAGACACTTCCAATTTTACGCGGGAGAAAACCCGAATAACCAAAGACATATACATACATACATACATACATACATACATACAATATATATTTGTTTTCTTTCCTTTTTCTTTCTTTTCCTTTTCGTAAGCTTTATGTGTATTTCCCTTTAGCCAGGTTTTTCCTACGTAAACCAAGATTTTTATGCAGCCCTAGTTCAGTGAAATCACAATCCACTAGTTTCTAGGCTTTTTTTTCTGGCAGCCAGCAAACACTCTGCTGCCCATTGGGAGACTAAGGAGACTAAGATAGATCTATTTCACTGAACTAGGGCTGCATAAAAATCTTGATTTAATAGGAAGAACCTGGCTAAAGATATGTATGTATGTATGTATGTATGTATGTATGTATGTATGTATGTATGTATTAATCAACTTGGGTTCCCCAATTTTTCTTTTCTTGTTGGAGGGGGGCTGGAGAAGTGGCAAATCATGATCGTGTAACTACAAGATGCTGTGAACCTCAGAAATGGGAGCAATGCAGTGCTGAGCACCTGAATTATAATCACATGATCACAGGGATGATGCGATGGTCATAACTTCAAGGATGGGTCATAAATTACTTTTTCTAAGGCCATCATAACTTTGTAGTCCATACAGTCTGACCCCACCATGGTCTGCAAAACCTTGAGCAGGGGGGTGTAATGGCCTTCTGGACTGGTGCTTTGAAGGAGAAAGATGGAATAGAACATGAACTCATAGGGCTGAAAGGGATCTCAGAGATCTTCTATTCCAACCCCTTGCTCAAGGCAAGTGATTTTATACCATCCTGGTTGTCAGCCAATTTTAAAACTTCCAGTGATGGAGCACCACAAATCCAGGAGACAACCCTCTAACCCTTATCTTTGATAGGCTTAGGGCCATGAGAGAGGCAAGGGCATCTAGGGATAATAGTCCTGGAGACTGTGATTCCAGGAGTGTTGAGGTCAACAATTCCACTACGATTGAAGCTGATCCAGAAAGCCCCCAGGACTCTGTGTCTGCCCCATTGATAGCCTTGAGGCACTGAAGTCTAACCACCCAATTCCAAGCAGAGGTGGGTGTCTAAGAACAATCTAAGCTGTGTTTACACATCATGTGTTGAATATACAACAAATATTTGTTGAGAGATTGAACCAAAGCCATATTGACTAAGCAAGGAGTCTTGTGGCACCTTAAAAGCTAACAAAGCTACTGCTACATAATTACAATCCCAGCCTGATTCTTTTATTTAGCCACATACGTGACAGGATCTGCAAGGGTGAGGTCGGTGTGTTTGTTTTCTCTGTTTGAGTCAATTTTGAGATCCGGCATCCACGTGGACAAGTCCAGCTTTTTTGGCAAGATTTTCAGAAGAGGATTGTTGTTGCCTTCTTTCTAGGGCTAAGGGGCAATGGCTGGTCTACAGTCACCCAGATGGCTTTCTGCCTTCAGCTGGACATGGTCTTCCACTTTAGAGCCTGATTTCTTTAACCACTACACCAAATTGACTCTTTATACCTACAGGTAGTCCTTGACCTACGACCACAACAAAGACCAAAATTTCTGTTGCTAAGCAAGGCAGTTTTGTAGTTAGTTATGCCTCATTTTACCAGAGTTGCTAAATAAATCTCTGCAGTTGTTAAGTGAATCATGCAGTTCTGCAGCTATTAAGCGAATCTGGCTTCTCCCATTGTCTTTGCAGGTCAGGAGCCAGCTGGGAAGGTTACAAATGGGGATCCCATGATCCCAGGGCACTGCAATGCTCATAAATACATGCCAGTTGCCAAATGCCTGAATTTTAATCATGGGACCATGGGGATGCTACAATAAGAGTGAAAAACGGTCATAGGCCACTGTTGTAACTTTGAACAGTCACTAATTGAATGGTTGTAAGTCAACAACTATCTGTATACAGTATACAACCCCCAAATTTAAACTCTCCCTTACCTACCTCCCTACTTCTCTAGTGGATCCTCTCATCCTTCTTAACCTTCCACCCATTTTTCACACCAGCCCAATCTAAACTTCCAAACTCCTTCCTTCCAAACTAGCTCCAGTCTTCATGCTTCCTTTTCCTTCCTGGTCTCTCCAGGACCCAGCCTGATCTTCCTCCTTTCTCCTCCTGTATCACTGGTTCATTTCCAGCTCTTGTTATGTCACCATTACCCCATCTCAGTTGCCTGCTACCATTTTTAAAAAAATCTTCCCTTGGACCAGACTTTCCTTCTTCCCTTCCTCCACCTTTTGCTAGGCAGCTCAGAGTACTTTAGAGCAGGGGTGAAATCTAAAATTTGTTACTACTGGTTCTGTGGGCATGGCTTGGTGGTGGTGGTGGGTAATGTGACTGGGTGGGCGTGGCCAATTTTTTTTTTACTTTTAAAATCATTTTTTACATGTAAACCATGTAAAAAAATGCTTTCAAAAGGCTCTGATGATCCCAGCTGAGTTGCCTGATCGGCAGGCAACTCAGCTGGAATCGTCAGAGCTTGGCTCATCAGAGTCATTTAAAAGAAAAAAAAAGGCTCTGATGATCGTGCTGCTCAACTGGGCATGGGGGGAGGGGGCAGGGATTTTTGCTACCAGTTCTCGGAACTGCCCGCTGCCATCGTTACCTACTCACCCGAGCCGATCCAAACCGGGAGCATTTCACCCCTGCTTTAGAGCAAGTTAGTCAATCAGAATAGAGCTGGAAGGGAACTTGGAGGTCTTCTAATCCAACCCCCAGCTTGAACAGGAGACTCTATACCATTTCAGACAGGTGGCTGTCCACTATTTTTTAAAAAAACTTCCAGTGATGAAGCACCCACAACTTCTGAAGGCAAGCCTGGTTTATTAGTTAATTGTCCTCACTGTTAGGAAGTTTCTCCTCAATTCCAAATTGCTTCTCTCTTTCATTAGTTCCCATCCATTGTTTCTTGTCCTGCTTTCTGGTGCTTTGGTAAATAAGTTGAGCCCCTCTTCTTTGTGGCAGCCCCTCAAGTACTAAAATACTGCTATCATGCCACCCCTAGTATTTGTTTTCTCTAGACTAGCCAAACACAAATCCTGCAACCGTTCTTCATATGTTTTAGTCTCCAGGCCTTTAATCATCTTAATTGCTCTTCTTTGCATTTTTTTTTTCAAAGCCTCAACATCTTTTTTGTAATGTTGTGACCAAAACTGGATGCAGTATTCCAGGTCTGATCTTACTAAGGATTTATAAAGCGGTACTAATACTTCACATGATTTTGTGACCCCCGGTTTCTCAGCTGGCTTCTTTACTTAAAGCAGGACTAGCACTTGTGGGTGTTCCCCACCCCTATTCCAGTGTTTGAACACCTATACAAACGGCCCAATTACTGGCAAGCCCAAGAGTCCATAAAGTCCAATTCCCAAGGGGCCCTGAAGCCGACCAGACTGCACATCACTGAACTTGGTGCTTGTCATGTTTTTGTGGGAGTCTCTCTCTCTATCTCTCCTGGTGCCTTTGTTCTTTGAATGCAGTGCCAGAGGGAGGAAAGCTTTTGATAGGTTTATAGTAGATAGCTTTGTGTCACTATCTCTTGTTTTATCCTGGTGTTTTTGGAGGGGGGTGTTGAGAGGGCTGCTGGGAAAGTTATTTTTGTTTTTGTCTATGGAGATTCTCAGTCATCAAAGTCATGTTTGTTCCAAAGATGCTTTTTCAAGAGGCAACTGGACTTTCTGGTTTCCTTTGAAGATATTTCACTTCTCATCGAAGAAGCTTCTTCAGCTCTGAGCTGAAGTGAAGAAGCTTCTTGGATGAGAACAGAAATGTCTCCAAAGAAGAAAAACCAGAAAGTCCAATTGCCTCTTGAAAAAAAGCATCTTTGGGATATTTTTGTTTTCATTTACATGAAATCTTTTTTAGAACATATTTATGTTTATTTGTGCCCTCAAAGCAGTGCCTGGACTAGTCATTGCAGTTTTCTTGGCATGGTTTTTTTAGAAGTGATTTACCATGGCCTCCTTTCTACCACTGAGAGAGAATGACTGGCCCAAGGTCACCCAAATGACCTTGTTTTTAAGGCAGGATTAGAACTCACAGCCTCCTAACTTCGCAATTTCCCCAGTGCACCAAGTGGATCATTATTTACTCTTTGGCCTCCATTTATTTTCTTCAATTTATTCTCTGTTGGTATAGCGGTAGTCCCTGACTTATGATCACAATTGAGCCCAAATTTTCTGTTCATAACTGAAACATTTGTTCAGTGAGTTTTAAGTGAATCATTGTAGTTGATAAATTAGTAACCTGGTTGTTGAGCGAATCTGGCTTCCCCATTGACTTTGCTTGTCAGAAAACTGCAAAAGGGGATCATATCACCCCGGGACACAGCAACTGTCATAAATATGAACCAGCTAGCCAAACATCTGAATTTTGATCACATGATCATGGAGATGCTGCAAAGGTTGTAATTGTGAAAAATGGTCGTAAATCACATTTTCCAGTGCCGGGTTAACTTTGAACAATCCTAAATGAACTATCGTAAGTCGAGGACTACCTGTATTAACTGATACATTTTCTGCTTTGTTTTCTTCTATTGTAGTTTTCTACAGCTGTCTCTGCCAACTGAAATAAGTAGAACTGTCTTTGTAATTGCTTTCCCACTCAGGGAAGTTGGGAAAGCAATTACAAATGGGTTTTAACTCATAGCAGTCAATCTAAAACTGAACTTGCACAGAGTCTTAATAAATCAGGAACACCCAGTCTTTCAAGGGAACAAAATGTTGCTCTTCACTGCCACCTGGTGGCTGGTTAGGCACCATGATGCAAGTTGAATCCAAATTATGAGATACAGGTAGTCCTCAACTTAGTACAATTAAAATTAGGACCAGAATTTCTGTTGCTAAGCAAGTCGGTTGTTAAGTGAACATTGACTGATTTTACAACCTTTTTTGCCATTGTTTTTAAGGAAATAATTGCAGTTATGGGAATCCAGGTTCTCCTATTGATTTTGCCTATCAAAAGCCAGCTGGGAAGGTCGCAAACGGCAATCGCGTGAACCCAAAACACTGCACCTGCCATAAATACATGCTGGTTGCCAAGCACCCAAATTTTGATCATATGATCTTGAGGATATTACATTCGTCATAAGTGTGAGGATCAGTTAGAAGTCACTTTTTTCAATGTCATTGCATCTTCAAGCGGTTGCTAAATGAAGGGTTATAAATCGAGGACTATCTATAGTTGCATTCCCAGATAATTAAGTGTGATCATTCCTAAACAAAGTCTGCATTTATCTGGAGAATAAGAATAAAATAGAATAGAATAGAATAGAATAGAATAGAATAGAATAGAATAGGGTAGGGTAGGGTAGGGTAGGGTAGGGTAGGGTAGGGTAGAGTAGAATTGAATTGAATTGAATTGAACTTTATTGCCATTTTAAATGTACACTAATCAGCATACATTAAAATGAAATTTCGTTGCATTCAGCTCTCAAAAGATAACCGTTATGCATATACCCACAAACCCACATTAGATTTCTCAGAAAGAGATCTCTGAAATCCAGAAATGTATGTCCAATGGCATTTTATGGAAGGAGTGAGAGAGGAAGCTGTTCTTTAGTGCTGGATGACAAAGTTGTGAGAAATTCTCAAATACAGGTGGTCATTGCTTAAGGACTGGCTGCTTAGCAACCATTTGAAGTTACAAGAGACTCCCTATAAGTTATTTACGACCTGGTTTCAGAGTTCTTATGGCTGCACACTCCCGTGGGGGGTCACATAACCCCGTTTTGACCACTTGGCCATTGATTCACCTTTATGGCCAGTTGCAGTATTCTGTGAACACACCACGATTTACGTGATTTTTCCCCAGTTTCTGGCCTCTGGCCAGTTTCCGCCAAAAACGCTCATAGAAATACATCTACTTAGCGACCACTACATTTACTTAAATAACCCAGAATTCATTTAATGATCATGGCAAAAAAGTCATAGTATTTTCAATCATGTAGGTTCCTTGGCTTATGACCCATCGTGACAGAAATTCCAGGTCCTATTACAGTCTGTTGAGGACCACCTGTACATATTATAGTATATTTGTATTTTAATTCTGGCTGTACACCGCCCTGAGTCCTTTGGGAGAATGGGCGGTATATAAATAAAATAATAATAATAATAATAATAATAATAATAATAATAATAATAATAATAATAATAATATATTATTATTATTATTATTATTATTATTATTATTATTATTATTATGCTTTCATTTTGCCAATAGATTTCTACAATTTTCTGAAAGGAAGGGAGTGGGCAATACATCATCTTGTCCTTGGTTGAAATGGGCTTTGATGAAATCACCTTGTTGAATGCTGCAAAGAGTTCAAGTCAGGGGTGAAATGCTCCCGGTTCGGACCAGATCGCCCGATCCGGTAGCGATGGCAGCGGGTAGTTCGGAGAACCAGTAGCAAAAATCCCTGCACGCCCCCCCCCCCGCCCCATGCCCAGCTCAGCCACGCAATCATCAGAGGCTTTTTTTTTTTTTTACTTTTAAAAACATTTTTTCTACAACCTCTTCGGCCGAAAAAATGCTTTTAAAAGTTAAAAAAAAAAGCCTCTAATGATCGCGCGGCTCAACTGGGATTGTCAGAGGCTTTTTAAGGCATTTTTTTCTCCTACAACCTCTTCGGCCAAAGAAGTTGTAGGAAAAAAAATGCCTTTAAAAGCCTCTGAAGATCCCGGCTGAGTTGCCTGATCATCAGAGGCTTTTAAAAGCATTTTTTTCTGCAACCTCGTAAGGTTGTAGAAAATATGTTTTTAAAAGTAAAAAAAAAAAAGTGGCCACGCCCTCCCAGTCACATTCCCCCCACACCCAAGCCCACAGAACTGGTAGTAACAAATTTTACATTTCACCACTGGTTCAAGTCCTCGTTTGTGTCCTTTGACAGGAACATCGAAGGGCAGAACGTGCTGAACAACAGCGAGTCCGCACTGAGAAAGAACGGGAACGACAGGCCAAGCTTGCTGTGAGTATCATAATTTTCTAGAATGGAATAGGAAAGAATGTAAAACTGATGACGATGCACTGATGATGTCACCTTGTTGGGTAGTGAGATGTCTGCAAACAAACAACCAAGCTCAGAGCCCACCAGGAATTCCACATTGTAAAACCTTTGAAATCTTAGCAGGTATTAAGGTCTAAATTTATTAATTTAGGTTCTTCATTTTCAGCTTTCTTCCAAATCAACTAAGTATATATTTGGTGATCGATAGATGAGAAACTGCAATTTGACTCTGAATCACATGAGAAGTCAACACTGATATAATTCAAGTCTGGAAATAGCCAGGAAGGTTTTTTTTTTATTGGAATCCTTGTGCTAAAACAAGGAATTAGCATTTTAAATTGGCTGATTTTTAGTGGTTATTTTTGAAAGATTGCACTAAAATGGGAGCTGAGTTCAATTTTATAAGATATGAAAACGTAAAATGAAAGTTAGTAATATATTGATTCTGTTTCTGATCTATGGAAAGAAGTATCTGTCAACTGTCTGACTAGTGAATCCAAAATAAGGAAACACTCTCGGGGGATTTGAATTCCAAAAAAAAAAAAAAAAACCCTTTATCAGATACGCCATATTGGTACTGAAGAAACAAAAACAACTCTGGTTTTCCCACGCAAATACTTGCCTAGTTAAACAATAGCTTCCCATTCTCCCCACCCCTGGTGATCCCATTGTCCAATTCTGAGATGTCTTTTTGTTAGGGGAGAATCCATCTCTTTCTCAAGCACCTACAGTGGTGACCTTGATAGCTTCAAAGCTCTTATGATCTCCCCATGCATTCTTGGCATTCCATTTCCCCCTTCCCTCCCCACCAGCTCATTGGCAAGTTGAAAAGCATTAAGGTTTGAAAGAAACAAAGCAGTTCAATCTTTGACAGTATCAAAGTATCCAATTTTGAAAAAAATCATTCAGTCTAGTGTTTTAAAAAAGTGAAACATACTTCTTAGGATTTAAAAATGAGACTAAATTCATGAGAAAATATTGTTCCAGGTCTATCAGAGCCTGGAAAAATATTTAGAAAGGAATGATCAGTAGACTTCTTATGTTGGCGAGGGAAGAAATGTGAAAATTCTTTAACTCATATGATCTCTTAGACTTTTACAGATAGTCCTCCACTTATAACCATAATTGGTTTCACTCAATAACCACAATCCTGACTCTCCCAGTTGTGGTAATAAAGTGACCACTTGGGTCATTGTGTGGAGTGCTGGGGAGAAAGTGTGGCTCCTTTGGGTGTGATGAAAGGCCTAGGGTGCCACTCTGCCCCATTGGGAAGAACAAACTATGGAGTTGGCTAGCATTTTTGCCAGATTTGAGGCCTGTTCCTCCAGGGTTCCATGCCCTGGAGTATCAGACCTAAAATGTGGCAAAAACTCTAAGAAGAGCCATCACTATTCTGTGTCAATATTTTTATTTTGTATTCCATTGCTTTAACATTATTTTTTTAATTAAAAAAAAAAAAAAGGATGGAGCCAAGAAGAGGGAAGGTACAAATTTTAGCATGTGAGAAATTTCACTGAGCAAAAAGGAGAAGCAGAATCTGAAAGCTATCTTAGGAGCCTTCGTTAGTATTCAGCTGGTAGTTGAGGTCCCTTGAATGGAAGGGCCTGTTATAAATATGAGTGGGTTCTTAGCCACTCAATCTGTTTCAGTTTCCCACAGTGGCCAGTGTAATGCATAGTGTGAAATCTGTCATTTTGAATGGCTCTAGGGCTACAGCAGCTGTGTAGCGGTTCCATATGTTGGAGACAGCCTTAAAATTGGTTGCTGCAGTTTGATGTTGCATTTTGTGTAGGGCCAATTATTTTTATTTTGGAAGTAAGGAAAAACCATCATTATTTTTCACGTAGCAAAAGTCCAAGTGGGCTGTCCTTAGGCACTTCATCATGCCTATATGTCTAGTTGTATTCCCTTCTCTGTGCTCAAGAATACAGGTAGTCCTCAACTTAGGACCACAATTGAGCCCAATATTTCTGATGTTGTGAGGCATTTGTTAAGTGAGTTTTTTCCCACTTTATGACCTTTCTTGCCACAATTGTTAAGTGAATGAATCACTGTAGCTTTTAAGTTAGCAAAACAATTGTTAAGTGAATCTGGCTTCCCAATTGACTTTGCTTGCCAGAAGTTTGCAAAAGCTGATCACATGGTCTTGGGACACAGCAATGGTCATAAATATGAACCAGTTGCCAAGCATCTGAATTCTGATCAGCAAACGTCAAGTGTGAAAAATGTCATAAGTCAAATTTTTCAGTGCCATTGTAACTTTGAACTAAACGAACTGTTGTAAGTCAAGGAGTACCTGTACTTGAAAACATTCGTGTGTTCCAATCTCTTTCTGAGTCTGTGAATCTAGGCATTTTCTATGTGAATTTGCAGAGCTAAAATTCTTCAAACATTCCTAAGCCAGACAACAATAGTTGTATATTCTTGGTTGGAACATTTCAAAACAAGAGCCCCACTTGTCTTTTCAATGTTCTGTCACAATCTTCTAACCGAGATAATACCTAAGGATGTAGAACATCTGCTGCAGCAATTAGAGCTAAATTGGGAATTCATACAATTCATGCACTATCCAAAATTAGAACATATAACTACTGGCACAAAGTCAATGAAATGGTGACTGATAGACTCCCCAAGTTATGTCTATTAGAGCAGATAAAATCACAATCACAAATCTCCTGGATCACCAAACTAACAAATTTTGTAAGAAGCTGTGGCCTCCTGTACAATTCAAAAAAAGAGCTGTCCAAAGAATTAAGGATCTAGATACCCAAAATGATATAGCTATCCTTAATAAGGTAGGTAACTTGAAATGGCTGAGCAAATGCAAGCATACTTTTCAAATAGATACCCTATTTCCCAAAAATAAGACCTCCCTAGATAATAAGCCCAATTGGGCTTTTGAGCGCATGTGCTAAAATAAGCCCTCAAGCATATTTATTTATTTATTTATTTATTTATTTATTTATTTATTTATTTAATTACATTTCTATACCGCCCTTCTCCTGAAGGACTCAGGGCGGTGTACAGCCATATTAAACCAACCCATCACAAAAATTAAAAACCGTTAAAATAATTAAAGCAATTTGGCCGTTTTTTAAAACCCTTAACTAAAACCCCTTTAAAACCAATTTAAAACCCATTAATATTAATTTATTCGGTCAGGTCGGCTTGATTGAACAATAGAGTCTTCAGAGCACGACGGAAGGCACGGAGGTCAGGGATCCTTCTTATATCCGGGGGCAGCTCATTCCATAGGGCAGGAGCCCCCACAGAGAAGGCTCTCCCCCTGGGGGTTGCCAGCCGACATTGTTTGGCTGACGGCACCCTGAGGAGGCCCTCTCTGTGAGAGTGTATTGGACGGTGGGAGGCATTCGGTGGTAGAAGGCGGTCCTGCAGCTATCCCGGTCCTAAGCCATGGAGCGCTTTGAAGATGGTGACAAGCACCTTGAAACGCACCCGGAAGACCACTGGGAGCCAGTGCAGCTTACGTAAGAGAGGTGTTACCCAGGAGCAATGAGTCGTTCCCATAACCACTCATGCGGCCGTATTATGGACCAGTTGGAGCCTCCGGGTGCTCCTCAAGGGGAGCCCCATGTAGAGAGCATTACAGTAGTCCAGACGTGAAGTGACAAGGGTGTGAGTGACCATGCATAAGGCGTCCCGATCCAGAAAGGGATGCAACTGGGAAATCAGGGGAACCTGATAGAAAGCCCCCCTGGCCACGGCTGTCATATGATTGTCTAAAGACAGCCACGTATCCAGGAGGACGCCCAAGTTGCGAACCCTCTCCGAGGGGGACAAGATCTCCTCCCCAATAGCCAGCGATGATATCAGTTGGCTATATCGGGGCACCGGAAACCACAGCCACTCGGTCTTGGAGGGGTTGAGTCTGAGCCTGTTCCTCCCCATCCAGATCCGCACGGCCTCCAGGCAATGGCACATCACGTCAAGGGCATCATTGGGGTGGTCTGCGCAGCCAGTCCCACCATTTCCTTGGGTTAGGATTAGGGAGACAGAGGTAGAAATCAGGTAAGACAGCAAGAGGAGCGCCGTCTTGCTCCATGTGCCCCAAAATAAGAAGACCTCCCCCAAAAATAAGACCAAGTGCTTATTTCAGGGTTCAAAAAATATAAGACAGGGTCTTATTTTCAGGGAAACATGGTAGCTATTTAAAGTTACAACTGCCAAAACATCTTACGGAGATATTTACGTAAGCGAGATTTGAACAGCTTGACACAATGATCAGATATTGGAGATTCCATTCTATACCCTACATTGGACGTCTCTGCATTTGTGGAAAGGCAGAGGTAGAAGACCTGACTCACATCCTATTTGATTGTTGTCTGTATAAGAGGATGAAAGACAGGTACCTTGGTCTACATACCAAATGTATAACCCATTGGGATTCCCATATCAAAACAACTTACATTATGTGCGGCCATAATCTGAAAATAACATTTAACACAGTTTGGTACTTAAGCAAAATGGTTTGGTTGAGATCAGCATATATGGGACCGATTGGGGTAGATTGTATGGGTGACACCGAAATATAATTTTATCATATTTTATTTATCTATATATTAAATTATTGTATTTTATTCCAAATTTGTTTTGAATTGTATTTTATTCCAATTTTATTTTAAATTGTATTTTATTCCAATTTCATTTTAAATTGTATTTGATCCAATTCCATTTTAAATTGTTTTTATCAGATTTTAGTAATAATTTGTGTCTGGAACTCTGAACTTTGATATGGCCCAAAAGCTAATCAATAAAGTAAACTTACTAACCTAAGAAATGGAAAGGAACAGGAGAATATATAATTTTAATTTAAATGTAATTAAACCAATGAAGTACAATACAGTGTATTATACAGTGTATTGTATTGTAATCATAATACAATGATTATGATTGCTATTGGTATTTTAAATCATCCATCATCTGCTGTGTTAAGACTGATCCATTTGCTGACAATGAAAGTCTTGGAAGGATATACCAAAGATCTTTGGAAATCTTTGCATAGCCTGGAGTCTCCATAGTTTTCCATCTGATATAGAAAGACACATTGATAGTTCTTCCCAAGAGGGAGCAGGGAAAGCATCTTTTAATAATGTTCTCCATGGTGTCCTTCTTTGCAGGAAGAAAAGATGAGGAAAGAAGAAGAAGAGGCCAAGAAAAGAGCTGAAGATGATGCTAAGAAGAAGAAAGTGCTGTCCAACATGGGAGCTCACTTTGGTGGATACCTGATCAAAGTAAGCTTGTGGTGGCTTCACTTGGGAGGGAACCACAATTTTATTTTATTCTTTCAGGCGGAAACATCAAGATGAAGCTGCACATGAATCTATTATTGCAAAATATAATCCCATAAGAAATGTTCTGTCTGTTATGGTGGGTGACACAATCAAGTCGTTTTGATATGATAGACTACTACTCTAGGGAGTAGAACCTTGATTCTATTCTCCAGGTGCCCAATAAAAATATAATATATATTATAATTGTGTCTAAGGAGTAAACTACCATTTCGAGAAATAGACACCATTCTATGACTTTTGGCAAAGGTGCCCCTGAGATCTTATGTAGTAAGGCTACTCTGGCATGAATTTATGAGAGAATGTAAACATCTCATGAGATTTACTCATTGTTTTTTAAAAGACAAGCAGCTGCATCTTGGAGAAAGTTCCATATAAGCAATTACACATTTCTAGAAAAGCAACTGTCCCTGATTCCAGACTCAGTCTCTTCTCAATGGTGCTGCTGCAATTTTGGAGTCCCATAGCTCTGATGCTTCAGTTCATTGGGGGCCCCAACCAGCATCTTTAACAGTAGATTAGCGGTTTTGGGCAGACATTGGCAGAAAGTAGAAGGAGAAAGAGGAAATGCATGCCTACATGTGGTTTGCTCTCATCCCAGGAGGTTGGTGGTAGAGCAAGGCAGATAGCTGGAGAGGAGTTAGCCAAGGCATGGACTCACTTGCCTAGAAGGCAGCCTGTCCAACATTCCACCCAACCTGACATTAAGGCTGCCACAAAGAAGAGGGAGTCAACCAGAGGTGGGTTTCAGCAGGTTCTGACCAGTTCTGGAGAACTTTCTAGCAGAAATTTTGAGTAGTTTGGAGAACCGGTAGTAAAAATTCTGACTGGCCCCAACCCCATCTATTCTATGCCTCCCAAGTCCCAGCTGAGTGGGAGGAAATGGGGATTTTGTAGTAACCTTCCCATGGATTGGGAAGGGAATGGAGATTTTACAGTATCCTACCCCTGCCACGCCCACCAAGCCATACCACGCCCACCAAGCCACACCCACAGAACCAGTAGTAAAAAAATTTGAAACCCACCACTGGAGTTAACCTATTCTCCAAAGCATCTGAAGGCAGGACAAGAAGTAATGGATGGAAACTAATCAAGGAAAGAAGCAACCTAGAACTAAGAAGAAATTTCCTGACAGAACAATTAATCAGCTTTCCAACAATTAAACAGCTTTCCTTTAGAAGTTGTGGATGCTCCAACACTGGAAGTTTTAAAGAAGAGATTGGACAACCATTTGTCTGAAATGTTGTAGCGCCTCCTGTTTGAGCATGGGATGGACCTAGAAGACCTCCAAGTCCCTTTCAACTCTGTTATTTGTTATTTTGTTTTTCAGGCAGAGCAAAAACGTGGAAAGCGGCAGACTGGCCGAGAAATGAAGATCCGGATCTTATCAGAGCGACGAAAACCTTTGAACATAGATAATTTAGGCGAGCAACAACTGAGGTAGGACCCAGAGGAGAACTCTGTGTGATCGCATTCTGAGGGTGGGGTGGATAGGAGACCTAGGCTGAAGGGTGTTGTGGTATTACTGGAGGATCATATTTTCCTGTGTCTCCAGGGAAAAGGCCAAGGAGCTCCATGATTGGATCCATCATCTAGAATCAGAGAAGTTTGATCTGATGGAGAAACTCAGACGTCAAAAATATGAGGTAAGAAGACAAAGGGCTGGGCAAGAGAAGGATGAAAGCAGGTTTTGTCTTTTGAAAGAAGCTGTTAAAGCTGAAACAACATGTTCAGAGGGGCATCATGAAATGCCAGAAAGTTATAACTTTCTCCCAAATTGATAAAACTTCCTTTGTAGGGAAGGGAAATCTTTCTCATCTTTTAATTTCTCCAGTGCTGCATCTTCTAAATTCTGTGTTTTATGCCTCTTAATCAGTGGTGGGATTCAGACAGTTCGCACCACTTCAGGAGAACCGGTTGTTAACTTTCTGAACAGTTTGATTAACTGGTTGTTGGAAGAAATCATTAGGGCAGAGAACCGGTTGTTAAATTACTTGAATCCCACCACTGCTCTTAATCCTAATGTAAAATTTCATTAATCATTCTTAGAGATTAATCATACCCTTCTAATATCCTGACCAAACATTCCAATGGTTTGTTGCTTTTTAAATTCTTCCTTTTTTGATGTTGGTATATATGTAATGAAATTTTAAAATGGTAAGAAGTTTCAGAAATGTCACTTCTTTCTCTGTAATCCCTTTCCATGGAATAAAGTAACTAGGGTATTTTTAAGATAAAGTGTTCACAGGTAATTCTTGACTTACAACACAATTGAGCCCAAAATTTCTATTGCTAAGCAAGACAGTTGTTAAGTGAGTTTTGCTCCATTTTTCATCCTTTCTTGCCATTGATGTCAAGTGAATCACTGCAATTGTTAAATTAGTAACATGGTTGTTAAGGGAATTGGACTTTCCCATTGACTTTGCTTTTTAGAAGGTCGTAAAAGGGGATCATGTGATCCTGGGACATTGCAGCTATCACAAATATGAATCGGTGCCAAGTGTCTCAATTTTGATCATGTGACCAGGTGAGGTTGCAATGGTCACAAGTAGGAAAAATGTCATAAGTCTCATTTTTTATGCTGTTCTAACTTCGAACAGTCACTAAAAGAATGGTTGTAAATTGAGGATTACTTGTATACAGAAAGACATGGCCTGTTGGAGAACACAGCATGTGGAATAAGGAAATGTTTTAGAAACTCAAAAGAATCTAAATAGAGGTAGTCCTCGATTTACAACAGTTCATGTAATGACCATTCCAAGTTACAATGGCCCTGAAAAAAGTGACATGGCCATGTTTTTCACATTTACGACTGTTGCTTTATCCCCATCAAAATTCAGACACTTGGCAACTAACTCATATTTATGACAGTCACAGTGTCCTGGGATCATGTGATCAATCCCCTTTTGTAACCTTCTGGCAAGCAAAATCAATGGGGAAGCCAGATTCACTTAACAACCATGTCACTAACTTAACGACTGCAGTGATTCACTTAAACTGTGGCAAGAAAGGCTGTAAAATGGGGCAAAACTCACTTAACAAATGTTTCACTTAACAATGGAAATTTTGGGCTCAGTTGTGGTGGTAAGTCGAGGGCTACCTACTCTCTATTCTCTCAAGTACCTCAAGGCCACAATTAACTCCACCATCTGCTAGAACGACCAAAGAATCCAATATATAAATATTCTGTTGCCTGGCCAGCCCATTATGATACCAATCATCTTTCTGAAATCTGTGTGCATATTAGTATCTACTCAGCTTCTGTTCTTAACGCCAGTCTTAGCTAAATTTGTCATAAATTCTGTCAAAAAAAATGAATTACTTGGATACATTACTGAGTAAGCATGGTGAACTATTTATAGTTCCTTATATAAAAAGGAAGTATTAAAAGCCAGTTATTCTTTAAAATGACGCCTTCTATGATGCTGAAATCATATTAACATCACTTCCATTCTGTTTGTTATTATCTTCCCTTCTTCCAGATCAATGTTCTGTACAATCGCATCAGCCACGCCCAGAAGTTGTGAGTAACCTGTGTGTGAATGGGAGCAACATAAATTCAACAACTTTTTAAACTCAAATTCCACTTTCCCCTTATTTTTATGCCTACAACCATGTGTATTTTTACCAGTGGAGCACAGATATTTCTAATGTAGGACTAGACACTGTCTTAAATTCATGTCCCGAGACAAAACCACATATGTTTGTTCAATTACAGAATTTCTAGACTACCACGTGCTTTGGTTGCTATGCTTTCTTTCCTTTTTTTTTCTTTTTTTTTCTTTGCATGTTTCTTACAGACTAATCAATGGCACTTTTCCCACAGCCACAGAAGAAGTATAACAGAGCTTATAAGCACTAAGACTTGTGGGAAATGAAGTTCTTTTCAGAGTCCCTTGGGAGTTGGGTGGCATAGAAATGCGATAAATTAAATTAAATTAATTGCTATCTACACAAAACTCATGAGAAAAACTTAATTTCCTATGAGGTAATGGTTTCATCTTGCCAACCTCATTCTGATTGGTTTGGGCATGAGAAAAATAATCTTTTTGGTTACCAAGGGTCTCACTGCTGGATGCCTGTAAATAAACATTGTTCTTCCCTTAATGTTGGCTGAAAACTATGTCACTTTAGTCCAGCATTTCTCAATCTTATCAGCTTGAAAATGTGTGGACTTCAACTCCCAGAGTTCCTCAATCAGCAATTCTGGAAGCTGAAGTCCACGCATCTTCATGCCGACAAAGTTGAGAAACTCCAGCCTATTGAAGACAGCTGAATCAGGAAAGTTTCCCCTAGGATTGGTGGGGTGGGGCAGGAATGAACAGATTACTTTGTTCTAATCCAGATGTTTCAATTTTTGTATAATATGTGTTTAAATTTCAAGGTCCCATTATGGAAATATGAAGGTGCATTTGAGTTATTAAGTTATTGTGCTTCATTCTATTTGAAAAGAGAGAGATGAATCCCACATTCCAATTTTCCCTATCATACACCCTATTAGCATCACTAAATATATGAACTTTTGCAATAGGGTAGTGCCATGGCTCAGCGGTTAAGACACTGGGCTTCTTGGCTGGAAAGCTGGCAGCCCAGGTTCAAGACCTGAGCGCCATGCGATGGGGTGAGCCCGTCTTCATCTTAGCTCTTGCCAACCTAGTAGTTTGAAAACATGCAAATGTGAGTAAATAAATAGGTACCACTCTAATGGGAATGTAACAGCACTCGGTGACATCATGCTGGCCACATGATCATGGAAATGTCTTGGGACAGCACTGGCTCAATGGCCTTGAAATGGAGATGAGCACTGCCCCCTATAGTCGGCAACATCTAGTGGAGTAAAACCTGCAGGGACTCCTTTACCTTTATTTACCCAATAGGAAGATGTTTTTCACCTTCAAAATATTTGTGCATGGCTGGGAGAATATTATATTGTGAGAAGATTTTTTTAAAAAAAGTGAGCCTCAATAAGTGGAGGTGAAAAAGGCATCAGACTTAATTTTAAAGATGAGTGTCTTTGCAAATTAGTGGTCACCAATGATTTGGGAAGCATAGCTTGCCTGGTAAATTTTAACCCTTAGTGTAATGCTTACACTGAGTTTTCCCGTTCCTCTTGCCTCCCCTCCATCTCTTTTTCTCTTATTTTTATAAATTGGATTCTTTATATATTTATTGCTTCAAAATGGCAGGGAAGCCCGGGATTGCAAAGGATTTTTCCCCCCTATGTTTATACTTCCCCCCCCCCAACTTTTTTGTGTGTGGGAGTCATTTTAAATGCAAGATCATTTTCTGTTCTATAACTTTCAGGAATAAATGCATTATTATTATTATTATTATTATTATTATTATTATTATTATTATTATTATTTTATTTCTATACCACCCTTCTCCCGAAGGACTCAGGGTGGTGTATAGCCAATTTAAAAACACAGGACACAACAATGATTAAAAATTAAAATAATTAAATAGATTTGGCCGATTTAAAACTCCAAAAATTTAAAATACCCCAATTTAAAATTATTATGTTGATAGCCCTGCCTGGCGGAACAACAGGGTCTTTAGTGCGCAGCGAAACACCCAGAGGTCGGAGATTTTACGTATTTCCAGGGGCAGTTCATTCCACAGGGCTGGGGCTCCCACAGAGAAGGCCCTCCCCCTGGGTGTCACCAGCCGACATAACTTGGCTGATGGCACCCTGAGGAGACCCTCTCTGTGGGAACGGACTGGTCGGTGGGAGGCTATTGGTGGCAGAAGACGGTCTCGAAGGTATCCGGGTCCTATGCCATGGAGCGCTTTGAAGGTGGTAACCAACACCTTGAATCGCACCCGGAAGACCACTGGGAGCCAGTGCAGCTCGCGCAGGAGGGGTGTCACGCGGGCACGAGTTGCGTCCATAACCACCCGTGCGGCTGCATTCTGGACCAGTTAGAGCCTCCGAGTGCTCTTCAAGGGGAGCCCCATGTAGAGAGCATTACAATAGTCCAGCCGGGAGGTGACAAGGGCATGAGTGACTGTGCGCAAGGCGTCCCGGTCCAGAAAGGGCTGCAACTGGCGGATCAGGCGAACCTGATAAAAGGCCCCCCTGGCCACGGCCATCATATGCTCTTCTAAAGACAGCCGTGCGTCCAGGAGGACACCCAGATTGCGAGCCCTCTCTGTGGGGGGCAAAGATTCACCCCCAACAGTCAGCGATGGCACCTGCTGACTATATCGGGACGCCGGCAGCCACAGCCACTCGGTCTTGGACGGGTTGAGTCTGAGCCTGTTCCTCCCCATCCAGACCCGCACGGCCTCCAGGCAGCGAGACATCACATCAAGGGCATCATTGGGGTGGACTGGGGTGGAGATATTCATGTCTTAGAATTTTGGTTTGATTTTTACACAGAAATTACACATTTCTGTGAATATTGTACAAAAATGCTTGCTGTTAGTAACCATACATTGTGATATATATGTATGTATATTCTCCTCAACAGCAAAAAGGGTGCTGGAAAAACCAGGCTTGGTGGTCGCTGGAAGTAAAAGGGAAGCAACTCAGCATGTGGAGCCCAATCTGAAAGTCTCCCTGGCAACAGAAGTGACTGCTGATTACATCTCATCCTTCTTTTCCTTGTGTTGCTTTGTGTTGAATTGAATGCTTTCCTGTCCCACTCCCTGACTCCTTGTCATGTGCCTCTCTGATCAGTCTTGTGCCACAAGCCACACAATAAATCAACCTCTCTTCTTCATGAATCTCTCCAGCAATTCCATTTCTTTCTGATATCAATGATTGACCCAAATGGAACAAATAATTATTTAATTGATTAATGAAACAGGGGGGGAAAAGTTAAAGTTGCAAAGTGATGGGAACTGGAAAAGTGTATTGATTTACTTGCACACATTTTTTTGGCCCAGCTTTATCAACATCTTTTTATGAAACTGATCCTCTTCTGACTTCTGGTGGAGATGCAGTATCATTTAGAGCAGTGTTTCTCAACCTCAGCAGGTTCAAGATACATGGACTTCAACTCCCAGAATTCCCCAGCCAAAATGCTTGAAGTTGAGAATGTATGTCTTAAAGGTTCTATTTACAACTGCAGAAGCAGCCCTCTCCTCTTTTTTTTTTTTTTTTTTTTTTGCTTTTGTTTATACCAGGAGTGAAGAGTTTATCATCTCAAAATTGTCTGAAGTCTCAAAGCTCCAATCTGAGACCTCTGGATCACATTCCAACTATAATCTCTCCAAGTCAGAGGCATTGTTTTCTAGCAATGGGGAACTCAACAAAAATGGGGAAGGAAGGAAGGAAGGAAGGATCCTCTCTGGTCTCCCCATCTCCTCAAAAATCAAATCTTAATCCCATGTATGATATTGCATTGCCCATTTGGAACCATCCTTCTAGACACCTCTCCACCCACAAATTGAAGAACAGTCCTCCAAGCCATCAAAGCTGGCCTACTTCTGCTTTGTGTGTCCCAAGCCCATATTAAGATATTTATCAGAAAACAGATGATTAACAAAATAACATAAATTTTTCTGAATGTGGAAATACATCCAACAAATGGTTAAAAATCCAGAAGAAATAATAATAAAAGAAAAAAACAGGGAGAGGGAAGATGTGGCTGTTAATTACATCTGTCTTTACCTTAATTGTTATATAGATGTGAAGGGGTACTTCATGCTGCAATGCCATGCTATGGAATTCCACTTTCAAGGCTGTTGGCATCATGCTCTCTCTCATAACAAGGCAAGGATCACCGCTCAGATCCAGATTATCAAGCCCTCAAAAAAGTGAGGAGGGTCATGGTCTGGATCACAACTGGCAGAACCTATGTAAAAGGACCCTTATTAACGTGATTCAATCCACGGACTGAGAGGAATCCTAAGTAATACCACAAGTCTCTTCACAGCTATTGCTTCAGAACCATCCCATAAAGAGTCAAGTCTTGGGCAAATGTGATTGACTTTATCAGCAAAAGGTTGTGTGAAAAGGTACCAAGAGCCTCCCAGAAAGTCTTTTTGCCCATTTTTTTCCAATGTGGGAGGAATCATCCTGGATCAGTGTTTCTCAACCTTGGCAATTTTAAGATACATGGACTTCAATTCCCAGAATGCCCCACCCAGCTGGCTGGCACACTCTGTAACTTGAATTTCACCCATCTAAAGTTGCTAAGGTTGAGAAAAACATTGTCCTATATGACCATCTACAAAAGCAATGTGAATGGAAGAATATTAATATTGGTGCTTTACTGCCATATAGCCACTGTGTAGATTCATTCCTAATCTCTTACCCATGGTGGTCAGATACATTCTGTCTTTCTTGCTTGGAGTTTCTGGGTAGCTTGTATCAATTAGAAGTACAGTAGTTCTCACAGGCTTCAGATAAAAGAGTTTTCACCATGTGGGCAGCTTTACACAAGAAACACAAACTGAAAATTTCTCCTAAAAATAACTTTATAGAAGTATGATATTGGTGGATTTGGGCTTGGGGAAAAGGATCTATTTGTGTATATGGAGAAAGAAAGGGAAAAAACCAAGGAAAACAGACTTATAAATACAGCATAAGAAAAACAGAGATTATTTAAAATTTAGGAAACAACCAAGTAATTCTGAACTCTCAAAATATGGACAATTAGAGGAGGACAATGAGATATCGAACAGAAAAGAAACCTCTCTTTTGAGGTCCCCCAGTGGTCGAAAATGAGCAGCCCAGGCGTAGTAACTCCGTACTGCTCAGTTCCCTGGGCATCCCTGTAATAGTATGAATAATATACAATTATACTATTATCTTTATATAGCATAAATAGACAATATAGTTAGACTGCTCGCTTAGAGGGAGCAACCGTAAAAAATAAAAGCACCCTTGCTATGCTTCTTCCAGTTCTATGGGTATTCAATGACATCACCCTTCAAGAGACCCAAAAAAATGTCAAAAAATGTTTAGGGCGAGGGCCCATAGAGACATTCAACTCCGCCCCATCTGCGGAGAACCTTTAGGAGGTTTTTTTTCATGCTAACTTCGTAAACTCCTACAAAAGCCATTCTAAACAACTGTGGAAATTGCAAAGGACTTAGTAGGAGGTTGGTTCAGAATCTCCCCTCGGAATTAGAGCGTTTTTATAATGTTACTATTGAAAACTCTTCTCGCTTCGCCTACGGACTTCATCTCCCAGGAGCCCTTGCGGGAGAGAATAATAACAATAGCGGGCAGGCTATGAAACATCCTTTAAAAATATAAAGGGTTCCATAGAGATAGGAAGAGAGAAAGGTCTAGAGTAATGATATCTTTCTTAAGGGAGAAATTCTTAACTCTGCCCCAGAGTAAAAGGCTGAAAAAGTATGCGACGTGTATATAAACAATAAAGTTTAAAAGGGGCTGTTTCGCCCCCAAGGGAAAATTATGATCAAAGGAACGAAAATTAATCACAGGAAGAAAAGAACAGAAGTAGGACTCCATTTCCCGTGATGCCCCACAAGCTCTTTTTTTTTCCTCTCTCCCCCTCCCCAGTTCTCATCTTTCTTCCCCCCTCCCCCCTCCTTTCCTTCCCGTCTGGATACGGAAGCCGAGAGGCGTTCCTCCTGCTGCTTTTCAGCCTACCGAGGAGCTGGGCCGGGAGGGCCGCCCAGCCGGGCTGGCGGCGCCGGTGGCTGCAACAGAGGAAGAAAATGGCGGCGCCGCTGCTCTCCCTTTCCGAGGGAGAAGGCGCCCGGGCGCGGCGGCGGGAACAACTCCGTGCATGGGCCGAAGCCGAAGCGGCCGCAGCTGCCGCCGCCGCCGCCGTTCTTCTCCCGACCCCGCCTCCCGCCGAATCCGCGCCTGGGTCGCCGGCGTCCGCAGACGAAGCGCCAGGGATGGGCTCCGGCAGCCGCCCGCGCGCGGTCCGTTTCGATGCGGCCGCCGAGTTTTTGGCCTGCTGCGCCGGTGCCGAGCTGGAAGCGGCGCGGGAGATGCTCCGCGCCGACCCGGCTGCCGTGAACGGCACCAACGCGGACGGCATCAGCGCTCTCCATCAGGTAGCCACGAATCCCCCAGAGGGAGCCACCCCACCCCACCCCACCCTCCGTCGCCTCTTCCTCTTCCTCTTCCTCTTCCTCTTCCTCTCCTCTTTTGTCCTGGCCGGCCAAACGCCTGCGGAATGGGCGCCAAGGAAAGGGCTTCCTCTGAGCTTGTGCAGAGTGCCTTTGTCTCGGGGAGGAAGATCAAGGGGCGTCTCTCATGCCAGGGTCAAGCTCTCTACGGGGAGAGTTTGCAAAGCCTCTTCGTGCACTGGGAATATCATTAATCTCTGGGCTGGGCTTTGGAGTGGGTTATGGGCTTTGGAATGGGTTATGGGTTTTGGAGCCTTCCCCCCCCCCCCCCCCCAAAAAAAAAAAAATGCTTCCCTGCGGTAGTTTCACAGCCCTGGCTGTAATGGTCTTTATGTGACCATATCTAGAGAGAGAGAGGCAGATCCTTTCTAAGGATCTGTCAGGAATCTGCTCCCCGTTCCGCTGCCGTTAAGGTCATCCCCCCCCCCCCAATCCTTGCACAGATCTGGCATCCCAATTGGTAATTTGAATTTTTTTATTAGCCAGGAGGCTGCTCTGCTTTGCCAATTGATGGCAACTCCAGCTTGCAATTGAATAATGTATGCAGGTTGCACGTGCAGAATGAAAATGAAGGCATGTTCCTCTGCCGTAGAGGTTTGGGAGAAAATGTTATTTTGGTGCAGGGTGGTTGCCTACAGTGATTTACCAACAAGTGGGAAAAACAATTCTTAGTCACTTGGCAACCTAAGGGGGGTGGGGATTCTTCTATTTCTAATTTAATAATCATGAATCTGAAGTCACAGCTGTAGCATCTAACGGCCCTAGTGATTATGTTCCATCAAATCTTTTTCGACTCCCAGTGGTCACAAATGTTTTCCATGACAATCTAGCCTATTCTTTCCTGGTGACATCCCTACCATAACTGTTCACTTTGCTGCTGGTTGTTGTCATCTTCTCTTTCCTTCCACCTTTACCATCATTAGAACCTTTTGCAGAGAGCTGGGTCATAATGTGCCCGAAGTAGGATAATTTGAGCCTGGTCATTTTTGCCTCCAGTGAAAACTCTGGGTTGATATCTTCCAGCACTTGAAGAAGAGAAAAAACCTTCCCAGGCCTTGATTACTTTGTATTCAAGGCAATGAACATACTTCCCTCCTCCTAATTTCCCACAACAACAATCCTTTGAGGTGAGTAGGGCTGAGAGAGATGGACTGGCTCAAAGACACTCAGCTGCCTTTCATGCCTAAAGTGGGACTAGAACTCACAGTCTCTTGGCTTCCAGAGAGGAATTACATTCCAAGATCCGAGGATTCCTCTAAATTCCCAACATCTCCAACTATGGATCACTACAGAGAGCCAATTTGGGATAGTGGTAAAGATGATGACCTTTACCATTACCCCAGATTGGTTCTCTGTAGTGATCCATAGTTGGAGATGTTGGGAATTTAGAGGAATCCTCGGATCTTGGAAAGCAATTCTTCTTTTCCTCTTGGTTTTAGAAGTCACTTTCCACACAGAAAGGACAAGTAATTCATTCTGCTTTCATCCTTGAAAGATCAAACAAGGTCATCTCGGGATCTGCATTGGTGGGTTCTCAATGTGTTCCTACACAGACCCTGAAAAGAATGGAAAGGATTTGCTTTTACACCACTCTTTAATTTCCACCACTGTTTGCAAAACATTGGAGTCATCCAACTGCCAGCTTGTAATTTCAAAGGCTGGGTGTGCTGAGCCAAGAGTCTTATCATGGTTTGGTGCAGATTGTGTAATCCAGTAAGATTGGCTTCCCATAACGTAGTGAACCCAAAGGCTTTGTGAGTAAAAGAGTTTCTGCCTTTCCCTGCAGCACTTGCTGTTTTCTTGATGGCTAAAGATGTTGCTGTTTGGCAGGTCTGAAAAAAGGTCAGTAGAGAAAACATGAATTAGAAACGGGAGGCCTTGCTCAGCCAATTCATTATATTATTTATCTAACTTCCTATGATACCGATATCAGTCTTGTACATAAGCATGTGTTACTTTACTGTCCCAAGGTTTTCCCCAATCTTAATGTGTATGTATCTGTATTATATCTGTAATACATATATGTATCTGTATTATATAGTCATCATTACTAAGTCTGCACTACTATTAATCTTCTCATCGTTCCCACCACCCATCTCCTTCCACTTATGACTGTATGACTGTAACTTTGTTGCTTGTATCCTTATGATTTATATTGATATTGTTTCCTGATTGCTTATTTGCACCCTTTGACTATCATTAAGTGTTGTACCTTATGATTCTTGATGAACGTATCTTTTCTTTTATATACACTGAGAGCGTATGCACCAAGACAAATTCCTTGTGTGTCCAATCACACTTGGCCAATAAAGAATTCTATTCTATTCTATTCTATTCTATCTGCAGCAAAGTTGAAGCCAAAGAATTCTTTTTGCTTACTTTTCAAGTCACCTGGAATTGATTGCAAGCAATCAAATGAACTGCTGTATATGTGCTGGTCTCCTTTTATGAGACATATTTACATAGTATATCAATGTAGTGGTCACTCCTCCCAGCTTTATCCTGCTAATATATGACTACCACAATGGGAGTTCTTCAGTCCATCATCACGAGAAGTCATATAATGTGTGGAAATGAAAGCTTACTGTAATGTATGAATTCAGTTCTAGTTTATACAGAATTAAACATTGGTGTATGCTAGGTTTGGACATGGTAAGTCTTTTAGATCAATTTCACCATTAGTAAGATGGTGAACAAATGCTGAATTTCCACATTGTTTTAAGCCAGTTTTCCTTAATTATGGCATGTTGAAAAAGCTACAACTTATAAAACATACTTCCTTGCTACTGGTGTGGCTGTTTTCTCACCATATATTAACTCAAACAAAATGATATTTTACTATGATAAATGAATCCAGCTACTGTGTGCTAACTTTCTTAATGGTAAGCAAGGTTTCTTTACAATCTTGACTGTTGTTTTATTCAAAAGTGGCTGGTGAACATGGTTTGAGATCATCTAAACTGTCCTTCAAACTCCTACAATCCTCCTTTTCCTCAAGATCCTCTTTCTTGATGCTCTCTGAGCTTGATGGTTCTCTTGCAGATGTTTCATTATCAAATTAGGTAATATCAATGCTAGATGATATCAGGTCTAGCACTGATGATGTTACTTAGTTTGGTAATGAAACATCTGCAAGGAAACCACCAAACTCAGAGAGCACCAAGGACTCTTGAGTTCAACCCTGAGCTACAAATATTCTCTTCTATTGATTCTCTTCCTTGTTTCTTGAACAGTCAAGTTACAATTGCTATTTCAAAGAGAATGGTAAAATGTAATCTTCCTGAGTGAGGGAGAGCAACACAATTCCCACTCTGGCTGACAATGCTTGTTATCACAAGTGTGTTTAATGCTGTAGCCCTGAGTCTTGGTCTTGCTGCAGTGTAGATGATAGACTGAGGAATTCTCATCATACAGATGGGTTCTGATTGGTTGGATATCTGGAAAGGGTGGTTTTATTTCTAGTGGCAGGAGATACCGTTATCTTGCTTCTCTTTCCCTTGACAACCAAGGCTGATAATCACAAAATCTAGCCAGCAATCTTTATATCGGTGACCTTTCATTGCACTGAAATGGATCTCAAATCTGAATATTCTCCCTTTCTACCTGGCCAGGGTAGGTTCAGCAATCAATACTAGGACTAACTGATTAAAGGGGTCCAGAAACAAGGTTATCTGTATTGGGTGTACATTTATTAAGGAGTATTGTGGATGACTACAAGGTATTTATTTGCTCTTTGAATTGCAGTTTGTTTTGGATTCCTTCACCAAGTTCCCATCAGAGGCAAGGAAAAGTTGTTATGCCTAAAATAAATCCGTCTTCTCTGGGTTTCTCATTAGAAGGCACTGGGGCTGCTGTCTCTTCGGTATCGTTCCCCCACCCCGCCCCCTTTAATTTCACTCCTGTGAAATTTTCCATTACTTCATCTTCTTGAAGTAGTTTGGCTTCTTGCCCTGCTCCCCATCTCCAGATACCAATTTGTCAAACTAGCTAGGTAGTTGGGGAGGAATGATTCCTGCTTTCTTCCCCTGCCAGGTTTACTGTTCCAGAATTTAAGGCCAGTAACTGGCAGGGGGGGCGACATGAGGGAGTGGTTAGTTAGGCCATGACATGATACAGGTAATCCTTGACATACGACCACAATTGAACTCAACATTTCTGTTAAGTGGTTTTGCTTGTCAGAAGGTCACAAAAGTTGATCACATGATCTTGGGACATCGCAAGGGTCATAAATATGAACTGGTTGCCAAGCATCTGAATTTTAACCACATGATCATGGGGATGCTGAAAAACATAATTGAGAAACGGTCAGAAGTCTCTTTTTTCAGTGCTGTTGTAACTTTGAACGGTCACCAAACAAATGTTAGCCGAGGACTACCTGTATTCCACTTTTTCAATATCGCAGGGAAGGATTAAAGATTCAAATGAAATTAGGGAATGAGGATACATTGCACCAAATGTTTATGTTTTCTTCAGTGTTTTGGAAACTATGAGTGTTGCCTCTGGTGTGCCTGCTTCTTGGAACACCAGCCTTAGCAGCATTCTCTGGATTATTCAGCATAAGCAAGAGACTGGAGGTGATAGAATTGCCATTTTGAGATAAACTGAAGGCGTCTCCGCTATTTCAGCTAACATCAAACTGGTGGCCTCCAGATGCTTTGGGACTGGGAACTTTGCAAAGTTGCATCACAGCTGGAAAGTGTCAAGTTGGGGAAGCCAGCTGCAGAAGGCTGGAACTGATTAAGAGATTCAAAATACAGAAAAGGAAGTAAGATAAATGCTAGGAAGAAGTCCTCAATCATATTTTTTTGACTTGGCTGTCGGTCAGAAGTGTGGTAGTTGCGGGATGGGGATAGGTGGATTTAATGACCTTTGCAGTAACTTCTCACTCTGTTTTATGCATAAAGCTAGCTGAAACTAGAGCATTAATAGATAAATGGATGCTTGTTTTACCCTGCAAGGATGAGCTTCCCGTTTTTTTTTTATATTGAGCTGAGGGCCACAATTGACTGTTGAGTAGTTTCAGTGTCAGATAATATCACACAACACAAAGGTGGTAGAAGAGATGACAAATTGGAAGTAATCAGGGTAAAGCTAATGATTTTAAACTTCCCCCTAGTGCCAAATTAAAAGTTATAATTCAGGACAACCTTTGGAGAAACTTGAAGGCCACATCCAAAAGGCAATGGTATAAGGAGCCTGGAAAAATCTAATTTTTCAAAAGAAGCTGCTCTACATATGCTTTAACAGTTCTCCTGTTATTTAAAATGCAACCAATGCTCATCTTCTAAGCTATGAACACAAAAGGTGATCCTATAATGCAGCCCTGGGCAGGGGGCAGTTTGGCCCTATTAAGGTAGTCTTTTATGGAGCTGCAACCTGTTTTTCAACTGTTCTCATGATTGGCTTGGGATCTAGTTATTCTCAGAGCCCAGGGACTTTCTCCTTGCCATGCATTGCCTGGATGCTTATTCTTTGTGCCAGGTTGCCCTCTGACTTTCAGCAAAGCAGAATTTAGAAGGGTTGTAGGAGCACATGACCTGTGCACAGCTGGAAATAGGTTGTAGGATGAGGCCTGTTTCTTCAGTTTCCCTTGCTTTTGGGGAAAAAAAGCCTGGGAATTGTGCATAGAACCAGTTTCCAAAGTGTAGCCATAAATACTCAGAATAGTGGGTAGGCTTGAGACTGATGGGTTGGATATTTGTATGGCTTTTTAAAAAGGCTGTGTGTCCTCCTATTTTGGAGGATGGGTAGGTCTAGCTTCAACTGAGAATTTAAAAGATCAAAATCCTGAGAAGCCATACAGTATCTATTGAATGTATAGTAAATGTGATTTCAATTTAAACCAACTCATGATTTCCTCCCCACCCCCACCTTATAATTGCTAGTCCTTGTAATTTTGAATAAATACCACTCGAATAAACGCTCAAATAGGTACTATATGAGTGTTATCCTCTCAGGGCTGAGATACTTTACTATCCACTAGAGTTTTGCAATGTGATGGGAAATTTAAAAGGATTCTGGTTTTATCAGAATTCAGATGTTACAACATTTTTCAGGTTGCAAACATTTCGTTTATGAGGGAACTATATATATTTAGATGCTGCAGTTTTTGGAACAGGCAAGTAAACAAGAATGTTCTTCTAAAAATACATGATTTCCCTGAGGCAGGGGCATTTTGCAGGTGGGTGGTTCATACTGAGAGAAAATCTTGGCACGTGGCCATAGCAAGCCTGGGATCCTCATCTCCTACAGTGTTGTTACCATTACTCATACTCTCAACTCTTCAAATGGATGAGCACTGCTTTGGAGGAGGATCAGGGCCCAGAATCATTAGATAGAAGCAGGGCCTAAGAAGGAGACCTGGAATGCTTTTATGGCACGGGTCAGTTCAGGAATGTTTCTGCAACTGAAGTAAATTGTTCTCCTTTGTTGGGAAATAAAATATTTGCCTTCTGAGCAGAGGCTACTAATGTTGGTCCACACTTGGCTTGTGAAACATCTCTCCCCCTCATCTCCTGTGCCACTTCATCCAAGAGGACAAGAGTCATATCCTGATTTCTCAAATTGGTCTTTTTGACCCAAATGAAAGTAAGAGCAGAAGAGAAGGGGTTTTTTTTGTTTTTGTTTTGTTTTGTTTTGTTTTTTTGAAGTGATGGAGTCTCATATCTGGGGTAGGAAATAATTTGAATCCATGTTCTCAAAAACCAGCCTGTGGTTTTCTTACCTTCTGGAAACCTTTGAAGAGGTGGCATCTGATATTTAGCTCCAGCTAAGCTGTCTTGGTTGCCTTTTCCAGCCATTCCACCTGTCTCATTACACAACATACTGCAATTAGTCTACTCATTTATGAAGGCAACCAATACAGATAGTCATCAACGAAAAACTGCAGATGACACCAGAACTATCGTTGCTAAGCAATGAAGTTTTTAAATGAATGATTCCTGATTTATTTTCTTTTTGCATGGTTGTTAAATGAATCATACAGTTGTTAAGCAAATGTGGCTTCCCCTATCGACTTTGTTTGTGGGAAGTCATCTGAGAAAGTCACAGCTGCAGTAAATATATGTTGGTTGCTCATCGCCTGAATCTTCATTTTAATTGTGTGACCATGTGGATGCTGTAATAGTTGTAAGCACGAGGACCATCGTAAGTCACTTTTTCTAGGATTTTGAACTGTCGTTAAATGAATGGTCATAAATCAAGGACCCACTTGTATAAATTAGGAAAAGCTAAGAGCTCATCAAGGTAGACTGGGTCTCTCTGTTACAAATTTCTCATGTGTAAACCTAGGAAGATAAGGTTGAATTTATGAAGGAATATTCAAGAGGAGATCTCAAACTTTTCACTGGTAAGGGGGAAGATTTCAGTGTTCTACAAGTGTTCTGCCTCCCCACTTGTGATAAACCAAATGTATAATACAATACACATGTTCAAAATCTGCATAATGGCAGTACACAAATTGTTGCATTGAATTTCTATAATCCAAGTTGCTTGTATTACAGTACTCTTGTTTTCTTAGCATAGATTTTTGAAGCATTTTATTTAAAATGGAATGTGTATAGCAGGGTGGATCGATTTAAATCACACTTTAATTCATATTTTAAATCTTCCAACAGGAAATCTGATTTAAATGTCTGGTTTAAATTAAATTTGCCATTGGTTGTTCATGGGTTTTTTTCCCCAAAGGTGTGAATCTGATAACTGAATTGTGTTACTTAACAACCCAGTATTGTATTTTAGAGTCTACTGTAAGCCATATGCAGTGCACAAAATAAATGGTGTTCTGTAATCTGTTTATCAGCATCAAGCTGCAGATATTGCTGCAATCTGTCAGGAATGTTAATTCTGCTCTGATTTTTTTTTAAAAAAAAACTTTATTTCCTATCATACAATGAGCCAGAGTTTGCCAGCATTCTCCAATCACTTTTGCTGGCGCCTTGCACTTGTGGCTGACAAACCACACCCTATGTTTTGTTCTTTTGCGGTCCAAGGGAAAAAAGATTTGGCTTCTTTTCTCCAGTTTGGATGACACCAATAAATTATAGATGGGGTCATTTGTGGTTTAAACACACCTGTTGGAGGCAGGAGCTAGTGGAAATATTATGGGCTTGTTTGTTTCCTAGTCTATTTAATCTGGGATTATGGAGGATTGCTGTGTCATCTGAACATTTAACTAACTCCTATCCTAGACCCAATTCCCATAAGCATTCAGTAACAACCCTCTTATCCAACCTTTTTCAGTCAGAGAAATGGTGATTAAAAACCCAGAACATTTAAACAGCAGATTCAACCAGCTGAGCTAAAGCTATTTTTCTTGTCTTTTTTCTTTTTCTTTTTCTTTTTCTTTTCTTTCTTTCTTTCTTTCTTTTTTTTTTTTTTGAGAAAAAAACCTGAAATAAATAGGATTAGTGACCCGTTAGCCAGGATTATTTTCTGTAAAGTGTAGCATATCATACAGCGATGTGTAATGTGGTTTGCTTTGACCATGGTATATGTATATATCCAGCTGTTCTGGAATAGCATTATGTACTGTTTAGGACACCTAAGTGGGGAATGCACTAGCTATAGCATGCTTAGGATACAAGGTAGTTATTGTTTTTGAAAGGACTTAATATTTATTTTTCTCTACCATATAGCTTGGCTAGTGGGTATCAGAAATCCAGATGACCATCAGATGGCTGCAGAGATGAACAGAAACCTAGAAACATTTGCTGTCATCTAAGGGCCATCTGGATTTTTGCAGCCTAGACTGGGAATGCTTATGGGATTTGTGTTTGTATAAAGTCTCAGTTTCAAAATTCGGCACTTCTACCTGTGGCATGGCTCAGATTGGCCATAGAGAAATGATGGAGCCCAACATTTCTGTTGCTAAGTGAGACAATTGTCAAAAGTGAATTTTGCCTCATTTTACAGTCTTGTCACAATTGTTAAATGAATCACTGCAGTTGTTAAAATAGCCATGTGGTTGTAAAGTGAATTATTTATTTATTTATTTATTTATTTAATTTGTATACCGCCCTTCTCCCAGAGGGACTCAGGGCGGTGAACAGCCAAAATTAAAAAACATACGAATACAAAAGTTAAGATAATTAAAAGAATTAAATCATTGGCTACCCAATTTAAAACCCCAAATCCATAAAATTTAAAATCCCAATTAAAAACCATTTAGGCTAGGCCGGCTTGATGAAATAAAAACGTCTTCAGGGCTTTACGGAAGGTCCGGAGGTCCGGGATCAATCGTATTCCAGGAGGCAGCTCATTCCACAGGGTGGGTGCCCCCACAGAGAAGGCTCGCCCCCTGGGGGCTGCCAGCCGACATTGCCTGACCGACGGCACCCCGAGGAGGCCCTCTCTGTGAGAGCGTATTGGCCGGTGGGAGGTTATCGGTAGCAGCAGGCGGTCTCGCAAATACCCTGGCCCTAAGCCATGGAGCGCTTTAAAGATGAGAACCAACACCTTAAAGCGCACCTGGAAGACCACCGGGAGCCAATGCAGCACATGCAGGAGAGGTGTTACGTGGGAGCGCCACGTCGCTCCCATAATCACCCGCGCGGCCGCATTCTGCACCAGCTGGAGCCTCTGGGTGCTCCTCAGGGGGAGCCCCATGTAGAGAGCGTTACAGTAGTCCAGGCGTGACGTAACCAAGGCAAGAGTGACTGTGCACAAGGAATCCCGATCCAGAAAGGGGCGCAACTGGCGTATCAGGCGAACCTGATAAAAAGCCCCCCTGGCCACGGCCGTCATATGCTCTTCTAAAGACAGCCGTGTGTCCAGGAGGACGCCCAAGTTGCGAGCCCCCTCTGTGGGGGTCAGTGACTCGCCCCCAATAGCCAGCGATGGCACCAGCTGGCTATACCGGGACGCCGGCATCCACAGCCACTCGGTCTTGGAAGGGTTGAGCCGAAGCCTGTTCCTCCCCATCCAGACCCGCACGGCCTCCAGACACTGGGACATCACTTCGTGGGCATCATTGGGGTGGTCTGGGGTGGAAATGTACAGCTGAGTGTCATCAGCGTACAGATGGCATCGCACCCCAAAACCACGGATGATCTCACCCAGCGGCTTCACATAAATGTTGAACAGGAGCGTCGAGAGGACCGACCCTTGTGGCACCCCACAAGCAAGGCACCTCGAGGTCGACCTCTGCCCCCCTGCCAACACAGACTGCGACCGGTCAGAGAGATAGGAGGAGAACCACCGCAGCACGGTGCCTCCCACCCCCAATCCCTCCAGCCGGCGCAGCATGATACCATGGTCGATGGTATCAAAAGCCGCTGAGAGGTCTAACAGGACCAGAACAGAGGAACAACCCGTCCCGAGCCCTCCAGAGATCATCCACCAATGGGACCAATGCCGTCTCCGTGCTGTACCCAGGCCTGAAGCAGGACTGGCACGGATCTAGATAGACGGTTTCATCCAGGAACTGTGAGAGCTGTCGCGCAACCACACACTCCACAACCTTCGCAACAAAGCGAAGGTTGGAGACCGGACGATAGTTTGCCAAAACGGGCGGGTCCAGAGAAGGCTTCTTGAGGAGGGGCCTCACCACCGCCTCTTTCAAGGCGGGAGGCAAGAAACCCTCTCTCAAAGAAGCATTTATGATCCTCTGGAGCCAGCCTCGTGTTACCTCCCGGGTGGCCAGTACCAGCCAGGAGGGGCACGGGTCCAATAAACATGTGGTTGCGTTTAGCCTCCCCAGGATCCTGTCCACGTCCTCAGGAGTCACAGGGTCGAACTCATCCCAGGTAACATTCTCAAGACCAGCCTCAGTCACCCCGCCGGGATCTACCCAGTCAGAGTCCAAGCCTTCCCGAATCTGAGCGATTTTATCGTGCAGATACTGTGCAAAATCCTCAGCCTGCCCTTGCAAGGGGTCTTCCCGCGCTCCTTGATGTAAGAGGGAGCGAGTCACCCTAAACAAGGCGGCTGGGCGGTTATCTGCCGATGCAATAAGAGCGGAAAAGTGGTTACGCTTTGCTGCTTTTATCGCCACTAGATAGGTCTTAATATGAGACCTAACTAGTGTTCGGTCAGATTCGGAGCGACTGGCCCTCCAGCCACTCTCTAGGCGTCTTTTCTGGCGCTTCATCTCCCTCAGCTCCTCGGAAAACCAAGGGGCCGGGCAGGTTCGGCGCCGGGTCAGAGGCCGCAAAGGCACGACTCGGTCCAGAGCACCAGCGGCTGTCCTATCCCAGGCAGCCACCAGATCTTCAGCCGAGTTGTGAGCCAGAGTTTCAGGAACTGGCCCAAGCTCCCTCTGAAACCTATCAGGATCCATCAGGCGCCTGGGGCGGAACCACCTGGTCGGTTCCGCCTCCCTGCAGTGGGGTGCAGCGGTCGAAAGGTCCAGTCTCAGGAGAGAATGGTCCGACCATGACAGGGGTTCAATAACTATATCCCCTATATCCAGACCACTCCGCCACTGACCAGAGATAAAAACCAAGTCCAGAGTGTGTCCTCCCATGTGAGTGGGGCCATGAATTAATTCTGTCAGGTCCATGGCTGTCATGGAAGTCATAAACTCCCGAGCCATCCCAGACGCCTCACCGGTAGATGGCAGGTTGAAATCCCCCATGACCAAAAGTCTGGGGGTATCAACCGCCACCCCAGCAATAACGTTGAGAAGCTCGGGCAGGGCCGCTGTCACGTGGCAGGGAGCCAGGTACGTGATCAGCAGGCCCACCTGCATCCCATGGCCCCACTTCACCAGGAGAGACTCACATCCGGCTATCTGAGTTTCTGGAGAATCTGGTTTCTCCATCGACTTTGCTTGTCAGAAGGTTGTAAAAGGTGATCATATGATCCTGGGATGCTGCAACTGTTGTAAATATGAGTCACTTGCCAAGAGTCTGAATTTTGACCACATGATCACAGGAATGCTGCAACGGTGTCAGTCTGAAAAAATAAGTATCATAAGTCACTTTTTTCAGTGCCATTGTAATTTTGAATAGTCACTAAACAAGCTATTGTAAGTCAAGGACTATCTGTAGGTCTAGATGTGAGAACAGCAGCCCTTTGAAAATAGATAAAATGCATTGACTGTCCCTGGTGCAATGGCTACTCCACTTATTCTTTCTCCTGGATGGTGGCCTGGATTGACGCATTCAGCAATGCTCATGTCCTTGGGGAGTTGCTGGAAATCAGACAGCACCAAAAAAGGCACGGTGAACTGATGTTTTAATGGGTGCAAAGCAATCCATTGAACCTCTAAAGAGCCACCTGAGACCTTTTCTCCTTAACTGGCTTTCTGAGAAGATCCTCAAGTTGAACCTATCCATTCCCCCTCCCTCCTCATACTCAATTTTTCTTCTTTTTGAAGAATGTCTCTTCCTCTGTGGCTCTTTGATATCATACACCCATCTGCTGTTATTGCTTCAGTCGGTTTCATTTTGCATGGCTTGACTGCAGATCCAAAACCTGTTATTAAAGGCAGATGAAAGCAATGAGCAAAAGCAGCTGCCTTCAGTTCTGATGCCTTTTGTGCCTGAAAGAAGAAAAGTAGTACAGCTGCATTTTCCTGACATTAGAAGAGACATCAAAGATTTACTGATCCAATTTTCTTCCTTCTCTTTCTCTTCCTCCCTCCCTCCCCCTCATCTCCAAGTTTTGGTAGATGCTGAAACCTCCTGTGCTTATTTTTTTGACATATATCCCATCTTGCAGCGTATCTGGTAAGAGGTGCAAAAGGAGATCTTTGAGAATTAGTACCTTAAAAAAAAACAAAAAACCCCCACACCATTATTCCTTTGGATATAATATCATACTATGGATTTCCATCTAAATCAGGAATGTCCAGCCTTGGCAACTTTTAAAACTTGTGGAAGTTTTAAAAGTCCCAGAATTCCCCGGCTAGCATTTTTCCCCAGCCAGCAGTGTTATGGATTTCCTCTCCCACAAGTCTTAAAGTTGCCACAGTTTGACATCATTGATCTAAATCAGGAGTGTCAAACTGGTGGACCATGGGCCAGATGTGCGCAGGCCACACCCATCCCAGCTCCGTGAATGGGGAAAACGTCACAAAATATCATGTGACAGCAACGTTACACCACAAGTTTAACACTTGTGCTGTAAATAATAAAAGCTCATCTGTTTTCCCTGCTTTCTCACCTCATTTTCACAGACTTCCTTCTTGCCATATACCAGATGCTTTTCATCCAAATCATAGTTATCTTGAGTGCAGCTTCCTACACATGCCCGAACCCAGTCAGATCAGTCTATGTGATCTATCCATGTGGTCGCTACTTGATGGCACATAATCAAATCAGATCAAACATGGTTTGCTATTAAATCTAAATCAGTGGGCTAGACTTTGGAGGAACCCTGAAACTATGAGTTATGGTCCTGGTTTCGGGGGAGGGGTGGAAATCAAAAGTTTCCTTCCTGATAATTTTTAAGAAGCCATCAAAGACCTGCCTTTTCCAGGCTTTGGGGAAAGGTGAAGGTTAAGCCCCTGCTGAATGGTTATATGTTGGCTTCAGGTTATTCATTATCTCCTTTTTGTCTTTTTTGTTTTAACCTTTTAAGCTGCTAGAGTCATTGGTAGATGATGACCTATATGTTATATGTATGTATGTATGTATGTATGTATGTATGTATGTATATAAAAATAATAGTTTTGCTTCATTGTGTTTTGGGTCAGACCTAACACTGCATGATATAGCTTTCCCTGGAAACTAAATGATTGTATCTTTTGCCTATCCACTCATCTCTTACCTCTTAGAAGTAATGTTTTCTTTTCCAGCACAATATAGGTGGGTTGAGAAGTTTGGTAGGTTGAAGAATTCTATTCTAGTTCCTTACGGCTAGAAGTCAGATCAAGAGGATGTGCAATGAGCCTTTAGGAAGAGAAAAGCATCTCCAGATGTCCATATCAAGCTTTGAGTAGACTTCAGACCTGAGATAAACCCTCCAGTTCAGGGGTCTCCAACCTTGGCAACTTTAAGCCTGGCGGACTTCAACTCCCATAATTCCACAGCCGGCAAATTTTCTGGTCTATTAGTTGAGTTTAGGGCAGGGACGGGAAACTGGTAGTTCTCTTGTTGCTCAAAACAAGCATCTCTCTCCTTCGGGCATTCCGGCTGGGTTTATTAGGCGTTGTTCAGAAATCTCTGGAAGACCACAGAATTTCCATTGCTTGGTTAGGTTACCTTCCCAAGGCTCCTTACCAATAACCCGCATATTTCATTCCCATCTTAGAAGTCTGTGCACTTTTTCCTCAAAACATTCTGTGCCAGAGATTTTGTTCTGTGGCCTATTGTGTAGTTGTGCCCTAGCCACAATCCTCTTTACTGCTTGAAAATCTTCTTTATTTTTTGGTCAAATGTTATTGCCCCCTCCCCAGTTGGGATAACATTTTCTGTCACCAGCTGCACTGAAAGCAAGAGAAATATTACAAAATTCCCAGGGACTTTGGTTTTTCAGTCCTGTTTTTTAGCATAAAATCTATTACGTATTTACAGTGTTCTGTTTCCCTGTCCAAGGGTTGCCATTTTAGCCATCGTCCACCCTGCTTGTCCCAAATTCTGCAATGCTACAACGAGGTACATGTTTACGGCACTGGGGAAGGAATGGAGGGTGATGAATTTGATGAGGGGAACTTTGAATTGGCTTTTCTCTTAAAGGAGATGAAGACTTTTGTAATACAAATGAGACAAAATATGGGGTTGGATTTGCATGATAAGGAAGCTTCTGATTCTTCCAGGCCTGCATTGACGAAAACATGGAAGTGGTTGAATTTCTGGTAGAAAATGGAGCTGATGTAAACCAGGCAGACAATGAAGGTTGGACTCCGCTGCACGTTGCTGCCTCCTGTGGCTACAATGAGATTGCACAGTAAGTTTGGGCTGGGTGAGGGGCTTGTGCATTTTTTGCCTAAATTTCCTAGAACCTCAGATCTCTCACCAGCCTTACAGTTGCTTCTCGGTACAAGTGACTGCAGTGTGTCCTGTCTCACCCTCCACTTAGTCATTGAGCTCCTTCAGGCAGCTATCCTAGTATGATGTTCTCAGCTGGAGAAACTCCGAGAGATGGATGAGAGCCTGCTAATCGTAGTTGGTACATTTCACACTCAGTGAAAGATACTGGATGCATTTGGAGGACTGTAACCTTAGGAAATCTTGTTTGAAGAGGAAGAGTCCTGGCTGCGTTTGGTGTGTGAGCTTGCAAGGAAACTTATAAAGTTTGGCTGTATGTTGACATTCATCTTCAGTGAAACGGGAGGGGGAGTTTTGCCTGAGGAGGTGAGTCAGGTATGTAGGACTTAAAGTCTGCAGTCTTCGAACTTTGTACTTGACACCCAAGCAGACTAGGTCACCCAGATTACGCTTTGCAGTAAACTGGTTACAACAGCCGTCTTAGGTGGCCCTTTCTGCTGAGTTATAGAGATTGTAAGCCTGATACGGGGGCTGGGTGGCCCATGGATCTGACTGGGTTTAACTGTCTGGCCCAGATACCTCTTGGACCATGGTGCCAACATTGCTGCGGTGAATAGTGACGGGGATGTGCCGCTGGACATTGCTGAGGCTGACAGCATGGAGGCCTTGCTGCGAGCAGAAATCGAGAAACGAGGTAAGGCGCAAGTAGTCACGGCAAATGCAGCTCTTCTTCCTCTGATGTCCTGTTATTAGGGGGTTCTCCAGATAATTGGCTACGGGAAGGTGGTGACTATTTGACATTTTCACCATTTAAAAAAAAAAACAAAGCCCAAAACACTACAGGTAGTCCTCAACTTACAACCACAATGGAGGCCAAAATTTCTGTTGCTAAGTGAGACATTTGTTAAGCGAGTTTTGCCCCACTTTACAACTTTTCTTGCCACAGCTGTTAAGCGATTCACTGCAGGTGTTAAGTTAGTAACCCGGTTGTTAAGCAACTCTGGCTTCCCCATTGACTTTGCTTGTTGGAAGGTCACAAAAGGTGACCCTGGGATAGTGCAACCGTCATAAATGTGAGCCAGTTGCCAAGCATCTGAATTTTGATCCTTTGACCATGGGGATGCTGCAACGGTTGTAAGTGTGAAAAACAGTCATAAATCGCTTTTTTTAGGGCTGTTATAACTTGGAACGGGCGGTAAATGAATTGTTGCAAGTCGAGGGCTACCCGTTGTGGTTTTGTAAAAATCAATATAATGGATTATTTAATATACACATGCATATAGTACATATAGAGAGAGAACAGAAATAGGCTAAATTAAGGTCTGGTAAATGCTTTCCCATTTCAGAGCTGCATTGTTGCTGCTGATTATAATTTCCCAAAATTATCAGCATGAAATTCTTTCTGTATGCGTGGATTGCAACATCCATTTTGCATTTAAATCCAAAAAATATGAAAAGTTTTGTTGCACATGTACGTAATAAAACTGTGGAGCTACATCACAAAATATGTGCTGGTCCTATGATGTGATGCCAGCTCTTTCTCCGAGATGGAAAGCAAAGTTCCAAAGATCTGGTTGCTATGATTTCATTAAAAAAAGTGTGTGGGTGGGTGTTATCTGCATTATAATGTGGGACTTCCATTCAGAATTTTTCAGCCGCAGGTTCTCTGTGCTTCATGCGACCATTTCCTTTGCTTTCAGGGGTAGATGTAGAGGTAGCCAAACGAGAGGAAGAAGAGATGATGCTTCGTGATGCTCGCCATTGGCTGAATGCTGGCAAAATATCTGATGAGCCTCACCCCAAAACTGGGGCCACTGCCCTCCATGTGGCGGCTGCTAAAGGCTACGTCGAGGTCATGAGGTGAGAGTCTCCCATTTCCTGAGCAACTCTTGTCTGTGGTTAACTTCACATAACTGGTATGGACTGTTAATTGCTTTTCGGAGCAGGAAATTAACAGCCTCTTCTGTCTTTTCCCAGCTGTGTTTGGGAAAAGCATGTCATTGGATCGCTTAGCCTTCTCTCCCCCTCTTGAGCAGGGTTGTGGGGGAGGGCTTGCTGAACCCCATCTACTTTTCCACACATCCATGTCAGTCCCCACCCAACCTCCTCTCAGCTTCTTCAAGGGAAAGGGAAAATCAAGGGATCTTGGTTCTCAGCTGTTTTTCTTTAACCTGGGATTCCTAGGAGCTCTGTGGCTCATGTGGTTAGAAATGTGGACTATTAGCAGCCTCACATTCGAGACCAGTTATTGCTGCAAGGTGGGGTGAGCTCCCGCCACACGCTCCAGCTCCTTCTGATCCAGCGGTTCAAAAGTGGGCAACCGCGAGTAGATAAATGGATACCACTTCAGTAGGCAACTTCACAGGGACATGAAAGGAGCCCCCAACTGGGAGTTTCCCAGGCAACAGTGATGTCACCAGGAAATCATTTCACCACGAAAGCAGTTTGGTGCTTCCAACACAGAACTATTAGTACTTGGGATTCCTCTTTTCAAAAGGAAGAAGAAAGCTGGGGGAAAGGAGTTCCAATAAATGCCACTTCTCACTTTACTCTTTTTGTAAGGGAACCACCCAAGGTCATAACTCCCACCCCTGCCTGGCATTTTCTTTACTAACCATACTTCATGTTCAAAAAATGCTACCCTAGTTCAAAATTGCAGATGTTTCTCCTCTGGCCCCTAACAATTGTGGGTAACTTGGAAACCCGAATTCTGCTCTTCTGTGGTCCTTTTATTTCTAGACTCCTCTCTGTCCAGGTTGCCCCGTTTGTTCTGCCACAACCCAGACCTGTTCTCCCAGGGACTAGGGAGCCCCCAGTTACCCTCACCCTGCCTCGCCTTGCTCTGTTGCAGGCTGCTCTTGCAAGCTGGCTATGACACCAATGTGCAGGACAAAGATGGCTGGGCACCCCTACATGCAGCAGCTCACTGGGGAGTGGAGGAGGCCTGCCGGCTTTTGGCTGAGCACTTCTGTGACATGGAGGCCCTCAACAATGTGGTAAGAGAAGCTGGTTGAGGGGTAGCTAGTGGATTATGGAAAAACTGCATCTCCCTTTGTAGAGAAACTCATGACCGTAACAGTTGAATGGGAAGCTCGCTTTCATGGCAGATGCTTGTTCAGGTGGAGGCCAGACAGTCTCTGTCTGGAATGTTTTAATTTGGATTTCTACATGGAGCAAGGGCATTAGATTTGATGGACTCCATGTGGCCATCAAAATTTTTTCTACCTGAGACCAGGGAGCAAAACATATTGCCAACTGGAATAAAGAGCCATGTGGCATTAGATAGATCTGCGTCTTAGCATAAGAGAAGTTTCCCTTCTCAAAATTATCTGTGTTAGGCAGGGAAGACATTAGTAGGGTGAGTGGAAAATAGTTGGCCACTCTGTTTCAACATCATGCTGTATTTCACAAGAGTTACCAAGGTTTACAAAATACTGTAAAAGTTAAAAAAAGAGGGTGGGGGGGAAGGGATATTGTGTATAATTAATACTGGAAGCCACCTGGAGACATCTTATATGAATTGGGCAGCCATTTAAATTTGATTGATAAATAAATAAAATAAAATAAAATAAAATAAAATAGAAACATTACCAGTTATTAAAAAGATTAATCCTTTGACTAATACAGCAATATGAATTGGAGTATAACATAAGCAACTGTTTTAATTGTTCCGGTAGGTAGAGTACATCAGGTGTTTCATCGCAGAAGAGGCATTTCTCTTGAGAGAGTTGAGAGGAGAATGACCCTTCCCGAATGTTGCTTGCTACTTGTTGATTATATATTAAGAGTTATTATGGTATATTAATGGAACGACTTGCCTCCAGAAGTTATCAATGCTCCAACACTGGAGGTTTTTAAGAAGAGATTGGACAATCATTTGTCTGAAAATGGTATAGGGTTTCCTGTCTGAGCAGCGGGTTGGACTAGAAGACCTCAAAAGTCCCTTCCACCTCCGTTATTCTGTTAATTATGAAGCAATAGCATCCATGCCTCATTGAGGGTAGTTCTTTAGGCTTCTCGCAGGCCAGTTGCATCAGTAGGCATGAAGTGTGCTCTCACAAAGCCTCTGCAAGCCTCCCACACTCTTGGCAGCATAGTGGTGGTTGGCGGGGGGTGGGGAGAATATAGCCACTAACCCACTTCTCTTCCCTGTTTTTTGTTTTTTTAAAAAATATATATATAGTCCTTCAAATGGGACCAATGGACGGGAATCAATCACTGCCAGTAACAGGGCCTCTGGGCAGAAAATGCACTTTGGATCCACAGTGCCTCCCTGCCCCGCCTTCTTTTAGCCTTTTCTAAAGGAAAAGGATGACCTCATTGTGCCTGATTGATCAACTAAAAGTTGTACAGAATAGAAAATATCGAAAGGATCAGGGAGATGTGGGATGGAAAAATCTGAAATTGATCACTGGAGTCTTGCATACATGCTCACCTCTCTGACAAAAATTCATTAGAGACCAACTGCGGTGGATTGAAGTAGTAGAGTAGCAATGGAGTCTGGCAAAGGAGAATGTCCTAGAGAGGCCACACATTTACCTTCTCTCTCTTGCTCATGCTTTTTCTTTTTCATTCCTTTTTTTTTTTAACCCCTAGGCTTCAGGCTGCACTCTGGTCTCCCTTTTTTTCCCCCAACGACCGAACCATCCCTTTGGGGAGTTTTTTCTATTTACGGTTTACGGAAGATCAAAACAAGTGCTGTAAAGGAATTCATTTCATCCCTACCCAGAAATTCCTACCCAACACCCCAAATTTCACTCCACACACACACACACACACACACCACACACACCACACACATACACAACTGATTTGTTTCTCCACTAAAAAGTACAATGGCTGGAAGCTAGAAGATAGGAGCGCTCCGAAAATTAGACCAGTCTTTGGTGCAGCTTTCTTCATATCATTTTGTCTTTTTATCTACACTTGGTTTAGTCAGTGTATATTTCTGTTAACAGATTCAAAAGAGGAGGCGGAGAAGGAGGAGAGGTTTGAAGGCATTTGCAGTTGGGTGATCTGTTGTGCCCGTTGTATTTTTTTTTTTCTGCCTTCTTTTGCTGGCTGGTGGAGTTTTGAGACAATTGTGTTGTGACGCCTCTTGTTCCCCCCTGATTTTCTTTCTTTTCTCCCACAGGGCCAGCGTCCCTGCGATCTTGCAGATGAAGATACTTTGGTGCTACTGGAAGAGCTGCAGCATAAACAAGACGATGTGAGTGATGGGTTGTGGAAAGATTTTGGGTGGTATTTTTTTGCCAATTCCATTTATGTTGTTGGATACAGAAGAGTATTGTGATAGACTTTTATATTTATGCAGAAAGTTTCTAACATCTGAAGCTCGTCACTTTCTGTGTGGGATTCTTCAAGGTTTGGAAGACCTTTTAGGGGAGAAGGCCTCTGCAGGAGACCTTGCAAAGGCTAGTTTGGGGGCTGATTTGAGAAGATTCTCCCTGTGGGATGATCCCAGGTTTTCCCCCTGAGCTTAATAGGAAGAGTACTCTTTTCTTGCAGCCGCCGACTGGAATTCTCTGAGTGAACAAAATAATTAAAACAGTTTCCATTTCAAATAAAATATAAACAACACAAGACCATAACTAGGTCATTGAAGCAGTCACAGGGCATGTCTGCTTTTACAGACAGTATAATAAAATTTAACCGTGTCGCAAGGAGCGAAACTGATGAACAAGACGAAACCACTAGGAGAATTCTCCCGCCAGGGTGGATCAGAGAGACTGTTCTTCAGTTCCAGTGTTTAATTCTAGATTTATGAAGCCCCATAACCTTAAGGGGGGGATGGGGTCTCTTATGGCCCCACTGCTATTGATCCATTGACAAGAGGAAGGACATAACCAGGGGGTTTTGCTCAGCTTGTACCAGTTGCATCCCTACCTGTACTGGGAGAAACTGGTAAAGATAAATTGCACTCTTTTTACACATCTAGTCTACTACATTGTGATTTGCACAAGGCTCCCTTTGAAGACCACTTGGAAACTGCCCTTTGCTGGCAGGTAAGAAGAGCTGCCATAGTCATGTAACATGGGTGCTGCATTGGCTTCTAATAGCTTGACAACTTGGCTGATAGGATCATCTTTTCCAACCAGAATTGATCCCACCTGGTATGTGTGTTTCTAGAGAATCTGCTAGTAATTCCATATTTTTGTAAAAATGAGACAGCTGGGTTTTTTTCAGTGATGTCATTCCTTTCCAGAAGTTAAATTAGCTCCCATCCTTATAATATTCCAAAAATGTATTAAAACAGCTTTTCTAGACAGCTTTTGGGGGAGAAGCTGGAATGGCTTCATCCAGTCTTTCATAAACTTGGCAACTTTAAGATGGGTGGACTTCAGCTCCCAGAATTTTCCTTCCAGCCATGCTTGGTCTGTTTTATTTGATTGTTCCAGCTTCTATTGTGTTGCATTTGTGTTCTTGTGTTTCTTTTGGATCTTTTATGCTCATTGTTAGCTGCCAGGAGTCCCTATGGATTCAGGGGCCATAATAGTTGCAAAACCAATAAATGCATTTTTGGATCAGAACTGTTAACTTTTTCACTGATAAGCTCCTCATTGGTGGAATTCGATTTTAAAGAGCTGTCTATTTAGTCCACATTGTCTTAGCTGCCTTTCTTTACAGTAATTCATTTCAGATTTCTTACAGTTATATGCTTGCTGATACAATTTATCCTAATAATAATTTAATTGTAGGAGTCCTTAAGATGTGATTTTTATGTTTTTATGTAAGCTTCTTTCAAAGAACTTCGACCCTGAAAATGTACATAAGATATTATAAGCCTTTGGGGGGAGGGGGGGAGATGGAGGAGATCAGGTCTGGCCTGGCTAACAGGTCAATTTTATATCAAAATTGTCTGAATAGAATATTCAGAATATTCTATTTCTATTCTATTCTATAGAATATTCAGAATATTCTTTTTTGTGGTGTCTTGTGATTGTAAAACAGTTTCAGTTGTTGCCTTGCCTGATGAGTTTTAAGCTCTAATGTGAAATTTGTATATTTGGCCTGCGCGTAGATATACCAGAGTTGCCTTAACCACTACAGCTGGTTTTTTAAATGACGCTTTAGTTAAATTTGATGACCATTATACAATGCTGAGACTTTAATCTTATTTTTTAAAAATCAGCTGTTTAAGCTTGGCTATACCAATGTGTACTTTGTCCTAAATATACCGTAATCCATTACTAAGATATGCTAATTTGGTGTGTGTGTGTGTGTGTGTGTGTGTCTATTGCACAGATCAAGCAACCAGGATGCCTGCATTTGCTTTATATAATAGCTTTGGCTATTCAGTAGATGTGGGTGAACATTTTTTTAAGCATTCCTGTACATTTATTTTTTTTAATTGACTCATAAGGAGACACATCTCCCAAACTCTGTTTCTCCCATTGCCTTTTTGCTTGTCCCTCAAGAAATGGCAAGAGCTGGAAGGCTAAAGAAATACTGATGACCCCCCAGGACAGAAGGTCAAAAAGCGGGAGGCCAGCATGCCTGTCAGCCTAATTTGAGTTTTGCCAGCCTAAAGGTTGCATTTCTGGCAGGCAGGGTGGGCCTCCCAGATTTGGGGAAGCTGATCAGCCTCCCTCTTCATCTGTTTCAGGCAAAAGCTTGACTGGTAGGGCGGGTTGTGGGCGGTTGGGGGGGGGGGAGGAGAAGGGAAGAGAGAGAGAGAGAGAGAGAGAGAAGGGCTGGTTCCCAAGGGAAAGCAAGCAGGATGGGCCTCCCTCCTGCCTGTCAGCTTTCTGCCCTTTCCAGCTGTGGATTGGAACCAGATCAGCCTCAAGGTCCTTTTTGCAAAGCTGAAAGGCGCTTTCTTTGCATTCTTTCTTTTTGTAATTCGACTTGGAAGTTTTCCTATGAGAACCAGTTGAAGGAGCAGCCTGTCCCAATAAAAGACAGGAGGGGAAAGGAGTGTATGTGTGGAGGGGAAGGGAGGGCGGAAGGGTGAAGCTGCATCTGAAGGGACCCAGAGTTCAAGGTCCCGGCCCGCCTTCTGAACTACAAAGGCCGAAGTATTTGCAGCATTTTTAGTTGCAAAAAAAAGTGCATCTGCCAGGGGGAGGAAGAGTGTGATTAGATACCAATGGAATGGGGAGGGGAGTCCCCCTCTTTTCTTTCCCCCCCCCCACCTTCCCCACCCATAGGAATCATGGGCTGAAGATTAAGGACTGACTCAGGGCCTTCTACCGTTAACTCATAGCATTGAGTGCTGCAAGTCAAAACCTTTGTTCTTAAAAGGGGATGAACCAGATTGATATTCCTCCAGTAGCCGCCATCTTATTAAAAACAGCAATAGCACTTAGCCTTATATACTGTTCCACCGTGCTGTACTCTCTGTACTGTCTGAGTGGTTTACAAAGTCAGCACGTTGCACCCAACAATCTGGATCCTGATTTTATCAACCTCGGAAGGATGGAAGGCTGAGTCAACCTTTAGGCAGTCAGGATCGAACTCCTGGCAGTGGGCAGAGTTAGTCCACTGTTAGTCGTGTGAAGATAGCACTAGCTGCTGCGGATTTATTTGCCCCCAGGTATTACAGAGGAGCAGATTTTGTCACATCGCATCAGACAAAATCTGTAAAGGCTGCATTGTTAAGTGGAATAAAAGTTTTTATTTTTGATCTCTCCCCTTTTATTATTCAGTTACGCAGCAAAAAGGAAGCCCATCGGCAGGCTGTGATTGACACCAGCTTGGAACAGGCCCCCTCGTATACAAGCAAGCATCGAAGGTCAGCACTAGATTATCATTAGATACTGTACTGTTATGGAAAATACCAAGTCTTCAGTTCCACATAATTCCCTAGCCTTAGCCTTTGCTTTAAGACACTTGTAATTTAAAGTTTTTAATCTAGGTTTTTTTAGCCCTGGAATCAGATGTGTGAAATCCACGCCATCATACCCCCAGCAAATCTAAGTGGCAAGACAAGTTTGGAGGGAGAAATCTTTATTTGATGTACAGCAAGTTTGACAAGCGTTTGCCGCAGAAATGTTTATGGTTTGAAATTGCAGCTGTCAGCTTCGCCTTTTTGTTTGTGGTTATATGTTGAGCCTGTGCAAATTACAAGTGCCGGTTGTCAGTAAAGAAAATCTCCTAGCAAGAATCCTTTGCTTTTGCTGTCGTGCTCGGAGTAGGACTTAGTTGGGCACTTGCTGGGTCATCATGGCAGCAGTTTTTGGATTTGTAAGCAAATTGTTGGCCTGTTTATGAATGTTCAGACATGGAGTAGGGTGGCCATTTTCTCATATGGCTTCTGCTGTAGGAAACATTGTAGAGTGTAAGGCAGTATATCTCAACCTTGTCACCTTTAAGCTGTATGGACTTCAACTCCCAGAAATCTCCAGACAGCAATGCTGGGAGTTGGAAGTTTACCACAGCTTATTGTTGCCAAAGTTGAAAAACATCGGCATAAAACCGGGATGCCAAACTGGCGGCCCATGGGCCAGATGCATCACATGTAGGCCACACCCACCCCAGCTCCGTGAAGGGAGAAAGTGTCATATGACACCACGAGTTAGACACCCGTGGTATAAGGCATGCAAGTCCTTCCTCACCACCGAAGTTGGAGTTAAGTAGGCAATGTTATTGTTCTTGTACTTTCACATGAGAAATCTTGCACTTTTGCACATGAGTACAACTAGTCCTTGATTATTGAGAGGAATTGGGACTGAGGTTTTCATTTGCTAAACAATGTGGCCGTAAAGTACAGTGTCATACATGACATAGTGATGGAAATTCCAATGCTTCTGGTTGCTGTCTTTACGTGAATCACCATGGATTGTAAAGCATGGACATTATATGATCGCTATTTACAACCTCCTGCTGGCTTCCCCACTGAATTTGCTTGTAGAAAGCTGTCAGGGTTGCAGAGGGTAATCACGTGACTGGGGCCAGTCTTAGCTGTCGCTCGCTCCATTGTGAGTTTGAACAGTCACTGAATGAATGAGTGGTTGTTAAATGAGGACCACCTACATGTTATTGAATCTAGACTGGTTGGAAGCTTCTTAAATAACAATAGCACTTAGACTTATATACCGCTTTACAGTGCTTTTTCAGCCCTCTCTAAGCGGTTTACAGAGTCAGCATATGGCCCCCAACAGTCTGGATCCTCATTTTACCCACCTTGGAAGGATGGAAGGCTGAGTCAACCTTGAGCCTGGTGAGATTCGAGCTGCCAAATTGCAGGCAGTCAGCAGAAGTAGCCTGCAGTGCTGCATTCTAACCACTGCACCACCGCGGCTCTTTTTAAATAGTCTGAAATCCATGTTAGAAAATTAAAAAGTATATTATCTCAAAGACAGAGATTCATAGAGTGGTGGGATTCAGCCCGTTCGCACAACTTCGGGAGAATCGGTTGTTAACTTTCTGAGCAATTTGGCAAACTGGTTGTTGGAAGAAATAATTAAGGCAGAAAACCGGTTGTTAAATTACTTGATTCCCACCACTGGATTCATATCATACCAATTGGAGTTGGGCAGCTAAAATATTTAAACAAATAAATAAGTAAGTAAGTAATCAATCCTTCTCTAGGATACGTGGGTTGGAGTTATCACCTTACCATGTTGTTTAGTTTGGCCTGAGTACATACACAACTGATTTTGTGACATATATCTGTGGCAGGGTAAGCGAGCAAGATCTTTCCAGCTTCTTCTCCTGTCCATCTCTCCCTTTGATTCTCCTAGGAGCTCCGTGTGCCGTATGAGCAGCAAAGAAAAGATCTCCGTCCAAGACCAGTCAAAGGAGCGGAAGACCTTGGGTACCATTGCTGTTGGCGAAGAAGAGACCAGTTCGGCTTCAGAGGGAGATGAAACACCGGAGTCCAATGGTGAGTGGAGGGAGGCAGCAGCCAGCGCCCTCATCCTGACAGGACACAATGGGCTGATTGCTAATCGCTCCCCATCTCTTGCAGAGGTGAAGGCTGTTCCCCCAGCAGACAGCAGTGCAGTGAATGGAGTGTCTGTGACTCCTATTAGGCCTCTGTCCCCGTGTCCTCTTGGGCCAAAGGTAAGGCAAGACATTGTGGTGGCAGACGAAGTTAAGTGTTTTTGAACTTCCTCTCTCCATTGTCTCAATTTCCTTCCACAGTTGTGGGTCCAGATAGGATCATTACTGGTACTGCGATGTAGTTGAAATCCAGCTTTGTGCATCCACACTCTAAACAATTTTACTAGAGCCCAAGATAGAGGGTGACAAACACACTCTATCTAGTTGCTCTAGTCGCTTTACATTCTCAGTTCACTCACGCCACTTAGTATGGGATTGCAGGTGCTAGTCTCAAAGGAGTATTCATGTGCCCTGAACACAGGCTGCATATACAGCAGAACATTACTGGGATGTATCATTGTACAGTGCAAGTACAGGTATCCCTCACTTACAAGTGTAATTAAGCCTGCAATTTCAGTCATAAATCGTGATGGTCGTAAAGCAGGTTACCACATAATCATACCTGATTTTATTACCTTTTTTGGGGGGCGATCATAAAGCAAACGTGATTGTAGAGCAAATACATCATTAAGCAATGCATTGTTCTCTGTTTTTTGCTGGAAAATGGAAGTAAACACCGGTTTCCAGCAAAATATGTCATAAATCAAGGACATGTGACACTGCAAATGGCCATAAATGGATGTCAGAACTTTGAAATAAGGGCTTTAAGTCCCCTTTTCAGGGTCCTACGTAACTTCGAATGGTAGCTAAGTAACCGGTCGTAAATTGACTACCTGTAGAGGAATTTCATTGGTAACATTTCTGCCCCAAAAAACTTTCCTCAAGTAGATAACTAGCACAGCTGACGCTATAATCAAGGCCTAAATATTGTGCCTCAGCTGGTTATGTTTGATGAGTCGTATAACTTTCAAATACTCAGCGAAGTTTCCTGCAGTTTTTTTGTTGCAAAAGGAGCCCCTGAACTCTTTATTTCACAGAAGAAGTAGGAGATAAGAGACCTTAGTCCTGCACTTGGTGTGGCCCACTCTAAATAAAAGCATAATAATCTTCCCCTTAGAAATGTTACCTTTTCTTCTCTTCCAATTCTCCATAGTTGCTTGCTCTTTTGCACAAAGCATGTGATGAATTCATCTCAATGCACTTTTTTTAAAAAAAAAACATGCCTTCATCCTTGATTAACCCTGTATTCCTTGCATCGGTCTTTCCCCCTGCTTTTGGGATGCAAGTCTAGGGGCTACATTTGCAAAGAGGCCTTTCCTGGTTAGACCTCCTCTGCATGTCTTCCCCATTCTGTTGCATGCCATCTTACCTGTACTGTATAGAGTACCTTGAACTTTCTGTTTTCTTCCCCTCTTTTCCCTGTTCTGATGTTTTTTTCCCTCCATGTCTTCCATCCATTGTGAAATGCATCTCCTTCTCCTCCTTGCTTTCTCATTCCACCTGCTCACTCCAGCCACAGTTTGTCTTCATTTTGCCTCTGCCGCCTATCCCAAGCCCTCTGGTACCTTCCACGTGGAGACAACACTTGCATAAAACAGGAATCCTTCTGGTGCCCCAGAAGGGACATAGGACTGCTGTGAGTGCCCCGCGAAAATGAACAAAGAGGGTGGAGTCAAGCGGGGTGTTGTATCTTTGCGTACTTCTCTCCAGGAAGCCCAAAGTAGGGCTTAAAAATCTCTTAATGTGCTTGTTGGTGGCTGAGTCAGTCTTTGACTGTGAGTGGAGTGGAGAGAGGCTTCTTCACAGGAACCCCTGCCTGCTGTTCTCCTGGCTGTTCATCCTTTTGGTGTGCGTGAGATTAAAGGAAAATCCTGACTCTGTACACGCCACTGTGGGAAAAGGTTCTTCAAGCATCTCCTGGCTACTGTGTGAAACAGGAGGCGGGGCTGCTGATAGCGCTGTAGTTCCCTCTCTATCCACTGTGGGGAGCTGTGTTTTTGTTCTATCTGTGCATATAAGAATGCTAGCGTTGGGGAAGGAAAAGTGGTTTAGCAGCCTAAAGACGCCCAAGGGAGGAAATGAAGAGGGCCGCTAAGATTATAAACTATTGGGGTCAAGCGGTACTTCAGTAGGGAGGTTGGCCCTTGGGCTACAAGAACCAGCAGCTTGAGTTCCAAAGTCCAAAGCTGTTTGACCTTTCCCTGGCAGATAGAGGGAAAAGGAGAAAAAGAAAGAAGTGTGTTACAAATAACACAACTGGGGAGTGGGAAGGACAAAGAGGGAAGCACGTTGGCCCTACCTTCTACTCACCATTGGCATGATTGTGGGTCTTCTCCAGCATTACTTTTGAAGGAATGTAACTCTTGATGGGGCGGGCAGGAAGATTGCCAGCTCTGTTGAAAAGGTATCCAGATATCCTGAACTGTAGAGCTGGGCTGTGTAAAGCAGACAAGGGAATCCCATCCACCAAAGTTAAGTTCTTCCAGAATGGAGAGCCTGGGAAATGCAGCAGACATGATTTTCCTAAAACTTCTGAAACTTCACACTTCTGAAAGTTTGGTAATGCAACAAGGCATTTTTCCACTATCTGCTGTTTCCTCTGCCCTAATAACATTTTGAAATTCTGTGCCGAGTGTGATTCTGGGCAGCTCTTCTCAACATGAGCATCAGCTCTTCCATTGTGGAATTTGCATTGGCAAAGGACTTCACGATGGGATGCGAGGAACAGGCAGCCTTGCCTTGCAAAGACTCTGGACTGTCAGAAATGCAGGAGGTCTTCTAGAAAGACTTCGGGGCAGCCTTGGGGAGGTGGGGGTCTCAGAGGTCCCTCATGCCATGTTTGTATTAATGTAAATGTGTATATTGGGCAGCCCTGCTTGAGAAGTTGCTGCCTAACAATCCCAGGACTGCTTGTTTCTAAATTGTATTTTAAGCAGCTACATATATAATAGAGTAATTCCTCCATTGTTTCCCGCTTCATTTGTTTATACAAACAGTAATTTCTACAGTGCCCAGAGGAACCTGAAGCAATTTACAGTACAATAAAAATGTCAAAACTCAGATCTTATCCAACCAACCAAGCACCCAAGAACTGCCTGCACTTTTGCATTCTGCCAAATGTAAAGGGTTTTAAGGCCTTTCTGGAGGTTGGTAGATTGGCAGTATTCCTCATTTCAAGAGGCAGGTGTTTTTAATATATGGAAGAATGTCTTTAAGAGAAGTTTCCAGGAATTGCTGCTTTGAGAAGACTGTAGTCCTGGCTCCTTTCACATGAGGTATAGTTCAGCCTGAAATCCTATCTCCATGTTCAGCAATGCTCTGAAACATCTGAGAATGTGTCAAGTAGCTGGTCCTCAGTAATCCCTGAAAACTTTCAGATGATAAAAAGGGATTTTCTGATAAGGGCAACCTTGGGTGGCTTTGACCCTTTCCTACATCACCTGCTTTGGAAAAATGAATCGGAGCCCCTAGCTAGCTGACTGTGGAAGTACTATCCTTCTTGCCTTGAAACCCAATCAATTCTGTTTCTTCTCAGGTTCGCACCCAAAGTTTCATGCCCCCCACGGCACTGTTTCTCCTGTCATTCCTCAAGAGAGAGAGAGAAAGAGGAAAATGAAAAGTTGCCACTTTATCACCAAGTTAAGAGTCTGGTGTATCTATTGCAAACCAGAATTTTGGGGTTGTTTCTTTTCTCTCTTTTCTAATGTTTTTTATTTTTAAACAAAACATAAAAACATCCATCATCCATTCCAATTACAAGTAGTGTGTCGGTCAGTTACAAATCTTTTGTGCTTCGTCTCATATTCATCATTACAAATTCTCTAACTTTTCGCATTATCAATCTAACATATATCTTTATATCATTATTCTCATTTGTCATTCATTTAACAATAGCATTTCCATCCCATTAAAATCATTTCCATAAATTGTATTATAACATCTATTTCATATTTCATATTTCATTTCCATGTTTTATTATCTAGTCATTGATAAAATAAATCCCATATCTTATAATATTGTTTATCTTCCTGTTTTCTAATTTCAAATGTCAATTTGCTCATTTCAGCACATTTCATAATTTTCCTAATAACTTCATCTTGTTTGGGTATTTCCTCATTTTTCCAATTTTTAGCAAACACAATTCTAGTCGCTGCCAATACATTCACAATCAGGTAACTCAATTCTCTATTATATGTTTCTGGTAAAACAATCTCTGGTTTGAAGTCGATTTTTTAATCATTTTTTCCAACCATGTGTGGATTTTAGTCCAGTATCTTTTGGCTTCTACACATGTCCACCACATATGGTAATACGAGCCCGATGTCTGATGACATTTCCAGCACTTTTCCGATTTGTTCTTGAACATTCTTGCTATTCTTGTCGGGGGTAGATGCCACCTGTAAAACATCTTATACAAATTTTCCTTATATGCTGTTGACATTGTCATTTTATAATTTTGCAACCACAGTTTTTGCCATTTCTCTAAATCAATTCCATAACCAAAATTTTCCCCCCATGCGATTATTGTTTCTTTAACTTGTCCTTCTTCCAATTTTACCTCTAATAAATAACCATATAATTTCTTAATTACATAGTCATCAGAACCTGTTAAAATTTTATCCAAATTAATCAAATTATTATAAAAACCTACTGTTTTACAATCTTTATCATATCTAGAAGATGTTTGTATATAAGAAAACCAATTCATCTTAAAACCTTGTTCTTCCAGTTCTTGCTTCGATTTAAGTTCACCCTATTCATTCAGTAAATCACTATATCTAACAATTTGTTCCCTTTTGAATGTTATTGAATGCAAAAATGCTTCAATTGTCGACACCCAGACTAGAATTTTCAAATAGTGATATTTTTTGATCTTCTCCCAATTTAACAACAAAGCCTCTCGTATGTAATGTCTTCTAAAATACCCCTGTGTTTTTGTTTTCTTATACCATAAAAAGCATGCCACCCTAACAACAAATCATGTCCTTCTAAAGTCAATAATCTAGTATTCCTTAACATTATCCATTCTTTAATCCACATCAAACTTGTTGCTTGATAGTATAGTTCTCAATTAGGTAAACCAAAACCTCCTCTTATTCTAGCATCTTGTAACAATTTTAATTTTATCCTCGCCTTTTTTCCCTGCCATATATATTTTAACACTATTTTGTTCAATTCTTCAAAATAATCTTTTCCCAATCTAATTGGGATTGTCTGGAACAAATATAAAATTCTAGGCAATATATTCATCTTAATAGTTGATATCCTCCCTATCAATTGCTTCTGTTAATTCCATCATTGTTATGTTTCTTTCTAGCATTTCTTCATTACCTTTGAAATCTGGGGTAAATTCGTCTTTTGCAGATATTGTTTAATATTTTCCTCTTCTATATTTTCTTGTTCATACAGTTTTCTATAATAATCTTGTATAATTTCTTTCTTCTCTTTATTCCTAAATCTAATTTGTCCTTGGTCATCCATTAGCTGTGTTATTTTTCTTGATTGTCTTTCTTTTTTCAATTTATATGCTAACCATCTACCTGGTTTATTAGCACCTTCAAAATAATTCTGTTTAGCACTTCTAATTTTTTGTGCTAGAACTTCTTTCTCCATTAATCCCATTTTATGTTTTATTGTATCCATTTTTATTTTAATGTCTTTCTTTTGCGGGGATTTTTGAAGTTCCTTTTCAAATCTCTTATAATCATCTTCTAATATTTTATGGGCTTGTCTTTTTTTATTATTTCTTTTTCTTGTATAATCAATTATCAGACCTCTAGCATAGGCTTTCATTGTATCCCAAGTATTTTGCATCAATGTGTCTTCTTTTCTATTCTCTTTAAAGAAAAAAGCCAATTCTTTCTTCATTTTCTGTACAAAGTCTTTTTCTTTTAAAACAGTATTATTTAAAGTCCACCTAGATCTTCTTTGTCCTTTCCATTTCATTGTCACAGTCTGCCCAGGTGTTTGCTTCTATTCAATTTCTTCTATATTCGAAGTCAATTACATTGTTGTCCAAATCATATCTAATCCAGACCAAGATGAACGTCTGTCAGAATAAAAAAGTGTATTGTCTATTTTTTGCATTTCTTTCTCTCCATGTATTTTTTAAATTTATTTCCTCTGTCATCTTAAAAAAAGATTTCGGCAGTATCTTTCTACTGTGTTTTATTGCTTTATGCGTTTTATAATCTAATTTCTCATCCACTATACCATTGAAGTCTCCCATCATGCAAATATTTTCATAGTCCAGTTCAATTATTTTCTTGTGTAGCTTTTTATAGACATCATCTTGGTTGTTATTTGGAGCATATGTTGCTATTAAGAGTGTTTTCATATTATTATCTATTATTTCCACCATCAAAATTCTTCCCTCATCATCTGTGTATATTTGCTGTGCTGGAATTGTGTTTCTAATGTATAAGACAACTCCCCTTTTCTTACATTGTGGCAATGAAGTAAAAATTTTCCCTAGTTTTGGCTGCACCAGTAACTGTTCATGTTGCTTTTTACTGTGTACTTCTTGCAAACAAATTATATCAAACGTTAATTTCTCTAATTTATGAAATACTTTTCTTCTTTTAATAGCTAAATTAAGTCCATTTATATTTATTGAAATCAATTTTTTCTCCTCCATGTTCATATTTTATAAGAAGGATTTGCTGCTCTAGTACAGTGTTTCCCAAACTTGGGAACTTCAAGATGTATGGACTTCAACTCCCCAAATCCCACAGCCAGCCATGCTGGATGGGGAATTCTGGGAGTTGAAGTCCACACTTCTTAAAGTTTCCAAGTTTGGGAAACACTGCTCTAGTAGATCTCGGCTCGCATTGTTCTTTGAATTCCACAATACCCCCTACTGCTCTTTCTGCTTTTTCAATCATTACTAGATCTTCTTGGAGTTCTACTATTTGTTCTCCCTTCTTGGATTCCATTTCTTTTTCTTTGAGAAATTCTGTGTAAAATGCTTTAGCTTTATCCATTGTATCAAGTCTGTATCTTTGCTGTTGCCACGTTAAGACTAATCCTTCTGGTATTAGCTAACTATAATTCACACCTTTTTGAAGTAATATTTTAGTCAAAAATTGATATTCTCTCCTCATCTCTCTCACTCTTTTCGGTATTTGCTTCAGAACCACAACTTCTTTCTCCTTGTATTTCAATGTTTTTCTCTAGCCACCTGCAGTATTTGTGTTTTGATCGATTTCTTAGTAAGCCTTATATGAACTTCACATGGAAGTTTATTACGCATTGCATATCTTGTATAAACTCGAAATATCTCGTTAATGCCATCCGTCATCTTTTCTTTAGTGACTTCTAATGCATCTGCTAAAATTTCTATCATCACTTCCGCCAAATTTTCTCCCTTCTCTTCTTCTATATTTTGAAATCTAAGATAGAATTCTGACCTATCCATCTCCCATCCGATTAAGCCACTCTTATCTCTTTCAACTTCATCCAGTCTTGTATCAATGTCTCTGATTTTTTTTCTCTCTTTGCTCTTCCTTTTCCTCAATTTTTGGAGTCTATCGTCATATTTCAACATCATTTGTTGTATGTTCTCCACTTTCTCATCTTCTCTGTTCTTTGTTCAATCTTCTGAACTACTTGTAGTATCATCTGTAATGTCGTCTCCATTTCCTTCTCCTTCTCCTGCTGTTGCAACATCGTCTGTATGATCGTTGTCCTCCTAATGGTGATGAAGAGGGCGTAGTTGTGGAAGAGCCAATAGCCGTTACTTTTCTACTCATCCTGTGGATTGGTCACAAAGGCTTTAAACTAATAGTAAAAAGAAAGAAGATAAAAAGAAAAAAATATTCTTCAGGTTCTTCTGTACCTTAATCCAATTGTGAATGAAGCAAATATTACTTCAAATATCTTCAAATATCAATAAAAAACACAAAGTCAAAAAAGAAGAAAAGAAGAAAAACAAAAAAACCATTAAACAGCAGAGTAACAATCTTCAGGCACTTGTATACCTTAATCCAATTCAATAAAAAAAGAAACACAGTAAAAAGGAAAAAGTTAAAAGTCCTCCAACAACTCTTAGTCAAAATAAGAATACTTACACAGGGGAAGAGTACCAGAGAGCCATCACTTATAAAATGGAAAAAGTAAAAAATGAAAAGAGAAAATGTCCAAAATGGGAATCACTTCTATATAAAGTCCAAAGAATTTTTTTTTATTCCCCTTTTGTTTGAGTTCCAAATATTGTTCTCTTCCAAAGTCACTAGAATCCTTCTCATTCAACAGGCTCCTGCCTTTGATAGTTTCTCGAAGAACATCTGAATGAACAATTCTACTGGTAGTTTTAAATGTTCTTTTGAACATTTTTGAAAAAATGTTCTTTCTACTATCTCATCTATGAAAGGGCGCAGAGTCCTTGAATTGCAACAATATAACACATTTGTTACTTCTTTTATAAACAAAAAGATACACAGTTCCAATCTACTAGATGGCAGTGTTACATACTCTCCTCTTCTTTCCCTGCTATATTCAATAAACTTTTTAAACAGTCACGATAACCAGAAGGGAAAAATATAATACAAAATAGAAAAAACAAAAGCAAAAAAGAATTATAATGAAAAGGCACTAAAAGTTTAAAATGCAATAGACAAATCTGTAATCCAAAACAATCCAGTCCAGGTTAAAAAAAAAGAAAAACACAAATGCAGCCAGCTTAAAAATAAAAAGGAAAAAATAAAATACTTTAGACTCAAGCTTAATTCCGCTGCTTAAAATTCTGCTGTCTTCTCTTTAGTCTTACTTTCAGTCTCAGGGTGCTCTCATTATATAGATTATGATTAAAAATTTCTCACCAATTCGAAACACTTCCTTCTTATCTTCTTCTGTTCCGGAGCTGTCCCAACTTCAACAGCTGCAATGGCTGCCACCTCACCGCCAGAAAAAAGAGCTTCTCCTGGATCAACCAGGGACTTTGCGATGTCCCTGAGATCGACAGGATGTGCCCTCCACTATCACAGTCTCAACAGGACTGTGAGGTTCAAAAAGGACTGTCCAGTGCCGGGGATATCGGCGGTGATCCTAGAGCCCCAGAATCTTCCGTCCGTGCTGTAGCGACATCAGCTCCTCCTCTTGATTGTTTCTTCTCTTAAGGCAGGAGCCTCCAAACCTGACAACTTTCAGACTTGTGGTCTTCAACTCCCAGAATTCCCCAGCCAGCATGGCTGGTTGAGGAATTCTGGGAATTTAAGTCCACAAGTCTTAAAGTTGTCAAGTTTGGAGGCTCCCTATCTTAAGGAATCCTCAGTTATTCAGGTCCTGAATTCCTTCAAACTCAAGGCCCAGGAGCTGGATCCCGCCCACAGGGTGCTTAGATCTGGCCCACCGGGCTGCCCAGTGGTGCCTCTGCCAGTGAAAATTGAGCTCAGTGGGGCTGCGTGCGCCCCCCCCCCCCTTTCCAGGCTCCATTTTCGCTGGCAGAGGACTAGCAAAACAAACTAAAATCAAAACAGAACAAAAGGAGAAATGTTTCCCCTTTTGCATTTGACACGCAAGAAGAAAAAGAAAGAAAGATGGGAAGAGAGCAAGGAAGGAAAAAGAAGGAAAGAGAGGAAGGAAGAAGAAAGAATGAAGAGGGAAGGAGAAGAAAGGAAGGAAGGAAGGAAGGAAGGAAGGAAGGAAGGAAGGAAGGAAGGAAGGAAGGAAAGAAATTATAATGAGGGAGGGTGGGTCTGGGGGAACTCCTCCCTTAGCACTCGGGCCACCACAGGTGCCCCCCCCAATACGAGTGATGAGCTGGCCACGCCCACCTCGGTCCCTGAAGTCAAACACAACCCTAATGTAGTCCTCAATGAAATTGAGTTTGACACCCCTGTTCTACCCCAACTGGGTACCCACCTTGCTTCTTCCAGTTCCATTCTTTTAAGTGAAAATTCCCTTCATCCATCTTGACTCCCTTTCCTTCCTTTTCTCTCCACTTCCTCTCTTTATCCCCTTCTGCTCTACCCCTCCTCTTCTGTTCCTCCCCAACAGGTCTCTGGAGGTCCCAGCCGCACCACGGAGCCAAGTAGTTTGCCAGCTCCAGCCACGTGGAGACAGAGCCTGCGCAAAACAAGCAGCTTCGGTGTATTGCAGGATGCCAAGCTGGATGAAGGAGGGCCTAAGGGGGGCAGTGGCATCAAGCGCTCAGCATCCAGTCCCCGGCTTGATACAGAAGAAAAGGTGAGTTGGGCAGAGACAAAGTTGGCTGAGAGGCAGGTCAGGCATGGCCAGCCTCACCGTTAGGTTAAACTATATCATTTGTCTCAGGTGGTTGATGATTCCGAGAGTTGGCGGCAGCCGTGTGTTGTTGGAAACACCTTTGTAACACTTGGCCTGCCATGCACCTCTAAGCTAGCCAGCTGCACTCAGGTGTAGTGGAGGGTGGCATCAAGAAATAGGAAAGTATTGGATTGCTCTCCCTTTATACAAGGAACAAGAGAGGGGTGCCAACTGTTCTGGTCTCTAGACAGCGCAACTGGCCCTCGTGCCATAAGGCATTTAAACAGCAGTCTTTTTTGTCTTACCTGAATCCAGGCAAGGGAAGATCCTTCAGTTCGTGGGGAAGAGTTGGTAAAAGGTTCAGGCTTATATTTGATGGTTTTGATTTCTGTTTCATTTCCCCCCTTTCTCATCAGTTGTCTAATTAAATATCCTTTTTTTTTTTAAGCGTAGAGAAGAGCAACTAGGATGATTAAAGGCCTGGAGACTAAAACATATGAAGAAGGGTTGCAGGAACTGGGTATGGCTAGTCTAGAGAAAAGAAGGACTAGGGGTGACATTATTACAGTATTTGAGGGGCTACCACAAAGAAGAGGGGATCAACTTATATTCCAAAGCACCAGAAGGCAAGACAAGAAACAACGGATGGAAACTAATCGAGGAGAGAAGCAATTCTGGAATTAAGGAGAAACTTCATAACAGTGAGAACAATTAACCTGTAGAACAGCTTGTCTTCAGAAGTTGTAGGCGCTTCATCACTGGAGGTTTTTAAGAAGAGACTGGACAGCCACTTGTCTCAAATTGTATAGGGTATCCTGCTAGAGCAGGGGAGTTGGACTAGAAGATCTTTAAGGTACCTTCCAGCTTTATTCTGATTGATCTCCTTAAAGAACAGCAATAGCACTTAGACTTACATACCGCTTCATAGTGCTTTACAGCACTCTCTAAAAGGTTTACAGAGTCAGGATCTCCTCCTAACAATCTGAGTCCTCATTTTACTTCAGAAGGATGGAAGGCTGAGTGAAGGTTGATTTACAATTTAAAAAGGAGGCATGATCAAAGGAAAGCCATAAATAGGTCAAAAACAAGCCTGCAATACCAGATGAAAAGCTAAACTAGCTCTAGATTTTATCTTGTAATTCTAGGCAATATCAGCTGAGTAATATTTAAAGAGAGTATTTCATAATGGAGGTACCTCTGAAGAAGAAAGTATTGTAAAGTAATGCATTAGGAAATGATCTTAATTTTCAGACAAGATGATGTATTCTAGACTTTTGGAGATCCTAGGTTGAATGGTATGCAAGCCAGCCATTTTGAAATGACTTTTGTTGTGTAATAGGAACATCAGGTACTTCCTGGTTTGTCATCTTCCACCAGTTTTGGTAGAGTGATCTTCTGGCATTCATTATTGAAAACCCATGAATAGCAATTGGAGAAATGTTGAGATTCCTCAGGAAGAGGAGGAGGATAACTCAGTCCTCCAGGGTAGAGCACTTTCATATCTAATGAAGAGAAAATACAGTTTGTCAGGGTTCCAAGTAACACCCCCAACGAAAGAAAACTCTGAGGCTTGAGTTTCCTCAAAGTTACATTTTATTAGAGATGTCATATTGGCACACCTGGGAAAACCCGAATCTGAAAGTTCCAACGTTTTCCCCACCCAAAGAAAGTTCAAGTCCCTGCCCAACACCCACAAGTCCATCACATGGTCCAATCAGATATCGTCCCAACTGGAGATGACTCCCAGGTCCAGCCTCCCAGGTGCAGGGCAATATGGTCTTGATTTCTTGAGAAAGGAATGTTATTATGACTATATCTCACCCATACTCATACAATCCCCCCTCCCAGTTTCCCACAGTAGTAAATGTGGCAGGTCTGAAAGCCTAATACAAAAGAGGACTTCCAGGCCTGACACAGGTAGTCCTCGATTTAGGACCACATTTGAGCCCAAAATTTCTGTTGCTAAGTGAAACGTGTTAAGTGAGTTTTTCCCCATTTTACAACATTTCTTGCCACTGTTGTGAATCACTGCAGTTGTTAAGTTAGTAATACAGTTGTTACGTGCATCTGGCTTCCCCAAAATTCCCAGAATTCTGGGAGTTGAAGTCCACAGGTCTTAAAGTTGCCAAGGTTGGAGTCCCCTGGACTAGATAATCAATGAGCAACCTTCAGCCTTCTAGAGCAGAAAGTCTCCAACCTTGGCAACTTTTAAGACTGGTGGACTTCAGCATGCTGGCTGGGGAATTCTGGGAGTTGCAATCCACAAGTCTTAAAGTTGCCAAGAGTAGCACCTATAGTCTTCTTGGTGGCTGACCAAAGAACAGCTAGGTACATTTAAAAAAAACAAACAAACCACAACCTCCAAGCAAAATTCGTGTAGTTCAACCTCTGACAGACTTGTAGAAAGGGCTGGAAAATTGCCACTATTTCTTTCTATGGACAATATCCAGCTTTAGGGGCCCCAGGTGTAAAATGACTGCCTAGTCTTGGCTTAGAGAGAATGGATCAGGTCCGGAAGAGTTGAAATCACCTGTTCTAAGGTCAGGATGGGTTATTTTAGGATGGGAAAATTCTGCCATGCCACACTTTGCCTACTTCTCTTTGTGAATTATGAACTGCTTTGAGAACGTGCCAAATATTGCTGCCCCGGATTAAGTTTTCAAGAGCCGGTCTTATTTATTTATTTATTATTATTTATTAATCAAATTTCTATACCGCCCTACTCCCGAAGGACTCAGGGCGGTGAACAGCCAAGATAAAATACAGATAATACAAATATTAAAAAATCCCTTAAAATTATTAAATATTTTGGCTGAAACACAGATTAAAACACCCAATTTATAAAATCACGAATTAAAAATTTAAAAGAGGAGAGTTAGGCCAGGCCAGCCTGCTGAAATAGAAAAGTTTTGAGAGCACGGCGAAACGTGCGCAGGTCCGGGATCCTCCGTATCTCTGGTGGGAGCTCGTTCCAGATAGTAGGTGCCCCCACAGAGAAGGCTCTCCCCCTGGGGGCCGCCAGTCGACACTGTTTGGCCGACGGCACCCTGAGGAGCCCCTCTCTATGGGAGTGTACTGGTCGGTGAGAGGCTATTGGTAGCAGAAGGCGGTCTCGTAAATACCCCGGTCCGATGCCATGGAGCGCTCTAAAGGTGGTAACCAAAACCTTGAAGCGCACCCGGAAGACCTCCGAGAGCCAGTGCAGCTCACGCAGGAGGGGGGTCACATGGGAGCACGACGTCGCTCCCATAACCACCCGCGCAGCCGCATTCTGGACCAGCTGGAGCCTCCGGGTGCTCCTCAAGGGGAGCCCCATGTAGAGAGCATTGCAGTAGTCCAAGCGGGAAGTAACGAGAGCATGAGTGACCGTATTTAATGAGTCCCGATCCAGAAAGGGACGCAACTGGCGAATCAGGTGGACCTGATAAAAAGTCCCCCTGGCCACGGCCATCATGTGCTCTTCTAAAGACAGCTGTGAGTCTGTCTTATTATTTCTGAAAGCTTAAGTGGACCCAGCCGTGGTTGTTGAGGAAGAAGAAATTCATTTTCGTGTTTAGCACTTTTTTTTTTTGTCAAAAGAAGAATACTTCATTTTTCTTCTTCCCCTGCTTTTTACTTATTCCCTTCTTTCCGACCTCAGATCTAGCAGCTTAGCACTGTCTGTTAGCTCTAGTGTGGGTTTGTTTCCCTCCAGTGGGGTGGCTTTTCAGTGTGGGTTTTCAGGACACGAATTTTGCCACCAGTATGTCTCTGCTGTGCCCTCTTTTTCTTTTCTTTCTCTTTCCCTCCCTCTCCATCCCGATCCTGTCATTGCCTGTATTATCTGCAGCAAGACATCCAGGAGCTCTTGAAGAAGTGGAGCAAGAATCCCATTGGCCCATGGTTAGCCAATAGGAACACAGCTTCTGAGCCACCTGGTGACCCGGTAGGAGCCTCTACCCATCAGAGAGGGTGGCTGGATACCTTCCTTGCTAGCTTTGCTTTATTTGGGCAGGGGAGGGTTAAGTGTGTGTGGGTTGGTGGGTGCGGGGGTGGGGGTGTCCTTAGCTTGAGAGCCATGGAAGTATAAAGGGAAATGGGCACCAGCAACCTCTGGTGGGAATCACATATGGTCCAGGATTCTGCTGGAGATCCTTTTGTTTCAGTTTTCCTTTCACCTCTGCTCTTTCCCCACTCTTTAACAATTTTTTTCTTGTTCTGTCTGGGCCACAGCTACCCTGTAAGAGAGGCAGTGTTGAAGCTTTTTGTGTCCTTTCTTCTCCATCCTTGGTAGAGCAGTCCCTCTAGCATTAAGGGAGGGATGCTCACGCCCTCCCTGTTACAGAAATGCAGAGTTCACATTAGTGGGCCCCTCCTGAATCTCCATCTAGCCTCTGAGCAGCCCCCACTCCTAGTCCAAATAGAAAGTAACAGCGAAACAGTTGTCAATCATTATATTTTCTTTCCTTTTTTCCATCTTCTTTTACAGAACAAAGAGCCGCGCCTGGCACGAGTAATCCCAACTCCCACTCGCCGGATCTTTGCCCTCCCAGACACAGAGCCTCACCGAGATCCCCGGCGTGCGTGAGTAATCTACCATGAATTAAACTAAAATAGCAGACTTTGGCTTGAGAGGCCTAGATTGGAATCTTGTTCAGACATGAAGCTAGTTAGCCAAAAAGGGCCTGTTGGCTTTTCCCAGGCAGGGTGAATATTCACCTCTTTCTCATCCTCTGGTGAGGGTGGATCTCTTGATGTTCTTGAGTGGTGAAACCCACTAAGTTAAAATGAGTTAGGAGACCTTTGATCCCCCAGATGTTAGGATTTCTACTCCCAAGTATCGCCAGCCATTGGCCATATTGCTATGGCTACTGTGAGTTTGAAGGAACTTCTGGAAGATTTGTTCCTGGACTGGAAGATCTTGTTTTAAGCGCTAGGATAGATTGGGACTACTTTTAGTTTCTGAGTAGAGAATGGTATCACTGGAAGATAGAAATATTTGGGAAAGTGAAGCTGTTGTGCTTTCCAGTGAATGTTATAATTTCAGTTAATTTATTCAGTCTTTTAAGAGCACCCTTACCAATTTCGAGTAAGGTACTATATCAGTTTGCTTTTTACTGTTTGCAGTTTAAAACCTTTCAATACTTGTCCTGCCTTTGGAGAAGAAAAAGGAGCCAGAAAGTTTGTTATTTTTGCTGAAGTGGCAAGGGGAGGGGTAACAGCCTCAGAATTAATGCAAACAAGAGTCTCCAAGGGACCTCTAGCCTGAATTTCAGAGAGCAATGGGTTGGTGTCGTGAAACCTCAAAGACGTCAAAGAGGCCCCTCTAAATATTCTCTTGCGCGTGCTCTCCCTCTCTCTCCCTCTCCCTCTCTCTCTCTCTCTCTTCCCCTCTCTCTCTTTTTCTCTTTCTGTCTTCTTGCTCACTCCCCGCAGAAACTTAGAAGGTGGCCTTCAGATGAAGATAGATACAGCCCCTGCCCCACACCAGCCCCTCTCTTCCACTACCATCAGCTCTAGCATGGATCCCCGGGACTGCCGAAGGTGAGGGTTGACTGGGCCAGGGCCAGGCAGTACAGAGAGCAGTTAGGGCCATGATAGATGGGTGATCCTGAAAATCAAAACGGGCTAGTCTCTGTTGGTACAGTTATTATCCTCATCCTCTGTGTCTTAAATTTCTGTTGAGTTGACTTTCGTCACTGGTGCACAGGTGTCCAGTTCATAGTATCAATTGGGAGAGTATTTTGGCCAGACACTTAATTCCCAGCGTCTGTTTGATCTCGCTTATCAATTGGGTCTGATGGAAGAAGGACAGACTTTCTGTCTTGTGCTAAAAGCTCTATACCGGATGACACTTATGCCTATATCTCTCTCTGTCCTGTTGGGTTTGACAAAATGAAAGGGGCACTGCCAGCTGCTTTTGCCCCCATCACCTCTTAACATTTCATTCCATCTCTCTGGCCCGGCTAACTGGTTTACTTGGCAAAATGGAAGGTATTGCGTTGGGCCAGGAAAAATGGAATAAACCAAGCAAAAACCCAAAGGTATCTAATACTTGCAAAATGTACATAGAGTTTCCTGATGTCCCGCCAATGCAGCAGCTCTACGAGGCTTGGCAGGAATTAACGGGCTCCTCTCAAAGCTTTAGAAAGTATGAGGGAAAACGTATGTGCTGCCTAACCACCAGGGTCTTCCTGCTAGGTCATACCAGATGCCAGTGCGAGACGAAGAGTCTGAATCCCAAAGAAAGGCCCGTTCTAGGCTCATGAGACAATCCAGGCGTTCCACACAGGTAAGACTCGGTGCAGAAGAACCTGGCTGAAGCTTGAAGGTGATGCTACACAGGTGGCACCAATTCAGGCACTGCTTTCTTGACCTAACTCGAAGCCTCACAAAGAGTTCTGCTGCCCATTGGCCACCATCCCAAGGTACTTTTCTGATGGGTACACTTTCCCCTTTCTCTCTCTCCTACATCCCCATGTTCCCCCCACCCCTCCCTTTTTCTTTTACCTCCTCGTGCCCTTTTTTAGGGAGTAACCCTTACGGACCTAAAGGAGGCTGAGAAGACGATGGTCTGGACCAGTGATTCCAAAACTCCTTCAGAGCAGAGGAACAAGGAGGATGAAAAACGAGACAAAGATGGGGAACAGCAATCTCAGGAGACCACGGTAGGGATTCGTTGAGGTGGATGGGTTGCAGTCCAGCCCCTCCAGCATTATAAAAAGTCCTGGGCAGGAGAGAACCTGATCTAATGATAAATAGATCAGTGAAGAGATTAGGCCTTTTCCAAGACAGGACTATGGATATAGCCTGCTGCTCAGGATACAGATCCTTGCAAAGGGCCTCTAAAAGGAAGAAGGAAGTGGCCATTGCCAGGCTAAGCAGGATACTTAACCCTTTGTGATGGGATGGAGTGGGAGGTGACTCCTGGCATTCACAAAATGCCATGCTTTCCTTGTGCATCTCGGTTAGCATTGGATTGAGTTGAAGATCCGATGTATTTTGGAACATCCTGTGGAGTACAATAGCGGCACTCATTATTTGTTTGTTTGATTGATTGATTGATTTATATGCCGCCCTTCTCCAGAGACTCAGGGCGGCTTACAATGCGTTAAGCAATAGCCTTCATAGTTTTGTATATACCTGCTTAGTAGGGCTTTTGGCCCTCCCCTAAGTGGTGTTCTATTTTATACAAAGTCAGCTTATTGCCCCCACAAACCGGGTCCTCATTTTACCTACCTCGGAAGGATGGAAGGCTGAGTCAACCTTGAGCCTGGTGATGCAACCCTTTTCAGTTCATCCCAAGCTTTAGTTTGGTCCTCTACAGATGCAGCCCTGTTGCCTTGAGCCAGGGCAAAGCATGTTTGTAATTGGTCTTTCTTCTTATTTTCCCTAACTTCATTCTCCAACATCTCATTCAGGACTCCGCTAGGCGATTCCGGCTCCTCAGTTCAGACAGTTCTTCAGTTTATACTGTGAATCCGTTAGTGGTGAATTCGCAGCTCCAAAAAGGTAACCCTTGTATTCGGGTGAATATTTTCTTTCTTTCCTTTTCTCCTTCGTTTTTAGTTTGCCTGCTTGACATGTTTCACTGTGGATTGGCATTAGCTCCTTCGACCCTGACTGATTTCATTCTCTCCCTGTGTTTGCACCGTGCCATCTCAAGGAGGCCATAAAGCTTTTGGCTCCTCCAAGCTGTGTTGTTGAACTTGGGAGGTCGAGACCCCAAACTCAGCTGCCTGTCTTGTTTTAAATTGCAGGAACAGAAGTCGATAAAGGTGGCTCTGAGCTGGATACAGACCTTCGGAATAGATTAGCTATCCGAGACCGCAGGAAAGGCCGGCGAGAGAGGCGCATCACTGGTCTGGGAGGAAACTCAGAGGTGAATAAGGAGGGTACCAGAACAGCAGGGCTGATGCACTGGAGGAAGGGTGGAGTTCAAGCTACAGATAGGAGGTTACAGTGGTGGATGCCTTTTATGTGCGGCCACGTTTTCTGTCTGGATCCTCTTGAGAGCCTGTGAACTGTATTTTTTTTTCTTTTTTTAGGGGGAGGAAGATGAAGACACTGAACAACTCCACAATGAAGATCCATCTGTACATAGCAGGTAGATTCCCCTGTAGCAGTGATGGCAAACCTTTTGGTCTCAGAATGTCAAAAATTCAGAAAATGCCTGTCTTGACTCTGCTGATATGTCTGTCTGTCCCTCCCTCTCCTCCCCTTGCCCCCCTCTCTCCCCCTCCCTCCCTCCCCCACCCCACCCCCCCACACACACACACCTGGACAAAAGAGAAACAATTCATAACAAGTAATAAATTATTTAATAAATAAATGCATACATGCTGTAATTATAAATATTTTTCGAAATGCCTAACCAAGGGAGCTCTGGATTGCATGAGGCCTGGGGATTTCGGAAAAGGCTCTTGTGTGGCCTCGTAGCTTCCAAAAAGCATGGGAAATGACACCCCATTCTCACATGCTTTTCAGAGGGTTCAGAGGCCGTGTGAGAGCAAGGCCTTCTTGCACAACTTCCAGAAGAACTAGAGACCTGGCATATGACCAAAATAGACATGGCGTGTGACCCGTGATCCACCGGTCAAAGATTCACTTTTGTTGCCCTGTAGGGTCTTAAAACAAGGGGACGACTTAAAACTTTGATCGCTATGCCTGTGATCACTGTTGGTAAAGATTCTTACTCACCCAGATAGTGTTGCCTGGAAGTTGAGTCATGGCAGCTGGACTTCTTTTCTTGTCTGTTGGCAACATTTCACTGCTTATCCAAGTAGATTTCAGACTGAAGAAGCTACTTGGAGAAGTAGTGAAACATTTCAAACAAGAAGAAAAGAAACTGCCGTGACTCAATTTGCAGAAACTCTAATCGCATGTAGGCAGCCATGGACTGGGAGCAGCTGCCAAAGAATTCCCTCAGAGGCTGAAATGCTTGATCCATGATGTATATCTGGGTGCGTTTAGAGAGAGGGTTAAAAGCACTCATTTCTCTTTAGAAGCTCCCCACCACCACCCATGCTTCTTCCATTTTTGTCCCTTCCTGAAGTTTGTTTTATTCCAGAAATGTTAGGTTTGTCGTCGACTACAGCAGCCTCCTCCCAGGCTAGAAGAAACCCATTTCTGCATGCACACACAAAGCTGGCATATATTGTTGTCATTTTGTTAAAGCCTCTAGACTTCTTGTTCTCCTTTTCAGTCTTTTTCTCCAAGTTAATAATGTACCTATCTGAATTTTGCGTCATGCAAAGGAGCCAGCAGAGGGCAGTGCTGACCACCTCCCTCTGCTGCTTCTTTTCAGTGATCACTTAAACAGCCTTCTGCCAAACCGGACAGCACCTCCTGGCTGCCAGAGAGGAAACAGCACACTGTCAGGCTGCAGAGAAGAACCAGACAACTATTACAAGAAAGTTAGTGCTTGGAGAAGGGGAGTTTTGCACTCACAGGGCAGGTGAAAGAATGCTGATGTATCTTGCACTTGTTTATCTTTCTCATTGCCTCCTTCATTTTTCTTCCCTCCCCCCTTTTTTTCCCCCGTGTGTCTCTAAGCTGTATGAAGATCTCTTGATTGAGAATGAAAAGCTGAAGGAACAATTGCAGGAGGCGCAGCTCCAACTCACACAGATTAAGCTGGAGCTGGAAAGAGTGACCCAGGTACCAGGCAGGGCAGGGCAGGCTCTTCATGGGAGAGCTGGAGGGGAGAGGGGGAGGACTGAAGAGGCATATTGGGATTGAGAGCATCAGCATGCAACTCTGGCGAAGATTGGAGAGAACGTAGAGCCAAAATCTACTTTATTGTTATTGGGATACAGAATGTGGGGTGATGTGTTTAAAGTCTAGGATCAGCAATAGGGATACTCAGGTCCACCCTATGCAATAGAAGTCCTCTAGGTATCTGGGCCAGTTATTTTATTTATATCCTACCTTTATTATTTTTACAAATAACTCAAGGCGGCGAACATACACAAAACACCTTCCTTCTATTTTCCCCACAACAACAACCCTGTGAAGTGAGTTGGACTTGAGAGAGAGAGAGTGGTCCAAGGTCATCCAAAATTTGAACTCATGATCTCTTGCTTTCTATCTCTCAGGGTTGTTGTTGGAAAAAATGGGAGGATGGAGCACCATTTATACCTCCTTGCCAGCCTATAAGGTAGATCAGAAAGGAAACAGCCCAGATAATCTAATTCTGTTTTATCGTAAAGCTGTGTTTACAGAATCTTTGCAAGTCTGAAAGTATAATTCCCCTGCCGCCACCTTTAGTAATTTAGGGAGGATCCCTGTTGAGCTTTTCGCTCTGCCCACTCTACAGTGTGGGCTATGCTCTCTCTTATCTGAGTATTCTCTAGGCAGCATTTCTCCGCCCTCTCATCATTCCCACATACCATTACGTTCCTTGAAGTCCAGAATGAAAGGTTAGCAAAAGTTAAAGTTAACAGGTAAACAAAATACATAGCCTTAGTGTATATTTGCTTTAGATTTCCATCTTTGCTATTAATCTGGAACAATTTTTTTTAAAAAAAAACAACCACAACCTATTGTGCTGAATGATCTTGGATTGGCTGCTGTTTCTCCCAGTATTTGCAATTCTGGCTCAACTGCGGGTATCTTAAGAAAGTGACTGAATTGATAGATGTAAGATGGCATAAGGCCTCCTTCTAGTCCAGGCGACATTGATCCAGTCTTTCCATCTATGAACTTGCTTGTAGAGTGTGATCTTCAGATGAGGTGCATTTCTGGATTTTCTGTGATGCCCCCTTCCCTCCATCTGTAGAATGCCCTCCCCAAATGATAAACCACTTCTGTCCCTCAGGTTTGCATTTTTCATGTCTTCTCTAGGTTGTGTACTGCTGTATTGTATGGCTTATTTTACCAGTCATATCCTGTCTTCAGATCTGCAAAGGGGAGGGTTAAAAAAAACAAATAAGCACAGAAATGATTTTGAATCTTTTTTGTGTTGTCTGTACTTGCCAGAGGCAGGAGCGCTTTGCTGAACGTCCGGCTCTTCTAGAACTAGAGAGATTTGTAAGTATTTGTTCCTCCCTCTCTATTCCTTCCCCTCTCCTGCATTGCTAAAACTGATCTATCAAACAGTTGATGCCACCTTTTGGGAGAAGCCTTGTCAGTGAGACAGTTATGCTGTTGAGGAGAGGACAATGACTGACTGGGCATTTTTACACCCTTTACTAAAGGGATTTCAAGGCAAACGTGTATACTTTTAATCTAGATTATTTGTATCTCCCCTAGAAGGAGAGGAGTTCCTGGTTATCTCCTCCTGTGTTACAAAAAAAATGACCAGTATATGTAGCCTGTAGGAATTCTAAACTGCACAACATTCAACTTACCCAGTTTTATTCTATAGAGGTTGTCTTCTCCGTACTTAGCATAAATGCATGCTTAGGATTCCTTTTCTGCATCCACTCACACTTCATCTCTTTGCCCCACCTGTCCCAAACCAGGAGCGTCGAGCTTTGGAAAGGAAAGCTGCTGAGCTGGAGGAAGAATTGAAGGTGATTCCTCTCTTGTTAAAGGAGCCCCTACTCTGGTTGAATGGTAGCCTGGCTGGGAGCAAGGAAGGAGGAGGTGGCAGGGAGGAAATAGGTTTGTAATACAGGTAGTCCTTGGCTTACAACCACAATTGAGTCCAAAATTTCTGTTCCTAAATAGGACCATTGTTAAGTGTGCTTTGCCTCATTTTATGACCTTCCTTGCCGCGGTTAAGTGAATCATTTCAGTTGTTAAGTAAGTGCCACGGTCGTTAAGTGGCTTCCTCATTGACTTTGCTTGTCAGAGGTTTGCAAAAGGGGATCATGTTACCCCACATTACCGTAACTGTCATAAAAACAGGCCAGTTGCCAAGCATTCAGATTTTGATCATGTGACCATGGGGATGCTGCCATGGTTGTAAGTGTGAACAGCGGTCATAAATCACTTAATTCAGGGCTGTAGTAACTTCGAACAGTCATTATAAAAGAATGGTTGTAATTTGAGGACTACCTGTAACCGAAAGAGGTGCCTTGGGAGTTTGACTTTTGTATCTGCCTCTCCCCTAACAGGCTCTTTCAGATTTGAAGGCCGACAACCAGCGTCTGAAAGACGAAAACGCCGCTCTTATTCGTGTGATCAGCAAGCTCTCCAAGTGACTACCAGCTGCTGTCACTGACCCCCACCCCCACCCCACGCCCCCACCCCCGTTTCTCTGTGAAGCAGGGACCTTCTTCCACATACCCCACCACCACATGTACCAAGATCCTGATCAGGGACAGGAGAAATAGTTGAACGTAGGGGTGCTCACCTTCCTCTCACCACCCAGACACTCCAAACACGGGCTTTTTCTGAGGCTCGGCCAGATAGGCAACACCAACTATTGTTTTCCCCGAAGTTTGTCTTGACTCCCCACTTCTCCTCTCCCACCCCTTCCCTTTCCCAGAGACAGTATTTATTTTGTGGCTTCCTTCAGTGATGCTCTTTGCTTTATTGCTTTTCCTCCAGGGAACAAGGGGCGTAGGGATGATAGGAACCAGTCTTTCTGAGAACCCATTGGAGTGGGGTGGCCACCATTCTCGCTGTGGGGAAATGGGATTAGCAGGCCTTCTTGACAACCAGGTCATTAGGGTGTCCCTTACGGCTAAACTTGGCAAGGTTACCCGCCATTGGTTGGAAGAAATATTTCAGGTTGCAGGTCCCAGCGTTTTTCCCATCGCCACCATCCTGACTAGCAAATACTGCAAGAGGCTGGCAAGCATTAATGGATCAGGTGGAGGGTGGCATCTGGTCTTTGCAAGCTAAAAAAGAAGTGAGCAGTTGGATTGTAGCTGGGATGCCACGGCAGCCTTGGCCAGCCCAAAGCCATGAGAGATCTCTTGGCCATTCATCAGGGGTGGCTGGACAGTTGTGCCTGATTACCTGTGAGGATGACGATGAATGTTAATGGTGGGGTGTGAGAAGCAGCAATGCTGAGGAGGTTCTTCCCCTTTCTCTTTGCATCTTAACACTCAGGTGCAAAAATTGGGTTGTCCCCTCTCCGGTCTTCGAATGTCTATAAAGTTAGGTGGATTTTTTCAGAATTGTACCTGGGCTTTCTTGCCTAACTCAGGCCAAAGGAAACCTGCCTCTTCCTTCCTTCCTTCCGCCGTTTGGACCGTAGCCTTCTGCCAACACCCAGCCTGGTGATGATGCTGGCACTATCACCGTGAGGTTTGAAGCCAATAAGAGAGGCCATAGCCAAAAACCACACTTGACACGGTGACACGAATTGCCAGCCTTCACTCCTGCTTCTCCAGCAGCTGTGCCTCCTTGACCTTTCATTTTCTAGCTCCCTGGGCACCATTTGTCTCCCAGAAGAAATCTGGAGTTCCGGCTTAGTGGCTGTCCCATATTTCGCTTCCTTGCACGCATGCAATCCAATACTTTCAATGTTAAAACAGAGGGCTAGAAGTACTTCAAAGTGAAACTGAGGGCTAGAAGTAATTCCAAGAGAAAAACGGGTCCAAAGTACTCCCCCGAAAATCCTGTTTGTGTGTGTGTGTGTGTTTTTCCTGCGCTATCATGAGCCAAGATTCCTTTGCCAAAATAAATAATCCCTTCCTTTTCTGCCATGTCCCCCTCTTCTGATTCCCCACTTTCCTTCCCTACATCTGTCCTGGTCCGGGGACTCCCCCACCTCACTCCATAAATATCTGTACATAACAGAAGTATTTTCTATATGGCTGCATTGCCAACAAATACCAGAAGAAAGATGCAGAGAAACTTAAATGTGCAATATCGCATGAGTATTTTTTTTCCAAAGAAGTCTCTATATTGTACTTGTTTATTCAGCAGCACAGCTGCCATTGTTTTAAAGAACAGGGAATTAAAATTTACCGTGTTTGAATATAATAAAAAAAAATATTAAAAAATTGTATTTGAATACAGTCATTTCTCCGTTACATAATGCCTGTTCTGAAGGTATGGATACAAAAGGTTGTCCTTCCTCAACTATGTGCTCTCCAGCTGTGTTGGATTTCAATTCCCGAAAAGAGAGTTAAAATTTGGTTAGATGAGGGTGGGCAGTTCCTAGACTCCTTTACAACTTTTGGACTTCAGCACCATGCTGGCTCAGGAATTCTGGGAGTTCACAAGTCATAAAGTTACCATAGTTGCCCACCCCCAAGTTAGATTTAAAAACCTGGAGGACGTGTCTACTAGTGATTATATACAGACTCCATATTGAGAGGTATTTTCAGTGGTAATTGTGGAACAGCATAAAAAAGCGAAAATTAGAATATTTTGGACATGTGATGCGACAGGCAGAAAAATATGGCATACTTCACTTAATCCTCCAGGGAAAAATTGAAGGCAAACAAGGTCCAGGCAGAAGAAGATCATAGCTTCAAAATCTAATGAATTGATTTGGATAAAACTCTGCACCACTTTTTCATCACGGCTATTGATAAAAATAACATGACACTAACATGATCGCCAATGTCTGATGACGGATATAAGAACAGAAGTTGAAGAAAATTATTCCTTGGATGTGCTACATAGCCTTGGCCATAGTTGCTCCTAATACTGAGATTTTCCCTTCAAGGCCTCAGGTGGTTTTCCCAGCATTGTTTGTTTGAATTCGCACAGCTGTTCCACCCAGATTGTCATTGATATACAGTATTATAAATCCATCCCTTCGAGGTCTACTCCTCGGGAGTCTGAAGCTTCCATGGCCTTGACCTCCCGAACCCAACTCAAAATAGGCATCCCTAATTTGTTTGCTGTGTGTTAAGCCTTCTGGCTTAATATAGCACAGCCCTTGTCCCTTCGCCCTCAGGACAAATACAAGGTAATTTGTTAGACTGGAAGCTGATTTAGAGATGACTCAGTGACATCTTAGGCTCGTTCTAGATCTAAAATTAGAGGTTAGGGTTGGCCCCATCCTTCCTTATTCACTTCCTTCTCTGGACACATTTCAAGAACAGCCAAGATGTCACAACTAGGTGTTGCCCCTGGGTGGGGATGACTCATGACCGTTTGACATCCCTCTGGGCATGACAGAGATGGCCTCCTCCCATTTCCAGTTCCCGGAAGCCAACAGGCTGGGCTTTTTATTTTTTAGTCCTGTAAGTGGATTTCTACATGATTTAGACCAGGTGTGTCTAACCTTTTGACTTGTCTGGGTGAAGAATTGTCTTGGGCTGCATACAGTTGATCCTTGACTTATGACCACAATTGAGTCCAACATTTTGTTGTTAAGTTAGTTGTGCCCCATTTTATGACCTTTTTTGCCTAAGTGAATCACTGCAGTTGTTAAGTTAGTAACGCAGTTGTTATATGAATCTGGCTTCCCCATTGACTTTGTCAGAAGGTTGCAAAAAGGGATCATGTGGCCCAGGGATATTGCAACCGTCATAAATAATCAACCAGTTACCAAGTATCCGAATTTTTGAAGGATTGCTAATTGAATTGTATGTTAGGAACTAGCAGTATAAAATATATAATATAGTTAATATATATAAATAACAAACTTCCTTTATTTTTTATGATCTTGTGAGGCTGCATTACTAGCTATCCAGGGCTGCGTGCAGCCCACAGTCTGCTTGGACACACTTGGCTTAGGGCCAAGGGATCCTGTTTAAGGCTGTAGCTATCACTTGAATGGCAAATTTGGTTTCAGAACAGATCTTTAGGTGTGTTTATTGAAACTGCAGAATAGCCAAAGTTTCCTTGGGGTGTGGCTTACAATATTATACTATGGGCCCTGGGCCATAGATAGACTCTGAAAGGTGGGGATACTTACAGATTCAGCATTTTCATGAACGTGAGTCCATTTATTTCAGAGGTGTGCAATCTTGATAACCATTAGATTAGATTAGATTAGATTAGATTAGATTAGATTAGATTAGATTAGATTAGATTAGATTAGATTAACACAGTTGGAAGGGATCTTCCAGGTCATCTAGTCCAAACCCCCCCCCCCCCACCCAAGCAGAAGACCCTACACCCGTAATGGCAAACCTATGGCATGCGAACCATATCGGGCATGTGAGCTCAGCTCCGGCAGGTACCAGCTGATTTTCGGGCCTTTTGGGCCCACCGGAAAAAGGGAAACAGGCTGTTTCCTGCCTCCGGAAGGCCTCGGAGTGTGGGGAAGGCCCGTTTTTCACTTTCCCCAGGCTCCAGAGTCTTTCTAGGAGCGTGGCGAGGATGAAAATAGCCTTCCCCACTCTTCCTGGAGGCCCTCCGGAGGCCAGAAAGGGCCCATTTGCCAACTTCTGGTGAGACTGGAAGGCCCGTTTTTTGTTCTCACCAGACTCCAGAGCCTTTCTAGGAGCCTGGGGAGGGCGAAAATGGCCTTCCCCACCCCTCCCGGAGATCCTCCAGAGGCCGGAATCGGCCCGTTTAACAAGTTCCGGGGACTGGAAGTCGGCAAATAGGCTGTTTCCATTCAGGGCGTCCGGGGGAGTGGGGAAGGTAGTTTTTGCCCTCCCCAGGCTCCTAGAAAGCCTCTAGGCTCTAGGAAGGGTGAAAAACGAGCCTACTGGGCCCACCGTGCCCATCATGTGCCAAAAGCGGGAGAGTGTGGGGGGGGTCGGGTGCATGCACAGGGGGTGGGGCATATAAAATTATGGGTGTAGGCATGCATATGCGTGCCCCACCCCATATGACCCTCACTTTTGGCACGCGATGGCAAAAAGGTTAGCCATCACTGCCCTACACCATTTTTGACAAATGGCAGCCCAATCTCTTCTTGAAAGCCGCCAGTGATGTAGCTCCCACAATTTCCGAAGGCAAGCTGATCCATTGATTGATTGTTCTCACTATCAGAAAATTTCTCCTTATTTCTAGGTTGAATCTCTCCACCAATTTCCATCCATTATTCCTTGTCTGGCCTTCAGATGCCTTGGAAAATAGCTTGACCCCTTCCTCTGTGGCAGCCCATCACTGCTATCCTTTATCCTCTGGTCCTTCTCTTCACTAGATTAGCCATGCCCAGTTCCTGCAACTGTTCTTCATATGTTTTAATCTCCAGTCCCCTAATCATCCTGGTTGCTCTTCTCTGCACTTCTTCTAGAGCAGCGGTTCTCAACCTGGGGGTTGCGACCCCTTTGGGGGTCGAACGGCCATTTCACAGGGGTCGCCAAAGCCCTCTCTCGCCCCTCCCACGCCTTCACTCCCCCTCCCCCTCTGCCTCTGTTGGATCACCCGGTCGCCGTTCGTTTACCCCGCCCACTCCCAATCTATTGCTGCCTCCGGAGTCCCAGCTGATGGCTAGAGGGAAAAAAACTTTAAATTCTTGCTGCGGGGCTTCAAAGAGCTAGCTGCAAAGAGGTAAATTCCTGGAGCAAGTTTTTTTCCCCCTACCTATGCTGAAAAAGCGAAATTGAAAGTAAGCAGGCTGCAACGTGACAAAATGAGGCAGAGAGATTTCTTTTTCTTTTTCCTCACCAAAAAAGGTAAGTGCAACACTGCAAACAATGGGAAATTTAGGGCAAAAAAGGAGAGTTCCAAGATTTTAAAACACAAAAGAAAAAAAGCTCTATTTAACTAGGGAATTGTAATAATTGAGATACTATTAATTGGTTAAGTTGTGGTTTGGAGGAATATATGGGGGAAATTATTTGGTTTATTATTATTGGTAAATATAATTAATTGATTTGTAAGAAATTGGATTGCATGGAAATAATTGGAATATTCATGTTCATATTGATTAATATACAAAAAAGATAGTTATATAACTAATTGATTTATATTAAAATGTTGAATTTGTATTAAACAACTGTATTACATAATTAACCAATGTGAGGATGGATATAAAAATAGATGACAATGCGAAGGGGTATAATATAGAATAGAAGGGAAAAATTGAATTTGATTAAGATTAGAGTTGAGGATGAAGGGTAATATTGTTTTTTTTAAAAAATAGATGAGGAATAAATATGGTAAAAAGGAAATATAGAAATTGTAAATGTAATTGAAATGACTAAATACTGTGTTGGAAGAAATATCCTTCTGGGTTCTGCTCCAAGTGGGGAAAAAGACACTGGAAACATGGAAATTGCTTGGAAAGATGGTTTAATGGTGGACAGGATCACATGGCTTGATGGGGCCCATTGTGTTAGTTTCTGTTGCTATTGTGTTGCAAATGTCCTTTGACAAAGGATTGAGTTTCTGCCTCTGGCCCATTAACAAAGGGTGGGGGGCAGGAAGGTGGGAGCTGCTTTGTCTGTAAAATATGCTTCTCCATTTCTCATCCAGGTAGGGAAATATAATATTCTGCCTTTTTAATATTTCCCAAAATATTTCATTCTTCTAGGAAAGGGGTGGGTGCTAACCTCCTACAACTGTTTAAATTTGTGAACCGGCCAAATACTCTGTTCAAAGAAAATACGTTGTATGTTTGTATGTGTGTTTCTAATTATTGCTATTTATTGCTATTTGTTCTCTTTTATTCTTTAAAGTTTAACAATGCATTCTTTATCTTAATATCTTAATATTTGTTTGGGGTTGGCTTTCTTCCCTTTCATCTTTTTTATTGTACAGCAATCTTTCTCCTCAAACCTACCACCTCTCTCTTTTCTTTCCTTCTTACTTTCTCCTCCCCCCACCCTCTTCTTCTCCTCCCTACTTCCTCTTCCTTTCTCCTTCTCCTCCTCTCTTCCTCCCCCTCTTACCCTCACTCCTACTCTAATTTCCCTTCCCTTCCTTCATCCCTCTCTATTGCTGTATCCTTTTATGCATATGGACTACTCAGAGGGCTGAAAAAGTTATTTTTGACCAGTCCTCGAACTTACAACTGTCCTCACAATTTACGTATTTGCGCTATCTTGTCACCATGGTGAAGAGAAGCAGTTGTGAAATGAGTGACACGGTTGTTAAGAATGCTACAATGGGCATAAATGATGACCAGTCATAACTGCGAAAACTGGTCATAAGTGCGAGGACCTGTCAGAAATCACATTTTTCAGCCCTCTGGGTAGTCCTTTTGTGCACAGGGACTACTCAGAGGGCTGAAAAGTTATTTTTGACTGGTCCTCGCACTTTTGACCAGTCCTCGAACTTACGACTGTCCTCACATTTTACGTTTTTTGCCCTATCTTATACCATGTTGAAGAGAAGCAGTTGTGAAATGAGTGACATGGTTGTTAAGAATGCTGCACAGGCATAAATGTGAGGATGGTCATAAGTGTGAGGACCAGTCAAAAGTGCGAGGACCTGTCAGAAATGACTTTTTTCAGCCCTCCCTATACATATAGCCATGACCACCCGGTCACATGACCAGCTAGCCACGCCCACCCGGTCACATGACCTCCAAGCCACACCCACAAAATAAGCCACGCCCACAGATCCGGTAGTAAAAAAATTTAGAATCCACCCCTAGTTGGGGGTCACCACAACATGAGGAACTGTATTAAAGGGTCGCGGCATTAGGAAGGTTGAGAACCACTGTTCTAGAGTCTCAACATCTTTCTTATAGTGTGGTGACCAAAACTGGATGCAGTATTCTAGGTGTGGTATACTGTAAGTATAAACTATAGATTTCAACTCCCAGAAATCTACAGTTGGCATGACCGACACTGGAATTCTGGGAATCCACAACTCTTAAAGTTGCCAAGGTTGGACAACCTTGATTCGTTTAATATCTTATATTTTCCAAATATTACTGTTGAATTGTAATTTAAGTGGTTCTGAGGGACACAGATTGTACACCCATTTTAAAATAAAAAGTGACAGTAAATTTTGCTCCCTGAAATTGTTTAGATTTTTTTTTCTTTTTCAAAATCCCTGTCAATACTCTGCTCCATGAGGAAGAACGTACCCTCTCAGTTAATGTTATATGGAGCAACTTAATAGAAGCGACATATTTTTAAATTAATAGGCTAATTAAAACTGAAGATGATTTAATATAGATGTCTCTTCTGCGAACAGTCTGGGTCAGGGATGGGTTTCACATATTGTTGCCACTGGTTCGCCCCACGCGCACACACTCGCTTCACTCACGTACGCACACCTTCTACACATGCGCCGGGCCTTCCGTGCATGCGCTTGGCCTCCAATGTCTAAATAGACATTATGTCCAGTGGTGGGTTTCAATTTTTTTTACTACCAGTTCTATGGGAATGGCTTGGTGGGCGTGGCATGGCTTGGTGGGCATGGCTTGGTGGGCGTGGCAGGGGAAGGATACTGTAAAATCTCCATTCCCACTCCACTCTAGGGGAAGGTTACTCAAAATCCCCATTTCCTCCCGATCACCTGGGACTTGGGAGGCAGAGAATAGATGGGGGCGGGGCCAGAAGAATTTTTACTACCAATTCTCTGAACTACTCAAAATTTCTACTACTAGTTCTCCAGAACTGGTCAGATCCTACTGAAACCCACCTCTGATTATGTCTGGGCGTGTGGACCCACAGTCACCGCTACCAGTTCGCTCAAACCAGTCTGAACCGGCTGAATACCACCTCTGGTCTGGGTACAGAAACATGTAGATATTTGAACTCCAGAATGAATTCAGCAATGCTTTGGGTTATAAAGTTTTTGCTTTTCAGACCTACTAACTAAAAGTTCTGTCTAGTAGATTTGTTGTGTCTCCCATCTTTCGTCTCAGATCTCTTTAAAAATGCTCCAGTTCTAGGAGTTGGAATAATCATCTCCCCAAAACCATTGTTTCCTCTTTTGTAAAAGGAGACTGGATGTGTATTATTCATTTTTAAATCACTTCCGGATATTGCTTGTTAACTGTTTTTCTGTTACCCTGTTTCCCCCAAAATAAGACATCCCTGATAATAAGTGCAATCGGGCTTTTGAGCGCATTGCAGTAAGGCCAAGCGTTTGTTTCAGGGTTCAAAAAATATAAGACAGGGTCTTATTTTTGGGGAAACACTGTATTAGGCATCTTTGAATTGACAAGTTTTATAGCAGTAGTTGAGTTTTCAGCAATACTTGGTAAGTGAAAAAAATTTAAATACATGTTTAAAGACTTTAACTTTTTTCCTTTTGAAATAAATAACAAAGGGGTGATTAGAACCTTGATTTTGGAAAGTAATGGATTAAAAGTCCAGATGGATTTAAAATAAGATTTTTGAATTATTTATAAGAATCTTTTCTGTTGGGAAAATGTTTTTGTTTTGAATTCTGTTTTTAAAAATTGATTTAAAAAACCCCCAAATTCTTGCTGCAGGGCTTCAAAGGACCGCCCTATAGCCAGTGGTGGGATTCTGCCAGTTCCGCCCCGCTCCTTGCCCCGCCCCTCCGCACCACTATTTATTGCCAATAAATAGTGGTAGGCAAGGGGTGGGCGAGTCAGCAATTTAACAAATGGTTTGGTGTTTTTTTGTAATTTTATTGGCCCGCAGAGCTTCAGCATAGGCTAATTAGCCCTTGATTAGACTCTCAGCTGATTTGCTCTCAGCTGTTTTGCTCAGGGCTCTGCTGCTTGTTTGGAAAGAGTGCTGGAGCAATTTTTTCCCCCCTAGCTATGCTGAAAAATGAAACTGAAAGTAAATCAGGCTGTTGGCTTTGCTGTTGCTACAACATTGGAAAATTAGGCAGGCAGATTTCTTTTCTTTTTCCTCACCAAAAAAGGTAGGTGCAAACAATGGGAAATTTAGGGAAAAAGTGGAGAGTTCAAGATTTTAAAACACAAAAGAAAAAAAGCTCTATTTAACTAGGGAATTGTAATAATTGAGATACTATTAAGTGTATATTGTATTGAAAGCAGAAATGTTTAAGTTGTGGTTTGGAGGAATATATGGGGGAAATTATTTGGTTTATTATTATTGGTAAATATAATTAACTGATTTGTAAGAAATTAGATTGCATGGAAATAATTGGAATATTCATGTTCATATTGATTAATATACAAAAAAGGTAGTTATATAACTAATTGATTTATATTAAAATGTTGAATTTATATTAAACAACTATAATATTACATAATTAACCAATGTGAGGATGGATATAAAAATAGATGACAATGGGAAGGGGTATAATATAGAATAGAAGGGAAAAATTGAATTTGATTAAGATTAGAGATGAGGATGAAGGGTAATATTGTTTTTTTAGAAAAATAGATGAGGAATAAATATGGCAAAAAGGAAATATAGAAATTGTAAATTTAATTGAAATGACTAAACACTGTTTAAATTTGTGAACCGGCCAAATACTCTGTTCAAAGAAAATACATTGTATGTTTGTATGTGTGTTTCTAATTATTGTTATTTATTCATATTTGTTCTCTTTTATTCTTTAAAGTTTAACAATTCATTCTTTATCTTAATATCTTTATATTTGTTTGGGGTTGGCTTTCTTCCCTTTCATCTTTTTTATTGTACAGCAATCTTTCTCCTCAAACCTACCACCTCTCTCTTTTCTTTCCTTCTTACTTTCTCTTCCTCCCCCTCTTCTTCTCCTCCCTACTTCCTCTTCCTTTCTCCTTCTCCTCCTCTCTTCCTCCCTCTCTTACCCTCCCTCCTACTCTAATTTCCCTTCCTTTCCTTCATCTCTCTCTATTGCTGTATCCTTTTATGCATATGGACTACTCAGAGGGCTGAAAAAGTTATTTCTGACTGGTCCTCACACTTTTGACCAGTCCTCGAACTTATGACTGTCCTCACATTTTACGTTTTTGCCCTATCTTGTCACCATGGTTACCACGGTGAAAAGAAGCAGTTGTGAAAAGAGTGACATGGTTGTTAAGAATGCTGCACGGGCATAAATGTGAGGATGGTCATAAGTGTGAGGACCAGTCAAAAGTACGAGGACCTGTCAGAAATGACTTTTTTCAGCCCTCTGAGTAGTCCCTATACACATAGCCATGGCCACCCAGTCACATGACCAGCTAGCCACGCCCACCCAGTCACATGACCCCCCCAAGCCACGCCCACAAAATAAGCCACGCCCACAGAACTGGTAGTAAAAAAATTTAGAACCCACCCCTGGTTGGGGGTCACCACAACATGAGGAACTGTATTAAAGGGTCGCGGCATTAGGAAGATTGAGAACCACTGCACTAGAGGGAACCAGAAGGATTACAATTAAAGAAGAGGAACACTTCAGTTTGACTCACTAATGCAGAATGAAGCAAAATATTTGACTATAGAAGAATATTTTTGAACAATGGACTCAGAACTCAATTTTAAAAGTGTCTGCCTCTATAAGATTGATATTAAACTGAAAGTGGATTAAAAATGACAGACTTCAAGAAGGATAAGGAAAAATTGCTACTCTGAATACAAAAGAAACCAGCTGATGCTTTAATAATTATGAGATCTTGTAGGAGAAGAACTGGCAGAGCCAAAGGAAGGAATTAAAAAAGGCATCAGTTTAGAACCATTACATAATCACAAATTAAGTACAACCACCACCATCCTCCCTGAATGCCATTGACCCTTATCTATCACTAACCAAGTGCTGACTGTGAGATGATTCCTGTGCATAGGCTTTTAGCAATAAATAATTTAATCTGAACTTTCTCACGTGGACCTGATTTGTTGTGCCTGACAGATACAAACCAAGAGAGTGTCCTGGATAATTTTCCTCTATTGAATTTGCAGAAGAGGGTTGTTAAAACTTTGAAGAATTTTGTGAGGGAAAAAAAAAGAAATTAAATGTAGGACTTTTGGAAGAAATAAAGTTCAAGATCATTAAAATAAAGCAACATAAAATTGGTTTATTTGATTAAGGTTAAAATAGATAATGTTGTTTTCTCTGGTAACCATTAATGAATTTTTGCTGATCAGAACAGAAATGATGAAGCTGTAAATATTATAGATAAGAGATGGGATATGGGAAGAAATTATTTATTTTATTTTGGGAGGTGATTAAGCTACCCTGTTTTCCCAAAATAAGACATCCCCTGATAATAAGCCCAATCGGGCCTTTGAGCGCATGGCTCAAAAATCATTTTGAGCTTTTGAAATGATGAAGCTTTAAAGATTATAGATAAGAGATGGGATATGGGAAGAAATTATTTATTTTATTTTGGGAGGTGATTAAGCTACCCTGTTTCCCCCAAAATAAGACATCCCCTGATAATATTTCAGGATTCAAAAAAATATAAGACAGGGTCTTATATTCAGAGAAACACAGTACTAAAATTATTTATACAATACCTGCGGGGAAGCGATTTCTTTACTATATTCTTATTTTTTTTCTTTTCTACTTTTCTTTTCTGTGCTTTCTAATTTTTATTCTTTTATTTTTTTTTAGTTTGTATTTATCTGTTTTTAGTTGTCATTCTTAATAAAATTACTGTGAAAAAAGGAAAGTAGAAAAAGTCTGCTTTTAGTAGAGACTTGATTTGCATGCTGAAAGCTCCAGATGTAATCTCTGCTTCTCCATGATTAGAAGTATGCCAAGAGGTTATATGAAGAGCCATCTGCCAGCAGATGAGGTAATAGAGGGATAAGCAGTCTGACTTGCTTCTCCGGCCTTGGTGTATAATAATAGACAAATCTGGAAATAGCTGCATTATGAATAAACAGAATGGGAACTGTGCCTCTTTTACTACATTATAAAAAATATTTTGTGTTTGTATTCATACCTAAAACTGAATGTGTGGACACACCCTTGTACTGAGGTGCGAAATGACTAATCTTTTGCTACAGGATGAAAATGAGCAGTTCTCCTCTGGCTGAGTGCTTTAGCTCTTTCCTTGCTGGATCTTTTCCTTCATTTTATTTAGTATGATGATTGTTCTGCATATCCACCCCAGAGTCCTACACAATGTATTTGGTTCAAGCATGCCAGTGCTCTTATCTGCTTAACTGCAGGGCTGGATCTTCTACCTCAAATCACCCTTTGGCCTAGGGATAAATGGCTATCAGTAGATTACTTTTACTGATTCATACCAAAGGAATTGATCACTCTTGGAATACTGCATCCAGTTTTGGTCGTCACAATACAAAAAAAATGTTGAGACTCTAGAAAGAGTGCAGAGAAGAGCAATAAAGATGATTAGGGGACTGGAGGCTAAAACATATAAAGAACTGTACTTGGAATTGGGTATGTCTAATTTAATGAAAAGAAGGATTAGGGCAGAGATGGGATTTAGCAGGTTCTGACCAGTTCTGGAGAACCGGTAGCGGAAATTTTGAGTAGTTCAGAGAACCGGTAGTATAAATTCTGACTGGCCCCTTCCTCATCTATTCTCTGCCTCCCAAGTTCCAGCTAATCAGGAGGAAATGGGGATTTTGGAGTAACCTTTCTCTGGATTGGGGAGGGAATGGAGATTTTACAGTATCCTTCCCATACCATGCCTACCAAGCCACACCCACCAAGCCATGCCACGCCCACCAAGCCACACCCACAGAACTGATAGTAAAAAAATTTGAAACCCACCAATGGACTAGGGGGTAACATTTTAGCAGTGTTCCAATATCTGAGGGGTTGCCACGAAGAAGAGGGAGTCGAGCTATTCTCCAAAGCACCTGAAGGCAGGACAGGAAGCAATGAATGGAAACTAATCAAGGAGAGAAGCAACCTAGAACTAAGGAGGGATTTCCTAACAGTTAGAACAATTAACCAGTGGAAGAGCTTGCCTCCAGAACTTGTGGCTGCTCTAACACTAGAGGTTTTTAAGAAGAGATCAGACAACCATTCGTCTGAAATGTTATAGGGTTTCCTGCCTGAGCAGGGGATTGGATTAGAAGGCCTCTACTGTCGCTTCCAACTCTGTTATTCTGATATCATTTCAATTCTTCAGCTACCTCCTCCTCTCCATCCCCAGGCCATGGCTTTTCAGTATTCCTTCGAACCCCATGACCATAAAACACAAAGGTCACCTCACCGTTTCTCATAACAACTTGCTTGTCTGGCATCAGTGTTTATTGCATGTTATAAAAGAAGGCAGAAAAGTAATTAAAAATTTTACCAACACAACCTTTTTTTCCCCCAAATACACTACCCTTTTCATTATTTTTAAGGAAGCTATAAAAGAACTTTTGTGGGAACAAGTACTGGCATTCGGTTAATGAAAAATTTCAACAGCAGCCTGAGAGAAGAAAACAATACCAGAAGCTCTAAAGAAGGCCTAACTTTCTGTGTGGCCTAAGTAAGGAAAGCTAACTTATGTCTGCTGGGTACATCAATTCTTTATCACAAAGGGAGAACCTAAAAGATATGCTCTTTTGTCTTTCATTAGTCACTCCATGATTTAATAGAAAGCAAGAGACTCTGGATTTGAAGTGGTGATAGCCTTCTGTTTCACAAAATGATTCCATTAAAAAATCCACCAGACACCATGACTGCTTTTTCAGGTGTGTTGTGATATGTAGAAGGCAAGACAAGAAACAACAGATGGAAAGTAATCAAGAAGAGAAGCAACCTGTAGTATCTGCTTCCAAGTGGTATGCTAATCCATGAAGGAAATTTGCCATTTAGAAGAGGCCTTCCCCTTCCTGCAGTTTAAGTTGTCTTTCAAGTGGTTTATACGCCAGAGAGAGTGCAAAGTAATTCACCTGAGCAACTAAGCTGCTACTAGCTGCCCAGGTATGCAAGGGGTGTGGCACAGCAGGGAGGTTTGCCTGTGAAGGGACCAATAAGTATTTCAAGTCATACAAGTAGCTCATAATTTCTACGTGCTAGTCAGATGTTGCTAGCTTTGTGTCCCAAGGAGAAATGATAGCAGCAGAAGCAGACAGCTGAGAAGAACAGAGTTTTGCCCAGTAAGTAATTCCAATAATATTGGGGATGTCCAAAATACATTCCTTGGGATAGGTATGGCCTATCCCGGGTATGATGGGTATGACCAAAAGGACCTCTTTGTGAATCTCTCATAAGGAAGGGAGATTTGGGGAACAGAGTGAGATGGTTAGGAACCTGACCACCATAACCAGGGACTTTGATAGTATTTTTCTGAGTATTGAAATTGGGAATAACAGAAGAGCAGTTTGGGAATCTGGGCTTTGAATTGAGATCAAGGCAGTTTTCCTTCACTCCATGCTTTTCAAGTAGTTGGAAAGTGCAGATTGGATACATCACCTATCTTTCTGGAGAGCATCAGGTTTGAGGAAAACTGGTCTAAGTCATCAGCATTTCAATAGAAGTGGACATCACTTCAGAAGCCAAGGGTAGCACTTAATCTATTTAGCAGAATTGTGAGCCATAATGGAGAGACTAATGATACCTCAAAAAAGGGTGGGATAGAGAGGCAGGAGGAAGGCTGAGGCCGTATTGATTCCTAGAATCATAGATTGGAAGGACCTTGGAGGTCTTCTAATGGTCTAACTCTTGCTCAAGGCAGGAGTAATGCGACCATATCATATATATCAGCCAGGATGTCCCTTTTTCCCTGAGTTTTTCAGGGGAAAGGTAGTCTTTAAAAAAAAAGTGCTGTGTGGTTTTGGGATATTCTCTGCTGCAAAATTGTGGGAACAGTGCTATCAATGGTTAGCAATTATAGCTAGAAGAGTTACTGAAAAAGGAGAATATTTGTAGCTCATGGTTGAAATGAGGCGTCCTTGGTGCTCTCTGAGCTTGGTTATTTTTTTGCAGATGTTTCATCACCCAAAGTAGGTAACATCTTTTAGGTAATGAAACATCTGCAAGGAAACAGACAAGCTAAAGAGCACCAAGGACCACTCAGGTAAAAGAATTCTGTGTTTTCCGTTTCCATTCCACGTTACGAGGATAATATTCGGCACTCTCTGGGAAGGGCACCTGAATCATGGAAACTTAATCAAAAGCCGACTCTGAAGTTGGGCAACCAGGAACTCAAAGAATGTTTGAAATAAAGTGTGATTGCTGCAGGATAATTCATTATGTAATGAATTGTGGACTGAGCTGGTCAGGAGCTCCTAATTTCATTTCATTTCATTTCATTTCATTTCATTTCATTTCATTTCATTTCATTTCATTTCATTTCATTTCATTTCATTTCATTTATTGGATTTATATACCACCCTACTCCCGAAGGACTCAGGGCGGTGAACAGCCACAGAATAAAACACATAAATACAAAATTTAAAAATAGAATAAAACCGAATTAAACAATTTGGCTGAGACAAATTTAAAACACCCAGTAATTTAAAAAACAAATTAAAACTTACATTTTAAAGGGGAAAGATTTAGGCCAGGCCGGCTTGATGGAATAAAAAAGTCTTGAGAGCGGCCTGGCTTGACCGAGGCTGCTGAAATTTATAATTCAGCCAGTCACATTACAGGGTATAGAATTGCTGCTCTCTGCCCTTTTGAACAGATTATTTCTAAAACCCTAGAGATGGAACTGAACCCTCCACAAAAACCAACAATTTGCAGTTAGAAAAATGATGGATCCTTAAAACTCAGAGAAAATGTATGTGTGGCACTGTGTGTTTGAACAAGGAGCAGAAAAAGTGCTCCTGATAAATGGGCACACTTGGAGTCCACACATTGTGTACTTCTGTTTGCATCCATGTTGGCCAAAAGGCAGGATATCCATTTTAAAAATGAGAAAAGAGGCTAAGAGCCAAGATTTGGGAGTAACACCGAAATGTGTACTGTAGTCTTAAATTCTCTGAAGGAAGATACAAATAGTCCTTGACTTACGACCAAAATTGAGCCCAACATTTTGTTGTTAAGTACGTTTTGCCCCCACTTTACAACCTTTCTTGCCACAGTTTTTAATGAGTCACTGCAGATGTTAAGTGAGTAACCTGGTTGTTAAGTGAGCCTAGCTTCCCCATTGACTTTACTTGTCAGACGGTCACAAAAAGTGATCACAAGAGCCCGGGGACACTGCAACCATCATAAATATAAAACAGTTGCCAAGAATCTGCACTTTGATGACATGGCCATGAGGATGCTACAACAGTCGTAAGTATGAAAAAGGTCATAAGTCACTTTCTTCAGTGCAGTTCTAACTTGAATGGTCACTAAAAGAATGGTTGTAAGTCGAGGACTACCAGTAGTAGGAGTTAAAACTAAATCTGGAAAGTAAAATTGTAGTAAATGATGTCGGGAAAGTCCAGACTGCATAGTCAAAGGGGTTTTGTTACTTTTGTGGCTTCATTGCAACCGTCCTAGGATTAGGCACTGGTTCAAAATGAAGAATAACTTTTGAGCATAATATCCAGATCTCCTAATAAAGAATAAATATCTAGCCATGTTTTAGCAATGATTCAAGCCTCCTTTGGTCAAAGGATTATCCTTCTTTGCTTTTTAATACCTTGCATGCCAACAGCAGATGCAGCATCTTGGAAGTATGGGCAGTCTTTGTTTTACGACCAGAATTGAACCCAAAATTTCGGTTGCTATGTGAACCATTTGTTAAGTGAATCTTGCCCCATTTTATGACTTTTCTTGCCACAGTAGTTAAGTGAACCATTGTGCAGTTATTAAGTTAGTGGCATGGTTATTAAGTGAATCTAGCTTCCCCATTGCCTGTCAGAAAGTCGCAAAAGGTGATCACATGACCCCAAGACACTGCAACCATCATAAATATGAGTCAGTTGTCAAGTGTCTGAATTTTGATCACGTGACCACAGGAACACAGCAATGGCCGTAAGTCCATGGTCGTAATGAAAAAGGGTCATAAGTCACTTTTTTCAGTGCTGTTGTAACTTTGAACAGTCACTAAATGAATTATTGTAAGTCAAGGACTAACTGTACAGCACAGCCAACTTTGAACATTTGTCCCTAAGGCTGTCATTACAGGAAAGATGGTTAGCTGTTCTTTAAAATTCAACTCATTTGGATAGCTAGCAGAAGAAAGGGGAAATGGGTAAGCAATGGTCCTTCTCCACCTGAACCTTAGACCCAAAACTTCACCTAACTGAAAAAGCAACATTTCCTGTCACCATCACTACTTCTGTACTGATTATTGGTCATAGTTGCTAGATCCATGTGGACAAATCCATGGCTGGATCTTCTATGTAGATCTTGCAAAGAACTGGCGGTCCAACTCCCATCTCTCTCCTTGCCTCAAGAAAAGAGTATTTTAAGCCTTTACCTTCAGGCTTTTAACCCAAAACACCTTGTGCAAATTCCTCTTCCCCTAAAGAACGTTTGTGTTATAAAACCAGGGAGTGGTGGCATTGATCAACCATTCAAGAAAGTGGCAACCCACCTTTAATAAATAAAGTTGTCACCCGGTGTCATGAAGAGGTGTGGCAACTTGCAAGATTCTCGGGAAGCAGCAGTACTAAGTTATTTTCCTTTCTCCAACAGGCAGGCACACAAAAGTACACACCCTTCCGAAAAACACCCAACACACTGTTTTCTTATTTGCAGTACATTGTGTACATACATATGGTTTTTTTATATATTTTTCATAATATAAAAGACAATGAAATCAAAAATAAAAGGGAAATGGGAAAGTGAGGAAAAGAGAAGTGGGAGAAAAAAGAGGGGTGAGAGAAGGAAAAAACCCATTAATTTCCAACCTTTTCAGCAGAGTAGAATAAAAATGATAAAATACAGCCTCAACTTTTACATATTTAGCATTGACTTTCCATTTCTATAACAACAAACTTATCTAATCAAACCTTGTTCTTTAACAATTTCTTAAATAGCAGTAGCACTTACAAATTATATACCGCTTCACAGTGCTTTTACAACCCTCTCTAAGCAGTTTACAGAGTCAGCATATTGCCCCCCCCCCCCCGCCCCAACAATCTGGGTCCTCATTTTCCAACCTTGGAAGGATGGAAGGCTGAGTCAACCTTCAGCCAGTAAGAATCAAACTGCTGAATTGCTGGCAGTTGGCAGTCAGCAGAATTAGCCTGCAATACCTATTCTAACCACTGCACCACTAAGGTTATGCGGTGACTAACTGTTAGCATGCTCACAGCTTACTGATAAATGGCACCATTAAAGACACAATCGCAATGGTCTACTCAAGTAGTCTTGTCGTATCACATTGCCTTCACGTGACGTTTTGCAATGTTTTTCCCATTCGCGGAGCTGAGGTGGGTGTAGCCTACACATGACGCATCTGGTCCGTGGGCCGCCAGTTTAACACCCTACTGACACCTTTGGAGGCTTCCTCACTAGGAAATAGATAATACATGCATACAGCAAGCTGACTGTTTTTATTAGCTTCTCCCCCAAAAGACAACAAGGGTTGATCTGATAAACTAAGAGTGGGTGCAATGGAAAACACATTCCAGATACCCTGATATGGATTAAAATTCTCATAGGTAATTAATGCACTGAAAAGTTATGCTGGTAAACATTTGCTTAATGGATGGACTTCATTTTGCATTAAGTCTTTGTACAATTTGTTTGTTTTGGTTGGCTGATTATGTGAACTCTACAAACTCTGGTTTTTACACCACGGTTTACAATTTTGCATGTTGGTGCAAAACAAGCCGTGATTTTGAAATCATGTTTTATAGTTTTGCATTGTTGATGCAAACTCACCAATGCTGGTTTCTAAATCATAGCTTTCATATTGGTGTAGAACTAGGTTACTATGGTTTCTTCAACTAATTTACACTAATAACTTAGTGTGATTTGTAAACTGGATCATTGGCTGCTTTTTATTCAGTACTGTTATTGTTGGTTAAAAGGCACTATTTTAATTCTAATTCTTTATTCTATTCCAATAAAGAATTCTATGCTTCCCAACCTCGGCAACTTTAAGATGTGTAGACTTCAATTCCCAGAATTTTCCAGCATGCTGCTGGATTCTGAAAGCTGAAGTCCACACACACTACCTGCAAGATTCTGGGAGTTGAGGTCCACACATGCTGGCTGAAAAATTCTGGGAATTGAAGTCCCACATTTTAAACTTTCCTGGGTTAAGAAATACATGCTTAATGTGTGGCATTTCCAAAATGGGATGACCTTTAAATGTGTTGGACTCCAGCAATTACTTTTCATGGGAATTGCACACCAACAAACTCAGAGGATTCAACTCCCAAAAGAATGATCTAATGGATTCCAGCAGTGGGGAATTATCTATTAGTAGAGAACTGTTATACTCTGGGGACAAACAAGAGTAATTTTTTTTACTTCAAGTAATTATTTCAAGTAATTTGTTTTCCTATGTTTCCTAGGCAACAGTAATTTTGGGCTATGCCCCACATCGGCAGTACAGCTAAATGAACTGTTATGTTAAGTCATAGGGTGTGTTTCATCATGTTTTTGAGAATAATAAACAACCTATTAGCTGGGTTTGTACAAACTCAGCTGTGAACCATTGTTTACCAAGTGCAATTCTGCAGTCAAATGCATCAACTTGAAGCCAAGCAAATTAAGCTATGGATTGGCCTGTTGTATGAACTGAGGTTGCATTTGATCAAAGCTGGCCAAAACCAAACTAAGAATTTCAATCATTGTGTAATGTCGAGCCAGGTACAATTTCTCAACCTAACCTGCCATCCAAGACTGGGGTGAAATTAAAAGGAAAACCATGTAATGCACCTCTAGTCTTTTGGAGCATAAAATAGCAGGTAGAAATGTAACTGAAGACATGTAACTAGCCCATAAATCAATACAACTGATCAGCTAATGAAGAAATTAAAGAATGTGGAAAAGAACTATATATCTTTCTGGCACTGGCATTTCCTATTTTCCCCAGACTGGGCACCTAAAATCCAGGAGGGAAAGTCTCTTGGATTTCAATTTATATAGCATGTTGGTCCTAAAATGTGAGGGATTAATTTATGTTTTATTTATATTTATTTATATCCCACCTTTATTATTTTTACAAATAATTCAAGGAGGTGAACATATCTAACACACCTTTCACCTCCTATTTTCCCCACAACAATCCTGTGAGGTGAGTTGGGCTGAGAGAGAGGGATTGCCCCAAAGTCACCTTAGCTTTCATGGCTAAGGCATGACTTAAACTCACAGTCTCCTACTTTCTTGCCTGGTGCTTTAACCCAGGGGTCGCCAACCTTGGCGACTTTAAGACTTGTGGACTTCAACTCCCAGAATTCCTCAGCCAACTTTGCTGTGGATGTCCACAAGTCTTAAAGTCACCAAGGTTGGAGACCCCTGGGTTAACCACTAGATCAAGCTACGGTGCAAAGTGCTTCACCAAATCTTGCAGTTTGCAAATTGAATTTTCCAAGAATATTATTTAGGCAACTTCATTCAAAATGAAATGGATTGGGAAGATAAAGATTGGGGACACATCATTGGGCAGAAAATGATCCACCCAAATAAAAAAAATCTATAGAATTTCTATTTGGCACTGCAGTTTGAGTTGGGTTTTATCTTGAATTTTGACACCATAGTGTTCTAGCAGTAGGAGGTGAGGTCTTGGCTGCTATTCTTTTAGCTGTGGGACAAAAGCCACCTGTTCTTGGAGAGACCGCTGATTTTTCTTCTCTTCCTTTGAAAAGGTCGTGGTGTGAATTTCAGATAAGGTTGCTGACATCATGAGTGACTCAGGAAGGTAAGCGTGTGAGAAAAATATTCTATTTTTTAACACCTGCCTAACTAAAGAGATAAGTAACAAAATTTCTGGGACCAACTCTACCCAAATGATAGACCAAGCATTGTCCAAGGCATTGTGTGAGAAGAGGTACCCCTCTGATGGAATTTGATTCTGTATCTGATTCGTTCTGGTTGCTTCTGTTGGTGAGATCCACTCTATGAAAACTAGCCTTGTTTTTCAGTATCACAAAAAACTCAATGTGTATACCCTATTCCTTAGAAGTGTGATAAAACACTTTTGTTTAGTAAATATTTAGGATGGGGGGGGGATGGACTCCTAAATGCAATCTGGAAAACTATCGCACATCGGGATAGATACAAGGGAATTGTTTATAGCAGGGATTACCAACCTTGGCAACTTTAAGATGCTCATCCTCATGCTGGCTGAGGAATTCTGAGAGTTGCAGCCTACAAGTCATAAAGTTGCCAAGTTTGGAGACCCCTGCTATAGTCAGATAGAATAGCTATCAGTATGTTGGTGAAGATTCTCAGTATTCCAGGTAGAGTAGTCTGGAAGTTGACTTACAGAAATTGGACTTTTTTATTGTCATTGTTTAAAACATTTTGCTGATTATCTAGATAGCTTAAGAAAAAGACTGAAGAAACTACTTGAATAAGCCGAGAAATATTTCAAACAGAAAACAGAAAATAAGTCTAGTTGCTATGATCCAAACTCTAGACTAGAGTCTAGACAATAGCTGTCAGCCTTCCCAGGTAATCTATACAGAAAATATGTCCAAGTGAACTAATTGTAATTTATTGTAAGGCTACATTAGCAGAATCTTGCAAGTCTGAAAGTACAAATTTCTGACTATTTTTTTTACCACATTTAAGTTAAGGATATTTTTTTTCTTCTTTTTCGACTTGTTATGCAGCCAAGGGTATTATGTAACTGTTCCCTTGGCAGCGTCTCTTCCCTCCTTTTATTTATGTGGTTTTTCAGGTGACAACTGCTGTTTTCAGAAAGCTTTGAAAAGGCATGATTCAGCCAAGACCTGATGAAATTAGGGAACATGGCTCATAGATTTTACTGTTTCCTTCTTCAACTTGCTGATTTCTAGGTATATTGAGTTACAAATCTCATCATCCCCAGCTAGCAGTGTGCTTGGGGTTTATAGGAACTGTAGTATTGTATACCAACTCTGCAGAGCTCCAGATTAGGAAAGATTTATTAAGATCTTCTCCACCTTTCCCCCACAGAACCTGAGCAGGTCTTCCCTGATGCTCACCTCTTTAAGGTGATACAAAGCTGTAGGAGACCTCTGAAGAATCTAAAAGAACTTTCCTTTTTAGAAATTTAAGCAACTCTGGCAACCCTCATTTCTAGTGAGATGTTAGCAGGATTGAAAACAACCCCTGTAATTTTCATTAGCATCTTCATTGCTCCTTGGTTAGTCATTGCCATTTCCTGTCCATCTTGCTCTGAGGCAAAGCTACTGATCATCATCATAAATACCTAAGGAATGGCCACTAACTCAGATCAGAGTATGCCAAGAGTCAGTATAGTATTCTGCTCTCATTCCAGTAGCCTTTGGCAAGTCTAGGGGCACAACTATGGCAGTATTATTCCTTCTTCCTTTCTGCTTTGACAAATGAGTGTGTGTCATTGGGACTATTATTCAAATGCAAGTCTGAAATTAAGGTTTAAGAGCTACTGGTTGTGGTAAAAACCATCCAGATGAAAGGGTGTAACTTTGCTTTGGGGCTCAATGAGGATTAAACAACATGTTATTGTTTTAATGTCTTTTAAATTGTTTTAGAATTTAAGTAGTAAGCTACTTAGAGTCACTTGCTTGAGATGGGTGGCTATAGAAATTGAATGAGTAAGTAAGTAGTAAATAAATGAAATCAAGTAGCACTAATTATAACATCATTTTTTGAGATAAATTGTGGATGTTGTTGAAATAGAAATAGGAATAGCACATAGTAATATAACAGTATTTACTAAGTATATTACTGAAGTATTATATTACTGAAGTATATTACTTTATAGTCCTTTACAGCCCTCTCTAAGCAGTTTACAGAGTCAGCATATTGCTCCCAATAATCTCGGTCCTCATTTTACCAACACTTCCGTGCATGTGCAGAGATATCCGGGCAAGTGGGTGGAGCTTCCCACCACTGCCGCTACTGGTTCGTCCGATCCGGGGTGAACCGGTAGCAACTCACCACTGAAAGGATACTTCAAATAACCTGGGCTAATAAGCCTCTTAGATTCTCAGGGAGCCTGGAAGCTTAGCAAAGTTTGAGAAGACAGGGAATTTGGGCTGGAGAAGCTAAGATTGTCATCTGATTTGTCTGTTTTGTCTCCCAGTTTATTTGGTGACGTTCACAAGCCCAGTGCCAGAGCCATCTATGGTGAGTTTGGGACCATGGGAATATAACCAAGGGAACACCTTTGTGTTGGGATGATTGTTGGACTGAAGGTTATTCCATCTTGCAGCTCTATCATCCTCAGCAACTCACAATTCTCTAGTCTCATCAATCACACTGCCCATCTCCTGCTACAATACTTTATGCCTGCAATCCCCTCTCTAGTGCCAAATAACTAATCTTACATATACTGGTAGCTACCAATTCTGAGCTGCAGAAATCTAGATGACGGCTAGATGGCAGCAAAGATTTCTGCAGGCAAAACTGAATTGGTCTAATCTAACATTCTTTTCTCTCCTTGTGGTTTTTAAGTTTCTGGTTTAATTTGTTATTATTATATAGACAACAATGTGAAATCAAAACTGCCAGCATTTTAACTAGTGTGAGCCTTCATACATGTTAAGTTCTTCCCAAAAACCTAGGATATCATAATATATATGTGGATCTAGGCAATGTGGCCTTTTGTAATTGTCAGATGGAGATGTTGTCAATGCACAGATTTCTTAAGTGCCATCCAAGATTTTTTGTTATGGCACCCATAACCGTTGGGTTATGGCACCAGTTTACACCATAATCTTTCAACTATGATTTTGATCATCATCAACCCCCAGTAAGACACTACCTTGAAGTGGTTGTGGGACTTGTGTGCTCTGAGGAAGATGGGAGCTATGCCAGAAGTTCAACCATATTGATAGGTCTCATTAGAGGAGTCAGACAAAGACTGTCTCTCCAAATAAAAAAAATATGGTGAGAGTAAATTTCAGAAAGCCAAACAGCCTTGGATGTCACCCGAGTTCACAAGGTCCATACTAGATGTTGGATTTCCTGGATATCTTGTGAAAAATGGGATACAGAACTCAGGATTGTTGGCTGAGCAACCAGGGCCAACAGCTGCAGAACTAGAATAAAAGATATTTATCTGTCACAAATGTACAGAGATTGAAAACAAAGAAATAATGATCTGTTATTACAAATCAAGTTGAACAAGAAGAGGATATTTGAAACGAATGCACCAGTTCTAGAAAGAACAACATTCAGAATCAGAAATAACAGAACAGAGTAATAATGATGGTAGTAGTGGGACCATAAAATAAAGAAAGTAATGGAAAATGAAGAAGCTAAATTGCTCTGGGACTTTAGAATTCAAACAGACATGGAACTGCCACATAACATACCAGACTTAACAATAGTTGATAAAACAACCTGCATAGTGGACATGGCAGTACCTGAAATCAGAAGAATAGAAGAGAAAGAATAAGAATAAGAATAATTTTATTTCTATACCGCCCTTTTCCCGAAGGACTCAGAGCGGTGTACAGCTTATTAAAAGCACAAGACAAACATCAATTAAAATAATTTAAAATTATTAAATAATTCGGCTCAATTTAAAACCCCAGAAATTTAAAACACCCAATTTAAAATTATTATGTTGATAGCCCGGCCTGGCAGAACAACAGGGTCTTGAGTGCACAGCGAAATGCCTGGAGGTCGGAGATCTTACACACTTCCAGGGGCAGTTCATTCCACAGGGCTGGGGCTCCCACAGAGAAGGCTCTCCCTCTAGGTGTCGCCAGCCGGCATAACTTGGCCGATGGCACCCTGAGGAGACCCTCTCTGTGGGAGCGGACTGGCCGGTGGGAGGCTATTGGTGACAGAAGTCGGTCTCGAAGGTACCCGGGTCCTATCCCATGGAGCGCTTTAAAGGTGGTGACCAACACCTTGAATCGCACCCGGAAGACCACTGGGAGCCAGTGCAGCTCACACAGGAGAGGGGTCACGTGGGCACAATAAGTTGCGCCCATAACCACCCGTGCGGCCGCATTCTGGACCAGTTGGAGCCTCCGAGTGCTCTTCAAGGGGAGCCCCATGTAGAGAGCATTACAATAGTCCAGCCGGGAGGTGACAAGGGCGTGAGTGACCGTGCGCAAGGCATCCCGGTCCAGAAAGGGCTGCAACTGGCGAATCAGGCGAACTTGATAAAAGGCCCCCCTGGCCACGGCCATCATATGCTCTTCAAAAGACAGCCATGCGTCCAGGAGGACACCCAGGTTGCGAGCCCTCTCTGGGGGGGGGGCAAAGAAAGAACTGGAGAAGATAACAAAATACAAGGACCTGCCAATAGAAGCAGAACGACTGCGGCAAAAGAAAGTAAAGGTATCACCAATAGTAATAGATGCTGTTTGATCGGGTGGACTGGCATAAACGAGGCTTGGTTGCTTCAGAACTAATTTTATTTAACAACAACTATAGACAGATCTCGTGCGGCGGCAACAGAACAGAACAGCCAGCCTGACAGCTGCTTAAATAGCAAGCTGTCAGACAGCGCAAGCCAATGGGCAAGCAGCTAGTTCCCACTAACATCGCTGCTCGCGTCTGAAATCGGCGATGGCTAGCAACACAGTCCTGAGCTAGCGGGGTCGTAACTGTGAGGACTCAACTCCCCTCTCCCCCCGGATCGCACACGTGTAGTCCTCCAAGTACGCGGGGCAACGACGGGACCGGCTAGACCGTCGTAAGACGACTGTGGGTGACGTTGGAGGCGGAGCTTCAGTGCGCCTGTCATGGACCATCGGAGGAGGAGGAGCGTCGCTGGGGCGAGAGCATGTGGAAGGACTCGAACTCGCCGCTGGGCCCAGAATATCAGGTGAATCAGCCAATGGGCTGGAATCGGCCTGGGGAGGTTGGTTTGGAACGGTCCTGGTAGGTGGTTTGTCTCATGCTGGAATAGGATGGTCTAGGGCAGGCTGCATGTCCAATCCCTCTGCCAACCTTCATCTCAGTTGATTAATATGTTGTCGCCAGACTCTTCCGTCAGCAAGCTGGTTATTTGGATTATTTGCCCCGGCAGCCACTTCGTGTCCTTATCGAAGTTTAGAGCGTAGACCAGGTCCCCCACTTCGAACACCCGGGCTGGGATGCGTGCCCCAGGAGGCGGCTCATGGGCGTAGTTAGGATACAGGCGGTCCAGGGTTGTCCGGAGTCGGCGGCCCATGAGGAGCTCGGCGGGACTGTGTTTGAGGGTAGAGCTGGGGATTGTATGTTGAGCCAGCAGATACTGGTGTACTCTCTGTTGCCAATTAGTGGAACTCAAGTGGCGTAACGCCTCTTTGGCTGATCACACGGCTCTTTCCACCAAACCATTAGCAGCCGGATGCGAGGATGCCGTTTGGGCATGGCAAATGCCCAGCCTTGCGAGAAACATCTGGAAGGGTGCCGAGGTGAATTGCGGCCCGTTGTCACTAACCATGGTGTCAGGCAACCCATGAGTGGTGAACAAACCCTCTAACACCCTAATGACGGCTTCTGATGTGGTGGAATGCAGGCTGGCAAGCTCTACCCAGAATATGCATCCACCACTATCAAGAAGGTTTGGCCCATAGAGGTCCAGATGGACTCTCACCCAGGGCGCTCGGGGAAACTCCCACTCCAATACAGGGGCGGAGGGGGGGGCAGGGTGCGAGTGCTGTCATTGCGGGCAACGGGCCACCCATTCCTTGATATCAAGATCAAGTCGTGGCCACCAGACGTAACTCCGACCAAGGGATTTCATTCGCATGACGCCCGGATGGGCATCGTGGAGGCTAGGCAAGATCTGGTATCTGAGGCCAGGGGGCACAACCACCCTATTGCCCCACAGCAGGCAGCCCTGCAACACCGGCAACTCATGGCGCCTGGGATAGTAAGGGAGGAGGTCTGCCGGTGCCGGCGAGGGAGGCCAACCCCAGTGGGTGCAGTTTAGGACTTTGGAGAGGACAGAGTCCCTGGTGGAATGGTCACGAATGTCCACCGCTGTCACCAGCGAAGGTAGATCATCAACCAGGAGGACGGCCACCGTGGGGGCCAGATCGTGGATGGGGAGAGGCAGGGGACAGTGGCTGAGGGCATCAGCGTGCCTAATAGCCTTACCCGGCCGATATAGCAATTGGTATGAGTAGGCAGCCAAAAACTCCACCCATCGGGACATGCGTGGAGACAAAATCTGAGGGGTCTGTCGGTCTCCCACCAATAACCCTAAAAGCGGCTTATGGTCCGTAATGAGGTAAAATAACCGGCCATACAGGTAGTCATGGAATTGTTTGATTCCTGCCACGGCCGCAAGAGCCTCCCTATCAATTTGGCTAAAATTCCTCTCCGCCGCCAATAAGGTCCTCGAGTAGTAGGCGATAGGCACCTCTGCGCTGGATGGTAAAAGGTGGCTTAGGACAGCCCCCACCCCGTAGAGGGAAGCGTCACACGTCAAGGAAATGGGCAGGCTATCGTCATACTGAACGAGGACGGCGTCGGAGGAGAGGATGTCCTTGATGGCCTGGAAAGAGGCAGCAGCCTTGCAATCCCAGAGCCAAGGGGATTTAGCATCAAGAAGCCGATGGAGAGGCTCCGCTATGGACGTTTTATGGGGTAAAAAGACAGCATAAAAATTGAGAAGACCAAGAAAAGCCTGGAGTTCAGCTTGACAGGGGCATTTTTAATGGCCTCTACCTTGCCGGGAGCTGGGTGGATGCCAGAGGCATCAATAAGAAATCCCAAAAACTCCACTCGGGGAACCCCAATGTGGCATTTTTCCCGTTTCAGTTTTAACCCCGCCTTTCTGAAACGAGAGAGAACAGCCCTAAGCTTGACGACTAACTCTGCCTGGTCTGCAGTTGCGACCAGGACGTCATCAAAATAGGGGACCACCCTCTGCAGGTCATGGAGCAGGCGCTCCATGAGGCTTTGAAAGATGCCTGGGGTGACACTAACCCCAAACTGAAGGCGAGTGTACTTAAATGCACCGCGGTGCGTAACTATGGTCTGGGCCAGGGTGGTGGCATTATCCACCGGAAGCTATTAATAGGCTTGAGCAAGGTCCAGCTTCACAAAAATGGCCCAGAGAGTGGAGTAAATGCTGCACCATGGGCACCGGGTAATGATTGGCTTGGAGGGTCTTATTAAGTGTCCCCTTATAGTCGGCGCAGATTCTAATAGAGACGTCCTGCTTGAGGGGAATCACAATAGGGGTCTCCCATTTGGAGTGCTCTACTGGCTGAAGGACCCCTTGGGCAATTAATTTATCTAATTCCCGATCCACCCAGGGCCGCAATGCAAGAGGCACCCTCCTAGGTTTCAAGCGAATGGGCGCCACCTGGGGGTCCAAATTAAAGGAAATTGGGAGACCCGTGTATTTACCAAGCTGGCCATCGAATACATCAGCAAATTCGTGGGACAGCTCCGCAGCGACTTCAGAGATGGTAGAGTGAATGCCAGATACACCAAGATGCAGGGCAGCAAACCAATCCAACCCAAGCAAGGTTGGCAGGCTATCTCTCACAACGATCAAAGGCAAGCCACCTGAAAAGGAACCATAGGTTACACGAAACATGCCAAAGCCCAGGATGGGAATGGATCACCCCTGGTAGTCTTTCAGATTGATGTGGCAGGGCTCTAGGCGTTGCTGGGAAAATGCCGGAAGCAAGGCTTTAAGGATAGCCCAGGCGATCAATGACTTGGAAAAGTCCATGTCCACCTCCATCTTACAGGGGCCCCTTCCAGCAAAACGGACAGGTGGATTTTGCTGTTGGGAAACGAAGTGGAGGCGTGGCTGATGGCAATGGTCGCCACCTCGGCGTCCAGAGAGATCTCGAAGCTCTCCTCCCGTCGGCCAAGCCGGCAGCTCTTCTGCCATTTAGGCCGCGACTCTCCCGAGTCATCTGGAGCTAGAAACGCCACACGGCAGACCCTAGACAGATGTCCGCGTTTCCCACAGCAGCAGCAAACGGCAGTCTTGAACCTGCAGTCAGCGCGGTTGTGCGCTCTGCCACAACCCAGGCAATCGCCCTGAGAAGGCTTGACCTTGGGGGGCCATTTCTTCTTCAGAGTCGTCTTGAGACGGCTCACATCCCCGTCCACGTCTGAGGAACCGTCTTGGTCAGACTCTTCATAGTGGACAGACTGTGGGGCTGTGGGTGAGGGCCCTCCCCCAGCCCGGAACAGCTGGATCTCCGCCGAAGATTTTGCGGACATCTCGGCAGCCCTGGCCTCATCCAAGGCAATCGGGAGGATTAAATCAGAGCATGCCAACAACCTCTGTTGCAGCTTCAAGTTCCTCACTCTGCACACCAATTGATCCAGGAGCATCTCGTCAAGCTCTCTAAACTCGCCCTAATGTAGGGTGGCCGTTCGCAAGGAGGCCATGTAGTCATTAATAGATTCTCCTTCTTTCTGCACCCGTTGGTGAAATGCATGCCGCCTGGCGATTTTCGAGGGAGCGGGAGAATAACGGCGCTGTAACTTCTCCAGCAATATCTCCCATGGCACTGTGAATACCGGCTGAGGAGCGGCCAGAGCCCTGGCCATCCCGAAAACCTTGCGGCCGCATGAACTAAGGAAATAGCCCCTCCTCCAGGCTCTTGACAAATTCGTAAGGTTGTTTGCTTGTAAGAAGCACTCGAACCTTTCAAGATAGTCGTCCCATGTCTCAGAAGCAGGTTCAAAAGGGGTAAATGCCGGAAAACCGGACGCCATTATTACCAGGGTACAGACGTGAGGTAATCCGCGTCCTGTCGGGGTCTGTGGCAACCATCACCTCAGCCAGATCCCATCCTCGTCGCCAAGTGTTTGATCAGGTGGACTGGCATAAACGAGGCTTGGTTGCTTCAGAACTAACTTTATTTAACAACAACTATAGACAGATCTCGCACGGCGGCAACAGAATAGAACAGCCAGCCTGACAGCTGCTTAAATAGCAAGCTGTCAGACAGCACGAGCCAATGGGCAAGCAGCAAGTTCCTGCTAACATCGCTGCTCACATCTGAACCAATCGGCGACGGCTAGCAACACAGTCCTGAGCTAACTGTGAGGACTCAACATATGCGATTCCAGTGTTCAAGTGGGACTGTTGAATAGTGTTCAAGTGAAGCATCACTTGAATACTATTGGCATTGGCAATTTCACCATCAGTCAATTGCACAGGGCAGCTTTACTTGGAGCAACTTACATCCTGTGACAATACTTCTAACACCATCAGACATCCACATCTGCCTATCCCAGATCCTTGCAGACAAAAATAACAAATCCAGCCTGAACATCTGACATGTTTGGTTCCAACTAAACACAATCCTGTGATTATTTAATATTATTAAAAACAACATCTATCAAAATCCTAGGTCATTGGGAAGGGCTTGATAGGTGGATTAAAATGCCAAAATCCAGTCTAAACATTTGGCTGACTGTGCAGCCAACCATAATAATAATATTATTATATGCTCCAGTAACTTCTTTTATTTACGTTTAGATGTATTCCTCCTGTCTTTCCTTTGCTCTGTTAAAACACTCTGATTCATTAAGAAAAAAACTGGTAATTGTCCCAAAAGTACTATTAAATGCAAATCAGTTTCTCAGGCTGTACAGTGTTTGATATTACTACTTTTTTCCATACATATCTGCATACCTGTTATGAAATTCAAGGAGTTTTCTTTCAACTGGTGCCATTTTTTTAACCATGCACATTACATTAACTTGTATAAATTATAATTATTATATTATTATAACATATTAATCTGGGATTTTAGAGCACTTCCCAGTTGAAGGAGGTGCTAAATAAAATTTATAAATAAATGAAATACTTGTCTTTGAGGGATAATTCCCTGGATCATGTTACAGATAGTCCTTAACTTACGACAGATCACTTAACAATCATTTGAAGTTATGACCGACCTCCCCAGGGGAATTATCACCTGATTTCAAAGTTTTGACAGCTGCACACACATACACACACACCAGTGGTGAAATCCAAATTTTTTTACTATGGATTCTGTGGGTATGGCTTGGTAGGCGTGGCTTGATGGCGTGGCAGGGGAAGGATACTGCAAAATCTCCATTCCCACCCCAATCTGGGGCCAGCCAGAGGTGGTATTTGCCGGTTCTCCGAACTACTCAAGATTTCCGCTACTGGTTCTCCAGAACCTGTTAGAGCCTGTTGGATTTCACCCTTGACACACACACACTGCAATTGGTATTTGCTTGCGGGTTTTGGCAAAATCATCCCCAAGCAAACCATTGGTTCGTTTAATGACTGTGGTGTTGTCTTAATGACCTCCATTTGATTGTAAAATCAAATCGGACATGTGAGTGACCCATTTTACAACCAGTGTAACTTACCACTGCGATGGGCAGGCTCCATTACCATTTAATTTTTTTTTTTATTGAAAAGTTTTTTTAAAAGTTTACAGATATTTTCCCCCCTCTCCTCCCCCCTCCTGCCCCAACCCTCCCGTCCCCTCTGGACTTCCCAGAGCAAATACAGGGTATAGCATTTAACAAACATAAAAAAAAACATAAGCTAACTATCTATAGGTTCATCTCCCTCTTGCACTTTAACTCCCCTTGTTCATATCTAAATATAACTATTTAAACCAATTATTGCTTGAAAGTAATCATTCCAACTTCGTTCTTGTCCATTCTTCAATAATAAGCAAGTCTTCTTTCTTCCAGCATTACACAATCAGAGCCCAATTACAATTAACCATCACATCTCCATCCCTTACATATATTAACACCTTAACAAAATATTTTAACCAATCTCAAATAAAATATATTGTAAATACTTTATTTTTAGTTTTTACCCTACAAACTTATATTAATTCTTCCTGAAAACATCCCTTGCTTAATAGCTTTACATAAACTTATTCATCTTATTCTCTACAAATCCACTACGTATAATCAAATAACATCTTCACTATTTAATATCTATATAAAATATTATCAAAAACCTTCCCTCAACCCTTGCATCACTTATATTTTCCTTACACCCCACAAGTTTATATTTATTCTTCAACAAAGCATTCTTTAATATGGTATTAACGTAATTTAAAACAAAGTATAAAGGTTTAAGTAATATCCTTCTTCTAACCCCTAAACTTATATTGAATGATCTACACTGTCCATAATTTTCACATCCACAATATTTTTCTTTTAACCCATAAACTTATATAAATTCTTCACCAATTCATAACAATTCAACCATAGCATTATTTAATGTAACTTTTCAAAACAAATCATGTCCCTAAATATAGGTAAATCATTCATTTTCACTATAATATAACTTTTCAGAACAAATCATATCTCTAAATACAAGTATTATCATTCATTTTCACTACTATCCTCCCCAAAAAAGAGGATTGTAATTTTTTCTTCTCCATTTTTTCCTGACTTTTTTGTGAATTCTCTGCTCCAGTCTTTTTCCTCCACCTTCTTCTATTTTTATAAGTTCTTGGATTTTTAACTGAAGTTGCTGAACCTTACAATCCTGTTCTCTTCGCAAAGTAATTCCTTTCAGTAAAAACACCTCTTTAACTGCGATTAGGAATCCATTTTTGTAAAAAAATTGTAAAGTTCCACTTCGAATCTTCCTTCTTATATAAGAAATCCCAACGCCTCCTGACAATTTTCCGGTTGTCTGTATCAAAGCCTCTGAAGAAATGTCTCTCAATATTTCCTGGTTACGCTTCTTCAAGCCTCTCTGCCTTTCCTTCTTAATTTGAAAAGCCTCCATTTCATTTTCCAAAGGCACATTAAACTGGATTATTTCGTCCGCCTCTTCATCCAGCAGCTCCTTATTGTTTGGCAACTGAAACAATACAGTATCTTCACTTGTATCTTTGTTTCGAATTTGTGTAAAGACCTTCTTGAAAAACCCATCCATTCTTCCCACTAACACGGAGGTAAATGATTCTAAAATTTCATCAGAGATCCACAGTCAGTATTTGTGTATTTACTGATATATGTAATGGTGAGCCTTCATCACTTTCAAAAAAGCCAGCCATTTTTTTTCCTAATAAAATTTTCACTTTATACTTTTCTAACAACTAGATCAATTATTCCAGTCTTTAAGTGGTACAAGTCTTTTTTGTTTTTAGAAATGATTTTTAAATCCTTCTCCTTTTAAAATAAAATCTTCTTCTTTTAGACAGGGGCTTTCAGCACCACATTATACTTTGTATCTAACTTTCACTTCTCCACACCCTCATTAGAATCAAACGCCATCTTACTTTCCCTTTCTCCCATAGAAAATTAAAGGGAAGTGATAAACTTTTTGGAGTTAAAGTTTAGTACTTGCAGTTTTAACTTCTCCTGTATTTGCTCTGCCAGCTTTCAAGTCCAAAATTTTTTTCTTTAAAGTTGAGTTGCTGGGGTGGTCGCAACGTCTAATTCTGCTTGAAGCAGAAATATCCCAGGTCCGGAGCAGTGACGGGCTTCCCGGGGAGCTCTCACCCTTTAAGCCCCAGATTTAAAAAGAAACCTGGGGCTCTTGAGGAGCTCTACCCACACCCGTCGGCTCTCTTTCCCCCCTTCTCCCAGGGGGAAAGTTTTCAAGCTGATTTTCGCTGTTCTAGCGGCTCTAACGGAGTCCTGGGGCTGGCGCTCGCAAAGGAGCATCTTTCGGCGTCGGCGGAGCCACCGGAAGTCTCCATTACCATTTAAATTTGAGGACTACCTGTATAATATGCTTGAATGTTAATATTGTGAATAGGAGTGAATATGTCTGTTATATATTAACCAAACTTTCTGAATCTGTGGGCAGATCTGAACTTTTATGAGCAAACCACTTGGAATTCTCATGAAGTTATAAACCCTTGTTTACTAGTTAGCAAGTTGATGAGGCTGTTTGCGACCATCTCTTCTAGTATCCGTGATCACAATCCCTTTCTCAATTTATTTTAATGCTTTTGGTGGGGCCATTTCTGTACAAAGGACTAAGCCATATAAACCGCAATATTTTTAAAATAATATCTGTGGGACCTACATAAGGCCCATTTGTTTATTTTTAATTAAAAGAATCCAAAATGTGACATAAGTGAAGTAGAGTATGCAAGATTCACACCTGGAGGGAATTTTACTGGGGTTTTGGACTATAGGTAGTTCTCGACTTACAACAGTTCACTTAGTGACTTTTTGAAGTTACAACGCACTGAAAATAGTGACTTATGACCGTTTTTCACATTTATGATCAGCAACCCCATAGTCATGTGATTTACATTCGGATGCCTGACATCTGACTCACATTTATGACGGTTGCAGTGTCCCGGAGTTACGTGATCGCCTTTTACAACCTTCTGACAAGCAAAGTCAATGGGGAAACCAGATTCACTTAACAATCTTGTTACTAACTAAATTGCAGTGATTCACTTAACAAATATGGCAAGACAAATCGTAAAATGGGGCAAAACTCACTTAACAAATTTCTCACTTAGCAACATAAATTTTGGACTCAATTGTGGTTGTAACTTGAGGACTACTTGTACTGTAAGTGTCTACAAACTAGAGATGGGTTTCAGCAGGTTCTGACCAGTTCTGGAGAACCAGTAGTGGAAATTTTGAGTAGTTCAGAGAACCAGTTGTAAAAATTCTGACTGGCCCCGCCCCCAACTATTCTCTGACTCCCAAGTTTCAGCTGATCGGGAGGAAATGGGGATTTTGCAGTAACCTTCCCCTGGATTGGGGAGGGAATGGAGATTTTACAGTATCCTTCCCCTGGAGTAGGGTGGGAATGGAGATTTTACAGTATCCTTCCCCTGCCATGCCCACCAAGCCACGCCATGCCCACTAAGCCACGACCACAGAACCAGTAGTAAAAGAATTTGAAACTCACCACTGCTACAAACATGATTTTATGCTGCAATATGCATTATGTATTGATTTTGATGCCTTCTATATATGTTAGGCTATAATTTCCATCAAGCCCAGCAATTACAGTTATATCTGGGAAATGCTAAATCAGCTGAAGTTGCCTGTGGCTCACAAACCCGTGGTTTTTGGAAGATGCTATAGTTACATGGTCTGCACATAACCCTAAGATATAATAAGTGGATATATGCTGAGCCTAATAGAAAGAAGCCACATTATAGCCTTGGGGTCTATGTAAACAAGCCATTGTTTCTGTTCATGCATATTTCTATTCTGCTTGTCAAACACTTAACCAACTAATTCAGATCCCTCCACCCCTCTTGAAGATTAAGGGAAAATATTTTTTGGAAAGACACAGCCTCATTGTTCTGTGTAGTCCATCTTTTCAAAAGATGGAATACCCCCTGCATGGAGTAAAAGGGTAGATGTGGGCCAACCTTCCATTCATCAGCCTTCTTCTGCTGTTCCACGTTGGACTGTCAGCATTACCAGAGGGTGGCCTTCCTTATCCAAATAGAAAGAGTTTACCCTGTAATCTTCAGTGCTTTTTAAACATGTTCACATCCTCATTAAAACAAGACAAAAATGAAACTAACATTTTTATATTCCTTTGGTGTCTCAAGCCAGCATTTCAAGTTGCGTCCTTCCTGCATGAGGAATAATGTGTTTTTTTTTTAAAAAATTTCTTTCTGCAGAACAGAGGAAGAAGTATTCCAACTTAATTGTGGCAGATGTCTCTCAGTATGCTGTCAATGTAGGTCTTTTTGTTGTTGTTATTTTGACACTTAGGTTGTGTTGAAGTATGGCCAAGATAGAATTAGGATTGAGACGCTTCAGGAATTGAAGTATGGGAGTTCATCTATTTCTTGCTTAAGAGATCTGCTAGAATAATTTTATTGTATTGAGATATCCGGGTAATATCAGTAAGAAATTAGTCAGAGCTAGTTTATTATTTCCCCTTTAATGATAGTGGAAGACCTGAACAAACTTTTTCCAAATCTAAAATAAAATACAGTTGGGGTTAGATATGCATAAGCACATTAGAAGCCAGATTAATTATCATCTACTAGCATCTACTAAGGCTGTTCATGCTTCTATCTTCAACATGTAGTTTGGAGAATATAGAATCATGATATCATATTAGTCTCCAATACTATAAACTGGCTAGTTTTTCCGAGTAAAAGGCTGCATTAAGGTGTTTCAAATAGCTGCTACATTTGCACTCTTACTTACATCTTGGCCTTGGTAAGATGTTGAGGTTTCCTGGACCATATGGAAACTGATGAAATAGATGAATAATAACACTACTGGCATATAATGGATCTGCTTGTATCTCTCTCATGTCTATATACTCCAGCACCTGGTGACCTTCTCCATTGGGGAAGAGGACGATTTGACATCTGTGGAGGATGCTATCAGAAAACTATGCATCATGGATAAGCAAGGGAAGATCTGGGTTCAGGAGATGTTGCTCCAGGTCAACGGGTCAGCTATCAAGCTCCTTGACATAAACTCAAAGGTGCAGAAAGTTACCCAGAGCAGCAATGCTGGACAGCTAATGAAGTTTTGGGGGAGAAATGGCTGTTACTTGTGTCCCAATCTCTCTTCTCTGGAAAGATTCCATATTAGCTTGATGTCCTTGATTGACTTTCTTTCCCCCAATAGGAGGAACTGGAGAATTATGCATTGGCAACGGTGGCTTATTGTGATGCTGTCTGCCCTGAGTCCCGTTCCCGATCCTTGCTTGTACTCATGTGCCAGGAAACTACTCAGCTCAGACCGGATATTCACTTCTTTGAGTGTGAACAAATTAGGGTAAAAGAATTGAATCTATCAATCCACAAAGAATGTTTAGAGAATGATCCTATGTGATTACTCAATTCTACTAACTGCAGAAAATTTATTTGACATGGGGATGGCAACTATTCAGTGGCTGGGGGCTGCAGTCAACATTTCAAAGGAAAGACAAAATTCATAGACAGTGGGGCCATGCTATGTACAGGGGAGGTACTGGGATTCTTCCTCCTCTTTTTAAAACTATGTTAAAGAGGAAATTCTACTTCTGATGTCCCAAAGATGCTTTTTCAAGATGTTTCACTTCTCATCCAAGAAGCTTCTTCAGCTCTTCAGAAGCTAAAGAAGCTTCTTGGATGAGAAGTGAAATATCTTCAAAGAAAAACAAGAAAGTCCAATTGCCTCTTGAAAAAGAACCTTTGGGACAACCATGACCTGGATGACTGAGAATCTCCATAGACATTTAGTTATCTTCTTCTGATGTTTGACTGCTGTGTTTTTAAGGGTCTGAGGGTTATAACATGGTGCCTATAGGCAGTTCAGAATCCTGAGCTTGCCCAGCCCTGATCTACACCATGGGGATTTGGGACAAGGGAAGAGTTCTCAACACATCTTTGATCTGGTTTCTCCTCTACTTGGCAGGCGGAATGGATCCAGCAAGACATCAGCAGTGCCCTGCTGGATTTCAACACAGGAGGAAATACGCAACGGATGGAAGCCTTGAGGTAAATGCACAGCCTAAGACCCATGGCTGTGATGGGACAGCTTCAAAAAGTCATAAGTCACATTAGTTATAAACAACAAGTCAAGTCTTGGTAGTACAGGGGTTTAAGGCACCCTGTTATTAAGCTGGTTATTAAGACCAGCTGCCTGCAATTACTGCAGGGTTCGAATCTCGCCAAGGCTCAAGGTTGACTCAGCCTTCCATCCTTTCTAAGGTAGGTGAAATGAGGACCCAGTTGTGGGGGCAATAAGCTGACTTTGTATAAATATACAAAAGGATGAAGGCTATTGCTGAGCACATTGTAAGCCGCCCTGAGTCTCCGGAGAAGGGCGGCATATAAATCAAATTAAAAAAAAAAAAAAAAGTCTGAGAGTTATCAAAGACAGGGGTGAGAAACTATGGCCCCTTGATGACCTGCGGACTTCAACTCCCAGAATTTCCATTGCTCAGCAAGGCAGGTATTCAGTGAGCCATGCCCAATTTTATGCCACAGTTGTTAAGCAAATCACTGAAGTTGTTAAGTGAATCATTCAGTCCTTAAGTGAATCTGGCTTTTCCCATTGACTTGCGACTTTATTTGTGAAGGTCACAAGTGGTGAGAATGGACACTGAAATTGTCATAAATACATGCTAGTTGCCACCACCTGAATTTTGATAATGTGACCTTGGAGATGCGGCAATGGTTATAAATATGAGGACCATTCACTCATTCATTCATTCATTCATTTAAGTCACTTTTTAAAATGCCATTGACACTTTATGAGCCACCAGTGTGCAGTGGCAGCCAAAAAAGCCAATGCAATCCTAAATTGCATTAACAGATGGATACAATCAACATCAAGTGAGGTACTGAAACCACTCTATAAAGCCTCAGTAAGACCACACTTAGAATCCTTTATCCAGTTTTGGTCGCCACACTATAAGAAAGATGTTGAGACTCTAGAAAAAGTGCAGAGAAGAGCAACCAGGATGATTAGGGGACTGGAGACTAAAACATATGAAGAACAGGTACAGGAACTGGGAATGGCTAATCTAGTGAAGAGAAGGACCAGGGGAGACACGATAGCAGTGTTCCAATATTTGAGGGGCTGCCACAGAGAGGAAGGAGTCAAGCTATTTTCCAAAGCACCCAAAGGCCAGGCAAGGAATAATGAATGGAAACTGATCAAGGAGAAATTCAACCTAGAAATATTGTAAGGAGAAATTTTCTGACAGTGAGAGCAGTCAACCAATGGAACAGCTTGCCTTCAGAAGTTGTGGGTGCTTCATCCCAGGAAGTTTTCAAGAGACTGAACTCTATTTGTCAGAAATGGTATAGGGCCTCCTGCTTGGGTAGAGGGTTGGACTAGAAGACCTACAAGGTTCCTTCCAAACTTTGTTAATCTGTTAAATGGTTGTTAAATGAAAATTGTAAATTGAGGATTACTTGTATCCGGACTAGCCGTGCCATTTTTCTTTCTACAGCAACTTGCTTTGCAGATTTTGAAATGAACAGGAAATTTTTTCATGTTACCTTCATGCGAAGAAAAACTCATGTGCTACATTTCTGACTGGCAGGCTGCTATAGAATACATAGACATACTTTGAATTGGGGAAAAAAAACCTTCCTGGGCTTATAGGAGGGAGGATAGAAACTAATCAAGGAGAGAAGCAATCTAGAACTGGCCTAATTTTCTCCCCTTTCTTTTAAATTTTTAAACTGAAAGTTTAATTTGTTTTAAATTATTGGGATTTTTAATTGTCTTGGGTTAAATTATTTAATTTGGTTTTAAATTGTTTCTAACTTTTGTATTTATGTATTTTATTCTGTGCCTGTTCACCACCCTGAGTCCTTCGGGAGTAGGGCGGTATATAAATTTAATAAAACATAAAACAAACAAACAAACTAGAACTAAGGAGAAATTTCCTGACAGAACCAGTAGGATGGCTTGCCTTCAGAAGTTGTGGGTGCTCCAACATTGGAGATTTTTAAGAAAAGTTTGGATGACTATTTGTCTGAAATAGTATAGGGCTTCCTGCTTGAGCAGGATCCCTTCCAAGATCCCTTCCAATTTTGTCATTCTGTTAATCAGTGACCAATGGGTCATGGGTTGTCTAGATACCTGTTATAGATTCTTATGTTGCTGACTGAATGGTATGGAATGTTATACAAATCAGAAGCCAACGTGTCTCCCTGGGATTGAATATAACTCCAGAATTGCTTTTGAGCATTTCCCTCCCAAACAATGCATTCATTTCCCATTGTTTTGATCAGGAAGAGCTTGATTCTCACATACAATACAATATATACAATAGAAAGATCCCCACCCTCAAGCTCTAGAGCAAGTGTCTCCAAACTTGGCAACTTTAAGAAGGGTGGATTTCAGCTTCCAGAATACCCTAGCCAGCATGCTTTAAAATGAGTGGATTTCAAGTCCCAGAATTCTCCAGCCAGCATAGTTTTAAGACTTGTGGACTTCAATTTTAAGACACAGCTTTAAGACCTGTGAACTTCAACTCCCAGATTTCCTCAGCCAGCTATGATATAGGATTCAACTATGGCAGCTGAAGACCACAAATCTTATAATTGCCAATTTTGGAAACCCAAGTTTGGAGCAAAAAAGATCCCATCCCTACTTACATAGTCTTAGCAATGTTGCAATATTGTCCCACTTACTATGTCCCAGAAGTCCCTTCAATATAATTGATCCTCAGCCTACAAAATATTGCCCATCCCCAGCCTGCAAGTTATACAGGTCAAGTGTAAGATGGAAAGGAGATTGCATTATCCACTGGAAATCAGTCTTTCTCTTTGGATCTCAGACTCTATGTTTCTTGTTTACAGAGCTGCCCAAAACATGCTTGATAATCAGGAGGTCTTCTCTCAGCCTCCTATGCAAGTTCCTTCTAGGACAAAGATTGTTGCACCAGGGCCAAGAGAAGATGGTAAGGACCTTAGGCTAAGCCCCACAAGCTTTTATGGAGGAGGATATTTGGAGAAGAATTAGAACTCCTTAGCAAAATATATGTTATCCATCAAGGTGGTCTTTAAGGCCATTTTCTAGCATTTCCAGTTAAGTGGCTATTGCCCCAAAAGACTATTGCAGTTTAGAAGAGATTACAGGCTGCATCCACCAAGTTTCTAGCATAGCATTAAGGAGTTTCCTAGCTTCGTATATTAATTGACTTTAATGGGACCTTCTTCTAGTACAGCTTGCAAGAAGTCATGTTGCACCCCTATATTTTTTACTTTCTGTTTGAGTTGCAGGGAACAATCCAGGAATCCTTCCCACCAAGAGCATTTCAGCCACAAATAGGCCTGTCTAAATCTTTGTCTGGTCCCTTCACAATTTGTCTGTTTGGGGTTTTTTTTCCTTTTCTTTGACTAAAATAAGCCTGGTATTCAAGATCCCTCCCAAAAGCTGAAACCATTGACCTCATTCTTAAGGTTAATGCCATGGCACTGTTGTACACCCTACTCATCAGAGACCAAAGAGCAGGGAAGTGGGCTTCCTCATACTGCTCATATGATTGTGGGAGTCCCAGGAGACGACATAGCTGCATAGTCTTTTCCTGCCACTGGGCTCTTCAAGACAGATTAATCCTCTTTGTGTCCCAGCAAAATGTAATAGTCGTGTCTTAAACTCTTCATTTTTTCCCCCCTGTTTCCAGCCATCTTGGTAGGGGAACCTGATCTGGCTATCATCCAAATAGAGCAAAATGTGGTGAGTTAAATGGGAAGATTAATTGTTGCTGTTGGCTTTTATATAAACGAGATTTGGAGAAGGGGATAGGGAAGCAGAGATGGTCATCCACTTAATGACCATGGCATTTGCATAATGGCCACAAATTCACTTAATGACCCCTACAAGAAAGATTGTAAAATTGGGCCAGTCATGTGATCGACCTGCTTTATTACTCCTATCTCTCTGACCGGTCGCAGTCTGTGTTGGCAGGGGGGCAGAGGTCGACCTCGAGGCACCTTGCTTGCGGGGTGCCGCAAGGGTCGGTCCTCTTGCCACTCCTGTTCAACATTTATGTGAAGCCGCTGGGTGAGATCATCCGTGGTTTTGGGGTGCGATGCCATCTGTACGCTGATGACACTCAGCTGTACATTTCCACCCCAGACCACCCCAATGATGCCTTCGAAGTGATGTCCCAGTGTCTGGAGGCTGTGCGGGTCTGGATGGGGAGGAACAGGCTTCGGCTCAACCCTTCCAAGACCGAGTGGCTGTGGATGCCGGCGTCCCGGTATAGCCAGCTGGTGCCATCGCTGGCTATTGGGGATGAGTCACTGACCCCCACAGAGGGGGCTCGCAACTTGGGCGTCCTCCTGGACACACGGCTGTCTTTAGAAGAGCATATGACGGCCGTGGCCAGGGGGGCTTTTTATCAGGTTCGCCTGATACGCCAGTTGCGCCCCTTTCTGGATCGGGACTCCTTGTGCACAGTCACTCATGCCTTGGTTACGTCACGCCTGGACTACTGTAACGCTCTCTACATGGGGCTCCCCCTGAGGAGCACCCGGAGGCTCCAACTGGTGCAGAATGCGGCCGCGCGGGTGATTATGGGAGTGACGTGGCGCTCCCACGTAACACCTCTCCTGCGCGAGCTGCATTGGCTCCCGGTGGTCTTCCGGGTGCGCTTTAAGGTGTTGGTTCTCATCTTTAAAGCGCTCCATGGCTTAGGGCCAGGGTATTTGCGAGACCGCCTGCTGCTACCGATAACCTCCCACCGGCCAATACGCTCTCACAGAGAGGGCCTCCTCGGGGTGCCGTCGGTCAGGCAATGTCGGCTGGCGGCCCCCAGGGGGCGAGCCTTCTCTGTGGGGGCACCCACCCTGTGGAATGAGCTGCCTCCCGGAATACGATTGATCCCGGACCTCCGGACCTTCCGTAAAGCCCTGAAGACGTTTTTATTTCATCAAGCCGGCCTAGCCTAAATGGTTTTTAACTGGGATTTTAAATTTTATGGATTTGGGGTTTTAAATTGGGTAGCCAATTATTTAATTCTTTTAATTATCTTAACTTTTGTATTTGTATGTTTTTTAATTTTGGCTGTTCACCGCCCTGAGTCCCTTCTGGGAGAAGCGCGGTATACAAATTAAATTAATAAATAAATAAAAATAAATAAATTACTGTTATGAGTATGTCAGTGATGGGCAGGCTCCATTATAGTCATAACTCAAGGACTACCTGTAGCAGGTTTGAAAAGTGTGACAATGAAACTAGCAATCACAGTACAACAATCAACAAGTGTCCCTAGGACACTTTGGATAGGAGCATCCAAATTCACTTTATTTCCCAAAGACCTTTCAGATGAGCCATGCTCTCATGTCACTTGTTCCTTGCTCAGTACAAACAATTTTTTTTTCATTCTCTCTATTGCCTGTGTGCCTCTGACAGGAACTGCTGAACCGAGTTTTTGATGATGTGGAAGCCTTCGTCAGAAAGCTGCAGAAAGCTGCAGAAGCTTTCCGTGTCCTGAATCAATGCAGGCATTCTGCGAGAGGGCGCCTTCGAGAGCCAGGAGGTGAGATAATTGGCTGGGAATGCAGAAGGCAGCTAAAGAAGTAGGAAATGCTTCTAAAGCCTGTCCCAATCAGAATCTTTCTGTGAGTTCTAACTCCGCCTCCAGAATGATTCTAGAATTTGCGCCTCCCATCGGTTGGAGATGTACAACTGAGGAGATCAGGAAAAAACCTTCTCAGTGGTGGCCCCTTCCTTATGGAACATCTTTCCCCTGGGGTATGATGGGGCCCAGTGGTGGGATTCACTTACCTTTGCTACTGGTTCGCAAATGTGAGAGTGCGCTCCGCACATGCGCAGAGTGTCAAAAACCGGGATGTGATGACATCTGGGCAGGTGGGCGGAGCTTCCCACAACGAGTTTACCCGAACCAGATAGAACTGGCTAAATATTACCACTGATGGGGCCTTACCCTCTTGCTAAAAAGGTGTTAAAATTGTTACCTGGGTCTGGGGACCACAAAAAGAGATAGGCCAATCAAGTTGCTGATTTGATTGTGTTGTTGCTGCCGTGTGTGTGTGCGTGCGTGTGTGTGTGTGTATGTGTGTGTTTTAAAATGGATTTTTATTATACAACATAAAATGTTGGATGGTGATATAAATGTGTTTAATAAATCAGTGAAAACAAATAAATTTGTCATAATCCACAAAATTCCACTATGGCTTGGAAACTTTTCCCTTCCATCATGGGCCTCTGCGATGAATCTCATGACAACTTCAGAAATGCCTCCTGTAGTTGCATTATTCTTTGTTTTTGCACAAGTCAAATGAGCTTCTTCCCCAAAAAAGTTTTTAAAGCCACTAGTTCTAAAAGACAAATCCAAGGCCTACAAACATAATTAGATTACTATAATGGGCAGTTATTCCTGCATCAAAATGGTTGAGCTGCTCTGTGTAGTAGAAGATATCTGGAACCACAAGCCTTGATCTTCTCGATCCAAAAAAAGATTTGAGTCTTGGGGCTGGGACTTCACCAGTCCCCAAAATAGATGGAATTGCGGGGAGATTTTTATTGTTTCTTTCTTTACCACAACCACAGAGGGACTCTTAACCATCAGAGCAAAACCCCCATCCCAAGAGGAGTTTGAAGACGCTCTGTCCAAAATCAAATATTCCTTTAGCCTTCTGGTGAGTTTTGTGTAAACTTTTTCCTCCCAAGGAAATGGAAGGTACCTCCTTTGGTTATGCCTACAACTCAATTATGTTTTCTTTTCCACCACTTAGGCAAGGTTGAAATCCAACATCACATGCCCTACTTCAGAGGAGCTAATATGTATTCTTTTCAAACCCTTGAAGATGGTAAGTGCTGGGTTGAAGAAGAAGAGAAGTGTCTGCTAGCTGAATTAGTAATAGTGTGTTTCTCGATCTTGCATCTCCCAAATGTGTAGATTTCAACTCCCAGAATTCTCCAGCCTATATGGACATGATTTAGAATTCCGGGAGTAGCCAAGATTGGGAAACAATAGACTGATAAGATGTAGAGGGGTAGTTGGATTGTAAAAGCAGAAGAATGACATGAAATTATGCTTAAAGGACGTATGATTACAGTTGAGCCCAAAATTTCTGTTGCTAAGTGAAACAGTTGTTAAATGAGTTGTGCTCCATTTTAAGCCCTTTCTTGCCACAGTTATTAAGTGAATCACTGCCGTGGTTAAGTTAGTAACACCGTCATTAAGTGAATCTGACTTCCCCATTGACTTTGCTTATCAGAAGGTCGCAAAAAGCGACCACAGGGCTCTGGGATACTGCAACTGTCATAAATATGAACCAGTTGCCAAATGTCCAAATTTTGATCATGTGATCAAGGAGATGTTGCAATGACTTTAAGCATGAAAACACAAGTCACTTTTTTCAGTCCATTGTAACTTTGAATGGTCACTTAGTGAACTGTTATAAACTGAGGGCTACCTGTATATATTATTTAAGTAACAAATGTGAACTGTGAAACTGAATTCCATAGGATAGGGGAGAATTCCTGCACCTCAAAAAGCAAGTAGGTTAATATGGGATGCTTTCTTTAACATGCTTCGTTTCTGTATTCTTTTTTTTTTCTGTATTAAAATACTTTGGGCTTCAGTTCCATTAGTTGCAGAGCTGTGTAATATAATCCATGAAAAGCTTTATCATGAGATTAGATTGCAGATATCAGTGATTCCTAGATGAGTGTTTTGGTAAATTTCTCTGGGAGAAGATGGAGCCTCCAGGGGAATAGATAATCTGGATTCCTATTCTCATTTCCCATTTCAGATTGTGGATTCTTCTGGGGGTGTGGAATTTGCTTCTGAATTGCGCAATCCCATGATAACTCTAGAGGCAGTGTCTTTGATGAGAAGCTGCTTAGGAGACTGGGAAACAGAACTGTGGCATTCTCTGGGTGAAAACTGGACTAAGCCCAGGTAAGGGGATTTAGGTTTGTTTTCCCTTGTTATAATTTTTGCCCTCTTAACTTCTTTTCCCTATAGGATGTGATTTAATCCATTCACTTCCACTTCTTCCTTCTGCATTTTCTAACTCTTACAATTTCCTTATTTCTTTCTTAATGCTATTGGCCAAGGGTCTCCAAATTTGGCCACTTTAAGACTTGTAGACTTCAACTCCCAGAATTCCTCAGCCAGCCATGCTGGGACTTCAAGTCCACAAGTTTTAAAGTGGCCAAGTTTGGAGACCCCTGCTACTGGGTATTTAATGTTGGTGAAATAGCCTCCTCCGCCTCTCAACTGAAGTGATATCACAGATGATCTGAATCCACAAGCAAATTACTTAATAAGGATTGGAAACTTTGGAATTTGAATTCCAAAATCTTCTCCAAGATGTTAGACCAATTCATTTATGACATAAATATGGTGGGTCTGTTGTAGATTGGTTGACAGCTGTTGCCTGGGTGGTTTATTTAACTTGCACTAATTAAAATGTGATGACTTTGGCTCCTTCCTTCTAATTCACATTATTTTTATTATTTGCTTTATCCATCAAGGGTGGATTTCCCCAGGGGCTATGCAGCTCCCTACCACCTAATTTTTTGCAGTGACTGGAAGCCTCCTATCCAAGATGCTTTTGGGAAACCTTGGGAAGACCCAGTGGAGATGCAACACCGCCATGAAGAACGCCGTAACCAGGTCAGTGTTGTGATGAGGAGAACATAAGCTTGCATTCTGAGCAAGGGAACGACTATAAAAGGTTCTGCAGTTACTTGGAACAGTTGAAGAAGTATATTATCTTTGCCTATATTATATGCTGCAGGTGTTGATTGATTTTGTGCCAACAATACATCTTCTCCAGGAGGATCAATCTCCAACTTGGTCCTTCAAGTCTTCTAATAGCACACCCATTGCCACTGTAACTGAGTCCATTCTTCTTGGTACTGGTCATCCTCTCCTTGTCTTTCATTTTCCCTTTCCCAACTCTATAGACTTCGGTGTATCCATTTTGTTGAATTTCAAGCAAAAGGTCATTGTTGGGCAAGCAGCTCATTTAGTACCAAATGTCTGAAGTAATGCTGCCATGCATCTGTTGCTTTTGCTTGTGGAAACTTTTTTCAGACAAGTGTCTTCCATTTTATTTGCACCATTGGATAACTTTGGAGGTTAAATTGGCAAAAGGACTTCCACAGATGTAGGATATTTAGAGTATTACGTCTGTGGTTGTCCGAGGGCCTTCCTTGCCTCAGCTCTAGGATGGGCTGTTTACAGTTGGAGGACATATTCATACAGTAGAGCAGGGGTGTCAAACTCAATTTCATTGAGGGCCACATCAGGGTTGTGTTTGACCTTGGGGGGCCTGGATGGGCGTGGCCAGGGTGGGCATGGCCAGCTTGATGTCACTCATGTTGGGGGCGCCTGTGGTGGCCCAAGCACTCTGCCAGCAAAAACAGGTTCCTGAGCTCCATTTTTGGCTGTGACGGCCTCCTGCAACCCTCCGCCAGCAAAAACAGAGCTCATGAGGCCTCCCAAACTCCATTTTTCGCTGGCAGAGGCACTGCAGGCGTTTTCGCTGGCAGAGGCACCTTTACTGTTTCCAAGGCAGCCCCGTGGACCAGATCTAAGCACCCCATGGGCCGAATCCAGCCCCCGGGCCTTGTGTTTGACACCCCTGCAGTAGAGTGTCCATTTTAGGATCAGAAAGACGAAGAGATCCAGCAGGAAAGTAGTGTTTTCCAGGATGAAATGGAACTAAAACTTCTCTGTTGCAAAGAGCAAAAAACCAAAGGAAGCAGAGCTCCAATTGGCCCACTGCATGACTATCCCACCCTTCTCTCGAATATTATGTTTTGGCTGCTGGAGAAAACGAAACCTAAGCAGCCTCCATAAGCCCTCCCTGGTCCATAGTCTAACATGTTTATTATTATTTCTCTATTTATTTAAATTTATAAGTTTGCCCAACTCCACAATGACTCTTGGCTTACAACTATAAAAACACACCATATAACAAAAAAACACCTCCGCCCTGCATATCCCCTTGCATAAAAAACCTAGCTCAACAGACATTATCCTATAAAAATTTGTCACTCACTTTAAGACTTGGGGGAAAGCTATGTTTGCATGATCTTTCAAATGAGAGCAGATTAGGAGCTCGGGGATCTTCAGGGAGAAGCTATTCCAGAGGCAAGTGGTATGACAGAGGAGGCCCACCTCCTGAGTCTCATCAAATGACATTGTTTAATTGGGAGGATTCGGAACATGCCAAATTAACTTTCCAAAGGTTCATGTAGCCAGCCTATGCCTTCTCGGTGGCCAGTCATATGCTTCTGGGAAGCATGTATATTTACTAGATTGCTCATTTTTTCAGAAAAAGGTATAGGCTATAGAAGAATAGGAATATCACTTAGACTTATATACTGTTTCACAGTGCTTTACATTACAGCCCTCTCTAGGCAATTTACAGAATCAACATATTGCCCCCAACAATCTGGGTCTTCCTTTTACCAACCACAGAAGGATGGAAGGCTGAGTCAATCTTGAGCTGATGAGGATCGAACTCCTGGCAGTGAGCTGGATTAGCCCGCAATACTGCATTCTAACCACTGTGCCACCTGGCTTCATGCATTCTTGAATGCTTCAGGAACATGTGTGATGGTATATAGGAAAGAGAAGAGAAAGATTTGTAGCCTAGACAATGAATCTTCCTCCTGTTTTCCAAGATCATTCAAAATTGAGACTCTGGAAAGAGTGCAGAAAAGAGCAACAAAGATAGAAGATTAGGGGGCTGCAGGCTAAACCATGGAATAAACCATATTCCAATATTTAAGGGGGTCTACTATTTTCCAAAGCACTAGAAGGGAAGGGAAGAAGCAAGGGATGGAAACTAATCAAGGAGAAGCGACCTAGAACTAAGGAGAAATTTCCTGATTGTTAAAATAATTAACCAGTGGAACAACTTGCCTTCAGAAGTTGTGAGTGCTCCATCACTGGAGGCTTTTAAGAAGAGACTGGGCAGTCACTTGTCTGAAATGAAATACTATAGGCTCTCTTGCTTGAGCACGGGTTGAACTAGAAGACCTCAAAAGTCCCTTCCAACTCTGTTATTCTGTTCTGTTCATTCCCACACACCACCAGAGAACGCTTAAGGAAATAGCTTTGAAATAGTTGCTTACACTAACAATTTTATGAACAGATAAGTCCTCCAACTTTGAAAAAATAGCCATAGTATATTCTTTAAAAATTAAGTGTTTTTCCAGCCCAAACAAACGGAGGTTCTAGTTCACTTAAAACTACCAGTAGTTCCAGTTATACATTCTGTATAATCCCTGTCCATGAACTGGAGGGGGAGTTGAGAAAGAGTGACTTGAGATGGACCTAAACTAACTTTACTGTTTCTCTATTTGCAGCAATCGGCTCCCACAATTGCAGCCAATGGGTAAGATATTGGTGAACATCTTGAGAATGGATTGGTTATTTGGGGAGATAAATGGGGAGTTTGGAAGAGAGGATTAGCATTTAGAATTTAAAGAAAAATTAAAAAGGAAGGTTGGGAAAGAAGGATTTTAATGACTAGGGTGGGATTGCCTGGAGAATAATATGTGCTGGGGACACAATTCCAGTCCCTTCCCTGATCCCACTGGGAAGAGAACCTTCGAGGAGGAATGAAAGGTTGATGGAGGGTAAGATTAACATTTTAGGAGTTGGGTTTAGATGTGCAAGGATTTATCATGGGCTCTTTAGAAGTTGGTGACCAGATTGGATAAATTGGGTAAAGTGTTTGAACCTTTAGGAGTTTTTCTCAGATTGAAAATTGAGTCGTTTATGAAATGCTTAGGTCAATTCTACATTGCTTTCTCCCCCTTTTCTTTCTTCTTTTTCTAAAAACCTATTTTTCTATTTTTCTCTATCTATTTATCTTGGCTCTGGGAATAGCTGGGTCCGGTGGTAAAGCCAAGGATAGGAGCTAGCTAGGGAAACGGTGGTGGTGGTAGGGCACTCAGAAGCTTAGTTTAGGGCAGGTAATGGTGTGTTGCAGTTAATAATTGCAGGTTCTTGCCAGGGTGAAGGTGCTTTTGGTGATCAGCAACCATTAGATGTTGAGCAAGGACTTCAAATTGTTGTCCTGAATCTGAACTTACAAGTATTGGTAGCTAGGAATCCAGTTGGCCCACCATGGCTTCAAAGAAGGAGGGCCTCTGAACACAGAATTTGATAAGTGACATAAAATTCCACATCAAGACTTTTGTATTTCAGTCCTGTTTCAATTCTTTGTCCTCTGTTAAGAAATACTTTTATCTATTTATTATTGGATAGTAAGAAATAATTGAGAAGTTGTTAGAATGGATATTTGTGGCATAGCTTCCAGAACTTGTAAGTTCCTTCTCTCTTGGTTCTCTAAATTAATTTATCCTAAGATCTCAAGAGTCTTGATTCTTGCCAAGATCAAAAAGAGCCAAAATATTCTGGCATGTCAATCTTCACTCAATTTATTGATATTTAATCTGTTCTGTAGTGCTTTGAATTGAGCTGTGCTTACAAATAATGTCTGTATTCCAAATGTTATTTTAACTATCTCTCAGTCTAAGAATTATATCATGATTAGGTTAACAAGGATTAGTTGTCTAGGGAAACGGGATTAACTGTTAAAATTAGTTTTTAAAATTTGTAGCATAGATAAGCACATAATGACTTACTCAAGAGCTAAGAATAAGTAAACTAACAAAAGATGTACCAATTATAGAGGCCTTGAATTAAACTAGTTAAGCACTCAATGGAATTTCCTTCCTACTCTTTTCATACACATATGCATACATTCTGATTAACTTATTCATATACATACATATGCAAATATGAGGAAGCACTTAATAATCAATTCATAACGCGGAAGGGAAGAAGGGGAATCTCTCATAATTCTCAAAATAAATTAAAACCAGATGACTGTTTTGTAGTGGTACTAGAAATTCTGGATTTGACCAGCAATACTTGAGTGCAAAGATAAAACTAAAAGTTTCAATGTGTCACTGAAATAATCCTTGCTGGTAACCTCTCCCTTTTTTTAATGCTTAGAATGGAGAGGTCTCTGGTTTTTTTATACCCTGGAAAAGGAGCTAAAACACACCCATGCTAAATATAAACAAGTTTAAGGCCAATGAAATAGCTTTCCCAAAAGATAACTGGGAAACATAGTACCACAGAATTGGAGAAAAATTTTAGTTAAATTCTGGGCCACGTAATGTGTTTGCCCTGTGGGACAACTCTGGGATAAAAGAAAGAAAGAAAGTAAAGAAAGAGGAAGCAGCTAGTAAAAACAGGCCGCTATAAGAAGGCAGAATTGTTGTTTCTGCATATAAAAGCTCATTTTTATAGCTGTGCCAGGGAAATGAGCAGCTAAAAAGAGAAAAGAACCTTAGAAGAATAGAAAGACAATCAATAGTTTCTCCTGTTAGGAGTGTATGTGTGTACATGCACACATACATAAGCATGAGTGTTTCCCCTCCTTTTCTCTACCTCATGATAGAGTTAGCATCCACAAATTTTGTTGTACGTTGGAAATAGACCCCTCTCAAAAACTGAATAACAGATAGCTGTGATCTTCAAATGTGATACAAAAGGATCACACAGGGTTCATACTAATGCCCAACTACCGGTATGTTTATGGTGTAATTTGCCTACCCTTTGTCAAAGCTGAATGACCATGAACACAAAGTCAATTTGATCTAGTGGTAAAGGCACCAGGATAAAAACCAGGAGACTGTGAGTTCTAGTCCTGCTTTAGGCATGCAAGTTGGCTTGGTGACTTTGGGTCAATCACCAAGAGACTGTGAGTTCCAGTCCCACCTTAGGCATGAAAGCTGGCTGGCTGCCTAAAGCCAGTTACTCACTGTCTCTCACCTCAATTCACCTCACAGGTTTTTGTGAGGAAAATGAGGAGGAAGCAGTAGTAGTTGTATTTGCCACCTTTAGTTATTTATAAAAATAATAAACGCAAAATATCAATAAAAATTCATGCAACATTTTCAGATAATATTTCCACACTAGGTTTCATGCTGCACAACCTAATTGATTCCAATTTCTAGAATATCCCCAACATATGCCTTACAGTCTAAAAAAAACAAAAAACAGTGTCTGTGTGTAGATTAGAAAGGCTGAGCCCAGTTATGCAACTGTAGACTACAAGTTTCACCTAGTAAACATTGCAAGATTTCCAGTTTTTTTGCAAGGAATGTAAAATGAGACAAAGCAGTTCTTTTTTTTAAGCCGGTACCCTAATTATGCAGTTTTGTTTGGTCCAACTCTTATGGAAGCGAGGCCCACCTGACTCTCTCACTGTTGGTGAGGATCACTTTACAACTGTCACATTTTATGAAGAGGCTCCATTATGGTCGTAAGTCAAAGGCTACTTGTACCTGGTGTTTTCCCTCCATTTTATCCTGTGACAGCAATCCTAGGAGGAAGGTTTGGATGAGAGAAAATTATTGGCAGAAAAATAAAGTAGAATCTGGGTCTTCTCACGCCAAGTTTTACCTCATGCTGTCTGTGATGCACATCTCCTTCCCAATAGTTCTCTGAAAACGTCCCCGTTCTCCCTTGTGTTAATATGAACGTGGCTGTGGTAAAAAGCACACTCTGATATTGGCCCTGCTATACCTTAATTCTTTCGCGGTCAAACAGTGTGCAGTAAGTTCATAATGTACAGGAGCAAAGAACAAAAGAACAAAGCAATAGCACAAGGAGCAGCTCAAGAGAACATAGGGAACCTTTTATCCCTTGGAGGCCCAGGGAGACAGGGACTTGGCAGGGAACCAATGAACAAAAGACCAATGCCAGCCCTTTCCCTGGAGAGAAAAAGAGAGGAAGGAAACTTGGATCTCCCAAGAAGTCCAGGAGAATACAGTAGAGCACCAAGACTAGGGAGACTAGATTATCTTAAAAGAAAATGGAGTGTGTTCAAGCAGAACAAGAAAGGGAACTCGGTTCTTTTCTCCTTTGCTGACGTCTGAACTGGATGAGACTCTGATGCATGGGAGCAAAGCAATTAGGGGAACAGCCTGAAAGCAGGAAGAAAGTTGGAGGAGAGGCAGAGAGGCATGAGAATGTTCCAGAAGGCAAGAAGCAAGAGTCAAAGACCAGGTGTTTTGGTGGTGGGCATAGAAGAGAAACATAACAGGACAAAAATGAGAAGACAACGGTTTAAAGAAAGATGGTGCCCAGAAGAAAACCAAGAGGGAGACAGTAGCCAGCTAGTGAAGGTAGGATTGGAGTGGGGTGGGAATTGGGTGTCTCCTTTTCTTTTTCTTCTTGAATTCCTATCCTTCTCAGAACCAGTTTGCAAGATGGGTGTCCCAGCCAGTCCAGCTCTGATCCTCATAAAATCTAGCTGGAAGAAGGATTGCAGATACTGTAGATGGTTCAGGGTGTCTTTTCTGGTAGGAAATGCCACTTATTATAAGAAAGAGGCAACTGGTGTAAGCTAATATCTCATTTTGCCCTTTCCTGGTCATTATCTATTCCTTCCTTCTATATCACATTTTTTTTCCTATTCTGTAATTGGGCAATCTTTGTGAAACTGAGCATGACCAGAGTTGGTCATTTTGCTACTGTGACGTGCTAATTGATGGTAACCCCTAGCCATCTTGCAATCTTTTTTCACATCATTTTTATTGGCTGGATGCATGAAATTTAGGATGAATAGACACACAATGACATTACTCCCTAAACCCAGCATATATTAAATAAAACCTACATGAAACAAGAGAAGTCTAAAGTTGAAATAAAGATAGTTAATCTGTTTAAAATGAGCTGCATGACTTAAATTGAAATGCAATCGCACGATGCCCAAATCCAGTATCAGTGTCAATTTAAGATATTGAAGGAAGCACTAGATATTTATATTCAGTTCAATAAAACAGAAGTTACCACTATTAACTCTGAATTTGGGAGTTACCCTTTCATTCTTTATTATACTTACACATCTAGATTAAAATGGCATGATGTAAATAATATTTCACAATTCATTTACTAACACTAACAACTATTAACTAGATTAACCCTTATTTATTAACATTTAAAATGTTTAGTAGCTTAATTAGTTGATGACACAAGGATTGTCAATCATGTCATCCCATTGACCAAACTGCTTCTGCTCACTTCTGTAACTCGTCCTTGTCTTTGCTGTGATGTAGACCAAGCTCTATTGAAATTTTCAGGACTTCTGGGCCTTTAATTAAAAGTTTCCTTCTTTTGGGTTCTTTGTAATGGATCAGCTTTGTTACCTGTCAAGAGCAAAGTTGCTTAACTTTTTATTATTGTTTCTTAGTCTTTGTATTTTTCTTGTTCAGTAGCACAATTTCACTTTTTTTTTTAAAAAAAAAAGTGCACTGCTTTAATTATGCTGACAGTTGTAGAAGAACAGAAAACTTAATGTAGAAATAACAACTATTTTAGTCAATTGTGTCAGGGGTCCCCACCCACCCCGGGCCGGGGCCCTCTTTCAGGTCGCAGCCTGTTTGACACTGGGCTGTCGGAGAAATGGACAAGCATGCTTGTGTAAAGCTCCACTCACATGAGTGGATTCTGCTTAAGCGAAGGGCGCTTATGCTCAAGCGTGAAGCTCCACTCGCATGACTAGACCTTCACGCACAGGCTTGCCAATTTCTCCTGTGGCCCAGTTTCAAACAGGCCACAGCCTGGGGGTTCGGGGCTCCTGGTCTATAGCAGGAATCCCCAACCCTCGAGCCATGGCCTATTTGCAAACAGGCCACATGTAAGTGGTGGGCCAGTGCACATGTGTGCGCACGAGTACACACGCAGCTCAATTTGGCTCCACTAGTTGACTCGACTCCACTAGTTCAGCTGCGTGTGCATGTGCATACACACAGGTCTGCTGCTCACATGAATTGAGCTTATGCAGCCCAGTTTCCCTCTTCATACTTCCCCCCCGCCCCGGCCTCCGAAGCTGGGCTGCTAAGCCACTAAGATGGGGGACCGCTGAATTATGTGATGAAATTTGCATATATTTGCATATAAAGAAGTAGTTGGGGTATTCAGAAGGAGAAGTGTTAAAAAATCAAGATGGTTGCTACAGGCTACAGGTAATCCTTGGTTTACAACAGTTCACTTAGTGACCGTTCAAAGTTACAACGGCACTGGAAAAAGTGACTTAAAACCATTTTTCACACTTACGACCTCTGCAGCGTCCCCATGATCACGTGATCAAAATTCAGATGCTTGGCAACTGACTCATATTTATGACAGTTGCAGTGTCCCGGGGTCATGTGATCCCCTTTTGTGACCTTCTGACAAGCAAAGTCAACGGGGAAGCCAGATTCACTTAATAATTGGGTTACTAACTTATTAATTGCAGCAATTCACTTAACAAGGGTTGCAAGAAAGGTCATAAAATGGGGCAAAACTCACTTAACAAACATATCAGCTAGAGAAATTTTGGGCTCAATTGTAATCATAAGTTGAGGATTACCTGTATGCGAACAAAGCCTGAACCTTTCTATGTGCACCATAATATATATAAAAAGGAGAGGGCTTTGGTCCCATGGCTGTGGCCACCATTTTGACTTTTTTGACACACATACCACTCCCAGACACCCCCCGGAAACAGTAGTTCTAAAGAAGAAAATCCATGACTTGTTTTTATACATTGCAACAGCAGCATTTTAAGAATAATTCCCCCATCTCTTTCTTGAGCATTCATATTTATTTGAAGATGGGTTATGCCACCTGCAGGTTTAGAGAAAAGATTTGTATGTTTAATAAGAGGCACTTTAAAAAGAAACTAAGTGAATGAATAACTTGTGTGACTTTAGAGTAAACTAAATGAAAACCACATCTCTGTATAAAGGTCTAAGGCAGAATATTTCCATCAAAGTGAAAGTGAAAAGAATGAGAGATGAGATAGACATAATCTTGGGAGTAGTCATCTCTAAAACTTTCAATAAAACATGATGACACCCACCCCCAGTTCCATCTGGTTCCTTTAATGACTAAGGAAGAGTGGGAAACGGATAGCAAATTTGCAGTAGTACCCAAGGTTTTCTGATTCTCAGAAAATATGAAATAAAAAAATAAAGTTTTCTGGGTCTATATTGGATGACTAGCATGGAGGAAAACCTGGAAAGATGCCAAAATAGGATATGCATAAACAGTGATATCTTGGTATTCAACTGTTTTGAAACTCATTGAATTTGATACCCAACATATTTTGACCTGAAAATTTTGTCCCGGTACTCTTAGTTTGTTTGGTACCCAATGCACAAGCTAGAACCTGTTGGTGTCAGCTACCTTGTGACTCACTACATTATTCTTTATGGGAAAAATTTATTTGGTACTCATTGCATCTTCAGGAACTAATTAAAATGAGTACCAAGGTACCACTTTACCTAAAAGATGAGCTCAGCTAAAAAAATTTCTTTGTGCTAAGAGGCAACCTTGTTCCTTAATCCTAAAACAACTTGCTATGTTCATTAATTTGTCTCAGGTCAATAGATCTTGGGGATACGTAAAAACAAAGTGAATTCCTTAGATATGAAATCTGATCTACACAGATCGTAAGTATTCTTGCATTAAATCCAGTGCATCTTCCTTCTCCCTCACAGGTGCAAACATTTAGAGAAGAAATCAGTGATCTGCACCCACAACTTCACAGCCAGAAACAGCAATGAACTGTCAGTGCTTCAAGGAGACATATTAGAGGTGAATTTATGACCCAGAGTTTCAGCCATGCCAAAAAGAACAGCATAATCTTTAATATAAAGAAGATGATTGCATTTGGGAATCCCAAAATTTGGAAACACATCAATTGTTTGCCAACCTGAAATTTTAACATGAAAATCGGCTGGGTGATTGTGGTTGTGGTGGGAAAAATAGGAGGAGAAGAGTATTATGCATGTTCACTACCTTGAGTTACTCAATAATTACTTATAAAGTATTTATTTCTTAGTGTATGGTATGAAATACATGGATAGCAGCAGTAAAGATGTATGGAAAAAAGCAAAAAATAATATGATACATATAAGAGGAAGATGCGTAGTCAATTTTGTAAGGTATAAGAAAGTCAAGAAATTATATATTCAATTACAAATATATATTTTATTTTAAAATATGTTAATTCATATAAAATATGTTGGTTCATAAAGTAAAATGAATATTCTATATATTAATATATTCTATATATTTTATATTAATACTATTATATACATACAGACACACACACACAAATACATTTGCAGGTAGTCCTTGACTTAGCACCACAACTGAGTGCAAAATTTCTGTTGCTAAGTGAGACAGTTATTAAGTGAATTTTGCTCCATTTTACCAATTTTCTTGACACATTTGTAAAGTGAAACATTGCAGTGGTTAAGTTAGTAACACAATTGTTAAGTGAATCTGGCTTCCTCATTGACTTTGCTTGTCAGAAGGCCACAAAAAGGGATCACATGACCCTGGGGACACTGCAACCATCATAAGTATGAGTCAGTTGCCAAGTGGCTGAATTTTCATCACATGAAAATAAATATGAAAAATGGTTATGTCACTTTTTTCAGTGCTGTAGTAACTTTGAACGGCCACTTAATCAACTGTTGTAAGTTGAGGACTACTTGTATTTAGGCCATTTATCCAATTAAGCACAATATTTCTTAACTGGAGGAAATCCACTTTTCTTCCTGTATAAGCTCTATTTTATTACTTATAAAGTAATAAAGGTGGGATAAAAGACAAGCAAGCAAACAAATAAATAGATACAGAACTTCTGCAAAGTTAGCAACATCCTCTAGCTAAATAATTGTGAAGTGCTTGCACATGTGAAATGATACTTTCTTCAGTAGAGGCGATGGGCCTCTATGTGAAAAGTATAACTATGCATAAACAGGCTGTTTACTAAACAAATTGTGGACTGCTAGCAGGAATGGAATTATTTATGAGGCTGAATTAGGACAGTTGTGAGTATCACAAAAACTGGTTGGAATGTTGTCTCTGCTTATATGGTAATATTTTCTTTGTTGATAGGTTCTTGATGATAGTAAGAAGTGGTGGAAAGTCAAGAATTGTTATGGTCAAGCTGGTTACGTCCCTTATAATATTCTTGCTCCAATGCTGAATGGAGATCATTCCAGTATCCAGAATGACAAGGAAATACTAATAATCCATGAAATCACCCCTATAATAACGAAGGTGAGTTAGGACCAGGGGTCCCGAACCCCGGTCCGTGGCCCAGCACCAGTCCACGACATGCCAGAAACCAGGCTGTGCAAACAAGTGAAGCAGGTAGCACGTGAAACCACACTTCCTCTGGTCTACGGAAAAAACACTCTCTACAGAATCTGTCCCTGGTGCCTGAAAGATTGCGGGCCACTGAGTTAGACTACGTGAATTAGGGCTTTGTTTATTTATTCATGTTTTTTAACATTCAGTATCTAATGGGATTTAAAATTAAAAACCAATATTTTAAAAACAGCAAACAACTGAACCAGCAAAGGAATCAATCCAAACATCAGGGAAAAAAAACCCTAATGACATGTATTTATTAATTTGATCTATTTATATGGCCAACTGGCTCACAGATCAGGACTCTGGAGGGCATACAATACAAAAAGTGATCAGGTAGAGTAGCCTTCACTTTTCTTAACCTTCTCCGGATATGTTAAGTTATAACTTGATGATCTGCACTTGACACAGGTAGTCCTCAACTTATTATCACAGTTGGGACTAGAATTGCCATTTCTTCCTGAGGTGATTGTTAAGAAAATCACATTCAGCTTTACAGACTTTTTTGTCACAATTAAACGCATCACTATAGTTGCTGAGTGAATCACACAGTTATTAAATGAATCAGGCTTCCTCTATTGACTTTGCTTGTCAGAAGCCAGCTGGGAAGGTCACAAATGGTGATTACAGGACCATAAATGGTCATAAATTCATGCTGATTGCCAAATGACTGAATTTTGATCACGGGATACAAAGAACATCGTACAAGTTTCGCTGGTAACGAGGTACCAGATGATGAATATCAGGCAAGAGAAGCAGAATGGAGAATAGAGAGGAAGGTAAGGCTAGTGAAAGGGATTACTTCATGTGGCAATATGGTTTTGCAAGTCCTACCTGTATCTCTGAATATTAGAACCTGAGGACATGAAATGGAATATGCTTAGGCAAGGGTCCCCAACCCGTGAGCCATGCCCCGGAACCGGATCATGGCCCATTCAGAACTGGGCCACGGAAGCAGCAAGCGAGCCTGAAGGTCCATTTACATGAGCAGCTCATGTACAAAACTCCATTTGTGTGAGTGGCACAAATGGAACTGTGTGCACATGTATGTGTGCACCCATCGTTCACACAGAACAACCCTTCTTTCCCCACCACACCATTCCACCAAGCTGGAAAGTTTGCAGACCACGGTGCTTAGGGATATCCTGGGAGAATCTATTGGCAATTATTAGAAACCAAATACTGGATTAGATGATCTTTGGGGGATCCAACATTGCAGCATAGAGGTCAGAGAGACTTGATAAAGCCGGGTGAGATTTAGGGAAAGCAATCAAAGCTTTCTCCCTTTGAGTTCTAGTATGAGGATCCCCAACCTTTTCGATTCTGCAGACCAGCGGTGGCAGTGGTGGCGGCAACGTAGGCGGTTTCAGTGGCAGCAGGGAGGTAGGTAATGGTTTCATGTGTGCAACCTAAATCCTGTTCATGCACAAATGAAGCTACACATGCTCACCTGCCACTTCAGCCTGGTAGCAGTCTGCAGCCCAGGGATTTGCAACCCCTGTTCTAGAAAATGCTGAAATATCAAAGATGGATGAGGATGGAATCAGATCTGTATTCCACATGCATGGCTTTACTTAAAAGTGCTGAAAATGGAAAACCAGCAGACAAAAAATTCACTTGTTAAAAAGTCCAACTGTATATATAAGGATCCAAATGAATTGGGATTTTACATATTAAAACCCAGATATTACAGACAACTAATTGCTTGTAGATAATTAATGTAGCCTTATCACCATGATTTCTTGAGACATCTCTCCCAATCAGAAATAGACTTTTGCCACTTGTTGTCCTCCCTTTCTTTCTCCGCATAGATACCACCACCTCAGCCACCAGCCAAGACCAAAACTCTACAGTCCAATGGTGTAAAATGGGCCAGCATGGACGACCTTAACATGGACCACAGCAAGAAAGGTGAGACCTCTCTTTCATTTGGAATTGAAGAGCCAGCAAACAAGCAATTCTTCTTTTTGTTTTGGCTAAGCTCATGGCCAAATGATAGGTGACAAATCTCAGGTTGATCTCTGGCCTAGTAGGAGCACAAGACTGAAATTATATTAGATGGAGTTGACTTGTCTACTAAAATATCTTTTGGACAATCCGAACTCTGGGTCTAGGATAGCGATGGAGATCTTGTGGTCCTTCAGAAGTTACTGAATTACATTCCAGTCATCTCCCTCACCAATGTTCGTGGTTGACTACAATTATTGAATAGCTCAGTAGCATTTAGAAACCACATGTTCTCCATCCTTGCTCTAGAAGAAAGCAATATGGTCTATATATGTTCAAACAACTAAACTAGCTTCTCAATGGTTTCCTAACATGTTTGATCATGTGATATTAGAAGGAAAGTATAAAAATATCCTTTTTGCAGAGTGAACCTGCTCCTGTCACCTTTAAAACTTGAAACTTTATGAGGGTGATGGTTTGTTCTCCGAGCTTGTGGATTGGTTTACGAAAGTTTCATTACCAGGCTAAGTAACATCTCCAACGGAGTTTAGGGGATGTCAGTGTTCTTCTGTTTATAAGAATCAGCTCTTATGATGGGTCACGTGTGGATGTGTCAAGTGGAGGGTCTTGTGATGGATCTTGCAAACTGCAAATCATCGGCCACCCTGCCACCCACCACACTTGTGAGTTTATCAAAGCCTGGCACTCCACAAGCAATTCCATTAACAGACACATGGACCTACAACCCGCCTACAAACCCCTCAGAATCCAAATCAACCACATAGCCACCCAGAGACAACACTGACCCTCAATTAACCCACGCAAGACCACCCCACAACTAGCACTTCACCTCCCAATGACCCTCACCTGATGTAACCTCCCCATCACAAGACCTATTACAAGACCCTCACTTGACACACTTGACTTATCATGAAGCCCTTATAAATAGAAGAACACCGACATCCGCTAAACTCTGCTGAAGATGTTACTTAGCCTGGTAATAAAACATTCAGAAACCAACCCATAAACTCAGAGAATGAACCTTCACCCTCATCTTAATACCCGAGCTACAGATATTCACCACTATTGAGACTTTATCCCATGTCCTTTCTACAGCACTTAGCACCCTACCCTCATAACTCCACTTGCTAACTGAAGAACTACTGTATTTCCCCGAAAATAAGACCCTGTCTTATATTTTTTTGAACCCTGAAATAAGCACTTGGCTTTATTGCCATGCGCTCAAAAGCCCGATTGGGCTTATTATGTCTTATTTTGAAGGAAACAGGGTACTTGCTCTGACAATGATCTCATTTTCTTTTTACCTCCTGGCTGCTTCTTTCAATTAAAGAAGTTATTTCAATTAAACCACTTGCTGGTTTGCTTTCCCAGATGTACTCTCTGTTAATGATACAGCAAATAACATTACCTAAATCCCTGGGATGAGGTCCCTGAAAAGAATGAACCTGGTTTTCCCAATCCTTGGTACAATCTGTTGTAGATAATCCAAAATTCTAGATGTCTGTGCTCCAACATTCGGAATTCTCAGATATTATCGTGATGCTGGCTGATGATATGAGTTATTAACCATTAGATGCCCAGATCGAGGAAGGCTGCAGTTATGTTCTCGTACTAATGGAAAGTACAGATAGTTCTTGACTTATGATCACAATTGAGCCCAAAATTTATGTTGCTGAATGAGACTTTTGTTAAGTGAGTTTCGCCCCATTTTACGACATTTCTTGGCACAACTGTTCAATTAATCATTGCAGTTGTTAAGTTAGTAACACGATTGTTAAGTGAATCTGGCTTCCCCATTGACTTTGCTTGTCAGAAGGTCACAAAAACTGATCACATGACACTGCAGAAATCACAAATATAAACCAGTTGCCAAGTGTCTAAATTTTGATCACATGACTAAGGGGATGCTACAACTGTCCTAATTGTGTGGAAAACCTTTTTTCAGTGGTGTTGTAATTTTGAATGGTCACTAAACGAACTGTTGTAAGTCAAGGACTACCTATACCCTTTTCCACATTATTTGAAGTATTGGAGAGATCAAATCCAGAATCTAATCCTGCAAAATTCTAAATAACCTACAGCATATTCATTTATAGCAGGATACTCTAGAAGGGATATGGCTGCCTCTTGAATTAAGGGCTACAAATGGAAAGGGGCAAAATTGGGCAATCCACCTCTTTTCCTTCTTCCTCCCCCTTCATCCCACCCACCCAGATCTCTGTGTTCCAAGAATGGAGGCTCCATTTTCAGAAGTGAATGTTTTGAAATAAAAAGTGGTATGTTTTCTTCTGGGCATCTTCTTCTTCCTAGCATATTCCTGCAGATGCAGGGTTTGCTTTTTGGATCACTGATCGCCACTTTGAGTGGTCAGCTGGATCTCCAGGGTGCAGGCCCATGGCTTGCATGTCCTTGTTTATGATGTCTTTTTTGGACGCCCGCGAGGTCACTGCCACTGACTTCTAGTTGGAAGGCTGTCTTGGCAACAGTGGAAGGTGCTGCTCTCTGGACATATACATACCAGCGGAGCCAGCCTTCTCTCATCTTCTTTGTAATTGGTGCCACATCAAAATGCTGTCAAATGATGTCATTTGTGATATTTTCTTCTGGGCATGATCTTCTCCAAAGTATATAAATGACTCTGGAATACCTGCACACCTGGAAGGAAAACACAAAGTTCTTGGAAGAGAACATATAGTTCTTGCCTTACCCACATACAAGGACAAATCCTTTGCTTCTCCATGCTTGTTTTCTTCCAATGAATCCATGAGTGACATTTATTTCTGCTCTGGTAGATAACTTCACCATGGTCAATGAGGAGCTCGTCCTGAAGCTGGCCAATGGGACAAGTAGCGGTAGTAAGACTCTTCACATCCCACGTACTCTGGATACTGATGTGCCTTTAGACTACAATTCAAATTCTGATCAAGTCCGAACCTGGTTGGAGGCCAAAGGGTTCAATCCATTGTGAGTTGGCTTGTGCTTCTTTTTGAAAAAAATACACGGGTTGGTAATGGAATCCAGGCATATATTTCCTGATATTTCTCTCTTTAAATCATATTACTGTATTTTTCAGAGTATAAGACGCACCTTTTACCCCCAAAAAAGAGGGTGAAAATCTAGATGCGTCTTATACTCCAAATGTAGCCCCACCCAGCTTCTCAAACGGAGGTTTCAGAGGCTGAAAAAAGCATTAGAAACGAAGCTTCAGAAAAGAAGCCCCCAAACAGCTTCAGAGGCTTTTTTTCTGAAGCTTTGTCTCAGAGGCTTTCAGAGGCAGAAAAAAAGTTTTTTCTGAAATGGAGTTCCAGAAGCAGAAAAAAAAAAGCAAAAAAAAAAAAAAAAAAAAAGCAAGGCACAGAGCTCACAACCAAGGAACCTGTTGCTAAAATTCACCTCTGGGAACAGTTGATTGCGGGTATTTCTGGAGGCCCATCCACCTGCCAATCAGCTTTTTTTCTTATTTTCCTCCCCAAAAATTAAGGTGTGTCTTATACTCCGGTGCATTTTATACTCCAAAAAATACGGTAGATTCTAGATCAGAGATGCCATGCATGTCAACACTCTCTCTAGTTGACAAACTACTAATCTTTCATTGAATGACTTCTCAATTGCCAATATAGGGGAGCAATAACAGCTTTCCTGAATTAGTTGATAGGCTTCTAAAATTTGCCGCTGAACTATGATTAACTATGAATTTTAGGTTTATACGTAATAGATGGTAACTAAAGCTAAGAGTAAAACTGTGTTAAATAAGATTCTTGTTTGATTGGGGTGGGAGGAGGAGTCTCTCACTGGCTAACACCAGTCAATGTAGACATAGCAACTATCTGATTGGCTGTTGCTTACCCAATGGCGAAGGAGGTGTGGTCGCTCAGTGACCTAATCACGTCAGAGATAGTCTTTGCTCCAGTGGTTTGAGTCCTAGCACTGCATGGCAGGGTGAGATCCCATCACTCAGCTCAGCTTCAGGCCATCTAGCAATTCAAAAGCATGTTATTTATTATTTATTTATTTATTTATTTATTAAATTTTTATACCGCCTCCTCTCCCGAAGGACTCGGGGCGGTGAACAGCCAGAATTAAAAACACACATTACAAATATTAAAATACATTAAAGCAGAATTAAATTATCTTGGGCTTCTCCAATTTAAAACCCCGTTACCCATAAAATTCACCCAATTAAAAAATTTTTAACCCAGCCCGGCTTGCTGAAATAAAAAAGTCTTCAGGGCCCGGCGGAAGGTCCGGAGGTCCGGGATTAGTCGTATCCCTGGGGGTAGCTCATTCCAGAGGGCGGGTGCCCCCACAGAGAAGGCTCTTCCCCGGGGGGTCGCCAGCCGACATTGCCTGACAGACGGCACCCTGAGGAGACCCTCTCTGTGGGAGCGTGTTGGCCGGTGGGAGGTTATCGGAGGCAGAAGGTAGTCTCGTAAATAACTGGGTCCTAAGCCATGGAGCGCTTTGAAGATGAGAACCAACACCTTGAAGCGCACTCGGAAGACCACTGGAAGCCAATGCAGCTCGCGCAGGAGAGGTGTCACGTGGGAGCGCCATGTCGCCCCCATAAGTACCCGCGCGGCCGCATTCTGCACCAGTTTGGAGCCTCCGAGTGCTCCTCAAGGGGAGCCCCATGTAGAGAGCGTTGCAGTAGTCGAGGCGGGAAGTAACGAGGGCATGAGTGACTGTGCATAGGGAGTCCCGATCCAGAAAGGGGCGCAACTGGCGTATCAGGTGAACCTGATAAAAAGCCCCCCTGGCCACGGCCGTCATATGCTCTTCTAAAGACAGCCGTGCGTCCAGGAGGAGACCCAAGTTACGCGCCCTCTCCGTGGGGGCCAATGTCTCGCCCCCAATAGTCAGCGATGGCACCAGCTGACTATATCGGGACGCCGGCAGCCACAGCCACTCAGTCTTGGAGGGATTGAGTCGGAGCCTGTTCCTCCCCATCCAGACCCGCACCGCCTCCAGGCATCGGAACATCACTTCAAGGGCATCGTTGGGGTGGTCTGGGGTGGAGATGTACAGCTGGGTGTCATCAGCGTACAGATGGCACTGCACCCCAAAACCACGGATGATCTCGCCCAGCAGCTTCACATAAATGTTGAACAGAAGAGGCGAGAGGACCGACCCTTGTGGCACCCCACAAACCAAGTGCCTTGAGGTTGACCTCTGCCCTCCAGCCAACACAGACTGCGACCGGTCGGAGAGATAGGAGGAGAACCACCGTAAAACAGTGCCTCCCACTCCCAACCCCTCCAACCGGCGCAGCATGATACCATGGTCGATGGTATCAAAAGCCGCTGAGAGGTCTAATAAGACCAGAACAGAGGAGCAACCTCTGTCCCGAGCCCTCCAGAGATCATCAACCAACGCGACCAATGCCGTTTCCGTACTGTACCCGGGCCTGAAGCCGGACTGGAACGGATCTAGATAGACGGTTTCATCCAGGTACTGCGGGAGCTGTCGCGCAACCACACTCTCAACAACCTTCGCCAAGAAGCGAAGGTTGGAAACTGGACGATAGTTTGCTAAAACAGCTGGGTCCAGAGAGGGCTTCTTGAGGAGGGGCCTCACCACCGCCTCTTTCAAGGTGGGAGGCAAGAACCCCTCACTCAAGGAAGCATTTATAATCCTCTGGAGCCAGCCTCGTGTAACCTCCCGGGTAGCCAGCACCAACCGGGAGGGACACGGGTCCAATAAACATGTGGTTGCGTTCAACCTCCCCAGCATCCTGTCCACGTCCTCGGGAGTCACAGGGTCAAACTCATCCCAGATAACCGTCTCAAGACAGACCTCGGACAACCCGCCTGTACCTACCCAGTCAGAGTCCAAGCCTTCCTGAATTTGAGCGACTTTATCATGCAGATAATGCGCAAAATCCTCAGCACGACCTTGCAAGGGGTCTTCCCGCGCTCCCAGATGGAGAAGGGAGCGAGTCACCCTAAACAAGGCAGCTGGGCGATTTTCTGCCGACGCGATAAGAGCGGAAAAGTAATTACACTTCGCCGCCTTTATCGCCACTAAGTAGGTCTTGATATAAGACCTCACTAGTGTACGGTCAGATTCGGAGCGACTGGCCCTCCAACTACTCTCTAGGCGTCTTTTCCGGCGTTTCATCCCCCTCAGCTCTTCGGAGAACCAAGGAGCTGGGCAGATTCGGCGCCGGGTCAGAGGCCGCAAAGGCACGACCCGATCTAAAGCACCAGTGGCCGCCCTATTCCAGGCAGCCACCAGGTCTTCCGTCGAGTCGCGCACCAGAGTCTCAGGAAATGGCCCAAGCTCCATTCGGAACCTATCAGGATCCATCAGGCGCCTGGGGCGGAACCACCTGATCGGTTCCGCCTCCCTGCGGTGGGGCATAGCGGTCAGGAAGTCAAGTCTAAGGAGAGAATGGTCTGACCATGACAAGGGTTCAATAACTATATCCCCTGTATCTAAGCCATTCAACCACTGACCAGAGACGAAAACCAAGTCCAGCGTGTTTCCTCCTATGTGAGTGGGATGCAAGCAGATAAATAGATCCCACTTTGGTGGGGAGTTGAGCTTCATGCAGTTAGAATCCTATGGCACTGGATCTGCCCAATTGCAATGCACATTTGTCAGGTGAATTGGGTGGAAAGAGAGGGCCCCTAATGAAGCTGAAGAAAAGTGATTCGTTTTTCTTTCTGGTGTAGAGTTAGCTCGCCCCCTGTGGCGCATCTTGGAAAATATATGAGCGTGAATTAAGGAGGGCTAGCAATCTTAGGCAAACAAACTATTACTCTGCATTAGAATTGTGGTCTCCTAGCTAATGTAACTTCACTTTATGCTAAGTAAATAAATTAAACCCAATGGGGATTTTTTTTTAATTGGTGCTTTAGACATTCTGCTACTATTTGGTCAAAGGAGCTGCCAAAGTGTGACCTAGTTAGAGGTCACTTTCAAATTGGCTTCAGAGTTTAAATGGAATGACTCCTTTTTCTTATGATGCTCTATTTATTCCACCTACTGTTTTCCCTCCTTCCTGTAGGATTGTCAATGCCTTGGGAATTCTGAATGGCGCTCAGCTCCTTTCCTTGCAAAAGGATGAGTTGAGAGCTATCAATCCAGAAGATGGCCCTCGAGTCTACAGCCAGGTTACCATCCAGAAAGCCCTCCTAAAGGTACCAGGGATTTTGAAATCTCTTCTAAGGGTTGGGAAAAGAGTGAGGAACTGAGACCATTCTTGACCATTAAGAGCGCAAGAAACTAAGAAATCTAGCAAGATTCAGCAAAGATATAAGGATTTGAAGAGGAGGGATGAGAGGGATGGGACAAGCACCAAAGGATGTCAAAGTTTTAAAGAAGTAGATAACATAATAAGAGTTTTGTGCTTGAAGTCAAGCACTTCATCCTTCATTTTCTATTATTTTCTTCTAGGATTCTGGGAAAATGTCGGAGCTAGAGGCCGTGATGGCAAGACAAAAAAGAAAGGCAGAAGGATTGGACTAACAGAGCTCTCTTTTTGCGTGGTGGTGTAACTTTGCGAAAGAAATGTGGACATGCCAGATCTTTCTATAGGATCAGAATCTACATTGTGTAGGGAGATCAGTGTGAAAGAATTGGTTATAATTGTTACTGTGGGTGTTTTATATTCTTGATTCGCTATAAAGAAGAGAAACCTACTGGTATCCCCAGTTTCATGGAGCAATCTTCTAGCAGTCTCCCTATTCCTTAATCCTCAATTTTTTTAAAATAAAGAAAAAAAATTATGTCCTATAGGATCTACACTATCTTCATTTTGGAACAATTTGCTTATTTCCTTGTAGAATTATCTCTCCATCTCTCAGTAGGAAAGTACAAATATTATATAGTGCATGCTACCATCCATTCAATTTTAATTTTTTCATTAAACATCAGCCTGGATATTGTTGAACAGATTTTTTTTTCCCAATTGTATGGTCTCGTGAACTATGCATGTAAATCTACATAAAAGCAATTATTTTATACACAGTTTATTTACTCCAATTCACAGAACATCGTAGGAATTGTAGTCAAAGTTCTGCCTGCATGTTCAATGAGTGACATTTTGCAACTCTATGAAGCAGATCATCCTGTCTAGCCAAAATGACTCCATCTGTTTTTTTATAGGTTCCTGAGAAATAATAGCTCAGCATTAAAAAAATTAAACAATCTAAGGAAGTATGTGTCATAAAAAATGACAAATTATTATTATAAGAATTAGTTGCTTAAAATTCAGAGGCTTTTGTTGTCATAGAACAATACATTTTTTGGTCACTAGGTGGCAGTCGGCAGCCTCTATAGGCAAACCAAGCTACAAATAATTTCCCTGCAAATCAAAAAGATTTAGCCAGATTTTTAACAGCTTGTTCCTATTGTCCTAAAAGCATTTTTATGGAGAAAATGAACTGAATCAGCTGCTTTGAAGGAAAATGTGATGTTTCAACTTAAAAAAAAAAAAGACTTTATGATAAAATGGGGCCATTTGCCTTGAAACTTGCTGTGCTGAGGTTTCATTATAGGGTATGTTTGTGTATATGTGTATATTTGTGTATATGTGTGTTAGCTAACTACCGTGTTTCCCCGAAAATAAGACCCTGTCTTATATTTTTTTGAACCCTGAAATAAGCGCTTGGCCTTATTGCCATGCACTCAAAAACCCGATTGGCCTTATTGCCATGCACTCAAAAGCCCGATTGGGCTTGTTATCAGGGGATGTCTTATTTTGGGGAAAACAAGGTATTTAATTGGTTCTTTTTTTCCAGTAGTTTTCTCACAATTTGATGAACACGTGTTGAACAAAAGCACCATAATTTTGATTGCTGTGCTACAAAGGCCATTTTTGTTAGAAGTTTCTTGAGTTCAGTTTTATCCCTAAATTTACTAGCAGTTCTCCACAAATTGTTTACTCCAAGCTGCCAGTAAGATTAATGTTTTTGTGGAGGAGAAAGATGTGGATGGTAAAAATCACTGTAAGCTGTTTTACCATAATAAATCTAATGCAAGACATATTTATTTTAAGCCTATTTATATGAAATTACTGTTAATACCCTGTTCCCCCCAAAATAAGACATCCCCTGATAATAAGCCCAAATGGGCTTTTGAGCGCATGGCAATAAAGCCAAGCACTTATTTCAGGGTTCAAAGAAATATAAGACAAGGTCTTATTTTTGGGGAAACACGATATTTGTTTTAAAAAGATTACTTTTCAAAAATTCTTTTTTTAAAAAACTGAAATTGATTTTGACTCTAGAACAGGGTCCCTAGTTAAGTGGCCCAGTAAGCCAAATGGGTTTCTGAACAGCATGTAAATCTCTCAGGAAATAACATTTTAAATTAACATTTTTAAGGCCAGAAATTCTGTTCTCTGGCTGCTTTGCAGGAGAGCATCATTACAGAAGGACTAAGAATCAATCCCAAAATCATCTATTCCTTATGGGGGCACTGGTGAATCCAATACAGATAGTCCTCTACTTACAACAGTTCATTTAGTGACCATTCAAAGTTACAACCACACTGGAAAAAAAGTGACTTATGACTATTCTTCACACTTACGACCGTTGCACCATCCCCATGGTCACATGATCAAAATTCAAATGCTTGGCAACTGATTCACACTTATGACAGTGTCCCAGAGTCACGTAATCCCTTTTTGCAACCTTTGGGCAAGCAAAATCAATGGGAAAGCCAAATTCACTTAACAACCGTGTTACTAATTTAACAGCTGGACTGATTCACTTAGCAAATGTAGCAAGACAGGTCAATAAAATGGGGCAAAGCTCACTTAACAAATGTCTTGCTTAGAAACAGAAATTTTGGGCTCTATGGTAGTCATAAATTTAGGCCTACATGTAAGGGATTTCAGTTTAGTTTGCACCCAGCAAATTTAGCACAGTCCAAAAAAAACCACACAGGAGACCATCTCTCATTGGTAACTAAACTTGCACATTTTATGTTTCAGATTTATTTTCTCCAAACTTCCTAAGAGGCCAACTGTTTGTTTGTTGTAGTGATGGAAATGCAGTATCTCTTATTGTTTCAAGACTTGGGGAGATTTTATGGAAGACATTGTTAATTATATTAAAATCTGTAAATAAATTTTTCAAACAATAATCTGCCTCATGATATATTTCCAATTATGTATGCAAGCAATGAATAATATGGCAACTGATGCAAGTACACTGATCTATTCATCTCATTAGGATTTTCATTGACCATTTATTGACATACTGATGTTTTCATTTCACCCAGTAGAAATAGTCTTCTGGACTGATCTGTTTTAGTGGCAGAGTTTCAGTTGTATTCTTCCATGTTAAACCATTATATAACTTCAACAATATACCAGTAACTTCTTGTTTCTCCTAAAACTCAGTATTCATATTTATTCTGTTCTTATAGACTGGGGTCCTGTTAGCATTAGAATGAGGTCTAACGATTTTAAGAAACTAGTAGTGCATTATAGGTTTAAAAAGAATGTTAGTAGGTTGACTCCTCCTTAGTTTTGTGGTGTGAAATGGGCTTATCAAGGTGTGATGTAGGGACATATGAAGTGAAATGAGGAGAGAAATAAAAGAAACATTAGATAAATGGCAAAAATGTTTTGCATTTACTGTAGAAGAGCAAAACATCAAAAATATTTCCACTCTTTGGTGGGTTTCCACATTTTTTTCTACTGGTTCAGTTCCTGCATCAGCTTTCTATGTCAAGTCTGGTCTTCTGGGTTCTCAGGATCTTTCTCCATTCCACATGATTGATTGATGCCTTGGCCGTCTGGCTTTTTACTTGAGAGCTCAGGATTGTGTCTGTAGTGTCCCAAATGTAGAACATAGAATAATCGGGCTGGAAGAGACCTTGGATATTTTCTAGTTTAACCCCCTGTTCAAGATAGGAGACCCTATAACATTCTGGACAAAAGGTTGTCCAATCTCTTCTTAAAGACCTCCAGTGATGGAGCACAACTTCTGGAGGCAAGCCATCCCACTAAATAATTGTTCTCATTATAAGAACATTTCTCTTTAATTCTAGGTTGGATCTTTCTTTGATAATCTTCCATCTATTAATTTTTGTCCTGCTTTCAGGTGCTTTGGAGAATAGGTGGACTCCATCTTCTTTGTGACAACCCCTCAAGTTCTGGAAGACTGGCACCATCTCACCTTATTCCTTCTCTTCATTGAATTAGATTTCCCTAGTTCTTCAACATCTTTTTTGTATCATAGTAACCAGAACTGGATGTGGTGTCATCATTTTACCCTAATAGCAACACCCTTTTCAGTTTTTTTTTAAAGCCTCAGTGAGCTCCATGATCTAATGAGAACTTACTCTGGATTTTCTCCATGCCTGTCCAATACATCAATTGCTATTTCTGCACAGCTCCCTTCTTGCCTCCCACTGCTAGATAGAAACCACAACACTGCTTATTTGGCCTTGTTTGGAGGAAAGCAGGTCCAAGCAGCTTGTTTTGAGGAAAGTGTCTGGATTTTGCAACTTGAACATTGTGGTAAGCACTGTTTATGAAGCAGATTCTTCTAATTCCTGACAGAGAAGGCCAGACCCTTTCGGAGCGGGTCCCAGCCTGCTTTGGAGGGCGGATCCCAACATGGGCTTGGCCTACCAACTTCAACCGGCCAGGCAGAATGGAGTGGGGGAAAATGTTGACTCCGTCTTGCCTGGCATGTTGGGCCCATGGGGTCGTGATTGATCCCACAAACTCATCATAGCTCAGCAATGTATACAGAAGTTTCAAGATAAACAGTGACATGTGCTGAAGATGGAATGTGAATTCTGGTTTGACAAGGGTATTTAGGACCGGGTAAGAACTACTGAGAAGATGACTCAGTCCTGGCGAGAAATATCACTTCAGTTGCCAAATTCCAATATATTGCCACATCCACACAAACACACACACACACACACACAAAAACCCTTCAGAGATCTTCGCCTTGCTATATATTTCCCAACCAGCAGCAATCTCCATTAGGGAAGTAGCCATAGAAGATGCTAGGAATAGGGAAGGGCTAGAGGAAAACCCAGAATTTTATTATGGATTAGTCAACTGTCTTAAGTAGTTATATGGTTCCTGGGCTTTCTTTTCAATGAGTTGGCAAACCAGGAAGTAACTTTGTGGACAGCAGGCAAGAGACCCACAGGAAGACCTGGCAACCCGTTGAGCAGTCACACCCATCAGAAAATCATAAATAATTCTCAACCATCTGGAAGAAAGTACAGTACAGGTGTACAGTACAACTCCATCTTTGCTTCTGTGTTATTCAACATTACAATTTCTAGAAAGTGGAATAGATGAAAGTGATGCTGTTCAAATTTGCAGATGATTGATTAGATTCTAAACGACAAAATCATTGAACATTTTTTTTTTGACTTTGAACAAAAATCCAGCATCATGATATTCAGTGGTGACCAGTGTAAATCTTCCATCTGAATAGAGGAAAAAAACCAAATCCTGGATTAAGGAGACCTGGTGTCAACTGTCCAACTAGAGAACCCAAAACAAGGAAACACTCTCGGGGGATTTGAATTCCCAAAAGAAAAACTTTATTGGATACGCCATATTGGTACTGAAGAAACAAAAACAACACTGTTTTTCCCACGCAAATGCTTCCCCTTCTCCCTACCCCTCTTGATCACATTGTCCAATTATGAGATGTCCTTTTGTTATGGGAGAGTCCATCTCTTTCTCAAGCACCTGCAGTGGTGACCTTGATAGCTTCAAAACTCTCATGACCTCCCCTGGAATTCCTGGCATTCCATTTCCCCCTTTCCTTCCCACCCACCCCCCAGTTCATTGGCAAATTGAAAAGCATTAAGGTTTGAAAGAAGCAAAGCAGTTCAATGTTGACACCTCGATTGGCAGAAGTAAATGTGAGAAGAATCTATCAGTGGTAGTGGATCATCAACTGAATATGAGCAAGCAGTGAGATGCAGCAGTTAAAGAGATTGATGCAGGATTTTTGCAATACCAATGCCATGCCCAAATAGCTAGAAGTAATTGTCCCATTGTACTCTTTGCTAGTTAGATTTGTTTTGGAGATATGGTGGGTTCAGGACACTGCATTTTAAAAGAGACACAGAGAAAGTGAAGTGGATTCAGAGAAGTTACAACCAGGATTAAGGGGTCTAGAAACCAAGTCCCATGAGGAACAATTAAAATCCCTGGTCATATTTAACTTGAAAACTGATGAGTGGTATAATAATGAGCTACATAACTCTTTAAGAGTGTAACATACCTGGAGGGGAACAATCTGTTCTCTGTTGATACCTTAAGCTTGATAAGGATGAAGGATTAAAATGAAAAAAGCAAAGATTCAGGCTGAGAATTAGGAGGAATTTAAACATGTTACAATTTCCAGAAATATTTGTAGTTTTCCATTTAGTGGCATTTTGTAAATGGAGTCTTGGGTGACCACCAATCATAGACACTTGAGTGGATCCTTGCAAAAGTGAAAGGTTATACGACATGTGAGCTATCTATCAGACAGGCAGCTCATACATTCCATATACAAGTCTTCCCTACCTCATCTGACCACAGAAAATTAACTATTAAAGATAATTGTACCAATTTTTTTTTACCACTGGTTCTGTGAGTGTGGTTTGGTGGGCGTGGTGTGGCTTGGTGGGCATGGCTTGGTAGGCTTGGCAGGGGAAGGATACTGCAAAATCTCCATTCCCACCCCACTCTGGGGCCAGCCAGAGGTGGTATTTTCCTGTTCTCCAAACTGCTCAAAATTTCTGCTATCGGTTCTCCAGAACCTGTCAGAACCTGCTGGATTTCACCCTTGTGATGGTCTTATCTTTAACACATCTGTTTTCTACGGAGAGGGATTTTTTATTATTTGTAGGAAGCAGCTTTCAATCATGTAAATCCGTATCCATACTTCAGAAAGATCCAGATACAAGTTGATCATCTCAGTGGGGAAGAATTACGGTAGGTAACCAAGATCACAAAAAAGCAGCAGCTTTGAAAAGCTTAGGAGGAGGAATTTTTCTGTCCTGGGCTGCTACCCCTCTAAATTATAGCTTTGTGAAATGAAACTCCCTCTCCATCCATTAAAATTGGAGAACAACATCCGGTGCAGAATTATGAATTTATTCAATGGTGCCCTATTACCAACCTCACATCTGCTACTGAAATAGTTTTTTTAATACCAGTTTAGACAAACCACTAATCAAGCACTGAGGTTTTTCCTGGTTCCCAGAGTTAATCAATCAGAATAGAGCTGGAAGGGACCTTGGAGGTCTTCTAGTCCAACCCGTTCAAGCAGGAGACCCTATACCATTTCAGGCAAGTGACTATCCAATCCCTTCTTAAAAACCTCCAGTGATGAAGCATCCACAACTTCTGATGGCAAACTGTTTCATTGGTTAATTGTCCTCACTATTAGGAAGTTTCTCCTTAATTCCAGGTTGCTTCTCTCCTTGATTAGTTTCCATCCATTGTTTCTTGTCCTGCCCTCTGGTGCTTTGGAAAATAAATTGATCCCTTCCTCTTTGTGGCAGCCTCTCAAATACTGGAATACTGCTATCATGTCCACACTAGTCCTTCTCTTCTCTAAATTAGCCAAACCCAAATCCCGCAACTGTTCTTCATAGGTTTTAATCTCCAGGCCTTTAATCATCTTAGTTGCTCTTCTTTGCACTTTTTCCAAAGTCTCAACATCTTTTTTGTAGTGTGGTGACCAAAACTGGATGCAGTATTCCAGGTGTGGCCTTACTAAGGCTTTATAAAGCGGTACTACTAATACTTCATGTGATTGAATTCTTGATTCTATGCTTCTGTTTATACAACCAAGGATTATATTAACTTTTTTGGCTGCTGCCACACACTTCTGGCTCAGTTCGCTACAGAGGGATATAGATTTTATTATATGTGTGGACGTTTACCCAATGATCTGTCCCCGTCCACACACACACACAAACACAGCCAGCCAAGGGTTAAGGAAGCACTTGAAACACACCCAGGTCTTTATCTCCAACTTGGCAGCGATATACACGCCGTCTGCCAAGTGCTTTATTTCCACAGAAACAGAAAGATACTATACTTAGCGTCCAAAAGTCCAACAACAATAAATATTCCTCCCAGCAGTTCTGAACGAGGCTTTAGTGACTATCCAAGGTTTAGTTTTGTTCGTCACAAGAATCACTGGCCACCACCCTCTATTATATAGTCTCTGGGGTGTGGTCCAGTGACTCAGTTCTAATCCCTAGCACGCCTCCTGAGCTGCTGCAATCGTTTATCACGCCTTCGGAGGCGTGCGTCCAGGAATGATGTTTCTCCTTCGCTCTCATCCGAGCCACCTGTCTCCCTGCTAATCTCCTCTCCCTCGGCTGGCATCTGAGACAGTGCCAGAGGGGAGGGGCCTGGAGAGGGAGGCCTGGCTGACTCCTCTTCCTCATGCTTGGAGCTTTCTTCCTCCGATGGGACAGGCTCAGAGGGCGGGGCCACAACACCCATGCACGTATTGTTTTTTGAGTATGAGCCATAGCTCAGTGTTAGTATGAGCTCCTACTATTCCAAGTAGGGCTGAAATTTTAAAAACAAGGATAGTAGACAATAGAATTAGACAGAATGATCTGATGTAATAGAAGATTGCTCCTTTTTTCTTCACAATCTCTACATTCTATATTAATATAGTCAATCAAGCCTTGTGATTGCTATGATCATTATCTTTCTCTGCGCATCAAATGACTCTGTGCTGCTTCTGTTCATCCCTTTCTTCCCCCAGGCCTGAAGTTTTCCTCAGCTGGTCTTTGATGAACAGCTGTTTGAAGAAGCCAACTCCAGTTGTTCTGGCCCAGCCATTGCTCCCTTGAGTTTCCTCTTTTGGCAGTGGCTCACAGTAGTCTTAGCAGAGCCTGGCTGGGCAATTAAACCCAGCCTCGGTCGTGTCTCTTTGAGGCCTAAAGATTGCCCAACTCTTTTCTAGATGTGTATGCCATGTACAGACATATATCTTTGGCTCCTTTCGCAATACTCCTGACCCACATATTTGCCCCTCTGCCTTTCCCCCACTTAAAGCCCCAGTGCTCATTACATTTAGCACAACTCCCCTGAAGAACTGCAGCAGAAACAGCTGGGTTTTGGCGCTTTTGGCTCCAGTTAAGAAACTTGTGTTTAACCAAAAGCATTTGGAGTGGCTCTGTTTTTGTTCTGAAATAGGATCCCGCCAGCTCAGTCCTGACCCCAGCGCGTGGGCTAAAGAAACTGGGGAGGCACAATATGGGGCCATGTGTTACCCTCAGCCAATCTGTGTGCCCTTTCATTTTCGGAGCTGTGTTGAATTGTTCCCCATCTACCCGGTCGGCTGTTTCTTCTTCTCTAGTCATTAATCCTGTCAGAAAATCCACTTCCTGCCCTCATAAAATGCACTCCTTTTATGTCTTCCTCATCTCCAGCCTGAGCATTTTTATGCAGAGCATGTTTGGTTTGCTGTATGCAAGACTATATTTACTGGCAAAGGCTCCCATTAACTCTCACAAGGAATGTCATTAGTCAATTTTATAACCAATAAACTGAGGCATCCTTGAAAATAAATGAGGATACTTTGCTTTGAGAAATATAAAGGAATGACCTATTTCCCTTTCTTCCTTTACCAAGATTTGAGAAACGGGGCCCTATGGGTGACAGACTGCAACTCCCACCATCACTGCTTGGTGTTACTACATGAAGATGACTAAAATACCAATCAAACAAAGTCTGTAGAGCAGTGGTGGGACTCAAATTGTTTTACTACTGGTTCTGTGGGCGTGGCTTGATGGGCATGGCAGGGGAAGGTTACTGCAAAATCCCCATTTCCTCCCGATCAGCTGGGACTCAGGAGGCAGAGAATATATGGGACAGGGCCAGTCAGAGGTGGTATTTACCAGTTCTCCGAACTACTCAAAATTTTTGCTACCGGTTCTCCAGAACTGGTCAAAACCTGCTGAAACCCACCTCTGCTGTAGAGTCTACAGTGGATAATAAAATGGTGATGTAAAGGAAAAGGTTCCTCAACTGAGCATCTTAAATTCATCTCCTCTTTGATGGTACTATCCAGTGCTCATTCTTTGCCCCCTCTTTCCTAGGCCAATTTATACCCACAGTCCCAATGGCTTTTCTTGGTCTGACCATCTCCTCACCACTGTTGGGAGTTGACTTGTGAAATGTTTCTTGAATATGTGTGAGGATGTGTCTTTTAATTTTCAGATTGTCTGAGATGTCATGTCCTGTCCTTTGAAGGTGGATAGGGATGTAAATTCTATGAATCTTTTATATTCCCATAGCCCCACGTGAGGTATGTGTTTTTTTGCAATTCCAATAATGGTCGATTGAATTTTCTACCCCACTTCATCAGAAGTTTTCTCAGCTGCATCCAGTAGTTCAAACCTATTTTTCACCTCTATTATATACATAGTGGGGATTTTGGTGACAGCAAACTTTTGCTGACATCAGTCCTTAACAGCAAGGATTGATATGGTCCATTGATGTCTGCATAGGTCAGGATATAGTCAATCTGATTATGGTGAAGTCCATTTAGTGAGGTCTATGTGTATAAGCGGTCCTTATGCTGTTTGAACTATGTATTCATGATCTTAAATCTGTTTTCTTGGCAAAATTGTATCAAATGATCACCTGCATCGTTCCTCTCACCTATTCCAAAACAACCAACGATACCAAGGGAACTAATAAGTAAGTACTAGAGCACATAACTTTAGACATGTCACTAGTAGGCAAAATCTTGAAATTGTGTCTCACTTACTTTGGCCATGTCATGCAAAGGAATTCTCTGGAGAAAGCAATTATGTTTGAAAGAAACTGCAGTAAAAGGAAACCAGGCCGTCAACAAACACGGCGGCTGGAGACTATCAAAGCTGACACCAGTCAGAGCATAGGAAAACTCAAAGAAATATTGCAAGATTGGAAGATGTGGAGAGACCCGGCCCATAGAATCGCCAAAACTCAGACATGACTGAATGATTAACATTATCATCATTAACCCCATGTGCACATTGAATGTTTAGTCAAGTCCAGTGAGGAGAGCAAATAGCTAAGTCAACCCTGCAGGCCATTTTCCTATGCAAGGGATGTGGCATGTTGTCGATCTACAGGTAGTCCTCGACTTACAACCAATCATTTAGCGACTGGTTGAAGTTACAATGCACTGAAAAAAAATGATCTATGATCAGTCCTCGCACTTACAACCACCACAGCATCCTGCCCCCCCCAGTCACATGATCACATTTTGGGTGCTTGGCAGCTATATGTATTTACAACAGTTGCAGCATCCCAGTTCCCTTTCCAGCCGACTTCCGACAAACAAAGTCGATGGGGGAAGCTGGATTCGCTTAATGACCACATGATTCACTTAACACTCGGGAGCCCCGAGAGATGGCATGCAGCAAAGAAGAGTTTGAGGGGTTTTTTAAGTGGGTTTTTTAGTGGGTTTTTAACAAAAATTTTAAGGGGTTCGGGGGGGATTAGGGTGGGTTCTGGGGAAAATCCACCGGGTTCAAGACCAGCCTTAGCGAAGGGCTGTGACATTAGGGACGTAGAACTGCAGGTCAGGGAGGGGGTTGGAGTTCGATTTGAAGAGGGCTGTTCCATCAGCATAGTGAGTGGGAGGGGCAGATATGGCGGAAGCTGGGGACCACATCATGTTCGGGGAATGCGCACTCGCTATCTTAGAGCGACTGCACACTCCGGTCCCCAATGCTTTCCTCGTTCCCCAGGCTGTCCGGATTCTCAGGGCCAGAGCCTCCAGCTGATGTTATGCAATGCCAGGTCCATTGTTAATAAAGCCCCCCTCATTCACGATCTTATTCAGGAGGGGGAGGCGGACCTAGCGGGCATTACGGAGACCTGGTTGGGCCAGGAGGGGGGAGTTCCCCTCGTGGATATATGCCCACCAGGCTTCCATGCATTTCATCAGGCGAGGGCTCAGGGCAGGGGCGGGGGGGGTGGCGGTTATTATAAAGGAAGGTCTGGATCCAAGGGAGACCACTGTTCCACAGATAGCCGGATGTGAGTCCCTCTTTGTGAAGTGGGGTCATGGAGTACAGATGGACTTGTTGGTCACGTACCTGGCTCCCTGCCATGTGGCAACGGCCCTACCCGAGCTGCTTAACGTTATAGCCGAGGTGGCGGTGGACATCCCCAGACTTGTTATTATGGGGGATTTCAACCTGCCATCTATCGGTGAAACATCTGAGGTGGCTCGAGAGTTCATGGCTTCCATGACGGCCATGGACCTTACTCAGTTAATTCATGACCCCATTCACACAGAGGGACACACTCTGGACTTAGTTTTTGTCTCTGGTCAGTGGTTGAGTGGACTTGAACGCAACCACATGTTTATTGGACCCGTGCCCCTCCTGGTTGGTACTGGCTTCCCGGGAGGTGACACGAGGCTGGCTCCAGAAGATTGTTAACGCTTCTTTGAGTGAGGGGGTCCTGCCGGCCGCTTTGAAAGAAGCGGTTGTGAGGCCCCTCCTCAAGAAGCCCTCTCTGGATCTGGCTGTTTTGGCTAACTATCGTCCAGTCTCCAACCTTCGCTTTGTTGCGAAGGTTGTTGAGAGTGTGGTGGCACAACAGCTTCCCCGGTACCTGGATGAAGCTGTCTATCTAGACCCGCTCCAGTCCGGCTTCCGGCCTGGGCACAGCATGGAAACGGCATTGGTCGTGTTGGTGGATGATCTCTGGAGGGCTCGGGATAGGGGTTGTTCCTCTATCCTGGTCCTGTTAGACCTCTCAGCGGCTTTTGATACCATCGACCATGGTATCATGTTGCACCGGTTGGCGGGGTTGGGGGTGGGAGGCACTGTTTTGCGGTGGTTCTCCTCCTACCTCTCTAACCGGTCGCAATCTGTGTTGACAGGGGGGCAGCGGTCGACCCCGAGGCACCTTGCTTGTGGGGTGCCACAAGGGTCGGTCCTCTCGCCCCTTCTGTTCAACATTTATGTAAAGCCGCTGGGTGAGATCATCCGTGGCTTCGGGGTGGAGTTCCATCAGTACGCTGATGACACCCAGCTGTACATCTCCACTCCAGACCACCCCAACGATGCCCTTGAAGTAATGTCCCAGTGCCTGGAGGCCGTGCGGTCCTGGATGGGGAGAAATAGGCTCCGACTCAACCCCTCCAAGACCGAGTGGCTGTGGCTTCCGGCGTCCCGATATAGCCAGCTGACGCCATCGCTGGCTATTGGGGGTGAATCACTCGCCCCCACGGAGAGGGCTTGTAACTTGGGCGTCCTCCTGGACGCACGGCTGTCTTTAGAAGATCATTTGACAGCCGTGGCCAGGGGGGCTTTTTATCAGGTCCGCCTGATACGCCAGTTACGCCCCTTTCTAGATCGGGACTCCCTACGCACAGTCACTCAGGCACTCGTCACTTCCCGCCTGGACTACTGCAACGCTCTCTACATGGGGCTCCCCCTGGGGTGCACCCGGAGGCTCCAGCTGGTCCAGAACGCGGCCGCGCGGGGGATTATGGGGGCGACGAGGCGCTCCCATGTAACACCTCTCCTGCGCAAGCTGCACTGGCTCCCGGTGGTCTTCCGGGTGCGCTTCAAGGTGTTGGTGACCACCTTTAAAGCGCTCCATGGTTTAGGGCCGGGGTTACTTACGAGACTGCCTTCTGCCACCAATAGCCTCCCACCGGCCAGTACGCTCGCACAGAGTGGGCCTCCTCAGGGTGCCGTCCGCCAGACAATGTCGGCTGACGACTCCCAGGGGGAGAGCCTTCTCTGTGGCGGCGCCCACCCTCTGGAACAACCTCCCCCAAGAGATACGTACAATAACAGACCTCCGGATTTTTCGTCGGGCCCTGAAAACCCATTAATTTCAACTAGCTGGGCTGGCTTGAGTTAAATTTTAAATTGATTTTAAATTGGGTTGTTTTAATTTACGGCCATAATATTTAATTATTTTAAACTGCTTTTAAATTTTGTATGTATTGTTTTTTACTTTGACTGTTCACCGCCCTGAGTCCTATTTGGAGAAGGGCGGTATAGAAATAAGAACAAATAAAAATAAATAAATAAATAAATAAACAACTGCAGTGATTTGCTTAACAACGGTGGCAAAAATAGTTGTCAAATTGGGCGTTCATAGCTGCCTTGCTTAGCAACACAAATTCTGCTCCCAATTGTGATTGTAAGTTGAGGACTAATTGTGTTTGTTGACACAGTACTCGATTATTGTGAGCTCGATTATTGTGAGCTTAATTCCTTTGCAACTCAGTGGGTTATGTTTCATCAGATAAATTAATCTAAAGGAAGGAGAGAGAATCTTTGAAAATCACTAGCAGAATCTTGATTTAATACTAAATGAATTCTGGCAACTGGGTGAACAGATCTGAAGCATTTCAATCCTCACAATGGCATGGTCTGTGACTTAATTCATATGACTTGCTGAGGGAAAATGCCACAGAGATTTCGCTATCTCAATGCAGCTAAGTGGCTTTTTCTTTAAGGGGTAAGGAAAATTTCCAAAATTCTTCAGTCATAGCGTGTGGACCAGTGATGGGTTTCAAAAATTTTTACTACGGCTTCTGTGGGTGTGGCCTGGTAGGCGTGGCATGGCTTGGTAGGCATGGCAGGGGAAAGATACTGTAAAATCTCCATTCCCACCCCACTCCAGGGGAAGGTTACTGCAAATTCCCCATTTCCTCCCGATCAGCTGGGACTCGGGAGGCAGAGAATAGATGTGGGTGGGACCAGTCAGAATTTTTACTACCAGTTGTCTGAACTACTCAAAATTTCCGCTACCGGTTCTCCAGAACTGGTTAAAACCTGCTGAAATCCACCTCTGGTATGGACCTCCCATGGTGAAACAAGCCTATAGTTCCTTATTGACTTTCTGCAGGCTGGGGCTACATGGAGGCCCTTTGCAAAATTTCTAGCCCTATTCACAGTGTGTGAAATGAGGTTGCAGGGCTGGGACATCCCAAAGTTATATAAGACACTCATCTTTTCCTCTGTAGTTACTTGGAGCAATTCTGTGTTCTTTGGAATATGCAAATAATACTTTCATGGTTCCAATATTGTATCTAGACATGATGGAAAATTGGAGAAGTCCTCGTAAACACCCATCTTAATAACATGGCTGGAGGGAACAAAGGCTATTCCGAGTTGTGCTAGCACAATTTTAGCTACGCCAGTGAAGATCCTATCTCCATCAGCTCTGTGAAGGAGGCTCAGTTCCCACAACTTTGATAGTGTCATAGCACGGCTGTTCTTAGGAACTGCATCCAAATTTTCCCAATCCCACTCTTGGCTGATGATATCATTAAAGACAGTTATAGAAAATGTGTAAATAATGTTGTTTTGCACATTTGTATCATTGATTCCCTAGAGAGGCTGATAATGCTGCCTGGAAAGCTGTTTGAATCGTTTTTCCTTTTCTTGTGGTCAAACTTCATGGAGAAAATTATGCTGAAGGGCCAAAGGTTATCCTATGTAGGAAGAGTGTGAATCAGACCTGGTTATTTTCAGGGTGGCCTCTCCGAAATCCTTGTGGAATTCTCAGGAATTTGAGAAACAAGGAAATAGCAATTATGCTTGCTTGAAAAATAGTGAAAGAGTTGTGCTTTTTTTTTTCCTTTTGGCATTTCCTCTACTTCCATAGAGTTGTAAGGAACACAAGAGATTGTTAAATTACTATAACAGAACTTTAACAGAATAACAAGAGTTGGAAGGAATCTTGGAGGTCTTGTCCAAGCCCTTGCTCAAGAAGGAGACCCTGTACCAGAGGTGGGTTTTAGCAGGTTCTGACCAGTTCTGGAGAACTGGTAGCAGACATTTTGAGTAGTTCGGAGAACTGGTAGTAAAAATTCTGGCTGGCCACACCCCCATCTATTCTCTGCCTTCCAAGTTCTAGCTGATCAGGAGGAAATGGGGATTTTGCAGTAACCTTCCCCTGGATTGGGGAGGGAATGGAGATTTTACAGCATCTTTCCCCTGCCAAGCCCACCAAACCATGTCCACCAAGCATGCCATGCCCACCAAGCCATGCCCACAGAACTGGTAGTTAAAAAAAATTGAAACCTACCACTGCTCTATACTATTTCAGACAAATGGCTGTCCAGTCTCTTCTTAAAAGGGATGGTACATCCACAACTTTTGAAGGCAGTCTGGTTAATTGTTAATTAACAATTGGTGAATTGTTCTTACCATTAGAAAATTTCTCCTTAGTTCTAGGTTGCTTCTAATGTTTACTAATGTGGCTAGCAAATACCAATAACTAGAGCTATCATATCTGGGCTACAAAAATTGAGATAACCGTCAGAGGACAGCAAGCAATACAAAAAATTCTCTTCCTTTCCTGCCAGTTAGTGGTCATCCAGTTCTTGGCAGCCCAGAAATGGTAGCCCTATTAGTGACAGTTAATCCACAGTATATCCATACAACGAAATTCACTTAACACCCAAAAACCAGGTCCAACAGACAGAACAATCCCCAAACACACTCCCACCCACCACAGTTCTCCACCCCTAAACCACCCAAACATCCACACAACAGAGCAAGTAATACTGTCCAACAGCTCACTGATGCTGGCCCTTTAGTTCATTGTTGAGTGCAGTTATAGCTCTGGGATAAAAACTATTCAGAAAATGTGTGGTCTGAGTTTTAATTGTTCTGTATCTTCTGCCGGAAGGCAACAGTCCAAAAAGATTGTAAGCAGGATGGGAAGAGTCTCTGAGAATGTAATGCAACTTCTTCAAACAGCGAGATTCGAAGATGTCATCCAGGGCTGATAGCTGGAGCCCGATGATATTCTGGACAGTTTTAATGATTCTCTGTAGAGCTTTTTTGTCCGCTACAGAGCTGCTCCCATATCATGCAAGAATGCTGTATGTCAGGACACTCTCAATGGTGCTGCGATAATAGGACAGAAGTAGATGCTGAGATAGATTTATCTTCCTGAGCATTCTCAGGAAGTACAGCCTCTTCTGTGCCTTCTTCACAAGCATGTTAGCATTCATAGTCCATGAGAACTAGTCACCTTTAGTAATATTTAAATTCTTACTACATCAAGAAGAATTGTCTATGTCAAAAAAAACCCCACAGGGTGTTTGGCATCTGTGTTGGCTGATACTGAAGATCTGCAAATAACTGTTTCCTGCTTTCTTGGATTGAAAATTGCCTCTAAGCAACCATAATACATCTTGGTTAAAGGTGTGGCATATAAAGTGGGTAAGTTAATAAACCAAGCAACTTCACTTGGCTTTTAATTTCTACATATAGGTAGTCCCCAACTTACAACCACAATTGCTACCAGAATTTCCATTGTTAAGCAAGGCAGTTGTTAAGTCAGTTGTACCAAATGTTATGACCGTTTTTTACCACGATTGTCAAACAATTGTGCGGTTGTTAAGCAAATCTGGTTTCCTCCATTGACTTTGTCAGAAGCCGGCCAAGAAGGTCGCAAATGGTGATCAATTGGCCAACATGTGGGTTGCCAAGTGCCCGCATTTTGATCAGGTGAGTGTGGTTGCAAGTCTGAAGATCACTTGTAAATCATTTTTTTTCCATTGCCATTGTAACTTTAAATAGTTGCTAAATGAATGGTTGTAAATTAAGGACTACTTGCAGTTCTTATCTGTATGAGGAATACCTGTATCTACAGGGAGATAAGCTGGTATTGTAAACGGACTGTACTTGGTTCTCCTGTTGTTATTCTCACAGCAACCTTGTGGCATAGATTTGATCAGGTTATTGTAAGTCACCCAATGATGCAACCCTAGGCCTTTTCACTCTACTGTATAGTCTAGTAACATCTGTATTGAGGGGTCCTTGGTGCTCTCTGAGCTTGGTTGTTTTCTTGCAGGCATTTCATCATCCAGACTAGGTAACATCACCAGTGCATCATGAGTACTGATGATGTTACTTAGTTTGGTAATGAAACGTCTGCAAGAAAACCACCAAGCTCAGAGAATAGCAAGGACCCCTTCATTTCAATCCTGAGCTACAAATATTCTCCTTTATTGGTAACGTCTGCAGCCTAAACTTACACTTCAGGTGTAAGATCTATCTCCCTGGGAAATTTGCAAGTACCCTGTAATCAACAAGTAGTTACTCTGTGGTTCCTCCAATCTACCTCATCTGTTCTCTATTTCTTTGAGCAATTAGAAGTTTTAGCCTCAGCTTGCAGGTTTTCCCAGCTCTCATACGCTATAATAATTTTCCAGACTGGCAGGAATTCCTTCCAGTCAATTTTCTCTGCTGTGTATATCTACCTTCAGATTCATGTTTGAGCCTCCCACACAGGCCAGGGCCCAGCACAGGAAATCTGCAGTCTTGGGCCCAGGAGGGGAATTAGCAGTGCCTGTAACGCATTTCCGGGCCTCTACTTTGCTTGCAACCAATTGATTTACTGGGGAAATGAAAAACTTATTCCCTCCCCAGCTCAGCTGACAATATCTCAGCTGAAAATCTACTATTTCCACCCCACCCCCCCAAAAAAATCCATTAAATGGATGTTGGGCTTTTTTGGGAAAGAAATGCATCTCAGAGAGGTGGGAGATTGCTCAAAGCCAGGGGTCTTAAGCAGGGGTGGGCTGCTGGGGGTTTGCAGGGGTTTGGGAGAATCTCTAGCTAAGATTCTGTGCAGTTCAGAGAATCCCCAAATCCCACTGCTAGCTGGCCTCACCCTGCCCTACCCATCCCTCCCAGGAGTCCCCACCTGGCCCATTTTGGATGCAGGTAAGTGCAGGGCACACACGGAAGCTCAGGAAGGGCAAAAAATGGACCTACTGGAAGTTCGGGAAGGCCAGAAATGGGCCCGTTTCTGGCCTCCAGAGGGCATCTGGAGCCTGGGGAGGCTGTTTTTGCCCTCCTGGAGGCTCAAGGAAAGCCTCTGGAACCCAGGGAGGGCAAACACCCCCTCCTTGCGGTGCAGGAGGCTGACTAGGCCACACCCACCATGGTCACGCCCACCCAGCAGCCAGGCAGAGAACCCCTTGCTAAAATTGTTGAAGCCCACCCCTGGTCTTAAGTATCCTGCACTAGAAAAAATATGTCTTGATTCTTTTTTTCTCTCAGAGGCAAGCTCAGAAATCAGCAGAATGTGATGTTTGGAGCAAATCTGGCTTCTGATGGATAATCTTCTCTTCCCACATGGCAATTCAGAGATGTTTGTGGTAAGAAGATCTGCCTGCCAGGCTACTTTGGACACTCACAAATTTAATTCACATTAATTCCTGGAGTTTCTCAGCAGGTCTGGCAAGGAGATGTCCAGCCAACCCTAACACAACCAAGCAAATATCTATAGAGATTCTCAGTCATCCAGGTCATGGTTGTCCAAAGAGTGTTTTTTTTCAAGAGGCAATGAGACTTTCATTTCTTGCATAATCCTTCCATTCTCCACCATTCATTCAGAAGCTTCTTGGATGAGAAGCAAAATGTCTTCAAGAAAAAACAAAGGAAGTCCAGTTGCCTCTTGAAAAAGCACCTTTGGGACAACCAAACAAACATAGATCTACATTTAATCAGTGTAGAACTTGTGTTTATTTCCCTCCATTGCAAAAACCGGTGACTTATTCTTACTCTCTGCTTTTTTAAGACAAGCATTTTAATTTGCAGTTGACTTTCATCCAATTTACAGAAGATCCAAATTATATGGACCATAGTTGATAACCTTCATATGTTTTACTGACGCTACAAGTAGTTCTCAACTTGAGACCAGAATTGAGCCCAAAATTTCTGTTGCTAAATGAAAAAATGTGTTAAGTGAGTTTTGCCTATTTTATTACCTTTCTTGCCACAGTTGTTAAGTGAATCACTACAATTGTTAAGTTAGTGTATTAAGTGAATCTGGTTTTCTCCTTGCCTTTGTTTGTAAGAACATTGCAAAAGGGGATCACACATGACTCTGGGATACTGCAACCATCATAAATATGAGTTAGATTTCAAGCATCTAAATTTTGATCACATGATTGTGGAACTGCTGCAATGGTTGTAAATGTGAAAAATGGTCATAAGTTGCTTTTTTTAGTGCCGTTGTAACTTTAAATGGTCATTAAATGAACTGTTTAAGTCAAGAATTACCTGTCTTTGTTTTTCTTCTAAAGAGGGAAGGATGCTCTGTTCTTTAACGGATTACTGATTTTTAAGAAGACCTCTTATTACTTTTTATTTCAAGAGCTTTGAAAAGGATTTTGTCAAAAACCTTCTCTAACTTATCTGTTGCTCTTTTTCAACACATTTTAAAAGCCTTAGACAGGACTTCATTCTGCTTGATTAAGGCTTGTCTTTTTAATCAGCTGCTTTAACAATACATTATTAAGTATGTAAGAACAATGTTTTTCAATCATGGGAACTTTAATATATGTGGATTTCAACTCCCAGAATTCTTGAAATTTAAGACACATCTTAAAGTTGTCGAAGTTGGAAAAACACTGTTTTCCATGATTAATATATTGTTGAAGCTTGTCATTAACTTCATCAGAATAAACAGGCTGATTATAATTTCCTGGATCTTTTCTGGAACAGGAAAGAATTGAGGTCAAAATGTAACTTTAAAGTCACTAAAAAAAGCAGAGACCATTGTTTAAGAGAAAAGGGAATTGTCCATAATCTTGAAAGGACAGAACTGTGAAACATTTTAATAATAATTAGCTATAAATTCTGACGTCGGAAAGTCCCTCTATTCCCTTTTGTCTCACATGTAATTCTAATTAATCTTATCAGTGGACTCTCCTGGGAAGAAGTAATCATTCATATTAACTGGACATTAAGGCAGGTTTTAATATGTTCGGACCTTTATTTTCTTTTCAACTTTATATCTGTTACATGGAAACTGAAGGCCCCTCAGTGAATAGATAGATTCTATATCCTTTTCTTAAGATTGACATTAAGAGAATAGCCCAACAGAGGAAAGATACATTTATGGCCCCAATTATTCTGTGGATGGAAAAATCTGATGACCTCTGACACGAAGAAGAGGTAAATTATGCTTGGTTACAGTGAAATGGGATTGTCACATTTCATTGAAACAGCTGTCTGAAACTATATTGTAGATATAATCAAAATAGAGCTGGAAGAGATCTTGATGGCCTCCTAGTCCAACCCACTGCTTAAGCAAAAGATCCTATAGCATTTCAGACAAGAGACTGTCCAGTCCCTTCTTAAAAACCTCCAATGATGAAGCTGTCACAAGTAAATGCCTTATTCTTTATTATGTAAATAGTACATGACCAGGATATCAGGGGTTAACTTATTCTTCACTACTTAATATATTCATACTTAACCACTCCTATATCTAGCTCCACCCCTTGTATATATAAGGAGCTGTATGCTTTCCTTCTGAGCTTCTATCTGTGAATATTCAGTGAATATAGAATGCCTTCTCTAAATAAAGAGTGCTTTATTTGAATATCTAATTCTTAATCTACTTATTGAGTCTGATCCTGAAAATATCGTAACAATTTGGTAGCAGAGGATGGTTTGATTGACTCAATAAAACTTTAAATATGTCTGAGAGAGAAAACTCCAGAAACAAAAGAGAAAGACCCAACACCAGGGCATACAGTAAAGAAATGGAAGCAGATCAAGAAAAGATCGATAAACCCACGACTATGACACCAAAAGAAACTGAAGACTACACTACAGACAATGAGGAAATAATTGATGGAATGGATGAACAAAAGGAGAACGAGTTGAAAGGCAGCCCCCTCGGATCAGAGGTACTGAAACTGCTGAAACTCAACGCGAAATTCCAAAACGTAATAAAGAACAGCGGAACAGTGAAAAAAAGGAGTATCGTAACAGATGATCCCAAAAATCCAAAAATGGTGAGCGAATCATCTACAGAAAAAGGAATAATGAAAAGAAAGACCAACGGTCCCACTCAAAATTTTGAATGGCAGCCATCTTGTTTTCAACCGATCACAAAAAAGAGCGAAGCAGAGTCAATCAGAGTACATCATTCAAAATCTTTGGCGCGAAACGATTCACATAATATAAAAAAGAAAAAAGAAAAACTTTACTTTTCAGAAAATTCTGATACAGACTCAGAAGAAATACCTATCGAACTAAAAGTCAAATCAGCTATAAGAACTCTCTTTACAACATTCGGTCCAGGACTGAAAATTACAAAAGAACCGACAAAAGATGGCAATCGAGAAACAGGGAGAGAACAAGCAAGAAAGCAAACATCTCGGAGTCTGCCCGCTTCTCCTCAATCAACGAGAGCACCGACACCTGAGCCCAGAGAACCTTGCAAATACCACCCCACGCCGCAGACGATGTCAGAAAACAGCGATCTCAACAAGAGTCATCGCAACAGAAAGACACGAGCTTCTGCCGCCGCCTGGACACCGAAGATCGAGCCAGAGACTGAATCATCGGAAGAAGAGCGCTACGAGGGAGCTGCAGCGACGAGAACCTCTCCCGACAGCTTCAGGAGCGAAATGAACAACACGCATGTGCAAGACTACGCAGACAACTTCGGGGGACATGAAGAACAGAGAGAACCATTCAGAATCGTCGCAAGCATACCCACGCCATTTTGTAACTTTCAACATTTGCAAGACCACGGACTGCCTCCAGTTGTAAGTAATGGATCCAACAATATTGGGAATTTGCCCAATGATTTCCCAAAACTGAGAATAGATGGCATTAATTTGCAAGAATGGTGTCAGCAGCTCCAGGTTGTCTTTCTAAAAGAAAACTTATTATTTTTTATCACTAATCCCCCAAAAAGACCTTGGACTCTAAAATTAGACTGTCTGCACCATAGGGCATTTTTCTTATTAATTTCCAGTATATCTCCTGCCATGTACCACAGTATTAAGCAAAATCTAACTGTATCAGAAATTATTCAATGCATGTTTAAATTGTTTCACAGTGAAAGTGTAGCCACTACAACAAGAATGTCTAAAGATTTCTTCTCAGCTAGGATAAAGCCAGGGGTTACCATAAGTGAACATTTAATATCTTTAAACAAAATTAGAACAGAACTGCATTTAAGGGGGGAAATAATTTCAGATCAAACAATGAAGAGTGTTATCATTAACTCACTAGACCCATCGTGGGATAACTATATATCTCATTTAGACACAATCAATTTAGGATATTTATCCATAGAAAGTCTATCTAACAAGCTAATATCTGAAGATAATTCAAGGAGAAGTCGTTGTAACAATCACATGGAACATAAACAATATCAGAGGGTAGTTTCTCAAGAAAGATATCATGAACCAATAGGATGCCACAACTGTGGATCCAAAGAACATAATAGGAGAGACTGTCCAAAACTCCTCAGAAATAGAAAAAATCCTGACTACAGAAATAGGTATCAAAACAGACAGTCATCAATTGATAGACATAGATATAGAAGTCCACCCATCTATAGAGAACATAGAGGGGGCAGGGATAACTCAAAAGATAGAAAGTCTGGTTCACTGAATGGGTTAAACAAACATGACAGCACTAACATACAACAGACAGAGGACAATGATTGGCTTATCGATTCTGGAGCAACCAACCACACTACAAATAATAAAAATATACTATCTTCATTTGTAGAGGATAAATTCGTAATTAAGGTAGCTAATCAAGAGAAGGTTCAAGTCATAGGTAGAGGAAATATAACCTTACCTGGCCTAGGAAAAATAGAGGGGGTATTGTTAATACCTGAAATACCTCATAACATACTTAGTGCAATAAAACTAAGCAGAGATTCTGGCATAAATATTGTGTTCTCGAAAGGAAAAGCAACATTAGAGAAAAACAGAACAAACATAGGTACTGTGATTATTAAAGGAGGTCTACCTTATCTAATGACAAAAGAAAAATGGTTACACAACATTGATTCCAACATGGAAGATAACAATAACATAGACAACGAAAGCAGTAGCAATAGTGACAATGAGGAACATGAGATTATCCATAATCACAAAGACACACCCAACAACAAAATACCTAATATTGGTAAACCAATTCATGATGAGTGTGCTCATGTCTTACATAGGAAATTAGGACATGCCAGTTTTCCTGTAGTTCAAAAGATGACTGAACATGCTGAAGGTGTTAAAATAAAAAATTGTAAAAACTATTTGGAATGCTCAGTATGTAAATCTACAAAACTCAAAACTAGCTCCAAACCCAAAAAGTCAACAAGATCAACCAACAAAATTTTTGATTTGGTACACATGGACCTAGTTGGTCCATTAACACCATCAATCACATATAGAAAACGTTATTTTCTAACCATTGTGGATGACTATAGTCGTTATGGCTTTGTCTATACACTAAAGCACAAAGATGAAACTTTTCAGAAATTTAAGGAGTTTTACAAACGTACAGAAACACAACATAATATTAGAATAAAACAAATTATGACAGATAGGGGATGTGAATTCATGTCAAAAGAATTCTCCCAATGGCTTAAAGACAAAGGGATGTTGCATTACACGACTAGCCCTTTCTCTGCATTCCAAAATGGAGTGGTAGAGAGAAAGAACTCGACATTACAAACCATGATTAGATGCACATTAGAAGATGCTGGCTTAGGAAAACAATTCTGGTCAGAAGCGTTACAATATTCCAATTATACACAAAATAGAACTTGGTCCAGCATTGTTAACAAGACACCATATGAAATGATGTATAATAGGAAACCCAAAATAGCTCATATGCACATATTTGGAGTCACTGCAGACGTACACATACCTAAGCAATTAAGACGTAAAGGTGAGAACGTATCTAGGAGACTCAGGTTCATGGGTTATGAAACAGGAACAAAAGGGTACAGATTTATCGATAATAATAACAGATTTATAGTATCCAGAACGGCTGTATTCCATGAACAGGCCAACTGGTCTAAAATACATCTTAATGAAATTTTCCCAAACAACTATACAAACACTAAACACCAAGAGGAAAGAACTGGAGAAGAATACAATCACAACATACATAAAAACAAAAACAGAACATGGACAAACAGTCAATACAAAATAAAGACAGATTCATTAACAAAAAAGGAAGCTAGGTATTTACATGACAATGATAGTAAACCAAAAAGAACAATCAGGAATAACAGAAACCAAATACCAAACAGATACAAAGATTATATAATGTATACGGATGGAGAAACATCAACACCAAACACATACGAGGAAGTGCTAAAACTTCCCCCTGAAGAAAAGGAAAAGTGGGAATCAGCCATGACTAAAGAGATGGATAGTTTGCAGAAATTGAATGTATTCACACCTACACATGCACCTAAAGATAAAACTGTTATTGGTACTAGGTGGATATATAAAATCAAAAACTTAGAAGGAGGCAACACCTTATACAAAGCTAGACTAGTTGCTCAAGGTTATGCACAAAAATATCCCGAGGATTACACGGATACATACTCTCCCACAGTAAGAACTGAGAGTGTTAAAACTGCACTGGTCATAGCATCAGCACTTAACCTTGATGTATTCCAATACGACATACAGACTGCATATCTACATGCAAAATTAGATAAAGAGATATATGTAAGAGCGCCTCACGGTCAATATACGAACAAAAATGAAACGTGGTTACTAAATAAAAGTTTATATGGCTTGAAACAATCTGGCAAAAGATGGTATGAATGTTTAGTCAAAGTGCTCAAAACTATGAATTTTAATGCCACTACTGCTGATAACTGTTTCTTTGTTAAAAAAGCGGATGACTCTTTAGAATTCGTATTAATTTATGTGGATGATATTTTGTATATAGGTAAACACAAAGAGAAGAGAGAAACATTTGTAACAAAACTAAATGAACATTTCTCTTTGAAATCATTAGGTAAGGTAAATAAGTATCTTGGAGTTCAAATTAGTAAAACAAAAAAGGGATTCAAACTTTCTCAAAGAGATAAGATTATAGAACTCCTGAACAAATGTAACTTAAACAATGCTAAACCCTGTGATACTCCCATGCAAACTGATTTCCTGAGAAACACAGATGAGTCATCCCCTGAATTTAAAGATAATACACTTTACAGATCAGTCATCGGTTCCCTTCTATATATTTCCAATTGGACTAGGCCTGATATTGCTTTGCCTCTCAACTTGTTGTCTAGGCACGTCAGCAAACCATTATTATATCATTGGGAAGCTGTCAAGAGAATATTAAGATATTTAAAGAATAGTTTAGACTTCTGTTTATTATTGGAACCTAATAATGTCAAAGAGCCCATCCTCACGTGTTATGCCGATGCGGATTGGGCTGGTGATACCACATGTAGAAAAAGCACATCTGGCTATATATTTTTCCTTAACGATTGTCCAGTTTACTGGTACACTGGTAAACAAGATTTAGTAGCCACCTCAACGACTGAGGCAGAATATGTTTGTTTGTCTAAAGCCTCAAATAACCTCGTATGGTTTAATGACTTATTGTCAAACACTTGGAAGAAACCTTCATTACCATTTATCATACACGAAGATAACAAGGCTGCTATTGAAATATCTAGATCTGATGCTATTGGACAAAGGTCCAGACATATAGATATAAAATTCAAACATGTGAGGCAGTTATCTCAGGATGGATTTATTAAAGCAGTTCATTGCGAAACATCAGAGCAAATAGCTGACATATTGACAAAGCCTTTGCCTTCTAAGCAGCACAAATATTTGACTTCTAAGTTACAAGTTTTATATTGTTCAGAATCTGAATGTAATTATTGTTATATATCGAATCGGCATTTAGAGGGGGATTTGTCACAAGTAAATGCCTTATTCTTTATTATGTAAATAGTACATGACCAGGATATCAGGGGTTAACTTATTCTTCACTACTTAATATATTCATACTTAACCACTCCTATATCTAGCTCCACCCCTTGTATATATAAGGAGCTGTATGCTTTCCTTCTGAGCTTCTATCTGTGAATATTCAGTGAATATAGAATACCTTCTGTAAATAAACAGTGCTTTATTTGAATATCTAATTCTTAATCTACTTATTGAGTCTGATCCTGAAAATATTGTAACAGAAGCACCTACAACTTCTGAAGGCAAGCTGTTCTACAGGTTAATTGTTCTTGCTCTTATGAAGTTTCTTAATTCCAGGTTGCTTCTCTCCTCGATTAGTTTTCATTGTTTCCTGTCTTGCTTTCTGATGCTTTGGAAAATAAGTTGCCCCCCCTCTTCTTTGTGGCAACCCCCTCAAATACTGAAATACTGCTATCATGTCACCCCTAGTCCTTCTTTTTCTCTAGACTGGCCATACCCACTTCCTGCAACCGTTCTTCATATGTTTTAGTCTCCCAGCCTTTATTCATCCTAATTGCTCTTCTCTGGACTTTTTCCAAAATCTCAACATCTTTTTTGTAATGTGACCAAAACTGGATGCAGTATTCCAGTATAAAACCATAGATAACTAATGTTTTATAAAACAGTACTAATACTTCACATGATTTTGTTTCTATACCTCTGTTTATACAACCAAAGATTGTATTAGGTTTCCTAGCTGTTGTTACACACTGCTGGCTATATCTTCTATCACCTTTCTTATCTATCTATCTATCTATCTATCTATCTATCTATCTATCTATCTATCTATCTAACTATCTATCTATCTATCATCTTCTGTACATGTATGAGAATTTACATACCAATGTGTGTGTATATATAATTTTTCTTTGCTTTTATTTTTTCTTTCTTTTGATTTATTAACGTTAAGAGAAAATAAAAGACAAAATACCTCACAAACTCTCTGGCTTTCACAGGTTCTAAGTTGGCATCTACTTTTGGTGAAAAGCAACAGCCCTCCACAACATACCCAAAATGGTAGGACTTAAACTTTCCCATTTCACTTTCTGGGATGCCAGCCAATTCATTGGCGTGGCACTTGCTTAGCCCACAGATCCCTGGAATACTAACCTAGGCAACCCAATGTATATGAATTGTCTGGTGTGCAGAAACCACAAATGACCCAATTCCAATCCTTATAGATTGATCGCCTCATCATGCTCTATATAAAGCAGTCTCTTGGTTACCAAAATCACCATCCAAATCCATTTTTCATTCTTCAGACATTGTCTTTCCAAGACAATGGGATTCAACTTTTTCTGATGGTTGAACAAAATGATCACATGCCCTTAGTTTTAATTTAATAGGAGTCTTCTAATATTTGAGGACCTGTCATAGAGAAGAGGGGATCAACCTATTGTCCAAAACACTTGAGGGCAGGACAAGTAACAGATGGAAACTTACCAAGGAGAGAAGCAATCTAGAACGAAGGATAAATTTTCTGACAATGAGGATAACTAAGCAGTGGAATGGTTTGCCTTCTGAAGCGTGAGTGCTCTATCACTGGAGGTTTTAAAGAAGAGATTGGACAGCCATTTGTCTGGAATAGTATAGGGCCGTGATGGCGAACCTATGGCATGCGTGGCACACAGAGCCATCTCTGGGCATGCAAGCTGTCGCCCGTTGCTCTTCCGGGTTCCGGCGTGCTGGCCAGCTGGTCTTCATGTGTGCAGTGAAACCGGAAGACCAGGTAGCCAGTGCACATGCTCCTGCGCATGTCAGAAACCAGAAGATCATCTTCCTGGTGCGCGCATGCGCACCGGCTAGCTGGTCCTCACTCAGTTCGCCAACACTGGTTTAGGGTATCCTGCCCGACAGGGTGAAATACAGCAGGTTCTGACAGGTTCTGGAGAACTGGTAGCAGAAATTTTGAGCAGTTCAGAGAACCGGTAGCAGAAATTTTGAATAGTTCGGAGAACTGGCAAATACCACCTCTGGCTGGCCCCAGAGTGGGATGGGAATGAGGGTTTTGCAATATCCTTCCCCCAGGAGCAGGGTGGGAATGGAGATTTTGCAGTATCCTTTCCCTGCCACGCCCACCAAGCCATGCCCATAGAACCGGTAGTAAAAAAATTTGGATTTCACCATTGCTGCCCGAGTAGGAGACTGGACCAGAAGACCTCCAAGACCCTTCCAACTCTGTTGTTCTATAATTACCATATTTGGGGGAAAAACCCACTCTATGATGCCTTGTAAGTCAAGATTAGTAATTTTTCTCTGCTGTAGAGAAATCATTAAATCATTTCTGCATAAATCCCCCCCCCCACCTTTTAAAAAACTTTTTCTGAGGAGGTAAATACTGTTAATATCCATAGGGGTTTGGGGAAATTAATTCTTCAGAAAAGGTTAAACTTTCCCTATCATCCTGATCTATAGCAGGCTCCAAACTCAATTGCTATTTTTTTTTAATGGAAAAATTATTTCCAGTGTGACTGTTTTGGGGAAGGTAGGAGGAGAAGAGGAGAAGGAAGGAAGGAGAAACAATTTTGAGAAAGGAAGAAGGACAGATACTTAAGCATACATTGTAAAATGCAGATTTCTGAGTTGTAAAGAAGCTGTGATTTCTCCTCTAAATTGCTTTGAAAATTGTGGATTGGCCACAGATGGAAAAGGCGGCTGTTTGCATGCTGGCTGAAGGTCTCATCCACTTCAAAAGTTCGTTTTATCTGCCTCAGGACTCAGAAGGAGTAAGGGGCAAATCTAATCAAGCAGTTCAAAAGACAAGCCTAAACGCTCCTCAGGATTTGTATTGGCTCTGGACATGAGAAAGAATTTACTTGAAGGGTGTAATCTTATTGGAAGCTTCTGATCTTAAGGCAACCAATTCCTACAGCAATTCAGGGGCAGGGAAAGGGTGGGCCTCTAGGTATTACAGAGTTGTAAGCATGCCCCACCATTGACCCTGTTGGCAATGGCTGATAGGCCCTGGAATCCCATCATTTGTGTATAGGCTATATTTGGCCAATCTGGTTTTGTGCCATGATGGGAAGTGGGTGAGTTGACCCGGGATTTGTCACAGCTTTAATCTGATTTAGTAGTTCAGGCATTATCCTGTTTATGTACTTTCAATCAACTTAGCATAATACGTGTTTTTTTTCTTCTTCTCAGATAATACCAGAAAAAATTACTCTGTTCCATATTGCTTATGCTTGATTTTTTTTTCAATAAGGCCAGAAACTCAGTTTAGTTAGGAATACAGAGGGATTTGTCTAGCCATTACCATTCTTAATTGATTTTCATTGCTTTAATGTTAGGTTGGTTCAATTTATTGGATTTTTTTCTTGGAATCTGAAATTATTAGTTCAATTTATATGCCGCCTTTCTCCAGAGACTCAGGGCGGCTGAGATAAGTTAGATAACGTCTTTAATGGTATATAGATAGATGGTAGATTAGGTAGATATGTGTAAATAGGTAGGTAGGTAGGTAGGTAGATAGATAGATAGATACATATGACAGAGACAGACAGAGAACATTAGGAAAGGCAACTGGTAAAAGAACTAAACAGTTAACAATTCTCAGCTATTGAAGACAATATAACATATATAGTACAAGTTCAGAATGCATTTCTTTTTGTTATAAGGTTTTTTTTTTACAAAAAAATGGTTTTTTAACAGTTGTGTTTGAATTATGTTGATTGTTCAACTTTGTCTTTTAAAGGTTTATGCCATCTGAAGTCATATGCATGAGATGGGCAGCTATATAAAACTATATAAAATAAATAAATAAATGATGACAGGCTATGGCAGTTTGATAAATCAACATCATCATGCCCTTTCAGATTTATAAGTTCAAAAATAATGTTGAGTTAGAGAGTCAACTAAGAATTTCTAGACTAATACATTTTTGGCTGAATTTATGGTTATTGCAGCACAGTCACAGAGCATCTTACTGGCGGCTAAGTGTCTAGCAGGCCCATAAAGATTTAGGGTTTCATCAAATACATACAGAAAAGGCTGCATCTCAATTAAACTGTGAGGTTGCACTTTTACATCTTGAGTTCTAGGGGTGGGAACCCACTGAATGCAGCAGGATTTGACCATAAGTGAACAAGCTGCATAGAACTGAATTCAAGCCTTTAGTAAAATAATCCTTTCACAGAATCTACAAGTTTCATTTTGATTCAACATTCAAAATCTGATACAGAGTTGGAAAGGTTCAAAGATTTAAAAAAAAAGACAACTTAATCTTGAGATGAGGACAACAGTATTTGAAATGCCAACAATTAGCCAAGAGTCCATGTCTCAGAGGTCTATAAAATTATGAGTAACGTTCTGCAGGGAGACAGGAATTTTCCTATTCTTACTGGCTCCAGGAGGGCTCTTATGGAAATTGATTGGGTAGCACATACTCAGTCAGACAAACAGAAATTAATCTATGGATGTTGTTTCTACAGTATGCGGTGATGACCTCTGATAAGAAGAGAGATGACTTAAATTTCTGTTTGCCAAAGGAGGGACTCTGATTTGCATTCATCTCTGGACAAACAGCAATGCTGGCGCAGGGGAAGAATTATTTCCTTGCTTTGTAGCAGTTTGGGTTGCAACAAGAATGCAGCTCGTTTCTTGTTATAAAAAGGACTAGACAACCTGTGATAGGTTGGCTCATTGTTTCAAAGTTATTTCCTTACCAAAGAAAGAAAGATATGACCATGAGACAATGGTAGTGGGAGTGACTTCTGATTTCCTGTCCGTTTTCCCAGTGACTTTCCTTGTAGGAAACTGACAGGGCATATTGGAAATGATGATCACATGACTGAAACAACATAGCTGTACTGAAGCCACCACGTTTTTTGTCAAATTTTGATCCCACAGAGTCATGGGTTCCAGATTTTGGGTGCATTCTTTAAATTAGTCCATTTGAGGTATGTTGATTCAAAAATTGTTGCCCTTGGTTGCACTGTTTAACCCAGTTGAAGATTGCAAACAATCAAACTGACAAGAGAGTTTTAATAGAACATAGAGTATCCAATTAAATTATGAAAAGGCTATCTAAATCAGGGTTTTTCAACCCTGGCAACTTTAAGGTATGTAGACTTCAACAGCCAAAATTCTGCATGCTGACTGGGGATATCTGAAGTTCATATACCTTAAAGTGGCTAAGATTGAGAAATACAGATCCAGACAATTAGTTCTACTGTAGAGCTGGTTCCAAAAAAAAAAAAAAAAGGAGCGCGAGAGAGACCTTTATTGCTTCCATGCCCATTAAACATTTTCTAAAAGTTTTCCTGACTGTGTTTCTCCCAGGTGTCATGGGAGTGAGAAATACAGAAGACTGAAGTTGCCCTACTGGAACCTTTCGATGGTGTTAATATTACATGGCACACCCCAACACACTGCTGTTGTTTTCACTGTTGGAAAAACTCATTGTGATCCGTTGGTGTTATCTTCTGAAAGTTCACATTGAAATTCTAGATAGCTTTACTAGAAGGAATACTGCAGCATTAGTACGTAACCTCGTGATGATGAATATGCAGCTCATCAAGACAAGTTTGGCTGATGTGAAAATATATCGGTCTGTTTTACAAATATATTAGTTATTATACACTTTTTATTATTATACAGGTGGTTCTCAACTTTCGATCACAATTGGAACCAGAATTGCTGTTTGTAAGCAAGATGCTCATTGAGTTACACCCAATTTTATAATTTTTGCCATGGATATAAAGTGTATGATGCAGTTGTTAAATTAATCTGACTTCACTTGTTAGAAGCCTGTTGAGAAGGTAGCAAATGGTAACCACATGATCCCTGAACATGGCAACTATCATATGCACATGCTAGTTGCCAAAGGACCAGATTTTTATCATGTGACCATGGGGACACTGTGACAGTCATAAGTGCAAAGACTGGTTGCAAGTCACTTTTTTCAGTGCCATTGTAACTTTGAATGGTCGCAAATCAAATGGATGTAAGTCAAGGACTATCTGCGATCTTATGTAAGATGCTGTATTGCTTACAATGATGGACCTTGTACATTGACCCATTTATGGTTAATATTGTATTTGTATTTTTCCCCATTACTTGTGTTATTATGGGGTGCTTTTTATTTTTCAACTTGTTCTGGATTGTGATTTTTATTTTTCCTTGAAAACAATGGGGAAAAAAAGAAAAGAATGGGGGAGAAAAAGTAAAGAAAAAAAATGAGAAAGAGAAAAAAAATTAAATTTAAAACAATAGAACAAAAAGAGGGGGATAAAGCATGGGAACACGGAAAAAAGAATTCTGATTCAGCCATAGCTCCGTTGTCTCTGGGGAGTTTTCAAGAGATTTTCCCCGGAAAATGCGATCTCCCCAAAAAAGGCTGCATCAGGCTGCGGAGGCCCCCAATTGGAAATACCCTATCGCCGTTCCTACCCACTCCCCAGCCACGGAGATCGCCCTTGGGGAAGGCAGAATCTGGACGTGCTCGCATTGCAGGGGTCGGAGCAGGAGGCTAGAACAGCAGGCTGTTCCCGAGTCACCCCCTCTCCAAAACTCCTAGACCTGGGAAGTGAGCGGTGCGTAATGCTGCGTTTTGGCTGTTTCTAATTCTTAGACCCAGCTGGCGGGGAATGCCCTGAAGCCTCGCGTCACCTGAACGCAGGGTCCTCGCGGTCTCCCGCCTGCCTGCTCAGCATTCACACGCGCTGGAAAGCAGACGTGACCATACTTTATTGCACGTGCTTAGAACAAGCTTGCTCTACTCTGTACGTGCGAAGGTGCCTCCTCCTCCTCCCGCTCAGTCATTCAGTCGCCTGGTGCCTACCCACCCGGCACTAGCCCTGCGTTCTCTTCTCTGGTTTCCCAAAGCAGAAAGCATGTTGCTCGGGGAGGCGATCAGACAAACTGCAATCCTCCCATCTGGAGGGCGCCAGGTTGGGAAAGGCGGACCCTCCATACCTTCCAGCCTCCTTCTCCTCCGCTTTACTATATTCCAACAATCCTCCTGCTTTTCCTCCCCCTTTCTCCCTTTCCATCTGGAACTAATTATTCTCCCTGGGAAAGAAACTTTCAGGAAATTCCATCCTCGGGCTGGGTAAACCTTGGGATGGGTGGGAGGGGGGGGCGGGGATAGAGCGAGAGTCCCTTTCTCAGCAGTGCGCTTTCCCTTCTGCCTCCTCCTCCTCCTCCTCCTCCTTTCCACGATCTACATTCTTCCTCTGGGTCTCCTGGAAAGCGTTTCTCTCCTGGCATCCCCCTTTCCGTTTTCCAACCGTTTGTTTGTTTGTTGATCGCCTCGAGCGCTTGCAATTAGTCGCCCAAATCTCGGCCTGGGATGGGGTGGGGTGTGTGTGGGGGGGTGCTCCTTTAAGAAAAAAGACAGCTAGGGCAAAACCCGGGGAAAGTGGGCGTGGCTTGCGAGACACACCCCTCCCTTTTAACTGCTAGTTTGCCGGAGCTGCCTGCTGGGAAGGCTGTAAGCCGGATCAGAGTTGGGAGTGACGCTCCAGGTAAGAGCGTGTCGCCGGTATAAAACACTGAGATTATTGCTCCGGTTTGGGGCGGTGGGGAAGAAAAGGGAATAATAAGAAGAAGCAGAGCAAGAGATCAAGAAGTCCTGGGCTCAGAAAGAAAGAAACCTTCCTGAGATCTCACCAGATTAACGGGATTCTTGGGTTCGCTGGAAGGGACGTGTGGTTTAGTGGATTAGAAACGGTGTGGGATCGCTTCAAGGTGATTGCGGAGAGAGGAGCGGCGCAGCCCGAAGGATCCCTTCGCGTGGGGCAGCGCGGAGTAGTGGATCGCAGCCGAACAAAAGACAACCCATGTCTGCGATTCGTGGCAGAAGGGAGTGGAGCTTAACAGTTCCAGCGGGTAACTGAAATTGTGGTTTTTCGTGGGAAAGGCGTTGCTCTACAGGAATCCCCGGGTTTTTGCCTCTTTGGCTGTGTCCACCTCAGAGAGAGGTTAGGTCCAGGTGAGGTGAGGTGGGGTGGGCTAGCGGTGGAGAAATGTGGCATCTCAATACGTGGGGTGATGAACTGTGGGCCGCCGGAGTGAGCAATGCAAATGCCAGGCGATGAATCGAATCAGTCCAAAAGGAATGACAGAAGGCGTACAATGAAGGCGAAACAAAGGGTGGAGGGCGTAAAACTGCAGGGACGCCAGAGCATTCCCCCCCCACCCCCTCTCCTGAGCATGTTCCCGACCAGTCCTCCCTCTTTCCTTGAGCCTTCTAAAGGTGTGATAGGTCGAATCGCCTTTCTTCTGCATGATCTTGGCTCTGCAAGGTAAGGATGATGGGAGCTGTAGTCCACCCAGGCTCGAGGTTAAGAAACGAGGACGAAGGTATATCTGGGAAGATCCTGCTCCTTGTGCAAAGGCTCTGCTCCCCCCACCCCAATAACTTGAACATTGTACCATATTGTGGCGTTTTTTAAGTGGCATTGGGTTGGGGCAGGACTGGAAGAAAGCACTGGAAAAGTAAGGCGGGGGGGGGACGAATTAGTGCTTAGAGCATTTGGGAACCAGTGATTATTTTAGGTAGAAGGGAGTGGGTGTATGTTTTTGCATTTTTAAAAAATGTTTGGGGCTACCCAAGAGACTAGAAATTCAGGGCAGCTCAGCTGCTGGGTTTACAGAATTATTGGGGTGCAGAATTGTGGATTTTCTACTGAACTTTAGTAACAATATGGTATCCTTGAGCTGCATGAAGCAAGGTTAGCCTGTGTCCCCAGGCAAAACCTGCCCTATTTGGGCTGTGGTCTATACTCCCAGCCGCACCTTTGAAGATCACATGAGGCATGTTTGAAGCATGTTCCTGATTTCTAGGGCAGTGGGAGGGGGCAGGGCACCATGGATCTCCTGCATGTTATATAAATTGGGTTTTTTTTATTGAACGGCACCATGTGATTCATTCCCCCCCCCTCTTGCATAAGGGATTGATTTCCTCACCCCCCTCTGTTTTAATGTTGCGGCTGCCTGTTAGGTCACTTTCACATGAAAATTAGATTAGCCATGTTAGGCACTAGTTTTGTTCTTGGTAAAACTGTCAGTCTTGCTTTGTAGCTTCTATTTTTGCTGTAGCCTGACCTACCTCACAGGGTTGTTGTGGGGAAAAAAGTGGAAGAAAGCACTGAGTACACTGAGTAATTCACCTTGAGCTCCTGAAGGGAAGGTGGAATATAAGTCTGATAAATAAATAAACCCTTGCTGGATTGAAACAATTAGGCCAACTACTGCTTTCAGCATCCAGAATTGTCAGAGGCCCAAGAAAGTCTATAGATAGAGCTGGTCACAGTGACACTTTCTCAGTAGAATCTATATTTGAAGAGCTACTTCTCCTGTACAGGGAGGTTCTATTTAACTATTGAAAGTCCTCGACTTATGACTACAATTGAGCACAACATTTCTATTGCTAAGTTTTGCCCCATTTTATGACCTTTCTTGCCACAGTTAAGTAAATCACTTCAGTTAAGTTAGTAACGTCATTAAGTGAATCTGGCTTCCCCTTCGACTTTGCTTGTTGCAAAAGATGAGTTGCAAAAGGTGATCGCATAACTCCATGACACTGCAACTGTCATACATACATGCCAATTGCCAAGCATCCAAATTTTGATCATGTAATCATGGAAATGCTGCAATGGTCATAAGTGTGAAAAAGTCATAAGTCACTTTTCAGTCCTGTTGTAACTTCGGTCGGTCACTAAACAAGTGTTGGTAAGTTGAGAACAACCTTTTCTCTAATAACCGATGGTTTATAGGTTGACCTCAACTTACAACCATTTGTTGAGCAATCATTTGAAGTTACAACAGCACCCCACAGTCACTTGAGCACTTAACAACTGGCATGTATTTATGATGATTGCAGTGTCCCAAGTCATGTGATTGCCATCTGCAACTTTTTCAGCTGGTTTCATGACAAGTCAACGGGGCAAGCAGGATTTGCTTAAGCACAGGATTCATTTAACAACTGCAGTGATTCACTTAACAACCATGGCAAAAAGGTCATAAAATTGGGCATGACTCCCTTGACAACCACCTGGCTTAGCAATGGACATTCTGGTGCCAGCTGTGATTATACTCAAGGGCAACCTGTATATCGAAAGGGATATCACCTCTCACATGCTCTCATCTTTGCTAACTCTAGCATAGCCTTGGATGGAGTAATTGGGTCTAAGTGAAATTGAGTTCTCAAGAGTAACATGTTGAACGGCATGTTGTTTGCTGCTTATAAGAGGCCATCCCAGGGCATGCTTTGTAAACTGCACAAAGTGTGGAGCTGAATTTGAATGTTCTGACTGCTTGACCAGATTCACACCCTGGCTTACAACCAATATCATAGGCAGGACAATTTAGGAGAAAATCTTCCGCTCACCCAAATTCAGCCTTTAGCTTTTAATTAGAGATGCCAAACCACTTTCAGAAAAGTGTTGCTGTTTAGCACCCCAGCAGGGAAAAAAAAACCAAGACATTAAACTTTGGCACAAACCAAGAGCAATAAAATTAGAAAACCTGTTTATCACTCTACTTGCCACAGCAAATGGTTTCTCTAGTGTAGGATGGATAACATCTAAACTTAATGCTGGCTGGGATATGAGGGGTTGCCTGGAAGAAAATGCTGGTGGGTTCTGCATTCTCAGTTCAGTTCAAAATGATCCAATCTCAGGATCTATTGAATGAAATTCTGCACTTGATCTTATATGGTAATATTGCTAGGGTTTTTTTTTTTGAACAATCAATTTGGTATTTGAACATCCAATACAATATCTGTGATCTCCTCTGTGAATGTAGATGGAAACTAGATGGCCCGTAACTTTCCTGCATATCTAAAAGGGCAGGTACAAGTAGTCCTCAATTTACAACAGTTCTTTTAATAACTGTTCAAAGTTACGATGGCAACTGAAAAAGTGACTTAATGACCATTTTTCACACTTTACGACCATTGCAGCATCCCCATGGTCACGTGATCAGAAGACAGATGCTTGACAGCTGACTGATATTTATGACGGTTGCAGTATCCCAGGGTCATGTGATCTCTTTTTTCAATTTCTGACCAGCAAAATCAATGGAGGAAGCCAGATTCACTTAACAACCACGTTACTAATTTAACAATTGCAGTGATTCACTTAACAACTGTGGCAAGAAAGGTCATAAAATGGGGCAAAACACACTTAACAAATGCGTCGCTTAGCAACATCAAAGTTTGGGGTCTCAATTATGGTTGTAAATCAAGGACTACCTATAGAGCTTCTGTAGATTTTGAATTCCTGTTATCCCGTATTTGCAACTGCAGCTGATACGCTTATAATGATCATGCACCCCAAAATGAGATTAGGATGATTCTGGATTTGGTGAATAGATCTGTTTTGTCTAATAAATCAAAACTACCGCTTGTCCTTGACTTATAACCATTAGTTTAGTGACCATCCGTGGTTACAATAGGACTGAAAAAAGTGTCTTGCAACTGGTCATTGCACTTACACCCATTACAGCAGTCCCACAGTCACATGATCAAAATTGGGACACTTGGCAACATGCAAGTATGACATTACAGCATCCTGGGGTCATGTGACCTTCCAAGCAGGCTTCCAACAAGCAAAGTCAATAAGGAAGCCAGATTTATTTAATGACCATGTGATTCACTTATTAACTGCAGTGATTCGCTTAACAACCTTGGGAAAAAAGGTCGTAAAATTAGGCACAACTCATTTAATAATTGCTTAGCCACAGAAATTCTGGTCCCAATTGTGGTCATAAGTCAAGGACTGTTTCAGTTTAGGCATCTTCAAAGACATTATAATCACAGAGTTTACATGCTTTCTTTTCAAAAGTAACAGATGTCAGTGAAGTGGTCCTGAGTTTCCACCAATCAGATTCGGTTCCTTTTCCAAAGACTGTAGGGTGCCTTGTTCAACCATCAAGAGACCAAATTTGACACCACTATTTATGGACAAAACTTTAAAACCTTCATCTTACTGGCCTATGCCTGAGACCTCATTATTTCTCCCTTGCCCAACCTGGTACCAGGGGTGAAATGCTCCCGGTTTGGACCGGATGGTGGCGGGTGGTTAGGAGAACCAGTAGCAAAAATCCCTGGCCCCCCCCATGCCCAGCTGAGCTGCGCAATCATCAGAGGCTTTTTTAAAAAAACTTTTAAGAGCATTTTTTCTACAACCTCTTCTGCCCAAAAAATGCTTTTAAAAGTAAAAAAAAAAAGAGCCTCTCAGCTAGGATCACCAGAGGCTTTTAAAAGCATTTCTTCTACAACTTCTTTGGTGGAAGAGGTTGTTTAAAAAATGCTTTCAAAGGAAAAAAAAGCCTCTGACGATCAGGCAACTCAGCTGGGATCGTCAGAGCCTTTTAAAAGCATTTTTTTAACAACCTCTTCAGCCAAAGAGGTTGTAGAAAGAATGCTTTTAAAAGTTAAAAAAAAAAATTGGCACACCCACCTAGTCACATTACACCCCCCCCCACAAGCCACGCCCACAAAACCAGTAGTAACAAATTTTACATTTCACAACTGCCTGGTACTCTCTAAACCAGGTCCCCAACCCCTGGTCCGTAGACCAGCACCGGGCCACAGCATGCCAGAAATCGGGCCGCCCAAACAAGCAAAGCCCCATCTGAAACTATTCCCCCTTCGGTCTATGGGAAAAACCTCACCATGGAAACAGCTTAAAAGGTTGGGGGCCATGCTCTAAACCACAAAGGAGACCCTTTGAGAACTGTATGCAATGAAATTTCATTTTAATGTATGCTGATCAGTGTACATTCAAAGTGATAATAAAGTTATTCTAAGTCTAATATCTATCACCCAGGCTTACTACAAGGTATTTGCAGTTCCACAATCTGGAATGCTCCAAACTGGGGAAGCCTATCCAATTTGACTCTAATTAAAGCAGGGATATCCAACTTTAGCAACTTTTAAGACCCATGAACTTCAGCTCCCAGAATTTCCCAGCCAGCATGGTTAGCTGGGGGATTATGGAGTTGAAATCCACAGGTCTTAAAAGTTGCCAAAGTTGGACAACCCTGCATTAAAGTCCATGGCTGATGCACCTCTGTGTAGGTAAAACTTTCACACAACAGCAAAATTAAAACTCAGATGCTGTTAAGTAGCAGCATGCAGTGAAACAAATCCCATTGGCGTTATAAAAAAAAACAAAAACCAAAACCTCAGAGGATTTTTAGCATAACATTGATACGGGATTTCTTTTGAGGTCGATGAGCTATTTTTAATTCACGATAGGCAACCTGGAGGTGTCTGGTTGTTTTGGCTTGTACTTTCTCAATATCTGGATGTTAGCTGGATGAGGCTGGTACATCTAAAATTCCAGAACATCTCAAGGACACCAATTTGCCAGTGCCTGAAGGCATAAAAAGTAGAAACTGCTGTCCAATTAAAAAGAAACAAAATCATTAATCATATGGTTGATTTCCCTTTATAGTTGATAAATCAATACTCTACTTTTCTCACCCTCTACCAAAGGTCCCATGTTTTGCTCATTTTTAAGTATGTTCATATTTATTCCAATGATAGATGTTTCTGCTCTTGACCTGAGAAGCATTTCACATTTTTAATATGATACGCTGCTACTATCATGCTTGGATGAGACAACTCCCAATTCTTTATTTAATTTGATTAGAACAATACAGGACTCTACAGAAAACCTGAATTCACCATTCTGTTTCTTGAGCCCAAAATCGGTACTTTCAGGAGGCTGAGTTAAGGACTGTCACTGTATGGTAGTATGAGCCCATAATTAAGTGTAGGGCAACCTGAAGCTTAGTTAGGGGTCTCTGAACCACAATTCCCAGCATCCCTTACTGCACAGGTGATCCTCACTGGGATTTGAACTGGTGCTTTGCCAATCTCTGTATGGTTTTTTGATGGCTTTTAAAAAAGTCTGTTGAGATTATGTGACAAGGTACTCTAATAGAAAGGGCTTTTTCTTGCTCATTAAATAGGCATTTTGTTAATTGACAGCCAGTTTGGTCTAATGCAGGGTTGAGCAACTATGGCAACTTTAGGACCTGTGGACTTCAACTCCCAGAATTCTATGCTGGCTCAGGAATTCTAGGAGTTGAAATCCACAGGCCATGAAGGCACCATAATTGCCCATCTCTGATCTAGTGATTAAGGCACTGGTTTAGAAAGTATGAGACCATGAGTTCAAGTCTCACCTTAGCTTCTTCTCACCTCACAGGGTGGTTGTTGTGGGGGAAATAGGAGGAGAAAAGTGTACTGTATTTGTTCATCACCTTGAATTATTTGTAAAAATAATAAAGGTGGGATATTAATCAAAATAATGGTGGCTCAGCAGACTGAAAGCATTGTGATTAACACCAGCTGTCTGCAATTACTGTAAGTTCGAATCTCACCAGGCTCAAGGTTGACTCAGCCTTCCATCCTTTCTAAGGTGGGTAAATTGAGGACCCAATTTGTGGGGGCAATAAGATGACTTTGTATAAATATATAAAAGTATGAAGGCTATTGCTTAACGCATTGTAAGCCGCCCTGAGTCTCCGGAGAAGGGCGGCATATAAATCAAATTAAAAAAAAAAAAATCAAATCCTAGACATGGATCCTGACATTTTTCCCCAAAGAGAAATAGTTTAAATTCATTTTCCTTACTAACCCTTCTAAGATATTCTATCCTCCTTCAGTGTTTTTCTCTTCTTCTTTGAGCAGTGGGGCATTTCAAAATAACCAACTGGGATTACAACTTCTTATTCTCTGCAGAGATATTTGAGGCCCGAGGTCATCTCATTAAGAAACTAAGATATTAAAAACAGGACATTTGTTCTACTGCCGTGCTGTTTTCTTCAACAAGAAAGGAAATTCAAGTTAGGCAAAGCTCAAAGGTGCCAGAGGAAGTACCCCAAGGCGATATATTCCTACCCCTGCATTAGTCTAATCATAGTTTTTTATCATAGGTTTAACTCTCCCAATTGCATAACGGTATCCATTTTTACAGGGCTAATAAAACAGGAAAAAAGTTACAGTTTAGACATGCAATAAAATAGGAAGGATTGTGATCAAGTATGCCAGTTCAGATGACCGGAGGGTTAAAGTTCCCCCCCTCTGCTTGCTAGAACTTATTTTAAAAAGTCAACCTGAGCATGCAGAAATGAAGATCCTCCTCAACCTTCTTCTCTGAAAAGAAAAAAAAAATGCTATAACTAAATAAAGACCAAGAAAGATGCTGAGATGGGGGAGGAATGTGGTGGAAGGGGGCTACAGGGACCCATAGCTGTCTCTTGCTCGCCTTTTGATCTCTTTACCCATTTCTTGTTTTGTCTACTCTGAAATACAAGTTTTGAACCTGATGTTCATAAATAGAGATAAAAAAATCCTGGACTCTTGAGATTTATGGCTATTTGCAGTAACCTCTCTCACCCCTGTGTTCTACGCGCCAACTCAGATCTGCCTTCCCATTTTTTAAAAAAATAAAAACATAACTAATCTTCAGAGCAACCACTCTTCCCCACGTGAACCATTCATCTTTTAGTCTTTTTGTTTCCTTAATCTCACCCTCTTTCTATCTCCAACACTACATCAATCCATTGGAATGCAGGGGCAGTAAGCCTGCCATGTTTGTCAATTCTGATTTGAGTTAATTGCTCAATTAAAAAAAAAAGAAGGAGAAGAAGAATATTCTGAAGTCTGGGCTGATTCATTTATCTATGGGTCTCTTCACCCATTCTCCAAAAGGAAAAAAAATGAGCTTCTTGGTCGGAGGCAAAATATCAACAGCAAAAAAAAATTGTATTAGGGTTTTATTTTTGTTCTGGTTAATTCAAGAATTATTTCAGGCAATGAGGAAAGGTTCTTCAAACATGCCAGAGTATAGGTAGTCTTCAATTTACAACGGTTTGTTTAGTGATATTAGTGATATTAGTTATTATTAGTGATATTAGTTTAGTCATATTTTTGTGACCTTCTGGTAAGCAAAGTCAATGGAGAAGCCAGATTCACTTAATAATCGGCATACTAACTTATCAACTGCAGTAATTCACTTAACAACTGATGCAAGAAAGGTCGTAAAATGGGACAAAACTCACTTAACAAACGTCTCAGCAATAGAAATTTTGGGCTCAACTGCAGTCATAAGTTGAGGACTACCTGTATATGATCAAAGCCAGCTAATGATGAGATTATAAGAAAGCTATAATAAAAACCTGGATTAAAACAATCTTTTAAACAACTCTGAAAAAAGGGCTGGCATGTTGGAAGGAAATGCTCTGCTTTTCTTGCTGGTGTAGATTTTTATTTATGAAGAGTTTCACATTGAAAGTTAATGACTGATGACCATTTCTCTCTTTTTTTTCCCTTCTCTGATTTGCTCACCACTATTGGGTTCTTAAAATGCATATGAGATGCTAAAAAAAGCATGAATTATGTTTCATGCTGATCAACAGAATGTGTCTCTGCTTGGCAAAACAAGATTTAAACCAGGATATGTTTTAAATGCTGATCTATACAACATGTTATGTATTATTATTAATGTGTTTATTGCATTGTATTGGAATGATGAGTTAAACATTGCTCTTTGTCTCTGTGAATTATGTACAAATATGTATACGTGTATAGACCTTTTTCTTTTTTTAAAAAAACCCTGACTTGAAGCTTCTGTTAAAACAGAGGACTTTCTTAAATTAAGAAATATTTGAAATATAAAGTCTTTATAGAAGGGAGTTGTCAAATTTGCTGCCATTGCCACCATACCAAAGAACTGAGGTTATCTGGGAAAGATGCAGATGTAGAACAATGCAAATTTTTGTGCTGTCATCTCTTCAGAACCAATGTTAAGGACTGGAAAGTTAAGGAGGGGGACACAAAGTGAAGATGTGTTGTGTGTTTGTAAGTTTCAGTTGTAGAAGACTAGGGAACTTGGGCCTGTCTGTAAAGGTATGTCTCCTCAACCAGCCACTTCTAAAATTTCTGACTATCTGTGTTAGTGGTTCTACACTACTGAACTCCTTCAAGTATACCTGTATAGGTAATCCTTGATATGAAGCCATTTATTTAGCAACCATTCAAAGTTACAACATCATTAAAAAAATGACTTGGAACTGGCTCTCCCGCTCAACAACCATCACATGATCCCCAGGGTCATGTGATCAAAATTTGGTTGTTTGACAGCTGGCATGTATTTACGATAGTTGCAGCATTCCGGTGTCACATGATCTGCCATTTGCAACTTTACCAGTTGGCTTCCAACAAGTAAAGTCAGTGAGGAAAGCCAGATTCACTTAATGACCATGTGATTCACTTAACAACTGCAACAATTTGCTTAACAACCATGGCAAAAAGGTTGTAAAATTGAGTGTGAATCACTTAACAACAGGTTTATTTAGAACAGAAATGCTGCTCCCAATTGTGGTCATAAGTTGAGGACTGCCATTGGTTTCCATGTGGCTGATTTTTTTCTTCCCATACAACTGCCAAGATTTTTTTGGCAAAAGTGAAGGTGAAGGTGAAGGTGAGACTAGCTCAGCCATCCTTGTCTAACTAGTCTGTGTGTGTGTGTCACACATCGCCAGTACGTGTCACTTCACTTTTCAAAGCCTAACATTTAGAGACGCTCCTTTTACATCCCTGCATTATCTGTCATTTGATTTTTAGCCGGGTTTCCGAATATGCCAAACGAACTCCAGAATTCAGGAATGTGCTGAACTTTATACAAAGTTAGATGTTGTTTATTTTCCCCCTAATGTGTGGGTATGCGTTTAAATTTCCTGCCCGGGGATAATATTTGTTTTGGCTTTTGGTTCCCTCTTACAATATCCTCTGTGGCGCAGTTTGGATTTTATTGGTGTTTCTGACATCTGTGATATTTTCTTTCTTGTTCAGGTATAAATAAATAACTTTCTGGGCCGCCACCCAATAAGGGGTGGAGTGAAAGCTGGTGAAGAAGGAGGAAAAAAAGAAAAGAGAGAGAGAGAGACGGAGAGGTGGACAAATGAAAGGGAAAAAAAAGAAATTTTCCGGGGATTTCTGAGAACTCAAAAGCAAACTTCCCGGACGTTGCTGGACAAAACTGGAACAGGATCCAACTCTGAACGCTGGGAGGATATTGAGAGAAGATTTATTTTTTATTTTTTTTGTGGGTTGCTTTGGCACTGCCCCTTGGCGGAGGCAGCGGATTGGGGCGACTACAAAAGCAGGAAGAGAGTCGGAACGATCCTGTGAGTCACTTGAGGTGTGGGAAAAAGGCAGTTGCCGCACTCCTTTTAGCAAAGGTGAGTTTGCTAACTTAAAAGACTCTCTTTTTTTCCTTATCTTTCGGCGCCTGGGGAATTGTGGCTGGGTAGTTGGAGAAAGACATGTGTTGAACCATCTGACATTTCTCCTTGCTTCAGGGAATTAGTGTTGCGGTGGGGCCGGGATGGTGAAGGGGGGGGCGTGACTCTGAGTGTAGCTTGGGCTGTAGTAAAATAAGCCAGCCAGGAACTGGGAATCATTAGTCTCCTACTATAGAGTGTGATTTAATTAGGGCTAGCTGATGAGCTGGAAACTAAAGTGCTACCTCTGTAGCAGAGGATTGTAGTTTTAAAATGAGACCCGGGAGTCTGGAGAGCTGAAAAAGAATTCAATTGTGGTTCTTATTTCACCTGGAGAACAGCTAACCTAACCAGGTGGCCAGCGCAGGCATTGGGAAAGGGTGATGCCTTTGGATAACCTCCTTTTCTAAAGGAAGGGAGCGCAGGGGGCAAACTGACCTTTAATTTTGCAAAAGGATTAAAGGAAACTTGGGGGTGTGGTAGCACAAAGTCTTGTCTCTGTGTGTGTGTGTGTGTGTGTGTGTGTGTGTGTGGAGGGGAAGAAATAAGTGACTGGTCATAAATCAAACCACTGCTAGGTTGAAAGCAAGACGCAGAAGCGGGGGGGCTGTCGCTAAGCCACATTAACACCCCCACCCTTCCAGCCACAGATCTTTGCCTCAATTTCTTGGGATATTTTTCCTGGCATCTTAAAACTTTCAATGCAACCACCTTCCAGCTCTCTTTCTCCCTCCCCCCCCCGCCTCACTGTTTTGAGGTTCTCCTCTTGAATAACCTAGTTCTTGAAGGACCCCTGATATAAAATGCCCTCTTGTTCTAGAGGGCACTTCTAGATCTTTTCTTCTGTGGTTCCCTAGATTTTTCTCCTGGTCCACCAATCCTCCCCTTGAAATCCCAATATGGGTTTTTTAGCCCAGTATCCCATTAGATCTCCTTCTTTCTGTAAGGACTCCAGAAAGCATTCTTCTAACTCATTCTCCGCTTCCTGCTTGCTAGGTCTAGATTTATCCTTTTCTAGATAAATACAAAATATGGACCCTTTCCCCACACAGATGTAGTTTCTCTGCTCCATCAGAGTTAGGCAATCCCACAAGATCCCACCCCTGCCCAGTGCCCAACTGTTTCCTTAATCCCAGCTGTGCACAAGCATTTCCAAAGGATTTGTGTTAATTTTTTGAAGGAAATTCCGTCATTGTCCTCTGGGGCTAGTAACCATATCTGTCATCCGCAGACAGAGAGGGGAAGGATGGAAGGGAAAGGAATAGATATATTTTCCCAAGAGACTTTTTAGAATAAGCCTGCCTGGGATCATGCCAAGATCATGTCAGATCCAGTGGTTCTGATCCTCAGCTGTTCCCCGCCTCACGTTTTTGCATGCCCTCTTGATGTGTTTTTGTGGTAAACAGTCAATGTGCCATCCCTGAAGGCTGGGATTCTGCTGAAAAGCATTTTTAAAAAAAAAAAAAAAAAACCCACACCAAATGGAAGTGTCTCGTCTACAAGCTACACAAAAACCCTCTCTGCAGGCAGCCCTCAAGTGGTCATTGGGAGTTTTAAGCAAAAAAACTTGAAGGCAAAATAGACTTATTTGATAAAAGTTTGTTTGATCTGATGAATAACTAAGGCTGGGGTTTTTCAACCTTGACAGCTTGAAAATGTGTGGATTTTCAACTCCCAGAATTCCCTAGCCAGCTACCCTAATTCCCCAGGCAGATTGCCCTAAATTAGAAACACTGGTTTAAAGGCAGTTCATTCTCAAAGGTTACTTTGTCTATCCAGTGATATGTGAATGTCATGCTTCCCACAAATACAAGCATATAGCTTTCTCAAGATAGTTGCTTCACCTCATGCCTACTGCTTTGTCTCAATGCAGTTCATTCATTCTCATTTTTAAAAAGTAAGAAGCCTTCCCTACTCCTTGGGATATTTTGATTTAAACTTCATCTGAGAAGAGGAACACATTCCTGGCTCTGCCTCTTTTTCCCTCTTTGCTCCTTCCGTTTGTAAGCTGCAGCAGGTTTAAGATCATCATAAGTGGGCAGTTATGCCACTTTGTGGCCAATTATCTCTTAAAATAATAATCAAGGACTCTGGGATTAAAAGGATTGCATTTAAGAGCCTACTTCCAAATTGGAATCATCATGGAATAAATTGTCCCTATAGCATATATTTCAGCAGAAATCAAGCAAGCTCTGATCTCTTTTTCGGCTTGCATAGGAAACTATTTGACAGTCCTCTTAGAGTCCTCCACTTATGACCAGAATTGGGACCAGAAATTCCATTGCTAAGCAAGGTATCAAGTCAAGTAAGTTTATTACAGTCAAAGACAAGCGACCGGAACAAGTTAAGAACGCTCCAGGAATATCCAGTTAAAAATTATAGAATAAAATAATAACAGGTAAAAATCTATATTATAATCACAATTTTGCATCCATTCACAGCAAAACTATACTATAATATAGTATACTATAATATCAATCCTGAAATCTGTGAAGCCCATAATCATTAAATATTAAAATACAAAATAGTAGTAATGCAAAAGGGTTTGCTGCATTAATTGTGTAAAATAGGTATGTTTCCGACGAATCCCCTGTGCTGCTATGCAGAATCTAGTCCCCTGCGCTGCAATAACAGTCTGTTCGTTCCTTAAGCAGCCACTGGAGGTAAGTAATACTGGAATGGCCAGGATATCTCTCGATTATTGGGAATATCTCTATAAAAAGATCATCGAAGGAGAATGTGTTCAATGGTCTCCACTTCTCCTGAGCCACAGGAACAGAGTCTTTCAGTCAATGGTATCTTTTTATACTTGCCGTGCAGGACGGCCGATGGAAGCACATGGCAGGCACCGTGCAAGCAAAAATGCTTTCCGGTGGTTCACCGTCTCCAACTGGTGGTTGTTAAATGAGGCACACTGATTTTATGACCTTTTTTGCTGTGGTTGTTAAATGAATTATTGTGGTTGTTAAGTGAATCATGTCATTAAGCGAATCCAGCTTCCTCCATCCCCCCGCAATTGATTTTGTTCATCGGAAGCCACCTCGGAAGGTTACAAGTGACAATCACATGATCCCAGGATTCTGCCAGTTGTCAAGCGCCCAGATTTTGATCACGTGACTGTGGGGATGCTGCAACAGTCGTAAGTATGAGGACTGATCATCAGTTACTTTTTCCAGTGCTGTTGGAATTTCAAACGGTTGCTAAACACATCGTTGTAAGTTGAGGACTACATTTGATGGGTCCCAGGCAGCGGGCCTTTTCTATGGAGATGTCCAGTTTATGAAATATCCCAAAAGCAAGGCTGGCCTGGTTCCTTTTGTCTTTCTAGAAGGCAACAAAACCTGCTATTAGTCCTAGGGACCCCAGGAGACCAGGGAGATGGATACTATCTGTGAAATCAGGGTCCTGTTTCAAGGACTTTCAAGGACAGAGATGATGGATGGCAGAAAGTAAAAGTAGCCCTCCGCTCACTTGAGTGGAAGTTCACGCACGAGCACGCACCTGCCCCCCCCCACACACACACATTGCACCGGGCCAGGCCACCAAGCTGGAAAAGTTAGGGATCGTTGATTTAGGCCATGAAATGCTGGCTGGGGAATTCTGGGAACTGAAGATCACACATCTTGAAGTTGCCAAGATTGAGAAACATTGATTTGGGCTGTTTTCAGATCACTGCAGGCTCTGTCAAAGATCTTCAGCCTGTGCGCCATTTGGGTTTAGTTCCAAAAACTTCTTTAAGGCAGTGCATATTTTGTGTAACTGCCCTCCATAGCTGCCTTGCAATCTTGAGCAAAAATATTAGCGCTTTGGATATGTAAGATGTTTGTGTCCCTGTTTGATTTAAAATAACTTTATGGAAGTGAATCCAGAGAATTGGCTTTATTTCTACCAAACCGTTAATAGCACCCACTAACAAGTAGTTCTGTTTGGTAGAATAGCCAGAAGCAACGTTGGGCTGATGCAATGCAAGCTACCTCCTTATACATGTGTCATGGAGTTGCTCATGAGTGTGAAAGGATAGGAGCTTGTGGTGTAATGCTGAGTGTTGCTTTGGTCATTTTGGACCTCATGGACACCTAGAGGACACTCCTAAAGAGATTCCCAATGAGGAAATGATATCCTTGAAAGGGAAGGTCCCTCTCACTACCTCTGGACACTTGCTGGACTATTGGCTTTTTTCTTGTGTGCTTCTAATATTTTCCAATAAAAAGGAATAGAGTAAAAAGAAATTACAATCACAATTGAGCCCAAAATTTCTGTGAGGCATTTGCTAAGTGAGTTTTGACCCATTTTACGACCTATCTTACTACCGTTGTTAAGTAAATCACTGCGGTGGTTAAGTCAGTATTATGGTTGTTAAGGGAATCTGGCTTCCCCATCGACTTTGCTTGTCAGAAGGTCGCAAAAGCTGATCACATGACCCTGGGAGATCATAAATATGGTTGCTAAGAGTCTGAATTTTGTTCACGTGACAGACATGACCGTGGGAATGCTGCAATGGTTGTAAGTGTGAAAAATGGTTGTTAGTCACTTTTTTTTTAGTGCTGTTGTAACTTCAAACGATCACTAAATGAACTGTTGTAAGCTGAGGACTACTTGTAACGTCCTTTATTCCTCATCCCTTCTCACCCACAAAGGAAAAGGGCCCCATCCATCCATCCTCCGCCAACTCCTGAAACTAGCATCGGTATCAAAGGGATTTGTAATCAAGTGGGAAATCTTCTTCCTGGATCCCAAAGAAAGGGAACAACGAAGCTCAGGAGAGAAGATGAAGGAATCCAGGACTCCAGAGAGTTTTTCCCCCCGGCTCCTGATAACCTACGCTGGGTTTATTTACCACCCACAGCTGAGTCAACTCTTAGGCCGTTTTCCATTCCTGTCAGCACTTTCTGAGCTCTGGAGGGAAGGAGAAGCTTTGCTTGACTCTCCTCTCCCCTCCTCTGCCTCCCTCCTCTACACTTGTCCAGACAATGTCTCCCTTCCACCCCCAGTGTAGCTCCATTATTCCCATTCAACATGAATCATCTCTCTTAGATCATCACACCTTCAACAAGAACATTGCAATGTTGGGCAGGTACCAGGAGAGACAGGAAACTCCAGCGTCTGTAGGCCTGGTCCACCTTGCGTGTAGGGGAGGGCCAACAATCCCATCAGGACAATATCTGGGGGAAAGCATCCAAAACACGGAAGGAGGGAGATCTTCCTTGCAGTCTGGTTTTCTGTATCTGAGTCAAGGGAAGGAAAAAACTCTCCCGTTTTAACAGCCATTCCCTTCCACACCTCAAATTCCATACCAAAGTATCCAACAATATTTCTGATGTGATTACCACAAATGTTTACAGCATTGTACAGAAAGAAGCTCCCTGTTTCTTAGATAATGCATCCATTCCAGTTACCCATGGGTAGACCTAGTTTGGTTTAACACAACAAGCTACCGCATTGCAGTTTAATGTGCTGAGCGAACACAGATATTTGGGTTTCCTAACCATGGGTTGATGTGTTAAAACTGGGCAATTGTGGGTTAATAAACCACAATTAAGTAAATAATATCTTAGTGTAAATTGCTTGTGTAAATTCAAGCATAGATCCTATAGAAGATCTGTAACAACTTGAATATGCTATATTCTGCTATGAACACAACTAAATTCTGCTTCTGTCGAAGAAATGATACCTAGTTTGGGTCATTTCTTCTTGGGTGTCCTTAAAATCTTCTGTCCTCCAGATCTTGCTCCTCTTCTTCAGGAACTTGAGTCTCCCAGAGCAGCATAAGTGTTCCTCAGTCAAAGAACTGGTTGGGCAAGTTATATGTGGGTGGCCAGTATGTGAAAAATATCCTAAGCTGGGTCAGGAGGGAGCAGTATTCCTGCAACTCTTTCATTTATCCCAGGTTCTGCCTGTCATAAAACCTGAAATCTTTGCCCTCTCAGACTGAAAGGAAAGTAAAGCCAGATCGACTCCTGTAAAAGTCTTGCATCGACCTTGTGAGTTTTAGCACATTTTATGTGAATTCGGTAGATTGGGCAAAACCAAGAGAATACCTTGGTGTAAGGGATTCTCTCTTTTGTCTCTTCTATCTTAGAGGAGCTAAAATATGATAGCTCCATGGTCACCATAATTAAGCACCTTGGAAGAAAATAAATCCAGACAGGGTAACTGTTTTCGAAAACTTGTCTTCTGAGATTATTGTTTTTTCATATCATTGGTTCCTGTGCTATCTCTCTTAGAAGAAAGCCACAACAGTCTCTTGGCTGCCTTCAAATTGAACAAATTTATTACAGCAGAAGATTTCACGATGAGTCATGTGCCCAAAGTGTTAGCTAAGTTGCAGATAAACTCAAAGTTGGCTAGAAAGGAGCGGCAATAAGTGTGAGTCAAGGAAAATGTGAATTATGGGAAGACAAGACTACTACATGGAGGGCTACCGCAAATTAACATTAGCATTAAAGGCAAACATCCTGCCTTGGGTAAATTAATATATGGTGCGATTAAAAGTGGATTATGTTCATTTAGGGCAAAAATGATAGCCTTAATTCAATGGGAGTTGATTGGGAGCCGCCCAGAATTGGCTTTAAGGTAGGCAGCTATATAAATGTTTTAAACAAATAAACAAACAAGTAAATAACTCATGCTTTGGTTTCATGCTTCGGCTATATAAATGTTTTAAATAAATAAGCAGCTCAAGCTTTGGTTTCGTGCTTCGGGCTCCTGACTTGCAATGGGATGTGCAATCTTTTATTTATCCTCAGAAGGCCACTTAGTTCTCGTGGGCCTCACAAAAGGTGAGACCTAGGCTGTACCTGGGTGTCAGTGTGGGATTTTGTGGCAGAATTTGTGATGAGATTCAAATCTGAGTCTTTAGGAAAGTAATGAACTCGTGCTGGTTCCAGTGGGAACGCTTTGGGCCCTAATCTTATGTCTCTCTTTTCAGATGCCCATCCTCAAGCAGTCTCCAGTTTCTCATTCCAAGAAGAGGCCCCGTCTGGATCGAGCCATGATTAGCGCCCCTTTGGGGGATTTTCGACATACGATGCACATTGGCCGTGGGGGTGATGCTTTTGGAGACACATCGTTCCTTAGCAACCATGGGGCTGCCAAGACCAATGGGTTGCCTCATGATATAGCAGTGTCTCCTGGGTCTCTAGGTTCTCCTGGAGATGTTTCTGGTTGCTTTGAATTGCTCTCTCCTCCTGGGAGCGGGAATGGAGTAGTCCAGAGTCCAACAACATCAACCCCTGATGGCAGCTTTGTGGTACTGCAGAGCCCAGAGAAGGCTGACTGGAAGCCCCCCGATGGAAAAGATTGGGACCTGCAACAGAAGTTCTCCCTGGAGAGTCCCACACTGGACCATGCTGAATCCCTTCTCTCTTTCCAGCTGGACTTGGGCCCTTCCATCTTGGAGGATGTGCTGGGAGTAATGGATAAAGATTGGGACAATATTAAAGGGCAGGATCAGGAAGTATTGAGGGATGAGAGCTCAAGCCCATTGGAATGCTCCCAGCAGGAAGATGAAAAAGAAGAAGAGGAGGAGGCGGAGGAGGAAGAGGAGGAAGAAGAGGAGGGACAAGGCTACAGTTTTGAAGATGAACAAGATGAAGAGATTGGGTTATAGGAGGAGGAACATCTTGGTTTTGCTCTTTCTTTTCCCCATCCTAAAATTTCTGCCAGCCCACTCTTGCAGAGTCTTTCAGCCTCTACTGCAGTATTCAGCAACTGGCAGCCTTTTGGCCAAATATGGCCAGCAAATGACTATTAGCTAATCCACCATTTTATCCCTGCTTCTTCCCATAGAGAAGCCTTTTTTACCTTCAGATTTCTTATTGTAGTGTTCAAACAGGAAAACGCCAATCAGAATCCTATGGCACATTCCATGATGCTACTTCTGAAAAATAAGTTCCAGAAGGTGCTTAATAATCCTTGTTCTTTCCCCATCTTCTTGTATTCCTTCCAAGTCCTGGGACAGTGCAGCTTTTTTGTACTGGAAAAATACGTCTTGGCTTCAGCCCATCTCTCTATCTGGAATCAAAATGACATACCACTGAGCCTATTACGAAACTCTCTGTCCATCATCTGCTCTTATGTTTATCATTTTTTACTTAACCGTCTTGAATTCCACCTCTCTAACCCCCACTGTTGGTTTCCCTCTATGAATTTGGAATATGCTTTGAGGAAAGGTCACCTAAGAGAACAGACAGAGAGAATGTGAGGACACAGTCTTAACCGAGAGGCACATGATTGAAAATACAGACTAAGAGAGAATGATACCATTTTGGAAACTCTGTCTAATGATCTCCAACTATGTGGCCAATCTCTTGTACCAACATGTATGCTGTTGGAACATTCAAAGCTATTAAGTCCTTTTCTGTCCACCAATCTCTTTTCAATGGACGAAAAGAACCTATAGCTTCCATTTCAGAATTCATTCAGTTTTTTTCCTTTTAAACCTGTGGATCTGTATATCCAAGCAGTATTGTGTATCCAAGCAATTGTGAGATGTCTTCTTAAGAGATGAGCTTGTGTTAAGAAAAGAACACGATTAGAGGGAAGCCAGAAGAACTGACACATTTTCTTGAAGTCAATGAAAAGGATGAAGATCCTTTCACGGCATGAAGAATGAAGAAAAGATGTTTGGTTCGTAACACGAGAAGAGTTGAATGGACTGCAATTAGGCACGCACCTAGCTGCCTCTGACAAGGGACAGAATTTTCTGCCAATGGCCCACCTCAGTGTTTCTTGCACCCTGTATAAAAGAAGCATCTCTTTTTGTCAGTCCAATCATGTACAAAGAAGGACAAAGTTTTCAACGGATATGGTGGCTGGAACAATTCTGTGTTATTTTTCGCTCTCTTTTGGCTAGTTACTTTTTAAACAGATTTATTTATGAAGGACAAAACTTGGAGTGCTCGTGTGGAAAAAATATGCATCATTTTTTTTTTTCTTCATTAAAGCTGTGATAGGTTTGGGTGGTAAGGCAGGGTTGCATCCATAGATAGCATCTCTATCCAATTTGAACTGGATAACCTTTTAAATCAGGTGCTTTTAAATTAATACAATTCAGTGGGCTGGAAGTGGCAATAACTGGAGAGGGATTTATACTGGCCAATGTATTTTTGAACAACACTTTTATAATCCCAGATCCATCAAATTAATAGCTTGTCTTTTTGCCCATCATATATTTCTTTTACATTCTTTTTAAAGTGATATTCTGTTACAGCTATCTTGGCTTCTCTAAACTGGCCTGCGGGAACATTGTCAACTCATTTTTGGAAGTTAATGGTAAACAGTTGGGAAACAAATCTGCCTGTTCTCTGTATATATGCAGAGACGGTGGTACAGCTGTAGATTTGTTTGTGCTAAATATAAGAATGCTTATATAGAAATAATGCCTTCCCTTTACTGTACCCCTTGGTTCTGCCCCATAAACTTTATTCATCTTCCTGTTCCTAGTCTAGATCTAGATCAGCTCCTTAGGGCAGTCCTCCTCAATCTTGGCAACTTTAAGAGGTGTGGACCAACTCCCAGAATTCCCCATCCAACATCTTAAAGTAGCCAATAGTTGGGAAATGATGTCTTAGGGATTGCTTACAGGCGGATCTAGTCTATATGTTTTTTTGATTCCACAGTGTTTCTCTTTTGGGTTCTTACTCCTGATTCATTTATTGTAATGGAAAAGGTATATAGAACTGTAATGTATATAGCCTTACCTGAAGTATTTTATCTGCTACAAAAAAAGAAAAGTTGTTTTTACTGCCAGAGTGAGTGTTACCATCTCCTTCCTCTCTGTCTAAATGGGACAAGATTTAAATATGTCAGAATTAAAGTAGATAAGGGTGCTCAGTACATTACTACAACTGACATTGCTACAAAATAAAGTAGTGATGAGTGGACTTCAGCTCCCAGAATTCCTCAGCCAACATGGGAATTGAAATCCACTTCTGGGAGTTGACTTCCACCAATTTCAAAGCTGCCAAGGTTGAGAAACACTAAGATAACCTGTAGCTCCCAGAAGCCAACGACCTTCTCCAGAAGTTGCTACTGAGTTGTAGTTTTTAATACAAGGAAGGAGGAAGAAATAATTAATTTCACAGAGAGCAATCATGCAGCCTCTGTTTTGTTTAAAATTCAAAGTCTTTGTCTGGCTTTGAGAGCACATGCCAATTAACCAGCCAGATGCATCCTTCTGATCATAAAGAGCTAAATATCCTTGCAGTAAATGTCAGTTACTTACCCTTTAGTAGTCTATGGAGATTCTCAGTCATCCAGTCATCCAGGCCTTGTCCCAAAGGTGCTTTTTCAAGCTGGACTTTCAAACTGGACTTTCTTTGTTCTTCCTTGAAGACATTTTGCTTCTCATCATGGATGTCTTCAAGGAAAAAGCACCTTTGGGATTAAACCTCTAGTAGTATAGCACCAGACATCACTGTTTGTTTGTTTTTTTGCAAACGAGACAGGCGAGTGAGGATGGGGGAGTGGAAAAGACTATTAAGTTGTGATCATGTTTTTTGCATCATACATCCTTTCTTAGAAAGCTGTCTTGGCTTTGTGGTGGCTTTCTAATTTTGTTTTGCTGGATCCCATGTGCCAGCAAGCAATTTCAAGACTGGAAGTGAATATAGTGCCCCTGTACCTGTGTTTCTTAGCTGAAGAATGTAGGTTTGGGTAGGGGGTATCAGAGAAGCTTAAGGAAATGGGGGTTCTCCATCATTTGGGGTTTTCCATGTGAGGTATAAGAAGAGTTTTAATGTATGAGGACAAATTGGTTTTCCAGGAAGTAATGTACAGACAATTTCAACAGAAGCTAGAGTCCCATAAATTAATGTTGGTCAATACTCAGATTTATTATGGGTGGAGATATCTTTCAACTGCAGCCAACTACAAACAGAAGCTTAGCTGAAGAGTATTTCATCAGATAATCACAATATATTACCAGTTATTGCTCAAAATAGTTAGTGCATCAACTCTAATTTATGGCAGGAGACTGCTCTGGAATTCTGGTTTTCAATGGACTCCCTAAAAGTAACAAGACGATAGAAGTATGATGCTGTTTGGTGAAGAAGACAAAATAAAAATATTGGGATGACAAAGAAGTGAGAGGAGGGAGGGGGGAGTAAAGATATGGGTGTGTCTATTTCAAAGTTACAATTCCACTGTTTTATTCTTCTTTACTAGGTGGTGACTTTACCTACCTAATATAAGCTACAGTTCCTAAAGCAGTATGTCTGCATTGTGAATATAATCCAAAAGAGGAGGAGGTTTCTAATTTACATAAAAAGAAATAAAAATGTGTCTCATGCATCAGGCAGGTTGGGATTAAAAGTGGGTTCTTGAGCGGTGAAGAGTACAGCATTCAAAACTCTCCAACCTGTGAGCATGACTGATGTTGCAATCCAAGCTATTATGGAGGGCTCTGCCCCAATGTATATTGCAATCCCAAATTGCCCCTCTACTATCTCCATGTTAAAATAGGGGAAACGGGACACTCCCCCCTCCCCACTGGTGGTGAGCGTGTTTTATCTCTGTGGTATGATTTTAAAGCTGCTCCATTAAGGAGGTTTGGTTATTGACTGCAAATGAGATTGGGGCTGGTCTCTGATCTCCAGTTTTCCTTTGGGAGAATAAAACCACCTGTATGCTATTCTCTACTATTTGTATGCATTTCCAAAACTCTCGCCCTCCCGTCCAAGATTTAATCCTGAAACCTATTTCTTAGATCCCCACAGATTCTTAGATCTTTTATTTTTTTTTTTTTAAATAATCCTTGCAACTGATGTAGCAAGAAGGCTCTGTGTACATTACATTTATTATTTTGTAATGGTTCATTTTATGGGATTGCTATGTAAGAGAATGTTTATACAGCTCCCCCTCTTGATGTGTTTAACTATCAGCCTACTATCAGACTATTTGTACAGTGACTAAAAAGTGTTTGATATTTCTTGTAATTAAAAGCAAATTAGTTTCGGTTGCTTTTGTGTATGATATCTATTCCCACCAGACTCTTTGCTATCACTGCCTGCTTCATGGCAGGAGTTCTAGATCTGCTCAAAGGTCGGCTTTCTTGCATTGAAGAAGAACTACAGTTAGGCCTCAGTTTATGACCATAGCAATAGCCTTTAGACATATATATTGCTCCAGGATCTGCTGGCAGTCGGCAGAGTTAGCCTGCAGTACTGCATTCTAACCACTGTGCCCCCACAACCATAACTGAACCTCAAATTTCTCTTGCTAAGCAAGACAGTTGTGAAGTGAATTTTGCCCCATTTTATTACTTTTTTGCCACAGTTGTTAAGTGAATCAACCGTAACTGTTAAGTTAGTCACATGGTTATTAAGTGATTCTGGCTTCCCTATTGACTTTGCTTGTCCGAAGGTCACAAAATGACCACATGACCCTGGGACACTGCAACCATCATAAATACACTGCAAAATTCAAGCGGCTGAATTTTGTTCACATGACCATGGAGGTGCTTCAATGGTCGTATGTGTGAAAAATGGTCACAAATCACTTTTTTTCAGTGCCATTGTAACTTCAAACTCTCACTAAACACACTAAATTGTTGTAAGTTCGAGGGCTATCTGTATAACAGTATTCTGAATCAAGGTCAGATGTGGAATTCAGCCGGTTCGGACCAATTCACTCGAACCGGTAGCAGAAATCGTGGGTGTAAACATGGCCCAACGTTGGTTGTAAAACAGATTTATTTCTAGTCCTACATAGCCATTAAAGCCAGCTGGGTCAATCAACAGGACAATGTGAGTTGTAGTTCTGTCTAAAGGTATGAAAGCTAGCTGGGTGACTTTGGGCCGGTTCTTCTCTTTCAGCCCAACCCACCTCACAGGGTTGTTGTGGGGAAAATAGCAAGAGGAAGTGATATATATGTTTGCTGCCTTGTATTATTTGTTAAAGTAATAAAGATGGGTTAAAATTCAAGTTGATTAATAAAAAAGTGTATGGCAGACTAGTTGAAGCCATTTCTGGCATTCAGAAGCTGTGGTTCTGAAGAAGCTAGCAGGCCCCAGGAAGGAGTAGGCTAATTTTGGCTAAGGATAAATCAGCGAGGTCACTATTGTTTACCCTAATAGCTGGTAGTTATTCTGGGTATCAGCCATGCTCCTTTTATTGCCTGCTGTCTAATCCTATCAAAATGCCAGCTGGGGATACCAGGAATCAGACCTCCAGCCACATCGTAATGCTGTACTTTCTCTTCAGCATGGCCTTGTATTTAACCGGGCACACAAATGCACTGATGACCCTTGAAAGGGCTTTGCAACAGATGGGAAGCTTCTGCCTCACCTGATTGGCCCTGCACTATGGATTTTCTAGCCGTGCCTGGACTAAGGGACAGGCTGGTGTCATGCACCCAATCTTGAGGCCTCATGTTTCCTGTGGCTCGGCCCAACCCTCCCCGCAGCTGCTTGTCATTTGCAAAGCATTTCCTTCGTTTCCGGTGGTCAGACCCGAAATGCCAACATATGAGTGATAAGCACGAAGTCAGGCGGAACGCAAGGAGTTGCAAAGCAGACATTTTGGGGGTGGAGGGTGGGGGTGAACAGTATTCTTTGGGTCCAGCTGGATTTTGGAGGTGAGGGGAGAATAGAAGAAAAGAGGAGAATAGGAGGAAGTGGTTAGAAGATTGATCAGAGAATACACACAATGCACTATTATCAGTGTTTCTGGGCCTTGGCTACTTTAAGATGTGGACTTCAACTCCCAGAATTCCTTAATGAGCATGGCTGGCTGGGGAATTCTGGAAGTTGAAGTCCACATGTCTTAAAGTGGCCAAGGTTGAGAAACACTATTAAATTGTGAAGTTCTTGATCTCTATCTGTACTGGGATAGGTATGGGGACACCCTGGTTGAAAAGGAGCCCTCATAGCTCTTTGGTGGTGGTGGTGGGGTATTAATATCTGAATTATTTTACTGAGCTTGTATTGGCTGAATCAGGCCATAATTATTAGCCACAATGGCTGTAGATTACTTCCAGGATCAAATATTAGTTTTCAGGGATCACAAGCAGGAAGTAAGCAATTACATTCATATCCCAGCTTCTTTTTGTCAGCCGCTGTGGGAACCAATTGCTGAACGAGAATGGCTCTGCTGTGACCCAACAGGATGTTGCTTGCATTCCTTAACAAAGTTTCCTTTCCCAATAAGCAAAGCAAGATAGGAGAATATTCATGGATGTGGCCAAAAAAGTTAAAATAGCAGCCACAATGTTTTATTTACTTATTAAATTCATATGCCACCCATTTCATTATCAAGCAATCCTGAGCAGCTTACAATGTCATAAACAATGATACAGAGCAATTAAAGAATTTTTTTTTTAATTTGATTTATATGCCGCCCTTCTCCGGAGACTCAGGGGGACTTACAATGTGCTAAGCAATAGCCTTCATCCTTTTGTATGAGATGACCTCGGGCCTCAAATATCTCTGCAGAGAATAAAAAATTGTAATCCCAGTTGGTTATTTTGAAATGCCCCACTGCTCAAAGAAGAAGAGAAAAACACTGAAGGAGGATAGAATATCTTAGAAGGGTTAGTAAGGAAAATGAATTTAAACTATTTCTCTTTGGGGAAAAATGTCAGGATCCATGTCTAGGATTTGATTATTTTTTTTTAATTTGATTTATATGCCGCCCTTCTCCGGAGACTCAGGGCGGCTTACAATGCGTTAAGCAATAGCCTTCATACTTTTGTATATTTATACAAAGTCAGCTTATTGCCCCCACAACTGGGTCCTCAATTTACCTACCTTAGAAAGGATGGAAGGCTGAGTCAACCTTGAGCCTGGCGAGATTCGAACCTGCAGTAATTGCAGGCAGCTGGTCTTAATAACAGGGTGCTTTAATAGCAATAGCACTTAGATACTGCTTCATGGTATTTTGCAGCACTTTCTAAGTGGTTTATAGAGTCAGCATATTGCCCCTTCACAATTTGGGTCCTCATTTTGCAAAACTCGGAAGGCTGGAAGGCTGAGTCAACCTTGAGTTGGTCAGGATCGAACTCCTGGCAGTAGGCAGAGCTAGCCTGCAATACTGCATTTTAACCACTGTGCCACCATGGCTAAGTCGTGGTTTTAAGAACCTAAAAATATTGAATGTTCAAATTAAAACATTAAAATTAACCACAAAGCGAATAAAATAACCAATTTGAGTTTGCAAATAAAAGAACCAATTTAATTAGCGTTTGATTGAAACTCTGTTTTTTATTTGTTGCACCTACACGGGCTGCTATCTTTTTATTTTTACTTTTGACTACACGTTTTTTGGTCTCTGCACTAGGCAGATACCTCGGTGTGAGAACTTTGAGAAGCAGACTGGATGACAGCTATAGGGAGAGGGAACATGGGTTTTTAATCGAGTTTCAGCATTTGCCACCAATTAAGACTGGGATTTCCCCTCTACCCCCATTCCCACAACAACAGGGATCAGATCAGAAGGGAAAAAAAGTTGGCTGATTAGGCTGCCTTCCCCATCTCCAGCTGCAACGTGTCTCTGGAGCCTTATCTGGGGTTCTGGTGCCTCCGTTTGCTGGTCAATTCCAGCTGTGAATTTCCTGTTGGAGGATAAACAGGGCAGCTGGAGGGTGGGAGGGAGGGTTTGCTGACACAGGCCAGGCCTGACAGGATGAAGGAAACCATTGCAAAGGCAACCTGTGATACACACCATCTGCGGGTTGGCTGACAGGAGACAAATCTTCTTGTATTCCAATAATGAAGGATCCAAGCTTTGGTTCCAAACATTTTGATGAAAAGTATGCAACCTCCTCTCCAGAAAAGCAGCCTGTTTAGTTTATGGGGGAACTTTCCCAAAAGTTGGGGTGAAGGAAGCAGCCGTCTACAGATCACTGTGAGGGGAGGGCTCGTGACTCAGACGGCCCTGTGAGGATCCCTGCCTTCATTCAAAGGCTCAATAACCCAAGATTTAATAATGATGGCTGAAAAAATGTTAAGAAAATTAGTGAGAGGATTTTAGGGGGCTCTATGATCAAACACAATATTGCTAGCTGTAGCTGATTCCTGCTTGTACTCATTCTAGGAGAGCCATGCAGGAAGTCCTCAACTTATGATCACAACTGAGTCTAAAATTTCTGTTGCTAAGCAAGACTTCTTAAGTGATTTTGCCTCATTTTACAACCTTTCTTGCCAGAGTTGCTAAGTGAATCACTTCAGCTGTTAAGTTAGTAACACGGTTGTTAAGTGAATCTGGCTTCCCCATTGACTTTGCCCGTCAGGAGGCCACAAAAGATGATCACATGACCTCAGGACACTGCAACCGTCATAAACATGAGCCAGTGGCCAAGCTTCTGAATTTTAATCACATGACCATGGACATGCCTGCAACAGTCATAAGTGTGAAAAATGGAAGAAGTGATTTTTCTCAATGACTTTGTAACGTCACTAAACAAATGCTAACAAAAATCAGCAAAAGTCTAATAACACCTTTTCCAAATAACACATTTTATTAAAAGGCAAACGTTTTTAGTAAAAGGCAAAAGTTTTTGTGAGCTGCAGCTACCGTATGTTGAGGCTAGACTAGCGTTTCTCAACCTTGGCAACTTGAAGACTTGTGAACTTCAACTCCCAGAATTCCTCAGCCAGCATATTTATTCATTCATTCATTCTGTTATTCAATTTCTATAGCCATGCACTTTATGACTCTGGGTGGCTATGCTGGAGGGGGAATTCTGGAAGTCCACAGATCTTCATATTGCAAGACTGAGAACACTGAACTAGCCTTATTATGTTGCGGGCTGCGGTAGGCAAGAATAGATAGCATAGATACAACAGCATTTATTGACTCAACTGGAACTACTGAACAACAGGCAAATTTCTGTAATTTATACTCTGGGCCCACAGGGCCTCAACCAATCATAGTACTTGAAAAAGCTTGCCCAAATATGAATGTTCTAAGTTTCCCTCCAAAACAGTTGAAGTTAACAGTTAGGGTCATCTAAAGGTTAGTTTCACTTTAGCAGGGCTTAACACAACTATATGTATTCAATATATAATCCCCCTCCCCTCTATGATAGTTCTTACCCTCAGTCTGTTCAATATTCATAGTCTTTAAGATAGGCTGGGGGCCCACGGATCCTGATGGACCACTGTAATGTTACTGGCGAGCCCTGTTTAAGTGGATGTTCATCTACAATTGGACAGTCTTGATGGCCATTTTGGTCACCCATGAATGGCGGTGGCTCTATGACCCTTCGTACCTCCATTTTTCCAGAGGCGGCCATAAATCGTGAAGGCAAACTTGGAGGAAAACAGTTCTATAGTGGGTCTGAAAAAGCCTTTGGATCCTCAACCGGCACTGGCCAGACCTGCCGTGCCATAACTGATCAATGGGGTATCTGATTGTACGATCATCCCCCAGGGTAACCTCATATGACAATGGGCCTTAGTTACCCTTGCTGCCACCCAAGATGCCTCACTCCCATAGTTCCTGGCCCAGACCAATTCACCTGGCTGTAAGTTCCTGGGGAGGTTTGGCTGAGCTGTCTCCACCACTACTCTGTCTGGGTGAAGTTGGTCAAGCTTTGTTGTGAGCCGATGGCCCCAGATCTCAGCTCTGCTGGGTTGGGATCTATTGCTGTACTGGACATTGTGTATTGACATAGGAGGAAGTTTGCCAGATGGTGGCATTCATCATCCACTTGAGCGCCTCCTTTGTGGTCCTGACCATTCCTTTGACCTGACTGTTGGTCGCGGGGTGGAATGGAGCAGATGTTACATGTCAAATCATGTTGGCGTTAAGGAATAACTGAAATTCTGTTGCCGTGAATTGTGCCCCATTATCAGACACGATTACATCTGGCAGACCATGTGTGGTGAACAGCCAGTGCAACTCTCGGATGATCCTAGTCATTGTCATTGATGAGACCAGTACCACTTCCAACCACTTGGAATAACTGTCCACTACTATCAGGAACACCTGCCCCTGGAATGTCAATGTGCAAGTGAGACTATGGGGCGTGCGTAGTCTCCCAGCAGTGCACTGGTGCTTGTGACATCTCCAGTCGTGTTTCTTGGCAGATCTGGCAACTCTGTATTTGCTTCTCTATGTCTTTGTCCAGGCCTGGCCACCACAAGTAGCTCCTGGCTAGAGCCTTCATCCAAACAATTCCTGGGTGCTCCTCATGTAGGGAATCCAGCATCTTGGAGTGAAGATTGGGTGGAATAATGACCCTGCTGCCCCACAGCACACATCCCTTGTGGGCCGACAGTTCACTTTTTTGAGAAGCGTAGTGTTGGAACTCACGAGTCTGGCCAGGCCTATGACCATTCCCTTAACACTCAGTTGAGAATGTGGTTAAGTGTTTTGCCCATGGTGGTTTCAGCTGCAATGTTCCCTGCATGTAGGGGTGCGTCAGGCAGGTCCTGAATACGACAAGCTGGGACCGGATCCGGCTCAGTCTGTGGTAGAGGCAGTCAGCTGAGAGTGTCGATGTGGCCCATTTTCTTGCCTGGCTTGTAGACTAGCCAGTACGAGTATGCAGCCATGAAAATGGACCATTGTAGCATTTGCAGCAACAGGATCTGCAGTATCTGTTTGTCAGCTGTGAAGAGATGAAGCAGAGATTTGTGCTCTGTAAAGATGATGAAGGTTTGTCCATATAAGAAGTCGTGGAACTTCTTAATGCCAACCACTATGGTGAGAACCTCCTTGTCTATCTGGGCATAGTTCCTTTCAGCCAGTGATAACATTCTAGAATAGTATGCAATGGGAGCCTCTCTACCATCTGACATCCTGTGGCTTAATGCCGTATGGCAAAGCGTCACAGGCTAGTGTTACTTGTAGGGTTTCGTTGAAATTAACTAGGACAGAGTCCGAGGATAGCAGTGATTTTATCGCCTTGAACACTTTGTCTTGAGTCCTTGACCAGACCCAGGGTGCTTGTTTGTCCAGTAGGTGGTGTAGTGGTTCTGCCAGGGCAGCCTTATGCGGTAAGGAGTGGTAAAAATTGAGCAAGCCCAGGAATACTTGCAGCTTCCCCTTGTATTTTGGAGTGAGGGCTTGCTGAATTGCCTTTAGCTTTGCTTCAGATGGGTGGATTCTGGCAGCAATGCGGAAACCCAGGAATTCTGTGGATTCCACACAGATCTGGCACTTTTCCTTCTTGAGTTTTAGGCCTGCTTCATGGAAACGTTGGAGTACTGCGTGGAGACGTTCCGCCAGGGCTGCACTGATTTCCCTGCAATCAGGACGTCATCAAAGTACGGGCAGATGCCGGGAATGTTCTTCAGTGTTCGTTCCATAATACTTTGGAACAATCCTGGTGCTATGCTTACCCAAACTGCAATTGGCGCACTCGGAATGCACCTGTGTGTGTGACTATTGTTTGTGCTTTTGTGGTAGCCTCATCTACCGGTAGCTGCTGGTAGGCCTGGGCGAGGTCTAGCTTAGCGAAGATTCGGCCTCCCTGGACCAAGGCGAAGATGTGGCTTAGCACTGGTACAGGATAAGCATGCTGCTGTAGTGCCTTATTTATGGTGTACTTGTAATGTGTGCAAATGCAAACGTCCCTGTTAGGCTTAACTGGGGTCACCATGGGAGTCTCCCAATGGCTACAGTCCACGGGTTGGAGCACTCCCTGCTGTACCAGCTTGTCTAGTTCTGCATCAATTTTAGGCTTCAATGTAAAGGGAACCCTGTGTGGTTTTAATCGGATTGGAGTTACTGCTGGATCAAGGTTGAGTGCAATGGGTGCCCCTTTGTATTGTCCCAGTTCAGTGCTGAATACATCAGCGTATTGTTGGCATACTGCTTCTAGATTGGCTATTTGGGTTCGACGGATGCCCATTACCGTGATGCCCAGGGCCTCGAACCAGTCCAGTCCTATGAGGCTGGTGCACAGCTCCTCTTATGATCACTACCCTGAGGGAATCGTCGAACTCTCTGAATTGTACCCTAATGGTAGCTTCGCCCCTTACGGGAACACAGCGATTCTGGAAGTCCGTTACCACTAAGCTTGATGATTTGGTTGGGATCTGTCATCGGCTACGTTTGTGAATGGTGTCAAAAGTTGTGGAGGAGATAATGGACAGGGCCAATCCAGTATCTAACTCCATGGAGCATGGGACCCCATGAAGTTTTAATTGGAGTCGTATCTTTTTTTTGATGAGGTGTTGGGCCCCTATGCATTGGATGCTACGCCTTCCTGAACAGTATTCAACTCTGTTCTGTCCCAGGATCCTGTTCCCATTGTGCTGCTATGTCGCAGGTTTCGTTTCCCTCCGATGACCTCTACAAACTCTAGAAATGTGCCCTTGCTTTCCACAGCATGGCATACTGCTGTGTAGAATCTGCACTCTGCTCTTTCATGCTGTCCCCTGCAGCTTGCGCAGCTCTGTGGGGGAGTTGCTTGCTCTGTGGAGCATGGCCTTCTGGGTGGCTCTCTCTGCAAGCGATCAATTTCTCCAATCTCACTGAACTTTTCCGAGCCTTCTGCAGTCTCTTGGAGGATTGCTGGGGGTCTGGTGTGCGTTTTTTGTGCCGGAGAATCTTCATGGTCCCTCTGGCAGCTTCATCCACCATTATTTCCTTCAATGCACCTTGGAAAGTCAGTTTCTCCATAGTGAATAGGCGCTGCTGTAATTCATTATTATGCAGGCTGCAAACGAACTTGTCTCTGAGATGGTCTTCCAGATCAGGGAACACACATTGACGCGAAGCTTGGCAAAGGGCTGCCACAAACTGTGCCGCAGATTCCCCAGATCTCTGTTCATATTGCTTGAATGCCTGGTGCCGGGCGATGACCAAGAGTTGAGGCTCAAAATGTTCACTTAATTTTTTCTTGAGGTCTGCATAGGCCACTGTCTTTATGCTTGCCGGTGCTGTCAAGTTTTCAGCGATATCAAACGTGGCTTGTCCACAGATACACAGTAAGGTTGTCGTCCGTGACCTGGTTAGCCCTGAGATAGTTGTCTTCTCGGGAGATGTAGAAGCTCCACTGTTCCGGGTGAGTAAAATCGAACTCGTTGAGTCTTCCCAGTTTAGACATTTTGAGAAGGCCCCTGTGACACTGGTTAATGCCTGCATTACTGAGGTTGGAGCTGAGGAGTCCTGGGGACGGATCCCTCAGGTATGTCTGTGCCTCCTGTCTTACTGACAGGCAGGGTGGGGAGCATGGTCCCACCAGGGCTCTTTACCCGGTCTGACACCCAGTGATTTCAGTCTCTTGGTTAGCAGCAGCTCTCTCCTCTGCAGCATCCCACCTTCATCGCCATTATTTTGTTGTGGGCTGCGGTAGGCAAGAACAGACAGCATAGATACAACAGCATTTATTGACTCAACTGGAACTACTGAACAACAGACAAATTCCTGTAATTTATACTCTGGGCCCACAGGGCCTCAACCAATCATAGTACTTGAAAAAGCCCGCCCAAATATGAATGTTCTAAGTTTCCCTCCAAAACAGTTGAAGTTAACAGTTAGGGTCATCTAAAGGTTAGTTTCACTTTTTTTTTTTTATTGAAAAAGTTTTCAAATACAAGTTTTTCCCCCTTTCCCCCCTCCCTCTTCCCTAACCCCCCCTCACCACCCATCCCCCCCTGTGACTTCTTCACAACAATAGGCTATTTCATAACTAATTACATACATAATATCTTTCCTTTCCCTTACTCCCTCCTCAGAATACTGACCCTTAGCATATTATTCTTATAACTCCCGTTTTTACAATAATCTGCCCTTTTTCTCCTCCCCTAAACTTATAGTGTATTATTACAATTTAACATTTAATCTTTTATATATATTAATATAACATTTTAAAGCGGCCTTCTCCCTACATCCAAATTTAACATTTATTCAGTTCTATCCAATTCCTATCCAAATATATGACTTAAGGATCCTTTTTCTTAGACTAATCAATCAGTAAACTAACCTATTTCAACCCTTCAATTCCTACAAAATCATGCAATACAATTCTAAATATAACCCACTGCCCACTTTACTAAGATATACACATATCTATATATGCATTCCATTTTGTAAAAAGAAAAAAGACAATAACTTTAAATTTATAATCCATATAATATCTTCTTTGTGTCTTTCCACTGGATTGTTAAATCCATCACCCATAATAGGGTAAAATAACATGCTGGTGCAACAGTTTGTTCAAAATCTTCAATCATCTTCTGCCCCCATCAGTAGTAGATATCCTCGTATATATATAAAAGTAAAAACAACCACCCGAGTGACATTATAATTATATCCATATAGTTATAATTGTGGTATTCATCAGGATTGTTGATTTCCATCATCCTAATGGGTAACAACCAGATCTTCTGCATGCCCCAGCGTGACTCTCTTGCCTTGTAACTCAAAATAATTATAATATATTTACCAGTAAAAGAAATCCAGAGTAGATAATTCAAATCCAACAAAGTAAGGCTCTTTTCACATCCCAAAATCACGGCATTACAGAGATCTGCCACAATCCTCAGGATAGTATTAAACAATTGTTCGCCTCCAATATCTTTTCAGATATTCATTCATTTTTTAAAGTCCCTGGCTTCACTGTTGCTTGGTTTAGAAACTGCTGTTTCTATGAGATCTATTTCTTTTCTTTTTCTTTTGCGGGTTGAATTTCCATCCTCGTTTCGTGCCTACCAATTGTGTATCGGCTGATCGATTTTCATTCTGCTTTATGAGTTGATCTTGTTGGGTTAGTTTTATCATCTCATCTTTCTTCTCCTCACTTGTATATCAACTGGTTGATTTGCGCACTTGTTTGTGACTTGATGGTTCATCACATTGGAGTCGGATGACACTGCTCTCTTATTTATAGACAGTCCAGCTGGGGTATCCAAGGAGTCCAAAGACAATTTATCCACCACAGCCTCTGTAATTTGATATTTTCCTTTTGTTTCCAACTCCTTTTGCTTATCCTGTATTGTGCCTAAAGATGTTAAGTTCATTTTTAAAAATTTTTGATAAAATTCTTCCGCTTTTTCAACAGTGTTCAGTTGATATCTTACTCCTTGGTGTCTCAATATTAAACCAACTGGGGCATCCCACCTAAATAGGATATTTCCTTTTTTTAACTCAGTCACTAAAAAGCCAAATTTCTTCCTCTCCATTAGCATCTTAGTCGGGAGCTCCTTAAAAATCCAAATCTTTCTTCCATGAAATTGCAAAGTAGAATTAAAAGAGTTCTGCACAATATTATTCCTAATTTCTTTATCTGTAAAATAGATCACCACATCTCTAGGCAATTGCCTTTGCTTTGCCAACCAGGAGTTTATTCTATGAATTCTATCAATCCTGCAATACACTTCATCAGGTTGAACCTTTAAAATCCCAGCCAGAATTTCAGAAGATATTTTCCTTAAGTCATCTCTATTATTTTCCTGCAGACCTCTCAGTCTAATTGCATATTCTGTAAAATTATATTGAATCATTAAAACTTCTCTTTCAATCCTCTGTTGCACATTTTCTTCATTACCAGTCTTTTGGTCAACCTCCATTTTAGGTTTGTCTTCTGAGCTATTATCCTGAATGTTTACCAAATCCTTTTTAATTTTTTGAATCTTGTCATCCAAATTCTCCTCAGTTTCCTTCATTTTAGACTCTAATAATTTAGTCTTTGCATCCACCCGAATCAGAAAGTCTGATAAACCATTAGCTGTATTTAAAATCTTTCGATTCAAAAAGTCAAACTTTGATTTCACCAATTCACCAATTTCTTTAATTTCCTGCTTAAATTTTTTGAGTTGCTGGTTCACAATCTCATCCCTTCTTACAATCTCTTCAAGAAGAAATTCTATTATATTAAAATCAGGTTTCTGACACTGGAGAGTTACAACTTATTGATGTAATTTATTAATGGGGGAAATTCCCCCCCCCTGTTTGTCTAGCTGTGTGAGTCCCGATGCCATTTCCCACACAGACAAGATTTAGTGGAAAAGAGAGAGAAAAAAAAGGCTTGTTTCCAACCAAGATCAATATCAGATCCCCAGGAAAAAAAAAGAAAAAAAAAGCAAGAGTGAGAGTGAGGTTTTGCCTCTATTACGGCCAGAAGTATTCATTCCGCTACTTTGTAATAGAAAACGGAAGGACTTTCCCTTTCAGCCTCTCTTCAAGCCGCAGCAGTCGCAGCAGCAATCGCCATTTTAAAAATCTTTTTTCCTTTCACTTCTTAAACAACTTCAATAACTTTTCTAAAATAAGAAGAATACTTGCGCTTCAGGATCAGAGGTCCAGCTCACGTCTTCTTTAATTAATTTAACAAATTTACAGGCTTGCTTTTGCCCCCTAGCTCTGCGTGTAGCAGAGATCTCCCAGAGCCCGGAGCATCGGCTGGGGATACGGGGAGTCTCTTCCGCTCCGTCCCAAAAGTAAAAAAAAAACTTTTGGGATTAGGCAGAGGACTCAACCCACCCCAGCCTGCTCTATCTCCGTTTCCTCATGGAAACGGAGTTTTTTCGAGCCGCCATTCCGCTATAAAGGCGGCTCTTTACAGGCAGTGGGTGCGACGATCCCAAAGGAGCGTCCAGCGGGGACAAACAGCAAACCGGAAGTCTAAAGGTTAGTTTCACTTTAGCAGGGCCTAACACAACTATATGTATTCAATACACAATAAGCCTGATACAGGATTTGTAGACATCAATCTAGTTCAGTGATGTCAAACTCAATTTCATAGATGGCCACATCAGAGTTCTGTTCGACCTTGGGGGGCTGGGGTGGGTGTGGCCAGCTCGACATGACTCATGTCGCAAGCACCTGTGGTGGCCTGAGCATTCTGCCAGTGAAAATGGGCTCCCAAGCTCCATTTCCAGCTGCGACTTCCTCCTGCAACCCTCTGCCAGAGAAAACAGAGCTTGGGCGGGCCGCACATGGCCTGCCTGAGTCCCATTTTCACTGGCAGAATCACCAGAGGCCAGTCCCTGCTGTTTGTAGGGTGGCCCCCGCAGGCCAGATCTGGCCCGCAGGTCTTGAGTTTGATACCCCCGATCTAGCTTCTCCATAATCTCCCTAAAGCAAGCTGTATTCTTCAAAGCATGTGTCTTTAATAAATATGTTATTTGGGAAAGGTGCTACCAGATTCTGATTTTGTTTGTTGCACACACATATTTCCTTGTTTTAGCCATTGAATTTCTAGGCTGTAAACAATCCAAGTCAAAAGGATACAATGGCTAACTCAGATCCAAAGGATACAACGGAGGCTAAGGAGGTGGAAAAGGGAGGTTCTAGACTTGTATACCCCAACTTTTTACCCTCTAGAGGGAAAGACGATTATGGCAATTTCACTCTACAGCATGTAGAGAACTATGGGTGCTGCAATCCAAGGCATTGTGACAGGCACATGGTAGGGAAGTGATCCTGGCTAATCAACAGTAAAGAGGGTGACCACTTTTCTCCTACTGACCTTGAAACATAACATTAAGAGCTCCTTGAGTTCTTATTTGTGTCTGAAATCCATATCTGAAATTCCAAGGATACAGGTCTTAAAGTTGCAAAGTTTGTACTAGAAATTTCATTACAACAGAAGAAGCCCCATTTTTCAACAGAAGTTGAAAGAACTTCTATGAAAGTTTAAGGCCTAAAAAGCAAAATGTTTGGAAAAGAGCAAAAGAATGTTGATTTTGGAAAGTTAATGGGGTAGATTGACATGAAAAAAAACATTTCCTGGGGGTTGTTTAAAATTTTATAAAAGACTATATGAAGATTTTGAAATTAATTCTAAAAAATACTCCCCAGGGAGTAGTTTGTTGATTAGAAAATAAACAGACGGCTTGAATGTTGACTAGAGGGAAACAGAGAGAACTAATAGATATTCTTAAAGTAGACGAGTCCCATTAATATAATGGAACAATACTATTTGACTATAGAAGAAATAAAGGCTGTTTGGGAACAATCTACTCAGAAATTCTTACAAGTTTATTTGATACAGGTAGTCCTCAACTTACAAAGATAGCTGAGCTCAAAATTTCTATTGCTAAGCAAGACAGCTGTTAAATGATTTTTGCCATTTTATGACCTTTCTTGCCACAATTATTAAGTGAATCACTGCAGTTGTTAAGTTAGCAACACGGTTGTTAAGTGAATCTGGCTTCCCCATCGACTTTGCTTGTCAGAAGGTCACAAAAGATAATCACTTGACCCCGGGAAACTGCAATCATCATAAATATGTACAGGTATCCAAATTCTGATCACATGGTTGTAAATAACTTTTTCAGTGCCCGTTGTAATTTTGAATGGTCACTAAAGGAATGGTTGTAAGTTGAGGATCACCTGAACTATAACAGAGGATATAGAAGCACAATAGATTTTATTGGATAAACAGAGAGTGGCGCTGATTCAAGTGTGGATTTGGATTTTTAAAAACTACCAGATTATAAAAGTGATGAGGAAAAGGATGCTGTGGATCTAAAAATGGATTTAAATATGCTAAAATATGAGTGATTGGCAAAAGATGCCAAAATGGATTTACAAATGAAACCATCTGATGAATATAATTAAATGTGATTTGAAAAGTCTTCTTATCATAGATTTACAAAAGGAACATATTAATGAAGCTGTTCCTGAGGAGACAGAGAAAATATTGAGAAATTAGTTTGTGGGACATTATTTGATAGGGTTTAAGATTAAGAAAAGTAAGCAGGAGGAATTCAAACTGGAATTATTTGATCAGGGTTAATATTTATGTTATGATTTCTGACAGCTATTAATGGATTTCTTTTTGATTAGAACTGAATGATGAGGCTTTAAAGATCTGTTTATAAATGGGGAGAAATTTCTTGTGCTTTTCAAATAAAGTGATAAATTGGAATACAAAACTGTTTTGTTAGACTAAGGTTAACATATAATAGGCTACCATTTCTGATAAGTCTTAATAGATTTCTTCTGATTAGAAATGAATGATGAATTTTTAAAATAAAAGAACTGTGATGGTGCAGTGGTTAGAATGCAGTATTGCAGGCTAACTCTGCCCACAGCCAGAAGTTCGATCCTGATTGGCTCAAGATGGACTCTGCCTTCCATCCTTCCATGGTTGGTAAAATGAGGACCCAGATTGTTGAGGGCAATATGTGATATTTGTAAACCACTCAGAGAGTGCTGTAAAGTACTATGGAATAGCATATATGTCTAGGTGCTGTTGCTATAATGTGATTATTGATAAGGGATGAGATATGGAAAGAAGGTATCTTTTAAAAATTGAAATATTAAAGTGTTAAATTACTGAAGTTGCTTGCCCAGAGGAAATGGGAAGTCGTCATTTATATATTTTTGTTTCTTACTTTTTATTTTCTTTTGTTCTATCTCTTCACATTTTTCTTTTCCTCTTGTTTATGTTTCATATCTTTGTTTGCATTAGTCTTTTGTTTGTTATCTGTAAACTCTAATCAAAATTGTTATTTTAAAAAGCCCTTCTTATGTATCCAGCTCATTTGGGTTCTCCTCATTTCTTTCTGACCATACTTCCTTTCCTGGCCTCAAACCATTATGTGAATAGAGTAAATCCTTTGTATGAAGCAAGAAGGAAGAGAATTAATTGGGAAATTTTTTCCAAGGAAGGTGATTTAGATTTGACTTTCAGGAAACTCGTGGAAGATGGTGGTACAGGGGTGTCCACAATGTACGGTCAAAAAAACCCACAATGGTGCATCAAAGCTCTGCCTGTTTTTTTTGTGCATCATACCTAGAGAAAGTTCAGGGAGTTGTCAATTTACGATTACAATTTATGTAATTACAAAATTTATGTTGTTATGTGAGACATTTGTTAAGTGAGTTTTACCCCATTTTACGACATTTCTTGCCACAGTTGTTAAATGAATCACTAAAGTTGTTAAGTTAGTAACCCAGTTGGTAAATGAATCTGGCTTCTCCATTGACTTTTCTTGTCAGGTCGCAAAAGTGGAATCACGTGACCCTGGGACCATCATAAACATGAACCAGCTGCCGAGCATCTGAATTTTGATCGGGTGACCATGGGGATGCTGCAAAGGTTGTAACTGTGGTGAAATGTAAAATTTGTTACTACCAGTTCTGTGGGCATGGCTTGGGGGGGGGGGTAAAATGACTGAGTGGGCATGGCCAACTTTTTTTTTTTTTTTTACTTTTAAAACCATTTTTTCTACAACCTCTTCAGCTGAAGAGGTTGTAAAAAAAATGCTTTTAAAGCCTCTGATGATCCCAGCTGACTTGCCTGATCGGCAGAGGCTTTCTTTCCTTTTAAAACCATTTTTTCTACAACCTCTTTGGCCGAAGAGGTTGTAGAAAAAATGCTTTTAAAAATAAAACAAAAGCCTCTGATGATGGCGCGGCTCAGTTGGGCAATGGGGGGTGGGTGGGCAGGATTTTTGCTACTGGTTCTCCAAACCACCAGCCTCCATCGCTACCGGATTGGGTGATCCGGTCCAAACAGGGAGCATTTCACCCCTGGGTTGTAACTGTGAAAATGATCATAAGTCAGTTTATTCAGTGCCGTTATAACTTTGAACGGTCACTAAATGAACTGTTGTAAGTCGAGGTTTACCTCTACTGCATGGATTTCTTTGAAAGAAGGCAGAGCCAAGTCTTACAACAATCCGGCAACTACATTCCTGTTTCTCAAACCTTTCTCCTTAATGGGCAAAGTGTGAGAAATGACAGGGATCACTCAGTGGGGAAGAAAGGCAACCTAGCCTATCATTTAAGGAACTTTGCTTTTTAAAATTCAGCTGTCTGCAATTACTGCAAGTTCAAATCTCACCAGGCTCAAGGTTGACTCAGCCTTCCATCCTTTCTAAGGTAGGTAAAATGAGGACCCAGATTGTGAGGGCAATAAGATGACTTTGTATAAAATATACAAAAATATGAAGGCTATTGCTTAACACATTGTAAGCCGCCCTGAGTCTTCGGAGAAGGGCGGCATTTAAATCAAATAAAAAAAAAATTGTCGTCATGTCCTTTGGGATAAGATTAGATCCCAACTCAAATTCAGTCTGAGTGAGAAGTTCTGGGTAATTATTTTAGCAGAGCCACACAGGCGTGAGATCCTATTTTTGCAACTATTATAAAGTCCAGATCAAAAATTTGGTAGGGAAGGAGAAAAGAGCTGATGTATCTTTTAGCAGGATAGGAAGAGCATTGATGCTAGAGAAGACTCCTGGAGAATAACAAGGACAGCTAAGAAAACAAACGGATTATAGAATAAATCAACACCAGAGTTTTCACTCTGAGGCGCAAATGATTGGGCTCAAATCAGGGGTGAAATCCAGCCGGTTCTATTCCACTCGGGCGAACCAGTAGTCGTGGCTGCAGGAGGCTCTGCCCACCCACCTGGACGTCATGACGTTGCTTTTTTGCGACATTTTAAGTCTCTGCGCATGTGCAAAAGGCTTTGCGCATGCACAGATGACGGCATGCACACATTGGCAAACCAATAGGGAATGTAAGTGAATTTCACCCCTGGCTCCAACTTATCCTGTTTTGAATATATTATGCAAAGATTCAGCTCTTTAGAAGAAGCTGGGAAAGGTAGAAGGGGAAGAAGAGAAGAGGACACCCAGCAACAAAGTGGTTGGAATCAGTTATGAATGCACCACTGAAAGACTTGAAAGAACAAGTTAGGGACAGATCACATAATACAGGAAATCCATCCATGTAAGAGTTGACAGTGATTTGATGACACATACTAGAATGAATGAATGAACAAACAAATGAATCCAATCAATTAATCAATCAAGTCAATCAATTTCTTTAGAAGAAGATGTCTAAGAAATAGCAACGAGAACCAGTTAGGTCTAAAGTGCTGAGCTAGAAGCAGGAGGCAGTGAGTTCTAATCCCACCTTAAACATGAAAACCAGCTGGGTGACTTTGGGCCAGTTGCTTTCTTTCAACCCAATCCACCTCAAAGAGTATTAAGTATGCTTGCCACCTTGAATTACTTATAAAGCAATAAAGGCAAGATAAAAATCAAATAAATAATAACCAAAATCGCTCTCAGGGCAGAAGGCACATAAAAGGCTCCCAACCCTTTGCTTCGGGAAGCGGTCCCAATGCAGCAATCGATTGCAAATAAGGGCTGCGTTAAATTGGTGGAGCATTGCCCTCTGCTGGCTTTGGCAGTGAAAATGGGCCCAACCCGTGAATATCACCCACAATACTTTTCAGTTTGTTTGCGAGTACCTTCCTTGTTTTCCACCTACCCACAAACGGGAGAAGGAAATCAGAGGAGGCGGCGGGGAGCGGTCGCTTCGGGCACCAGGACCGGGTTTCGCCGAAACTCAGACCCGGAAGCGGGTGGGGGTGATCGGAGAAAGGTAGGAGATTTCCCCTAATTCGCCTCTTCCCCCCCCCTTCCCCCCGCTGCTTTTGATTTTAAAAATAGCGAGGAGCTAAAATAATCCAGGCATCCCGAGTCCAGTACTTCCGTATCGGTATTCACACGTGCATGTGTGGGGGAAGGAGAGAGAGCGAGGAAGAAACGTTAGCTGATAAAAGAGGGAGGGGAAATAAAAAGCATAAGCCCCAGCTCCCGTTATTGAGACTACAGGAGATGTTCAGGGTGTGTGATGGACATTATAGGTCAAGTTGCAAATAGTAGAAGCAGCAACACTTTGTGACTCAGGAGTAGAGCAGGACTGGCCAAGTAACTTAAAAAGTGAGCTCATGCCTTCAGTTTCCTATATATATATATATTGGAAACTGAAGGCATGAGCTCACTTTTTAAGTTACTTTGCCATATATATATAAAATAATATGCCTATCCCAGGTCCTTGGTATGGATTTTAGATAGGCAAAAATGCCTAATCCAGTCTGAACATCTGGCTGGCTGCAAATGAAGAAGAAGAAGGAGGAGAAGGAGAAGGAGGAGGAGAAGGAGAAGGAGAAGAAGTAGAAGTAGTAGTAGTAGTAGTAGTAGTAGTAGTAGTAGTAGTAGTAGTAGTAGTTTGGATTTGAGTACAGCAAAAACCACTGGAAACATCAGGTTGAGAAAGTTTTAGAAAATGAGAAACTCAAGATTTTGTGGGACTTTAGGATTCAGACTGACAGGCACTTGGACCACAACACACCTGACATAACAATAGTTGAAAAGAAAAAAGTATGGTTCATTGACATTGCAATACCTGGTGATGCACGGATTGAAGATAAATAGCAAGAAAAAATCACAAAGTACCGGGACTTGCAAATTGAAGTTGAGCGACTGTGGAAAAAGAAATCGTGTGTTGTCCCGATTGTAATTGGAGCCCTTGGAGCAATACCCAAAGGGTTACCCCACTATTTAGAAATTCTAAATTTACCGGACTTGAACATCTTGACTCTATAAAAAACCACCTTACTCAGAACAGCTTACATCCTCCGACGATACCTTAACAGTTCCTAGGTCCTTGGTTAGGACTCGAGCTGCTGAGCTATTAACCAGCTTCAAAGGCTGTGAATCTCACTAAAGATTAACTAATAATATTATTATTATTATTATTATTATTATTATTATTATTATTATTATTATTGAATGCTGCCTGACCCTGATTGGCTCATAATAATCAAAGAAAGTGCAATAAAACAAAAGATAGCAAATGAGCTGAAGTACAGGAATGGTAGATGGGTTACTTTAGTCAAAATTAATTAATTTCGGCCAAACAATGTCGGCTGACGACTCCCAGGGGGAGGGCGTTCTCTGTGGGAGCCCCGACCCTCTGGAATGGATTGCCCACTGAGCTCAGGACAGCCCCCGACCTTCTTTCCTTCCGTCGTGAGCTGAAGACGTGGCTCTTCCGCCAATTAAACTGATCCGTTTGGGGGTACACTGGTATAATTTTAAATCGTTTTTTAATTGGGTTACCGATTTTAATTTGGTATTGTATTGTGATTTGTATTGAAGTTGTCATTTTGTAAGCCGCCTTGAATCCCTAGGGAGAAAGGCGGCATATAAATCGAAAGAATAAAAAATAAAAAAATAAAATTTGGTTTAGGAATTCGTTGTGTTACCTCAACTCGGGTGTTCCATGTTTTGTTTATCATCTCAGCTACTTAAAAATATACTGATTTCAGTTTTAGGAGTTGAAGCCTGCACATCTTATGCTGAGGTTGAAAAAACATTGGACCAAAGGGAAAACAGTGACTATTAAATTACTTTGTGGTGTCTTTATGCCCACAATAAAAAAAAAATTGAATTTCATCAAGGTGGTTGAAAAGCTGTGAGGTTCGGACATACTGTACAGGTTACAATTAGCAATGGAGGTTAATGCCTCGGTTTCTGAAACACTGAAAACACTGCATTGTTGAAAAAAAAAGAGTGCCTTGAATTAATGTGTTGGGAGGCTTCAATCTGAGACACTTAACAGGACAGAATAATTCATTGATGTCCATTACTGTAGCATATTCTGTTAGCGTCTCCATGGGAAAAGATTGGCACATACCTGACCTTGGATTTTTTGACAGACTTCCTGGTTCACGATTCATCATCGTACTGCCTAGAGCTATTATGTTTGCCCTTAAAGTGAGTTACTCAGCTCAACAATCCCACTCATCTCATTTTTTTTTCTGCTATGAACTGTGAAACTGCATGTGATCAACCTTTGTTCTTCTGATTTTAATTCTTTCTCCCATACAGCGATGGATGAATTGGCTGTCTCCTCTGGAAAAGACTTCACTGACCACCCTTCTGACAGTCTTCTGGAACCATCAGAAGATCCTGACTCATCCTTGACTGAAGAATCATCTTCTAATATCAACCCTCCCTGTCGTTTTTTCTTGGAGGGACGCTGCCATTTTGGTGCCCGCTGCCAAAACTATCATCCTGGTGATGTTGGTGAGGTTCACCATTTAAAAGATCCTGGACCTGTCCATGTTCCTTCCTTGCAGCTCACAGAAGGGAAGAAACCTGCCATGAAAACAGCTGAGGATGTCATTTCCCGACTCCTCTGGGATACACAGGTACCTGCTGAACAGTTTTCTATCGGCTACCTTGACCGGTTCTTGGGGATCTTGGAGGAATCTTTTACTTCTTTCTCATGGGAGGATCTAGCTTCAGTTGGTCCTGGTGTATTGGCTATCCCTAAACATAGGATCCAGTATTTTAAATACAGAGACCATGTGGTTTGGGACAAAGTCAGTCGCACCGATGAAGTTTTTGGGTCCACCGGAAGTGGGAAAACCATCTTAGAAGTGATGAAGGAAGAAGATATCCAAGCTAAGAAGGAACTATCGGGTCTTCCAAATAGCCTCCAAGTTGAAGAGGAGGTAGAGGGGGATTCAGCCAAAGAGAAAGAGTTGAACCGGGCAAGTAGTGGACAGAAGTTAGTGATGGCTTTAGGGGAAGCGGGGGATAATTTGGAGTTGGTTGAAGACATGTCCATTGACCAAGAAAGAAATGTAGCCAGCAAAGAAAAGGAAAGAGAGGCAGTCGACTCAGTTAAGTGTGAAGAATTCAAACATGCTTGTGCTGTCGGAATAGAAAATGAACCTGTGATGGTGAAGAGAGAAAATGTGGATTTGGAAAAGAGGGGTGGGAGGAGCTTCTCCTATCCGAAGGAGCGCCCCACCCATTTCATAGCTATTCCTATCACCAGCCCAGAAATCCGGGAAGCTGTGAAAAATTTCCAGGAGGCTCTATGTGCTGTCAGCTCAGATTACTCTCCCTTCTGTGTGCCCAGACCTACACTGCACATTACGCTTTGCCTGTTGCACTTGGATACCCCTGAAGAAATCCACAAAGCCATGATGGCTCTGGAAGAACTTCAGGCTGGTTATCAGCGACTGCTGCCCCCAGTTTTGCTTCTCTCCTTCCGCAACGTGGAGTCTTTTAATTCACGGGTTTTGTACTTGGCACCAGACCCTGTACCCCAACTAGGACCCCTGGCTCAAAGTCTGGAAGACGCCTTTACTAAAAAGGGCTTGACTGTGATTTGCCCTCCCTCCAAAGGCAAATTTCATTTGACCGTCGTGAAAATTCCTCCTAGGAAGGGAATGCCACAGCTCCCATCAGGTTTGGCTTGGGCTCCTAAGATGGAGGATTTAGGAGTCCAGGCAGTAGAGTCCATAGGTTTGTATGAGGTAGGAAAAGGCAAAAGAACTGATAATGTGTACGTCAGCATACTGAAATTGGATTTATATGGAGGAAGTGGAACTTAGTGGGAGATACCTTCCAAATGAACGTCTACTCTTAACTGTGGGCAAGGCTGGGCAACTTGAAACTGTGAACTTCAACTCCCAGAATTCCCCAGCAGCATCTCTTTGGAACACTTTCACTAAACACTAATGGAAAAGTTGATCAAAATGTGGCAGAGAAAACAAGAACAGGAACATTGTGATAAGTTATAATTTTTGCCTTGCTTGATTTAAACAGATTAATAATGCGCAATAAAAACATATTTTTACAATCCCTTTTCAGATATTTTTAAACAGTGTTTATAGGTATGTTGCATTTTTAGAGACTCCTTTGTATTGATGATAGAAATGAAGGAAAAGGGGACATCTTTTTCTGGAATTGTGTAATTGCTGTCCACAGATGATCCTACGAAAGGACATTCTGCTCTAAGGGTTGACTGAAATACTGGAATTTTATCTGTATTAAACGAAAGCCCTTTGAGGTTGCAAAGATGGAAGAGAATGTAGAAGAATGTAAAGTCTCTTCTGCTCTGGTTTAGTGTTTCTGATCCACAGCCCCAACAGTCTGTGGTTGAAGGAAAAGGTGCTTTTGCTTTGTTTAGTACAACCAAATCAAATGTAATTTTCAGTGGTTAAAAAAAAAATGACCCCCGTCGTAATAAAGGCCTTTTCAATCAAGACAACTATCTCTTGATACATATATTAACGTTGGGCATGCAACATACATCCACCTTCGAATCTGGAATAGTGTTTCTAGGACTTTCATCTCAGACAAGATTCTGGCTTGCCCTGTAGATTAAAAAATTAAGACATAATCCTCTTAATTTATAATAAGCTTTCTCTGTCTTTGGCTTCGTGCCATGCCCAGAAGCTCCAGTTTGGTGCTGCCATCACCAGAAAAAGCAATGAGGAGCCCTTAACCTCTGGAGAAAAAAAAGCAAATTTATATTGATATTTAAGAATGACAACAGAGGCTCTGAAATGTGCCAAGACCCTCAGCTGAGAATATTCTATTATGTTCCAGCCATACTTCTTCTGGGGGATCACAGCTAGGATACTGGGCAGCCACTTTCTACCCACAGGTTACCTACCTCTCTTACATATACTTTGAAGATAATTGCCACATTTGAGCATTGTTATATACCTTCTATTAGTAAGACTTCTCAATATCAGAAGATGTACCTTGTCAATCATTCTAATCTATGATATTCTGGAAACCAACCAGTTAACATACCATGGTAGCTCATCAATCTTCTCCAATAAGTATAATAATAAAATTATTAGTACAATACTAAAAGGTTTTAGCAGAAACTAGCAGAATCAAATTGAACATCTAGCTTCTGTACCTTTACACTTAAAAAAAAAAAAAATTGATTTATATGCCGCCCTTCTCCGGAGACTCAGGGCGGCTTACAATGCGCTAAGCAATAGCCTTCATTCTTTTGTATATTTATACAAAGTCAGCTTATTGCCCCCACAACTGGGTCCTCAATTTACCTACCTTAGAAAGGATGGAAGGCTGAGTCAATCTTGAGCCTTGGCAAGATTTGAACCTGCAGTAATTGCAGGCAGCTGTTCTTAATAACAGGGTGCTTTAGACCACTGTACTACCAAGGCTCTTTTTTGCAGAAACATTGCATTGCATTGAGATCCTTGAGTTATCCATTCCTGCAGCATGAAAAAGTCCTAAATTTCCAAATTTGTTTTACATGAAATTTGTCTGCTAGAAAAAGTAGTCCTGCTGGAACTTGAACATTCCTCTTCTATGAGACAGCCACAGATGAGACTAAAAAACCAGCAGCACAAATATGTAAACACCTTTACCCCCATTCCCAGGAGCTGAAATGTACGAAGCTGGGGAAAGACAAAACTTGTAATTCAGGTAATTCCTTCATTTATGATGGTTCTGGGGTCTGCCCATCATGGTTGGAAGTTGTGATGATTGTGAAACGGGTTGGTCACATAATGAGTTCCCAATCCCTGGTCCGTGGCCCAGTACTACATTTGCGAAAGTACTGCACTCATGTATGAAACCATCCCATTCTCCCCTCAGCTGCCAGTCCGCAGAGCTGGAAAGATTGGCAACCGCTGGGTCACATAACCGAACTGATTTTACAATCTTTTTTGCAGCAGTTGTTAAATGAACCAATGGTTTTGTCAAAAACTGGAACCAGATGTCATTTTTTGTTAAAGACATAAACTGAAATGCTGCAAACAACTATAAATATGGTCCAGCTTCTGAGCACCCAAAGTTTAATCATGTGACCTTGAGGGGCATCATAATTTCTAATCTGGTCATAAGAAGCTCCCAAGTAGGTTTATCATAACCTTGGCTGGTTGCTAGGCAACCAGTTGTAAATCAAGGACCACCTGTGTAAGCAAAAATAGACCATTTATTTTATTTTATTTATTTATTTTATTCATATTTCTATGCCGCCCACTCTCCGAGGACTCTGGGCGGCTTACACCAAAGACAGTATACTAAATAGCATATTGCCCCCAACAATCTGGGTTCTCATTTTACCCACCTCAGAAGGATGGAAGGCTGAGTCAACCTTGAGCTGGTGAGATTTGATCCGCTGATCTGCTGAACTAGCAGTCAGCTGAAGTAGCTGCAGTACTGCACCCTAATCACTGCGCCACCTCGGCTCACCATGGTCACCCTTTAGAATATTAGATTCACTGCTGCCTCTGACCTCTGCTAGACTTTGAACACCACCACACTGAAGCAGATGACGCTGTTTTAAAAAACTGACTTTTAATCAAATGGAAGAAAATTCAGGTTTCTGAAAAGGAAAAAGGAATCTTTGAAAAATCCAGCCCAAGCCAAAATATCCCAAAATTACACATGTTCAAAAACAAAAAGAAAGAGGTGTTAGAGCAAAGGAGAACAGAGGGAAAGAAAGGATTATGAGAAGCTAAAGAGACTAAGAGTAGGGGAGAGGGTAGGAGGAAGAAAACAACAGAAAAAATTATTGGACAATCTTTCAAAACTTGAAAAACAAAACTGAAACAATATGACGAGAGAAAAGTGAAAATGGGTGGTGCATTTTCAAGTTTACCTGTAAAGAACTGAGGACAGAAGGAGAAAAAAAATAAATTAAAAAAACTTAGCATGACAACTCCAGAACACAACAGAAGAGGAGACTGTGAAGATCATCTTGTTTGTTGATCTTATTTCACAGCTGCGCACCATGCTTTCTCTGGATTTGCTTTGTTTGTCGTGGCCACATCCTTGCGGGGTTTTATTAACGAAGAAGTCTCTCACATTCTCCTTTGCGTAGGAAAAATGTCTTTGAACTGGTAGGAAATATGTGAAGACAGATTTTGCTTTGCTCTTTCCCCCTCAGGCTGTTTTTGTGTTCCACTGGAGAGGTGGCATCTCTCAAGCTTTTTCATAGCCAGGCCATAGCTCGGAAGAGGAAAAAACTGAGACAGTGTTAGTTTTTGAGGAGCATAATAAAGAACACAAAATGCGCACGCAAAACCTGAATTTTTCATCTTCAGAGGAAACTGTTAAATTCACCATTATAAAAGTAGAAAAACATGGATTTTTTTTCTCTTAAGAAACAAAGAATTTGCCTAGTATTATTTACAACTTGTAGCTTCTGTACAAAACCATATTTCACATATATTCACATCTAGCCAATGCGCTCATGTACCGGTGCCTTTTTCAGATCTGTCAAGTGGAATAAAACAGCGCCTGGTGAGACTTTTACCAAAAAATAATAATTAAAAATAAATTAAGAGGGTTTGCTCTGTGGCTTAGGGAGAAGATCTTCTAGCTTCCTGAATCTTTATGACAATGAAGAGATGGTAACACACAAGGCAGCAATTTCCATCATCTCCCATAATTAATCCACAGATTTCCAACTTTTTATCCTGGCAATTTCAGACTACAGGGGAAGAGAGACAGGGGCTCTAGCAATTCATGGATCTTGACATGAGAGGAAGGGAGGGAGGAACAGATGATTGTAAATGGTGCAAAACTATTCTTCCCTGAAATCTCCATTCCCTGTTGCTGGCAAACCCCCAAGACTCCTTAGACCGAACTCTCTGCTCTTCTGCTTCCGGTGATCTCAGATGCCATCTGATGTCCGTGGATCTTACCCTCTTCTATCCAAGTGCGTTGTGGATAGCGGGCGAAGTGGCAGAGCAAGTCCCAGCTTGCCCACAGCAGCCAACTGTTATCTGATTTTATATACATATATACACGCACAAACACAGACATATATATCTCTCTATATATGTACATGTTAAAACAGGCTAGAACAGGGCAGTGGGTTTTTTTTTTTTCTGCTTTCAGAAATTGGCCAGGACCGCCAAGCTCTGCTTGCAGTCAATCTTGGTGGCGTCGGGACTAGTGTACACAAGGGACAGAGCTGCAAGGAAAGCTTGGCACTCCTCCTCGCTCTCGAAGGCCAGCTCTGACACAACGTAGGAGACCGGAAGCACCGGGCGGAAACTGAGGGAGATAAAAAAAGACACTGGTGAATGGGAAAGGGCAGCAGAGGAGAAACTATGACAAGCAGCACATCCTGCAGGTATGTGGCTCTTTACCTTTAGTTACCCTGGCAATTGGTAGAAACAAAGTCAACCTGTCTTTCAAGTTTTTCATTCCAGTATTTCAACTGACCTCAGAATTTCAGCAGGAAGGACATACTTATTGAAGGATGGACCTACATATAATGTATGCTGCTCGTGGGCTTGCTACAGATATTGGTTGGTCACCAAGGGAAAAGGGCTGGACCAGACAGACTGCTGGTAGAGTTCAGGGGTTTCCTTACGTTGAAAAGGGGAGAAATGGAACTACTCAAAAAGGCTTTGAATATCGCCGCCACCACCACCACCACCATCACCACCACCACCACAAAAATGAGAGATATTGAGTTTAAACTGCCTTCTACCTTTTAACGGAGTGGTTCTGAAACATGGATCAAGGGAAAAAGAAAAAGTACTCCTTAGAGTAACTCAAGATGAACAGATTGGGAAGCTTGAGAATGGAAGCTGGTATCTTTTTCACACAATATCTAGTAGAGATCAATTAAAAAAAAAGTACTTTGGCAAGATTTGTTTTCTTGATATGGTTGCTGATCATGGTGCCAGCGTAATACATACAGTGTGATGTACTGTATGTATTACAGTACATACATACATATGCGTTTTAAAAATAATTTATTAGCCAAACCAAAAGAAAATGCTGTAAGGGGTTAGCCACGACTCTTGCTCATCACTAGAGATCAGACTTGGACTCAGAAAAAGGAAGATGTCTCTTCACAAATATAGGGCAGGATTATAAAAAATAAATAGAAGTTGTGCCTCCCATTGTAGAGAAATAACCCTGCAACAGAATAACTTTCGATGGCATTCTTGGTGACCAAGACTAATTTTTTGAAAAGAAGGACAGAGTGTATAGAAGAATACCGTGTTTCCCCGAAAATAAGACATGTCCTGAAAATAAAGCCAAGCTTGATTTTTGGGGTAGGCCTAAATATATGCCCTCCCCCCCAAAATAAGCCCCCCTCTCTCACACACACCCAGTCCCTCACCCCCCAAGGCAGCCACATCCCTGCAAACTCCTGCGCCCCCCCGCCCCTTTTGCCACCCGTGGCACTGACCATAGACCTTGAGTGCCTGCTCCTGAGCCATGGTAGCGGCCCGCCCGCTTTCTCCCCTGCGCCCAGGCGCCACGTCCACATAGCCGGTGCTACTGAGTACCCACCACAGCAGCCCCAGCGCAAGCATCGCCGCCCCAGGGCTTCCTTTACAGTGCGGCCATCGGCGGCCAAGCTCAGCCACAGGTGAGGAGTGTTGGCCACGGCTGGGCTGGCCAAGCTGTGTCTGTTGGCGCTACTCTCAGTGCGGCTGCCCGGCATCTTGCTGCTGGGCGCCTGGAAAGAGTAAACTGGACCTGCGGCTTTGCCGCGGGTGCTCCAGTCAGTCAGTGCTCAGGCAATTGGAGCAGAGAGGAGCAGGGGTGAAGGGCAGGCCTCAGGCCACCTTCACCGTAAAGTGGGAAGCACACTCCCAGAGCAGCCACTGCCCTGGCTGGGGTTTGGAAGCCGCAGAGATAGCATTTGGGGGAGAGAAAGAAAGACTTCTACTTCTGTTTTTGGCTGCATGCAAGGAAAGCAGCAGAAGTCTTTCTTTGTCTCCCCCAAACTCTTGTCTCTGCGGCTTCCAAACCCCAGCCAGGGCAGTGGCCACTCTGGGAATGTGCTTCCCACTCAATGGTGACGGTGGCCTGAGGCCTCCCCTTCCCCCCTGCTCCTCACTCGCACGGCTTGTTGCTCGCGTTCTACACACACCGCGGGAGGGGAGGGGCTTGATGGCGGCGCACAAAGGGAACCTCTCTCTGCCAGATTCTTGGCCGTGAGTGTGCAGGCTGCCCGGGCCTCCTGCACCCCCAAAATAATAAGACCCCCCCCCCCGATAATAAGGCCAAGCTCTTATTTTGGAGTTCAAAAGAAAATAAGACCCTGTCTTACTTTTGGGGAAACATAGTACTATGTGAGCAACTAACACTTATAATTATTATTTAGAGCAAATTCAATTCTTCCTGCCTCCCTGGTCACTAATTATTCACTACCAGAGACAAGCATACAAAATAACAGATTTTATCTTTTTATCATTTACCAAACATTTTGTCCTATGTCCTGGCCATTTTTTGCTCCCATGCTACAGTTCTTTTCTGCACCGAAGCTACCTTGATCGAATCACCCGGGGGGAGGGGGGGGGGGGCTGGATTGTCTCTACAGCAGGACCAAGCATCTGTACAGCACCTCACCTTGCTGTCTCCCTATTTTATCTGCCCAAAATGTGGGAAGGGAAAAGGCCAGAAAGGAGAGCTATGAATGGTGATTGCCTCCTAACTGAAGACTGTGAGAGAACCAGGATGAATATTCAAAGCATAAAATGAAAGAGCAAAGCATAAACCACGAAGACAATCTGGGGCCTACTCTGATTCTTCCCATAATTTCAGTTTGACTTTGGTTTGTCTAATGGCTTATTTTACTATTTGATTTATATCTCACCTTTATTTCTGAAATTCAAGCCAGTGTGTGCAATGCTCCCGCCTCCTATTTTCCCCCACAAGCACAAACCTGTGAGGGGACATGGGCTGAGAGACTTTCCAATCACCTGCCATGCCTAAAGGAGGACTAGAACCCACAACCTCCCAGTTTCTAGCTCAGCCCCTAAAACCACTTATCGTCAGGTACCCAAATAAAACTGCAACCATTTCACAAATGAACATGACTTCTAGATTCACATTTCAGAATCCAAGATTTCGGCAAAAGAATTTGTTTTCTATCCAAGTGAATCAACCTGGTTATGAGAGACAGCCAAGCCAGTTTATAATTAAACATCCTAAACGCTTCCCTAACTAGGCTGCAGTTACCGTACTTACCTGCCCAGGGCATAGATGCCTTCCTTAAAGTTGCTGAAAAGAGTACCCCATCTGACCCACTTCTTACTACTGGACACTATTCTGCCCCCTGCCAGACATTGCAACAAAGGTGGAGCGGGAAAGAAGTGTGCAGGTGTGAGGCATTCCCCTCCCATTTCAACCCGAGGACTGGTTCAGCTTCACATACGTTTTGATCATGGCTTTGAGGGCTGTTTTCCTCTCTCGTTCAGCAAACTTGTCAATGAGGTAGCCGGACATGCAAGGGGCCTGGCGGTACAGACAGAAGAAACGGTGGTAATTGGAGAGGGCCCAGGCAGCTCGCAAGGCAAGGGCATGTGCCACACAAGGGTCTGTTTTCAACTCCTTTGTCAGGTATGCCAGCTCAGTTGTGATATCTGCAGGAGGGAGAAAGGCAAGTCACCCCAAAAGTCTCACAAAACAACCCACTTCTCACTTACAGGCATTCCCCAATTTATGACCACTCATTTAGCAACTATTCAAAGTTACAATAGTACTGAAAAGAAAAGCAAATTATGACTAGTCTTTGCACTTATGATTGTTGCAGCATCCCTGTGGTTACATGATCATGACCAGGATGCTTTGCAACTGGCTCACCTTTATGACAGCTGCAGTTTGTCATTCCAGGGTCACATGATCACCATTTGCGACCTTCCCAGCCAGCTTCCAAAAAGAAAAAGTCAATGGGGGAAAGCCAGCAGGGAAGGTTGAAAATTGAGATCATGTGATATCTTGCTTAATGACTGCACTGCTTAACAAATAATTTTCCAGTTTCGATTGGGGTTGTAACTCAAGGATCACTAGTACTTTCACCATGAACTGACTTAAGCTAAAATATTTATTCTTCTTTGCTTTAAGATGTACACCTGATTGGGTTTGGCCTGCTCTATTAAATCCACTTTAGTCTTTACAGTTATCTTCCCCAAAAGCTTTTTTAGAATTGTAAGTCTCCTAAAATGACTGATACCAGTTTTGAGGAAGAGATATGGAATCTTGGAGCATCTGTACAACCGCTTGGGTTACACAGGCAAAGATCACAACATGGTCAAAAGATTTATTAACAAGTGTCTGTCAGAAATTCTTCACAACAGGAAGGATTCTCAGATGTTGAAGTAAATTCAAAGACTAGCCTCAAAAGTCTATCTCCCAACAGCCCCACAACACACCTCCAGAGTTCTTGGTAAAAATGTAATAGAGAATACGGTAAGCAGTGAATTCTCCAACATTTCCTGGAAGATTCTCTGCATAAAGAGACTTCAACTGTGTCTGGCATTGGTTGAACTCCTCATGATCACCCTGGAAAAGATAAATCATCATTATGGAAAATATTGAAAGTGTCACACACCAGAACCTTTGCTAGAGTATGATAGCAAATTGAGCAAGTCTGAGCTTTCTGGAAAAATATGTTAAACCAGGAAAGATGTAAAGAAAAAGGAGGATGATCAGCAGCAAGGACTCAATAATAGTGTCAGGTCCCCATAGATCTGTATTTGGATGCTGCCATTCTGATGGGAGAAGGGCCGGTGGTATTTTATGATCTTTCCTAGTTCTGGTCTTTACTTTGATGTATCTTCCTGGGAATGGGAGTGGTGGTGGTGATGAGATAGGTATGAGCCTAGGGCCATCTGTTTTGTCTCGGATCCAGAGATGCATATGTGGCCCTGAGAACAACTTCTTATCTTATCGCCTGAGAACAACTTATCACCTCCTCGGCTTGAAGTTCTCGTCTGAGAACAACTTATCACATCCTCGGCTTGAAGTTCTCACAACAACTTCACACCTGTGGATTGGCTCGCCTAGATTGGACAGAGGGGAGGGGTTTCTACAACTTTTAACCTAATGTTTTCCAACAGTGAATTTGCCTATTCTCCTTGCTATCACTATCACTTAATAAAAATTTCTTTTGAAATGCTGCTTGTTTCAAGAGTTCTGCTTTCTTGAGGGGATAGGAGAAGCAGGACTTACAGGCAGCAGTGATATATATATACCATTGCAGGAACTGAAGGATCAGATTGGGGATAGATGACCAATGGAGAAAATCTATCTCTGTGGTCAACTAAGAGCTGATGGTACAGGTAGTCCTCAACTTAGAACAATTCATTTAGTGCCCGTTCAAAATTACAATAGCACTGCAAAAAATGACATGGTGGTTTTTCAGTTACAACTGTTGTGGCATTCCTATGCTCACATGATAAAAAATTCAGAGGCTTGGCAACTGATTCATATTTGACAGCTGCAGTGACATGCATGTGATCACATTTTGTGACTTTTTGATATGGGGAAGCTAGATTCACTTTACGACTACATCACTAACTTAACAATTGCAATGATTCAGTTAACAACTGTGGCAAGAAAGATAATAAAATGGGGCAAAATTCACTTAATGTCTCACCTAAGAGCAATTTTGGGGTCAACTGAGTTGAGGATTACCTGTATATAATCAACAATTCAATCAAAATCTGAGCTAGGCAAATTAGTTCTCTTGTATTGCCCTGTAGTTATGAGTAAAACATAAAAAGATAAGTGTATACTTTTTATGCTCTGCCAAATGTAGAAGGAGTTGCAATCTTTATGTCAAGTTTATCTAATATTACACTATATACCGCCTTGATCCAAGAGGTACACATTCATTATAAAGAAAAATCAAATATTTTCTACAATCCTTAAAGAATATAAATTGCCCAAATATTTTGGGGGTAGGAAGGTGTACATGGTTTTTAAAAAAAGGTAGGGAGATAAAGTTGTTGAATAGGACTTCCAAGTCACCTCTTTAGTCATTTTTCTGTTTTGGAATCTATGCAGTAAATTAAAAGTGTATTTTCAAAGTTTGCCCAAGAAAATAGATTTCCTTCTACAACTAAAAACAAAGAGGGAAATGACTCCTCCTAGATCAGATTTACACTGTGTGGAAGTACCACATGACATAAGATGACTACTTCAATATATTTATCATTACTGGGATTAAATCTATCTCAGCATCTACTTCTGTCCTACTATCGCAGCACCATTGAGAGTGTCCTGACATACGGCATTCTTGCATGGTATGGAAGCAGCTCTGTAGCGGACAAAAAAGCTCTACAGAGAATCATTAAAACTGCCCAGAATATCATCGGGCTCCAGCTACCATCCCTGGACGACATCTTCTAATCTCGCTGTTTAAGGAAGTTGCATTACATTCTCAGAGACTCTTCCCATCTTGCTTACAATCTTTTTGGACTGTTGCCTTCTGGCAGAAGATACAGAACAATTAAAACTCGGACTACACGTTTTCTGAATAGTTTTCTATCTCAGAGCTATAATTGCACTCAACAATGAACTAAAGGGCCACCATCAGTGAGCTGTTGGACAGCATTACTTGGTCTGTTGTGTGGGTGTTTGGGTGGTTTAGGGGTGGGGAATTGTTGTGGGTGGGAGTGTGTTGGGGGATTGTTATGTCTGTTGGACCTGATCTTTGGGTGTTAAGTGAATTTCGTTGTATGGGTATACTGTGTATAGTATAAGCATAAGAAATAAGAAACAAATATAAATTATTTCAAATTCAAAACAGGGTGTTTCAATTTCAAAATGGTTCAAATGAGAACATTTTGCATGCCACTACATTCTTTCTTCCAAAGTGCACCGGTATATAATATATATGTTAATAAGAAGTCAAATAGGGGAAAGATAGCAATTGATGAAAATGGAGTTAAATCTGGATCCATGGAGCATTATCTTATTAGTAGATTATACTAGGTCTTACCTTCTCCAGAGCTATCCTGGCATGGGTTTCATATACTTCCACAGTGAATTCTGCACGGATTCCTTGAACCTAAATAGAGCCAAGAGAGATTGCCAACAATTAGCTTGAGTGACTTGAAATTTCTACATACAGCAGAAGAAAGGAGTTGGAATAGACATTCACTTAATGACTACCATTATAGAGATGCACTTAATGTCTACCACTATCAATTGTAAAATTGAGTCTGTCACATGGGTGACCCACTTTACAACCATCACGACTTAGGACTCTAATGGGGAGGGCTCCATCACAATTGTAACTGGAGGATTATCTGAAAACCCCTTTGATAATTCCAATTCAGGTGTACATCAAGTCGAACTGTGAATATCTTTTACTTCCAGGGGAGATTCCAACTCCTATTTCTAAAATCTACTTGTTTTTAACCCTTCGCAACAGAAGGCAACAGTTGGCAGTGGAATGTAGGTGAATGTAGTAAGTTTTAAGTTAGGGCCCCACTAATGTCATATAGATGATAATCTAATTTACAATGGGCTATATTTAACTAAACTAGCTACCAGATAAAAAACAAGGGATCATTCTAATTTAAAAATACGGTGTTTGTAGCTAATTCTCCTTTCATGGCATTAAATTCACAAATGTCATTAAGCATGTACACATCAAAATTTGCATTCAGCTTCTGAAATCAGCTAGCAATTCAGCAATGTTTAAGTTTTTTTCTATGGCATGAAAAAACTTGAAAACCTCCGGTTTAGTAAATTACTGTCAAGACATTTTCTGATCTTTTTTTTTTTTAAGAGGGGTGGGGAGGGATTGTTCCAGGTTGTCAAATTTTGCTTCTTCTACCAAAGTTTGCTCCAATTATTGTATAAAGCTCTGCTCTAATTTAAAAAATCAATTCTTATTCTAAAGTAGCTGAAGTTCCTCTAACTTGTCCACCTACAAAATGACAACTAGCAACCAAATATATTAAGATACGTTTTAGTCTAACTATCACAGTACTGGCCAGCATGAAGTGGCTACATGTGACTTAACATGGTTAAGTCTAATCATAGTTAAAATTATAGCTTAGCATGCAAATTGTGAACTGAACCATGACTTTCTGCCCCATCAAGGCCTGAACTGGCTTACTGTAAGGTCCTGACGGATTGATTTCATCTGCTCGCAAGCATAGGCATAATCTTGCTTCTCTTTCCAGTGGGATTTTACTGCAGATAAAGATTTTTTAAGTACCTGGGAGAAAAGAAGGAAGTGGTTTAAAGATATCTGACAAACATTAAATGACTTCTAAAACAGCTCTGGAATAAAACTGGACATAGCCCAGGAAAAAGAGCCTTCAAAAAAAAGGACAAACAAAATATTTTGTACAAACAGTCATGAACTACTGATGGAGGAATGATGACCATTGCCAAGACTGCAGGATGGCATAATAGATCTCCTGGATTAGCCTGCACTTTCTGTCCAGGGAATATTCAACATGACTAACAGAATTTATGTTTAACAGTTCTCCACCTCCCCCCATGAGTGCTTATTGCCTTGAAACCAACCCAGAACTGTATAAAGCAGCGATCCCCCAACATTTCCAACTTTTAGGACCACTGGTGGCAGGGGGAGAGAGGGATTGATTCCATACAAGCAGTGAGTGAATGTGCATAGCTCCATTTAAGCAAGCAGCAGGGGCCTGCGCTCACCGCTCCCACAAACGGAGCTTCACATGTGTGTGCACTCGCCTGCTGATTACACAAGTGGAATTAAGTGCATGCACACTCGCCTGCCACTTGTGTGGCCCAGCTCCAAGCAGGCCGTAGCCTAGTGCTGCGCCACAGTCTGGGGATTGGGGACCCCTGGAATAAAAGGACAGGTTGAAATAGAAAGCAAAATAGAAGCAAAAACATAGAGCGCTCGACTTACAACAGTTGGTTTAGTGATGTTTAAAGTTATGATGACACTGAAAAAAGTGACTTATGATCATTTTTCACACTTATGACCTTAGCGGCATTCCCATGGTCATGTGATTTACATTCAGACACTTGGCAACTGGTTCATATTTATGACAGATGCAGGGTCCCGGAGTCATGTGATCCCCTTTTGTGACTTTCTGACAAGCAAAGTCCATGGGAAAGCCAGATTCCCTTAACAATGGTGTTGCTAATTTAAAACTGCAATGATTCACTTAACAAATATGACAAGAAAAGTTATAAAATGGGGCAAAACCCGCATAACTAATTTCTCACTTAGCAACATAAATTTTGGGTTCAATTGTGGTTGTAAGTGGAGGACTACATGTACTACGCAGGCTCTTTTTGCTTTCCCCTTGGTGGTTACTCACAGAGAGAGGCCGGACAGTGGAGGGGTCTGGAGCACAGGTGAGGCGCAGGTAATGCTTTGTGATATCTTGGCAGGTGCCTACAATCTTCAGCTCATTCCAGTCAAGGCCATCAGAGCCAACAGTGTCCAGAGCATTGATCTGTAAGATAAGAGGTTCCAGACGCAACTTTTTGGGATGAGCTCCGTGCTGGAAGCGTGCTGCCCTCCGTTCCTTCTTGAACTCCTTTTCAGGGTCTTCATAATCCATAGTGTTGCGTTTTCGATTGCGCTTGGGAGGACCTTGATCATGTCTACATGGATAGAGAGAGAGAGATGAACTGGATGAGTTACTAAGACCCTTATGTAATCTTCTATGAAATACTTATGAGTGCTACTGCAAACTTTTTTATACCAATTATTGGAATCATAGATCTGTGTGATTATTACTGCTGTAATATCTTTGTTCACTGATTACAATTAAAACACAACATAAGCACTTCAGTGTAAGAATGGATGTGGGAAAATGCCACAGGATGTAGAAAAATGAGCAGAAATGGAGTCAAAAAGCTACAAGCAAAAGAACCGTATCAAGAAATGCAATGCACTAGAAAACTGAAAATCTCAACTGAAGTCAAGAAGGTAAGAGGAATTTATGAAGTCTCCAAGAAAATGATTTGTTATCTACAATCTAAAAAAATGAGACCAGAAATGTATAGAGAAGCTGGAGAAATCCCAAGACAGCTAAGCTAATCAAAATCAGAAATGACTTTTTAAGATCACATGTACAGTATGTAAAGCAATAGACTTATATACCTCTCTACAGTGCTTTATAGCATTCTCTGAGTGGTTTACAGAATCAGCATATTGCCCCCAACAATCTGGGTTCTCATTTTACCGACCTCGGAAGGATGGAAGGCTGAGTCAACCTTGAGCTGGTCAAGATCGAACTCCTGGCTGTGGGCAGAGTCAGCCTCCAATACTGCATTCTGACCACTGAGCCATCACAGCTGCTCAGAATACATGAATGTAGGGCCAAAGCTGAAACTTCTGAAGAAATCTATGATACCTCAAGGAAAAGATACATCTGCTATACATGTAATCGCACATGTCAGTAGGAAACAATAAAAAAACTGGATTAAATCTGAGCTGGGCTTCACACTTGAACTGTCCAAAATCCCTAATGATCTTACAGAGTAGGATTGGCATGTGCTGAGGACTTTCTGCACAACAGTCCTGGATACAGCACTGCTGCTTGCTGCTTTCTCTGAGGCACAGACAAAGGCTAAACATTTCTTACAATCACTCTTACAAGTTCTATTTCCAAATCTCCTATTAGCAACCAGCATTCATACCGAAGGCCCTCTCCCTGTGCAACTTGCCTTTTTCCTCGCTGTGTTCTCATCCGCCCTCTATCCATGTGGCCTCCACGCCCTCGGTTTTTCTGAGCATTCCGGCGGCCACCCAGGCGACACTCATTTCCAGAGTAGGAGCTGTCAGAATCTGAATCGCTATATAAAAATGAAGAAAATATTTACCTTTGATTGTTATGTTAAACTCAAGGTCTGGTGTTGTTGTAATCAGCCCCCAGCCCCCCCCCCCCCCAAAAGCTCAATAAAATGAATAGTATTATTGGTGCTGTAAAGGAACAAGTTTCCACTACAGATAGTTCTCAACAACAGTTTGTTTAGTGATCATTTGAAATTACAATGGCACTGCAAAAAGTGAGTTATGACCTTTTCACACATATGACCACTGCAGCATCCCCATGGTCACACAATCAAAATTTAGACATTAGGCAACTGACTATTTACAACAGCCATGTTGTTCTAGAGTCATGAGATCTCCTTTTGCAACTTTCTGACAATCAAAGTCAATGGGGAAACCAGATCCTCTTCACAACTACTAATTTTAACAATTGCAACAATTTACTTAACAAACGTGGCAAGAAGTCATAAAATGGCACAAAACTCACTTTACAAAATTTTCACTTAGCAATAAATTTTGGGCTCAATTGTGGTCTTAAGTTGAGAACTACTTGTAGTCTTAGTTTGTAACTTTTTTCTTTTAAAAAACTGAAGATTCTACTCTAGTTTAATAGGCATGTCCCTATCAAACAAGTGAAGAATGAGATCCAGCACGAATCCGAAAGCTTGGAAGACTTAACAGTATTTTTAGGACTATAAGACACACTTCCCCCCCACCCCCAAAAGTGGATGGAAATATCTGTGCATCTTATAGAGCGAATATTGTGGTGGGGGGAGGGGGTTGGTGTGGTGCCAATGAACTGTTCTAGGCAGCAGGGATTGCCACCGCCTATCGCCACCACCCATTCGGCAGATTTTTTTTTCTTGTTTTCCTTCTCTAAAGCTAATGTGTGTCTTATAGTCTGAAAAATATGGTAAATCTTTGGTCCTGGTGACCAACTCAGATTGGATCCTGCAAAATTATTCTGGGACACATGTATTTGCCTTCGTTCATCAGGTGGAGTTATAACCACCGTAACTGTGCACACACATGCAGGGACTGAAGTGATAGCTCCAACATAGAACCATTTGAACTGCAAGATCCAAGATAACTGTTACAAATATATTCTATTCTTCTGGCCTCCGTTGTTTACCTTCTTCGGAAGTGGCGACTCGGAGATCGGGATGATGACCTTGACCTAGAACGTGAATCAACACTTGAGGATGAGCTATTTTCCTTCATGAAAACATTGCGGTTTCCAAATTTGGTGGGGAAGGCATTCCCACGAATCCGACCAGTCCCAGGTCCTCCGCTACCTCCCCCTCGCTGGGGCTGAGAATTGCCCCCACCACTCCTCTGCTGCTGTTGAGCAAGACTTGACTGCATAGAGGCACGTGGCGGGTGCAGAGAAGACACTTCCCAGCGCTGCTGTTTTTTCTTGGGGCTTTCAGCCGAATTGTCTCGGCCCAAGCTGTAGAAGGAATAACAGATCCGCTGAATCTTAGGAAAAGGTTTTGTGAATGAGCAAGCTACTCACCATGGCAATTAGATCATCCATTGTATGCGCTCGAAACTCTAAAACACACACCAGGTGAACATATTGTGTGCTAACTCCACTAGATGCAATCAAGTTTACTAGCCTTATTTGCCTCTTAAGGAAAATACATCCTTAAAAAAAAAAAAGAATAGAAATTGGGGGGAGGAGCTGACGTCGCGATGGAACAGACAGAGGATTCCTGGGCTCCAGAATCGCCGCTGAAAGCCCCGCTGCTGGACAGTCCTTCTCGGACCTCACTTGTTTTGACTGTGATAGTGGAGGGCACATCCTGACGATCCCAGGTACACCGCAAAGTCCCTGGTCGATCCAGGAGAAGCCCATTTTCTAGCAGCGGGGTGGCAGCCATAGTAGCTGCTGAAATTGGGACAGCTCCGGAAGAAGAATAGAAGGACAATGAGTCGATGCAGTGAGAGACTTTCAATCTAAATAAATGCAAAGAACACCCTGAGATTGAAGTGGGAATTAAATTGGATTTAAAAAGAAATCAAGCGGCAAAATTAAGCAGGAGTCATTTTTTATTCTCAAATTATTAACATTGGTGGAGCTTTAAATTTTTGTTTTGCTTTTGACCGGGATTGGATTGAAAAAGATTGATAGAACTGAGAGTTTAACATCTGTAAGCCGTTGTGCCTTATACTTGAAATATTTTTCCTTTTGGATTGAATTTTTCTTTTTTTTCTTTTCTGAAGATTGTTTTTCTTTTCTTTTTTTTTACTGACAAAGAACTTTTGGACTATAATAGTGAGGAAAATAGGAGAGTGTTTAATACTGCCATCTGCTGGATTGGAAATTTTGCTATTCTTTTCTATTAAAACAGCAAGTTGAAACAATTATATAACATTGTTGCTATAACCCAAAGACTGAAAAATTTTTTGCTGATAGGATTGTTGGAAGGACATCTGAGAGAGTTTGGAACTATCTGCTTTGTTTATTCAGGTGCTCTTTGGGGAACTATCAGAAATAGGAGTCTGAGGCAAAGGAGAGAGATTGTTAATGCTTGGGCAAAAGTACTGCAGAAGAAACTGAAATTCTCTTTTATTTTTTATTATTTACTCTCTGTACATTTCCCCTGCTTAAATATTTCTGATGGACTTTCTTTTATTTGTTCTTATGTAATCAAGCTGAATTAAGATGTACAAGAGCCTGAAGATTGATTTTTGGTTTTTTTTTTTCTCTAGTTGGCTATTTGGTCTTCTTTTTCATTTTTATTTCTCCTTTTTTAATTTGACTTTCCTTCAGTGTATTTTCATTATCAGTGGATTAATTAAAAAAAAAATCTTTTCCCCCTCAAAATGGATTAGGGTTTTGAAGAACCTAAAGAAGTGTTTATTTTCTCCCCTTCCCTTTTTTTTTTCTTTCTACATTTTTTACTCTCTTGGGCTTTTTCTTTTTTGTTCTTGGCCTTTGGCGAATTTTGGATAGAATGAGTAGAAAAGTAGCCACAGTTGGATCTACTTCAACTATGCCTGCCTCGTCGCCATCTGGAGGACAGCGATCAATTCAGACAATGCTTCAGCAAGAGAAGGATAAAGAAAAAGAGAAGGAGAAGGATGTGACATTGTAGATGATTTTTCAAACAATTCAGAGGATGGAACAACAACTACTCAAGACAGATGAAAAAGTAACCAGTACATAGCAAATGATGTTGAAATATGAAGAGAGACTGCAAAAGCTCGAGAAAAATGAGGAGCAAAAAGAGGAAAAAAATAAAGATATAGATAATAGATTGGGAGAAGTTGAACGTGACAGGAGTGGATTAATTGGATAGGAGATGGACAAATCAGAAATTTATCTCAGATTTGGCTTCTGGTGACGTCATTGCAATGGACGGCTGAACAGAGTGAAAGCTCTATATCCAGTTTTCCCTTTTCTACAAACGGCGGCTTTATTTAGCCATCGCAATCCACGGAGAGGTTTGCGGAGGAGAGGGGATACCGAGGCATGTATGGAGGTGGCATCTTCCAGACACTGAAGAAACCCCCTGGGTTGCCTTTGTAGGAAGAAGGCAGCAGAACGCCGCTCCGAAGCAGTGATTGATCCTCTTGGAAAGGGAAGCCAATCTGTCACAGTGTAAACTATTGGACTGAGATTGCTGTGCTGAGTGAGTGGGAGAGAAGAGAATGATACTAGCCTCTTTGAACTGTATTGGTCAAGTGAAAGTCAGCGGCCGGAGTGGAGACTGGCCATTTTATGACTTTTGTGACATGGAGCCAGCTGTTATTTATTTTATTTTATTTTTCTTTTGGAACAGCGGCGACGGAGTGATTGGAGTTAGCCGTAGTTATTTGGGTTTCTGGAAACATTCCCTTTGTGTGTTAAAGATTGGAGACATTCGGTGATTGTTTGGCTGCTTCTTATTTGAGACTGTCTCGAGATTTCTCTGTTTAAAGAGCCCCTGGTGTGTGCCGGACTGAGGGATACATAATGACTTGACATTTTTCCCTTTTGTTTTCTAATCGTTATTGTCGGAGCTGTCTACAACTGGAAGAGTTCTTCTTCCACCCTGTGGCTGAAGCTGGTACAGAGAAAATCTGAGTCACTGAGAAAAAGAATTAACTGGTTTGTGTTGGAAATAGTTTTTAAAGGCTATAGCCTATGCCGACTTGGAAGAAATTCTGGCGTGACCCAGAAATGTCCATAATGTCTATGGTTACTAAAGTGAATAAGAAGATCCTAGCTTTCCCTGCATCTGCATCTCCAATGGCTTCAACAAGATCTGCTGAAGATATGTCATCGGTTGGAAAGTCTCCGCCTATGCAGGCTCTCCAAGCTATGCTCTAGACCATCCAGGAATCGATGACCAAGAATCAGGAAATGATGTCTAGGAATTTCGAAGATTTGAGAACGGATGTTAAGAGTGAGATGGGAGGAGTTAGAGAGAGGTTAAACAAATGGGTGAGAAGCTTGGAGAACTGCAACAAGCAATAATTAAACAGGAGGAAAGGATGCGGGAGGTGGAGACAAGGACAGAAAGGTGTGAACAATGGATGGGAAAAAAAACAAGTGATGGCTAACAGGGAGCTTGAAGATGAGATAATATTTCTTGAGATGGAAAGATCCTCCTTTTTTCTTAGGCTCCAGAACATGGCAGAAGATAAGGGAGAGAGCTGGACGAGATCATGGGGGAGATGGTAGCAGGAGCCCTGGAACTAGATAGAGCCTCAGTACAATGTGATATCAATGAAGTATTCAAGGTGTTCACTAGTTACGCGAAGAGGCACAATCTCCCTCATGAAGTTCATGTGAGTTTTAATAAGAAGGCCCTATGCGAGGAATTTTTCTGACGCACGAGAGACCAGATTATTAATTATAGGGGCCACCAAGTGACAATTCTAAAGCAAATTCCGAGACGGGACAGAGAGCAGAAAAGGAGATACCAATTCCTCACTTTACATTTGAGGAAGAATGCAATCCCCTACCGTTGGCTCCTACCAGAAGGATTGCTGGTGACTTGGTGAGATAGACGAATCAGAATAAGGAACTTGCAGGACGCGAAAGTGTTTTTTGAACAACTTAATATGGTGAATTTGGATATGGAGGAGGAGGTAGAAAGTAGAAGTTTGGAGGAGTCTCAGGAAGAGGATAATATGAGAACTGGTGAAGGTAAAAGTGACAGAAAGAATGGAAAGGAGGACCGAGGAAGAGGAGGAACAGCGACGACACAAAGAGAGACAAGACAGACGAAAAAAGCCCAAACAATGGGAAAGTAAGGGCTGACTAGGAGGAAAGGGATGGGAGAAAATGTATGCTTGTTATCAATAAACATTAATGATTTAAATGCTCCTATTAAAAGAAAAAAGATAATGAATAAATTAAGAAAATATAAATATGGTATTATCTGTCTACAAGAGACGCATATAAAAAAGTCTCAAGGTAGCTTATTAGAAAATTCTAGATTAGGTAAAACATTTACTTCACTAGCTGATCAAAAAAAAAGAAGAGTGGTGATTTATGTGCAGCATCATTTGGTGGCTAAGGAAGTATTCGCAGATCAGGAAGATAGAGTATTAATGGTGGAATTGGAGATTGGTCAGCGGAAGTGTTTATTAGTTTGTATTTATGCCCCCAACTGTAACCAAAGGCCCTTTTATGAAAATTTATAGAACAAATTCGCAGAAATGGAATATGAATATATCTACCTGCTGGGTGATTTCAATGCTGTTATAGATAAGGCCAAAGATTATGTCCCGGGGAAAAGGAAAGGAGGAGGAAGAAATGTGAAGAATATATTTCTAAGGTAGGTAAATTGAGGACCCAGATTGTGGGGGCAATAAGCTGACTTTGTATAAAATATACAAAAGTATGAAGGCTATTGCTTAACGCACTGTAAGCCACCCTGAGTCTCCGGAGAAGGGCGGCATATAAATCAAATTTAATAATTAATAAATCAAATTTAATAATAATTTAATAATAATAATTTAATAAATATGAAAGGTAAGAGAACAGTGGTGCAAGAATTTTTTACTCAGCTGTATAAATGGGGTGAAGAAAGGGAGCAAGATATTTGGACATATTTAGAGAGCAGAGACTTGCCAAAAAATTACTGGGACAATGAAACAATTGCTTAATGCTCATGCCCTGGTTACTTCCCGCTTGGATTACTGCAATTCCCTTGACATGGGCCTGCCCCTGAGATGCACCCGGAGACTCCAGCTGATCCAGAATGCAGCTGCACGGGTTGTTATGGGAGCCCCTCATTACTCCCATATAACACCCCTCCTGCGTGAGCTGCACTGGTTACCAGTGGTTCTCCGGGTCCGCTTCAAGGTGCTAGTCCTCACCTATAAGGCCCTTCATGACTTAGGTCCAGGATATTTGCATGACCTTCTCCTGCCTGCCTCTCACTGTCCTGTTAGCTCACATAGGGCCACTCTCCTCAGGGTTCCGACGGCGAGCCAATGTCACCTTGCTGTGCCCAGGGGTAGGGCGTTCTCTGTGGGTGCTCCCACCCTCTGGAATGAATTACCTACTGAGCTCTGGACAGCTCCTGATCTCCGCTCCTTCCGTCGGGACTTGAAGACTTGGCTTCTCAAACAAATAGGCTGAGACTGATTCCGGGCTTTATTATTTACTACTAATTAATTATTTGGATTAAATTATGATTTTATTGTACTTGTTTCTTAACTTTTGATCGCCGCCCTAAGTCCTTCGGGGGAATGGCGGCATATAAATACATGTAATAAATAATAATGCAGAAATTACCGAGGGTGAGGTAGAATTGATTATGGAAAAACAAGCGAATAGGAAGACACCAGAGATGGATGGATTATCTGTAGAATTATACAAGATGGATTTTGAGGTGCTGGGTAAGCACATGGTGGAACTATTTAATGGGGTGATGAAAGATTCCCAAATACTGGCATCTTGGTCAGAGGCCTATATATCTATTCTACCAAAGGAAGGCACTGATTTGATACTTATTAAAAATTACTGACTGATTACATTGCTTAATTCGGACTATAAAATATTTACGGCACTTCTGGCCACAAGACTTGGATGTTTCCTTAACTAATTTATACATCCAGATCAGAAAGGATTCCTGCCCAACCAACAGTTACGTGATAATATGAGAATGGTGATGAATATTTTAGAGTATTATGAAAATTACCCTGACAGTTATCCTTGATTTTTGTCGACGCCAAAAAGGCGTTTGACAGAGTGAGCTGGGATTTTATGATTTTTCAGACGAAATACATGGAGAGGTTCATGGGAGCAGTGCAAGCAATCTACCGTGAACAGATAGCAAAAGTATTAATCAATGGGGAGGAAACAGAGAAGATTTGGATTGGTAGGGGTACAAGGCAGAGCTGTCCACTCTCTCCGCTATTATTTGTGCTAATACTAGAACTATTGCTTAAGGAGGTTAGGAGGAACATGGAAATAAGAGGAATGAGGGTTAGGCACCAGGAGGTGAAAGCTCAGGCATATGCTGATGATCTAGTTTTCATACTGGAAGATTCATTAGAATCAGGACTGAAGCTATTACAGGTACTTAGGGATTTTGGGAGAGTAGTAGGATTGCTAATTAACGAGGAAAAAACAAAAATTCTAGTTAAAAACATGACGTAGAGGCAGAGATGTCAGTTGGAGGGACTCCTGGGGATGCAGATAACTAATAGAATAAAATATTTGGGAATTTGGCTGACAGCAAGGTGTTCATCGGTAAAGGAGGATAATTATGTTCCCCTTTATAATCAGACAGTTAGAGATTTGGAGAGATGGAAAAATTTACAGTTATCACTTATGGGAAGGATTGCTGCCATCAAAATGTACGTCCTCTCCAAATGGTTGTTTTTGTTCCAAACTGCCCCGGTAAGTTTGGATAGGGAATTCTTCAACACCTTGAACAGTTATTTCTAAAATTATTTGGCAAAGTAAAAAATCAAGAATTAAGCTCAGGATGATGCAGGAACCTAAAATTAGAGGGGGATTTGGACTCCCAAATTGGGAGCTTTACCATCAGGCAGCCATTCTGATATGGGTGAAGGACTGGATCGCCCTGAAAAGGAGGCAGCTATTGGCGGCAGAAGGTTACGGCCTTCAACATGGTTGGCACTTTTTATGGCCAGGACAGTCAGCCCGACCGAGGTATTTTCAGAATCACTATTTACGTAAGATCATAGGGGTACCTGGGAAAGACTTAGGAAAAAGTTGTATCTGAAGATACCATATTGGATCTCGATTAAGGACGCCCTGGTATACCCGACGTTATATAAAGGAGAGAAGGTCTTGACCTATGAAGATATTTTGGATACTCAGGGCAGATTGAAGACACGGGAATAACTGAGGTCGGAGGGGTGTAACATAGACTGGTGGGCCTACGCCCAAATACACAGTGGAAGAAAGATCAGGAGAGTGAAGGGATATATCATGGAAAACAAGAATTGGATAAAATCTTATTAGGTAATGACAGGAAAGTCTTATCAAAATGCTATTCTTATCTATTATCATTGAAAGCTGGGGAGGAAGTTGTTAAAGACTCCATGATTGCTTGGAGGCGAAATATGGGTTATTCATTGGATCTTCAAAAATGGGAGGAGATTTGGCTTAAAAATTTAAAATTAACTATGGCATGCTCTTATAAAGAGAATATTTATAAGATGGTTTATCGATGGCACCTACGTCCAGCAATATTAGCTAAAATATTCCCCGGGACATCTTCTCAGTTTTGGAAATGTGGGCATAGCAATGGGAACTTACTTCCACCAATGGTGAACATGCCCGCTGGCAGCTAAATATTGGATGAAAATACGACGATGGTTGCTTGAAATTACATACTGTAGAGTGGAACTGAAACCGGAAACCTTTTTGTTGGGGGTAACACCTGAAAATATTGGATTGACTAAATGGTATTTGATGCTGCACATAATTACTGCAGGGAGACTGGCATTCATACAAGAATGGAAGAATGAGGACTTACCAACGGACTCAAAAATAATTTATAAAATCATGGAATGTGCAGAGTCCGACAGACTTACAAAACTGATCAAGGGTAAAAGAGACTCAGACTTTTATGGTAGTTGGAATATGTGGTATGATTGGATCCAGAAATGATGTGAGAGAGACAAAGGATAATGTTGGATTATAATTATAGATGATGGTATATTTATGGTAATTAATAAGTATTGGAAAGGTAAATTTGTATACAAGAATTTGTAAATATTTTCTATTTTTATTCTCTGATTATTGATGCATATATATATATATATATATATATATATATATATATATATATATATATATATATATATATATATGGATGTTTTGGCGATGTTACACTGTGATAGAAAAATTATACATTGGTTTTTGATTTTTTTAACTATAATAAAAAAATAAAAAAATAAAAAAAATAAAGAATTTTATCTCAGATTTCAAAATGTAGAAGAGGAGAAAGGAGAGAACTTGGCAGAAATAATGAAAGGAATGTTGGTTGAAGCATTAGAAATTACTAAGGAGAAGATGATGGATGGTGTGGATGAGATATGTCAAGTCTACACTAGATATGCAATGCATAATAAGTTACCACAAGTAGTGCATATAAGATTTATTAAGAAATCGATTAAAACACAAATACTGCAGATTGCCAGAGAAAAAACATAGAAGTATATGGAGAAAGAAATTGTGGTTTTGAAGCAAATACCAAGAAAAGTGAGAGAGATACGGAGAGAATATCAATTTTTGACCAAAATATTACTTCAAAAATGTGTGAACTATAGATGGCTGGTACCAGAGGGATTAGTGTTAACGTGGCAACTTCAAAGATACAGAATAGAGACCTCTGGTTGGCTCCGCGTGCCTCATAGACGCTCCTCCGTGAGCGCCTGATCCCCGGCACCGTAAAAGCCTCCAGAACAGCAGAAAAACAGCTGTATGGAGGCTTGAAACCCTTCCCCCTAGGCAAAGGGGAGAGAGGAGAGCCGACAGGCGGAGGTAGAGCCCCCCCAAGTGCCCTAGGATAAATTCTGGGGCACGAAGGGCGAGAGATCCCTAGAAGCCTGTCAATCTGCTCCGGACCTGGGACGACTCTGCTAATTAGCGGAGCAAGAAGCCGCGACCAATTCTGCCAATAACAAACGAGGGGATTTCCAACATCCTAAATTATTGCAGGCAGAACAAGCCAGGAGAAGTCAGACTGCAAGTATTCAAACTTAATTCCAATGTTTATTGCCTCCTTCGGAAGTAAAATGGCGATTGAGGCTGGAAAGGGCGTGGAAAGTGAAAGTTAAAGGGAAGTTTCGTTTCGCTGGTAGCCTCTTGCCTGAAAAGGACTTTTGTAATGAGAGGAGGAGGATTTTAAGACATCAATTTAAGACTGGGGAAAATCTTTGACTTTGATGGACTTTTCCTTTTGGCTTCTGATTAAAATATAAAGATTAATTTAAATTGAAAATGGCCTCAAAACTTGTAAAGACTGTTCCTATTAAAGGAACTGGGAGCGCTGGAAGCTCCCCAGCTCACACTTTTAAAATGCAAGCCTCTGCCCCCCCCCAACAGATCCACAGATCTTAACGTTTGAAATGATACAAGAAGCCCTAATAGCCACGCAGAATAAACTCACCACTGTGATTAATGAAAAAAATAATGAGACTAATGAAAAAATTAATGAAACTAATGAAAAAATACAGGCTGTTTCAGAGGAGATTTTAATTCGGAATCAGCAAATTAGGGAAGACATATTACTGGCATTTAAAGGTCTGGCAGGTAATACTGAAATATTGGATGATAAAGTTGAAGAAATTAAACAATCTACGGAAATTCTGGATAATAAATTAGGAGAGACTCAGAATAAAATTAAGAGGACTGAAGCTGATGTAACAATGATTCAATACAGAGATATGGAATGGCATTAAGAATAAGAGGGGTGAAGGAGAACAAACAAGAGAATTTGAAAGAAATGATGTCAGAGGTATTGGCACAGATATTGGGGGTGGACGAAAGTGGAGTTTGGCTGGCAGATTGACAAGATATATCGTGTCAATTCGTGGGTGGCCAGACAGAAACATTTACCAAGAGACATTGTAATATATTTTACTACAAGGAGATTACGCAATGAAATTTTACAGGCTACCTTTAAAAACAAGCTTCAGGTGGAAGGCCAGGAGGTGATGACAATGAAAGAAATCCCTCCTAAAATGTTGAGAACTAGAAGGGATTATGCCTTTCTGGTGCATGAACTGAAAAAACGCCAAATACAGTATAGATGGGAAGTGCCAGCTGGCCTAGTGGTGATCTATTCAGGAGAGAGATATCGGCTTAATACAATATGGAAAGCAAGAGATTTCTATGCCAATATGTTAAAGGCTGGGACATCAAAACCACCAGAAGGAAAAAGAAAGAAGCAAGTATTGGAAGGAGAGAGAGAAGAGCTGATGACAGCAGTCCAGGGGAGAGCTTTGACGAGTCAAGAAGATTTGCTACAAATCCAGATTGCTGTTCAAGATCTGGATTTATTTGATATACAAGAAGAACCGAAGGATCAAAGACAGACCAGAGCAGCAACAGCTAAGCGCAAGGAAGAATTAAGACAGCAACAACTTCGGATGGCAACTCAAGAAACTACCAAAACAGAAGCTATGGGAGGAGCTAGACCTAAAGGTCAAATGAGGCAAGACCATCAGAAAATGCTCCAGATGCTTCAGAGGCCCAGAGATGGGAACTAGATTTTTAACCTGGAATATCAATGGTTTGAATTCTCCACAGAAGAGGAGGAAAAAATATTTCACTATCTTAAACAATTTAAGAACGATGTAATTCGTTTACAAGAGACTCATATTAGGATACAAGATAAAAAATGTTTGGCAAATACAAGACTAGGTACACATTATGTAGCAGCAGAACCAGAGAAGAAAAACGGTATAGTTATATATGTGAAAAGAGACTTAATTGCCAAATTAATTGAAGCAGATGACCAAGGAAGATTTCTAGCGATTGAACTTTTAATAAAAGGAGAAAAATTACTTGTAATTGGAGTATATGCCCCGAACCAACAACAGGAAATTTTTTATCATTTTCTACATTCAAAGTTGACACAATGGGGATACAAGACTTGTATCCTACTGGGTGACTGGAATGGTATTTTGGATGTAAAAAAGGACAAGGAGGGACCTAAGCAAAATGTTTTAACAAGAGCAAGATTGCCCAAATCGTTTTTGGAGATGATGGATGATTGGGAGTTGAGGGATATTTGGCGTGAAAGAAACCCAGAAGAAAAAGATTTTACTTTCTTTTCGGATAGACATCAATCTTTTTCAAGGATTGATTTTATACTAATTACTAATGACCTTTTTTCTAGGGTGAAGAATACGAAGATTTGCTCAGGAACATTGACAGACCATAGTCCAGTTTGGTTGGAACTGGAGTATGGAAAAGGGCCTAGGAGGTCCTGGAGATTAAATGATAACTTGTTTAGATATGAAGAAAATGTAAAAGAGTGTAAAAAATTTATGAAAGAATTTTTTGTTATGAATATGCAAAAGGGGACATCTATGGAAATGGTATGGGATGCAAGTAAAGCATATATGCGAGGTATTTTGATATATTTGAATAATAAATACAGAAAGAAACAAGGGGGAAAAAAGAAAAGAATTAGAAGAAGAGATTAGAAAACAGGAACGAGCTTTAATAGCTAATCCAACAGATAAGAAAATTAAAGAGACAATTAATTTACTGAAAGGTCAATTTAACATGTTAATAGCAGATCAAGTTGCAACTAATTTACAATATGCTAAACATAATACTTTCTGCAATGCTAATAAACCAGGCAGGTGGTTAGCATATTTGTTAAGGAAAAAGCAGAAATCAAGGATTATAGAGAAAATAAAATATAAGGGTAAAGAGGTTTATGAGCAAGAATTGATTAAAAAAATCTTTTTTAGAGTTTTACTCAAGGCTGTATATTGGTGACAAAATTCAAGATATAGATATAGATAGATATTTGCAGAAAGAGAACATTTATATAACTTCAAAAGAGCAGAGGGACAGCTTAAATCAATTGATAACTTCCGAGGAAATTTTGTTTGCAATTAAGCAGTTGAAAGTGGGTAAAGCTTCAGGGACAGATGGCTTGACAACTGTTTTTTATAAAAGCTTACAGGAGGAAATAGTGGAACCACTGAAGGAATTATTTAACAATATACAACAGGGAAGTCCTCTGACTTGGAAGACAGCTTTTATTTCTCTGATCCCAAAAGAGGGTCAAGATCATACAGATCCAAAAAATTATAGGCCGATTTCACTTTTAAATACAGACTACAAGATTTTTGCTAAAATATTAGCAAATAGGTTAATGACAGTTATGCAGCAAATGATTCATCATGATCAAACTGGTTTCATAACTGGTAGACAAGTGAAAAGTAATGTGAGGCAAATTGTTAATTTACTAGAGTATTTGGGAAGGAACAACCAGGTCCCCACAGTGCTAGTATTTTTGGATGCTGAGAAAGCCTTTGATAGGTTGAATTGGCAATTTTTATTAAAATTAATAGAAAGGATGCAACTTGGAGAACATTTTATACAATCTATTAAGGCAATATATCAAAAACAAACAGCGCAAATAATAATCAATGGTGGTTTAACAGATATTTTTAATATAGAAAAAGGAACAAGGCAAGGTTGTCCCTTGTCTCCATTATTGTTTATTTTGACGCTGGAAATCCTGCTGAGTAAAATACGTGGGAAGGATACAATAAAGGGAATTAAAATTAGACAGCATGAGTATAAGTTACGAGCGTTTGCGGATGACCTGGTTGTTATCTTAGCCCAACCAGTACAATCGATTTCAGCCTTGATGGATATAATTAACTCATATGGACAAATATCTGGTTTCAAAATAAATACAGCCAAAACAAAGATAATAGCTAAAAATATGATTAGAAGGCAAAAAGAAGAGATAGAAAGGGTAACAGGATTTGAAATAGTTAAGAAGGTTAAATATTTAGGGGTTTATATTATGACCACAAATATGAAATTGTATCAGCACAACTATGAACCGTTATGGCAAAAAATACAAAAAGAGATGGAAAATTGGAAAAAATTACAACTGTCTTTGCTGGGAAGGATAGCCGCAGTAAAAATGAATGCTTTACCAAGGTTTTTATTTCTATTTCAAATGATACCTATACTTAAAAAAGATGAAAATTTGAAGGAATGGCAGAAGGGCATAAATAAATTTGTTTGGACAGGGAAGAAACCGCGAGTAAATCAAAAGATAATGCAAGATACACGAGAAAGAGGAGGTCTTAAAATGCCCAATTTAAGATTGTACTATGAAGCCACTGCCCTCTCAGCAATTACTGACTGGATTAATTTAACGGAGGAAAGGATATTAAATATTGAAGGATATGGTCTGGTCTACGGCTGGCATGCCTATTTATTGTATGATAAGAAAGTAGATAAGATGTTTAAAAGTCATATATTAAGAAATGCCCTATTGTGTGTCTGGAAAAAGTATCAGTACAAATTAAACGATAAGTTACCAATATGGACAGTACCCAGACATGCGATAGAAAATATAAATTTGGAGCAAAAGCAGGATAAGACTACATACAAGGAACTCCTTTATGAAGAAGGAGTTAACATCTATGGAGCAATTAAAAGAAGGAATAATTAGAACTTGGTTTCAGTATGGGCAGCTGCAGGCCAGATGGAGAGATGATCAAAAAATGGGTATTATGCAGCAGCATGAGAATTTGATAAAATAAATAAGAGACAAAAGTTAAATGCATATAAAAAGGTTGTATAATGTGTTAGTGGAAATAGACTCAGAAACAGAGCTAGTCAAGGACTACATGATAAAATGGGCACAAACTATTGGAGAACCTATAATGATGGAAACATGGGAAAAGATATGGGTTAGAAATGTAAGATTTACACAAGCCCAAAACTTAAGAGAGAACTTTTATAAAATGTTTTATAGATGGCATTTAGATCCAAAAAAACTAGCCTGTATGTATCCAAATTTACAACCTAAGTGTTGGTGATGCGAGTGTGAAGATGGTACGTATTTTCATATATGGTGGACATGTAAAAAAATTAAGGCTTTTTGGATAAAAACATGGTGGATTATTCAAAATATTTTAAAGAAAAATATTAAATTTACACCACAGTTTTTTTTGTTGGGAATAGTTACGGATTGTACTGTAATAGAGACTAAGTTGGTTTTGAATTTAATAACAGCTGCCAGGTTACTGGTGGCACAGTATTGGAAGAAAAAAGATCCACCTACTATTGAGGAATGGACACTAAAAGTCGTGTATTTGGCAGAGATGGCAAAAATTTCATCATATCTTAAAGACCATTCAAACGAAAGATATATATCGGAATGGAGAAGATGGATCGACTATATTCAAAACAAGTATCAGACTAAGAAGATTCATTTAGCTTATGAATGAAACATTTTCAATCTTTAGTTTATGTTTATAGGGTTTTGAGCTATAAGGAGTTAAAGACCTAAAGAGAATTTGAAGTCAATAATTTGTTAGCATAATTTAGTTTTATGTTTGTGAATGCTATACCCTGTGCTTGTTCTGGGAAGTCTAGGGGTGGGGGTGGGGGGGATGGGTGGGAGGGGTTGAGTGGGGAAGAGGGGGAGAAAATGTTTGTATTTCCTATAAAACTTTTCAATAAAAAAAAAAGATACAGAATAGATACAATAGACAAAGCGAGAGCAATTTATGCAGAATTGTTTAAAGAGAAGGAAACAGAAATGGAATTCCAAACGACAGTAGTGCCAGTAGAATTTCAAGAAAAGGAACTGGCAATGATTGAAAAAGCAGAAGGTGCAGTAGAAGGGATTGTGAAACACAAAGAACAGCGTGAAGTAAGATCAACTAGAGCAACAAAGCTTGCATATAAAGTATGAGTATGGAAGAGAGAAAATTAATTTCAATAAATATAAATGGACTTAATTCAGCTGTTAAAAGAGGAAAGATATTTCACAAATTAGAAAAATTAAAACTTGATATAATTTGCCTACAAGAAGTATATATTAAAAAGCAACATGAACAGATATTGGCATATCCAAAATTATGGAAAATCTTCTCCTCATTGCCACAATGTAAAAAAGGGGGAGTGGTTTTATACATTAGAAATGCAATACTAGCTGAGCAAATGTATGCAGTAGCAATATATGCTCCAAATAATAATCAAAGTGATTTTTATAGAAAATTACACATGAAAATAACAGAATTGAAATATGATATCATTGCATTATGGAAGATTTTAATGGTATAGTGGATGGAGATTTGGACTATAAAACACATAAGAATAAGACATGCTAGAAAGATATTACCGAAATCTTTTTTCAAGATTACTGAGGAAATAAACTTAAAAGATGCATGGAGAGATAGAAATGGGAAAAACAGACAATATACTTTTTATTCTGACAGACATTCATCTTGATCTAGATTAGATATGATATGGACAACAATGGAATTGACTTTAAACATAGAACAAATTGAGATAGAAGCAACTACCTGGGCAGGTCATAATCCAGTGACAGTGAAATGGAAAGGACAAAGGAGAAGATTTAGGTGGACTTTAAATAATACTATATTAAAAGAAAAGGACTTTGTACAGAAAATGGAGAGAGAATTGGCTTTCTTCTTCAAGGAGAATAGGAAAGAAGATACTTCGATGCAAAATCTTTGGGATACGATGAAGGCCTATACTAGAGGTTTAATAATGGACTATACAAGGAAGAAAAGGCAAACACACAAAATATTGGAAGAGGGTTATAAGAGATTTGAAAAAGAGCTTCAGAAATGTCCACATAAAAAAGATGTTAAAGTGAAAATGGATACAATAAAACATAAAATGGACTTACTGGAGAAAGAAGAACTAGCTCAAAAAATTAGAAGCACTAAACAGAACTATTTTGAGAATGCCAATAAACCAGGAAGATGGTTAGCATATAAATTGAAAAAAGAGATCGAGAATCAAGAAAAATAATACAATTAATTGATGACCAAGGACAAAGTAAATTTGGAAATAAAGAGAAGAAAAAATTATACAGGATTACTATAAACAACTGTATGAGAAAGAAAAGATTGATGAGGAAAATGTGATACGATATCTTCAAAATGCAAGGTATACCTAGGATACCTAAAGATATTGCGGAGATGCTAGAGGAAAACATAATGATGGAATTAACTGAAGCAATTAAGAAACAAAAGAATGGAAAGGCACCAGGGCCAGATGGTTTGCCAGCGGAATATTATAGGACATTGCAGGAATCTTTGAGTCTCCCAAAGTTATGAATGAAGTGATGACGAAAAAGGAAATAGGCATATATTACATTGATTCCGAAAGAGGATACAGACCCACAACAAATAAAAAATTATAGACCTATATCTCTGCTAAATTCAGATTATAAAATGTTTGCTTCAATATTGGCAGAAAGACTTAAAAGATATTTAAATAACTTTATACATTCAGATCAAAATGAGTTTCTGCCAAAAAGATAAATCAGAGACAATATGAGAATAATTCTGGACACTTTAGAATACTATGAAGCTCATCCTGAAAAACAAATGGCTTTGATATTTTTAGATGCACAGAAAGCTTTTGATAATGTAAATTGGTGTTTTATGTTGCTTCAAATGATGGGCTTTGGCAGAAAATTCATTCAAGCGATAGAAGCTATATATCATAAACAAACGGCAAAAGTAATGATAAATGGAGAATTGACAGACTCTATTGAGATAAAAAAAGGTATTAGACAAGGTTGTCCACTGTCCTCTCTGTTGTTTATATTAACTTTAGAAGTGCTAAATAGAAATGTAAGAGAAGAAAAAGACATAAAAGAATGAAAATTTGAAAAAAAAGGATATAAATTGCAAGCATTTGCTGATGACCTGGTCTTTATTTTTGAAGATCCACTAACATCAATAACTATACTGATAGACAAAATTGGAGAGTTTGGGAAAGTAGTTGGTTTGAAAATCAACAAAAATAAAATGAAGATTTTGACCAAAAATATGTTGGTAAAGCAAAAAGAATTATTGGTGGATGTATCAAAAATGCAGATCACAAATAAAGTTAAATATTTGGGGATATATTTGATGGCAAGATGTAGCACGCTTAAAGAAAATAATTATAATAAACTTATACAATAGATAGGGACAGATTTGGCGAAATGGGAAAACTTACAGCTTTCTTTGATTGGAAGGATATCAACTATTAAGATGAATATTTTGCCTAGAATTTTATATTTGTTCCAGACAATTCCAATTAGATTGGGAAAAGACTTTTTTAAAGAATTGAACAAAATGGTGTTAAAATATATTTGGCAGGGAAAGAAGGATAAAATTAAAGTTGTTACAAGATACTAGAATGAGAGGGGGTTTTGGCCTACCTAATTGGGAACTTTATTATCAAGTGACAAGTTTGATATGGATTAAAGAATGAATAATTTTAAGAAATACTAGATTATTGAATTTAGAAGGTCATGATTTGCTGATGGGGTGGCATGCTTTTTTACGGGATAAAGGAACAAAAATACAGGGGTATTTTAGAAGACACCATATACATGAGGCTTTGCTATTAAATTGGGAGATTAAAAAACAACATTATTTGAAAATTCCAGTCTGGGTATCAACGATTGAAGCATTTTCTTATTCAGTAATATTTAGAAGAGAACAAATTGTTAGATATAGTGAATTAATGGATGAAAAGGGTGAACTTAAATCAAAGCAAAAACTGGAAGAACAAGGTTTTAAGATGGATTGGTTTACTTATTTGCAAATATGTTATAGATATGAAGATGATTTTAAACAAGAAGGTTTTTATAATGTTTTGACTAATTTAGATAAGATTTTAATGGTGTCTGATGATTATGTAATTAAAGAATTGTATGGTTATTTATTAGAGGTAAAATTGGAAGAGGAACAAGTTAAAGAAACAATAATAGCATGGGGGAAAAATTTTGGTTATGGGATTGATTTAGAGAAATGGCAAAAATTGTGGTTGCAAAATTATAAAATGACAAGTCTACAGCATATAAGGAGAATTTGTATAAAATGTTTTACAGGTGGCATTTACCCCCGACGAGAATAGCCAGAATGTTTAAGAACAAATCGGAGAAACGTTGGAAATGTCCTCAGACTCCAGGATCATATTACCCATATATGGTGGACATGTGCAGAAGCTAAAAGATATTGGACTAAAATCCACACATGGTTGGAAAAAATGACAAAGAAACACATTGATTTTAAACCAGAGATATTTCTATTAGGGATTTTACCAGAAATGTATAACAAAGAACTGAGATATTTAATTGTGGATGCTTTAACAGCAGCTAGAATTGTTTTTGCTAAAAATTGGAAAGGCAAGAAGATACCTACTGATGATGAAGTCATTAAGAAAATTATGGACTGTGTTGAAATGAGTAAATTGACATTTGAAATTAGAGAACAGGAAGATAAACAATATTATTTGATTTTTTATTTTTATTTTTAAATTTGATTTATATGCCACCCTTCTCCGGAGACTCAGGGTGGCTTACAGTGCGTTAAGCAATAGCCTTCATACTTTTGTATATTTATACAAAGTCAGCTTATTGCCCCCACAATCCGGGTCCTCATTTTACCTACCTTAGAAAGGATGGAAGGCTGAGTCAACCTTGAGCCTGGCGAGATTTGAACTTGCAGTAATTGCAGGCAGCAGATGTAAGTGGATGTTAATTAATCTGCTGAGCCACCAGAGCTCTGATTTGGGATTTGTTCTACCAATGGCTAGATAATAAAACATGGAGATGAAATATGAAATAAATGTAATGATAAAATATATGAAGTGTTTTCTTATGGGAGTTAAGCCTTTGTTAAATAATGGCTAAATGAGTATAATAATATATAAGGGATATATAAAACTGTTAAATAAGAGAAATTAAATAATTGGTAATTTTGGATATGGGATTGTGCACAAAAGAATTTTAACCGGGCTTCCGGTGGCACTGCAGGCATCGGCGGCAGCTCCCTTTGGAGCTCTAACCCCCATGATTTCGTAAAGCCGCTAGAGCAGCGAAAATCGGCTGTTCTAGAGGCTCGGAACTTTCCCCTCGGGAGAAGAGGGGAAGGCGAGCAGGCAGGTGTGGGTAGAGCTCCCCAAGACCTCCAGGATTAATCCTGGGGTGCAGAGGGTGAGAGCTCCCCAAGCACCTGAAGAAGCTCCGGATCTGGGACGTGTCTGTTTTTTAACAGAACAAGGCGCTGCCAAAAAAACTCACCACAAAAGAGAAAGAAAATATTTCACTATTTGAAACAGTTTAAAAATGATGTAATTTGCTTGCAAGAAACACATATTAAAACAAGTGATCAGAAATACCTAATAAATGCTAGATTGGGCAAACACTTTGTTGCATTAGCTCCTGAGAAGAAAAATGGTATAGTTATATACCTAAGAACAGATTTAATGGCTAAATTAATTGAAGCAGACCCACAAGGAAGATATATAATGATTGAACTATTAATAGAAGGGAAGAAAATACTTTTAGTGGGAGTATATGCACCTAATCAACAAGAGAAATTTTATAAACTTTTGCACAAAAAATTAATACAAATGGATTACAAATCATGCATAATGATGGGTGATTGGAATGGTGTATTGGATACCAAAAAAGACAAAAAGACTCTTTTGCCAAATGTTCAAACACGGGCTAAATTGCCTAAATCTTTTTTTGACATGATGGATGATATGGAGTTGAGAGATATATGGCGTGAACGAAATTTTAAAGAACAGGATTTTACTTTTTTTTCTGATAGGCACCAATCTTTTTCTAGAATTGATTTTATACTAATTACAAATGATTTTCTTTCCAGGGTAAAGAAGACGAAGATATGTCCAAGAACTTTAACAGACCATAATCCGGTGTGGATGGAACTAGAATTTGGGGAGGGGTCTAGGAGATCCTGGAGACTGAATGAAAACTTGTTTCGATATGAGGCAAATGTGATAGAATGTAAAAAGTTAATGAAAGAATTTTTTGTTTTAAATATGCATAAGGGTACACCTGTGGAAATGGTATGGGATGCAAGTAAAGCATATATGAGAGGAGTTTTAATAAATTTGAATAATTCTTACAGATGTAAGGGAAAAAATGGAGGAAATTAGAAGAGGAAATAAAAGAAGAAGGAACAGGCGTTAGTGGATAAACCAGATGACAAGAATATAAAAGAAGCCATTACAATATTGCGAGGACAGTTTAATATGTTGATGTCAGATCAAGTTGCAACGAACTTGCAATATGCTAAACATAATACTTTTTGTAACACAAATAAACCAGGCAGGTGGTTAGCATATATGTTAAGGAAAAAACAAAGATCTCATACAATAGAAAAAATAGAGTATAAAGGTAAAGAGGTATATCAACAGAATATGATTAAGAAAGCATTTTTAGATTTTTATACGAGGTTATATGCTGGTGATAATATACAAGGTTATGATATAGAGAGATATTTGCAGAAGGAAAATATTCTTGCAATTACTGATGACAAAGGGAAAGATTGAATGTATTAATAACCACCGAGGAAATTCTTTGGGCAATTAAACAACTAAAAAGTGGAAAGGCTCCTGGCACAGATGGTTTGACAGCAGTGTATTATAAAAACTTTCAATTAGAAATGGTAGAACCTCTTAAGGAGTTATTCGTTAAAATACAACGGGGAGAAGTGCCACCATCCTGGAGAACAGCTTTTATTTCCCTGATCCCGAAAGAAGATCAAGATCATAGTCAACTCAAAAATTACAGACCCTTATCATTGCTTAATACAGATTATAAGATCTTTGCAAAAATTTTGGCAAATAGACTAATGTCAGTTATGCAACAAGTGATTCATAAAGATCAAACTGGATTTATACAAGGGAGACAAATGAAAAGTAATGTAAAGCAAATTGTTAATATACTGGAGTATTTGGGGAAGAACAACCAAGTCCCTGCAGTGCTTATGTTTTTGGATGCAGAGAAAGCGTTTGATCAATTGAACTGGCAGTTTTTAGTGAAAGTAGCACAAAAGATGCAGTTGGGAGAGCATTTCATACAATCTATTCAGGTAATATACCAGAAACAAACAGCACAAATAATAGTTAATGGTAGTCTCACAGAAATCTTTAAAATTTAGAAAGGAACAAGACAGGGATGTCCCTTGTCTCCACTACTGTTTATTTTAACTTTGGAAGTATTGCTGAATAAAATACGGGATGTGGATAACATATAGGGTATTAAGATCAGGCAACAAGATTACAGACTACGACCATTTGCAGATGATTTGGTTGTAACTTTAACCCAACCAGTAAATTCAGTTACAGGTTTGATGAAGATAATTAGGCAATATGGTCAAGTGTCAGGGTTTAAAATAAATATAGGGAAAACAAAGATGATAGCTAAGAATATGAATACAAAACAAAAAGAAGAAATGGAAAGAGTAACAGGATGCGAGATAGTGAAAAAGGTTAAGTACTTAGGAATTTTTATTACAACGTCAAAATGGGAAATTATACAAGTATAATTATGAATTGTTATGGCACAAAATACAGACAGAGATGGATAAATGGAAAAAATTACAACTGTCATTGTTAGGAAGAATAGCAGTAGTTAAAATGAATGTTCTGCCCAAGTTTCTATTTCTTTGTCAAATGATACCGGTACTTAAAAAGGATGCAAATTTGGAGGAATGGCAGAGAGGCATTAACAACTTTGTTTGGATAGGGAAGAGACTGAGAGTTAAATTAAAAATAATGCAGGATACACGTGAAAGAGGAAGTTTGAAATTGCCCAATCTAAAATTGTACTATGAAGCAGCTGTTTTGTCAGCAATTAGTGATTGGATTAATTTAACAGATGAAAGAATACTGAATATTGAAGGGTATGATTTCCTATATGGTTGGCATGCCTACTTAGTCTATGAGAAGAAGGTGGATAGACTTTTAAAAGTCATATATTAAGTGTTTGGAAAAAATACCAATATAAACTGAATGGCAAGATACCCATGTGGGTAGTACCCAGACATGCGATAGAAAATATAAGTATAGAACAAAGACAGGATGTAACTACTTATAAAGAACTTCTGTTTACAGAAAGAAATGTACTACAGTTAAAGCCTCTGAATTTACTAAGAGAGGAAAGGGCAATTCAAACCTGGTTTCAGTATGTACAGCTGCAGAATAGATGGAAAAAAGATCAGAAAATTGCCATTATACAAAGTGAAGAAATTTTGATAAAACCAATTAGGGACCAGAGTAGAATGCAATAAGAAGGTTGTATAATATTTTGATAGAAATAGACTCGGAGATAGAGTTAGTTAAAGATTGTATGATAAAATGGGTACAAAATTTTGAGGAACCAATGATGATGGAAACATGGGAAAGGATCTGGGTAAGAAATGTAAAATTTACACAAGCTCAAAATTTTATAGAAAATTTTTATAAAATGTTTTATAATGTTTTATAGATAAATTTTATAGAAAATTTTTATAAAATGTTTTATAGATCCTAAAAAGTTAGCTTGTATGTATCCAAACTTACAACCCAAATGTTGGAGATGTGATTGTGTTGATGCTACTTATTTTCATGTTCGGGGACTTGTAAAAAAGTTAAAGCATTTTGGATAAAAATATGGTGGATTATTCAAAATATTTTTTAAAAAAGGATAAAGTTTACTTCACAGTTGTTTTTGTTAGGTATCATTACAGATTGTACGGCTATAGAGACTAATTTGATTCTGAACTTAATAACTGCAGCAAGATTTTTGGTGATGCAGTACTGGAAGAAGGAAGATTTACCTATTCAAGAATGGACATTAAAGGAGTAAATTTAGCAGAAATGGCGAAAATTTCAGCATATCTAAAGGACCATTCAAATGAGAAATATATGTTAGAATGGAAAAGATGGATTGATTATATTCAAGGCAAATATCAGACTAAAAAATTTCAAATAGCTTATGAATGATCAAAGAGATTTTATAAAGTACTTAAATTTAGTTTAGTTAAAGGGGAGTTAAAAGTTCATGAGGAGGATAGGAGACTATAGATCAGTGATGGCTAACCTTTTTGCCATCGCGTGTCAGGAGAGGGGGGGTGGGGGAGGGTTGCGCATGCACGTGCCCACGCGCATGTGTGTGCAACCCCCTCCCCACTCCGCTCCTGGCACATGATGGCCTGGTAGGCCCGTTTTTCTTTCTTACCTGGTTCCAAATCCTCTCTGTGTATCTGGGAACGGCGAAAACAGCCTTTCCCACTCCCTTGGAGGCCCTACGGAGGCTGAAAGGGCCCATTTCCCAACAGGAAGTGACATTTTTTTGCTGTCCCCAGCCTCCAGAACCTCTCTAGGAGTCTCTAGGAGCCTCTCTACGAGTCTGTAGGGGCTTCTCTAGGAGGCTCTGGAGGCTGGGGACAGGAAAAAACGTCACTTCCTGTCCCACCGGGAGTGGGGAAATGGGCCCTTTCAGCCTCCGTAGGGCCTCCAAGGAAGTGGGAAAGGCTGTTTTCGCCGTTCCCAGATACACAGAGAGGATCTGGAGCCAGGTAAGAAAGAAAAACGGGCCTTCCCCACCCCCGCAGGTCCTCCAGAGGCAGGAAACAGCCTGTTTCCCTACTTCTGGTGGGCCCAGAAGGCCCGAAAATCAGCTGGCCGGTGCACGCATGCGCCCCAGAGCTGAGCTGGCGTGCCCACTAATATGGCTCCATAGGTTCATAGGTTTGCCATCATGGGTATAGATAATTAGTTTATGTTAGCTTATGATTGTCAAATGTTTTACCCTGTATTTTGCTCTGGGAAGTGGTGGGGGGGGAGGGAGGGAAAGGGGAAGGTTGGAAGGGGAGCAGGGAGGGGGAAGGGAAAATGTTTGTAAAACTTTTTAAAACTTCTCAATAAAAAAATAGAATTTTAACCGATCAACACACTATTTGTGATTGTATTTGAAAGATGGTAGTTTTATGTTTTGTTTTTGTTTTAAATAAATAAAAAAAAAATAAAAAAAAAAAAGAATAGAAATCTTGGTCTTCCAAGATTCTCCCCTTCTTAGTCACTGACTCATAACTGGTCCCTTAGTGAATGTTTGAAATTATAACAGACCTCCTCAGAGCTACTTATGACCCAGATTTGAAGTTCTGACAATCGGGACACTCTTGTGGTCACATGATCACATTTTGGGCATCCAGGAATCAGTCCATTTATAGTCATCTCCAATGTCCCACAGTCATGTGAATGCATTTTGTTATGTTTTTTTTTTTTTTTGCTGAAAACTGATGTTTGTTTGTAACAAAAATGCCCATTTTGGAGAACGGATTTGTTGAAATAAATAAAACAGACACGGTCACATCTGGACCCACTTAATGATTGGCACAACCTACAATCATAATTCAGAACTCAATTATGGTCATAAGTTGAGGACTACCTTTATTAAAATCTGTAGTCAGTGACCATGTTTATCGCTCCCTTGCTGATCACTCTTTTTTGCCTCTTCTTGTCTTAAAATAATACTATCAGGAGGGACATATTGACAAAGCACTGAGCTAATTTGGCTTAATTTATGCACTAATAAAAAGACTGAATGCTCTCCAGATCCCACCTCAGGCTCTGCCTGCGAAGCTACGCACCCAGGCAATGGTTCCCTGCTCCAGTCAATGGTATAGGCAGTGCCATCCTGTAGCCTGGCCTGCAGGACCTCTTTAAGCAGCTTCTCTGTGCGGTCTTTGTCCTCCTCTGACTCACAAGCTGTGAAGCAGCGCTGGACATACTCTTTCATATCCTGGGGCCAATCTTCAGGCTTACCTGTTGAAGAACTATACAGAAAAAGAAAACATTAAAATAGCAAGGTTCCATTATGTTTATTTAACTGCAATGCATACTTTAGAAATGGTTAAGATTAGTTGAAAGGAAGCTACACAGTTTGCAAAACTTCCATGAATGAAAGCTTAACTATCTCAAGTATGCAGCTTGTTCCATTCCATCTCATTTTTTAGCACAGTATGCTCCACTTTTAAACATTTGCATACTTTCTCATTGTCCCAATTGTTCCTGGGTTATATTGTCACATGGCAAGTCATAGGCAGATTGGCTGAGATTCAACCACCAATATGAATAACCCCCCTAGGGTCTTACAATTGAACTCAGAATTTCTGTTGCTAAATAAGACAGTTGTTAAGGGAGTTTTCTCTCAATTTTACTAACTTTCTTGCCACAGTTGTTAAGCGAATCACTGCAGCTTTTAAGTTAGAAACATGGTTGTTAAGTGAATCTGGCTTCCCCATTGACTTTGCTTGTCTGAAGGTCAGAAAAGAGCAATCACAAGACCTTGGGACCCTGAAACCCTTATAAATATGACCCAGTTGCCAAGTGGCTGAATTTTGACCACATGATTGTGGGGGATGCTGAAAGGGTCAGAAGTGTGAAAACTGATCACACTTTTTTCAGTACTGCTGTAACTCTGAATGGTCACTACAAGAATGGTTGTAAGTTGAGGACTCCCTGTATTCCTTAACCAACAAACATGATTGCCATGAACCCTGACCCTTAGCATCCAAATGTGTGGGCATTAAAGACCTGGCAGCACTGATTTACTTGCTTTTGTCCTCTTGACATTATTCTTTCCCTCCCTTTCTCTAATGAAAAAGAGACATCCTTCAAAAGGCTACTGCCACATTATCACAATCATTCCCCTGGACGTGAGGGATGCTCTTATACAATTTTCAAACATCCTCACAGAAACACACATGGCTTTATTCCATACTTGTACTTTTCACTTAACTAGTTGCTTAGCGACCGTTCAAAATTACAACAGATGCCCAGAAGGAGCAACCCAAGTATGGAATTCTTACAGCAGCACCCCATTGTAATGGCCAGATCACCGTATTCTGAGTGTTTGGTAACCAGCTCACTCTTATGGCTGGTTGCAGGGTTCAAAGTGACCACGGTTTACAACGTCCCTTGCTGGTTTTCAAGCAAAAACCATTCACAGGGAATGCATTGAGTAGCTTTTTGAGCATTACGTTCACTTTACAACCACTGCATAAAAGGTAGTAAAATTGTGTCAATCATGTGGATGCCGCCAATGTACAACCATTTTGACTTACGAGGGAAATTCTGGGCTCCACTATGGTCGTACGTTGAGAATTACTCGATGGATCACCTGGTGGTATCAACTATGATCCTTACATTCCATAAAACACTGGAAAAGGTGCTATTTCCTAAGATTCCTCAACAAGAACACAAAATTTCCATAGCATTTTCATCATATCTGAAGCACCACCATGTGTAAAATATACTGTATTTTTCAGAGAAGAAGACGCACCTTTCCCCCCTCTAAAAGGGGATGAAAATTTAGATGTGTCTTATGCACTGAATGTAGATCCGCTCACCCACTGCCCCCACCCTTTGGCCTCTGCCTCCCAGCAGTTTACCTCCTTGCAGCAAGCAGCAAAAAGAAGCTGAAGAGGCAGCCATTAAGCTGCTGAAGTTGGGACAGCCCTGAACAGAAGAGAATGAGTGAAAGTGTTACGATCTACTGAGAGGCTTTTTATTTGGACACCCTGAAGTGCAAATACAATTAGAATTGAAGCTAGAAGTAATTTAGCGGCGGAATTGAGCCTGAATTTAAGTTAATTTTCCAAAAACATAAACTATTTTCATCTGTGGATGCTTGTGGAAAGTTTTATTTTTAAATCTGATTGGACTGGATTGGAAAGGAGATTTTCTTTTTTACTTGTTCAAATATTAAATTTTTGGTGCTTTTAGAGTGTATAAGTTTTTGGATTGGCTTTGATATTCCCTCCTTTTGGTTGATTTTTACATTTTAATTTCTTTTTACATTGGCTTTATTGTAAATCAGAGATAGAAGAAGTGGAATAAACAAGAAATATTGCCACCTAGTGGATTGAAACATTGTATTTCTTTTGTCTCTTTTTTTCCCCCACTGATTAAAAAAGTAGCAACTGTGTCCGTTTTTTCAAAGTCAAGATGCATGTCTATAGATAAAATTTAGAAGAGCCTCAAAGACTCTTCGCAGTTGTTTATACAGGTGCTCTTTGGAGAAAATATTGCTGATAGGCGGCTAAAACTTGAAAGAAGAAGAAAAGAGCGACTCTGGAAAAAGAGCTGTAAAATTGAGAGAGGTATATGAAAGAGCCGTTGAATGCTACACAGTTGTGGACTTTTAAGTATGATAGAAAGTTTTCCTTTTTCTATTTCCACTTCTTCATGATTTAATTATTTTTATTTTTAAATTTTTGGAACAAAAATTCTTTTTCTTTTTCTCTTTTTCTTTTTTTCTCCTTCTACTCTTCCACAACAAGTGACTCTTCAGTTAAGATTTACAAGAGCCTGAAGAAACTATATTTTGGACTTTTTTTTCCTATTTATCATTCTTTTTTTTTCTCTTTAATTTTCTCTTTTTATATTCCTTTTTCTTTTTCCTCTACTGATTGGAGGCTGTTTTTTAACCTTATTATTTGATTGGATTAGGGCACACAAGAGCCTGAAAATTGTTTTTCTTTTTGCTATTCATAAAAACGGATTAGGGTTGAGAAGAACCTGAAGATATTTTATTTTCTGTTTTGATTTGGATTATCTATAGAAATGAGTAAAAAAGCAGCAGTTGTTAGCTCTGCTGGATCGAGCTAACGATCGCGCTAAGCCTTCTTCATCACCAGTGGGAGGACAACGATGAATATAGGCAATGTTACAGCAGGAGATAGAGAACAGGAGAAAGAAAAAGAGGCGACAATGCAGATGATTCTACAAGGAATACAAGACATAAAATTAAAAATAGAGAAAGCAGATGAAAAAGTGGAGAATATACAACAGATGATGAAGAAATATGAGGACAGACTTGAAAAAATTGAAAAAAAGGTGTAACAAAGAGATAAAAAAATTAGAGATATGGACAGTAGATTAAAAGAAGTTGAACGCGACAAAAGCGGTTTAGGATGGGAGATGGATAAATCAGAATTCTATTTAAGATTCCAGAATGTGGAAGAAGAAAAAGGAGAAAATTTGCCAGAAAAAATGATAGAAATTCTTGCAGAAGCACTAGAAATTATTAAAGAAAAAATGTTGGATGGCGTTGATGAGATGTATCAAGTATATACTAGATATGCAATGAGAAACAAATTACCAAGAGAAGTCCATATAAGATTTATTAAGAAATCAATTAAAACACAAATATTACAGACTACAAAAGAGAAAATATTGCAATACAAGGGCAAGGAAATTATGATGCTGAAGCAAATACCAAGAGTGAGAGAGAATTTTTGACAAAAATATTGCTCCAGAAAGGAGTGAATTACAAATGGCTGATACCAGAAGGTTTGGTGTTCACATGGCAATTGCAAAGATTTAAAATAGATTCAATTGATAAAGCCAAAGCATTTTATGCAGAATATTTAAAAGGATGTAGAATCAAGAAGGGAAGAGACATTGCTCCAACTACAAGAAGAGGATTTATTGATTGAAAAAGTGGCGGGCGCACTAGAAGGTGCAGTAGGAGGTATGGCAGAACACAAAGAACAGAGTGAATATGAGATCTACTAGAGCAACAAAGCCTACATATAAAATATAAATATGGAAGAGAAAAAAAAATGATTACAATGAACTTAACATAGCAACTAAAAGAAGAAAAGTATTTCATAAATTGGAGAAATTAAAATTGGACATAATTTGTTTACAAGAAGTATATATTTAAAAACAACATGAACTACTTTTGGTACAGCCTAAACTAGGGAAATTATTTGCCTCACTGCCACAATGTAAGAAAAGAGGAGTGGCTTTGTATATTAAAGATACAATACCAGCAGAAAAAATTTACGCAGACAATAAGGAAAGAATTTTGATAGTGGAAATTACAGATAACAACAGGAAAATATTGTTAATAGCGACATATGCTCCAAGTGACAACCAAGATGATTTTTATAGAAAACTACACATGAAATTAATTGAGTTGGATTTGTATGATAGGAGACTTTAATGGAATAGTGGATGGGAAAATGGACTATAACACACAAAAGACAATAAAACAAAGTAGAAGAATTCTGCCGAAATCTTTCTTTAAGATGATAGAGGAAATAAACTTAAAAGATGCATGGAGAGAAAGAAATGGAAAAATTAGGCAATATACGTTTATTCTAATAGACATTTATCATGGTCTAGAATAGATATGATATGGATGACAATGGAATTGACCTCGAATATAGAAGAAATTGCCATAGAAGCCAATACTTGGGCAGACCACAACCCAATGACAGTGAGATGGAAAGGACAAAGGAGAAGGTCTAGATCAGTGGTTCTCAACCTTTCTAATGCCGTGACCCTTTAATACAGTTCCTCATGTTGTGGTGACCTCCAACCAGGGGTGGGTTCTAAATTTTTTTACTACCGGTTCTGTGGGCGTGGCTTATTTTGTGGGCATGGCTTGGAGGTCAGGGTGGGCGTGGCTAGCTGGTCATGTGACCGGGTGGCCATGGCTATGTGTATAGGGACTACTCAGAGGGCTGAAAAAAGTCATTTCTGACAGGTCCTCGCACTTTTGACTGGTCTTCACACTTATGACTGGTCATCATATATGCCCATTGTAGCATTCTTAACAACCGTGTCACTCATTTCACAACTGCTTCTCTTCACCATGGTGACAAGATAGGGCAAAAACGTAAAATGTGAGGACAGTCGTAAGTTCGAGGACTGGTCAAAAGTGTGAAGACCAGTCAGAAATAACTTTTTCAGCCCTCTGAGTAGTCCATATGCATAAAAGGATACAGCAATAGAGAGGAATGAAAGAAGGGAAGGGAAATTAGAGTAGGAGTGAGGGTAAGAGAGAGAGGAAAAGAGGAGGAGAAGGAGAAAGGAAGAGGAAGTAGGGAGGAGAAGAGGAGGAGGGAAGAGAAAGTAAGAAGGAAAGAAAAGAGAGAGGTGGTAGGTTTGAGGAGAAAGATTGCTGTACAATAAAAAAGATGAAAGGGAAGAAAACCAACCCCAAACAAATATAAAGATATTAAGATAAAGAATGAATTGTTAAACTAGCAATAATTAGAAACACACATACAAACATACAATGTATTTTCTTTGAACAGAGTATTTGGCCAGTTCACAAATTTAAACAGTGTTTAGCCATTTCAATTACATTTACAATTTCTATATTTCCTTTTTGCCATATTTATTCATCTATTTTTTTAAAAAAACAATATTACCCTTCATCCTCATCTCTTATCTTAATCAAATTCAATTTTTCCCTTCTATTCTATATTATACCCCTTCACATTGTCATCTATTTTTATATCCATTCTCACATTGTGTTAATTATGTAATTATGTAATACAGTTGTTTAATACAAATTCAACATTTTAATATAAATCTATTAGTTATATAACTATCTTTTTTGTATATTAATCAATATGAACATGAATATTCCAATTATTTCCATGCAATCCAATTTCTTACAAATCAATTAATTATATTTACCAATAATAATAAACCAAAAAATTTCCCCCATATATTCCTCCAAACCACAACTTAACAATTTCTGCTTTCAATACAATATACAATTAATAGTAGTTCAATTATTACAATTCCCTAGTTAAATAGAGCTTTTTTTCTTTTGTGTTTTAAAATCTTGAACCTCCTCTTTTGCCCTAAATTTCCCATTGTTTGCAGTTCTGCACTTACCTTTTTTGGTGAGGAAAAAGAAAAAGAAATCTCTCTCTGCCTCATTTTGTCACATTGCAGCAAAGACCCTGCTTTACTTTCAGTTTCGCTTTTTCAGTATAGCTAGGGGCGGAAAAATCTGCTCCAGCTCTCTTTGCAGCTAGCAACAGAGAACAGACCCCTGCGCAAAAAGCTGAGAGCAAATCAGCTGAGAGTCAGGAGGCCGATCTAATCAACTTGTGGTAATTAACCTATGCTGAAGCTGAAAGGGGCTGTTTTTTCTATTTTTGCAGGCACCGGTCTACTCATTTGTTTTCTTTTAACACTGATCAGCTGTAGGGCGGCCCTTTGAAGCCCCACAGCAAGAATTTAAACAGTTTTTTTCCCTCTAGCCATCAGCTGGGACTCAGGAAGCATCAATAGATTGGGAGTGGGCAGGGTAAGCAAACAGCGATCCGGCAGAGGGTGAGGGTGAGTGAAGGCATTGGGCGGGGGGGGGGGGGGCAAGAGAGGGCTTTGGCGACCCCTGTGAAATGGCCGTTCGACTCCCAAAGGGGTCGCGACCCCCAGGTTGAGAACCGCTGGTCTAGATGGACTTTAAATACTACAATTTTAAAAGAAAAGGACTTTGTACAGAAAACGGAGAAAGAATTGGCTTTCTTTTTCAAAGAAAATAGAAAAGAAGATACATCAATGCAGAATCTGTTGGATACTATGAAAGCTTATGTCAGAGGCCTGATTATTGACTATATGAGAAAGAGGAATATTAAGAAAAGGTAAGCATATAAAACGTTTGAGGATGATTATAAGAAATTTGAAAAAGAACTACAGAAGTCCCCACAAAAAAAGGATATTAAAATGAAAATTGATACAATTAAACATAAAATGGGATTAATAGAAAAAGAAGATTTAGCACAAAGAATTAGGAATGCTAAACAGAACTACTTTGAAGATGCTAATAAACCAGGCAGATGGCTAGCATATAAACTGAAAAAAGAGAGAATCAAAGAAAATAACACAATTACTAGATGAGCAAGGACAAATTAGATTTGGAAATGAGGAGAAGAAAAACATTATACAAGATTATTATAAAAATCTATATGAAAAAGAAAATATAGAAGAGGAAAGTGTTAAACAATATCTAAATAAGGCGAATTTACCTCAGATTTCAAAAGATACTGAGATGATGCTAGAAGGAAACATAACAATGATGGAATTGACTGATGCTCTTAAAAAACAAAAGATTGGGAAGGCACCAGGCCCAGACTGACTGCCAACGGAATACTATAAGACTTTACAGGATCACTGAGTCTCCCACTGTTAGAAGTTATGAATGAAGTAATGTTAAAGAAGGAAATACCCAAATCATGGTTAGAAGCATATATTACATTTATCCCAAAGGAGGATACTGGCCCACAAGAAGTCAAGAATTATAGACCTATATCCCTGCTAAAATTAGACTATAAAATCTTTGCTACAATATTAGCAGAAAGACTTAAAAGATATTTAAATAACTTTATCCATTCGAATAAAAATGGATTTCTGCCAAAAAAACAGATTAGACACAATTTGAGGATAATACTGGACACTTTGGAATACCATGAGGCACAGCCGGAAAAGCAAATAGCTTTGATGCTTTTAGATGAACAGAAAGCCTTCGACAATATGAACTGGTGATTTATGATATTACAATTGAAAGAGATGGGCTTTGGGGAGAAATTTACTCAAGCCATAGAAGCTATATATCATAAACAAATAGCAAAAGTAATGATAAATGGAGAATTGACAAAATTTATTGAAATACAAAAAGGAACGAAACAAGGTTGCCCACTGTCACCACTGTTGTTTGTGTTAATACTAGAAGTACTAAATAGAAATATTAGAGAAGAAAAAGAAATAAAAGGAATAAAAATTCAAAACCAAGAATATAAATTGCAAGTATTTGCGGATGACCTGGTGTTTATTTTGGAAGATCCACTTGAATCAATAAATAAACTGATAGATAAAATAGGAGAATTTGGTAAGTGGCAGGCCTGAAAATAAATAAAGATAAAACGAAGATTTTGACAAAAAATATGTTAAAAAAACAAAAAGAAGAGTTGGCGGAAGTATCAAGGATGCAGGTTATGAACAAGGTGAAGTACTTGGGGATACATCTGACAGCAAGATGCAGTATATTTAAGGAGAATAATTATAGTTGGACTATTGCAATGCTCTCTACATGGGGCTCCCCTTGAAGAGCACTCGGAGGCTCCAACTGGTCCAGAATGCGGCCGCGCGGGTGGGTATGGGCGCGTCCCGCTGTGCCCATGTGACACCCCTCCTGCGCGAGCTGCACTGGCTCCCAGTGGTCTTCCGGGTGCGATTCAAGGTGTTGGTTACCACCTTTAAAGCGCTCCATGGCATAGGACCCGGGTACCTCCGAGACCGTCTTCTGCCACCAATAGCCTCCCACCGACCAGTCCGTTCCCACAGAGAGGGTCTCCTCAGGGTGCCATCAGCCAAGTTATGTCGGCTGTCGACACCCAGGGGGAGGGCCTTCTCTGTGGGAGCCCCAGCCCTATGGAATGAACTGCCCCCGGAAATTCGTAAGATCTCCGACCTCCGGGCGTTTCGCTGCGCATTGAAGACCCTGTTGTTCCGCCAAGCCGGACTATCAACACAATAGTTTTAAATTGGGTATTTAAATTTATTGGGGTTTTAAATTTGAGCCACCTATTTAATTATTTTAAATTTTATACTGTTGTTTTGTCTGTGTTTTTAAATAGGCTGTACACCGCCCTGAGTCCTTCGGGAGAAGGGCGGTATAGAAATAAAATTATTATTATTATTATTATTAATAAGTTTAAACAACAGATAGTGACAGATTTGGCAAAATGGGAGAATTTTCAACTATCATTGATAGGGAGGATATCAACTATAAAAATGAATATATTCCCTAGAATTTTATATTTGTTCCAGACAATTCCAATTAAGTTGGGGAAAGAATATTTTGAAGATCTAAACAAAATTGTGTTAAAATATATTTGGCAGGGTAAAAAGGTGAAGATTAAGTTAAAATCGTTGCAAGATGTTAGATCAAGCGGAGGCTTTGGCCTGCCGGATTGGGAACTATATTACCAAGCATGTAATTTGATATGGATTAAAGAATGGATAATGTTAAGAAATATTAGATTGTTGACTTTAGAAGGTCATGATTTGTTGTTGGGTGGCACGCTTTTTTATGGTATAAAAGTACAAAAACACAGTGTTATTCCAGAAGACATATTATACGAGAATCTTTGTTATTAAATTGGGAAAAGATCAAAAAATACTATTACTTAAAAATTCCAGTCTGGTTATCTTCTATTGAAGCATTCTCACACTCAATAACATTTAGAAAGGAACAAATTGTTAGATATGGTGAATTATTGAATGAAAAGGGTGAACTTAAATCGAAGCAGAAATTAGAAGAACAAGAGATAGAAATTGATTGGTTTTCATATATGCAAATATAGTCTAGATATGATGAAGATTCTAAGAATGAGGGTTTTTACAGTAATTTGACGAATTTAGATAAAATTTTAACAGGTTCTGATGACTATGGTATCAAAAAATTATATGGTTATTTATTAGAAGTTAAACTGGAAGAAGAAAGAAGTTAAAGAAACAATGATTGCATGGGGGAAAAATTTTGGTCATGGGATTGATTGAAATGGCAGAAATTATGGTTGCAGAATTATAAAATGACAATGTCTACAGCATATAAGGAGAATTTGTATAAAATGTTTTACAGGTGGCATCTACCCCCTGCGAGAATAGCCAGAACGTACAAGAACAAATTGGAGAAGTGTTGGAAGTATCATCAGACTCCGGGTTCATATTACCATATGTGGTGGACATGTGCAGATGATAAAAGATATTGGACTAAAATCCACACATGGTTGGAAAAAATTATAAAGAAACATATTGATTTTAAACCAGAGATATTTTTATTAGGGATTGTACCAGAAACATATAAAAGAGAATTGAGATACTTAATAGTGAATGTCTTAAAAGCGGCTAGAATTGTATTTGCTAAAAACTGAAAAGGAGAGAAGATACCTACTGATGATGATGTTATCAAGAAAATTTTGGAATGTGCTGAAATGAACAAATTGACATTTGAAATTAGAGAACAGGAAGATAAACAATATTATTTGATATGGGACTTATTTTACCAATGGCTAGATAATAAAGCATGGAAATGAAATATGAAATGGATGTAATAATAAAATATATAAAGCGGGTTTTTTTTATGGGAGATAAACCATTGTTAAATAATTGGTAAATGAGAATATGGATATGGGATTAAGCACAAAATATCTGTAACCGATCTATACACTTTCTGTAATTGTAATGGATGATGGTTGTTTTAAGTTTTGCTTAAAAATAAAAAACTTTTTTCAAAAAAAAAAGGAGGTAAATTGCTGGGAGCAGATTTTTTTTCTTGTGCTAATCAAGCTATGCTGAAAACGAAAAATGAAAGTAAAACAGGCTATTTGCTGCAACGAGGCAAAATTGCTGGGAAGCAGAGGCAGATTTCTTTTTCTTGTTTTCCTCACCAAAAAAGGTAGGTCCGTCTTATAGTCCGGAGCGTCTTATACTCTGAAAAATACAGTATTTCTGCTCCCCACCCAAAATATACAAAATCAGCCAGCTGACTCAAGGATGGGTTATAAGCCAACATACTATCATAACCCAAAGAAAAAGTACCAGTATTTGAGGCTTACCCGCACCACTTGGCTGGCCCAAATTCTGATTGTGATGCAGCAGGAGGCCAGGGATGGTTCTTAGATTGGCAATCCCTAGCACAATTTGATAAATTTTCAAATGAACAGAATCCAATATATTTTATTTACATTGTATTTATATTATTCAGACTTTAAAAGCTCTAAGAATGAGAAGCAGCAAGAGATTGCTTCCTATTAGGCTTATTGCAAAGTGTCCCCCCCCCCCCCCAAACTGGGATTTGCCCAGTGCTTCATCTAAATTCTTTCACTTTACTAAGCATGATAAACTCTCTATTCAAAGACAGAGACAAGAATGGAGGAAAGTTTTGAGGACATTCCCATGTTTTGTTCACTCACCAAATAATACTATCTCTATCCTCATTTTATCATTGCTTAAACTCTATGATGTAAATTGCCTAGTTGCCTGGGTCACTTGGGCTGCATATAAATTAACAAAGGAGAAGAGAGAAAAGTTACAAACCTGTGATTGTGACGTTTCTCTGAATTCTGCTGGGAGGCAAAGTTTGGATGCTGCTGCTGCTGCTGCTGCTGCTGTTGCTGCTGCTGCTGCTGCTCCAAAGAGCTGAAGTTTTGATTTGTTACTACAAAGGGACGCTTTGGAAGGTTGAATTTTAGACCACCAGACCCAGGCGCTTCTGTTTATAAAAATAAAAAGAGGATTCATAGGTGTGTATGTACATGCAAATTTTTTTAAAAAAAATTATTTCCAGATTTAGTAACCTCTCTCTCTAAATCTACACATAATCTTCCCCTTCAAGAGAAGCAGAGGCACCACGGGCTATTTTAACGGATTTTGATACTCCCAAAATTTGAGACAGCATATGTGAGGAAGCAGCCTTACGCATTTATAAATGCCCTTATTACAGTACCAAGAGCATTATGTGCATTTTCATAAACATTAGAGGATGATATAAGGTATCATTTCCATTTTAAGCCATACAATAACTCTTGCGACAAAGGCAAGAACTTAGTTTGACACCAACATAATGGACTAAATCCACAGAGCTTCTAACATGAATGAAAGATTTTCCACTTGCCCACCAGAATGCATAAATTCATACCAAACTCCTATTCCATTATATCCTCCTTCATCAATTTATTCATCAGCTTTTGTCCATTTCCATTCTTAATGCTGAGCATTAATAAGATGTTAATTAATGGTATTATTAACTTAATAATAAATAATAATAACTTAATAATAATTAACAACATTAGTAAGTATAACAACAAAATCATGATTCTAGAATCTGGCCATTATGCTGCTTGGATTTGACAACATATTCTTGGAGATACACTAAGATGCTCAAGGCTATTTGTGCCTTGCAGGATATCCACTATATCCTCTGGGGGGACTAAAATGTCAGCAGCAGGGAAGCCCAATCATGATGCTGTTTCCCAAAGCCCAAATAAGATTTTCAAGTCCAGTAAAGTAGAAGCTTTTGTACCACTGTCCAACAGAAATGAGGGGGGACTGTGTATGCACAGTGCCAACAATTACTCTTTTTAATTCATAACAGAAATGTGATGTGAATCAAAAGTGGTTTAATATCCCTTCTTGAAGAGTTAGTAACTCTTTAAAAGTTGGATATTATTTATTATGCATTAGAGAACATTCTCAATTTGCCAGCTGAGCTAAATTTGTTACAAATGGCTTGGCAACTTTCTAGAGGCTCAATCCAACAAATGAATGAAAACTCTTTTGAGTATGACACAGGAAGTTAAGCATTTCAGAGGCATTTTCTTTTCTCTTTCCATCTCACTGTATGATAATAAACCTCAAAGCAGAAATTATTTCATTAAAGCAAAAGCTTTCAAATTATGCCAAAAAGAATGGCATACACCAGAAGCCAGAAATAATGCTTCCTCCAGCTACTGCCAACTCCCCTTCCCAGTAACGAAGTCCCTGAAAATGCTTTGCCTTCTTTTTCTGAAGGCCTATTCAAGCCCCTCCACCTCTACTCCCAGAAGCTCACGTTTCATGCGGTTCCACAGCTGCTGTCCTTTCTTGGGCTTGGCTGCTTCCTGGTAAGAGTGCTGCTGCTGGTTATAGGAAGCACTTGACTGGTTTGACTGAGAGTGCAACCCTCCAGGAGGACCACCCTGCTGTTGCTGCTGCTGCTGCTGCTGCTGCTGCTGCTGCTGCTGTCCCCCAGGCCCCATGGGTAGGTTGTTATGCTGTGATGGGTGGTTGGGATGCTGCATAGGGGACTGCGGCGTGTTAGAGATTTGCATTTGCTGAGGCTGGCTTGAGTACGACATCCCTCCATCTTCCATGCCTGGGACTGGAGGCTAGAGAAAGGAGTTTTGTGCCATTATTACCTCTGCCAGCCCCATTTTTAAAAACAGTTAAAAGCAGGAAGTTTACAATGGAGTTGGAGGTAAATTCAACCCCTCTCTCTTTCTCGTGTAAGCTGATATAAAGAGGGACAACTTCCATTTTTTCCTGTACTGTTGTACTGAAGCCCCCATTTTCTGTGACTATCAAATAAAATGGCTGGGGCCAAGAGAAATACAGTAGAATGCCCCGAGGACCACAAATTCTTCTACTTGTTTATTCAGAGAATTTACTTCTTTCTCCAAAACCCAAGATTTTTTTTTTTGAAGTCCTGCTTTTATTATTTTTATAAACAAGGTTGTTTATAAACCATCTATTTTATTCACAACCACCACTCTTATGAGGTAGATTGTGCTGAGAGAAAGAGAGGCCCAAAGTCACTTAATCAGCTTTTGTGTCTGAGGTTGTACTAGAATTTCATCTCCTGGTTTCCAAGCCAGCACCTTAACATCTACCAAACTAGTTCTCATTTTTCATTATTCCAAAGTGTCTGCTCTCTGCCATCAGTGCAAGAAATAATTAGAAACCTCACTGAAGACACAGGATTAGAATGCAGTATTGCGGGCTAACTCTGCTCACAGCCTGGAGTTTGATCCCAATGGGCTCAAGGTTGACTCAGCTTTCCATCCTTCTGAGGTCGGTAAATGATTGTTGGGGGCAACATACTGACATTTTAAATTGCCCAGAGAGTGCTATAAAGCACTATTGGGGTGATATATAAGTCTAAGTGCTATTCGTATTGTATTGCTTTGTTTAGCTTCTGGATTCACAAGTTTATTTTTATATGTCATCGTTATCTTCCATTAGAATTCCTTAACTACTGCACCATCATCAGATCTGCTGAAGCAACAGATTTGAGAAGGTGAAAAGGCAAATTATATCCCAATATTGTACACTATACAATTGTCTGTGCTCATCAACTGCATGCACCAAGATGGTATTAAAACCAGAAAATTTGCTCATTAACTGCACACACTGAGATGGTATAACAGCCAGAAACCTTTAGGAAAATACCAGAAAAATCAAATCATCTCTTCTTAATATGATAGTACTGAGAATTTGTGAGATGAATTTTGAAACTTTTGTGATTGGATCTGTATATTTACAGTATATCCCCCACTGTAAATAGGGGATTTCTTCTATTTCTTAAAATAGAAGAAAAGCAGTATTTAAATAAAGTGAAATATATTACCTGGCTCATACTCCCTTGATGCTGCCCAGGAACTGATGGCTGTTGGGGTGTTGGGGAATAAGAGCCTGAGACACCATATTGCCCAGAAGAACCATATCCAGAGTAGACATTTTGCTGGGAAGGCAAATCACAGATTCAGATCAGTGAAGAGATACTTTACACAATAGGCAGTATATAATTTTTGTATAAAAGCAGAAGCTAATTGGGGTTCCACTCACGGTCTTCTCTTGCCTGGATTCCATTTAGTGGATTTCTGAAATCCCAGCCTCTCTTTGTACAACCTTTATGAAACTTCTGCAGTGCAGTCCTGTGGTTAAGCCATTTCCCCATCTTTTGTGAGCAGCTTTTTTCACAAGTTACTAAGTTCTGTTCTGTGACTTAATTAATTCTTAAAACCCTCTGCCCCCCCTACCCCCCCCCCCCCGGCAAGGCTGCCTGAAATTGGCAAGACCAGAATCAATTACACACCCTAGAATTTTGCCCCCCTAAGAGTCTCTCTAGGAAACAGCAGGAACTAGCACAGTCCTCTCAATGTGTATTCCCCATTGTGTGCCTGCATTCCAAAGGGTGGGGGAGGAAGGAAAAGGTTCATTCCATAAACCGATGTCCTTGCCATCCAGCAGGACGACCCCCCTGGCACTGTGAATATACTCAGGGTCAATTTCTGAATAAACATTTGCTAACAGGTTTGTTGCCATTCTGGTATAGGGTTGGAGTACAGTAGTACACAGATAGTCCTTGACTTATGACATCTGAGCCCAAAATTTATGTTGCTAGGTGAGAAATTGGCTAAGTGAGTTTTGCCCCATTTTAGGACCTTTTCTTGCCACATTTGTTAAGTGAATTGCTAGAGGTGTTAAATTAGTAAACCATTGTCAAGTGAATCTAGCTTTCCCATTGACTTTGCTTTGTCAGAAGGTCACAAAAAGTGATCACATGTCCCCGGGACACTGCAACAGTGAAAAATATGAACCACTTCTCAAGCATTTGAATGTAAATCACATGACCTTGGGGATGCTGCAATGGTCATTAGTGTGAAAAATGGTCACCTTTTTCAGTGCTGTTTTAACTTCAGTCATTAAATGAACTGATTATTTACGGGACCGCCTACTACCACAAGCAGCCTCCCACCGGCCAGTACGCTCTCATAGAGAGGGGCTCCTCCGGGTGCTGTCAGCTAAACAATGTCGACTGGCGGCCCCCAGGGGGAGGGTCTTCTCTATGGAGGCACCCACTATCTGGAACGAGCTCCCCCCAGAGATACGGAGGATCCCGGATCTGCGCACTTTCCACCGTGCTCTTAAGACTCTCCTATTCCAGCAAGCTGGCCTGGCTTAATTTTCTCCTGTTTTAAAATTCTTTTAAATCGAAATTTTAATCTGTTTTAAATTATTGGGATTTTTAATTGTCTTGGGCTAAATTATTTAATCTGGTTTTAATTATGTTCTTAACTTTTGTATCTATGTATTTTATTTTGTGCCTGTTCACCGCCCTGAGTCCTTCGGGAGTAGGGCAGTATATAAATCTAATAAAATAAACAAAACAAACAAACTGTTGTAAATTGAGGACTACCTGTATTCTGCTTTTACAAGACTTTTTTTTTTTTTAATTTGATTTATATGCCGCCCTTCTCCGGAGATTCAGGGCGGCTTACAATGTGCTCAGCAATAGCCTTCATCCTTTTGTATATTTATACAAAGTCAGCTTATTGCCCCCACAACTGGGTCCTCATTTCACCTACCTTAGAAAGGATGGAGGCTGAGTCAACCTTGAGCCTTGGCGAGATTCGAACCCTGCAGTTAATTGCAGGCAGCTGGTCTTAATAACCAGCTTAATAACAGGGTGCCTTAAACCCCTGTACTACCAAGGCTCTTGAGTCTTGAGTCCCTCTCCAACATCCTAGTTTAAGACATTCTAAAGGGACCTTATGAGATTAGCCAAAGCCAAATGCTATTACTTACCATAGGATAATAGTAATTATAAGGGTAGAGATAGCTGTATTGTTGATACCACTGGTAGTACTGCTGTTGCTGCTGCAGGGATTCTCCTTGCTGTGTTGAGTACTGTGAAAAGTAGCGGAAGTGTGTCATGAACTGATCAAAATGCTTCCACCCACTACTACTAAGTGAAAATGAGAGTACTTGTCTAACAAGTCCAAATCTTTTCCTCTGATTGATTTCAGGATGGCAGATCCTGTGGCAGTCCAGTGCTTAAAAATCTCCAAAATACAGACTCTAAAGCCATTTCAGAATACAGAAGTTCTCCTCTTTTTACATAGTCCCCAATTTTAAAAAAACTGTGTTCCATCATCTCCAAGAGATACATCAATAGAATACTGGCATTAACTTCATTCATTTCCAGCTCCCACTTAAGACTCTCCTCAGAATATAGGTTTTGAAGAGAGTTTGATTTCTTATTGATTCTGAAATCCCAAGTTAGCAATAAACAAAATGAAGTAAATTTTAGTCTCAGTCTTAAATGACTAAGGCTGATTCAAACAATTGTATGTTTTCAAATTATAAGTTTAAGACGCAAACAGTAATACAGGGGCATCTAAAGAATCATTAGCTCTCTCTTACCTGTGTGTTAGCTTGACCATTTGTGGCCCCTTTACTGCTGCCAGTAGCAGCTGCAGCACTGGCCTTGCTAATATTAGCCAATGCTTGCCGAGCCTTCTCCCATTCAGGGTTCTCATGCATTGGGCCTTCCATCCCGTTTTCTCTGGTGCTTGCAGTACCCAGGTTGTACTGTGAAGCCCTATAAAATAGAAGAGAAAATAGATGAAAAAAAGAAATTTGCCAGGACTTTTATTTCCATTATCAATGAAATCACATAGCACCTTCAACTTTTAGATGTATTTGTTTTCAGTTTTTCAGAACTTACTGCCCAATAGTTTCAATAAGAACACCAAGTAAGTTTAATTTGAACTCCAGTTCAGTCTAATTGAGCATTGTTTTTCAGCTCAAGTCATAACAGAAAATTTATTTACATAAACACCAGCTATTACGACTTTAGAGCTTGCTAAATAATAGTTTCAAACCAGGCGGAGAAAAGACAGTGACGCAGGAAGAGGTTCTGTTTCATTAGCTTCACATGATTACAAGAGTAAATACCAGAGATGTTATGCTTCTGCTCTTGGACCTTAGCCAATATATAATGCCAATTTCAATTTTACCTGTCAATCCAGAATATATGTTTTAGTTCATTTTTTATGTCAGTTCCTAATTCCGCCTTGAAATAAAGTTAACAAGCTCATACATCTATGTGTTATCTGCCCATCTATTTACATCCAAAATATTTAACATTTATAACCTTTTTACTTTGTTCTCCATATAGTATATTTCAAATTAATTAATTGTGAAACTAGCTTTCAGCAAGTTTCTCAATTCAAGAGACAGAATAAAAACCAATTATATGAAAGAATATTACCAAGTACTTGTTTCGTAGAAGTTGGAATATCTGGTAACCCCAAGATAGGCAATACTTCCTTCACTGCTGCTTCTCATTAAAAAACAGTAAAAATAGTATTCTAGGCATATAGTAGCTTGGTTCCATGGCCATGGATGACAACAAAACAATCAACAGATTTCTGACAGTTCAATCACCAATTCTAGTTACAATTAAAGTTGTCATAAGTAAGCCTATGTTACAGGTACTCCTCGGCTTACATCCATTCATTGAGTGTTCAAAGTTACAACAGCACTGAAAAAAGTGATTTATGATTGTTTTTCTACACTTACGACCATTTCAGTATCCCTGTGGTCATATGATCAAAATTCGAACCCTTAGCAACCAGCATGTATTTATTATGGCTGCAGTGTCCTGGGGTCATGTGATCAGCTTCTGTGATCTTCTGACAAGCAGAATCCATGGGGAAGCCAGATTCACTTAACATCCATATTACTAACTCAACAACTGCAGTGACTCATTTAACAACTGTTACAAGAAAAGTTGTAAAATGGGGCAATGGTCACTTAACAACTGTCTTGCTTAGCAATAGAAATTTTGGACTCATCTGTAGTTGTAAATTGAGGACTACCTATATAAACTTTTGCCCAAGCTGTCATCACTCTTTTCGTACATTTGGCCCTAGGATGTTAGACTGAAACTCCCAGTATCATTCACCATGCTGACTGCTATTGGAGGGCCAGACACTGCCCACTTGTGATTCAAAAACTTTGAAAAAATGACATTACAGTATATTCCTGTTTACTTGATTTTTATGGTACACATTTCCCAGGTACGTCAAGATAATTAACATTTGTAATGAGACAGTAATTTTAGATTATTGCTAGAACACAGCCAGTTGCATATTCCACCGATCCAGAATTCTGGGAGTTTTACCTCATTTTAAATGAGCAACATGCTTTTCCTGCCAGCAAGAATGAAGTGCCTTATGTGCTGTTTAGTATTATGCACTGAGAAATTTGGCTTCTCCAATTAGAAAAATGTGTCTAGTCACTCCAACTGGCAAGCATAAGCAGTTTTGCTCAACTAATACCTAGAAATACTTTTTTCTTAGTTTCACAATTCTCCCACTTTATAACGTATGTTATGGTAAGTCTGTAAGGTGCCACAAGATACTGGATTTTGTTTTTCAAGAATTAGAATTTTTACTCATGCCACAAAAAATACCACAAAAAATAGTTTCACATTTAATATTAAGAATCTGAAAAGGGTTTTCCAATTTTTTCCTTCCTTTTTTTTATAACTTTGAGAGCATGCTTTCTTATTATGTTCTGGTGGTAGGAGTAACTTCAAGAAAGCATTTATGCCTAGTTGCCTTACAATCAAATTCTCAGGCAGCTCACAATAAAAATAAGAACAAATTAAAGCTGCCTATATATCACAAAATAGTAAAAAAATAAAATTATCAATATGCATGCAAATTTTACCAAAGCAAAATAACAACAAAATTCAACATTATTTGCCCAGGAATTTTCAAGTAATGAATGAGCCAAAACCAATACTCACCCACATCTAAAATACTTATATTTAATTGGAAAGTGTTACGTAACCTATCCTTCTACCATGATATCTTGATGGTCAACTACGCAAGACCTATAAGCTTGTGATATCATCAGCATTATGATGTCATAAGCAGAATGTGAATTTCAACTTGAATAAAGTCTAAGAAAGTGGGTTTGCTTTGAATTTTGTTACAAATACTGTTTTAAATTAATACAAATATACTTTCAATATCGCATTCTTTTAAGATATGAACATCTTTAGCTAAGATTACATTCACTCAGAAAGCTGTTGTAATTACAAATTACAAATCTTTACTGATGAGATTTTTTTTACTCTATATGAAGGTCTGTTATTTCCAATATCTAATTTATAAAGTCCTAAAATATTTTATCTAACTTTAATTACTTTTATTTAAAAATCCACATTGACTAACCCAAATCCAAGGAAGTATATTAGTTTTAAAGCAGGGGTGTCAAACTCGTGGTCTGGTTGCATCACGCGCTGGCCATGTCCACCCCTAGTTTAGCAAGGGGGAAAAAGTTCTGATACGTCATGTGCCGACGTGTCATTCCGAGTTTGACAACCTGTTTTAAAGTCTTTTACAGCAGAAACCAAAGAAGTTATCTTCAGGGAATGTGTTTATATTATTGAATAGAAATTCATCTTTTAACATGCAAAAAAAGGCAGTTAACTTCTAGAAAAGTTGGACCAGCCCTACAGGTTAGCAGTAATTAAAATATAAAGTTAGATAAGAATAAAAAAGCAAATCCAAATTGATTACAGAAATTAGATCTGAAAAATTTGAAAGAAATTACACTATTTTTTTTTCAAAAAACCTTATAAACAAGTCTGAAAACAACACTTTTTTAAAAAAGAATTAAATTGAAACTCAAAGAAACCCATAATCATTCCTGATTAGTGTAACAAAATTTGCATTTGAGGCATTCTAAAGATTATTCCTTTTACCTCAAATCTCCCACCCTTGGGAATTTCATAAGAGTTCCTATCAAAAAAGTCAACATGTCACAATTCAGTAGCCTTGCCCTCCCATAAGTACAAAACAGACGCAGTTGCTTTTCTTCCCTCTTCCTCAGTTTTAAGTTTGACTGTGATATTATCAGTTATAGGTCAGAATCCTCACTTTAGAGATACAGAAGAAAAATCCAATACCTAGAATCTTTCAATTCAGAAGTGAATAATTTGCATTTCAAAAGATGTTGCTGTACCAGCAGCCATTACAATAGATGGGAGTTGGTCCACCAACATCTAGAATATTGCATGTTACCTATCTCTAATTACAACATGGAAAGATTAATATGCTTTTAAAAACAAACACCCACTTAAAAAATAGTTAGTACATCACTCCACATAAACAATGCCAAAGTAATAAGGGCTAGTAGACACATATTTCAAATTGGATCAACCCTACCCAAATCTTAATTCTCCCCTTCGTCACAAACTGAAATTACAATAAAAGTTTGCAATCACCATTCTGAAGAATGCTGGTCTCCTATATTGGCAGCCATAATCTAATTCGTGGAAGAGGCAGGCTGTAGGTATCGAATGGGTGCAAATCCACAGCCTGGGCAAGGTGTCTTTTCTTCGTTCTTCTTCCACAAGTAGAGGCCAAACAAAGGAAATTAACCAGGGAACAGGCACATCTCAAAATCGTGGATACACCTCTACAGCACACTTCCTGATGCCCCTTTTCATCATAGGGCAAGCCAAGCGCTCAAGAGCCTCGGGAACTTCAGATTTCGTAACTAGTAGTCAAGGGACCCTCCCCCTCTTCAAGCTGCTTCCAACAAAGCGAGGTGCTATATAGTCCTATCACCCCGTGTGTTTTTTTTCTGGCGTTTTATACTCTTTGCGTCCCCGTTTGTAATTACATCACCCTTTGTAGTGTAACATATTCCCCCCTTTCTGAAGCATTAAAGGCTAAAATTTCCCCCCCACCCTCGAGGCCCGAAGGCTTCACCCACAACTCTACTCCTTGGCAGCAGACCCCGCCGCCCACCCTTCCCTGCTATCCCCTCTCAGCGCCCCGAAAGACTCCCACCAAAAATTACTCGCTCGCTCGCTGCCTGCCTGCCTGCCTGCCTACCACAGGCACCCCTTCACGGGCTCGGGCTCGGCCTTCCCCCGCACGTCACTTACTCCGGGCAGTCTCGCTGCCCTCGCCCACCCACTACCGACTTCTTCCTTCCTCCTCCGACACTCAGCCTAACGGAAGGAGGCCGAGCCACCCGCACAAGCCCCGGACCGCCTCGTCCCCCCGTGGCAAAAGAAGGCCACTTCCTGGCGCCACAATCCGAAGAACCCCTCAGGTTTCGTCAGCTCGAATACGGCGCAGAGGAGCCCTAGCGCTTCCCAAAATGGCGCCCGATGACTCTTCCCTTCCTCTCCCAGTTTCGGCTGCCAGACTCCTTCCTTCCGGTTGCCCCCAGGAAGCGGTGAGCGCGAGGGCGGGCGAAAGAGAGGTCGTCGACGTGCGTGGTGGCGTCACGCACGCGCGGGCGACGTTCTGCGGAGCTTTCTCACGTGGTCTGTTCCGGTGGGTGGGGTATTAGCTTTCCGCTTTCACAAGCGTAGAACTACAACTCCCATGACCCTGCAGGTTTTATTTAACTTCAACCTGACGGGGTCTGTGGAGATTCTCAGTCATCCAGGTGGTGGTTGTCCCAAAGGTGCTTATTCAGGAGGCAACTGGACTTTCTGTTTTTTTCTTTTGAAGACGTTTCGCGAAACATCTTCAAAAGAAAAAGAAAAAAACAAGAAAGTCCAGTTGCCTCCTGATTAAGCACCTTTGGGTCAATCTGAGGGGATCCATACAGGATGTTATCTCACGACATGGGAGATGCAGGTTGTAACCTCCATCCATCTCAGTGTCTTTGGACAGTTCGTTTTCTTGTACCCTAACTTGCTACGAACCTGCCTTCCATTGAGGACCTGTATACTGCACGAGTTAAAAAGAGGGCTGTGAAAATATTGAAAATATCCCCTCACATCCTGCACATCCCTCAAAACGACTCTATAGAGCACTGCACATCAGATCAACTAGACACAAGGACATTTTTCCCCAACGCCATCAGTCTGCTAAACAAATAATTCTCTCAACAATATCAAACTATTCACTAAGTCTTCACTACTATTAATCTTCTCATCGTTCCCATCACCCATCTCCCATCTCTTCCCACTTATGACTGTATGACTGTAACTTTGTTGCTTGTATCCTTACAATTTATATTGATATTGTTTCCTGATTGCTTATTTGTACCCTATGACTATCATTAAGTGTTGTACCTTATGATTCTTGATTAACGTATCTTTTATGTACACTGAGCATTTGCACCAGGACAAATTCCTTGTGTGTCCAATCACACTTGGCCAATAAAAAAAATTCTATTCTATTCTAACTTACCGTATGGAGTTGTTGTGAAGATACAAAAGGGGTCAGTGGTGGGATTCAAGTAATTTAACAATTGGTTCTCTGCCCTAATTTCTTCCAACGACCAGTTTGCCAAACTGCTCAGAAAGTTAACAACTGGTTTTCCCGATGTGATGCGAACTGGCTGAATCCCACCACTGAAAGGGGGAAAAGAAACTCGAGGTCCCCTGCCTTGAAGACCCAGAAGAAAGAGAAAACACACATGAAATAAAGGACACTTTCTCTCCTCCATCCCTTCTCTTTTACCAGCTAAACAACTTTAATAGCTGGGCAAAAGAAAATTTGGATAGTTGGGCTTGTTTTTCCATTGCTATGATGATAATTTTTGGGTTTCTGCAGTCTGTCAGGCAAGGATGAAAGATTACACTGTTGCAGATTCCATTTTCCAGAGGTAAAGAGTACTATGCAGAAAACAATTATCCCTTCCCCTCCCTTTTTTTCCTTTTTACAATTTTCCCGCCCAAAAAAGAATAATTGCTTTGTAGCATGACCAACTTTTCCTAGCTCTTGGTCAAAACAATTGACTTCTGTATGCACTGGCTTCTGTACCATCTAACTGGCCCTGGATCCATCTCCAACACTTCATGCTCCATTTCTAGGCTGACATGATAGCAATATTCCAGTATTTGAGGGACTGCCACAAATAAGAGGGAATTAACTTATCTTCCAAAGAGCCAGAAGGCAAGACAATAAGTAATGGATGGAAACTAATCAAGGAGAGAAGCAGCCTGGAAGGAGAAACTTCCTAACAGTGAGAACAATTTGTCTTCAGAAGTTCTGGGTGCTTAACAACTGGAGGTTTTCTTAAAAAAGACTGGATAGCCACTTGTCTGAAGTGTTATAGGGAGGGTTTACTGTCAGAGCTGGGGTTAGACTAGAAAACCTCCAAGTTCCCTTCCAACTCTGTTATTCTTTTATGTTATGCCAGCTGGTCGTCGGGTTTCTGATGTGCGTATGTGTGCTGGCCAGTTGGTCGTCGGGTTTCCGGTGCTCTGGCACGTGCACACTCTCCTTCCAGTTTGGGTACTCTGTGCGTAAAAGGTTCACTATCACTGTCCTATGTTGTGTTACGTGCTTGTGAAGTGAGGAAGTTTTACTTTATCCCCTATCACACTGGTCTCCCATCATGGTCGGGATTAGCATTGGATTTTGATATCCTTGTATATTTGTCCAAACATTCTGAAGTCAGGGCTAGTTCAAGAACAACATAGAATAATCCAGTCAAAGTTCAGTTCTTTATTTGCCTACATCCAATAGTCAACATTTTGTCAGACTAAACCTTTAATATTAGTCACTCAACGGGTATACCTTGAAGAGATTCTGTTCTCTTTCTCTGCCTCCTATCCCACTCCGAGCTGTGTTGTGTCTCGTCTCCTTTCCCTCTGGTCATTGTGGGTCATTCAGATTTTTGTGAATGGAAAATCAACTGGAAGTTGATTGCATTAGCATGCCTATTTTCTCTTTGTTTAAAAGTGAAGTAATATTATTAAAAGAAAAAGTGTGTCAGCCAAGGAATATTGCAGCCTCAAGGCACAGTTGGGCTTTGGATCTTGAGGGTATGGGTGTAGGGTTAACCATCAGGCATTGCTTGGAGTGCCAGATAAGATATTTTTAAATGGTGCAGGCTATTAGCCAAGGGAAATGAATTGTGAGGGATGGTACCTACAGAGGAGGCGGAGGAGATGGTGGAACACATTCCAAGGAGAGGCAGGAGCAACTAAAATGCAGTAACGTGACTCTAGGAGGGGGTGGGCTCGATGTCCAAACTTTGAAAAAGGTCGTCAGTAGTTTTTTTTTAAATAAGTTTTTTATTTATTATTATTATTTTTTACAAACATATCAATGTGTGAACAATGTGGCGCCTGGGTGTCATACATTCTAATACAAATAAAACGAATAGCATTAGTCATAGTTATTACTTTCAATCCAACTTATATATTTCTAACAGTAATACATATTTATATAAAGTTGCAATCTATCCTTATTCAATTATTCCACGTTTTCTCTTATTATTACTCTTATTTTATTATATTCTAATACAAATAAAACTAATAGCATTAGTCATAACTTTCAATCCAACTTATATATTTCTAATAGTGATACATATTTATATAAAGTTGCAATCTTTCATTATTCAATTATTCCATGTTTTCTTTTATTATTACTCTTATTTTGTTATATAAAACTGTATACACTAATATTCCCGTTTTCTCTTATTTCTATCTCTTATTCTAACTTTTAATCATATCATCCTTTGTTAAAAAACATTTTCTTTCTATCCTATCTAACTTCTAATCATGTCACCTACCTAAAAAAAAAAAAAAAAAAGGAAAGAGAGAGGAAAAGGAAGGCAAATCAAAACAACACCAAAAACGAAAAACCATCTATCCATCATCTCTTGCCCACTTCAATACTTTAATTGCTATGCTTTTTTTCTTTTTGACTTGTCTTCCATATTCCTCTCTAAGATCTTTATCTCTTTCTACATCTGCTTCTTATCTGTTCAATCTCAATATTTTTCCCACCTCCTACAGCAAAGTATCTTCCTGTATCTCCAATTCTCTTTTCAACTCCCTTAATATATTTTCCCCCGGTTTGATTCATCAGTCACTGTTATTTTCTTTGTTATCTCCTCTTTGTCTTCTTTTATTTTATCTGATATTTCGTCTCAGTCTTTTCCACCACTTCTATTGTTAGCTCCTCCCTTTCCTGGGCATCTTGATCTTTGCTCATCATCCCATTTTCCATTTTTTCCATAATCTCTTTAAATCCTTTCTCCATAATGTCCTTTGTGTTTTGAAAAAATGCCATCTCCTTCAAAGTTTCACTTGTTTCTTCCTTATCAAGCATTTAGTTAATGCTTTATAATTTTTTAAGAAAAAATTCCACTTTTATTCAACAGTCCAAGAGCTATTTATTCAGTCCTTAAATTGCCCTTCAAGGGGTGAGCTAATCACAGCTCTTTATATCCCAAAGGTAAACAGTCAGTTCCATTTGAATAGTCCCAGAAGTTATCAGAAATCTTTCAGGGGTCTCCTTAATTAAGTGGCTTGCTTGTTTTCGTATTTAAATCTCCAGTAGTCCTGGGGTAGCTGGGGATAATCCAATAGATATTTGCACAGTTCTTTTAATAAATATTTCCAGGCTTGTAGTTTTCCCTTTTGTCAGCAGGTGGCACTCTCAGCTTAATTTCAATATTACCACTCAGCAATTATTATTTTAGTTATAAATCAATTATAAAAGCAGAATAAGTTTTATAGGTAAATAATTCCAGTATTTTAAAATGACTTCCCATTACCGCATCTTTCCAATTCAAGAGTCCAATTTTCTATACATTTCAAAATTTATTATTTTTCTCTTTCATGCCCTCCTTTTCCAGTCTGGTATTTCTCAGAATGCTTAGATGCCACTTAAACAAATACTTCTGAGCAAATAGTTCCAAATTATTCCTTGGGGTAAGTTTAAGGCAAAAAGAAATCCTCTTCCCCAGTTCCAATCACTAGTCATCTACTTTGCTCCAGCACCTGTCTTAGTTGTTCTTCAGTTGTCCCAGCTTTGTAGCAGCCATCTTTAGGCTGCCTCTTCTTTTTGCCGTGGCTGAGAGGGAAAGAAAACCCACGCGTCTGACAGGAGAGCTGCATCTCTCCTCAGCCTCAGAGGGCACCCCTCTTTGCTTCACCGCCCCTATAGGGTGGCTTTGGTGCCTCTCAGAGCCCATGAACAGGGAGAACTCAGCACACGGAACGCGGAGACCCGTTCCTTGTGTCTGAATAAGCCGTGACGTCAACCAGAAGTCTCAAGTCATCAGTAGTTTTTGAGGGAGGGGTCTGTTATAACTTTGAACAGTTGCTAATGACCGGTTGTAAGTCGAGGACTACCTGTAGATAGGCAAAGTGGCTGCAGCTCAGTGCTTCCTATTCCAGAACAAAAGACAAAAGGGAAAGTCGGTAGAGGGCTTTTAACAGTGAATTATCCTGAGGAGGTGGGCACTAATGAGAGCATCACCAGGTTGCTTTCTAGTTTTCTTAACCTCTGTGGTGGTCACTTTGTGAATGAACAAGCCCTCTATGAGAGCCCCCTTCTTTACTCTGAACATGCAAATGGAGTCCCAATTGGCTGAGACAACACTGTTCAACAGCAATGTAAGAATAGGTGACTTAACCCAGAGTCCCCAACCCCTGGGCTGAAGCCCAATGCTAGGCCTTGAACCATTTGGAACCAGGCTGCAGAAGTGGTGGGCAAGCGCGTGTGCATGAATCCACACTTGCGTGAATAGCAGGCAAGCTGCTCACCACTTATGCAGAACCATCCTTTTAACATTCACGCACCTACTCCGCTGATCTGTAAAGCCTGAAAATTTGGGTTACTCTGACTTAACCCACTGCTCAACACTGGCAGAAAGCATTGTCATGTAATCAGATAAACTTGGATTTTGCTATTTCTGAAGAGGGCTTTGCCGGAAGCTCTTCAAACCTGGAAGCAGCTTCGTTTATGCTTTCTATGTTGGATAACATAATTCTAAATGAAATGAGAAGAGGAAAGAAACTCATTTGTGACTGGATCAATCAACATCATCCAGGCATTTTAAAACTAAGTGGGAATGAAATTTGAGAGGACTATGTACATGAACAGAAATACAGAATCCATTTTTCCAAATGCAGAGGCCGAGATGACACCATGCTTCATGCATTCTGTCCCTGGGAAAGAAGGAATTAGTACAGGTAGTCCTTGATTTACAACTGCTTAGTGACAATTTGTAATTGCAACGGCACTGAAAAAAGTGACTTTTCATATTTAGTGACTATTACAGTACCCCCATGATCAATTCAGATGCTCAGGAACTGGCAGGGATTTATGACGGTTGCAGTGTCTCAGGGTCATGTGATTACCATTTGTAACCTTCTGCAAAGCAAAGTCAACGGGGAAACCAGATTTACTTAACAACCATATTACTCAACAACTGCAATGATTCACTTAACAACAAGAAAGGTCATAAAATGGGACAACACATACATAACAACTGTCTTGCATAGCAGTGGAAATTCTGCGCTCAATTTTGGTAGTAATTCGAGGATTACCTGTGTCACAGCAAGTGCAATGGTAAGAAAAAGCACATTTTCACATTATATTTAGCCCAACCAAATCACTGGAAGAGGACAGAAAGAGTAGCTGGCACCAAGATGCTCAACAGCTGGGGGAAAAAACCCAGTTGTAGATATAACAATGCTATGAAGAACTTGATCAAGAGAAGAAATAGTATCTTTGCAGGAACTTGGGAGTGTACCATTCAAATCTTTGTTATCTAAATTTAAATTTCAACAACATGTGTGTTTTGACTGTACAATGCACTATTTTGATGCATTCTCGCTGTCAGTGGCCTTGAGTAGGGAATGCAGAGAGAAGTAGAAATAAGAGGCTACTCAGAAGAAGAGCGTGTTTGTGTACTCAGAACTGTTCTTTACATTTATAGAATTATGAAGCAACGGAATATACTTTCTCCAAAACTTCATTTCATACAAATTGAGCATGTTCATGTTGATAGAATGTTGGTACAAAACTGTATTATATTGCAGTTCTCAATGATTAATGATCTAGTTTTTGATGTTATTTGAATTACCTAGTCTTGCTATTAATTTGATTGATAGGTGCCATCAACTCAAGGTCAGCTCTTTCCGACTGCAGATTCCCCCCCCCCCAGAGGACAATCTATCGCCAACTTGGTCCTTCAAGTCTACTCATTGCTACTATAATTGAGTCCATCCATCTTGCTGCTGGTCATCCTTTTCTCTTTCCTTCCATCTTTCCCCACATATCACTTTATAGTGTATATCCATGCAGGGATTTTTATAATGAAATCCATGAGTGATGTACCATTACCTTCTGCACATTATGAAATGATACCTTTGCCTACGTCATTAAGATAATGCGTCTGCCCCCAACCTCTTTCTACGTTGCTGCTGTCCGATATGCAGTAGGTGACCTTCTAGGTTCAGTTGGGCAGCTAGGATGACCTCCGTGCCCTAGGAGAGCTTGCTGCAAATGCAGGTAATCCTTGACTCACAACCATTCATTGCTAACCATTAGAAGTTACGATACTGAAAAAAGTGACTTACAGCTGGTCCTCAAACTTACGACCTTAGCAGCTTCACCATGATCACATGATCAAAATTTGGGCATTTGGCAACTGGCAGGTATTTACAATGGTTGCAGCATCCTGGGGTCTTCTGATTGCCATTTGCAAGATTTCCACCTACCCGACTTCTCACAAGCAAGATCAATGCTGAAAGCCACATTTGCTTAATGACTGCATGATTCACTTAAGAACTGCAGTGATTTGCTTAACAACCATGGCAAAAAAAGTTATAAAATTGGGCGCAACTGGCTTAACAACTGTTTAGTTAGCAACAGAAATTCTGGTGCCAATTGTGGTTGAAAGTCAAGGATTACAGGTAGTCCTCGACTTAACGAACATTCATTTAGTGACCATTCAAAGTTACAACGGCACTGAAAAAAGTGACTTTTCACAGTTATGACTTTTCTGGCATCCCCATGATCACGTGATCAAAATTCAGAGGCTTGGCAACGGGTCCATATTTATGACCGTTGCTGTGTCCCAAGGTCATGTGATCACCTTTTGCTACCTTCTGACAAGCAAAGTCAATGGGGAAGCCAGATTCAATTAATAACAGGATTACTAACTTATCAACTACAGTGAGTCACTTAACAATGGAAGAAAGATAGTAAAATGGGGCAAAATTCACTTAGCAAATGTCTCACTTAACAACAGAAATTTTAGGCTCAATTGTGGCCCTAAGTCGAGGACTACTTGTATCTATATATACTCATGGCATATATACTCCTAATGTTCTTCAATCATTCCTCCCAGTAACATGCCTCCCCTCACCAAGATGAGGCAGCATAGCAATATAGAGACATACCCATTGGTGGGATTCAACTGGTTTGTACCACTTCGGCCAAACCAGTTGTTAAATTGTTGGTGGGCCCCTTCCCGTCCCTCCCCGCCCCTTCCAAAAGTCCCCAAGCACCCCGTTTTGGCTCCCAGGTAAGTGTAGAATAGCCTACTAGGCCCAAAATGGGCCATGGGGTGGGGGGGAGGGGAGGGTGTGCTGTGGCCCCCTGTGGCCCATTTTTGCTCCTAGGAGTCTGCAGGGAAGCCTGCTAGGCCCAAAATGGGCCATGGGGGGTGTAGTGCGCCCCCCCCCCCCCGCGACCTGTTTTTGCTCCCAGGAAGCTGTAGGGAAGCCTACTGGGCTCAAAACAGGGCATGGGGGGTGAGGGTGCTGCACAACCCCTCCCCTGTGGCCCATTTTGCTCCAAGGGGGCCTACCAGGCCCAAAACAGGGCGTGGTGCGGCGGCACAACCCTCGCGGCCCGTTTTGCTCCCAGGGGGGGTGCAGGAGGCCTAGTACTGCCTGTCACACACCCCTGGCCATGCCCACCATGGCCACGCCCACCCAGTCAGTCATTAGGGCAGAGAACAGGACATACCCCATGACTGCATATTTGTCACACAGTTGTGTGTGCAAAATCAAAGATGGACACCATGTAAAATAAAGTTTCCCTTTTATTTTAAACTGGGCAAGTTCCAAATGCTTGTTAGTGTGTACAGGGGTTCTAATTAGGAGCAAGGAGGCTGATAGGGAAGCAAGGATAGCTCTGGGCCCCTAATGGACTCCCCTATTCTCTCTCAAGTTTCTTGGTAGGACGCAGTGGTGTCCTCCATTTTTCCGGCACACCCATGGTCAGAGCAGGGAGCATCCCTCTCTAGCTGGATGGCTTTTGCTGTTTTGTCTCCATCGTCCATATAATCTTTCAATCTACCTATCATGTCTGCACCCATGCAGTGTTTTTATTTATTTTTCCATCCATTCACTGGTTTTTGCACACACTTTTTATATGTAAACTTCCATTTCTATTTTGGAAGTTCAGCTTCCAATTATTTTCTGTCATTCACCTTTTCACATGGCTCACACTCTTTCTATCTCTCAACCATGTCTCTCTTTATTTACATTTTGTAATGTATTCACACTGCTCACCCCTGCCACTGAATGTCTCCCGGCCCAAGGAATAGTCTCTTTCTCCCTCCCCTTTTCCATTCCTTTCTTAGAGAAGGTAGGCGAATGAAGAGATTCAAGTGAAGGAGGAGGGGGCACCTGGTGAGAAAGGCTCACTTAAGTTGTATTCTAGTAAATGTTTGGGTGGGTGGGGAGTCTCTCTGTGTTAGTTGGGGGTGGTGTGCATCTGGGTTGGGGTCTTCTGGGCTGCATCTAGGACTGTAATCCGGTCTGGCAGGGGAGGACCACTTCTTCGCTAGCACCGACATAAGACGCTCGCATGCTGGGAGAATACTATGGAATGAAAAAAAAAAAGGAGCGAGGAAGTTAATAATCAAGCAATATTAGAACAGCAGTTATTCTGCCTTTTCAACCTGTCACTTTCCAGGTGAGTTGGGGCTGCAATTTTTAAATCTCCAAACAACATACTGGCTGAGTATTCTAGTAGTTATATTTGTAGAAACACTGAGGGGTGAGTATTTGGTTAAATCAGGGGTCCCCAACCAGTGGTGGGATACAGCCAGTTTGCACCACTTCGGGAGAACCGGTTGTTAACTTTCTGAACAGTTTGGTGAACTGGTTGTTGGAAGAAATCATTAGGGCAGAGAACCCACCACTTGAATCCCACCACTGTCCCCAACCCCTGGGTTGCGACCCACTACTGGGCCGCAGCCTGTTCAAAACTGGGCCACGGGAGAAATGAGCAAGCATGCATGTGGAGCTCCATTAGCAGAAGCGGAGGGCACTTGCACTTGTGTATGTATGGTTCCGCTTGTGAGAGCAGAGGATGCTTGCCCTCATGAGTGAAGCTCCGCTTGTGTGAGTGACGTTTTGCACACAAGCACAAGCACTCTCTGCTTGCATGTGAAGCTTGCCCAAATGGAGCTGCCACTCACATGCCCTCCCCATGCTGGGCCACCAAGCTGGAAAGGTTGGGGACTGCTGGGTCAAATAATTATGTAGTTGGCAAACTGTATAATTTCAGACCTTTTTGATGGCCCCAATTTACCCCCAAGTTACTTCTCATCCAAAAATAAAGAGTTAAATAGATGTATGGTGCCTCAGGCTAAATACACCTATGTTACTAAATTTACAAACCATTCAAGAAATCGTGAAAACTCTGCTTTTCTGCCTCTGGTATCAGCACCATCTGCAAACCTGGAGCTTGGTGGCGCCATGGACTAAACTATGGTTAGTTTAAGTAGTATTTAGCTGCCAGCTGCCTGCAATTACTGTGAGTTCAAATCTCACTAGGCTCAAGGTTGACTTGGCCTTCCATCTTTCCAAGGTAGGTAAAATGAGGACCCAGTTTGTGGGGGCAATAAGTTGACCTTGTATAAAATAGAACACCGCTTGGGGGGGGGGGGCAAAAAGCCCTACTAAGCAGGTATATACAAAACTATGAAGGCTATTGCTTAAAAAGCATTGTAAGCCGCCCTGAGTCTCCGGAGAAGGGCGGCATATAAATCAAACTAATAAATAAATAAATAAATAAATAAACCTCCTCAGAACATCACCACCCTGCCCACAACAAAGCAAGCTCAAAAGATATTCAACTTGTGCTGAAAAAAACACTGCCTTCCCCCACATTATAGAACTGATTCAATCCACTTTGACCAAAAGAATAAAAAAAAGTTATTTTGCTACCTAATATTAGATGATTGTCTATGGAGACTCTCAGTCATCCAGGTTGTCCCAACGGTGTTTTTCCAAAAGGCAATTGGACTTTCTTGGTTCTTCTTTGAAAATGTTTCACTTCTCATGCAAGAAGCTGCTTCTTCAGTTCTGAAGAAGCTTCTTAGATGAAAAGTGAAATGTCTTCAAAGAAAAAAAAACAAAGCACTTTTGGGATGGTTTAGATGATTATTATTATAATTATTTTGACAATCCTAAACATCAGACATATATGAACCAGGTTTTCAATTCCCCACGATTCCACTTGTTGTTTCTCTGCTCTGTCATTTGCCCACAGCTGGTGTGCTGCATTTGGTTACCACATATGGAGGAGTCCATACTTCTGACTTACCGAAGGGGGTGGGGAATGACGGTCAATGAGGGGGATGCTCTCAAATTGAGGACTGCCACTGTACGAAGCGCTTTGACTCCTGCAAGGGACACCAAGAAAGATGCTGATAACAAATCCCTCCCTCCCCAAGCTAAGCTATCCAAGCTCTGGAAAGTCAGTCCATAAATACTAGACACCTCTATTTTATTGGACATGGGCAACTTTCTGGAGGACCTCTACAGAAATGTCTATGTCAGGAATTCCCAACCCCTGATCCGTGACCCAGTGCCGGGCTGCAGCCCGTTCAGAACCAGGCTGTGGAAGTGATGAACGAGAACATGCATGAAGCTGCATTTGCATTTGTCAAAGGGGTGCATGCGTACACGAGAAACTATCCCCTATCCCACCCCACGGCCTCCGCCAGTCCACCAAGCCAGAAAGGTTGGGGACCACTATGGCCATTGAAATGAAGGCCCTTGGTTAATTTAGATCTCATGACAATAAACTATAGCCTGGATTATACAGTAGATCCTAGGTTCATCATGACTTACTTGGTCTTCTTTATTTGGAGGAGTAGATATATGCCCCATCTCACTATTGTCATGATATAATATGATATGAGAACTCCAAATGGAGATCATTTTTGTATAATCCCTCTTTTTCTTTTTTTCTTTTTTAAAAGAAAGAGAAGATCAAAGATCTCAAGATTTGCATATTTATCTCTTTTTGGAGAGTATATTTATGTAGGGAAGAGGGGCAATACCTGTTTCTCCAATATATAAATAGAAGTTGCAGCCCAATAAGTTAATTAGGTAGATGTAATTTCTCTGAATATGCATTTGATGCGAATTGCACTCCAGAGGATGGGGCATGAAAAACAGTGAAAAGGTTAAAGATTGAGGAGAAAAGAATAAAACAGTAGCAATAAGTTTTGCTTAGTATGGAAAAATAAGATAAGATAATGTAGGTCCAGTGTAGAAAACCTGGAGTAAGAAAAGGATCAGTCACCGGGAACACATTAAAGGTACTGAAGGGACTAGAGTGGTATTTCCAGAAGAGCATTTTGATAAATGGATCGTTTTAGGGAAGGGGTGCTTGGGCCAGGAATGGAAAGTGATACAAAGGGCTGGCTCGCCATTATGGAAACAAGATGGAAGACATAAAAAAAAAAAAAAGACAGGTGAAGAAAGCAAAGGAATTAATAATTCCATCTCTATGGGGAAACTGTTTTAGTGGGATCACTCGTGGTGGTACCGTAGTAAAAGAACTTTAAAATGGTGTTTAATGGATAGGAGCAATGTGGAACAGACTGCATCTGCAGGCAATAAAGCCTTCTCTGTTGGAGGTGTTTATATCCTTTTTTTGAGAGCGGGCAACAGAATTTCATTTTTAATGTATGCCAGTGTGCTCACAGTAAAAAAAAAACGACAATAAAGGTCATCTCATCTCATCTTCTTATCTTATGTTTAAATAGACGCTGGAAGGTATAATGGATTCATATACTAGTCAGGGAGTCAGACTACATGATCTCCCAGGCCCCTTAAAATCCGTATACTCTATGAAAGTAAGAGTAGGAAGAATTAAGTATGCTGCTTAGATGTTTCCGAAGGAAACAGGGTGATAGTATAATGCAGCATATAAAATAAACATTCTTTCTCCTATTCTGGTGATCTAGATCAGTGTTAGTGATCACTTTTCACACCGAGTGCCAAAACGGGAACGTGCGTGCCAGAAACTGGAAGAGCAGATGATCCACCTGGTCTTCCAGTTTCTGGCGCGCGAATCCGCGCACAAAGACCAGCTGCCCAGTGCACATGCGCCGGCTCTGCCTGGCCTTTCAGGGGTCCTCGTGCCTCCCTGCCTACTCCCCCTGGTCCCCGTAGGGGTAGCAGGACATCCCCCCGATGACCCGGTTCTTAGCCCCGGACAGGGAGAGAAAGTTGGGTGGGAAATGCCACTTCCTCCCGCTGGAAAGCCGGAGCCACTTCCCAGCCTCGGAGGGAAGGGGCGTTGGCGTTCCTGGGGCTTGGGGGGAGAGCTTGACCCCAACTCTGGCTGGGATGAAGCGCCCCCCCCAGCACACAACTGAGAACAAGTCAGTGCAGCCCCCCCCCACCGCTACTTCTGCCAAGGGAGCACAACTGCTTCCCAGGCAGCCCACCTCTTACCTGGGCGTGGGACAGACGTTCCTCCTGCACAGCCCCGTCGCCCCAGAAGAACAGCAGCAGCAGCGGCAGCTGCAGGGCGAGGGAAAGGAGCAACTGGCTGACTCCCGCAGTTGCTCCCCTGCCAGCGAGCCGGTCGTCTCCATGTGTGAGGAGCTGCGCTCTCCTCCGGCCCTCCTGGGGAAGCTCGCCTCCCCAACGGCAGCTCCTCCTCCTCCTGGCTGCTCCAGCATCCTGGCCAGAAGCGCAAGAACCACCACCAGTGGCGGCAGGAGTAGCGGGCGGGGTGGGCAGTCACTCAGCCAGCAAATGCTGCCGTGCTGCCCCTTGTGCCTGAGCTGGCCAGGTGCTCCGGACCGCGGATGTGTGTCGGTGTCATTGGTTGGAGGGCTGGGGCCTTGCAAGAAGCCCGCTTGGGCAGGGAGGGAGGGAAACCACAGCCCACCCATCCTGCTTGGCAGCTCTGCTTCCCTTGCTCTTCTGGGTTCCAGCACGCCAGCCAGCTGGTTTTCACACATGCGGGAGCGCCGGAACCTGGAAGAGCAGCCGCCCAGCGCACATGCATGCACTGGGAGGGCACGCACATGTGCACTGGCCAACTGGTCTTCATGGGCACATGCACCCCAGAAACTGGAAGACCAGGTGGCCAGCACACATGTGCACATTGGAAACCAAAAGGTCATCTTCCCAGCGCGCGCATGCACACTGGGCAGCTGCTTTTCTGGTGCTCCCACGCACATGAAGACCAACTGGCTGGCATGCCGGAACCCAGAAGAGCAACGGGTTACGGCTTGTGTGCCTGGAGAGATGATTGTGTGTGCCACTTCCAGTACACGTGCCATAGATTTGCCATCACGGATCTAGACAGTGGGAAATACAGGTAGTCCTCAACTTACAACAGTTCATTTAGTGACTGTTCAAAGTTACTTACGGCCATTGCAAGATCCCCATGGTAACATGATCAAAATTCAGATGCTCGATGACTGATATTTATGATGGTTGCAGCATCCTGGGGTCATGTGATCCCCTTTTGCGACCTTCTGACATGTGAAATCAATGGGGCAGCCAGATTTGCTTAACAACCGCGTTAGTAATTTAACAACTGGAGTGATTCACCTAACAAGGGTGGCAAGAAAAGTCATAAAATGGAGCAAAATTCACTTAACAATGGTCTAACTTAGTAAAAAGAATTGTGCTCAATTATGGTCGCAAATTGAGGACTTCCTGTAAGCTTTTAGGCAGCCTAAATCTCCTATTATTCTCCATACTTTAAACTTCAAAATGGCTAAATAATGTTGACCATCGCATCTGCTCTCTTCCTTGATTAAGGAGCCCAGCTGAGGTGGTTTCAGACAACTAAAGCAGCAGTGGGGAAGGAGAATGAATAGGATAAGGAAAATGCCAAGGAAGGAGGCAAGGAGGAGGTAGGAGTGGAGAGGAAAGGAGCTCGAAGAGGTAGAGGGAACAATCCATTCCTGATTTTGGGGGGGGAGTCTGGCCTCCCTTCCCCCTCCCCCTCACGCACTCGGATCTGGGCCACTGGGGGCCGCTCCAAGCCCTCCCGCCTTGCAGGGGGTATTAAGACCAAGCGTGTGGGGAGGGGGTTGGGAGGTGGGGGTTGGGGGTTACTCACATGTACTGTGAGACGGGGGCGTTGGAAATGGGGGGGGCTGAAAGGCGCAGGCTGCCCCGGCTGCCCCAGCTTGAACAGTGGCCAAAGGAGCTGGGCAGGCTGGGCCCAGACCCCCCTGTGCGCACTGTTGGCGGTCTACGTGCCTGGGGCGTGAAAGGGTCGTCATCCTCCATGTCGTCATAGTCCGAGTCCCTATGCAGGAATTCAGGAAAAAAAAAAGAGAGGAAAAAAGGAGCAAAGGAGTGAGTAATGAGGAAAGAGTTGCCTACTCTAATGATTATGAAGAAAACTATGGTTCTAGGGCATCTATCCAAAAAACAAGGGTTTGTGCCAAATCCAGCATCTAGGGTTTGGACTCCTGTCCCTTTAGGGCAGGGGTGGGGAACAATGGTCACTTTTATGACTTGTGGACTTCAACTCCCAGAATTCCTGAGCCAGCAGCATGGCTATCTCAGGAATTCTGGGAGTTGAAATCCACAAGTCATAAAAAGGGCCATGGTTCCCTACCCCTGCTTTAATGTGTAAATTCAGAACAGGAAAACAGGACAACTTGGACCAATCTTCTGATCTAGTTCACAGATTTTACATTTGTCTTGTCAAATATGACACACTCTAGTTTCATTTGGACTTCCAATCCCAGAATTCTCAACACACCTTTTGTTTAAGGATGTGAAGTGGGCTAATCAAAGTTAACAAACAGTTAAAGTCTTATTCTGAATCGGATCATCTTGCTTTGTATTTTCTATATCAGGGTGTGCAACATTTTTGGCCTATGAGTGGCCTACTGAGGATCATCATCACCCTCTTTTAATGACCGCATAATCCCTTGTGGGGTGGAGTCTGGGCAACTGAATGGAGCTGAGTGTTTACTGGCCCTCCCTGGCGCCAATGTGGAGGCTTTTTTTCAGCAGATATGTTCTCAGTGTGCTCAGAGAGAGAAATATCTGCCTCTACCTAGGCTTGAACGAATAGCCTCCTGATTGTGCGGTGAGAGCTCCACCTCTAGGCCACCTCTATGCACAACTTCAGTGGCCTGCTGAGGATGCAGGCCAAAGAATAGGCAGGTTTGGCCAAAACAAAGATTTTATTAATATACCATTTAAAATTGAATAACTTTTCACATTTAAATTCTTTAATTTTAATTAAATACAACTAGTATGATTTAACTGCCTATTGGTAGTCCTCGATGTACAACAATTCATTTAGTGACCATTCAAAGTTACAACAGCACTGAAAAAGTGACTTATGATTGTTTTTCACACTTACAATTGTTGCAGCATCCCCATGATCACATGATCAAGATCAGCTGTTTAGGAACTGCTTCATAATTATGATGGTTGCAGTGCCTGGGGCGGGGGGGGGTGTCATGTGATCATCTTTTACGACCTTCTGACAGGCAAAGTCAATGGGGAAGCCAGATTCACTTAACAACCGTGTTACTAACTTAACAACTGCAATGATTCACTTAAAAACTGTGGCAAGGAAGGTGGTAAAATGGGGCAAAATTAACTTAACAAATGTCTCACTTAGCAACATAAATTTTGGGCTCAATTGTGGTCGTAAGTCAAGGACTACCTGTATTTCATACTTCCTTCTCTGGTTATATTAAAAGCTACAATTTGGTGACTAATTTGGGAGAAGCCTGCGAGCTACCTTCAAGGCTTGGGAATTTATACAGATCCTGAGGACTGTGGTTGTTCATATCTACACCTTCAGTGTATCTGAGCAGGATCTATTTCTTTTTGCTTAATCTGGAGGTGGTGAAGAGAAATTCTGCATGCATAGAACGGAGGCTCATAATTCTCATATACTAGATATCAGCACTCACCTGTTCTGAAACCTCTTCCAAGCCCGGGGCAGACTACAGACTGCTGTGGTGAAGGAAAGGGCAGAGAGGAAGGAGAAGAGGAGGAGGAAAAGCAATCCCTCCATGCCATCATAGCACAGCCCTTTCAGGCCATCCACATAGTCCTAGGAGGCAGAGAAAGTGACATAGATGTAGCTTCCAGGTGGACGTTTTAAAGTCTATTGGCAATGATTCCTGGTTTCTGAATATCAGGGTATCCAGATCGGGCATTATCCTTTTTAACCACTAAAGCACACTTTCTCTCTCTTTTACAGTCTCCCCCTCCCCCCCCCCGCCCTTTTAATGGGAATTATTCACTCTGTCTGAAACACCTAGATGAGAAGGACAGGTCTGTAAAGTTATAAATATGCCATAGCTGTTTCATCCCTAGATTTATAGCAATAGAATTTAGACTTATATATTGCTTCATAAAGCTTTACAGCCCTCTCTAAGCGGTTTGCATATTGCCCCCAACAGTCTGGTCCTCATTTTACCCACCTCAGAAGGCTAGAAGACTGAGTCAACCTTGACCCGGTGAGAATCGAACTGCCAAACTGCTGGCAGTTGGCAGTCAACAGAATTAGTCTGCAGTATTACATTCTAACCACTGCGCTACCACGGAAGAGTACGCTTCATGGAAGATGCTTTGATATCTGGCTTTAGGATTATAATCCCTCCATTGTTCACTCTTGCTGGTTGTGAGCATTGTACTGATGCTTCAAATCCTTGTGTGCAAACTGCTTATAAAATGACCGGATGCTGTAAATGCGCCATGTTGAGATTCTGCCATGTAGAGATTGCTCCATTTGGCTTTGGATGGAAAACTGCTCATATGAAAAGGAACATACTCTTTGTGATGACCCGGAGCAAGGCCTAAAGGCAATGCAGTCAGCTGATAGTTCAAATTGCCCCTTTATTGCTCCCATGTTATAGCAAATCCCAGAGCAAAGTGATCACACACACACACACAAACACACACACATTCTCCTCAAGCAGCCTCTGGCTGCAAATAGTCCAGCAAAATGCTGTGAGCACAACGGCTGCAAAGTAAGAAATCCAGCAGGGCAAGGGAATAAGTCAATGAGTCCAGGAAATAAAGGAACAAGGCAATGGTTTCAGGAAGCAAAGGAAGAAGGCAATTATCCAGGAAGCAAGAAATAAAGCAAGAAGTCCATGAAACTCCAAACGTCGGCAATGGCACACAAAACTCCATGAATTCAGCATTTGTTCCTGATAAACACCCCTCCCCACAGCATCTCCTTAAGTCTCAATCCCCAGGTATGCCTTGTGAAGAGGGGCAGGGTACTCTCCTCCTGAGTCATCTGGTTTGCCTGCACTGTTCCTGCCTCCTCTCCACTCTCCATGCTCGGGGATCAGGAGGGCCCAGTTCTCACCTGAGCTCCTGGGCTCCTCATTTCCAGAATGTTGGTCATTCTGGCCCTGTTCCTCCCTGCTACGAAGCCGTCCCATTCCTGAGGGGTCCTAGCCTGCCTCCTCCCCACATTCCTCCGAAGCCGATACAGCCGCCCCCTCAGTCTCCCTCGGCTCCAGCTCTGGCTCATCTTTCTCTGCAGATTCAGGCTCTGACGGGGACATAACACCCTTATGATGTATATGATCTCTCTGCTGAGGAAAGACCTTGGGTTCTCCAAATGTTTCAACTACAGAGTCAACAATTCAGTGCTATTGGCCTGGGATATTCAGTTTGGGATAATGGCGAGGAATCCTGGAAGATGCAGTTAGCATCTGGAGAACTGTTGTTTTCTATCCTTGCCCATGACTGGGCATGCAATATTTGGAGAGCACCAAGCTATCGATTCTTGGCACACAAATGATACCGTTACTATGATACCGTTACTATGCATGCATGCCCATTGTATCATAAGGAAATGGGCCCAGAAGTCAGGAACTTAAAATGTACCTACAAATACAGAGAAATGTTAGGCAGAATGGCTGGAGCAATTAAATGACAAATAAGAGTAATGCGGGTACCTTATGAAGTCCCCGGCAGTTGAGGAGAGCTACAAGATGATGGAAATTACTTTCTGTGATGTTCAAAGTACTCTGGATGGATATGATGTTCTTCTGCAATGTACAAATGGTATGAATGAGAACCTAGTTGCCCTAATTTGCAGCCTTCCCTTCCCCTCTAGCTAGCCTCCCATAACTTTTCCCAGTCCAAAAGAAACATGCAATCCCAGCAACCCTTTCTTTCTGAGCATCCCCACTGACCTCGGCTGCTGGGAAGTGGGGGATGGCTTCCCTCTCCAATCCGTATAGCTGCGAATGTATGTTGGATAGTGCCCTCTGACACACAGTGAGTCTCTATAGTAGAGTTGGCAGGAAAGGAATGAGAGAAAAACACACAGCGCAGGTAGTCCTTGATTTACGACCGCAATTGCAATCAGAAAATTCATTGTTAGGTGGAGCAGTCATTAGCTAGGCATCGGGTGAGTCAGGTATCCAATTTTACAATTTTGTTTTTGCCACGGCTGTTAAGCAAATCACCCCAATCATTACACAAGACGTCACATGATAGTGATTTGTGATTCTGACTTTGCTTGTCAGAAGCTGGCTGTGACGCTCTCAAATGGCCACCATGTGGCCCTGAAATGCTACAGCTGTCATACTGTAAATGTGAGCCCAGAACCTAGATCACAATCAAACGACTGCAGAGATGCATTAATAAGTGTCAGGACTGTTCGTAAGTCATTTTTGTGATTTTGAATGGTCACAAAACAAATGATCATAAGTCAAGGATTACCTGCCTTTGAGGTTAGCCAATTTACAAACCCCCAATAGAAGGACCCCCAATTTGGGATACTCCTCCCCTCCACAAATAAGTTTAAATTCTATCATGTTTTGCATAAAACCAGGGGATTTCAAACACAAGACTATTTGCAAATCATCAAATGAAAATAACAAAGCAAAACGTGCAACTTTAATTTTTTAAAATCTGCAGTTAAAGGAGAGCTGAGCTAGCCATTTGGTTAATCAAAATGACTTACAGATATAATTATTGTGCAATTTTACCACATGCCGAGATAGTACGCTGGGTGAGGTGTATAAAGGATTTAAATACTGAGAATAACCAGATTTCATCTATAGCATAAATTTTTAGAAACATCCAAATATTATGAAGTAGGGTTGAAAATATATGGGCAATGCTTAAAGCGGTGTTTCTCAACCTCAGCAACTTTTAAGATATGTGGACTTCAACTCCCAGAATTCCCTAGCGAGCATTCTGGCTTAGAGGAATAACAGTGCTTGGATTTAGTTTTGCATTTAACCTGAGAATTCAATACACCTTTCTCAAACTTCACACAAGTCACATTTTATTTGAATGGAAAAGAAGGAATACTTACCTGCTGAAAAGGGTTGAAAATATCTTGGCTGCAGGTTAAATAGTATTGTAGGATTTCTACAGGGTTAAAGGAAAAGGAAAAAAAGGCATCAAGACACTGGGTCCATCTAAAGACTATTAGGTCTTTTAAATGCCTTCTTAGATCTCCTGAATTTGTTTATCTAACATCTGTACATGTTCAGATGAGCTAGGCCCTAGGAAAGAAAAATGTGCATACATGCGCGCACATACAGAAGCAGCAAGAACAGAGACCAGTCACCAAAATAAAGTGTATTAAATAGCTACACCCTGGGAACTGTTGGAAGGAATTGGAATTACCTTGAAATTGCAACCTTAATGCATATTTATGGATTTCCACCCCTGCCCACTAAAAGAGACTTTAAGATCAAAGGTGTCTAACCTTGGCAAATTTAAGAGTTTTGGATTTCAGTCCCCAGAATTCCCCAGTCAATATGGCTGGGGAATTCTGGGAGTTGAAATCCACAACTCTTAAAGTTGCCAGGGTTGAACACCTCTTGATCTAGCTGATACCTTCACGACAGGCCAACATTTCAGCAGGCAAAACAAATCACATTGCTCTAGGACATTAGATGTGCATCATTTAAATGTGATGGTTTATTTTTAGTAGCCAAGGTGGTGAGACTCATTCATTCATATCTGTTATTATTTTTATAAACATTTCCAGGCAGCAAACCAGAGGTGGCTGTCAACAGGTCCTGACCACTTCTGGAGAACTGGTAGCAGAAATTTGAGTAGTTCGGAGAACCGGTAGTAAAAATTCTGACTACCCCTGCCCCCCCTCTATTCTCTACCTCCCAATAGGTATTGAGAGGATATGGGGAGGATATGGGGATTTTGCAGTGACTTTCCTCTGCCGTGCCCACCAAGCCACACCCACAGAACCAGTAGTAAAATATTTTGAAACCCACCACTGCAGCAAACATATTTAATGCTTCTCCTTACTCCTATTTTTCCCACAATAACAACAACCCCATGATGTGAGTTGGGCTGAGAGAGAATGACTGGCTCAAAGTCACCCAGCCTGCTTTCATGCCTAAGGACTACAACTCACCAGCTCCTGGTTTCTAGCCTGGAGCCTAAAAAATTAGACCAAACCAGGACCATAATGTAAAGTTACTCCTTTGCTTCCTCATTATATTCAAGACCAGTGTGTTGCCCACATTCACCCACATTGACTGCTAAGCTTGGAAAATTACTCTTCTTATTAAAGCTGCTCTGTTTTGAGTTGCCTTTTGAAGCTAGAAAATTTGAAACAGCTGCCTTTTTTAATGAAATAGCTGCCTCTTTTGTGTACGCAAGAATCACTGTTATATTGACAGAAATGGTTATATATATAAAATATAAAATCAGACTTTTATTTCCTCCTAAAAAAAACAAAAAAGCTTTATTTGCAAACAATTAAAAAAAATCAAATTACAGATTTGGAGGAAAAGAAATGATAGATTATTAGCATAATATATGTATCATGTCTCCTTTGAAATAAGCTCCCTGCTCTCACAACCCCTTAATGCTCCCTTCTACTTTCCCCAACAAAGGTCCCATAAGCAGGCTGGATTCAGAAATTATCAAAACACCAGAATTAACCCTTTCCCTCCTATAATCAAGGCCTATAATCAAGGCAAAGAAAAATTGCATCCCATTGCAGAATAGACAGCTGCCTAGAATATTGCTTTTCCCCTGTCTTTCTTAAAGCAACAGTTCTTATACATAAAATCCCCAAACCAGAATTTCTGTTCCTTGAAAAGCAATAGAAAATAAGTATACAAAAGATATGTAACTGCTTTCAGAATTTACCAAGAAGCAGAATTTTAGGGACAGGATGTTAGTTCTCCTTTGGATGATTATGAGATTTTAATTGCTTAAACAAGCTCAGCACAAATTTGCAAAAGACCCTATAGTCCAGCAAACAGGTAAACTAAATTTAAATTTAAATTTAAAATTAGTTTTTTAAAATTGAAAAACTTGCCAAATGGGAAAGGGGGATTTAATTTCTCTGGAGCGTATAGAACAATGACTACTAGATTTTGCATGTTGCTTTCTTGTTAGGAAGGTATTGCTACAATGCAGTTTCGCAGCTTGGGAGCTCCCAGATGCAAATCCAACATCTTTATTCCTTGATGCGACAGATCTTATCCTACCTGGACTAAGTCCAGTCCTGGCTTGGGTTGTGTTCATCACGTAACCATCCGGCTCAAAGCAGAAATCACTCAGTCCCTGGAGGTGGCAAAAACAAAAGTTTCTTTTACTGCAGTGCATTCAATTGCTGTCAATATCCATAAATATTGACAAAGGTGGACTGGAGAAGATGTCAGCCGGAGAACAACAGTGGGCCAGTTTGATCAATATCAGAGACTACTAAGTAAAACTGTGGGAGAGCTTAGACTTTTAGGGCATGGGAGAACCTGAAGATTCAAAAGGAGATCACTAAAAGATCTAAAGCTATGGGAAAACAGGAAAGAAAAATACAGATAGTGAAGGGCACAGGTTGGAATTAGCAAAGTTTGTTAAAGGAATTGCTGACAGAAAGTTACAGCTGTGATGAGTGTAACAAATGGTGGAACACTACTGCCTAGTATACAAGTTAGAAAGACATGCTAGAAGGATGCTAACTAAGGCACGGACTGTAGATATATAAACTTCGGTAATCTGTAGCTCAGGAGTCAGCAACCTGCGGCTCTGGAGCCGCATGTGGCTCTTTCATCCCTCTGCTGCGGCTCCCTGTCACCAGTCAGCTCCACAATTGATAGGGCTTTCAGTTAGGATAGGTAGAGGAAAAAGGAAGCCGCGCTAGGAGGAGACACTATGGTGGGGGGAACCAGACTTCCAGTCAGCAGATGAAAAAGGAGGCCGCGCTAGAAGGAGACACTATGGTGGGGGGAACCGGACTTCCGATTGGCTCCAGAATTGAACGGGGGCCTTCCGCTTAGGGCCTTTGTGGCTCTTTGAGTGTTTAAGATTGCCGACCCCTGCTCTAGCTTATTATAAAACACACCTCTTTTGATAAGAAAGCTTATTAGCCTAAATGTGATGTATGATCCAATGTGTGATTCTTAGGGTGTTAACTTCTTTAATCACAATTGAATAAAATTTGTATTTGTGCATTGTTCCGGGGTCTTGGCTCCTTTAGCTGCTAAGGCCCTTTTGCTGGAGTACTCCAATAAAAGAAGCTGAAAACTGTCCATTCCTCATGTCTGGCAGGCTTTATTGGCTTCGGCACCAGGCTAGGACCCATTTTGGGTACAATTGTAGTCCTCAACTTACAACCACAACTGAGCTCCAAATTTCCATTGCTAAGCAAGACAGTTATTAAGTGAGTTTTGCCCCTTTTTACAACCTTTCTTGCCACAGTCGCTAAGTGAATCACTGCAGTTGTTAGTTATAGCAATATCATTTAGACTTATATACCGCTTCACAGTGCTTTATAGTCCTCTCTAAGTGGTTTACAGAATCAGCGTATTGCCCCCAACAATCTGGATCTTCATTTTACCAACCTCGGAAGGATGGAAGGATGAGTCAACCTTGAGGTGGTCAGGATCGAATTCCTGACAGTTGGCAGAATTAGCCTGCAATACAGCATTCTAACCACTGCACCATCACAGCTCAGTAACATGGTTATTAAATTAATCTGGCTTTCCCATTGACTTTGCTTGTCAGAAGGTTGCAAAAGATTATCACATGACTCTGGGACATTGCATTTGCCATAAATACATGCCAAGCATACGAATTTTGATTACTTGACCATGGGGATGCTGCAACGGTCATAAATGTGAAAAACGGTCATAAAATCTTTTTTCAGTGCCGTAGGAACTTCAAACGGTCACTAAACAAATGGTTGTAAATCAAGGACTACCTGTATAGCAGGAGTGGACATTCCCGGGGCCTTCTACAGCTTTTGGGTCTTAACCAGGGGTGAAATGCTACCGGTTTGGACCAGTTCAGTTGAACTGGTAGCAATGGTGGTGGGTGGTTTGGAGAACTGGTAGCAATGGTACTGCGAGGCTCCACCCACTTTTCCAGTCATTACTTCCTGGTTTTAAACAGGAAGTAACCTATTTTTTACCCTCTGCGCAGGCGCAGAGGGGTTTGCGCTTGCGCAGAGGGTCCACACGCACATATGATGCGTGTGCGCATTTCCGAACCAGTAGGGAAGGTAAGTAGATTTCTTAACTCTCATTAGACCAGATCAACAAGGCTATTGGCAAAGGATTTGGAGAGTTATCTATAATATCTATAGAAATAAAGCTTGCTAGATAGCAATAGCACTTATATACTGCTTTACAGTGCTTTGAAGCCCTCTCTAATCGGTTTACAGAGTCAGCATATTGCTCCCAACAATTTGGGTCGTCCTTGAACCGGTGAAAACTGCTGGCAGCCAGCAGTCAGCAGAAGTAGCCTGCAGAAGCCTCCGGCCTCAGAGGAAAACATCCTGATAAAATGTCTATCAAGAACCCAGATGGAGCACATCAAAACAAAACAAAAAGGCTTGCTTTTGATTTGCTAGAACGTGGAAAAGGGTCCTGGAGTCTGGGTGGTGTGGAGCGGAGGTTTGGCAGCTGTCAGAAAGGGACACTTACGGTCAGTGGCCTTCAGACCCCACACATTGCTATAATTAAATTGGAAGAAAAGAGAGCTAAAGCCAAAGGGGTAGAGGTTAGGGTTGGTCATAGTAAGAGTACAAATGGTGAGGAGGAATGAATTGTAAAAAATAAGGAAAGCCACAGAGTCTGGAAGAACCATTCCCCTTGTTGGAAAAGTAAAAAAAGGAATCCTATTAGCTGCATTTGCAAACAGATAACTTACTATTCGCCATATTTAAGCCTCCTGGGTTGTGCAAAGCAGTGTGCTTGATTAATGGGTCAGTGTCTTATGCAAACTCAGAAAATTGAGCTAATGGGGTAAACTGGGGTTAGGACAGTCATCTGTAAATGTTGGCAAACACAACATTAGAGAATAAAATAAAGTGAAAATACGTTTAATATTCTAGCCTGTTCTGACAATCTGATGGTTAAAAAAGACAGAGATATGTAGGTCCATTAAAAAAAGAAACAGTTGATGGATTGGAGGAATGGGGACGAGGCGGATATAACAGACAAGGACATTTAACTGGAATGTGCGAACTGAAGACATGGTTGAGTTGAGGATTCCTGAATTTTTGCTTCCTTACAAAGAAATGGGAAACCATGATAGTTAAGTACGACAGTGAAGGCTCTCCCTTCCTTCCAAAGATCCTCCACTCAGTTTGCTGTTTTGATTAAAAGAAAGAAAAAATGGAATAAAAAGCATAGCAAATCAATCAGATTGATTTGCAGTAGAGAAGGGTTATCTGCTCCCAGGTAAGCAATAAGGAACTTCTACTGATAGAAGAGAATATTTGTAGCTCAGAGTTGAACTGTGGGATCCTTGATGCTTTCTGAGCATGGTTGTTTTCTTGCAGCTGTTTCATTATCCAACTAATGCCCTGATGATACTACCTAGTCAGGCAATGAAAATCTGCAAGAAAACAACCAAGCTCAAGAGAGCACCAAAGATCCCACAGAACTACTCATTTGCACCTTCTCCCTCTGCTTGTCTTCCCTTCAATTGGGAGAGAGGGGAATCAGGATTATCCTTTAACTAGTTGAGCTGTATGAGTCTCTGACAAAAATGCTTCAGTTGGCTTTGCTTTCCTCTTCTCTTTTTCCTTTCCTGCCATCTGTTTTTATATTGTAAGCTTGTTGGTTGTCTTTGGTCAAAGAGTAGGGTCAAAATGGTTTCAATGAATTCATCAACAAGGCCAAAATTGTGCTTTCTTTAAGGACAGGATGATCAACCAACAATGTAAATATTTTAATGTAAATTTTAATGTAAATTTTAATTTGTTCTTAACCTGGGGTTTTAAATTTGTCTTGGGCTAAATTGATTTAATTCGAGTTTATTTTTGCTCTTAATTTTTGTATTCTATGTGTTTTATTTTGTGCCTGTTCACTGCCCTGAGTCCTTCGGGAGTAGGGCAGTATACAAATTAAATAAAATGAAATGAAATGAAAAATGAAATGAATGTGCAGGGAACCCACATTTTTTCACTTTTGAGTTTGCAGACCCATTTTCCAGAATCCACAAAGATGCGGCAGCCAAAATTTATTGACAAATCACCAGATGCTAACAGAATAATTTTCTCTCAAATTCTGCTGGGGAGACAAAGAAATGAAGTATGCTAAGATTTTGGATCAGCTTGGGGTATCTAGGAACTCTTGTTTCTGTTTTACTTTTTTTGGGGGGGGGGGAGGGGAAGTAACTTTCCCCATTTAAAGGACATCCTAATTTTATGACTCCTGTGGTTCTATCACCCAAAGTATTTATTATAATAAGTGCCTCCTCTCAATGCAAATATTTGGCTTCAAAATCACCCTGCTTCAACTCAGGCTGTTTGAAAATGCATTGAAGTTATGGGAAGTTCATAAACAGGGCTGGTGGATACCAAGTTGGAGAAGACAAATGGGAATAGGAATACTTCCATGTCTGTGGCGGAGTTACTTCCTCTTAATGGGAGGTAGGCCTAAAATGAGAGAGAGGGAGATACTACAGGTGTAAGGCAGATTCTGGATTTGGAATAGCATTTGGGGGGGGGGGAGGGCTGAACTGGCCTAATGGAATAGAAGTGCAGTTTGGCAGAGGTACAACTCAGAGGGGGACTTGCATACCATTGAGAGAAGCACTTAAAGCACTTATTCTCAGAAGAACAGAATTAAGAGGGGTGAGTGAGACAGATGGAAAATGCAAAGCTTTCTCTTATTTTCTCCAGGGACTCTGAATAACGCCTACCAATTAAAACATCAATAAGAAGAGAGTGTAGGCATGGGAATGCTCATATGTGTGTTGTATGTGTAAAAATATACATGAAGAGGGTGAGAGGGTGAGAAAATCCCTTCACCACCACCACCGTCCCTCTCCCACCCACTTCCAAATGCCACTACTCTCCTGGCTGAAAATGCCAGCAATTAAATTCTTGTGCTCCAGAGAACAGAAGACAGTTTCTCAGGCAAGACCACCAGCCAGTTTGGTTGGCTGCTGTCCCTCTGATTTCAGAAAGTAGCCTGGTGGGCAAAAACCGTGCCAGTTCATCTATGTGCAATGGCAAGAAACACACACAACTGCATTTTTATTTTTCTTACAGTTAGTGCCTTTACATTAGGGGTGCAAAGTGTCAGGAATTTCATGGAGCCTACAGGAATTCACTTTTGGTATCCAGAATAACAAAATAACAGAGTTGGAAGGGACCTTGGAGGTCTTTTAGTCCAACCCCCTGCTTAGGCAGGAAACCATTTCAGGCAAATGGTTATCCAGTCTCTTCTTAAAAACCTCCAGTGTTGGAGTATCCACAATTTCTGGAGGGAAGTTGTTCCACTGATTAATTGTTCTAACTGTCAGGAAATTTCTCCTTAGTTCTAGGTTGCTTCTCTCCTTGATTAATTTCCATCCATTTGCTTCTTTTCCTGCCTCCAGATCTTCTCCAGGATGGATGGGGCCAACCTCCTTCTCCTCCTCCTCCTACTCCCCCTCCCCTCCCCCCCTCCCCTCACTCGAAGTGCTTTGTGGCGTGTAAAGCAGCCTGTCATAACTCTGAACAGTCAATAAACAATCGGTCATACCGTAAGTCGAGGATTATTTGTACTACAGGTTGTAAATGGTTACAGGATAGCCTCTTGCAGAATTTGCGAATGTAGTGTAAAACAGTAGAATAGCCTCCTACCTTTCAACCTAGTACTGCCTCCAGTTGTGTGGGAGTTCAGTTTCCATAATTCCTAGCCATGTAGAATAGACTGAAGATCTATTGATAGTAGATCTCTCAGCAGTGGTACCCAAAACAAATGTTGAAGCAAAAAAGCAAAACAAAAAACTGCTGCGAACTCTATCTGGCATCAGGAAGGGCATCTGGCCAATAAATGCTCAGCTTCATCCAGTCACCCCAACACTACCCCGAATTAAGGGATTAGAGCAGTGATGGCTAACTTTTTTACCGTCGTGTTCCAAAAGCGTGGGGAGCGTGGAGGGTCACGCACATTCATGCCCACACCCATAATTCAATGCGCCCCACCCCCACACATACGTGCATGACCCCACCCGCGCTCCCCCTATTTTTGGCACGCAATGGCACGGTGGGCCCGTTAGGCCCGTTTTTTGTCCTCCCCAGGCTCCAGAGACTTTCTTGGAGCCTGGGGAGGGCAAAAACAGCCTCCCCACCCCCCCCCGGAGGCCAGAAACAACTTCCGGTGGGCCCAGAACACCTGAAAATCAGCTGGCCGGCATGTGCATGCAGGCTGGAGCTGGGCTAGGGCAACGCTCACATGCCCACCGATATGGCTCCGCCTGCCACATGTCCATAGGTTTGCCATCACAGGTTTAGAGAGTCTTAAAAAGGGTGTTTCATATTATCATGGCAATGTTACAAATATGCCACTATTTTCATTTATGAAACCTGGAATATATAAGCTCATAAAGAGCTGGCCAAATCAGAAGTGAATTTCCCTTCGTTTGGTTTGTTGAAGATTGCTACAGTTTCCTAATATTGCTAGGTTAACCTTAATTGCCTCCCCTCTCCACTGACACTCTCCCAAAATGCTGCTCGTTTACATTTTAGCTCTGACCAACATCCCTCTCCAACCGTATCTACCCACGACTCCCTTCACTCACCACAGCTGCTGCTGTCTCCAGCCCCATGGAGCCCCAACTGAGAATGAGGACCAGGAAACTCATGACAGTCATCCTGTTAGCGCAAAAAAAAAAATAAAAATAAAAAAAGCCATTCAGATGAGCATGGAGATCAAAGGGAGGGGGGAGGTTATGTTCTTTCTGGTAGCATTCCATATCTCCAAAAGCTTCATGGAGAGCAAAAGTGGTTTATTTTGATGTCCTGCTAACCATGGCACAAAGACGCCCTTCTAATCCCATTTTTTAAATAACTGTCTTAATAATACAGTCTTCATCACATTCCCATTCTATTCCAATGGCTGCCTAAATTTATCCTTAACTGTTTCAGAGTAAAACAGTGCTTTCCATCTCTTCCCAGTACACGTTTTGCTATGGGAACAATCTAAGGTGCCCCATTCATGATAATGATGATGATGATGATGCAGTCAGGAACTGCATCTATTTAATCTTCTATTCATTGAATGCAGCTGCTGAAGCCCATTTTGGATTGGGATATCTGGTTTACGCAGATAAACCTGACTCAGACTTTCCAAAGCACCATGCAGGCATCACTGTATATAAAGGTAATCCTTGACTTAGTTACTTACTTATTTATATTTCATATTTCTAAACCACCCATCTCCCTCAAAGAGAAGCTCTGGGTGGCGTACACTATCATATAAAATGCAATTTTAAAACAAGTGTGCTATCTTGTATTATTCATATTATTGCTTTTTTAATGTATTGTAAATGGTTTTGAATTACAAATCATTTAAATATAAAAATATTTATTTAATTAAAATGGTATGCTTATGGCTATTTTGCTTCAAATAAATGCACTAAGATGCACTTTGCAACATGTATAGTTAGAGTAGAATCATGAAAAAATGTGTGACTTTCCTCACGCTGAAATACTTTCTGTGTAAACCAGTATTGACTGGGGAATTCTGGGAGTTGAAGTCCACACATGTTAAAGTTGGCAAGGTTGAGAAACACTGGGGTAAACCATTTATAATACTGAAATGTTCCCTAAAGGGGTTAATTTAAATTACAATTTTAAATGAGTGTTTTAAATGTCATGTTTTAAATGAGTGTTATTACAGTCTACAATAACACTGTGCATCTCTTTTTTTCCTTCATTTTCTTTTACATTGAAGCAATAAATGAGTCATAACATTGCTAAGTAGGAAGCTAATGACAATCCCAGCCACTAGCCTGAATTTTCTATATGAAAGAGTTTAGGGCTCTTATAAATCAAACTAGCTTATGATGTAATTGAGCCCAGAATTACAATTGTAAATCATTCCAGTCATTAAATAGGTCACCATGTGACCATGCCTAATTTTACCACCTTTTTTGCAGCAGTCATTAAGTGAATCAATTGTCCCTAATGGGCGTTTTATGCCAGAAATCAGAAGTAAATGCCAATTTCTAGGGAAAAAGATGTCATAAAATGCAGTCATGTGACCATGAGGCTCTAAGTGTCGACTGATTGCCAAGTGCTCCAGAGGCACTTTCTTCTGAACTGAAGAAGCTTCTTGGATGAGAAGTGAAATGTCTTCAAGGAAAAACAAAAGCCAGTAATCTTTTGGAAAAAAGCACCTTTGGGACAACCATGAGCTGGATGATTGAGAATCTCCATAGACAAGTGCACAGGACTACGGGGGTAGGCCTGGCTGTCAGAATTTAAAATGTGGGTTAATATCCCTGGGGAGGTCTGTTGTAACTTCAAACAGTCACTATGTGATCAATCATAAGTCAAGGATTATCTGTATTAGGATATTGGCTTTCTATAAGTCCAGCAAATGTGTTATTAAAATGTCTTGAATTCTAAAAACCAGGAAGCTTTCTTGATGTATAATGCAGGGTCCTTCCTGCATCTTACCCTCCTCTCAGGCTATTTTGGGATATGATCAGCTGGTAACTAAAAAACTGATAAACCCATGCTCAGAAATTGTCCTAGTGATAAGTTCCTGGCATGAAGCACTTCCATACCAGTAACTTGTCAGGTGGACAACTTCAAAAATCGTTAAGTTCTCCGTATTTACCCACCATCACACATGTCTCCCCATCACATTTTGAATGGTTTTCTCACTGGGTGATGACACAGGATGGGGGCAGAGATGAAGCTAAGGGAATCCAAACATTGCTGTCAAATTATCCTGAAATAAAGCTTTAAGGATAAGAACACTTGCAGGCCATATGCAGATTAGCATTCCTCTGTCAGGAGAGAGAAAATCACAGGTGGTCCTCAACTTACAACCACAACTGAGCCCAAAATTTCTGTTGTTAAGTGAGTTTTACCCCATTTTATGACCTTTCAGATCTCACCAGGCTCAAGATTGACTCAGATTTCCATCCTTCCAAGGTGGGTAAAATGATATTGTTGGGAGCAATATGCTGACTCTGTAAACTGCTTAGAGAGGGCTGTAAAGCACTGTAAAGCGGCATATAAGTCTAAGTGTTATTGCTATTGCTTTTTTGCCACAGTGCTTAAGTGAATCAATAGTTGTAAAGTGAATCTGGCTTCCCCATTGTCCTTGCTTCTCAGAAGATTGCAAAAGGGGATCACATGACAAATTATGATGCTTGCCATCTGACACATGGCAGTTCCAGTGGGCACTGCAACTGTCATGTGTCAGATGCCAAGCATCATAATTTTGATCACATGACCATGGGGATCCTGCAATGGTCGTAAGTTGAAAGATGGTCATAAGTCGCTTTTTTCAGTGCCATTGTAATTCCAAACAGCCACTAAACAAACTGGTGTAAGTCGAGGACTAACTGTATGGTGGTACATTTTCTGCCAACTCAGGGAATAAAGGAATGTACATTAACACAGCCGTGAGGAAGTCCCCCAGTTGTGGGAAGGTCACACCACAATAAAGATTCAGTCTGAATTTAAGAACAGCTTTTGAACTGAAAGGCAGAATTCTGGATCCAAGGAGAGCTTTTATACAATCGGCTATGAATTTCATAATACAATTTCTGTGGCTGAGCTGATGAACAAGGCCTTCCTGTCAAGTGATGCCTGACTAAGGCGACACAAAGGAATGTTAACAATCACAATGATTGTAGATGATGCTCAGCATAACAACAAGCCGGTAGGAGTGAGTTCGAGTACCGAAGGTGCAGGGCCACATGAGTATTGCCAAACATTGTACAGGTAGTCCTTGACTTACAACAGTTTGTTTAGTGACCGTTTGAAGCAGGGGTGAAATGCTCCCGGTTTGGACCGGATCGCCCAATCTGGTAGCGATGGTGGCAGGTGGTTCGGAGAACCGGTAGCAAAAATCCCTGCGCCGCCCCCCCCATGCTCAGCTGAGTCGCACGATCATCAGAGGCTTTTTTTTTTTAACTTTTAAAAGCATTTTTTCTACAACCTCTTCCGACGAAAAAATGCTTTTAAAAGTAAAAAAAAAAAGCCTCTGATGATCGCGTAGCTCAGCTGGGATCCTCAGAGGCTTTTCAAAGCATTTTTATCTGCAACCTCTTGGCCGAAGAGATGGTAAAAAAAAAATGCTTTGAAAAGTCTCTGACGATCCCAGCTGAGTTGCCTGATCACCAGAGGCTTTTCAAAGCATTAGAAAAAATGCTTTGAAAAGTTAAAACAAAAAAAATTGGCCACGCCCTGTTACAAGGATTGATGGATCAGGCCCAATGAAGAGACTTGAGACTTCAAGTAAAATATCTCTCCTTTTATTTGCAGGTTCATCATATCATCACTTGGTTACATTAGGATCTGAGCAAAATGGAGGAGTGCGCCCACCTTTTGTACCTGTGGGCGGGGATTCAGGTAAGGAGGGGCCTATGGGAGGAGCTGGCCAGGTGGGTGTCTGGGTTAACCCTTGCACTGCTGAGCTATAGCTGGTCCCTGGCACGGGTAGGGCATTTATACCTGACAAATCCCCCTCTAAATGCCTGACCTGTGTCTGTAGGCCTGACTGACCGGTTGGTACCCTGTGGTGAATGTTGAGCTTGGAAACTAAGTGTGAGTGTTGTTTGCCCTGCAGAGGTTTTGTGAGTATGTCTGCGGTCTGTTCTTCTGTATCGCAGTGTATGGCCTTTATGAAACCGATTCTGGAGAGCTGTCTCACGTGCTTGTATTTTATATCTATGTGCCTTGATCTTTGCCCTACAGCGTCGGACATGGATATTTCTATAGCGGCTTTGTTATCCTCGTAAATATTTATTGGGTAAGCTGGTTCTTTCCACACGCTGGCCAGTAGGTCGTCGAACCAGATGAGGTTGTTGGCGGCTTTGGAGAGGCATATGTATTCAGCTTCAGTAGTCGAGGTTGCCACCAAGATTTGCTTGCCTGTATACCAATGTACCGGACTGTTATTTAAGTAGAATATGTATCCAGACGTGCTCTTCCGGCCTTTGGCGTCTCCGGCCCAGTCAGCATCGGCGTAGCAGGAAAGGATGGGTTCGTTGGATTTTTCAGGCTCTAGGGTTAGGCATGCATTGGCACTTTGTTTCAGGTATCTTAGCACCCTTTTCACTGCGTCCCAGTGGTATGTGGTGGGTTTGCTCACGTGTCTGGACAATAAATTAACTGATAGGGCAATGTCTGGTCTTGTCCAGTTAGCGATATACAGGAGAGAGCCTATGACTGACCTGTACAGCGTGTTGTCTTCAAATCCGGGTGATTCATCATGCATGTTTCTCATGAAGTCCGTCTGCATGGGCGAATCACATCCCTTGGCGTCTGCCATGTTGCACTTATGGAGTAACTCTTCTATTTTCTCTTTCTGTGACAGCTGGAAGCCTTTTGGTGTTTGGTTGACTTGCACCCCCAGGTACCGGTTTATCTTTCCGAGGTATTTTAGGGTGAAGTGCTCGCTCAGTCTGCTGGCGAAGGTGTCGCGGTTCTCTTCATGCTTGCTGATATATAGTATGTCATCCACGTAAACCAGGATGTATTCTGGCGAGTCCCCCTCCTTCCTGGTGAAGAAGCAGTTGTCAGCTATGGTCGCCGTGAACCCCATAGACTTCAGTGCCTCTACCAAGCATTCGTACCAGCGTTTGCCTGATTGCTTCAGTCCGTATAGGCTCTTGTGGAGTAACCAGGTGTCCCCCCTGTTGGTTTCTTTGCTGTGAGGCGCTCTGATGTATATCTCTTTATCTAGATTGGCGTGCAAGTAGGCGGTCTGCACATCAAACTGGTGCACCTCCAGTCCTAGCAGAGATGCGATGACCAAGGCGCTTTTTACACTCTCTGTCCTTACGGTGGGCGAGTAGGTGTCAGTGTAGTCCTCCGGGAACCTTTGAGCAAACCCCTGGGCAACTAATCTTGCTTTGTATAGGCTTTGCCCACCCTCTAAGTTTTTGATCTTGAAGATCCATCGGGTGCCTATTGTGTTCTTGCCCTCTGGGACTTTGGTTGGGGTGTAGACCTCTAGCTTCCTCAGGCTGTCCAGCTCTTTGGCCATGGCTAACTCCCACTTTGCCCTCTCTTCCTGGGGTAGTCTCAATACCTCTTCGTAGGAGTTGGGTGTGACATGATTCGTGTGTACGTGCATCACGTAATCATTTAGCCTTCTTGGCAATTGGTTTCTGGTAGACCTGACCGGTCTGTCTACTGTCTGCTCAGTGTCATGCAGATGTCTGGCCTCTCTTTGGGTCAGTGAGTCTACACTTATCTTGGGGTGATTCTCCTTCCATCCCTCAACCTTGATGCCTTGGAGGTTGGGCCTGGGCCTACCCCCTTCCCGTCTATCCACTGTCTCGCTTTCGTCTTGAGCTTGCTCAACTGGACTATCTTCTCGCTTGGTGGATACCTCGTTTAAGTGTATTCTGGACCAGTTGGCTTGCTCATGGAAAGTCGCTGTCCTAGATACCACGAATCTATTATTGCTATCCACAAACCTGAAGCCCTTGGTTCCTGGCTCGTATCCCATAAACCTCAGTCTTCTGGATACCTTGTCCCCTTTTTTGCGTAACTGTTTGGGTATGTGGACATCAGCGGTCACGCCGAATACATGTAAGTGTGCTATCTGTGGCTTTTTGTTGTACATGAGCTCGTATGGTGTTTTGTCTATCACACTGGACCATGTTCTGTTGAGAGTGTAGTTGGAATAGACCAGGGCTTCAGACCAGAAGTGCTGGCCAATGCCCGCGTCCTCTAAGGCGCACCTGACCATCGTCTGGAGCGTGGAGTTGCGCCGTTCTGCGACCCCGTTCTGAAAAGCGGAAAACGGGGACGACGTAAAGTGAATCACGCCTTTGGACCTGAGCCAATGGGAGAAGTCCTTAGATAGAAACTCAGATCCTCTGTCAGTCATGATTTGCTTGATCTGTGTGTTGTTTTGGGTTTCTACTCTTTTGTAAAACTCTTTGAATTTCTGGAAGGCCTCATCCTTTTTCCTTAAAGTATAGACGAAGCCATATCGACTAAAGTCATCTACTATGGTGAGAAAGTATCTTTTCTTGTAATTTATGGATGGCCTTAGGGGCCCTACCAGGTCCATGTGAACTAGGTCGAATATTTGTTTGGCGGCGCGTAACGACTTCTTGGGCCTGGGTTTTACCTTTAATTTTGAACATTTGCACACTGAGCACTCGAGGTAGTTTTCACAGTTCTTTATTTTGACACCCTCGGTACAATTGGCCATTTTCTGGACCACGGGGAAGCTGGCGTGCCCTAGCTTCCGGTGTAGCAGATGAGCACAGTCGTCATGCATGGGTTTGCCTATTGAGGGCCCCTTTTGGGTGTGTCTGTTGTGTCGTGTCTCTTGTGTCGTGTCGCCATCACTATCTACCTCTCCCCCATCTACTTGTTCTCCCTCAGTCCTGCCCTGATCGGTGCCCTCTGTGTCCTCTGAGCTGGTGCACACGCTGTGGGCGTCATCCTCATGGAAAGTTATGTACGGTAACCCTTGGTTGACGGTTACTCTCCCTATATCTTCCCCATCCTTGCTGACTTTGACATAACCATTTGTGAAGGTCACCTCAGCCCCTGATTCCTTGCTAAGCTTTACTGCAGCTAGAATGTTGTGGGGTATCCCCGGGACTAGCAGTACCCCCTCTATTTTCCCCAAGCCTGGCAATGTAACTGTCCCTTTGCCTGTCACCCTAACCTGATTTTGGTCTGCGACTTTGATCGAAAAGTCTTCCCTCTTGAATGATGAGAGTAGCTTCTGATTGTAGGTGGTGTGATTGGAGGCTCCCGAGTCCAGGAGCCATGAGCTGGTGCCTTTGTCTTGGTATGTGATGTGTGTGCGCTCGCCTATCCCGTATAATGACCCTGTCCTGCTGTCGCGCGAGCTGTCTCTGTTCCCCCTCCTGTCCCTGGGATTGGGTGAGTCCCTGCGCCTATACCTTTCTTCCGATGTGTGCCTTTCCGTTTGTCTGTGCCTGTGCTCTGGTCTGCCTCTCTCCCTATAGTTCTTGGGGCAGTCCCTTTTGATGTGTCCCCTTGACCCGCAGATATAACATTCTGGCATGTTGTGTTGTCTCTCTTGGAAGACTACTCTCTTCTCACTCTTATGTTCTCTGGGAGGGCCGGGGCGGCTCCTTCTCAGATTATCTTCTGCGATCAGCTTATTGGATAGCTTCTCCACGGATAGCATTCCCAGACTAATGGTATCTAAGTGTGTCAAGAAGTTATTCCATGAGTGATCTAAAGAGTTAATTATTACGCTCTTCATAATCTGGTCGGAAATAACTTCTCCCCTGAGGTGTAGCTCTGCCCTGGTACCGCTTAAGGACACTAGGTGCTCACTCATAGGTGTTCCAGGCTTAAGTCTGGCAGAAAAGAAGTCTTTGGAGATTTGGGTGGTGGTGGACACACTCTCACTGTAAAATAACCCAAACATTTTTCCTATAATTTCTGATACTGTGAGGTTATGTCCAATACAGTGGTAAATAGTGGGTGATATGCTTGCAATTAAAAGATAGAATGCCCTATGGTGCATGCAATCCAGCTCTAAAGACCATGGTCTCTCTGGGGGATCATTAATAAAATGAGACATATTCTCTTTTAGGAATACCACTTGGAGTTGCTGTGACCACTCTAGGATATTGCCCCCATCCATTCTCAACTTGGGAAAGTCAACAGGTAAGTTCCCAGCACTATTAGTAAAGTTACTTACTGCTGGCTGTTGTCCATGGTTCCTTATGTGCCTATAGCAGCAGAAAGGCATGGGAACGCTTGCCGGTAGTTTAAAAGTCCCGCTTTGTAATTTTTTTCTTGTTTCTTCCTCTAGGCGGAAGAGCGCATGCGCGAAGTCCATTTCAGCTCCGCCGTCGCTGTGGAAGGACCTGTTCATCGCGGCTCTGCTGTAGAGGCCTCTGTCGGTCGGGTAGGCCTCGGGTTCGGCCTTGGGGGTCCAGGTGTGCTCCGGAAGGCGTCGTCCAGCAGCTGCTTCTCCGGAATGAAGATCCTGGCGGCGCTGGGGCTCCGGCGATGGCTGTAAGTAGCTGCCCCAATCCATGCGGTCCGGGGTGTGCGGCCTGGGCGATCGGAGGCGCGGTGTCCCTGGGGTGCGAAGGTGGGCTGGCGAGTTGTCGCGGGCGTCGGTGGCTCTCGGGTGGGTGCTTCGTTGCCCCTCTCCTCGTCTTCCCTTTTGTTTTGGCCTCTCCGGCTTCTCTTTAGTGATTTTGAGGCCTGGGCCGAAGGCGGCGGCAAGGGTCTTCATGGCCCTATCCACTTGCCGCTCGCTGGGGGTGTACCAGGGGTCGGAGTCGGATTCGGTCCCCTCTCCCCGGTCACTTTCACCATGGTTTATGGTCCGGCATTTTTCGCGCGCCGGCCATTTTGAATTCTGTTTGTTGATTGGTTGAGGGTCGGCCATCTTGTCCGACCACATGGACAAAGATGGCCGCCGTTTCAAATTTAGAGCGGGGCTTTGGGGCTCGGTGGCCGTTGGAAGTGCCCTTTTGGGCGATCCACTCACCGAGTCCAGCTCCTCGAGTTCGGAGTCCGAGCCTTCTTCGCTCCTTGCCACCTCGCGGTCGATTATGAAGCTCCGCAGGTCGGCAAGGAGGTTCTTGTCGCTGGCTCGCTCTTTCAACAGCTGCAGGACGTCGAGTCGTAGCTTCTCTTCTTCTTGGTCGTGGTGGGCCCTTTTCCCTTTCTCGATCTCCCCCCTTTCTTCCGTCGCGGTGGCTTTGGGGGTGGTTGAGGTTCCTGCCTTCCCTGGCGAGTCCGATGGGTTGCTTTCCCGTTGCTTCGGGGGTGTCGCCATTCTGCAGGTAGGTACGGGTCCTTGTCTTGTGGCTTGGGATCTCTGGGCCTTACCAACCATCCTCTGCTACCATTTTGTTACAAGGATTGATGGATCAGGCCCAATGAAGAGACTTGAGACTTCAAGTAAAATATCTCTCCTTTTATTTGCAGGTTCATCATATCATCACTTGGTTACATTAGGATCTGAGCAAAATGGAGGAGTGCGCCCACCTTTTGTACCTGTGGGCGGGGATTCAGGTAAGGAGGGGCCTATGGGAGGAGCTGGCCAGGTGGGTGTCTGGGTTAACCCTTGCACTGCTGAGCTATAGCTGGTCCCTGGCACGGGTAGGGCATTTATACCTGACACGCCCACCACCCCCAAGCCACGCCCACAGAACTGGTAGTAACACATTTTACATTTCACCCCTGGTTTGAAGTTACAGTGGCACTGAAAAAATGACTTATGATTGTTTTTTACATTTACGATGGTTGCAGCATCCCTATGGTCATGCGATTTACATTTGGATGCTGAACAACTGGTTCACATTTATGACAGTGTCTCAGGGTCCTGTGAAGCCCTTTTGCAACCTTCTGACAAGGGAAGTCAATGGGGAAGCCAGATTCACTTAACAACCGTGTTATTAACTTGACAACTGCAGTGATTTACTTAACAAACGTAGCAAGAAAAGTCATAAAATGAGGTAAAATCCACTTAACAAATTTCTCACTTAGCAACATAAATGTTGGGCTCAGTTGTGGTAGTAAATTGAGGACTACCTGTATTCCAAATCTTTTCCCACTTAAATCTACTCATGAGACAAATATTCCTCAACAACCTAAATTTTCTCCTGTCATGTCCCTCTCATGTTTCCTTATCTCCAATGATCCAATCCATACCTCGGCAGCCATCTTGCTCTTGTCTTAAAGTCACATTGTTGTTTGAGGCACTTTTAAGCTGCTATCTGAAGTATTCCACCAACCATTCTGTTAATGGTGTGGATAAGTGACTCTAGGAGATGGAATCAACCTGATTTTGATTGGGGAACTCAGGCTGATGTAGGCATACCCTTCCCCCCCTGGTTCCTAGATGCTGCCTGCTAGGGCCATGCTAGTTTCACAGCACAAGACCCCAGATCTTTCAAAATGGACTCTTGCTTATCTACCAGGTCTCTGAGTTCCAGTTCAGAGACCTACCAGGTAAAGAGGAATTTTTTATCAGTTAGTTAGAGCCAGGTGGTTGTTAACAGTGGATGTTGTTTTTAAGCATTTCACAGTTGGACAGCGTTCTTTGGGCGTTAAGTAAGGTTGGGAGCTATCTGGGTGCTTGAAAACAAGCTTGTCTCCTTAGCTGTTGAGGGGACAAGCCAGATTCTCCTGCTTCACCACACAACCTCCCTGTTCAAGTGGGTCTGTTTTGAATGCACTCATCAAAACATGCAGAACCATGAGTGAGTTTTCACAGACAGCTAAACCACCATTCTGGTCATCTGCCAAAACTCACCTCCTTCCTTAGTCCCACACCTTATTTTAATGAAAGTGATTGGAACAGAGGTTTTTTTCATTGGTTGTCCCAAAGGTGCTTTTTCAGAAGGCAACTGAGCATTATTTTTTCCTTGAAGATGTTTGGATGTTCTCATCCAAGAAGCTTCTTCAATTCTGACTGAATGGTGGAGGGTGGAAGAATTTCTATTCCTTGTAGTCATCTGGTCGTTAGCACTCTTTCTGAGACTTGTTGAGGCCACTTGAAGGTTTATCTGTGGCCTCAGGGTCACCTGAATAGTTCAAATGGGTATGGAAACTTTCAGCAGTTCCAAGAAGGCTCCATACCCATTTGAACTATTCAGGTGACCTTGAGGGCACAGATAAACCTTCAAGTGGCCTCAACGACTCTCAGAAAGAATGCTAACGACCAGATGACTACAAGGAATAGAAATTCTTCCCCCCTCCACCATTCAGTCAGAACTGAAGAAGCTTCTTGGATGAGAAGTGAAATGTCTTCAAGGAAAAACAAAGTCCAGTTTGCCTTTTGAAAAAGCACCTTTGGGATAACTATGACCTGGATGACTGAGAATCTCCATAGATGTTTTTTCACTGGTGATGATGTTTTGGGATGGGAGGAAAACACATTCTGAGGAATCCATCAACCTTACAACACAGTGGCTTTATAAGCAGGTACGATGGGCTATGAGATCAGCAAGTTTTATACTGTATGGGTTTCTGCTGACTCATAAATAAAACTTTAACTCAGCAGTGGAGAATGGCCCTCTAGCTAAATCCATTTCCTCACCAGTGATTTATAACATTCTTCTACTGTCATTGTGCTGAGATAACAGTAATGAGGGCAGGCTTTATAACCGGTTGGGTTATATACTACAAGATGCTGCAAATCACTAGGAAGGAATGGCTGTTGTGTACTTTTTTAAAAGATGGCCTTGATACAGAATGCAATGAGGAAAAAAAAATTAAGGAAGAGGGAATAGGAGATAATGACTTTATATCTGTAGGATATCAGATTGAGGAAGCCAGCTATAAACCAAAGTTGGAAATTACATACTCCTGAACCAAGTTTTTTGATCTCAGTAGCACAGTATAGTAACCCTTGATTAATCAAACTAAATTAACTTAATAAAACTGAAGCCTAATTGGCTCAGAAAGGTTTGCATAATACACTGAGCAAACACATCTGGTGCAAACTCAGCATATATGAGGTACTTTGAGGTGCAACGTCTGGGTGGAAACAAACTCTGAAAAATCGTTGGAATTGGATGATATATAAATTTAACAAATCATTATGGTCTAGACTGGATTTAGCAGTTTTAGATACTTTCCCAAGGACGTGGGATAATTAGATCTTGTTGGACTGTGTTAAATGCATTTTTGCAGGCGATAAATTGTTCCAAGTAAAGCTGCTTTTGCAATTGACTGGTGGTGATTTTGTCAATATCAATAGTGCTCAAATGATAATCCAGATATTTTGGGTTTGTACAGAAGGCACTTTTCATTATTGGTAAAAACTTTACTTCCAGTGTTCCTGCAGCTGCTGGCCCAGGTTGCTCAGTCAGGACTTCCTAAGTCCTATAGCCCATTTATTACCAGATGTCCAGGAACTTTTATAACTACCTCAGTCCTATTATTATTAAATCTGCTATCTTGTGAGAGGATCCTTCTGCCTCCATTTATGCCGTGCGGTATAGCTGTGAATAAATTGAATATTGCAAAGTTATCTCTCCCCAGTTTGTAGAAAATGAAGTTTATCAGCGTGACGCTTTAGGACTGATTATTCAACATCTCTGGATATCTTTATAATACCTCATTACCTGTAGTTAAATTTGATAGCAAGCATTTCCTTTATCTACCAAAAATCCCAAGGCATTGGCTATCTTTAAAAGAATTTGATTTATTCTTTTGCAGCCATAATTGGGATGGATGATAAAAGATCAACCTAAATCTCCCTTGAAATAGGACAGCCCTGATAAGTTTGCTCTTGCTTTATGTCCCCGATTTCTATGCCCAAATATGCCCACCAGGTGGTGCACTCACACGATTACCAGCCACTTGATCTGCTTTGCCAGTCCTAGCAAGGTGAGAAGACAGATGATAAGGTCCAAGAGCAGCAGTAAAATGTAGGCCAACCACCTGAGGGAGTTAGAGAGCAACAGAGTAAGTTAAACTGAAGAAGTGTTCTATCAGGAAATTTCTCCTTATTTTTAGACTGGATCTCTCCTTGATTCCTTTCCATCCACTGCTTCTTGTCCTGATTTTAAGTGCTTTGGAGAATAGGTTGTCCCCTTCTTCTTTGTGGCAGCCCTTTAGATATTGGAAGACTACTATAAGATCCATCTTCCATCTATTTTGCCCTATTGTGCCAACTTTCATGCCCAAACAGTTGCTGCCTCATTTTCAACCAGCATGCCATGTGCCTCAACCCTAATTTCTTCTAGTCATCTCCACTTGGGTCAATTCAACCCACCTATACATCCTTGAATTATATTTTTCATTGTGCTGTTCTATTTCCCTAACTTCAGATTGAGATCAAATCATTATTATCTGCAGCAAAAAACTAAGATGGGATCCTTCCTCTTCATGGACCAAAACTGACTGGACTGATGTTGAATTTTTCTGCAATTGTGGAGATGAGGCAGGATTCCCCGCTGAAAGAATCATGATGCTTTATGGACACAAATGTATAGATAATAATAATAAATAATAATAATAATTTTATTTCTATACCGCCCTTCTCCCAAAGGACTCAGGGCAGTGTACAGCCTATTAAAAGCACAAGACAAACATCAATTAAAATAATTTAAAAATATTAAATAATTCGGCTCAATTTAAAACCCCAGAAATTTAAAACACCCAATTTAAAATTATTATGTTGATAGCCCGGCCTGGATAACTGGTATCTAAAATAGATAACTCTTATTGTCATTTTTTTTTTTTTACTGTGGGCACCCTGGAACACATTAAAAATGCAATTCTGTTGCTTGCTTTCAAAACTGTACACATATTGGTATATATGTTATGTCCTGGATAGACGGAAATGAACTGCCAATAACCTTCTCTGCCACCCTCACCACTCTCTGCACCGCTTTCCTGTCCGAAGCAGTAATGCTTCCAAACCAGACTGTAATGCAATATGACAGGATGCTCTCGAACGTCCCTCTATAGGAAGTGGTAAGGACAGGGGAAGGAAGATGTACTTTTCTCATGTGGTGCAGAAAATGCAGGCGCTTCTGTGCCCGCTTCACCAGTGTCTCTCTGTTGAGCTACCAAACCAGCCTACTTATTAGCTGCACACCCAGAAACTTGATGCTGCTAGCCACCTCCACAGGTGACTCATTAATACTCAAATGTGTGAAGCTATGCCAGCCTTTTCTGAAATTGACAATGATCTCTTTAGTTTTTCCAACATTTAAAACAAGGCTGTTTTTATTATACAAGGTCACCTAACTCTCTACCTCCTGTATATGTATGTATATATACCTGTATATGCAGCATACAGCCCTGATTTCCAGCACCCAGTCTCTGCTTTCAACTACCCACTGAAGCAACTCCTTGTCTCAACCACATTGTGAGGCCAGTCTTAGTTTCTGCAACATTTCTTTCCTTAAGTTGGTTCCTATACTATTATCAGATTTATTTTCATTAAATTATAGCCACTCCACAGCCTTACCGGTAGTCTTCCAAATAGCCAACTTGTTCTGCTAGGATGCTGGCTCCTCCACGGGCATCTTTCCAGAAGGGGATGCCATCCAAAGTCTGTGCTACTGCCTCAGCCTGGCGGCGTGTATTCCGAACCACAGCCACCAGTTCAGTCCTCTGGGACAGTGTCTCCTCAAGCTGTGTCAGTTCCCCCCGTACTGTGGCTGAAAGAAGCGCCACAGTTTCAGAGACCTATATGGGTGTAAGAAAAAGAACATGCTGAGGTACACCAAGAGGAAGAGAGTCATGCATATTATATGGTGTTGTGAGACATTTATGGTCTTGGCAGTGAACTGTAGATGTACATCAGGAGTATCAAACTCAAGGCCTGTGGGCAGGATTTGGGTGCTTAGATCTGGCCCACAGGGCCACCCTGTAAACAGCAAAGCACTGGCCTGGGGTGCCTCTGCCAGCAAAAACAAAGCTCGGGAGGGCTGCACTCCATTTTTGCTGACAGAGGGTTGTAGGAGGCCATCCCAGCTGAAAACAGAGATCGGGAGCCCATTTTCACTGGCAGAGTGGTCAGGCTACCACAGGCGCTCCTGACAAGACTGACATCAAGGTGGCCATGTCCACCCTGGCCACATCCCCCCCCAGCTCCCCCCCGAGGTCAAACACAACCCTGATGCAGCCCTCAATTAAATTGAGTTTGACACCCCTGGTCTACATGAAAAAGTACGTAAACAAGTTCATGACAGAATATCTTATTTGCCAAATGTTCCTGCTTCACCAGATAACTCACAGCCAAGCTGCTTCTCAAGTATACACTATTTTCCCCCAGCCATCCAATTTAAAAAAGCAGGGCAACCACCATGAGGTTCCAATGAGCCACCATGGTGAATTGATGCCCCCTAGAACAGAGGGACACATTGTGGCTGAAAATGGCACTTGAATGTGGGATTTGGCCTGCCAAAATCTCTCTGGAGAAAGGAGAGATTGCAAGATTACCCCTATATATTCCAAACAGTTGTTCTTTTGTGTATGAGCTGTTGGCTTGCAATTGGCTAGAGGTCATTGGATTCCATTGTGCTTAGAGCTGCTAATGTTGCCTATATAGAATCTAAAGTTTGACTGAGACACAGCTTTTAATCATTTTGTATTTAATTTTTTGTTTTTGTTTTTTAAAGAGTGACTGGCAAGTTTCATTCAAATCACCAGGTGAGTTTTCTTTAATCGTTTGAGAAAGAAAATTAACTACAAGTTTAAAGATTTGTAACAAAAATTTGAATGATGTAGTGTTGGGTTTAGAAACTTTTAAACAGATTAATAGCTCAAATGAATTTGATTTAAGACTTTGAAATGAATTGAAAGGATTCTTTCTCGTGGGAAAATTTCTATGTTCATACTTCAAAATAACTGATAACAGGAAGGTTGGACACCGGAGGGCACCAAATGCTACTTTAAAAGAGTTTTTTAAAATTTACATTTACAGAAGAATTATAAGTTGTTACTAAAGAAAAACAAGCTCCTTGAATAAAAAACTGAAACTGACTTGCAGATGGATTCAGAAAAGATAACAAGGAAGAGATGAAATAATGTATTTACAAATGAAAATACAAATGATAATTTAATGATTAAGAAAGATATGCAAATATTAAATCAGAAGAGAGGTGTGGATTTTATTTTTACGTTGGATTTACAAATGGGATTTGCTGACATTGCCACACTAGAATTGCAAAAGGGGCTTGACAAAGACACCAAGAATTTTAGGAGAATAAATAAAAGGAGTATGAGAAAGCATGTGTTAAAAACTTCCTTTGAGTAATATAAAGATAATTGAGAGAAATAATTTATAATTTGTTTATTTGATCAATGTTAAAATGTTGGGATGCCATTTCTGGTTAAAATTTATTTTACCCGAACTTTGAACTTTCCTTCCAAGGAGTGTCCTTCTGAATCCTTCCACCTTCAAAGATCAAGCAGATGGAACATCCATGATAGTGTCCTTGCTACCCTGGAATTAGAGTCCCCCTCTCTATCTTTCTTCAGATTCTTGCCCTTCTAATTTACTGGAGGACTGTTTTGTTTTGTGGAGTAGAGGGTTAAGATTTTATTGTTGCATTCTCTAGGCTATTCAGAATTTTATTCTATCAGCCGCTCTTGCTTTATGAATGTTTTTATCAGATTTGATTGTTGTATGCTTTTTATTCTTAAGTACTTCGGGAGGCAGCACAAAGGTTAAAATATTTTAAAATAAACAACCAAGAAAATTGCAAATAGATTTCCAACAGAATATCATTATTTACTTTTCCTGCAGTAGATGGCTGCAAGAGAATGCACCATTCCTATCACACTCTGTGATCATACAGGGAATAATGAAATCCAACTGGTTTAGTAGTCTTTGATGGAAAGCAACTGGGCCACATAACGTGCCCCAGAATCCTTTGCAACATGCAAAGTACTGTAGTGGGGTTTTCCTCAGCAAATGAGTAAATATGAAAAAGACATTTGCTTTTGGTGGAAAGCGTATGAAACGTATGAAAATAAAATACAAGCTTAAATTGTCTATCAAGTAATCCGTGCATTGCTGATGATTCACAGGTTATGCAACTGCTTTTGGATTTTACTTGAGAAGAGAATATTTGTAGCTCAGAATTGAACCGTGGGGTTCCTTGGTGTTCTCTGAGCTTGTTTTCTTGCAGATACCAAGAACACTCCCACCAACACTGACAGGGGAAGTCACTGGTTTATGAAACTACAGCCAGACTACTACCGTGTTTCCCTGAAAATAAGACCCTCTTATATTTTTTTGAACCCTGAAATAAGTGCTTGCCATGCGCTTAAAAGCCCGATTGGGCTTATTATCAGGGGATGTCTTATTTTGGGGAAAACAGGGTAGCACTTGATGATGTTACTTAGTTTGGTAATGAAACATCTGTAAGAAAACAACCAAGCTCAGAGAGCACAAAGAACCCTTTTTGATGAATGAAGGTGAATCTTTGTGTCCTAGGATAATGTTGCAGGATCCAGTCTGGGTCAGTCACTGGGACCAGAGGTTTAATCTTCTGAGCTTTCAGACTCACGCTGGAGCCCAATTTCAGAGAACTTATCTCCAGCAGAGTATTCTAGCACATTCTGTTAGTGGTTCCCTGAGGATGGGCTCCTGCATGAGTCTGAAAGCTCAGAAGACTAAACCTCTGGTCCGGTAACCAACCCAGATTGGATCCTACAATCTTATTTGAAACCATACTAGTCCTACGATACAGTCATGTTAGGCTTCTGAAGACACCTGAAGACTTCATTTATCAGTAGGACATATCTTCAGTAGGACTTACAGGGAGAACATGCCTTCTGTCCTATCCATAGAAGAGGATTATGCCATATCTCTTATATCATACTGCTTTTGTGTAGGATAGTTGGTGCTTTCTGAGGTTGGTTGTTTTCTTGCCGATATTTCAACACCAAATTAGGTAATAACGTTACCTAGAAGGGAGTGGATTTGCTCTCTTTTTACTTGGTGGTTCCTTGGTTAGGCTATGATTTGCTGTTAGCTTGTTTTCTGAGTTGGTAGTTCCTTGATTGGTGTATTGTTTATGTCTTGATTGTTGATCTATTGCTAATCTTGATGTTAATTCTGCTCATCTAGGCATTAAGCCACTAGTACATAAAAAGAGATCAACCCCCCCTCCCTTCTAGCTGATGATGTTACCTAATGTGGTAATGAAATATCTGCAAGAAACCCACCAAGCTCAAAAAGAACCAAGAACCCCCCCCCCAATTCAATCTTGAGCTACAAATATTGTCTTCTATCAGCATAGAGCTTTTGCTCTATTCCCCCGCACACCAATACTTGTAAAATAATAAATAACCTTTTAGTAGCCATAAGGCACCATGTTAGCTGCCCTTGCAACATACATTAACAGATTCACACTCAATATGTATCCATGAAAGAAACCTGAGTCAGGAGTCACAAATCTCATCCAGGGTTGTTGACAACTAATTTCAACCTTTGATTCACTTCTAGGATGTGAATATAAGTGTGTTTCCAAGTTTCATCTAAGGACAAGGGGTTACATAAGACATTCAGGGGTGTTTCCTAGATCTCTTGCCCCCCTCCCCATTTGTTCACTTACCAGACTGTCAATGGAGCTTAGCGTGTGGTTAGCATTGAGCAACGAATATGTGACCTGGTATACTCCATCATTGGTCTCGCTGTTTCCATAGAAACCGATGCCGATCCCAGCACTGTGATGGGTTGGGATAAGCAGAAGAAAAAGAAAGAGAAATATATGAACATAAGGATTTAGAAACCTTGTAGCCTTGTTTCTTAAAGATGGGTATGTGCTTTTCTAAAAATGTTCACATCCTGTTTTTGTTTTTTTTTTCTGGCATCACTATCTCTTTATGCTACGTGATATAATACTTAGATAAAGTAGGCAATATATGTGCTGTAGTACTTCAAGCACTACCATGGGACATACAGGGAGTCCTCAACTTACGACCACAACTGAGCCCACAATTTATGTTGTTAAGTGAGAAATTTGTTAAATGAGTTTTGCCACCATTTTACGACTTATCTTGTCACATTTATTAAGTGATTCACTGCAGTTGTTAAATTAGTAATACGGTTGTTAAGTGAATCTGGTTTCCCCACCAACTTTGCTTATCAGAAGGCCACAAAAAGGGATCACATGACCCTGCGACACTGCAACTGCCATAAATATGAGTCAGTCGCCAAGGATCCGAATGTAAATCGCATGACCATGGGAATGCTGAAACAGTCAAAAGTGTGAAAATGGTCATAAGTCACTTTTTTTCAGTGCCGCTATAATCTCAAATGGTCACTAAACAAACTGTTGTAAGTTGAGAACTACCTGTATCTCATTGAAACTTCCTCCTTTCTAAAATACTTTCTTATGGAATAAACTACACGGGCAGTGCCACATTGAGGCACGATGAGATAATTGCCTCAAGGAAGCTGTTCAGAAGCAGCTTAAAGGTGACAGAGCAATGTTTTTCAAACTTAGCAACTTTAAGATGGGTAGACTTTAACTCCCAGAATTCCCCAAGCTAGTTATGCTATCAGCTATGCTGGCTGGGGAATTCTAGGAGTTGAAGTCCACCCATTTTAAAGTTGCTGAGTTTGAGAAACATTGTGATATAGGGACGTGATCTATCAGGTGTGATAGAGATTGCTGTCACATTGTTATTGAGAAAGAATTCCATTACAAATCCAGCTGTATATTAAATAACAAGAGGTACCATCTTATTCTGCACCTCAGGAAGCAAAATGTCTTGGAAGCTTAGTAGTTACCAGTATAGCAGGAGAAGAATGTTCTAGCCTAGCTTTCTTACTGACATGCTCATTTTCTACCTGATGGGGTTTATTTGTTCCCACAGCATGGAATAATCCCCAGTTACTCATATGACTCTAAATTGGTACGTCAGAAGCATAAGTTCATTAGGTGTATGTCTTCATATTAGTATGGATGCCTGGCAATTCTCTTTGGCCTATAAAAACTTAAGATAAGCTGACCTGATTCACAGGTCTCCATTAAATACACAGACTGGATATAATTATCTATTCTAGTCCACACTTCACAAATCTTACAATCCTATACTACTCCTTCTCCACAACATTCTGTGATACCAAGTACTTATACAAGCCCATTGCATTACAAAACATCTATAAATGTGTACATGCTACAAAAATGTATATAGGTCTGTATATATAGGTATGCACAGACACAAAATCAAATGTGCCCTTACACAATCTGATGGTATTTCACAAAATGGTGAGAACAGTCTTCCTCAGAGGTACCATCTTATCTGTTTGGATTTAGGAAGAGTTTTTATCAATTATATTTATTGGTTCTTAATTGATTGGGTTTTATGGGTGTTTTATAGATGTATTGTGTTCATTGTAAACCACCCACAATTAAGATAACCTTTCTTAGAATCTGACTGATGGAATGGCACCTAGCCAATCATCAGATGATCAAAGCTAAAACTAAATTTAAATATGAGGACTTAAAAGTCTTAGTCTATTGATTAATGTAACAAATACCCTTCTCCTATATTCCATGTGAAAACCTAAGCTTTTTTCCTTTTTTAAGGATGCCCCAGTCTTGTTTCTTCTTCCTATCTTGCAGGCTACCAAACCATGATTAAAAAATAAGTGCCTGCGATAGTGCTATGGATTTCTCACATAAAATAGACCGCTTGCAATAACAATATCTCCAGGAGGCAAAAGGGCAGCACTTTAACAGTGTAAATCACTTTCTGATTCCTCTCAAGCAGCACGTTTAGCTTCTGAAACACAGCATCATTCTTTCATCTCAGGTGGTGAAAAAGAAAAAGACTTTGTATTTTTTGCCCAAACACATGCTAATTACATATTTATAGTTCTGGAAATATTTTATTTACATATTTGCAAACAGCACCTGTTTCTTTCCACTCTGGTCATTAATGAGAAGAAAAAAGGTTAGATATCCTTAGCAGATCTTCTCTTAGTTCGAGACACATCTCTGTTTTTCATTCAGCCCTCCACCCAGGAATATGACTGGCTGAGTTGGAGATTCATTGCAGTAAAACAGGAGTACAAATAAAGCACACCTCTAGTATGCTCCTTTTTAATCAACAATGTAATGTAGATGTTTATAGTCATGCTTTCTCCTTTTTCTATGCAAGGGTAAAACTAGAGTGTCTTTCTTTGGAAAGTGGGACATTCAATATCCATGAAGACCTATGTTCCAGACCCCAAAGGGATCTGTAATTCTGCAGCCAAAAAGTAATTATTTCTTTTTTGGGCAGGGAGGTGGGGACAGGAACAGAGGAAGGACACAATGGATCCCTTCACTTTTCTTCTTTCCCAGTTTTGACAGCTTGGCCAAGTGTGAAAACCACCAAGGACAATACAAACTCATCTACATTACGAGCATCTCTCTTCCCCTAGACTCTGCCTACCTCTTACATCTCCCACAATGGCAAGAGAGATGCTTGAGGAATTTGATCACTGACACAAGGCTGATCTTATGCACACACTCTGAGCCAAATAGGCAGTCACGCTCCCCAGTCTCTGAATTTTGCAATCGATTCTCTGTTCAAAGGAATATCAACATTTCCTTTAAATGTATATTTTATAATATGCTCTGCTTAGAAATAAATAACTTCAGAGAAAATATATTTAACAGACACATTTAAATGGGCCTTCAAATGTGAATTTCATGGAAGCTTTTTATAGACTTATAAAGTCGTATAGAAATAGGAATAATGAACATGCATGAGAATGAGATCATCTGAAATTCATCCCTCCCTTTTTTTGAAGTCTCTCTCCTTGTTTTGCAGTAATCTCTAGCTAAGTCCAATAAAGCTTTGGCTCTACTTATATTACACATACATTTTTTTATGCCTTTAAACAGCTTCCACCTGGGAATAATAGCCTAGTTAAAATGACCTGATTCTCCATGAATAGCATCAAAGAGAAGAGGTATAGAAGATGACCTTGAAAATAGCCTCTAGTTGATCTTAATAAGTTCCCACACTCCTGTTCAGTGATTGTACACAAAATGATTTTTTTGTCTGTTGAATCTCCACCCCCTTTGTTGGTCCCACCACTCCTGTCTGTGATGAGACCAAGCAAAGAATAACAGATTACTTCTGGTGGACTTTCATGGATGGGGTTTGGAAACTACAGCATCACCATGCCCTGAAAAAAAAGAACCAGACAAGAATAAGGAGGGTTCCTCTTCTTGAAACTGGGAAAGGAAGGAGTAAGGATGACTTACAAAGAGGAATCACATCAGATGAAACTGTACAGATGGAGAGAGAAGACAGGAAAGGAAATTAGGGAAGACCACAAATACGCACGAAGCAAACAGGAGCTGCCCCCACAACTACAGTCAGGCAAAACTGTCTAAGCTCCTTATGGCAGCTGGCAGGGATTGGGAACGGATTTGGAGAGAAAGAGGGAGAGGGAGAGAGAGAGGGAGGGAGGAGAGAGAGAGAGAGAGAGAGAAAGAAAGAAAGAAAGAAAGAAAGAAAGAAAGAAAGAAAGAAAGAAAGAAAACCCAAAACAGAGGAACAATGTACAGGAAAGGCTCAGCATCTTCTCATCCATTCCTTTCTATCATTTTGGATTGGTTCTGACAACCTGTGCTTGCTCACCCACTCCCCATCTTGTTTCTTAACTGTAATTAGGAAGCATGCAGTTGGGTAATTATAGCCTTTCACAAAATGACACAAACATGCAGGAAACAGCTGCATCTGAAAGTATAGCGATTAGCTCGAGAGGGACCAAAATACCAAGTATCTTTTCTTCAATCTATCTTGGCTGCTGCTTCTTCTACATCCCCGTATCCGTCCTCCTAAGGCTGACCTATTCGGGTTCAGTCCATATCTCGTTATTTATTCCAGCCCTTTCTACAAGGCATGCCTGCATTTTACATGGATTTTCCCACTTCTGGAGAAGTTCCATTGTAAATGTTCTCTTTCTATCCATTTGCCCAATAAAAGTAACTTATCCATTAGTACAATGTGGACTTAGTTGCAAGCTAGCTTTTGTTCATTATGAACAAAAAGAAAGACAACCTATAATCAAATCCAGAAGTTTCAGTTCTTGACTCCTCCAGCTTTCGGTCAAAGGATGATTTCCTGTGATTTAGAAAGAGCAGCCAAAAGAATTATCAGAATATTAAAGAATGGGAAGAGAAGCACACACACGCACACACACACAACACACACACACACACACACACACACACAGAGAGAGAGAGAGAGAGAGAGAGAGAGAGAGAGAGAGAGAGAGAGAGAGAGAGAGTCCTCTCCCCATTAAACTAATGTTGAGTTAGAATTGGTGTGGGAAAATCACTCCTTTCTTTCTCGATTTAGGAGAGATTTCACTGACAAATGTTGAATAACTTCCTAACCAATCATCCATTCCTTCAATTTGTGGCATTTGGAGCAGGACCAAGATTAGCAACCGGTGACTGAACCACTCATGCCATTTTTCCAAAGGCACCTGAGGAAGTTTGTCTGACTTCCCCATTTAGCCTACTCATGGGAGTATCCTGGGAGTTAAGCTTTCTTTTCACGGATCCACCTGCTCAGCCTTTACCCATCATTCTTGTCATTTACTACGTATCAATACCAACCATTCCCCTTCTCTCTCTCCCTCCCCCCCCCCTCTCTCTCCCTCCTTCCATTCATATATTTACCCTGCTCCCTCCCAGGTCTTTGCCCCCCATTCCTGTCTCTGAATCCTTCAGTCACACCAGGCCCTCTTTTTCCCTTTCTCCCTAAATCTTGTTTCTATGACAACCACCTCCCTCATCCTCCTCCTTTCACAGCCAGGCAGGGCGGGAGAAAAGCAGTGTCATTCTCATGATAATCAAGCTTTTTTCTTTAGACTGGAGGCAGTTCCCAGACTCAAGGGTGGGGGGGATAAAAAGCTTTTGGGGTGAGGAGGGGAGAGATCCCTGGCTTCCATCCTATGCTCTTCTCCCTTTGCAAAGAAATTGGGGATTTTGGTTCCCATCCCACGCTCCCACCAACCCTCTAGAATTTATTCCAGCATGGCTCAATGATCTATTTGGATCTATTCATCTCATAGAACTTCTGGATTTGTTCAGAAATCCGATGTGAGTGGAGAAAACCATGACTTCCATCCCTTCCCATCTCTCAGTTTCTCACACAGCAGCATCAAACTCCATCTCACCTCAGGAAGTTCAAATGAATATATAGTAGAAGGTAGAAGAAGAGCTCACAGACTGTTTCCCCTCATCATTAATAGGGTTCTCTCCTCCCAGTTGCCTCTTTTGCATAAGGCACAACCACAAAAAAAAGCCCTGACTTTGTTCTACATCTTTAATGATCCCACCTCTGGAGGGTAAGGAAGATGGCCCTTGATGGAGATATGCAAGAGTTTTTACCTGGGCAAAAGGTCCAGGATAGATAGATAGCATTCAGAAGTGGCTTTAACAGATGCCCCCCTAATTCACTGAACTATAAGGAGGAGGAGGAGGAAGAAGACATATAGTACAATCAGACTTACAAGAATTCTATTAGAGTAAGTCAATTTCAATAAAGGTGATTTTAGCCTTCTTGCAGAGTTGCTTTCTTGGTCTGGTTCATCTAGTGGGGCTGTCGCCACCAGAAGAGGGAAGCAGCTTCAGTCTATTTGCACAATCTGGGATGGACAGATCCTAAACCATCATTATGAATGCAAAAGATCTTGGCTGCAAGAACTTTCCGGCCTCGCGGGGTGGGGGCGGGCTTTTCGCCCTTACCAGGCTCCTAGAAAGCCTTTGGAGCCTGGGGAGAGCGAAAAATGGGCCTTTTGGTCCCACTGGAAGTCTCAAACAGGCCGTTTGTGGCCTCCAGAGGGCCTCCGGGGGTGTGTGGGGAAGGCCCTTTTCACCTTCCCTAGGCTCCAAGAAAGTCTCTGGAGCCTGGGGAGGGCGAAAAAATGGGCCTACTGGGCCCACCGTGCCAAAAGCAGGGGGAGTGTGTGTGTGGGGGGTTGTGTGCGCATGCAGAGTGGGCACATTGAATTATGGGTGTGGGCACATGCACGTATGACCCCCCCCCGTGCTCCCCCCACTTTTGGCACGTGATGGCAAAAAGGTTAGCCATCACTGTCCTAGGATGACCTTCCAGTCTTGTGATTAAGATGGCATGGAACAACATTTAAGTTTATTCATTTGAGATATTTCGGGAGCAGCTTCCACATGCACATTCATCCCTTGTCTGATATTGCATTTCTTTAGGCCAGATCCATGATGTAATCAGATTCCACTTTGTCTGAACCAGGGAGCAGAAAATAATATGAAAACTTCTTATAGAGCACAAGTATCAGAACCTTGTTGTGATGGAATAGCTTCACTCTTGGTTGCGGTCTTGGCTAGATATATTTCAAATTGCAAAACAACTGTGTCTTCAGATGATCCTGTATACTTCTGGGGATAGGACTTAGATGTAGGAGATGACAAGGCTAAGCATGAGGGAGTGGTCAAACACATCATCAGACTCAAGTCCCTTCGTATCCACAAAAGATCTAAGTCCAGCGCACCTTGAATTCCATTGACTCTGATCTACTGCCAACTCATTTTAACCATTAGTAGTTCACATTCTTGTAGAGAGCTGTAGTGTATAATAAAATTATCTATACTAGGGGTGTTAAATTCGATTTCATTGAGGGCCGCATTAGGGTTGTGTTTGACCTCAGGGGCCAGGGAGGGTGTTGCCAAGGTGGGTGTGGCCAGCTTCATGTCACCCATGTCGGAGGTGCCTGTGGCGGCCTCAGCACTCTGTCAGTGAAAAGGGGCCCCCAAGCTCCGTTTTTGGCTGTGATGGCTTCCTGCAACCCTCTCCCAGTGAAAACAGAGCTTGGGAGGGCCGCGCGCAGCCCTCGCAAGCTTCGTTTTCACTGACAGAGGCACTGCGAGCCGGTCCTTCACTGTTTCCAGGACAGCCTCACGGGCTAGATCCAAACATCCTGTGGAATGGATGCAGCCCACAAGCCTTGTGTTTGACACCCCGATCTATACATTCATCTGAACTGCCCAGAGTCCTTATTTCCTGCGTTTGGCGGTATTCTCTATTAGCATGTGCCCTGACTTCCTACATAAAGTCTAGATTATTTATTGGATCTGAATCTTTCTTCAGTGGACCTTCACACTCTTTACAGCATTAAAAGATACTGTGATAGTTTTATATATGCTCTTTTCTTTAGGAGCTATACAACATTGTCTTCTCTGATTTTCCCCAGATCACTAATCCTTTGAGGTAGATTGGGCTGAGATAATAACTGACCCAAAGACACCCAATAAGTTTCCATGGTTGAGGATGGACTTGGGTCTGGGTCTCTCCAGACCTAATCCATGTTTAGTTAGGGCCAGCAAAATCCATATTCAAAGTTCTACTGAGCCTTAAGCTAATCTATGGCTGAATCATGGTTTGTTAAATAAGTTACAACACTCTAAACCATCAATAAATGATTTACAACCTACCTCCTATGCTGCACTTTAAATAGCATGAATTATCTGAGAATCTGATCAGTGGCAAATTCCATTTGGAATAATGGATCACACTGGTTCTTTTTGATCTAATCAGTATATGATGATCCTTTGGTTTGGCCTTAACCAGATGTTGTTATATAGTGTACAACTTCCATGTATCTGGAATGGATAGACTGGTTTCTGTATCCATAGATGCATTCCTCAAAAAACATATCTTGGATCCCAATCCTAATTCACAAAACATCTCTACCAATTCAGAAAACCAAGGAACTCTAGTCCTTTAGTTTGAACCAGTGCTGTTCAGATTAATGAACAAATAATCGTTCATGGCTCCAGGAAGATTTCTGCACTGCAATGGATGGCATCTGGCTGATGAACTATCTTTGACCATCTGGCTATTTCTCCCTGGGCTAAATGAATAAAGGTCTTTATGCTAAATATATTTCCTAGCCACCTGGCTTTTTGGTACAATGCACTCCAAAGAGCAAGAGAATTGCATGGCTTATCCATCCACACAGAGTAAGACTTCTATGAACAGGGGTCTTAGTATATAAGCGTCTGGACTATCTATTGCAAAGATGCACATTTTAGGATATAACTATATTGCAACCTTAAAGGTGGAACTTCACAGTGGAATGTACTCCATATCTTTCTAATATTTAGCCCATTCTTCCACATAAAAAACACTTGACTGGTTTTTCACGGGTTGGTTTTTCAAAAGGGGTAGAATTGGTGCTTTCACATTTGCCAATACAATTCCCAAATGGGCCAAACATTTTGGCTCCTCCCACATCGAGATCTGGAGAAGGATTTGGAAGTGCACATGAATTGTGCACTTTCACAATCCAGATGAATTGGTCTGGAACTAAGATGAGAGCTTATTATTAGCAGGAGAAAGAGGAACAAATGCCCCCACTCATTTTCAAGTGGGTAATTGGTTATTTCATGGGTAGCTGGAGAGATAAACTGGGGATGTGGGGAGAGATGATGAATGAAGTGTTGTGACATTGTGTTTCTTTCATACTTGCATGGAATATCACAACACAAATATAAATATGCAGAATTCTTTTGTCATTCTGGCATCATCATCATCATCATCACAGTTTGTAGCGGATATCAATGGGACAATAGTAATGCAGATCTTACTTTAATCTTCATGCAGGTTTGAAAATACAGGTAGTCCTCGGTTTATGACCACAATTGAGACCAACTTTTCTGTTGTTAAGCGAGCCAGTTGTTAAGTGAGTTTTGCCCCATTTTATGATCTTTCTTGCCATAATTGTTAAATGAACCACCACCACGTTAAGTGAGTAACACGGCTGTTAAGTGAATTTAGCTTCCCCATTGACTTTGCTTGTCAGAAACTCTGCAACCATCATAAATATGTGTCATTTGCCAAGTGTCCGAATTTCTCAAATGTGTCTATAGGGATGCTGCAATGGTCGTAATTGTCATTTTTTCAGCACTGTTGAAACTTTGAATGGTCACTAAATGAACTATTGTAAGTCGAAGACTACCTGTATCTTGGCTGAGATTTGACGAGCTGATGTTAATCAGTGTGACTATTACTGGGTCAAATGGACAAGGACTTCATCTGCTGTTTTAAGAATTAAAAGCAATTATTACATAAGATCAGAGGTGGGTTTCAGCAGGTTCTGACCAGTTCTAGAGAACTGGTATCAGAAATTTTAAGTAGTTCAGAGAAAAGATAGTAAAAATTCTGACTGGCACTGCCCCCATCTATTCTCTGCCTCCCAAGTCCCAGCTGATCAGGAGGAAATGGGGATTTTGCAGTATCCTTCCCCTGGATTGGGGAGGGAATTAATTAATTAATTAATTTGTTTGATTTATATGCCGCCTTCTCCGGAGACTCAGGGCGGCTTACAATGCATTAAGCAATAGCCTTCATACTTTTATATATACCTGCTTAGTAGGGCTTTCGGCCCCCCACCCAAGCGGTGAATGGAGATTTTACAGTATCCTTCCCTGCCACGCCCACCAAGCCACGCCCACCAAGCCACACCCACAGAACCGGTAGAAAAATTTTTAAAACCCACCACTACATAAGATGATGTTCTCCTGAAACAGTTAATATTAGTCCAAGAAATTTCTGAGCTTTTGAAATTTACTTACTCCTGATCCAGTTGAAATTTTTAAAATGTTCCTTCTCAAATACTTGCCTTTGCCTTCATTACTTTTCTGTACCTAAGCTGATTATTCATGGGAGGCCTGACATTTTCAGTGAATTATATAACAGGATGGCCAATGGCAGAGAAACAAAAGCATTCTTGCTATGTGAAGAGCTGAAGAGGACAGGAAAATGCGGTAGATGTTACCTGCAGGGAAAAATCCGCTTACTGAATTTTCCTTTTTTTACACCACAGATAAAAATCAGATGGAGGCTGGTAGCATCTTTTCAGACTATCACATTTTATTAAAAGATTTGTTTGCATCCGATGAATGAGCTACAGCTCACAAAATCTTAGATGAATAAAATGTGATAGCTTGAAAATGTGCTATCAGATTCCTCCTGATTTTTGGCTACCGTAGACTAACACTGTTCTTTCCCTACTATGACCATTATTAAAGGTGCAGGCAACTAATTTTATTTTGCTCCAGGACAACTACATTAAAAATTTTCAAGAGTCTTTCTATAAAATTTTGGATAAAATGGATAAACATTTTTATTATAATATCTGCCAAAACCAGATCATGCGAAATAAATCTTATTTCATTCTTTGACAAAGTGATTGAAGTAGTGGAACTGTGAAATGCTGTGGACATAGTATACTTAGATTTCAGTAAAGCATTTGATAACGTAAACCACAAACTACTTCTGGGTAAGCTAGAAAAATGTGAAATAGAGAGCAACACCACCAGTTGGATTTGTAACTGGTTGACAAATCATACTCAATGTCCTCAAAAGACCTATATCCACATGGAGGGAAGTAAGCAGTGGGGTATCCCAGGACTCTGTTTTAGGCCCAGTATGCTTGAATATCTTCATAAATGATCTAGATCAGGGGTGTTAAACTCATGGCCCATGGGCCAGTTGTGTCATGTACTGGGCCCGCCTCTGCCCAGTTTAGCGAAGGGGGAAAATGTCCTGATATATCATATGACGCCGCCATGGTGAGGCAAGTTTGACACCACTGATCTAGATGAAGAAATAGAAGGGGAACTCATCAAATTTGTAAACAACAAAAAGCTGACAGGAATAACCAACACCCCAGATGTCAGGCTCAAGATACAAAAAGATCTCAACAGACTTGAATGTTGCATCATATCTAACAAAATGAAATTCAACATAGATTAAACTAAGATTTTATATTTAGGTAAGAAAAATCAACTGTATAGCTATAGATTAGGTGAAATTTGGCTTCATGCCAGTAACTATGTAGGATCTTGGAATCCTAGTGGACCATCACTTAAATATGAGTCAACAGTGTGCAGCAGCAGCAAAACAGCCAATGCATTCCTAGGCTGCATTAACACAGGGATAGAATCAAGATCATGGGAAGTTCTAGTACTACTTTACAAAGCCTTATAAGACCACACTTGGAATACTGCATCCAGTTCTGGTCACAACAATATAAAAAGATGTTGATACTGTGGAAAGAGTGCAGAGAAGAGGGCTGAAGGCTAAAACATACAAAGAACGGTTGCAGGAATTGGGTATGTCTAGTCTAGTGAAAAGAAGGACTATGGGAGACATGATAGTGGTTCCAATATATGTAGGAGCATGAAGCTCATACAAAGATGAGAGGTCAAACTATTTTCCAAAGCACCAAAAGACAAGACAAAGGATGGAAACTAACTAAGGAGAGAAACAACCTAGAAATATTTTTTTGTTATAATCTGAGATATCTCCCTAAAAAACAGAAGGAAGGATAGTCTAATAATGAAGAGGATATAAACATGTTGGAATCTTTAGTATCACTCTAACAACAGAGACTTTGAATTGTTGCTGTACTAAATTGGATTTATTTATTATTAAGCTTTGATGAAAAAAATGGGCCCATGCAGCATGCCAGACCACACATCATGGCTTAGAAAGTGGGATAGCTAGATTCACACAGTATGTCAGCTCAAGCAATATCTCTTCCTTAGCAATGATATATAAATCTATTCTCTGACTGGATTCTTACATCAAACTACCTAACTTGTTTCTTTGCTTTTGATTTAGTGTGTTATATCAATTTAACCACTGTGGCATATACAATAAATGTTATCCTCATAACAAAATGTCCGTTGCAAGCTATTGCCATGGGAACCATATTGTAGCATATAATGAAGCACTAATATGGTAACAATGGGGATTGCAGATGGCTAGAACTCTAAACATTCTGTTTTATATACGAGAACATCGTTATAGTTTTATCAAATGGAACCAGCAGTTGCTTCGTTAAGAGGACAGTTATAAATCAGTCACACTCCACTAGCAGGAAACCGATAATGCTACATTAAAAGAGAATTACCAAAGGAGTACTTATGTTCCTGGTATTTCTTTAGTAATTAAGGACTATTAATAAGGATTCAAGATATCATGCTAAACAATTTATACTAGAAAGAACTTCAAAGCTATTAAAATAGGATAATAACAATGATGTAAAGACATATAGAATTGTCCTAGTTAGAACTGGATAAAAATATACGTAGTGATCTCGTGGCATTTACCCATGATTAAATGACTCCCACTTTATTCAATTAACACTATTACCTGTTTTCAGGATACTCTAATCATAAATTAACCTCGGGACTACCTTCACATAACACAGGTAGTAATAGCAATCAGGGCTGGATTTTCCTATAGGCTAACTAGACTTCAGCCTAGGGCCTCAAGATCAAGAGGGGCCTACATTGAAATTGTTAGCAAAACTAGAATTACACTTTCACTATAGGTGAAAGGGCCTCATAAGTGGAATAGCCTAGGGCCTCTTTTCATCTAAATCCCGCCCTGATAGCAATAGCAATCACACTTAGACATATTATACCTCTCCACAATGCTTTACAGCATATCCTGAGCAGTTTACAATATCAGCGTATTGCCCCCAACAAGCTGGGTCCTCATTTTACCAGCCCTGGAAGGATGGGAGGCTGAATCAACCTTGAGCTGGTCAGGATCGAACTCCTGGCAGAGGGCAAAGTTCGGCAAAGTCAGCTGGGAAAGCCACAAATGGTGATCACATGACTCAAAGATGTTGCAACTATCATAAATACCTGCCAGTTGTTAAGCACCCACATTTTGATTTTGTGACTGTGAGGTTGCTGCGATGGTCAGAATGCAAGGACCAGTCATAAGTCATTTTTTTCAATGTCATTGTAACCTTGAATGTAACCTCTAAACAAATAGTTTACTCTAGGCTACAATACGGCTGGTAAAATAAATGTATTCAACAGGGTTTTGTAAAACAAATAATGGAAAGTTTCTGTTATAAGAGTCAAGCAATTCTTTGAGAATAATCAGAGAATATTGCTGTGTTCCTTCTATTCCTTTTAGGATTACACATCACCTTAAACTACATGTAGTCCTCGACTTACGACCAGAATTGAGCCCAGAATTGATGTTGCTAAGTGAGAAATGTGTTGAGTTTTATCCCATTTTATGACTTTTCTTGTCAGATTTGTTAAGCGAATCACTACAGTTGTTAAATTAGTAACACAATTGTTAAATGAATTTGGCTTTTGCATTGATTTTGCTTGTCAGACGGTCGCAAAAGATGGTCCCATGACCCCAGGACACTGCAACTGTCATAAATATGAACCAGCTGTCAAGCATCTGAATGTAAATCCCGTGACCATGGGGATGCTGCAACGGTCACAGATGTGAAAAATGGTCACTTTTCCAGTGCCATTGTAAATTTGAACAGTCACAAAGTGAATTGTTGTAAGTCAAGGACTACCTGTATCTGATTAACAGTTCACTAAAATATGGGAGTGCAGTGATTTGCTTAACATAATAATGTTTTGGTAATAGAACAAAATATTGGTTGAGTTCATTCAATATATATACCCATGGTTAACCTGTCTTAAATGCTTTATTAAACTGACCCAATTACCAGTTCATATAACACAATGAGCCTTAAAATAAGTAATTAGCCAATTACTCCTTTGCCTACTATGTCGTGCTACGTCTGCATGCTGAAAGAAAGATTATTATATTGTTTATACAGCTTATCATACTGCCAACTGCTATGGTTTCTCAGCGATTTGGAAAAAAACATTAACTTAAATCAAAATCTGAAATATTAAAAATGATCTAAAGCAACAATTTAAAACAACTGAAATTAGCCAATAAAACTATTTAAAAAGCCTGCTTAAAAACAGGTGGTTTCAGGATATTTAATTGGGAGTCCCATCTCAGCAGGATAAGCATTTCAAGAAGGGCAGCTATAGAGAAAGCTGGAACCTGTGTAGTCATAAAATAAGGATCTGGCAACCATAGGCAAATCTCAGATTCTCTCAAGTCTTAAAAGAATTTGGAAGTACTATAGGTCTTTGAAGGTAATAAAGTAGCACTTTATGTTTCACTCAGAACAGATTGGCTTTTAGCACTGACATAACATAGTTCCTTTGAGCTTTTTCGGGACCAATTTGGTCATTGAGTTCTAATGGAAGGTGAATCACATCAGCAAGATATCAATGGAGGATTAATTTCACCTTGGTGTTTAATAATGTACAGGTAGTCCTTGACTTAAAACAGTTCATTTAGTGACCTTCAAAGTTACAAGGGCACTGAAAAAGGTGACCTATGACCGTTTTTCACGCTTATGACTGATGTAACACCCCCATGATCACATGGTCAAAATTCAAACGCTTGGAAACTGGCATGTACTTATTACGGTTGCAGAATCTTGTGGGCCGATGTGGTCAGCTTTTGTGACAATGGGGAAGCCAGATTCACTTAATAACCATGTGACTAATTTAATAGCTGCAGTGATTCACATAACAAGAAAGAAAGATTGTAAATTGGGGCAAAATTCACTTAACAAATATCTTTCTTAACAACAGAAATTTTGGGCTCAACTGTTATTGTATAATCTGAGAGCTACCTGTATATGAACAAGGGTCATTTGGGATGCTATGTGTGTTTGGGTATTGTACGCTAGGTCATATTCCCTTAACTTAGTTAATTTTACTTTACAATTTGACATCAGATGGTCAAATACTTTGACTATAACTGGTAGAAGTATTTTCCACCAGTTATTTTTGCTACTGTTCTTCATGCTATTGTTAACAAATCATACTGTCCCAAATGATTTATTTTCTTTTTTTCCCTTTTTTCATCCCTATTGGCATATGCACTGCTCTTACTTCTAAAAATGGTGAGAGAAATGATGGAGCAATACTCTTTAACCTGGTAGTCCCTAAGGTGGTTTTTTTCAAGAGGCAACTGGACTTTCTGGTTTTTCTTTGAAGACATTTCACTTTTCATCCAAAAAGCTTCTTCAGCTCTGACTGGATGGTGGAATCTCCATAGACTTTAACCTGGTAAACTCCAGACTCTTGGAATGCAACTTCCAATGTTCCATTTCATAAAACAGCTGCCTTTGAAGATTGAATACAGGTAGTCCTCAACTTACGACCACAACTGAGCCCAAAATTTCTATTGCTAAGCGAAACATTTGTTAAGTGAGTTTTGTCCCATTTTACAACCTTTCTCGCCACGGTTGTTAACTGAATCACTACACTTGTTAAGTTAGTAATATGATTGTTAAGTGAATCTGGCGTCCCCATTGACTTTGATTGTCGGAAGGTCACAAAAGGTGATTGCATGACCCCGGGACACTGCAACTAAAATATGAGTCAATTGCAAAGCATCTGCATTTTGATCATGTGACCTCAGGATGTTGCAACAGTTGTAAGTGTGAAAAATTGTCATAAGTTGTTTTTTTTCAGTGCCATTGTAACTTAGAATGGTCGCTAAACAAACTGTTTAGGTAAGTCGAGGACTACCTGTATTGAAGAATGAATATTGTTGTAGCTCAATACATTTGGGGGAATTAGTCTGGGAAAATATACTTTATGAACTTCCAAATCCACTGGATCTTCTGTTCCTGCTTAAATGCTCCCTATATCTATGCCGTAGATAACCTATTTATTAAATTAGGTTTGTACAGCTAAGCTACTGTATTAGCAGCAGAAAATTCCATTTATCTTAAAAAAAGCAAGAAGAAAACCACGGATATGAATAGTTTTAGGATGAAATATTTAGTTATTTCTAGACACCTACCCACTCGGTTCTACCGGCGGAATGTCCTAACCTCACCTCTGAATTCAGGACAATCTCAAGCTTTTTCTCCTGTTCAAGACAATCAGATTCAGAAGTAAACTCAGGGGGGAAAAAACCCAGCTTCAACAGCCTCCAGTGAAAAGCATCAATGGAAAAGTCTTAGTTTGAATATAGAGGAATATGAAGGGGTCTTTTCTTCTCTCTCTTTCTCTCTTTCAGTTTTCTAACCCTTCCCCCACCTGTTGTTTCTTTTTTCTACGCTAGTAGGAAAAAAAACCAGCTATTGGGGTAGAAATTGTTGTGGAAAAAGAACTAAAAAGAAGAAATATTCAAAGATTAGGATTACTTAAAAAACTTCTAACTCCATGGTTTTCCAGTTTCAGGGCTGTTCACATTTTTTAAAAAAAACCACCACTTGGGATAAGAATTGCTCTCTTCTCTCATCTAATGTCTGGCTCGGGTGTCAGCAACCTGTGGCTCTGGAGCCACATGCAGCTCTTTGGGCCCTCTGCTGTGGCCCCCTGTCAGGTGATCCCACCATTGGCTGGCCCTGCCCCTCACCCTCCCCTCCCAATCACTCCTCGCCTGGCCTGAGAAGGTAAGGGCAATGGCGGGGAAATGGAGAAGTGACCAGGGCAGAGACAGAGAGATACAGAGAGAGGGGGAGAGAGAGGGGGGGAGGGGGGAGGGAGGGAGAGAGAGAGAGAGAGAAATAATAATAATAATAATAATAATAATAATAATAATAATAATAATAATTTTATTTCTATACCGCCCTTCTCCCGAAGGACTCAGGGCGGTGTACAGCCTATTTAAAAACACAGACAAAACAACAGTATAAAATTTAAAATAATTAAATAAGGTGGCTCAAATTTAAAACCCCAATAAATTTAAATACCCAATTTAAAACTATTGTGTTGATAGTCCGGCCTGGCGGAACAACAGGGTCTTCAATGCGTAGCGAAACACCCGGAGGTCGGAGATCTTACGAATTTCCGGGGGCAGTTCATTCCACAGGGCTGGGGTTCCCACAGAGAAGGCCCTCCCCCTGGGTGTCGCCAGCCGACATAACTTGGCTGATGGCACCCTGAGGAGACCCTCTCTGTGGGAACGGACTGGTCGGTGGGAGGCTATTGGTGGCAGAAGACGGTCTCGGAGGTACCCGGGTCCTATGCCATGGAGCGCTTTAAAGGTGGTAACTAACACCTTGAATCGCACCCGGAAGACAGGGTTGCGCCCATAACCACCCGCGCGGCCGCATTCTGGACCAGTTGGAGCCTCCGAGTGCTCTTCAAGGGGAGCCCCATGTAGAGAGCATTACAATAGTCCAACCAGGAAGTAACAAGGGCATGAGTGACCGTGCGCAGGGCGTCCCGATCCAGAAAGGGCTGCAACTGGCGAATCAGGCAAACCTGATAAAAGGCCCCCCTGGCCACGGCCGTCATATGCTCTTCTAAAGACAGCCGCGCATCCAGGAGGACACCCAGATTGCGAGCCCTCTCCGTGGGGGGGCAAAGATTCACCCCCAATAGTCAGCGATGGCACCTGCTGACTATATCAGGACGCCGGAAGCCACAGCCACTCGGTCTTGGAGGGGTTGAGTCTGAGCCTGTTCCTCCCCATCCAGACCCGCACGGCCTCCAGGCAGCGAGACATCACATCAAGGGCATCATTGGGGTGGTTTGGGGTGGAGATGTACAGCTGAGTATCATCAGTGTACAGATGGCACTTCACCCCAAAACCACGGATGATCTCACCCAGCGGCTTCACATAAATGTTGAACAGGAGGGGCGAGAGGACCGACCCTTGCGGCACTCCCCATGCGAGACGCCTCGAGGTCGACCTCTGTCCCTTTGCCAACACGAACTGCGAGCGGTCGGAGAGGAAGGAGGAGAACCACCGCAAAACGGTGCCCCCTATTCCTAACCCCCTCAACCGCTGCAGCATGATACCATGGTCGATGGTATCAAAAGCCGCTGAGAGATCTAATAGGACTAGGACAGAGGAGCAACCCCTGTCCCGAGCCCTCCAGAGATCATCCACCAACGCGACCAATGCCGTTTCTGTGCTGTACCCCTGCCTGAAGCCCGATTGGTACGGGTCTAGATAGATAGCTTCATCCAGGTGCCGGGGAAGTTGTCGTGCCACCACGCTCTCAACAACCTTCGCCACAAAACGAAGGTTGGAGACTGGACGATAGTTGGCTAATTCAGCCGGGTCCAGGGAAGGCTTCTTGAGGAGGGGCCTCACTACCGCCTCTTTCAAGGCGGCAGGAAAGGCACCCTCACTCAGAGAAGCACCTATGATCCCCTGGAGCCAGCCTGGTGTAACCGCCCAGGAGGCCAGTACCAACCAGGAGGGACACGGGTCCAATAAACACGTGGCGGCACTAATCTTACCCAGAACCCTGTCCACATCCTCGGGAGTCACAGGATCAAACTCCTCCCAGATAACATTCTCAAGACCTGCCCCGGTCTCCTCCCGTGGACTCATCCAATCGGAGTCCAAGCCATCCCAAATCCGAGCGACTTTATCGTGCAGGAATTGCACAAAGTCCTCAGCACGACCCTGCAAGGGATCTTCCCGCACTCCCCCCCGAAGAAGGGAGTGGGTCACCCTAAACAGGGCAGCTGGGCGGTTCTCTGCAGATGCGATAAGAGCGGAAAAATGGTTAGATTTTGCCGCTTTTATCGCCACTAGGTAGGTCTTGATATAAGACCTCACCTGTGTCCGGTCGGAATCGGATTGACTAGTCCTCCAAATGCTCTCTAGGCGTCTTTTCTGACACTTCATCTCTCTCAGCTCCTCAGAGAACCAAGGAGCTAATTGAGATCGGCATCGGGTCAGAGGCCGCAAAGGCACGACACGGTCCAAAGCTCCAGCGGCCGCCCTTTCCCAGGCGGCCACCAGCTCTTCAGTTGAGACATGTGTTAGAGTCTCAGGAAACGGCCCAAGCTCCGTCAGGAACCTTTCGGGATCCATCAGGCGCCTGGGACGGAACCATCTGGTCGGTTCCGTCTCCCTGCGGTGGGGGCAGGCGGTAGGAAAGTCTAGTTGAAGGAGTGAATGATCTGTCCATGACAAGGGTTTAATATCTAGGTCCCCTCTACCAAGATCATTCAACCACTGACCAGAGATAAAAATCAGGTCCAGAGTGTGTCCCCCTATGTGAGTGGGGCCTTGAACTAACTGGGTCAGGTCCAAGGCCGTCATGGAAGCCATGAACTCCCGAGCCACCTCTGACGCCTCACCTGCGGATGGAAGGTTGAAATCCCCCATGACAATAAGTCTGGGGGTATTGACCGCCACCCCGGCAATGACGTTGAGTAGCTCGGGCAGGGTCGCTGCCACGTGGCAGGGAGCCAGGTACGTAGTCAGCAAACCCATCTGCACCTCACGGCCCCACTTCACACAAAGGGACTCACATCCAGCTATCTGAGGAACAGTGGTCTCCCTCGGACAAAGACTCTCCCTAATGATCACCGCCACTCCCCACCCCTCCCCTGGGCCCTTGGCTGATGAAATGCATGGAAACCTGGCGGGCACATCTCTACGAGGGGGACCCCCCCTCTTGGCCCAACCAGGTCTCCGTAATACCTGCCAGGTCTGCACCCACCTCCAAAATAAGATCACAGATGAGGGGGGCCTTGTTAACCACCGACCTGGCATTACATAACATCAGCCGCGGACCCTGGGCCTGAGGCTCTACACAACCCAGGATACGAGTTACGCATTGGGGGCCGGAGTGCGCAATCGCTCGGAGACAGCGCGTGCGCACTCCCGACACTTGATATGACCCCCTGCGCCCGTCATACCTGCCCCTCCCACTCAAGATTTCAATTACACAGCCCTTTCTATCGTCCCCCTGCCCCCCAGTTAAATTTCCTTTCGCGACCCCTCTGCTGCAGCTAATCAACTCATCATCCCGCACAGTCGCTATCTGGACCCCCCCCCCCAGGTCCACTTTTACAATCCCCACCCGTCCTCCCGGGTCCCCTTAAAATTTTCCTTAAAAATTTTGCTAAAAAACCTCTCAGCCCCCTCTTTGCTGCATGCCATCTCTCGGGGTCCCAAAGCCCGTCATCAAGATAGGCCCTCGATAACGTAGAGGGCCAGGCCTGCGAGAGGGGGGAGTCTCGCAGCACAAGAAGGTCGGTTTTTTGGAGCATCAACCGAACCAAAGATGGGAAAAGAAAAGCCAGTCCGGGAATCTGTCATGGTCCAAGGGATAACTGAGCATAAAGGTCACAAAATATCCATTTATAGGGCTGGACTCCACTGTCCTCTCATGACAGGGAAAGGGTCCAATGTTCTTTTTCTCCAACGGAGGCTAATGGCCAACCATCCTCTCACGACGGCCGGTCCCGTTACAAAGTTAACAGGAGCAATGTTCTATCCTCTCCGTTGGGATGTGGAAAATCCCTCAGCTCTCTCAGGTGGTGCTCAGTCTCTCCTACCAGCGAGGGCATGAGTGGAGCATAATAAGGGGTCCAAAGTGTCCAAAGTGTAGATGTTAATAACGATGGTAATAATAAAGATGTTAATAAAGATAATAATAGACCCACGGGCACAAGATCTTCCTTGAGGTGAGATTAGGAGTAGCAAGACAGGAAAGCTCAATCCAGGGGTGGTTGGCCATTAAGGCCAACACCTACCCATACCTGCCCATACCTGGGGGAAAGGGGGGGAGGGGAGGCCACCCGAGGCGACCAACAAACCAAACCATGGTCAGCCTCCCGCCTCTCCAACCCCAATTTCCAGCCCCCAGTCACAGCTTTGTTCTAAAACACCCCATCACGGTAAAAATCTACTGTGAGCCAGATGGTAGTCCTAGGGGTGAGGCTGTCCGCTTCTCCCCCATCAACCTGCTGCCTGGCTGTTTCTCTGGTCGGCTGGTCCATGTCAGCCATTGCCTCCGCCGCCGCCGCCGTCGTCGCCAGCCCGCAACCAGGCACCCCAAGTTCCCAAGGCACACCGGAGCCCCCAAAAACACCGGAAAAGAGCGCCCCAGGGATCCAGAGGGCTATAGGGAGCGAGGAGGGGCCACTTCCAAGCCGCCGCCGCACAACCGCCACCCGCCGCCGAATGCCTTGGCCTCCGCTTCCCTCCGACACCGGAAACAGCTGCCGCAGCCAGGCCCATCACCCCATCTCACACGGTGCCGTCCAGCCCTGCCCTGACATTCCGGAGGGCGAAAAAACCCTCACCAGGCAGGGCGGATGCTCCCCTCACTGGGACTGGAGCCAGAGATGAACAGAAAGGCTCCTGAAGACCCTGACGACCAGCAACTCTCCCATCCCCGAAACGGAGCTCATTTGGTCGCCGCCATCTTGGAGCATGTGCAGAAGGTACTGTATGTCAAAAGGGTTTAGGGGTTCCCGGTGTTTGTTAACAACCAGTTCTCTGCCCTAATGACTGGCTGGGTAGGCTAGTGGGGGTCATGTGACTGGTGGAAGTGAGTGACATCAAGTTGGCCACGCCCATCCAGGTTTTGTGGCTCCCGGTGTTTTCTTTTCTGTGGGAAATGGGTCCAAATGGCTCTTTGAGTGTTTAAGGTTGCAGACCCATGGTCTGGCTTGTTGTGATTCTATATTATTTTCGAATTTTTCCAGCATGCAATTTCTGAATGGCTAAGAAAGCATCCCTTTTAGGATCAACCATAACTCTAAGATAAGACTTTTTAATAACCATGATTTGTTATTCAAATCACAATATAGGTAATCCTCAACTTGCAACAGTTCATTTAGTGACTGCACAATGGCACAGAAAAAAGTGACTGGTTTTCACACTTACGACTATTGCAGCATCCCCATGGTCGTGTGATCAAAATCTGGATACTTTGCAACTGATTCATATTTACGACGGTTGCAGTGTCTCAGCGTCTTGTGATCAGCTTTTGAGATCTTCCGGCAAGCAAAGTCAACGGAGAAGCCAGATTCACTTAACAACCGTATTACTAACTTAACAACTGCAGTGATTCATTTAATAACTGTGGCAAGAAAGGTCGTAAAATGGGGCAAAACTCACTTAGCAAATATTTCGTTTAGCAACATAAATTTTGGGCTCAAGTATAGTCGTAAGTCGAGGACTACCTGTAGATAGAGTCACACATAATGCCCAACTATTAAGCGTGGTTCATAAATTGCAAGCAAACTAGCATAGATTCATGTTGATCATTCAAACCATTCAAAACTCTTAAGCTGCCCTGAGAGAGAGAAAGAAAGATATTTCTCTTTTTAATGTTGTGGCTTCTCCTATTGTGATGGAAAGAGTGACCCAAATCCTTCCCTTCTCCCATCTCTTGCAGAACTTAGGGCCCCTCTTGTTATTAGGCCGCCAGTAGTAAATATCCTCCGCTCACCCGACCTTAAACCAGGATCACAGGCTGCCATTTATGAGAGTGACTAGCAAACAGCCTTACTAGTAAGGTGAAGGTAACAAAGCACGATTAGCATAAACGGGGCAGACTGTATGTAAAAGGCCTGGTCCATAAGGCTAAAGCCAGCTCTTAGGACGCCCCTAGCAACAGCTTTTGTTCTCCGCTCCATGGGCCAATCCTGCCTCCATTGTCAAGGCTCTTTACTGTGGGAAGGATTTGGAAGGATTGTGTGGTGGGGCAGAATGTCTTTAAGCAATCCGTCCCCATCCACCCTTAGCTTACCCCAGCTGGGACCAAGGAAATAGACAGAGGCACCATTGTTCCGGCCATGAATGGACCCAGCCTCCTCATGAATGGCTGCCTTATTTTTATGGTTGCTGGGCTTGTTCCCAAAGCGGCTGGGAATGGACCCCAATACGACCCTTGTCAAATCAGGACAGGGATGGGGTGTTGAGGGGGAAAGGGGGTAGAGGACAGAAGCTAGACTTTTTTTCTGTTTAAAAAATGGGGGTGGGGGTTAACCCACCGCCACCACAGTTTTCACTCCAGAGATGGAATGGAGAAGAATTGAAGGAAAAGATGGTAGATTTGGTGATGGAATTGGGGGTTAGTTCTCTCTCTCTCTCTTTTTCTCTCTTCCTCCTTCTCCCTCCCTCCCCCCCCCCCCCTCTCTCTCACATACACACAAACACAGAGAGTTCTCTGGGGGAGATTGCTTGCCAAATTTTGCTGCTGAACCAGTTTGGCCCAAACGATTGAGGGAAGTATTGTAGTATCGCACAATCGATGTCAGCTTGTACCCTCCCAACTATGCAGGATTCTGCCTCCCGCAGCTCGTTGATGGCTGTTACAGGATGTAATGTCCCACACTTTTAAAGAGTCCCTGATCAGTGAAGACTCATACAATAGCCCAAGGGATCTTCTGAACAAAAGTTGCTCCCTCCAGACCAAAGATGTTTTCCATCTTGGCCCATTTAGTTTGGTTGTCTTACACGTTGCTCTGGTTTCCAAAATTTTACAAAGGAAAAAGGAGGAAGACGTTGGTGGCAATGAATGATCTGAAAAATGTAGGTTCAGGGATCTTCAGTGGTTTTAGCCTTCCTTTTGCTTAATTGGCAAGGTCTAATTAGTTCTGGGTCATTTTTTGTTCTTTATGTGGACACTCAGAGTCACAACAGTGCAATGGGCAGCCATATAAATCAAATACATACATAACATGTGCACAATTGATAGCTTGTCTGTATTACCTAATGTTTGATGATTATTTGTAAGTGAGAATTCTAGGAATTTTAAGCACCTTTTGTTGATTTCTGTTATCTATAGAAAAACTGTCCCCCCAACTTTTTTTTAAATTTCCCTTATTTAGTACCCTCTCTCAATCTTTGGACTTTTACATGTACTGGAAGTATAATTTCCAGAATTTCTAACATGGGGAATTTCTAATAGATCTGTTGGGAAGATTGACATGTTGGGAAATGGAACAATTACAAGTAGCCCTCAACTTTCAACGGTTCAATTAATGACCGTTCAAAGTTACAACATCACTGAAAAAAAGTAACTTATGACCATTTTTCAAACTTACAACTATTGCAGCATCCCCATAGTCACATGATCAAAATTCAGATCCTTTGGCAATTGACTCATATTTATGACCGTTGCAGTGTCCTGGGGTTATGTGATCCTCTTTTTGTGACCTTAGAAGCAAAATCAATGGGGAGGCAGGATTTACTGAACAACTGTGTTAGTGATTTAACAACTGCAGCGATTGACTTAACAATTGTGGCAAGAAAAATCCTAAAATGGGGCAAAATTCACTTAACAAATGTTTCACTTAGCAACAGACATTTTCGGTTCAATTATGGTTGTAAATTGAGGACTACTCGTACAGTCAACAAGGCTGTAATCTTAGAACAGAGCCTTCCAAGTTCTTTGACATATGCAGATGTTCCTTTTTTGATGGTTTTGGGAAGAGAATGGCTTTATAAAACACAGGTTAGGAAGGAAAAGCTAGGAGTGAAGATTCTATGGCAGGATTCACACATCCAATTTACTACAATCAGTTTTCATGTTACACACTTAACCAAATTCAGACACTTCAGATATGGTGCATGTGGCTCAATCAAAAAGTTCCTAGAAACAGGTTTATATGTGGCAGAGAAAAGGCATATGCTGTAGTCAGTGGTGGGTTGCTACTGGTTTTCCCCGGGTCGGGCAAACTGGTAGCAGTGGTGGTGGGAGGCTCCACCCACCCGCCTGGATGTCTCTGTGCATGCGCACACACTCACAAGCAAACCAGTAGCAACAGGATTTGAATCCCACTACTGGCTGTAGTACACCATTTCTCAACCTTGACAGGTTTAAAATGTGTGGACTTTAATTTTCAGAATTCCTCAGCTAGCCATGCTGGCTGGGGAATTCTGGGAGTTGTAGTCCATACTTTTTAAAGTTGCCAAGGTTGAGAAATTCTGTGGTAGTGCCCTCCATTGTCTGAAATTCAACACTGAATTTTGGCTATCAACAGGCAGATTAACTTTAATTTATTTGGCTGTACCAGAATTAGGCCCTAAAAGGTGGTCCTTGATTTACAACCCCAAATTGGGCTAGAATTTCCATTACTAAGCAAGACAGTTGTTAAAGGAGTCATGCCCGATTTTATGACTTTTTTGTCACAATTGATAAGCGAATCACTGCAGTTATTAAGTGAATCGTGCAGCTATTAAACAAATCTGGCTTTCCACATTGTCTTTGCTTGTTGGAAGCTAGCTATGGAAAGTTGCAAATGGCACAATCATATGATCCCGGGATTCTGCATTCGTCCTAAATCCATGCTGGTTTCCAAGTACTTGAATTTAGATCATGTAACCCTGGGGATGCTGCAACAGTCATAAATGCGAGAAGCCGGTTGTAATTTATCTTTCTTCAGTGCCACTGTATTTTCAAACTGCCACTAAACAAATCTTTGTAAGTCAAGGACTATTGTACCAGTGGTGAAATCCAAATTTTCTTACTATCGATTCTGTGGGCATGGTTTGGTGGGCATGGCAAGGGAAGGATACTGCAAAATCCTCATTCCCTCCCCACTCCTGGGGGAAGGATATTGCAAAATCTCCATTCCCTCCCCACTCTGGAGCCAGCCAGAGGTGGTATTTGCCGGTTCTCTGAACTACTCAAAATTTCCACTACTGATTCTCCAGAACCTGCTGGATTTCACTCCTGATCTATACTACATACTGCTTCTAACATTCCGCTTCCTTGTCTCATATCTGTGTCCTCTGTTAGAGAGATAATCAGGATATGCTTTAATATTGTTTATTTTGCTGATTTCCGCATCCCCATGAAGCCTGAAGGAGTAACGGGGTGGGGTGGGGAGAGAGAGATGGAAGAATCTTGACTTCTAGTCCGAAAGCATATAAATATATTACAAGTTGGCTATAAAACTAACACCTGCTGCTTCCCTTCTGCCTGCTAATAATGTCTGTTCAGTGAATGTGTTTTGCGTTGTTACTATTTTGTAGTAAGTACAACATGATCCGTTTGGAGCTTAAACATTCTGTTAAGACATCCGCCAGCTTCTCAGAAGCGAAGCTGTTATGACCCCTTTACTATCATGCTCTTCTTGGGAAAACTGCAGAAAAAGCTGCCGAGGGAATGAATGACAGAGCAACCGGGGGACAAGGAGGAACCGTCTTTTGTGTGAGAACAAACAAAGTGTTAAAACAGGAATTGTAACAGATCCTCACCCCTACCACCCCTCAAGGATGAGTCTTTCCTTTCAGCTTCATTCATGTCGAAATTGACAAAAACACATGCTATTCATCAGGATGCCAGTTCAGTCATCAGTTTTGATAGTTGGCCATTTTTGTGTGTGTGTGTGTGGGCTGTACACCTTTCATTATTTAAAAGAGGGATGCATTTATAGGTATCGTTATTCACTCCAAGCATTCACTGGATTTTTTTTTTATTTTTTAAAAGCACGGTGAGTTTTATAAAGACGACGCTATCTGTAGCCAGCTACGATGGAGCAAAACTGACAGGGGAAGAAGGATGTTGTGACGCAAATCCTGTCTTTGGGAGTTTTCATCCCAGGGCCTGGCACAGAGGTGTAAGTTAAGCATCATGGTGCATGTTTAATCTTTCCTGGTCCCACCTGAGGACATCCAGATCTACAGAGCTGCAAAGGTGGAACAGGGATTATAGGAAAGAAAAACAATGACAGCTCAGCCAGATAACAGAGTTCAAGTGCAGCAAAAAGAAAACAATTGCTCTTCCTCTGCTCTTCTACTATTCTAAGGATGTCATGTCTGTCCCTGACCTATGTTACAGATCTACAACCTCTACCAATATGGCAGTCTCTTTCTTTTTACCTTTCCAGCTCTGAAGAGCAGATTTTTGATGTAGAAACGATGGAATACAGATGAGGATTTAAAACCTTTGCTTTATAGTGCAGCTAAGCTCTCTCTCCCCCTCCGGTGTGTGTGTGTGTGTGTAGGAGATGGGGGGGAGGGGGAACGGAGAGAAGCTGAAGAGGGACAGCAGTAGAAACAAGTGAAATTGGGGACTGGTTTGCAGAGAGTGCAAGACCTGGAATAACAAGTATACAAAGGGGCCTGGTGAGGATGTGATGGAATAGAGAGAATGGGACACAATTTCTTATTCTGAATGGAACAAGAGGCTCATTGTGGCTTCATTTCAGGAAAAAAAAAAGGGGGTGTGTGGAGATGATGGGTGATGAATGAGAGATGGGAGAGAACTACCAGAGGCTTGAAAGAAACAGAGAAACCAATAATATTCTAGACAGTAAATGTCTGGAAGGGGTGGATATTGAGGAACTGGGTTTTGTAGCTTTTCTCTTAGAGAAGGAAGCGTAGAATTCCCACGAAAGCCACTTTTACTGTGACTTGGCTGCCAATTGATACGTACACCTTACTTAGTTTCTACTAGACTGCGCTGCTAAATTAACCAGGATATTTAATCTTACCCTATTGACTGAATCAAGGTGATTGAGCCGTTGCGTTATAAACCAAAAGAAAATCTTGTTACACATGACTGGCTTATAAAGGATGCCAGAATCCAAGAAGCTGAGCTTGGCTGATTTATTCATGCACTGAGGAGCATTGTCTTGTGCGTGACCCTTATTTGTGAAATCATTACCTTTGCAAAGGATTAGTGTGTGCTGCCTTCACCTTAAGTCAAGACTTCTTTTTCAGTTGAGCTCAGCTGCTGGCGACTTCATGGCCATTCCCATCTAACTGTCTTGGCAGCAGTATGGAAATGGTGTCACTGTTTTTTTTCCAACAAGCCTTTTCCACTTTCCAGTCTAGACCAAAGCCCTGGGATTCTCTGGAGAACTCCCATTCAAATACTAACTAGATCTGAGCTCAAACAAAATTGACCAGGTGCTGCCAGCTGGATGATCCCCAATCTATTACTTGCCAATGTTTTAGACCGCAGTTCCCATTTTTCTTTTATCATTGTCCTTAATGACTGTCTGGGATTCAGAGATTACTTAAAAATTAGGTAATTTTGGATGGACAAATGGTATCTTTGATAACTCTTGGTAGTACAGGTAGTCCTCGACTTACAACCATTCATTTAGGGACTGTTTGAAATTACAATGTCACTAACTTACTAGTAGTTTTTACACAACCAGTGCAGCGTTTCCAGGATAACATGATCAAAATTTGGGCACTTGGCAATTGCCCACTAATTACGAAGTTCTTAATGTCATGTAATTGTCATTTGCAATCTTCCCATCTGGCTTCCGACAAGCAAAATCAATGGATTTAGTTAATGACCATGTGATTCACTCAACAGTGATTTGATTAACAACCATTTCCAAAAAGGTCGTAAAATCAAGTGCAGCTCACTTAACAACTGCCTTGCTTAGCAATGGAAATTCTGATCCCAGTTGCGATTGTAAATCAAGAACTACCTGCAACAGAATATCAGAGTTGGAAGGGACCTTGGAGGCCTTCTAGTCCAACCCCTTGCTCAAGCAGGAGACCCTATACCAGTGATGGTGAACCTTTTTGCTGTCGAGGGCCAAAAGTGGGGGGAACGCGGGGGATCGCGTGTGCGCGTGCCCTCACACATAATTCAATGTGCCCCGCCCCCACGCATGCTTGTGCAACCCATGTGCATGCGCACGCGAGCCCCCCCCCCTGCACTCCTCACTGCGCTGGTGGGCCCGGTAGGCCTGTTTTTCGTGCTCCCCAGGCTCCAGAGCCTTTCTAGAAGTCTGGTGAAAGCGAAAAATAGGCCTTTCCCAACCCCCCGGAGGCCCTCGGGAGGCCGGAAGCAGACTGTTTCCTGACTTCCAGTGGGCCTGAAAGGCCTGAAAATCAGCTTGCACGCGCCGGAGCTGAACTATGGCAATGCTTGCGTACCCACCAATATGGCTCTGTGTGCCACCTGTGGCACGCGTGCCATAGGTTCGCCATCACGGCCCTATACCATTTCAGACAAACAGTTGTGCAATCTCTTCTTAAAAACCTCAAGGTGTTGGAGTGCCCACATGTGATGCCACCCTCTGGAAACTCTTAGATGGAACCACAAATATATGTACACTCCCAGATTAGTTAATTTCATCAGATGTCATAATCATCATAATAGCCTATAATTTTCCATATGCAGTTCCCCTCAATGAAAACGGTTGGTTGGTTCAGATGAGCTTTTCTGCATTTTAGCAACTTGAAGATGAGTAAGCTTCACCTCCCAGAATTCCCCAGCCAGTCTGGGGGATTCTGGGAGTTGAAATCCAGCACTGTTTAAGAGTAACCTTCCCCAAATTCATGCCCTTTAGATGTGTTGTGAATACAAGTCCCAGAATTCCCTGGCCAATATGTCTTTGCTTGTGTTATTTAAGAATTCTAGGAGGTACAGTCCTGAAACATCTGGAAGCCATTAGTTTGGAGAAGGCTGTTTTAGACACAGGAAATGGGGCATAAGACCTTTCTATCCAAAAAGGGCAAGAAAGCTGTCTAATAGGTGAAATGGGGCTACCATGCCTTAAGACTGAAAGTGAAAGTATGCTGAAGGGATATGTAGCCACCAGGTTGGATCTTACCAACTCCTCAAGCCACTTGATCCAGAGTCTAAGGACTGCAATACAGGTAATCCTTGCCTTACAACCACAATTGAGTCCAAAAGTTCCATTGCTAAGCAAGACAGTTGTTAAGTGAGTTTTGCCCCATTTAACGACCTTTCTTGCCACAGTTGTTAAATGAATCACTGCAGTTGTTAAGTTAGTAACATGGTTAAGTGAATTTGGCTTCCCTGAGACATTGCAACTGTCCCAAATGCATGCCAGTTGCTAAGCGTCTGAATTTTGATGAGGTGACCATGGGGCAACAGTCATAAGCGTAAAGCAGTCATGCCACTTTTTTCAGCGTCATTGTAGCTTTGAATGGTCACTAAACGAATGGTTGTCAACCAAGGATTACCTATATAGCTCTTTACATCTGTCAGAAATTATTCTAAAGCAGAATCAAGCAGGGCATTACAAACGTGTCTCGAGCATTAAGCCAGTCGGTTTTCCTAACACTGAATCTGTTTCAACGCCTGGTTGCCTACTTCATAGAAAATGACATTTCTAGCCCAGGAATGACAGCTATTACAGAAAGGGGTCTTCCTTTACCAGCAGATGATAACCGCAGCCACACAGCTCCAGGTGACGCAGCAAACCCTTTGTGTCTTCGTCTCCTCCTCGTCTTCATTACTGCAGCAGCAAAAACGGATCAGGTAGACGCAGATAAGAACTAGACTGATGGCAAAGCACAAACCCGAGACACTGGCCAGGAACAGAAGTGCCTAAAGAATGAATAGAGATTTATAAAAAATAAAACTAAGTAGTTTTCAGTCCATAAGTTACTATAAGAAAATACAGGTAGTCCTCGATTTACGGCCACAATGCAGCACTTAACATTTCTGTTGCTAAGTGAGACATTTTGTTAAGTGAATTTTGCCCGGTTTTACGACCTGTCTTGCCACGGTGGTTAAATGAATCACCGCGGTTGTTAAATTAATAACATGGTTGTTAAATGAATCTGGCTTCCCTTTTGATTTTGCTTGCCAGAAGGTCTCAAAAGGTGATCACATGACCCTGAGACACTACAATTTCAAATTTCAAACTTTTATTGTCACATGTGTACAATGTGATTGGCTGAGCCTCCCTTCGTGCACCCCCCCCCAACCCAATACAACCGCCATAAATATGAGTCAGTCTCTGAATTTTGATCAATGACCCTGGGGATTCTGCAACAGTCATAAGTGTGAAAAACGGTCATAAGTCACTTTTTTCAGTGCCGTTGCAAATTTGAATGGTCACTAAATGAATTGCTGTAAATCGAGGATTAATCTGTGAAGTGCAACACTGTACATCTGTGTTCTCCTTATCAACACGGATGCTACATGTCTCCTTTCTTTCTCTCTCGCATTTCTAGTTGTGATGAATAAGGAGATAGGTTTGATAGCATAAAGGTAGGATCTGTTTCTAAGACCATTTTTCCATTATAGCTTTTTTGAACTTTCTCCTCACTGACAAACAATGATTGAAAGATTTTAGAAGACATTGTCAAATACCGAACACTTGTATTCAGGGCCGGATTTAGATGAAAAGAGGCCTTAGGCTATTCCACTTATGAGGCCCTTTCACCTATAGTGAAAGTGTAATTTTAATTTTGCTAACAATTTGAATGTAGGCCCCTCTTGATGTTGAGGCCTTAGGCTGAAGCCTAGTTAGCCTATAGGAAAATCCGGCCCTGCTTGCATTTGACAGACATTGTCAAATACCGAACAGCCCTAAGGTTCTTGTAAGTCAAAGCTACCCATTATTGCTGTTTAAAAGTCAGTGTGGCTTCTCTGTTTTTAATTTTTTTTTTATGGTTAAAAATAAAAGTTGGGGTAAGCAATTGAGAAAACATGGCTAGCTTTGAAAAAGAAGACAATATTCCCCCCCACAAATCCTGGGAAATGAATGTACCACTGGAAGCATAAGGAGAAAGCTGTGGGCAGCTTTCAAAGCATTTGGACAAAATGCAGCTGCTTTAATGTTTCAAAAAGAGAAGCTTTTCTGAATCGTCTCTTCCAAAGTCTTTACACAGACCAATTGTGTGCTGAAAATTTTATCTGGGAAAACTGTTGCAAACCTGGTACTCTCCCGATGTGGTCTCCATCAACATGCTTCCCTTGCACATATCCGTTAGCCCTTCTTATCTCTTACTTCATTCCCTCCATGAAACTGTTTGGACCATTATTTCCCTCTTTTTTGATACAGAGTAAAAAAGTGGTGGGGGCAGGGGAAACAGAGGCTAATTCATATTCCAATATGCCTTTGCCATGCTTCTAGTATTTCTAGGTTACAATCCGGAGAAATGACGCAAAAGCTCATTTTGCATTTATAGTGGTAGTCCTTGAGTTACAATTGTTTGTTTAGTGACCATTCATAGCTACAATGGCACTGAAAAAAAGTGACTTGTGATCATTTTTCACACGACCGTTGCAGCATCCCCGTGGTCACATGATCAAAATCTGGATGCTTGGCAACCGATTCATATTTATGATGGTTGCAGAGTCTCTCAGTCACATGGTCCTGTTTTGGGATATTCTGGCAAGCAAAGTCAACGGGGAAGCCAGAATCACTTAATTAATCACATTTACAGCTGCAGTGATTTGGTTAACAACTGTGGCAAGAAAGGTCATAAAATCAGGCAAAACTCACTTAACGACTGTCTCGCTTAGCAACAGAAATCTGGGGCTCAATTGAGGTTGTAAGTTGATGATTACCTGTACTATGATTAAGGATTTTATTGCTTATTTAAATCAGACTCTATAGTAGACTTATTCTGCTCACATTGTCTAGTTTTGATTTCAAAATGAAAGATAACTTATAAAAATACATACCCAGACTTGAGCCCCAATCTTTCAGAAAGCACATAAGATTTCTTAATAATATTTGACAATAGGTTCAAAACCATGGCTTCCGGCAAATCTTCATTGTTTTATGAATTTTGGAGAAGTTAATGAGCTTCCCAGTCATTATTGTTTAGCTTTAAAAAATTCAATCTACTGTGAGCCATTTGTCACAATAATAACATATGTCCCCCAATCCTACCTCCATGGGGTTCTTGGTGATCTCTAAGCTTGATGGTTTTCTTGTAGACGTTTCATTACCAAATTAGATAACATCATCAGTGCTAGATGATGTCAGGTCTAGCACTGATGATGTTACCTAGCTTGGTGATGAAACATCTGAAAGAAAACCACCAAGCTCAGAGAATATCAAGGACCCATATTTTGAAATCTGAACTACAAATATTCTCTCCTATCAATCCAACCTCCGTTTTCTTTCCCTTTCCCTAAAAGTTGCTGGTTCATGCCATGATCCTTGTGTATATGATGTCATTTGCTCCTTTTTCTGCCTGGGAAGATGCCTGTGGCTTCTTTTATTGTCCTCCTCCAAAAATTTTTGGAATTTATTCCTGTGCGATCTTCTATCTGGTTAACACCAATAGGAAACCTATAGCCTACCAGATATTGGGCTGAAGTCTTCTGGCCAGCAGTCCTACCAGTAAGATCAGGATATGGAATACTGGAAACCGGAGTTCAGCAAAACTGAAGGATCACAGGCCGTCATGCATTATACAAGGATACAATAGTACTAAATAAAAACAACAGAATTCAGTGGAATCTAGTCCCATTTCCACTTAACTTGACAATGAGCCAAAATAAAACAGAATTGGGCTTCCTTTTTGGTAAACACACTCTGTGTCCTTGCTTTCTATTTGAACTCAGAATTTGAGCGTTTGGAAAAACAAAGGCTTGAATATTTTAAAGTAGCACAGAATACAAACAATCCTGCATTGTTTAGATGTTAATCCTGGCTGTACAGACTTATTCAGATACCAAAAGCCACCCTCTGTTTATAACTTTAAGGGTTCTGGATTGGTTTACAACGTCTGTTCACATGTTCTACAATCCTTGATTGAAGAACAATCTGGAGAAGGTGCTTAACAAACCTATAGACCAGGGGTGTCAAACTCAAGGCCCGGGGGCTGGATATGGCCTGCTGGGTACTTGGATATGGCCTGCTGGGTACTTAGATATGGTCTGCGGGACCACCCTGGAAACAGCAGACTGGCCCGCGGCGCTTCTGCCAGCAAAAACGTGCTCCCGAGCTCTGTTTTCGGCTGCCACGGCCTCCTGCAACCTTCTGCCAGTGAAAATGGCAGAGCCGCCACAGGCATCCCCGACAAGAGTGACGTCAAGCTGGCCATGCCCACCCCCAAGGTCAAACACAACCCTGATGTGTCCCTTAATTAAATTGAGTTTGAGACCCCTGCTATAGACCGTATACAGGTAGTCCTCAACTTACAACAGTTTGTTTAGTGACCGTTCAAAGTTACAACGGCACTGGAAAAAATGACTTATGACCGTTTTTCACACTTACGACCATTACAGCATCGCCATGGTCACATGAACAAAATTCTTGGCAACTGACTCATATTTATGATTGTTGCAGTGTCCTGTGGTCATGTGATCCTCTTTTGTGACCTTCTGACAAGCAAAGTCAATGGGGAAACGATGGCATATTCCCTTAAGAATCACGTTACTAACTTAACAACTACAGTCATTCACTGAACAACCGTGGCAAAAAAAAAAAAAAGGTTCTAAAATGGGGCAAAATTCACTTAACAAATGTCTCACTTAGCAACAGAAATTTGGGGCTGAATGGTAGTCATAAATCAAGGACTACCTGTAAATATTTATTTTTTTCCCCATATTTTTCTTCCTGCTCCTTTCCCATCCAGGGTTATTCGACAATTTTTTCAGCTGATGTCCTGACTCAGAATACAGCAGGCTCCAAGTGCCGTCCTGATGTCTGAGATTGCTCGAAGCCATAAGTTCTGGGCATGAGTAAGAGTATTTATTTGCTTCGCGCGCTCTCTCTCTTTACCTCTCCCTTTGACAAACAGATTACAGGCAATCTGACAATTTGCCTGGGCTGAGACTCTACAATCTGTGCCGACAACAGCTGGCACAGGCAGGGAGTGGCTGGTGGTAAAGTCTGTTACTAGCCTTTCATGCCTGAAAACATTTTCAATCACAAGAGCTCATCCAGCATCTATTCAAGGCTCACACAGGCAGCCATCCATTTTCACCCAGAGCTGATGTACCACTTCACACAAAGGTATTTACCATCTTTTCTTCCCTGCAGATGCTATTCACCCAAAGTGCATTAACCCTCGCCTGCCCGCTAACTTTTGAGACCCTATCCACCAACCAAACACACTCTGTTCATTGTCTGATAATTCCTCTTCTCATTCTAAAATCTTTCATTCCTGCCTTGTACCTATCTTGCAAAACATCTGAATTAGTCAAATTAGACCAAGCGCATCAACTTTTAGCACTTACACAGGGCAAAGAGGTTTATATTCTACAGGGCAAAAATTACAATTAAAAAATAGCAGAGGTTAAATATTGCTATGAGAATCCAGATCCAAAACAAATGCACTAAATCTCATCACTGTGGGGTCAATCACTGAGAATTGAACTCAATAGAACTCAATAGAAGGGATCTTGGAGGTCTTCTAGTCCAACCCCCTGCTCAAACAGGAGATGAGTCATAGGACTGTCTTCCTGTGTTGTCCAGCAACTGGAATTCAGAGGTGGCTATTGCTACTGGATGTAATGTGTAGCCATCATGCTTAATAGCTTCTGGCAGCAGCATCCTCCATGAATTTGTTAACAAGCACCTGCCCATCACTTAAGATCTTCCTTGGAAGGCCTTCTCCTGAAACATTAATAAAGAAGGGTCTTCTTATAAAGTAGAATGCCACAAACACTTACATCATAATAAATTTGTTAGCTCTGAAGAAGTCGCCAGACATTTTATTGCTTATGCTGCAACATTCGGGAGATAATCTTTCTGGGAACTATGCTACAGCATGTTCACCTTTTTTAAAAAAACATATTTTAAGTGCCAGGTGAAGTCCTTTCAGTGCTTCCAGGCATTTCTTTGTTTATTCATTAGATTTTTATTCCATTGAATATATCACTGTCTCTTTCATTCCCACCTCCCCTTAACAACTATAGATTTATATATTTGCTTCATTTTAAATGATAGCTGAAAAAAACTATATTGACTTGGAGTCTGTAAAGAGTAATCCAGGTCATAGTTGTCCCAAAGGTGCTTTTTCAAGAGGCAACTGGACTTTCTTGTTTTTTCTTTCAAGGTGTTTCACTTCTCATCCAAGAAGCTTCTTCAGCTCTGACAGGACAGTGGGGAATGAAAGGATTTATATTCCTTTCAAGTAGCTGGTCATTTGCATCCTTTTAGAGAGTCATTGAAGCACTTGGAGGTTTATCTGTGTTCTCAGGGTCACCAGAGTGGTCCTCCTGGTACCTGTAGTCTTCATTTTTTCTCTGGAAATCCATTCCTACTCCCACACCATTCAAAGAGTGTTCATCCCAAATTGCATAACTAAAAGTAGTGTATTGGCCAGAGTTTATTAGAAATTTTAACCCTCAGTTAATTTGTGTGCAATTTTAAAAAGTTGCAATCATTTGCGTTTTAAATTGGTTTTATTCTAAAATTTGTTTTAGAGATCATTGCTTTACTTGTCTATTCGATAAAAAGAATAGAAAAGCAGGACAAAGAACTTGTATAAACAAATTCTAGCCTTCACTTTCCTTTCATCCTACCACTGGCATTGAATTAAACCAAAAAGAGCCATTTACAAATCTGACATGCAATCACTGGAAAATCATTAGCTAAACTGAGTCAGCCTTTATTTTTCAGCCTATTCATTTTCACAGGGCTGTGATGATTAGACAGGATGAAGTGCATTATTCTAAGTTCTTGAAAGGAGAACAATTTAATGATACTAGGGCTAGGGAGGATATTTGGGTGGCAAAACCTTGGATAATCTTTAGATGGCAACAAAGAGATGCTGAACACGGTAATATTTGCTGCTAACTTATGGTCATCTGGATGTCTGCAGATATAACAGTACTAAATAAGCTGAATAGGGAAGCAAAGATTCGGTGAGTCAGAATTCATCTGTTTGGCTTGTCTTTAATATCAAGTAGTCCTGAAAAATTATAAATATTGGGCAAAAACGATCTGTGAATGTGTAGAATGCTTTTACCTCAGCATGGAACGCTTAGAAACAGCTTTCTTTTATCTGGCGCTGGGAAGAAGGGCATCCAATGAGGTCTTGGAGATAAGCTTGAATTCAAGACTGTTTAGAGTAGATTGCTACCGAAAGGAATCGTTGGGTTCCCTCTCTGTCATTTGAGTCTCGTCCATCTCTCTTGCATACACATATCATCAACAAATTGGATCAGCTGCAGCTGTGAGGCTTGGCCTGACCTACATATCAGAATGAGCATGCTCAACTCCTTGCTAGCTGTAGTAAGGGAAGCAACTCCCACAAACGTCCTCCTACTCACTCACAGACTGTGATGGTGATGTGTAGTTCCAGAATTACTCACAACTTCCCCCTGGCAGCTGAGCAAGAGACATTTCTCCAAACTTCTGCTATTTCCCATGATCTTGGCTTCAACTCTCTGTGCCCTTTCTGGTATCACACGCAATATTTACTTTTTCTTGGCCCTGAAGAATCACATTTCCTCTGCTGGTAGAGACTTCTGCCTTATACCAGAGATGAATTTCACATATGAAAAAGTTGAGGAGGAAGATGAACCAACGGAGGGAAACCCAAGATGGGAAAGGTCTTGAATTATAAATGTCTATGGAGATTCTCAGCCATCCAGGTCAAGGTTGTCTCAAAGATGCTTTTTCCAAAGGCAACTGGTCTTTCTTTGTTTTTTCTTGAAGACATTTCACTTTTCATCCCAGACGTTTCATCAGTTCTGGCAGGATGGTGGTGATGGTGGGAGGGGAAGCTGGAAGGATTGGTTCCGATGGATTGTGGGGTGGGGGGAATTAAAGGATCATATTTCTTTGCAGTCATCTGGTTGTTAACACTCTTTCTGAGAGCCATTGAGGCCATGTGGGGGTTTATCTGTGCCCTCAGGATCAACTTAATCAGAGTGCGAATAGGTGTGGGATGTTGTTGGAACTTCTAAAAGGACTGTGGTAGGCAGGAGATAGGCAGTGTCTTATCTCTCCCCCTCAGTGAGAGTGGATTGTTCCCTAGATCACAGTTACCCAACCCCTGAGTTGCGGCCCACTACTGGGCTATGAACTGTTCGGAACCGGGCCACAGAAGCAATGGGCGAGCCCCCACGTGAGTATCAACACTTGTGCAAGCAATGTGCGTGCACTTGTCAACTGCTTGTATGCACCATCCCCTCTCCCTTCCCTGCCGGTCCACAAAGCCAGAAAGGTTGGGGAACTCTGACCTAGATAATCTCTTTTACTCCTCTTTCAAACCAATAGACCTTCCTATCTAGAAGGTGGACTTCGAATAATACTTTGAACAGAATTATACTTTGCCTCTTCAAAGAATGAGATGAAAGCACTGCGGTACTTCTTGTTTTGATTCTTTTAGAAATAAAGGCACGATATTTATTTATTTATTTATTTATTTATTTATTTATTTATTTATTAGTTTGATTTATATGCTGCCCTTCTCCGGAGACTCAGGGCGGCTTACAATGCTTTAAGCAATAGCCTTCATACTTTTGTATATACCTGCTTAGTAGGGCTTTTTTGCCCCCCCCCCAGCAGTGTTCTATTTTATACCCCCACAAACCAGGTCCTCATTTTACTTACCTCGAAAGGATGGAAGGCTGAGTCAACCTTGAGCCTGGTGAGAATTGAACTCACAGTAATTGCAGGCAGCTGGCAGCTAAGTGCTATTTTGGGGGAAGGGCAAGCTCAGGTGGGAAACTGAAAGCGTCTCATTCAAATTGGAAAGGAAAGCCGAAACTGCCCCATGCCTTAAAGACAGCAGTATCTTAAGGTACTATACAGGGCCAAGAAAGGTTTTACTTATCACAGGAAACTACAATATAGTTTGTTCCTTTCTTAAGTTGTGGTTTGTGGTTTACTATTTTGTTCAAATGCAGCTACCCCAGTGAGAATTCTTCATTTATGACTTTGTGTGCTACGGGAACCCAGCCAACTCTGGTCTAATTATACTCGATTTAATGTGTGAAACCTGTCATAAAGTTGGTTTGGTTTTGACTTGGCTAACTATATACAAATTTGTAAAGTGGGTTGCGGGGAGCTATAGTGATACCAGAACAACTAAGGGCAATATTAAGCTGCCTCAGAGATGGGGTGGGGTGATATTAAAGCACCATTTTGGTAGGAAAAAAAGAATTGTCAAGAAGTGTTTGTGGCAGGGAAAGTATGGCAAACAAAGAGAAATAAACCGAATAATGCTCGCCATATTATTTCCACCATCTGCCTCTCCCATTCCTATCCTAGCTGACTGTACCATTCTTCTGATATATAGATAGATTGGTTTCATTTGATTGTCTTAAAAAGCATAGTCAAAAGTCATATCTCCTAATCTTAATTTCTCTTATTGTAGGAACCTATTTTTGTTATTAATGGGGTGTCAATGATGCAGTCTCCATTTTTTAAGGGTGTTGTGCGGGGGTGAAATCTATTTTTTTTTGCTACCGGTTCTGTGGGCGGGGCTTAATTAGTGGGCAGGGCTTGGTGGTAAGGTGACTGTGTGGGCGTGGCCAAGTCAATGTCACTTCTTTGCCCTTTTTTAACCTACAAAACACAACACAACACAACTGGCTCACCCACAATGTAAAAGCACCTGTGCTAGACCCAAAATGGCCCCAGCAACAAGCAGGAACCTCACACAGCCACAAAAAGTCCAAAGAAACAACTTTCACACTTTACACACACACAACACAACACAACTGGCTCACCCACAATGTAAAAGCACCTGTGCTAGACCCAAAATGGCCCCAGCAACAAGCAGGAACCTCACACAGCCACAAAAAGCCTCAAAAACCAACTTTCATATTTTACACACACAAAATTCCACATACAACTTTGTGAGATTTTGTGTATTTGTGTAGTTAGAGTGAAACACTACAGAAACATACTAAATCTCAGAAAGCTGCACAAATATTATTTTATTTTAATTTAGTTTTATTTTTATACAGTATAAAAGCAGCTAAATTTAAAACTTCCTAAACTTTAAATGGCTAGGTCTAAAAAAAGAACAACTAAAAAAAACCCCAATTAACTTTTTTTTTTAAAGCTCCCAAAGGGGAAAAAACTTACCCAATAGAACAGGGGTCTCCAACCTTGGCAACTTTAAGACTTGTGGACTTCAACTCCCAGAATTCCTCAGCCAGCTTTGCTAGGAGTTGAAGTCCACAAGTCTTAAAGTTGCCAAGGTTGGAGACCCCTGCAATAAGAAGGTACATGGCAGGCAGGAAGGCAGGCAGGCAGATAGAGCTGCTCACCGATGAGCTTGATTGCAGGCAGGGAGATTCAGTTGTTTGCTGATGCAATGGATTGCAGGTATTACAGCAAGTGAAGCAAGGCAGGCATTGCAACCAGCAGCTAAGGTAAGCAAGCTGGAGGCTGGGGGGCGGGGAGAGGAATTTTTGTTAGTTAGCAGGCAACTCAGCTGGGATCATCAGATCTTGGATCGTCAGAGCCATTTAAAGGGGAAAAAAAGGCTCTGATATTCGCGCGGCTCAGTTCGGCAGGGGGCAGGGGCAGGGATTTTTGCTACCGGTTCTCCGAACTGCCCGCCACCATCTCTACCTACTCGTCTGAGCCGGTCCGAACCGGGAGCATTTCACCCCTGGTGTTGTGTTCACTCAAGACAGAGTGGAGCAAGTTAGATTCAAGGAGAAAAGATCCTTTGGAATATGTAGCAACGTCCCTATAATTTCTGTAGGCCATTCTTTTTTTATGGTGCCTGTATGTTTTCCTAAGCTCATCCTACCACCCTTCACAGCTTTGGCCCAATCCATGTTTGGTTCAAAGATTGCTGAAACATGCTAAGTGGGCATTTCCATGTACTTTGAACCACTCCTCTCTCTTCAAGTCCAAAGTGATGTCCACTTCCAGGCTTCCAGAGTGAAAGCTTTAAACTCTGCAGAAGAGATCGGACAACCATTTGTCTGAAATGGTATAGGGCAGAGTTCCCTAACCTTTCTGGCTTTGTGGACTGGAGGTGGGGGGGAGGGGGGTGGCTCCACACAAGCGGTGGGCAAGCGCGTGCATGCACGCAGTTCCATTTTCATGAGTGGCACACAAATGCGCCCACTGTTCGCAAAAATGGGGTGCATGTGCATGTGCTAGCCTGCCGCTCACGCAAGGGGGGATGCACGCGTGTGCGGTTTTAAGCAGCTCACAGTCCTGTAGTTGGCTGAGGCCCAGGGGTTGGGGACCCATTGTGTAGGGCTTCCTGCTTGAGCAGAAGATCTCCAAAGTCCCTTCCAACTCTATTATTCAGATGCGTCAAGCATCCATTTTGCTCTTCAAAGCATCTGTATTCCTTTCCAAAACGAGCAGTAACCTCCACCACTTTTGAAGTAAATATGGATCTTAACCTGTCTCCCAATGTCAAGGAGGTAGCCCTTGGTTCAAGGATGTGAGAATCAGTATCCCTTTTGGTGACAGTTTCACGCTACAGTACTGTAGCAAGGAGGCATCTTGTCAGCACTGGGAATCTCAAGTCTGTGTATTAAACTGCAAAGCTTTATGAGAACAGAATACTCTTTTTCTAAGCAGAAAGATTTTTATAGGCAATTTCTGCTAATGCTCCTCTAAATTAAAGCTTCTCTCTTGAGCATCTACTGCATACACCATGCAGTTATCTGAGGATTTGTACTGAATATAGTATCCATGGCTATGAAGAACATGTAAACTTATATCCCATATAAAACTTGGTTCTCTTACAATAAGTATGCCCTGCCTAATGAATATAGCCCTTGATCATTTAAGCTAGACAGCTTTTTTAAAAAAACTACATCTTTTTTGCTTACCAGTTCCTTGGAAGAAGCATAAATTGAGGACATTACTTTCTCTACCATTTTCCAGACATCTGGATGATTCTTCAAACAGATTTACAACTGATCCTAATCTGTTTGTTTTACAATACAGTTCCTTGATTTGAAGTTCCTTTGTGGCAACAACACATACTTCTCTTAGCAGCATTAGCTAAATCAGTGTTTCTTAACCTTGTCAATTTTAAAATGTATAGACTTCAGTTCCCAGAATTCCCCAGCCAGCATAGCTGGGGAATTCTGAATGTTGAGGTCTACATTTCACTAAATAAAACAGATGAGACAGTACATCATAAAAGCAGTCCAGAGTAGGGTGAGGTGGGGGGATTATATGGTGGGAAAATAGCATCAGAGGACAGGTTAAAGCAGGTATTGTGTACCCGATGAATGAATCAATCATCATCTTGGCAGAATAGACCATCTGGATGTCTCTGCCCTCGATCAGATCGAGATCCATCTCAAACAGCATTCTTTCTAACCAGCCTAACAAACAGCAAATAATATAGAATCCATAAAGTTGGCCAGGAATTAACAGTGGACTGCAATCTCCTTACAATTAGCCCCTGTTCTAAATGTGGATTTTTAGAATCAGCATACTAAGGATAATCTGCAGCAAAATGATCGCTTTTACATTAGGAACAGGTAGATTAGAGGTTGGCAGGGGAATATGAATGAGACATATTCACCTGGTGCCAACCTGTATTCTAGGCTTGGCAGGATAAGTGGTGGGTTGCCCCCAGTTTGGACCGGTTGTATAGAATCGGTAGTAAAACCGGCAGGAGGCTCCGCCCACTGACCCTGACGTCATCAGAAGCGATCTGCGCATGCGCAGAAGTAAGGCATGCATGCGAGCAAAGCAAGCGTGTGTGCGCGATCCCGTTGCGAACCGGTAGTAAAGGTAAGTAGAACCCACCCCGGGACAGGATGTCATAGGTTCTTCCTATATCCATGATGGCAAACCTATGGCACGTTGCCACAGGTGGCATGTGTAGCCATATCAGTGGGCACGTGAGCTCAGCTCCGGCACGCCTGTGCACGCCAGCCAACTGATTTTCAGGTCTTCTGGGTCGACCAGAAGTAGGGAAACAGGCTATTTCCTGCCTCCGGAGGGCCTGGCGGGGTGGGGAAGGCATGTTTTTCTTTCTCACCTGGCTCCAGGGCCTCTCTAGGAGTCTGGGGAGGATGAAAATGACTCCCCCCTGAGGCCCTCTGGAGGCTGAAAACAGCCAATTTAACAGCTTTTGGTGGGACCGGAAGGCCTGTTTTTTGCTGTCCCCAGCCTCCAGGGCCTCTCTAGGAATCTGGGGAGGGTGAAAACGGCCTTCCTCACCCCCCTCGGAGGTCCTCTGGAGGCCAAAATGACCCATTTAACAACTTTTGGTCCCACCAGAAACGGGCCATTTTCGGCCTCCGGAAGACTTCCAGGGGGGGTGGGGAAGGCCGTTTTCACCCTCCCCAGACTCCTGAAGCGAGGTGAGAAAGAAAATCGAGGGGGGTCGCGTGCGCATGTGCAGGGGTGGAATTATATATACCCATAGAATTATGGGTGTGGCCACGCATGCTGTGACACACCCCCCCGCCCTCCCCTCCTAGCACGCGATGGCAAAAAGGTTAGCCATCACTGTCCTATATCTATGCCATCCCATGAGTTTGAGTAAATTTCCTGACCAGTGCAACAACATTCCCAAGCAGTATTATGATGGGGTTTCTTGAAGCTGCAATTTCAATGCTGCAACAGTTTCAAGAGGAAGTTCTATATAAATATTTTAAACGTCCTTGGCAGCATGACTGGGGGAGGGGGCAGAGGGGAGCTGGCCCACGCGAGTGGTGAGCTGGCACACACCCACACCCCAGCCACTCACTCAGCCCAATTCTGAATAGGGCACGGCCCAATAGTGGGCCATGGCCCAGAGGCTGGGGACCCCTGATGGAACCGATCTGATTTCATGACCTTTTTTGCGGCAGTTATTAAGCAAATGCTGCAGTTGTTAAGTGAACACTACAAGTGTTAGAGCAAGCCAGTGGTTTTCTGTGGACCAGTTTTGCCACAAAACCAGAAGTAAATACTCAATTTTAGCAAAACTGTTATAAAATGAGGTCATATGACTATGGGACACTGCAAATGACCATAAATCCTGGCTGATTGCCAAGTGCTTGACATGCAGTCATGTGATTTGGGAAGGCAGCTGTCACAACTTCAGAACTGGGTAATAAGCACATCCAAGGAGGAACATGATAACTTTGAACAGTCATTAAGCAACTGGTCATATACAGAGGACTATCTGTATACCATAACGTAGGTCTTGTCTATTTTTGGCATTCTAACTGAAATCCAACCAGTGTGATTTCTGAACTGTGATCTATGGCTTAGCATTCTGCATTAATTATGGTTAAGTAAACCAAAGCTTAGTGCAATTAATGAATTAGAATAACAGAATTGGAAGGGACCTTGGAGGTCTTCTACTCCAACCCTCTGCTCAGGTATGAAACCTTACACCGTTTCAGGAAAATGGTTGTCCAGTCTCTTCTTAAAAACTTCCAGTGTTGGAGCATCCACAACTTCTGAAGGCAAGCTCTTCCACTGATTAATTGTTCTAACCATCAGGAAATTAATTCTTAGTTCTAAAGTTGCTTCTCTCCTTGATTAATTTCCACTGCTGCTTCTCCTGTCTTTAGATGCTTTGGAGAATAGCTTGACTCCCTCTTCTTTGTAGCAGCCCCTGAGATATTGCAATATCGTTATCATGTCACTCTTAGTCCAGGCGGGTCACTCAGCTGCATTATGTGAAATATAAATGTCAGGTCTCACTGAGTCAACCTTTTAAATTATCCACAATGCCATTGAATGAGACTGTGTTGCAGACAGCCTGGGCACTGTACAAATTTAATTGGCTAGACAAGAACTGCGTCAAAGAGGGGGCAGAGAGAGCAGATGGGCTTCAGATCTCCTTGCTGCCCACCGAGTAGTAGCCAGGGCTCCTGCAGCCCCCTGCAGCAGGGCTTAAGAGTGGGAGATTGAAAAATAATCCGACCCTTGCTTACTGGAGCCACAATGAGGTATTAATTAAAGTTCTAAGAAATCTGCACAAATGAATAGCCAGAAGGTGCAAAGAGAGCTGTGAAAATATGCCAGGTAAAAAGCTATATCTAGGATATTTTAAAGAGCTGTCAAAAAAAAAAAAAGTTTTGTGGCATGGAGGAAGAAAAAGGGTTTTGTTTAGATCTCTCCATTCAGCATCACCAAAAAGAAGGTTAGAAAAGGACAGCCCACATTTTATGTGATAGGAAATCTCAATTGGGAATTACCCAACATTGAGTTGAAAATGTTAACGCATCCATTTCAAATACAGGTAGTCCTCAACTTGTAACCATTCATTGAGTGACTGTTTGAAATTACACCAGCACTGAAAAAAGTGACTTATGAGCAGTCCTCACATTTACAACTGTCTCAGCAACCCCAAAATTGGCCAAAATTTGGGTGCTTTGCAACTAGCATGTTGCACCAGTTGCCTGCAATTACTGCAAGTTCAAATCTCACCAGGCTCAAGGTTGACACAGCCTTCCATCCTTTCGAGGTAGGTAAAACGAGGAACCGGATTGTGGGGGCAATAAGCTGACTTTGTATAAAAAAGAACACTGCTTAGGGGGGGCCGAAAGCCCTACTAAGCAGGTATATACAAAAGTATGAAGGCTATTGCTTACTGCATTGTAAGCCGCCCTGAGTCTCTGGAAAAGGGCGGCATATAAATCGAACCAATAAATAAATAAATAAATAAATAAATAAATAAATAAATAAATAAATAAATAAATAAATAAATAAATATCATGTGATCACTATTTATGACCTTCCCAGCCAGCTTCCGACAATCAAAGTCAATGAAGGAAGCCGGATTGGCTTCATGACTGCATGATTCATTTAACGAATGCAGTGGTTCACTTAGCAGCCATAGCAAAGCTCATAAAATTTCATGTGACTCACCTAACGACCATAACAAAAAAAATCAGTCGTGATTTACTTAACAACTGCCTCGCTTAGCTATAGAAATTATGGTCCCAATTGGTGGTGTAAGTCAAGGACTATCTGTGTGCAATTTTCTGGTATTCACGATGCTTTTTAAGCAATGAGGAAGTGGCGGGGAAAAACCAAAACCAAACAGGATCCTATAATTGGGCTTAGATGCTAGGGTGGAACTCAATGCTGTATCTGTCTGGAAAGTTGAAATTCGGGTTACGATTCTAAAAATAAGGTAATAAGAGTTGAGAAAAACAGCTCTTCCCTTACATTGTTACTACACGAATGTAGTAGGGGTTTTTTTTTCACTTCAATGTCCTCCAGTTATGTTAGATTTTAATTACAGATATTCCTTGACTGTGGATGGCCTGAAAGGGCTGTGCTATGATGGCATGGAAGGGTTGCTTTTCCTTCTTCTCCTTCCTCTCTGCCAGGGGTCAAATGCTCCTGGTTTGGACCAGATCGCCCGATCCGGTAGCAATGGAGGCAGGTGGTTCGGAGAACCGGTAGCAAAAATCCCTCCCCACCCCCCCACCCCCATGCCCAGCTGAGCTGCGCAATCATCAGAGGCTTTTTATTTTATTTTTAAAAGCATTTTTTCTACAACCTCTTCAGCCGGAAAAATTGCTTTTAAAAGTAAAAAAAAAAAAGCCTCTGCCGATTAGGCAAGTCAGCTGGGATCATCAGAGGCTTTAAAAAAAAAGAAAAGTCTCTGCCGATCAAGCAAGTCAGCTGGGATCGTCAGAGGCTTTTAAAAGCATTTTTTTACAACCTCTTTGGCAGAAGAGGTTGTAGAAAAAAATGGTTTTAAAAGTTAAAAAAAAAAGTTGGCCACGCCCACTCAGTCATATTACCCCCACCACCACCAAGCCACGCCCACAGAACCGGTAGTAACAAATTTTACATTTCACCACTGCTCTCTGCCCTTTCCTTCACCACAGCAGTCTGTAGTTTGCCCCGGTCTTGGAAGAGATTCCAGAACAGGTGAGTGCTGATATCCAGTATATAAGAATTGTGAGCCTCTGTTCTATGCATGCAGAATTTCTCTTCACCACCTCCAGATTAGGCAAAAAGAAATAGATCCTGCTCAGATACACTGACGGTAGCTGCTGTAGATATGAACCACCACAGCCCTCAGGGTCTGTATAAATGCCCAAGCCTTGAAGGTAGCTCGCGGGCTTCTCCCAAATTAGTCACCAAATTGTAGCTTTTAATATAACCAGAGGAAGGAAGTATGAAATACAGGTAGTCCTCAATTTATGACCACAATTGAGCCCAAAATTTATTTTGTTAAGTGAGACATTTGTTTGCTTGTCAGAGAACAAGCTTGACCCCGGGACACTGCAATCGTCATAAATGTGAGTCACTTGCCAAGCGTCTGAATTTTGATCATGTGACCATGGGGATGCTGCAAAGGTCACAAGTGTGAAAAATGGCCGCAAGTCACTTTTTTTCAGTGTCGTTGTAACTTCAAACAGTCATTAAATGAGCTGTTATAAGTCGAGGATTATAACTGTACTGTAATGTCACCCATCGTAGCTATTTTGAAAAACCTAATTTAGGAATTTTTTTTTTTTAATTCGAGCAAAATTATCTTAAATAGTTTAAATAGAACTTTGACTGCTCTGCAGGGTGATCAATCCAAACTGAGAACATTTTGGAGATGGACCCCTGCCAAGTACTCTTCCTTATGGGCCAGCCAAGACTGGTTTAGGGTGAAAAAAACTGACTTCCACACCTTGACTCTATCTGAGGGATTAGTGTTTCTAATTACCGTATTTTTCAGAGTATAAGATGCACCGGAATAAAAGACGCACCTATCTTTTTTGATGAGGAAAAGAAGAAAAAGAAATCTCCCTCTGCCTCTGCCTCTGAGCAATTTTGCCTCATTGCAGCAAACAGCAAACAGCCTGCTTTACTTTCATTTTCGTTTTCAGCATAGCTTGACTAGCACAAGGAAAAAAAAATCTGCTCCAGCAATTTACCTCTTTGCAGCAAGCAGCAGAGCCCTGCGCAAAACAGCTGATAGCAAATCAGTTGAGAGTCAGGAGGCTGATCCAATCAACTTGTACTAATTAGCCTGTACTGAAGCTGAAAGGAGCTGTTTTTTTCTTGCTGTTTGCTTGCAAGGAGGTAACTGCTGCAAGCTAGAGGCCAAAGGTGGGGGCCAGTGGGTGGGCAGGGCTACATTCGGTGTATAAGACGCACCTAAATTTTCATTCACTTTTAGGGGGGAAAAAGATGCATTTTATACTCCGAAAAATATGGTAGGTTGAAAAACCCTAAATTAGGTTTTTCAAAATAGCTAAGATGGGTGACATTATAGTACAGATATAATCCTCGACTTCAACAGTTCATTTATTGACTGTTTGAAGTTACAACGGCACTGAAAAAAAGTGACTTGCGACCATTTTTCACACTTATGACCTTAAAAGAGCATTACTAGAGAAAATATGGCAATAATTATTAGATTAGAAAGTGCTCGACTTATGACCACAATTGAGCCCAAAATTTTCATTGCTAAGCAAGGCAGTGATTAAATGAGTTTTGCCTTGTTTTACAAGATGTTTTGCCATGTTTGTTAAGCAAATCACTTCAGTTGTTAATTGAAACATGTGGTCATTAAGCAAATCTGGCTTCCTCCATTGACTTTGCTTATTGGAAGCCAGCTGGGAAGGTTATAAATGGTGATCATATGACCTCCAATAGTGCCACCGTCATAAATATCTGCCAGTTGCCCAGCCTCTGAATTTTGGTCATGTGACCCTGGGGATACTGTAAGGGTTGTAATGGGAAAAATGGTCATAAGTGACTTTTTTTAGCAGCGTTATAACTTTGAACAGTCACTAAATTAATGGTTGCAAGTCGAGGACCACCTGTGCTTTTCATTTTTTTTCATGTCTTAATTGTCTTATGTACAGGTAGTCCTTAAGTTACAACTGTAAGGCCGCATGCCCATCAGAGTCATAACTTGTTATGGTCGTAAAGTGGATCAGTCACATGACCGATCTGATTTTTACAACCTTTTTTGTGGTGTTGTTAAATGAATGCCATAGTCATTAAGTGAACAAATGGTTTTGCCAAAAAAATAAATAGATGTTGGTTTTCATCAAACCAGGAGTGAAATGCTACCGGTTCGCACCAGTTTGGGTGAACCGGTAGTGGCGGCAGCAGGTGGTTTGGAGAACTGGTAGAGGCGGCAGCATAAGGTTCCTGCTCAGACGTCGTTACTAATGGTGGGTTGCCCCCGGTTCGCACCGGTTCTATAGAACCAGTAGTAAAACCGGCAGGAGGCTCCGCCCACCGACCCTGACGTCATCAAAATGCTGAAGAGCGCGCGTAGCCCCGCTGCGAATCGGTAGTAAAAGGTAAGTAGAACCCACTCCTGGTTGTTACTTCCTGGTTTTAACCAGGAAGTAACCTATTTTTTACCATCTGTGTATGCGCAGAGGGCCCAAAATCGCACATGACGCCCGCACTTCTGAACTGGTAGGGAAGATATGTAGATTTCACCTTTGCATCAAACTATCATAAAATATGGTCACATAACTGCGGGACACTGCGAAGGGCAGCAAATATGGCAATGTTGCCAAGCACCTAAATGTGGTCATGTGACTGGGGATGGGGCAACTGAGTCCAAATCATAAATGCTCCCATGAGGTCCATTGTAATTTTGGACAGTCACTAAGTGACTGGTCGTAAGTCAAGGACTACCAGCCTTTGATTTTAATCATGACTCAAAGTGCAAGCTCCGTATCTTTGGGGCAGGCCTGCAACATGAAATGTAGACAAGGCAAGGGCCTTGTTTTGTGCCTGTGACATTGTGACTCTGCTTACATTACTCTATCCCTCCCAGCAAACTTAGATTGGTTAATCAATATGATAAATAAATAAGGAAAACTTTCACACGTTTTCTTGTTTTTCTTTGAAGATGTAAAAGGACGCAAATGACCAGCTGTCTGCAAGGAATATAAATCCTTCCATTCCCCACCATCCAGTCAGAGTTGAAGAAGCTTCTTGGATGAGAAGCAAAATGTCTTCAAAGAAAAAAACAAGAAAGTCCAGTTGCCTCCTGAAAAAGCACTTTTGGGACAACCATGTCCTGAATGACTGAGACTCTTTACAGACTCCTGGTCAATACAATTGTTTTCAACTATCATTTAAAATGAAGCAAATATATATTCCAAAGTAATCTGGCACTCTGTCAATCAAATCTATCTCACAGAATAGTTGTTAAGGGGAGGTGGAAATGAAGGAGAAAGTGGTATGTTCAATGGAATAAAAATCTAATGAATAAACAAAGAAAGTCCTAGTGGCCAATCATTTAGATATGAGCCGGCAGTGTGCAGCAGCTGCCAAAAAAGCCAACACAGTTCTGGGCTACATTAATAGAGGGATAGAATCAAGATCACATGAAGTGTTAATACCACTTTATAATGCCTTGGTAAGGCCACACTTGGAATATTGCATTCAGTTTTGGTTGCCACGATGTAAAAAAGATGTGGAGGCTCTAGAAAGAATGCAGAAAAGATGATTAGGGGACTGGAGGCTAAAACATGAAGAACGGTTGCAGGAACTGGGTATGTCTAGTTTAATGAAAAGAAGGACTAGGGGAGACATGATAGCAGTGTTCCAATATCTCAGGGGCTGCCACAAAGAAGTGGGAGTCAAGCTATTCTCCAAAGCACCTGAAGCAGGACGAGAAGCAAGGGGTGGAAACTAATCAAGGAGAGAAGCATCTTAGAACTAAGGATAAATTTCCTGGCAGTTAGAACAATTAATAAGTGGAACAACTTGCTGCAGAAGTTGTGAATGCTCCAACACTGGAAATTTTTAAGAAGATGCTGGATAACCATTTGTCTGTAGGTAACAGACATAACTTTGTCAAGTAGTGTAGGGTTTCCTGCGTGAGCAGGTTGTTGGACTAGAAGACCTCCAAGGTCCCTTCCAACTCTTGTTGTTCTATTCTATTCTATTCTATTCTATTCTATTCTATTCTATTCTATTCTATTCTATTCTATTCTATTCTATTCTATTCTATTCTATATGCCTGGAAGTACTGAAGGGACTCCTGAAAAAGCATCTTTGGGACAACCATGACTTGGATAACTGAGAATCTCTACAGACTTTAACACAGATTGAAAACCAGCACAATAGGAAAATAACAGAGAGTTCTATCTCTGCTGTTCATCAATCTTTTGCAAAAAAAAAAAAAATCCAACAAAATAAGAACACACACATGCAAGATGTTGTTTCTAAGAAGGTGCATGCCAAGGCATGGCCTATAACCCTCCTGATTTTGCTATGCAAATAAGAGCTGGCCTGATTGAAAGGAAACATGTCTGCCTGTTGTCTTCCTTCAACGTAATGAATGTGTGTATGAAATCATAAGACACAAATAGAAAGAGGTACAGCTTGTATCACAGCATAATTTTCATCATTCTGAACCAGTGCTTCCTTAGCATCTTAAAGAGGTGTGGACTTCAACTCTCAGAATTCCTCTGGTTGTAAAATCTGGGAATTGAAGTCCACACATCATCCAGTTGCCAATGTCCAGAAATATTGTTCTGTGTTCTTACTATATTGTAATGTGTGGCAGCAGCCAAAAAAGCTAGTATAATCCTTGGTTGTATAAACAGAATAAAAATCACGTGAAGCATTAGTACCGCTTTATAAATCCTTAGTAAGGCCACACCTGGAATACGACATCCAGTTTTGGTCATCACAGAAAAAGAAGATGATTAAAGGCTTAAAACTAAAACATGTGAAGAACGGTTGCAGGAATTGAGTATGGCTAGTCTAGAGAGAAGAAGGACTAGGGATGACATGATAGCAGTATTCCAGAGTTTGAGGGGCTGCCACAAAGAAGAGGATGGGTCAATTTATTTTCCAAAGAACCAGTAGGCAAGCCAAGAAACAATGGATGGAAATTAATCAAGGAGAGAGGCAACCTGGAATTAAGGAGAAACTTCCTAATAGTAAACAATTAACTAATAAACCAAGCTTGCCTTTAGAAGTTGTAGATGCTTCTGGACAGCCACCTATCTGAAATGATATAGAATCTCCTGCTTGAATAGGGGGTTGGACTAGAAGACCTCCAAGGTCCCTACCAGATCTATTCTGACTGATTGATTGAACCATCTTGCCCATTCCACAGACAACACTGATTTAATGAAACATAACCCACTCTTGAAGTTTTTCAGACAATTTCCTTTCCTTTCAAGATTACACTCTGAAAACATTTCCCCAGCACTTGTAGCATTCTCAGTTCTGTGCATTAAATGAAAAGGAACTATTTCATTCAGTATTTTTCTTAGCTTCTGCTGCCTAGAAAAGCTTTATAAAGTACATGTACATTAAGAAATGCACTGTACAGCAAAGCAGATTAGTGGTAGCATCTCACTTCCTTGCTAAATACATACCTGTGTCTGCCAAGGCTTTCAAAAATTCAAAGAAATGTATTTGCGCTCAATGACAATTTGATGTATTTGCCCTCTGTACTTAACGAGGCAATAGCTAAGCTGATGTATTTCTTTTCTTTTTTTTTTATTGCAAAAGTTTTACAGTTACATTTTCACCCCTTTTTCCCCCCCCACAACCCCCCCAATCTTCCCAACCTCCCTAACCCACCCTAACCCTCCCCTCCCCCCAGACTTCCTAGTATACTCATGTCAGATAAAAGGAAAAAACCCTCCTTTGTATATAAAACTTGAACCCTTCCCTCCCCCTTACAAATTTTCATCTTCCTTACATTAACATTAACCTATTTCTATCTTAATATAACATTTTCAAATAAATTTTCATCCTGATTACCTTAAAGATATTTCTATCTTGATATAACATTTTCTAACAAATTTTCATCCTCAACCTTAAAATATTTCTGTCTTAATATAACATTTTCTAACAAATTTTCATCCTCAACCTTAAAATATTTCTATCTTGATATAACATTTTCAAATAAAAGCTATTTGATACTTCCTAGTTTGGTATTTATGCTGAACATAATTTATCCACTTCTTCCATTCCCATTCATAAGTCTCTTGAGAACAATCTTTTAAATATGCTGAAATCTTTGCCATCTCTGCAAAACTGGCCATCTTCAAAGTCCATTCCTCAATCGTAGGCAGCGCTTCATTTTTCCAGTATTTACCTATCAACAATCTTGCTGCAGTTATCATGTACAATATCAATTTAGTTTCACCCAATGTAAAACCCTTAACTATACCCAATAAAAACAGTTGTGGAGAAAATTGAATTTTTTTCTTCAAAACATTCTGCATGACCCACCAAATTTTTATCCAAAAAGCCTTAACTTTCTTACAGGTCCACCAAACATGATAATATGTAGCGTCTAGGCAATCACATCTCCAACATTTAGGCTGCACATTAGGGTACATACACGACAATTTTTTGGGGTCTAAATGCCATCTATAAAACATTTTATAGAAATTTTCCCTCAGATTCTGCGACTGTGTAAATTTAACATTCTGAACCCAAATTTTTTCCCATGTTTCCAACATCACTGGTTCCTCAAAATTTTGTGCCCACTTAATCATGCAGTCTTTAACTAATTCAGTTTCTGAATCCCTTTCTAACAAAACATTATAAAGTCTTTTAATATGCATTGGGCCTTTCTCTTTTATATGTCTAACTAATTCTTCCTCATACATCATAATACCAGTTTTTTGGTCCTCTTTCCATCCCAATTGCAATTGATTATATTGTAACCAGGTTAAATTAATCCCTTCAGCCAACAATGTCTGTAATGTCTTCAGCTGCCATCTGCCCGCATCTGTAAAAAGAACCTCTTTATATAAAAACCCCCCGAGTGACATTATATTTGTATTCCACAAGGTATGACCAAGATCCAGCCATAGCGGTATTTTATAATTCCATTTGTTTCGGTGCTTCTTCCAAACTCTCAACAAAGAATCTCTAAGTATATGGCTTTTAAATACTTTATCCACTTTACTGTCATAAAATAAGTAAGCGTGCCATCCAAATTCCAAATCAAAACTTTCTGTGTTTAATATTCCAGTCTTTTTTCCTCCAAACCAATCACTTGCTAAAGTCAGAGCTGTTGCATCATAATATAATTGTAGGTTTGGAAGTTTGAGACCTCCCCTTTCTGGAACGTCTTGCATAATTTTCATTTTTACTCTTGGTTTTTTCTCGTTCCAGACAAACTTGTTCACACCAATTTGCCATACTTTTAATTGTTTATCATTTCTGAGCACCGGAATCATTTGAAACAAAAAAAGAAATCTTGGCAAAATGTTCATCTTAACTGCTGCTATTCTTCCAAGTAAAGACAGCTGCAGTTTTTTCCAAATCTCCATATCTTTTTGCACCTCTCGCCACAACACCTCATAGTTATTTTGAAACAATTTCATATTTGATTCTGCAACCTGAACTCCTAGATATTTTACCTTTGGTACAATCTCAAAACCTGCCCTCCTTTCTAACTCCAGTTTACGATCTTGTGTCATATTTTTAACTACCATCTTAGTTTTTTTCTGATTCAATCTGAAACCTGAAACTTTACCATAGTCTTGTATAATGTCCTTCATCTGGATTATCGATTCCATTGGCTGTGCTAGGGTAACAACCAGATCATCTGCAAATGCCTTTATTCTGTAATCCTCTTGCCTTATCATTATACCTTTCAAAGTGTTAGAGTCCCTTATTGTATTTAACAAGACTTCTAGTGTTAGAATAAACAACAATGGGGACAGCGGACATCCCTGTCTTGTTCCTTTTTCGATTTTAAACTCTGTTGTCAAGCTTCCATTGATAATGATCTGTGCCTTTTGCTCTTGGTAAATTGCTGAAACCGCCTGTATAAATTGGTCCCCAAAGTCCATCTTTTTTAAAGTCTTTAATAGAAAATTCCAATCCACTCTATCAAAGGCCTTCTCCGCATCCAAAAAAACCAGCACTGCAGGGATCTGTTTATTCTTCTCAAGATATTCCAATAAGTCTATTACTTGCCTTACATTGTCCTTCATATGCCTACCCTCAATAAATCCCGCTTGGTCATCATGAATCACCTTTTGAATTACTGGCATCAGTCTGTTGGCTAATACTTTTGCATAAATTTTATAATCCGTATTCAAAAGAGATATTGGTCTGTAATTCTCCGGTTTTTTGGGACCTGCTTGCTCTTTTGGTATCAAAGAGATATAAGCTGTAGTCCATGATGGGGGTACTTTTCCCCCTTGTTGTATATTACAAAATAAGTCTCTGAGTTGTTCCACCATTTCTGCCTGCAAAGTTTTATAATACACTGCTGTCAGACCATCCGTTCCAGGAGCTTTGGCTGTTTTTAATTGTTTTATTGCTGCTATTATCTCCTCCTCTGTTATAGGATAATCCATTCTTTCCTTTTGTTGCTCAGTAATTTTTGTAACTCTTTTGTTGTCTAAGTATTTTTCTATAAGTCCATTCTGCACCTCCTCTCTGGCATATAGTTTAGTGTAATATTGAAGAAAAGCTTCTTTTATTAAATTCTGTTGAAAAACTTCTTTCCCCCCAATATCAACACTATCAATAGTCCGTGTGCTCTGTTTCTTCCTTAATGTGTAAGCCAACCACCTGCCTGGTTTATTAGCGTTGCAGAATGTATTATGCTTCGCATATTGTAAATTTGTTGCAACTTGTTCCGCTACAAGCATTTGGAATTGGTCTTTCAGAAGTTTTATAACACTAAGTATTCTTTCATCTGTTGGATTTTTAATAAGTAACTGTTCTTTGTTCTTTATTTCTGCTTCCAATTCAAGTCTTTTCTTTTGTCGAATCAACCTATGTTTAGAGTTCATATATATAAGCACCCCTCTCATATAAGCTTTGCTTGCGTCCCACACAATTTCCATTGGGGTGCCTTTATTCAAATTCATTTCAAAAAACTCTTTCAAATACTTTTTAAGTTCTATTATATTTTTCTCATATCTGAACAAGTTTTCGTTTAATCTCCAAGAGCGTCTCTCATTCTTGCATGTCTCAATTTCTATCCACACTGGGCTATGATCAGTCAAAGTTCTTGGCAGAATCTTTGTTCTTTTTGTCCTAACAAGTAGATCATCAGACAACAAGATAAAATCAATCCTGGAAAAGGATCTATGTCTGTCAGAGAAAAAAGTATAGTCCAGTTCTTTTGGATTATGTATTCTCCAAATATCTTTTAATTCCAGGTCTTCTTTCATATCAAAAAAAGTCTGTGGTAATCTAATTCTTGACTTTGCCAAAGTCTTTTTGTCTAATTTAGAGTCAATTACTCCATTCCAATCTCCCATAATTAAAATAGATCTGTAATCCCATTGAAGTATTTTAGTATGCAGCATTTTGTAAAAATAGTCCTGTTGTTGGTTAGGAGCATAAATTCCTATCAAAAGAATTTGATTATTAGCAGAAAGTAATTCAATTGCTACAAACCTACCATCTTGATCAGCTTCTATAAGTTTGGCTGTTAGTTTTTTATTTACATAAATAACCACACCATTCTTTTTTTGGTTAGTTGAAGATATAAAATGTGTTCCTAATTTGGAATTTTTCAAATAGTTTTGATCTTGAGCTGTAATATGCGTTTCTTGTAAGCAAATTATATCATTATTATGTTGTTTTAAATATGTAAATACTTTCTTCCTTTTTTGTGTTACATTCAACCCATTCACATTCCAAGATAAACATTTAATCATCATCATTCTCTTTCTGGAGCGAAGCGCAGAACCTTAGGATTTCATCCGAAATCTTCTGTCCTGCATTCCCCACAGCCCCAGCCTTTTCATCTTGTCTTTCCTGCTGTAACTTTTGTTTAAGTTCCTTGGCTTTTGCTCGGGTTATACGCTGGTCCTTAACTTCAGCCGCCCAAGCCAGCTCCAAGATTGGAGAAGGTTCCAGCAAGGGCTCATCCAGAAAACCTCCTTCAGCGCCCTTCAACTCCTCTGATTCCTGCTTAGATTGTTGTTGCAATTCTTGAGGTTGCTTCTCATCACTCTCTTTAATCTCCAAAACTGTAGATGTGCGTGGGGATGGTGTTCTTTCTTTAAAGATGTCAGTATAAAATTGCTCCGCCTTCTCCACAGTATTCAAACGGTGTTTCTCTCCCTTATATCTCAAAATTATGCCAGTTGGAGCGTCCCAACGAAATGGGATTTGATTATTCTGCAGTTCTTTAACAAGAAAACCATAATCTTTTCTGGATTTCAACATCTTAGGTGGGAGCTCCTTGTAGACTGTAACCTTGGATCCGCTCACTTGCACAGAAGTGAGAAAAGATTTTTGCAGGATATCATTTCTTATTGCTCTGTCTGTAAAATATATAACCACATCTCTGGGCAATTGTCTTTGTCTGGCCACCCACGAGTTAACTCTGTAGATTTTATCTATTTTGCAAAAGACCATCTCAGGATCAGTTTTTAAAATCACAGCTAGGGCTTCAGCACAAATCTGTCTCAAATCTTGTCTCTCCTCTTCTCTAATTCCTCGAAGCCGTATAGCAAATTCCATTGCCCGGAATTGCATCATAATAATGTCATTCTCAACTCTCTGCATCTTGTCATCAACATCAAAAAATTTATGATCATTATTTTTCATCTTAGCATTAACTTCTAATTTAAATTCATCCACTTTTGACTCAACTTTCATAATAAATCCTGCCAGGCCTGACGCCACATCCATTATTTTTTTGGTCACCATCTTTTGGTTCTGCTGCATTTCCTGCATAATTTCCTGTTGTGACTTTTGGATTTTTTCATCTATTTTATTTATTTTATCATCCATGTCTTGAAATTTCTCATCCAAAATATTTGAAATGAATTCTTTTAAATCTCCCATGTCCAGATCTTTTTTTTGAGCTTGTGACTGCGTGTTCTGTTTACGTGGGGGGGATCCCCCCCTGTTTTGCCTTCCTGCTTCTTTGAAGCCATCCTGCCACGTAAGCTGGCTTTTCTAAAAAGGGAGGTTCCACCTCTTCTGCCACCTCCACAATACCTTCTAAGAAAGTCCCCCAGATTTACTCAGGGCAAAACTATAATGCAGCAAAAACAAGTAAAAGGGAGAGATTTTCCTCTTATTTCTGTTACAGCCGGAGCAACTTTGTAGCAACTTTTTAACTTTGTAGCAAGACAAGATAACTTCACCAATCCACACCCACTGATTCATTTGCTGAGCGCCATATTTTTTCAGTCACTTTCACTCATTCCGAAACTTTCACTTCAGCATAAAAAATCAGCAAAGGGCTAATACTTGCAGTTCAGAGTTTCAGGGTTCAGGTGGATTTCAAGTGTTTATTTGGCTTATTTCCTCGCTCTTTAAAGGTTTCCTGAAGTCGGCTTGTTCTGCGAAAGCAGAAGACGTCCCACGCCGCCCGGAGTCTCAGCAGGTTGTAAGGGAGCCGCGCCTGTTTCCTCCCCAGAAACAATTCCCTGGGGGGGTTGCAGGGGCTCTACCTGTACCCTGCTGCCTCTTCTTCATAAATCCTAGGGATTTTGAAGATTTCAAGCCGCTTCACGATCGGGAAGCGGCTCTACAAGCGGCGGGGGTGGCGGTGCTAAAAGAAGGCACCGTCGCCGCCGAAGACGAGGAAACCGGAAGTCTAAGCTGATGTATTTCTACATGCGTTTGCAGATACCTGTTAACCTCGATTAATGTTAACTCTGGTTGGTTTTTCAGCTCAGCATCTTGTGCAAACACAGCCCATTTAGTTAGGTTATAGGTTAGTGGATTGTGCGAAGCCAGCAAATGAATTAATTCAGCAACCGGGTTAAACAGATTGCAGACTCCAGCTATCACACCTGAACAAAGCCTTGAGGAATTCCAGCACAAAGCTAGTCTAACAGTTTATATCCTCAGCTCTACCATACTCTTTTAATGCAACTACTTCTCAAATGCAACTCTTTTAAAGCCTGGGATGGGTGAAGGAGAGACTAATTCCCATTTACAATTCCCATGTAAATGGTACTCAATTGCTTTGAAACTCATTGAATTTGGTACTCAACATATTTGATGTGAAAATGTCATCCCAGTACAGCTAAACCTTGATTTATCACCACAATTGAGCCCAAAATTTATGTTGCTAAGTTTGTTAAGTGAGTTTTGCCTTGTTTTGCGACATCTCTTATCCCTGTTGTTAAATAAATCACTGCAGTTGTTAACTTAGTAACCCAGCTGTTAACTGAATCTGGTTTTCCTATTGATTTTGCTTGTAAAAAAGGTTGCAAAAGGGGATTGCATGACCGTGGGACACGGCAACTGTCTCTTTGATATGAGCCAGTTTCCAAACATCTAAATCTTGATCAAGTGACCATGGGGATGCCATAATGGTGTCCATGAAAAACGGTCATAGGTCACTTTTTTTAGTGTGTTATAACTTTGAACAGTCACTAAATGAACTGTTGTAAGTTGAGGACTACCGATACTCATCATTTGTTTGGTACTCAATGCACAAGCTAGAACCTGTTGGTGTTGTGATTCTCTACATTATTCCTAATGGAAAAAATTGTTTGATACTCATCGTTTTTGGTACCCTGTGTCTCCCGGAACCGATTAATGATGAGTACCAAGTACAACTGTAGTTATCTTGCTTGTTGGATCTCTTATTATCGTGTTGCCTCCCCCAATAACAAGAATTTCAAATTCAAGCTGGTTAGGAAAATATTGAAGTCTAAGTACTTCACCCCGTAGTAGGTTGGCAAAGCTGGAGTAGATCATAACAGGGCCAGTTTTTAGTCATGGATTCAGAACAGCGATAGCTGTTGTTTTAAGTAATAGAGAAGGAATAGGAAGTATTATCAGCCTAAGGTCAGTGTTTCTCAATCTTGCAGGCTTAAGATGTGTGGATTTCAACTCCCAGTCCACATATCTTAAAGTCCACATATCTCAAGGTCCAGCCTGGGCCTAACAATTCATGGTGGTTTATTCAACCGTTGCCTATTTTGTTAATTAAAAACATCTCTGAGAAGTTGTCAGTGAACAAATGAAGCTGACTAAAAGGACCATTGATGACTACACTCTATACTCAGCCCACCCGTTCATAAACGTTGTGAAGACCCTTAGAAAAAGCTAATCATTTTTATAAAGGCTTTTTGTTACAATCCTCTAGCCTTGTCTGTAGAGACCAAGTATTATGGCTGTGGAGAGTCTAACTCTCCAAGAGAAAGAAAGTGATCTGGCAACATTCAATTCACACGCTCAATAGTTCCACAGAAAGCAACTCAGCAAAATTTTCAATCAGTGGGTTGTATTGTTCACACTTACAGAAGAAAGGGGGAAAAAATCACCAAAAGAAGATAGTGGGGCAAGCTGATTTTACTTTTAATTAATTATAAGGCTGGAATAGGGACCACAGATCACATTGCAATGGCACAATTTGGAAGCCCAGAGCTCCAAATTTTGTCCATGTCATTTGTATTAAAAAGGACATCCAATAGCGGATCGTGAAAACAACTCAGATTTTGGGAAGCAGTTACTGTCATTCCAGCACTTACAGCTATATTAAAGAGCCCAAATTAAAGAGTATTTGTTGGTTTTTCATCTGGAATATCTAAAGTTAAAGCATATTTAATAGAGTTGCCATTATAATTTCAGATCATGCGTCTGTGAGGTTTATTGCTCAAGCTGATGTCCATTCTTTGAAGATCTGTGAATGTATTTTTGCTGAATTATATGTATTTTATGAAGCAGAAATATTAATTCATGTGTATCACAGAAAAAGTAGCATGAATTGGCCACTGCTACATTTTAAAATGAGAAATCTAAAGAATTGTTCTTGTTTTATGCATACCACCTAAATCTGGAGCTGTATAAACCTTTGTCCTCTGCTAAACACAAACTTAAATAAACAATACCAGAACTGTCCACAGGAAGGATATATTATATATAGTGAAAACTGTTTCCCATTTGTATAAACTTTGACAAACATTAAAAAGGGATAAGGTTTGATCACAGGGCTGTGGCCACCATAGTTTTAACCCCCTCTATGCAGATATTCCTCAACTTTATATTTCGAAAATATTCTTTTTGGAACATCACATTGTAGATTACAATGATTTTCAAACTGGGAGAGAAATGTCTTAAATATTGTACCATCTACTTGGGCTATAAATGGGAAGGTATAAATGGATTCAATTCATCAATCAACTTTAAAACAACAACAACAACAACAACAACAACAACAACAACAACAACAACAACTGTGTTCTAAATTCTGTAATTCAAATTGTTCATCAATGGCTGTTTTTAGCTTGGCTGTTTTTAGCTTGGCTGTTTTGTTTTGTTTAGGCTTCTAATTGATTTAATTTACTATTTCATTTTGAAAGCCACTTGAAGTCTGCTGGAGTGGGCCGTTATAATAAATTTAAGGCAATAAGAACAGAAGATGCGACGCCTGTTTACAGAAGGAGGGTATCATCTTCATCACAGGACAAGCTTATTCATCTTACTTTATTAAATTGTCACTTTGATTAAATCTATGAAATTGGAAAACTCCTGGTACTTATAGTTTTAAAAACTGATTGGCATAAAAAGTAATACTGGGGTTCTATCTCCCGTGGAAGGTCTACAAGGAAGACTTTTCAAATCAAACCCTATCTTTTAGTTTTTGATGAGGCTGAGCAAAATCTCTACTATCTATTCTCACTATAGACCTCATTGTTTGATTAAAAAAACAAATGCTAAAATGCTAACAACTAAGTTATTTATTTATTTATTTAAAAAATGTGTTGGCCACTCATCTTAACCATAGGATAACTCTGGGCATCTTACAGTCATAAAAATGTATCTGAACATTGTACATTATATATATTTAAACATAAATTGAAACTGAACATTGAAACCTAAGGACATGTAGGGAAGGCAGGGGCAGGAGGGGTCTGTGGTTGCTCAATCAATCACCTTCACTGTGCTGTCGCCGCCATTGGGGCCGTAGGAAATCTGGTAGAGCCACATCTTTAGGCCCTTACAAAAGGATAGCAGAGTTGGGGCCAATCTCACATGGTGTGGGACGACAAGATGTTCCAAAGGGCAGGAGCAACAGTAAGGAAGGCCTTCCTCCTGGACCCCACCAACCAGAATAATCGGGCGGATGGGACTGGCATGAATGGGTCAATCCCAGTGGGGTAAGACGGTCCCTCAAGTAACCTGAGGGATCCATGCTTTAAAGATGAAAAGTTGGCTCCACATATTACAGACTGTTCTTCCAACTATAGCTCAAGCTGGATTTATCCTAGGCTGACAGGTTTCTTATAATACTAGATTTTAAACCAATACTCTTGCTTTAATTCAAAATACCCAAAATCCAGCAGATCTTATTTCTTCAAAACTAAAGGTTTTGCAAAAGTTTTGTACAGGTAGTCCTTGTGTTTAGTGACCGTTCAAAGTTATGTCATGGGAAAAAAAGTGACTTATGACCATTTTTCACATTTATGACCATTGCAGCACCTCCATGGTTACATGACCAAGATTTGGATGCTTGGAACTGGTTCGTATTTATGATGGTTGCAGTGTCCTGGGGCCATGTGATCCCCTTTTGCAATCATCTGACAAGCAAAGTCAATGAGGAAGCCAGATTCATTTAACAACTGTGTTATTAATTTAATAACTGCAGTGATTCACTTAACAAATTGTAAAGAAAGATCATAAAATGGGGCAATTTAACAAATTTCTCACTTAGCAACATACATTTTGGGCTCAATTGTGGTTGTAAATTGAGAACTACCTGTATTGTGAATTGACAAGATTTATTCAGCTCTTAAATTAGGGATAATTATTAATAGTGTGCCTTTTCCTTGGTTAAACATATCATGGTTTGTCATGATATGTATTTCAACCATTCCTTGGTTGAAATACATATCATGGACGTCCTCCTTTAATTTAGCTTTAGGACCCTTTTGCAATTTAGGTAGAAATTGTGAAAATATAAATTAAACTGCCTGGCAGAGAGACATACCCATTTTATATGACGTTGATAATGTGCTTTGTTAGAAAACCAGAAATGTCTGTTCCTAATCTTATTGCATTAGCACATGAATTTGGAATCATCTCTGATTACTTTTTGAACTGGGGTAAATCCCATTTGATGTTACTGGTCACCCTCTGACCCCTTTCTTATCTTGGCAACAAAAGATTTCTCAGCTGGTAAACTTGAATTTACTCCTTGCTTGATGTCAGTACAGATCTAGCCAGATGGTTTAAAATTCTCATGTATGTATTTGAAGTAAGATAAATGTGACTACAATGAGTAAAACTCAAGGCTTCGTTTCTATATTTCCAGCTATTTCCATTACATAATTTTAAATAAATACAAAACACAATGGATACATTTCTTGGCAAGGGCATCCTATAATATTTTCACTGAGTATATTTGAATGTGATTTGAATGTCTCCTACACACACACACACACACACACACACACACAGAGAGAGAGAGAGAGAGAGAGAGAGAGAGAGAGAGAGAGAGAGAGAGAGAGAGAGACATACTCATCACTAAGCATTTACCTTAGCATCAGTTATTGTCTGACATTAAAAGTGTAAACATTTTCTCATTTCTTTGGGCTTATTATTATTATTATGGTCCGTTGCACAGTCAGCCAGATGTTCTGATTGGATTTGGCATTTTTATCCATCTGTGGAGTCTTTCCCAAGGATCTGGGATATGGAGATGCTGATGTTTGGTGGTGTTATAGATATTGTCGCAGGATAATAAGCTGTTCCGAGTAAAGCTGCCTTTTGCAATTGACCAGCGGTGAGTTTGTCAATGCCAGTGATGTTCAAATGGTGTTCCAGTTATTATTATAATTATTATTGAACTACATTGAAATTGAGGTCCTGACAATTACGGGCATCCTGTTTGTGTAGTTTCATACGTATGGTACACTTCAATCTATAAGTCTGTATGGGAAATATTGGGTTGCAAACATAACTTTGAATGTTTATCCATGAGAAGCGTATGTTTATGGAAAAATCTAAGTTATCTAAATGACTAGCATTTAATATGTCTTTTGGGTAAACTGGTCTTCTTATCCAGGATCCACTCAGCTCTGAGAAAACTTTTGCAGTACTAAAAAAAAATTGTCTCTGAGGGCTTCTTAGCAATATGTGCAGTTTAGATATTTGTTACCTCTTCTGATTTGTCAGTCTTCCCAGAAAGACCAGACAGGAAGCAAAAACAAATAAATTAAAGCTACATTAACAGAATCTTGCAAGTCTGAAAGTAAAATTCTCCCACAGTCACTTTTACAGCCTAAGAAACTAGGGAGAGTTCCTACTGAGCCTCTTGCCCCTCCCACTATGCCAGTGGTGAAATCCAATTTTTTTTACTACCGGTTCTGTGGGTGTGGCTTGGTGGGCGTGGTGTGGCTTGGTGGGCATGGCAGGGGAAGGATACTGCAAAATCCCTATTCCCTCCCCACTCCTGGGGGAAGGATATTCCAAAATCTCCATTCCCACCACACTCTGGGGCCAGCCAGAGGTGGTATTTGCTGGTTCTTCGAACTACTCAAAATTTCCGCTACCAGTTTTCTAGAACCTGTCAGAACCTGCTGGATTTCACCCCTATACTATGCAGTTGTGGCCTATGTTATCTTTATCTGACCACTCTCTAGGCAGCATCTCTTCAACCCATCTCCCTGGATCATTCCCATGTACCTTTACATAATGTTCCATCAAGGTTAGCAGTTCAGGAATAATTATCCAGGGGTCCTATGTGAATAACCCCTTTCTTTGAAAAACGTTGATGGAATTGATTTAATTTATTTCACTTACAGGCTCTCCCCGTTTAGTAACTGCGATTGGGATTAGCGACTCAGCTGTTATGTGAAACTGTCACTAACTGAATAATCACGTAATTGTGACTATGCTTACAATTTAACACAGAACTATAGGTATTAACTGGTTGTAATGGCAAGCACATGACTGAGAAAAAGATAATGAAAAAGATACCATCAATAGCCTCCCACCGACCAGTACGCTCCCATAGAGAGGGGCTCCTCCAGGTGCCGTCGGCCAAACAATGTCGACTGGCGGCCCCCAGGGGGGCACCTACTATCTGGAACGAGCTCCCCCTGGAGATACGGAGGATCCCGGATCTGCGTACCTTCCGTCGCGCGCTCAAGGCTTTCTTATTTCATCAAGCTGGCCTGACCTAAGTCTTTCCCCCTTTTAAATGGAAATTTTAAATTTGGTTTTAAATTATTGGGGTTTTAAATTTGTTCAGCCAAATTATTTAATTCGTTTTATTTTATTTTAAATTTTGTATTTATATGTTTTATTCTATGGCTGTTCACCGCCCTGAGTCCTCAGGAGTAGGGTGGTATATAAATTCAATAAAATGAAAAATGAAAATGAAATGATGTAAAGATCGTTAATGCGGACATTGGTCGCAAAGTTACTTTTTTGGCACTGTCATAACTGCGAATGGTCACTGAGGCAGTTGCTAAGTGAGGGTTACGTGTATATGAGATTGCCCATCTAAATCCATGAATCTGAATCGCTAACAACAGTTTAAAAACACCATACAGCAATAGCACTTAGACTTATATACCACTTCACAGTGCTTTTTACATCCCTCTCTAAGCGGTTTACATAGTCAGCATATTGCCCCCGACAATCTAGGTCCTCATTTTACTGACCTCAGAAAGATGGAAGGCTGAGTTAACCTTGAGCCTGGTGAGATTCTAACTGCCAAACTTCTGGCAGCCAGCAGTCAGCAGAAGTAGCCTGCAGTACTGCATTCTAACCAGTGCGCCACCACGGCTCTATATAACAGTATACTGTATTAGAAAAATCAGTATACCGCCCAGCAGCAAATTAACACAACCATTGCACAGGCTCTGCCACGCATCCAGATTCCTGACAATCATGCCAACAGGATTAATGCTATTCTAATCTCCAGAGGGACGATGTTCCAAAGGGAAGACACTTCCTGGGTCCTGCTAGATGACATCCTCTAATAGATGAGGACCTTGAGCATGACTCTTTCATTGGACCTAATGGTTTGGGTAGGCTCATGCCATGGAAGGGTTTATGAGTAATTATCAGCATCTCAGATTGAATTAGAAGCACACTGGCAACCAATGCAGTTCACATAATTGCCTGCCCCACTGCATCCTGTACTTGCTGCAACTTCTGGATGTTCTCCAAGGGCAGCCCCCTGTAAAGCACATTACAGTAGTCATTTTTTGTGACTTTTGAAATTGATTATGTGCCATAAGGTCAATATCTATAAGAGCCGTGGTGGCACGATGGTTAGAATACAGTATTTAAGGTTGACTCTGCCCACAGCCAGGTGTTCGATCCTGACCGACTCAAAGTTGACTCCGCCTTTCATCCTTCCAAGGCTGGTAAAATTAGGACCCAGATTGTTGGAGGCGATATGTTGACTCTGTAAACTGCTTAGAAAGGGCTGTAAAGCACTATGAGATGGTAAATAAGTGCTATTTCTAACAACTCTTCACAGCCATGTAGATAGATTTTCTCCAGGATGACCTTGAGTATTGGACTTGATCCCTCAAAATGCAGTTGAGTGGTGAGACAAGTAAGGTCCTGCACTTAGGTAGGGAAAACCAAATGCGCAGGAACAAAATAAGCAGAACTTTGTCAACAGTAGTGACTGTGAGATGAATTTAGGAACCCTGGTGGACCACCACTTAAGGATGAGCCAGAAATATGCTGCAGCTGCCAAAAAAAACCAAAGCAGTCCTAAGCTGCATGAACCGAGGGATAGCATCAAGATGGCTCAAAGTCATAGTGACTCTCTATATTGCACTAGTGAAGTCACACTTGGGATACTGCATCCAGTTCTGGTCACCAAGATACAGAAAAGATGCTGAATCCCTAGAAAGAAGGCAGAGAAAAGCAACAAAGATGACAAGGGATCTGGACACCAAATTGTAGGATGGATGGCTAAGGGAACTAGGTAGGCTTAGCCTGATGGAGAGAAGGCTTAAGGGGTGGCACAATAGCCATCTTCCAATATTAAGAGCTGTTACAGGGAAGAGCAAGTTGGTTTATTCTCAGTAGTATCTGAGGGGAGGACAAGAAGCAATGGGTGGAAGCTGGTCAGAAGGACATTCAACATGGAACCAAGAAGGAATTTTGTGACAGTGAGAACAATTAATCAATGGAACAACCAGAGTTGTGAGTCCTCCATTGCTGGAGGGTTTCAAGAAAAGATTAGACCACCATTTGTCCAAGATGATATAAGGACTCCTGCCTTGGGCAAGGGGTTGGACTGGAAGACCTTCAAGGTCCCTTCCAACCTGATATAATACTCTGAAATACTGAGAATAAAGGACTATACTAAACAATGTGAAATCAGTTCACTATAACCTGAGCAAGATATTAAATATATTAACAACAAGAGAATTGTTTTATAGATCGTGGACATTTCAGAAATGGGTTAAAATTACCATGGTGTTAGAGGTATAATTCAGGAGCTGGAACATTAATTGATATGACTTAGTCTTATCCTATTACTGTTGCAATGTGAGTTGACACTGGTTTGTTAATATAATCCTGGATCAATAGTGGTATATTAAGGAGGCATGTGATATTGGGTATATGACCAGGTTTTAGTATCCACCAAGCTATCAAGAATTGTGGATTTTTTTCAGTCATGGGTTTAAATAAAAGAGTTATTGTATAATATTAAAGAGATAAATCTACACCTGATTTAAAGAAATGGATGGATTAATGTTGTTTGTCAACACTAAACTTTTTTTTTTCTCTGATAGACAAAAAAAGTTCTAAAAGATATAGTAGAACCTTTTGGAAATGTTTTATGATCTTTCTTCCTTCCTTCCCTCCCTCCCTCTCCTCCTTCCCTCCCCCATTTTTTCTATGATTCATGCTGGTATATGCATTTATATTTTTTAGCAGTTTGCATAACACAATTACTTTAAAAGTGAGCACTTTTTAATGGGCAAATATCTACTTATTCACAGATAAGTAGTTTCCCAAGTTCCTTGAGGTCATATTTGTATGGATAAAAAGAAGCAAAAGATTGAGAAATAAAACGTTGAATTGTGACTAGCTAAATGGAAATACGCAGGTGAGTGCTTATAATTTGTGCCCACCAGTTTGTTAAACCACGTTTGCTTTAAACCACAGCTTGTTGAAAAAGCTACCAGTGCCTGTCTCATTCTTTTTTTTTTTTTAATTTGATTTATATGCTGCCCTTCTCCGGAGACTCAGGGCAGTTTACAATGCGTTAAGCAATAGCCTTCATACTTCTGTATATTTATACAAAGTCAGCTTATTGCCCCCACAAACTGGGGATATCCCCACAAACTGGGAATATAATATTGCTTCTTATTGCTAAATCATGGTTTACAAAGCAGAGTGGCTGAGTTCACACAAATCAAGACAAAACCCATCAAGTGATGGCTTGTAAAAATTAATACAGATAATATGGCTGCCATGTATTCTCAGTCATGCTAGATATGGCTGCTTTCGAGCAAATAGTGATGTTACTTGTGAATCCACCAAGCACAGCACCGGTTGATATCTACTTCCACAACTGGTGCAACACTTTTTCTCAGTGACACGACTGTTGGATCATTGCCAGCTATATTCATACTCTCTTGGTTCCTCTGAACATGTCTTTAGACATTCTCCTCTAGACCAGTCTGTCTATAGAACTCAACTTCTAAGTGACCCCACAAGATAATGTCCTTCAATTTTGCACCTTCCTGTTGTGCTAGATCTGTGATTTTCAGGGTTCCCACCAAGATGGCCAAAGACATTCCATCACATCTGGAGGATGCCATATTGAAAAAGGATAGCACTAGTCTGATAAAGGCCACTGAGTGTCACCAAAGACTATTTTGGGCTACCCAAAATTCTTCCCTTAAGAGAAGAATCTAAATTTTCTTGCATGCTGTAACCTCAAAGGAACTCGGATGCTCTGCCGAACTACTCTCCGCTGTTCCTGCCTGCTGCTCTTCATCCCCATCCTTAGTTCTCTTACTCTGATCCTTTACGTTTCCATCCCCTCTCCATCTCTCCCTACTCCAACTTCATTCCGATCTGGTCCTCCATCTTTCCCAGGGCTCGTCTCCCTCCGGATATCTCTCATCCCTTCGCTCCTCCCTTAACCGCCTCTCTCCCTCGGGTTCTCCAGTCCATCCTCCCCTTCCCAATTCTTCCCAGGACCAGGCTGGGTCGCCCTTCCCTCCCTCCCTCCTGCCTCCCTTTGAGTCTCACTTTTTTTTTTCTTCTGCCCCGGGGCTTCTCTCTCTTCCTCCCTCCCTCTGCCCCATCCTATTTCGAGAGTCCCACTTCTCTACCCCTCTTCTGCCCTCTTGCCTTTCTTTGCCCCTGATTGCCCCCTCCCTCCCTCCCTCCTTCTATCCATCCACCAAGGTTGCTCAGCGCTGCGCTGCAGTTGGATTCGCGTTATTGAAGTCTTTCCTCTCCTCGCCCCGCGCCGCTTTTTTCCCCTCTCTCGCTTTTCTCTCCGGCTTCATCCATCCGCTGCCTTCCTCCGCCTCTCTCTTCTCCCTTCGCCTCAGTCCCCGGCTGCCTTGCCTGCCGCCTCCCCACTCTTGTGAGCCCCGGTCCCGTCTCATTTCACTCCATGCCTTCGATACCCACGGGTATGTGTATGTGTGTGTGGTGGTGGTGGGGAGAGACTCACCTGCTGGTAGCCCAAATCCTCTGGAGCAAATTCGCTCCCCGCTGCCTCGAACTGGAAGTTGATGTGCGGCGCCTGGTGCAGAAGGAAAGTCCACCACGAAGCTCGGTACCCCTGGGGGGACCCCATCCTTCCCTCCCGGGGCGCACAGAAACCCGGCGCTGCTCACCGTGCTGGACGTCGCCCTCCCATGCTGGCGCAGAGACGGGTTTGGGGAATGGAGTGAAGAGAGACTCTGCAAAACATCAGGGCTTATCCGCGCGGGATATTGGGGGGAGGGAGGGGGATTGTGGGGAAATCGGGAGGGGGGGGGAGCTGGTTGGGAATGGGGAAAGGATGGAGAAAGGCGCAGAGCCATCTAGCGAATGTGTCTGTTAAAGTCACCAAATTCTGGCTTGCCCTCCCAGAGATGGAGACATGGGCTCCCTCCAGTGGTCTTTGTCTTCTATGCAATAAAGATAAACCCCGTTTAGCAGACCAATTAAGAGGTGGTCCTCGACTTACAATAGTTTGCTTGCAATTTATGAACCACGCTTAATGGTTGGGCGTTATTTGCGACTCTGTCTACAGGTAGTCCTCGACTTACGACCACAGTTGAGCCCAACATTTCTGTTGCTAAGTGAAACGTTGTTAAGTGATTTTTTTGCCCCATTTTATGGCTTTTCTTGCCACAGTTGTTAAGTGGATCACTGCAGTTGTTAAGCTGGTAACCCGGTTGTTAAGTGAATCTGGCTTCGCCATTGACTTTCCTTGTCAGAAGGTCGTAAAAGGGGAACACGTGATCCCAGGAGGATATGACCGTCATCAATTTGACTCAGTTGCCAAGCGTCTGAATTTTCATCATGTGACCATGTCATCAAGTGTGAAAAATGGTTGCATCTCTTTTTTTCCAGTGCCATTATAACTTTGAACAGTCACTGAACTGTTGTAAATCGAGGACTACCTGTAGAATTATTATTTATCCTTATTATTATCGCCTTTACTCCCTCCTTTTATTCATATGATGATGATGATGACGACTGCTGCTTTGCATGTACACTGAGTTCACTTGACCAAATAACGTTGTGTTGTTCTGTTCTGTTCTGTTCTGTTCTGTTCTGTTCTGTCCTGTTCTACAGGTAGTCATAAACTTACATGTAGTGTAAGTGACAGTTCAAACTTACAATGTCTTTGAAAAAAGTGACTTATGACCATTTTTCACATTTACAACTGTTGCAGCATTCACGTGGTCATGTGATCAAAACTCAGATGCTTGGCAACTGACTCATACTTACGACAGTTGCAGTGTCCTAGACTCACGTGATCCACCCTTGCGACCTTCTGACCAGCAAAGTCACTGGGGAAGCCTGATTCACTTAACAACAGTTTGATTAATTTAACAACTACAGTGAGTCACTTAACAACTGTGGCAAGAAAATGGGGCAAACTCAATTAACAAATGTTTCAGTCAGCAACTGAACTTTTGGGCTCAATTATGGTCATAACTCAAGGACTACCTTCTGTTCTATTCTATTCTATTCTATTCTATTCTATGCTATGCTATGCTATGCTATGCTATGCTATGCTATGCCATGCCATGCCATGCCATTCGTCTATTCCTAGTGTTAAGGCTGCAATATGTGATCCTGTGAATCCCCATTTCCCTCCCTCTCCTTCCCCCCCATGCCTTTTTTTCAGCTATGCTCCATCATGCTGAAGCCTCATTTCAGGGCCAGCGCAGAAGGAAAGAGAGGCAGCTTAACAAGCAGAGAAACAAATGCTCTTTCCACTCGTCTCCTGCCAAGCCTTTTCCATTCAACTCAGATCTTTTTTCCACTTCCATGCATTAAAAAACGTGTTGTTGTTGTTTTTTTAACAAAGAGCAGCAGCGTTATCCTGCTGCCTTTCCTTTTTCCGAGGGAGCTGCTGAAAGCACATGGCTTGAACCCCTCTTTTGGAAGAGAAAAGAAAGCTAAATTTGCATTCAAGGTGTGACTCAGAAAAAAGCTCCTATTAAAAAATCCTTCCCATAGGTGTGCCTAGCAAAGATAAGGTGTATTTCCTCCCCCATTTTTTCTCATCATTGGTGCTCAGCCTCAGGCTGGTGTGCCTTTTGCAGCAGATGGCAAATGCTATCTTTATAAACTAAGTTGAGAACTTGGGGCATTGGGAGGGAGGGCGGGAGGGAGGGAGGGAAGGAGCTAATAATAGGTGTATGGGGACCCAATATCGATCAGGTTCACAGCATGCAGAAAAGCAAGTTTTATCTCTTTCTTTCTGGCTTCGTTCTTCACCAGAATTGTACCCTTGGGCTGCAGGTATCAATGCTCTTTCCTAGTCTAACAAGAATTCCAGAGAGCCGGGTCAAGTTTTGATCTGTATGACAGCTGGGGAGGAAGTATTAAGGTTCCCTCTGTGGCTTGTGGGTTTGGCAAAAAGAAATCTGACTTATTAAAATGTCAGTGTGGTTCCAGTGGTGTATTTAGCCACAGTAACTTAATTCCCTGGAGGGGATTCAGAACTTGTGTATCAAAGGAAAGCAGATGCCAGAGTTGGAAAGATTCTGACATAATAAGACATGTAAAAAAAAATTTTTTGGTAACCTTTAAAGTTACAGCAAAAATACAGGTAGGCCTTGACTTACATCAGTTCATTTAAAGACTGTTCAAAGCTACAAAAGAGCACTGAAAAAAGTGACGTATGACTGTTTTTCACACAACGGTTTCAGCAACCTCATGGTCACATGATCAAATTTTGGACGCTTGGTAACTCGCATGTATTTATGATGGTTGCAATGTCCCGGGGTCATGTAATCCCATTTTGCGACCTTCTGACAAGCAAAGTCATGGGGAAGCCAGATTCACTTAACAACGGTGTTAAGAGCCTGGTGGCGCAGCAGACTAATAGCCTGTTATTAACATCAAGCTGTCTGCAATTACTGCAAGTTCGAATCTCCCCAGGCTCAAGGTTGACTCAGCCTTCCATCCTTTCTAAGGTAGGTAAATTGAGGACCCAGTTTGTGGGGGCAATAAGCTGACTTTGTATAAAAATATACAGAAGTATGAAGGCTATTGCTTAACACATTGTAAGCCTCCCTGAGTCTCCAGAGAAGGGCGGCATATAAATCAATTTTTTTTTAAAAAAAAAAAAAACTATCTTAACAACTGTGGCAAGAAAGGTTGTAAAATTGGGCAAAAATTTGCTTAACAACTGTCTTCCTTAACAACAAAAATTTTGGGTTCAACTGTGGTCTTAAATTGACTACAGGTAGTCCTCGACTTACAACAGTTCATTTAGTGACTGTTCAAAGTTACAACAGTACTGAAAAAAGTGACTTATGACTGCTTTTCACATTTTCTACTGTTGTGGCATCCCCATGGTCAGGTGATCAAAATTCAGACACTTGGTGATTGACTTTCATTTATGACGGTTGCAGTGTCCTGGGGTCATGTGATCCCCTTTTGCGACCTTCTGACAAGCAAAGTCAACTTGGAAGCCAGTTGTGATATGATGGTAGATATGGTAGATGTTACCATCCATCTATAGTTAGATCACCCTTTGATTGCTTTGGGGCTGTTGCTCCCAGCTTGCAGAAGTAGGACTAATTGGATTGACTTTATGGACCTGCAAGGGAATTAGAGGACCTTGAGCATCTTCTTGATATTGATGGGCAGTTTGACCAAAGTCTTAGTCAAAGACTGGGATGCAGTTTGGAATTACATGGCGGTGGTAACTACAGCAGAACCTCTTATTTCTCCATTCTTTCCATCTCTGCAGATAGCTGTTTAAAATGACTGTGTGATTCCTCAAACAGGATCCTAAACTCTTATCAATCTGACAATTTCTTTTAATGGATCCATGCCCATCCTGGTTAATTAAGATTTGCAAGGTCATGGTGTGTGGTTGGATCTATGTGAATGTTTCTTTGTGTGAAGAGATGGTGTCATCTGCCCTGAATAAGGTGGTGATATGAACTCTTTTGAAAAAGGCATGGATGGATCTGATGGTCTTAGATAATTTTTGTCCAGTCTCCAAACTTCTGTTAGGAAAATAGTTTGGAGCAGGAGTGAAATTCAGCAGGTTTTGACAGGTTCTGGAGAACCGGTAGCGGAAATTTTGAGTAGTTTGGAGAACTGGCAAATACCTACTCTGGCTGGCCCCAGAGTGGGGTGGGAATGGAGATTTTGCAATATCCTTCCCCCAGGAGTGGGGTGGAGATTTTGCAGTCCTTCCCCTGCCACGCCCATCAAGCCATGTCCACCAGGCCATGCCCACCAAGCCACGCCCACAGAACCGGTAGCATAAAAAATTGAATTTCACCACTGGTTTGGAGGTAATATTACGCCACTCAGGAGCCTGAGTGGCGTAGAAGGCTAATGCCTCCTACTAAGGCAGCATTTAACATCCAGCTGCCTGCAATTACTGCAAGTTCAAATCTCACCAGGCTCAAGGTTGACTCAGCCTTCCATCCTTTCTAAGGTGGGTAAAATGAGGACCCAGTTTGTGGGGGCAATAAGCTGACTTTGTATAAAATATACAAAAGTATGAAGGCTATTGCTTAACGCATTGTAAGCCGCCCTGAATCTCCGGAGAAGGGCGGCATATAAAAATAAATAAATAAATAAATAAATAAATAAATAAATAAATAAATAAATAAATAAATAAAATATTGAGCCCATTTGTGAATGACCTCTGACAGAGCCCAAGTGGGAGTAGTACAACAATCCAGACTCTTCTTGGTCTCTTAGTAACTTTCAACACTATTGACCATAGTATCCTGATGGGTTGGCTACAGGATTAAGGATTAATCCCGGTTGCGATGGGGAATAGAGGCAGATGGATGAATCAAGGGCCGTATCGAAATCTGGGAGCTCGCCCTCGCTATCTTCGAGCGGTGACGTGCTCCGACCCTCTTGGTTCCATCCGACCAGCTGGGGGTTTGAGAGAGGGGGGCACTGGGCTCAGGTTGGTTTACTTTAATGCCAGGTCTGTGGTTAAAAAAGCTCCCCTCATTCGGGATTTGATTGAGGAGGAAAACACAGACCTGGCTTGCATCACGGAAACCTGGTTGGGCCTGGAGGGAGGTGTCCCTTTGACAGAACTTTGCCCACCAGGCTTCCGGGTGCTACACCAGCCAAGGGCCCAGGGGAGGGGAGGGGGGTAGCGGTTGTTATCAAGGAGACCCTTAGTTCGCGGGAGGTCACTGCCCCTAAGATAGACAGGTGTGAGACCCTCCTCGTGAAGTGGGGCCTGCATGGGCAGTTGGGCTTGCGTACCTGTCTCCCAGCTGCATATCAACGGCCCTGCCCAGCCTACTTGACGCCCTATCGGGGCTGGTGGTGGAGTTTCCCAGACTTATTGTTCTGGGGGACTTCAATCTGCCATCCCTGGGAGGGGCATCAGGGGTGGCCCAGGAGTTCATGGCTTTCATGGCAGCTATGGACCTGATTCAGATTATTCAGGGCCTGACACATGAAGGGGGGCCACACACCTGATCTTGTTTTTGTCTCGGAGCAGTGGCGGGTGGAGTTTGGTGGGGGATTATCGGCTATTTATCCCCTGTCATGGACCGACCACTATCTCCTCCGGCTGGGCTTCCAGTATGCCATCCGACCTCTCTGGGAGGCAGAGCCGATCATCTGGTTCCACCCCAGGCGCCTGATGGACCCGGAGAGGTTCCAGATGGAGCTTGGGATGATGCCTCTCTCTCTCTCCCATGCCCCAGTCATGACCCTGGTGGATGCCTGGGATGGGGCCACTGCCGGGGCCCTCAACCGGGTCGTGCCTTTGCAGCCTCTAACATGACGCAGATCCTGGCTGGCCCCTTGGTTTATCGAGGAGCTCCGGGGGATGAAGCAACGTAGGAGAGGCCTAGAGAGCCGTTGGAGAGCCAGTAATTCCGAATCTGACCAGTCACAGCTAAGGTTGGTCACACGGGCCTACCTGGTGGAGTTGGCGACGGTAAAGCGTTGCTATTTCTCCGATGTCATTGCGTCCTCAGAGAATTGCCTGGTTGCCCTGTTTAGGGTGCCCGCTCCCTCTTGAATCAGAGGGTGAGGGAAGACCCTCTGCGAGGGCGAGCCAAGGAGTTTAATCAGCACCTGCTGGACAAGATCGCTCAGATTCGGGACGGCTTGGACTCTGACTGGACAGAATCAGATGGTGAGGAGATGGTGGGTCTTGTGCTTTGGGAAGTGTTCGATCCTGTTACCCCAGAGGAAGTGGACAGGATCATGGGGAAACTGAGTGCGACCACATGTGTACTGGACCCCTGTCCCTCCTGGCTGGTTTATTCAGCGAGGGAGGTGACACATGGCTGGATCCAGGTGGTGATAACTGCCTCCTTGGAGGAGGGAAGCTTTCCTGCCACCTTGAAGGAGGCGGTGGTGAGGCCCCTCCTCAAGAAGCCAACCTTGGATCCAGCTGTCTTGAGTAATTTCCGTCCGGTCTCCAACCTTTGCTTCCTTGCGAAGGTTGTCGAAAGTGTGGTGGCACGTCAGCTCCCGATGGCCCTGGATGAAGCAGTTTACCTCGATCCGTACCAATCAGGTTTCAGGCCCGGGTACAGCATGGAGACGGCATTGGTCGTGCTGGTGGATGATCTCTGGAGGGCTCAGGACAGAGGTTATTCCTCTGTTCTGGTCCTGTTCGATCTTTCGGTGGCTTTCGATACCATCAACCATGGTATCTTGCTACGGCGCCTCGAGGGGTTGGGAGTGGGAGGCACCGTTTTACGGTGGTTCTCCTCCTACCTCTCGGGTCGGATGCAAGCGGTGTTGGCAGGGGGGCAGAGATCGACCACGAGGCCCCTCACTTGTGGGGTGCCACAGGGGTCGGTTCTCTTGCCCCTTCTGTTCAACATTTATATGAAACCGCTGGGGGAGATCATTCGTGGTTTTGGGGTGAGGTACCATCAGTATGGTGATGATACTCAGCTTTTTATATCCACCCAGAACCAACCCAGTGATGCCCTTGATGTGATGTCCTGGTGCCTGGAAGCGGTGCGGATCTGGATGGGGAGGAACAGGCTTCGGCTCAACCCTGCCAAGACTGAGCGGCTGTGGATACCAGCATATCGGTCCGATGGAGAGATTCCATCGTTGGCTATAGGGGGTGAAGTCTTACCCCCCATAGACAGGGCACGCAACTTGGGTGTTCTCCTGGATTCGCGGTTGAGTCTAGAAGATCATATAACAACCGTGACCAGGGGGGGTATATGCCCAAATTCGTCTGGTGCACCAGTTGCACCCTTATTTGGACCGAGATGCCCTATGCACAGTTACTCATGCATTAGTCACCTCCCGTATTGACTACTGTAATGCTCTCTACATGGGGCTGCCCTTGAAGACCACTCGGAGGCTTCAGCTGGTACAGAATGCAGCCGCGCGGGTTGTGATGGGAGAATCCCGATGCTCCCATGTAACACCTCTCCTGCGCGGCTTGCATTGGTTGCCAGTTGCCCTCCGGGTGAGATTCAAGGTGCTGGTAATGACCTATAAAGCTCTACATGGCTTAGACCCAGGATACTTGGCGGACCATTTGCAACCAGCAACAGCTTCCCATCACCTGGTGTGTTCCCACAGGGAGGGCCTGCTCCGGATACCGTCAGCTAGACAATGTCAGCTGGCGGCCCCCAGGGGTAGAGCTTTCTCTGTGGGCGCACCCACCCTTTGGAATCAACTCCCCCTGGGTCTCCGGCTGGCTCCTGACCTCCGCACTTTCTGCCGCGAATTAAAAACATGGCTGTTCGCAGCACCTACCCTGGACTGAGGGGTTTTTCGATTATTTTAACGGGTTTTAATATTTGTTTATGCATGTATTTTATGTTTTTATTGGTTTGTTTTCATTGTTGTGAGCCGCCCTGAGCCCTATGGAGATAGGGCAGCATATAAATTATATTAAATAAATAAATTTATTTTATTTTATTTTATTAAATTTCTATACCGCCCTACTCCCGAAGGACTCAGGGCGGTGAACAGCCACAGGATAAAACACATAAATACAAAAATTTAAAATAGAGTAAATAAAATTAATTAATTAATTAATTAATTAATTAATTAAGATTGGGAGGCACCATGTTGAATGGTTCTCCTTTCTCTTAGGTGGGTTGTAATCAGTGTTGGCAGGGAAGTAGGGAGAGGCAAGACTTTGTCTCCTTATCTGCAGTGTATGCCTCCGGACTCATTGTCTCCTGTTTAAAACCCACTTAAAACAGTGGGTGGGACCCTTCACTGATGGGGGTGTGTGTGTGTGTCTGATATTATCAGTGATGATATTCAGTTGGACATCTCAACCTCAGATCCACTAATCAAGGTTATCATGGTCATGTCGCTATGCCTGGAGGCTATGGAGATCTGGATGAGGAAGAACAGATTTAAACTTAAACCCTGATAAGAATTGAGTTCTTCCAGTCTCAGAGATTTGCCACCTGTAGTTCTCAGTAAGATTATACTTCCCAAAACAAAACCATTGTGCAATTTGGAGGTCTTTCTGGACTCTCAGTTCCTGCTCAAAGAACAGGTGACAGCTGTGGCTGAGGGAAGGGGGTTTGGTTGCCCAGATTCATCCAGTGCAACAATTGTACCCTTTCCTGGAGCAGGATTTCTTCCTCACAGTCACTCATGCTTTAATCACATGACACGTGAACTATAGTTGTAGTTGGCCTACACTTGTAGTTGGCCTTGAATATCACTTGGAAGTTGTGAGGCAGCCATGTGGACAATTATGGACATCCCTCAGAGTGCCCATGAGTTATCTCTTCCAAATAAGCTACACTGGTTTGCTGGTGTGCTTCTAGGTGCAATAGAAGTACAGGTTGCAATCTGAATGGCATGTGGCCTTGTTTGTTGGTTGGTTTGTTTATACTTCGCATTTCTGAACTGCCCATCTATAGGAGATGACCAGGTTGAACCAGAGGGAGGGGTCAAATGTGTCATAAGTCATGAGTCCCTGCCACCCTAAGAGAGATCTAAGTCCAGCCCACTTTAAATGCCTTCTTAATTCCTACTCATTTCCTTTGACTATTAGTAGCACAGATTCTTCTAGAGAGACAAAGCTTGCAATAAATCTTTATACACCAACATTGATATTTCCTAAACTCCGCTGAAGATGTTACTTATCCTGGTAATGAAACATTCGGAAACTAACCCACAAGCTCGGAGAACGAACCTCCACCCTCATCCTAAACCCGAGCTACAGATATTCACCATTATCTCAAACAAATGGTTGTAAGTCAAGAATTTGCTCAACTTCAAGCAAGTCACTTTATAAACATCACTTCAAGTGGGACTTTAAAATAATATTGCAGGATCCAATCTAGGGATTGGGACCAGAGGTTTTGTCTTCCAAGCTTTCGGGCTCATGCTGAAGCTCAGATGGGCTCCAGCATGAGTTTGAAAACTTGGAAAACAAAATCTCTGGTCCTGGTGACTGACCCAGATTTGATCCTGCAACATTATCCTGGGACATGTATGTTTGCTTTCATTTGTATGAAAATAATATGTTATGAAATGGCTGTAGCAGCTTCTCAATTGAGGCTCGTCTCAGAATGTCATCTATAGAACGACGAGATGGAACAGCAAGTTGCTTGGAGAATTGCAAGACTTGTGTGCAATGAAGCAGCTGATCCAGGCAGCTGGTTAAGAGGGTAGTAATGAGGAACTTGACCGCAAAGCTTATTCATTCCATCTGCCTCTTGAAATAGCTGTTTCATTTCACCTAACTATAGGGTCAGCCCTGGTTATGGTGGCTTTGGTGGCTCTAGATATCTTGGATGTGAAGAATGTTAGGATATAAGCTAAATTTATATGAAGCGAAGACGCTTCACCAAACTGAAATACAGGTAGTCTCGACTTACAGCAGTTCATTTAGTGACCATTCAAAGTTACGACGACACTGTAAAAAGTGACTTATGACCAGTTTTCACACTGATGTAGCATCCTCATGGCCATGTACTCAAAATTCAAACACTTGGCAATTGACTCACATTTATGACAATTGCAGTGTCCAGGGATCATGTGATCCCCTTTTGCTACTGTTTCACAAGTAAAAATCAAAGGGGATTTGATTTACCTAACAACGGTTTGACTAATTTAACAACTACAGTGATTCACTTAACAACTGTGGCAAGAAAGCTCATAAAATGGGGCAAACTCACTTAACAAATGTTTCACTTACCGACAGAAATTTTGGGCTCAATTGCAATCATTAGTCAAGTACTACCTGTAAAGCTAAACTGAGCTAAGGTCTATCTTGAAAAGCAGCATTTCAGGCACATAAATATGAGTCAATTCAGAATGACTCAACTTTTCAACCTAACTGCACCCAAACCAACTAACCACTTTGTGGTTTATTGCAGTTTAGGAAATCAAATTCCCTTGATGTGTGGCTCAGCAAAGGCTTTCTCAAATTAATTGCTATAACCACATCAGAGATTTTGATAATTACAAGAGACATTTTCTATTCCTTTCTTTGGTGGACGATATTTACCTATCTTGACTAAGCCTCTGGGGTTTTCTGATGATCTCCTATTCACATATCTACTTTACTTACCTTTCTGGGATCAACCAAGACCAACTACATGCACTTAGTCTCGCTAAATTTTGTGATAGAATGGGGATTTTGAAATTACTTGAGAAAAAAAATCCACTTAAGTTTTTGCAGAATTGTATTTACCATTGTGAGAAAAACATGTGACTTTTTAGGATGAAAAGTCCTAAGCCATGTTAAACTTCCCATAATAAGAAAAATTGATTCAGGTCAAGTTTAAATAAATAGTTTCAGCACACCAGCAAAATGTGACTGGAACGAAGCACCAAGCGGAGAAAACTCTACATGCATAACTGGGAGTCAATTTGTCTGAAACAAACAAACAAACAAACAAAAAAGAGACAGAGAACACATTTGTTCTTTGTGACACTTCTGTGATGCTATATGTTCCCCTAAAAATAAGCCATGGTGGCGCAGTGATTAGAATGCAGTATTGCAGGCTAATTCTGCCAACTGCCAGCAGTTCAAATCTCACTAAGCTCAAGGTTGACTCAGCCTTCCATCCTTCCGAGGTCGGTAAAATGAGGGCCCAGATTGTTGGGGCAATATGCTGACTATGTAAACTGCTTAGAAAGGACTATAAAGCACAGTGAAGCGCTATATAAATCTAAGTACTATTGTGATTGCTAAAAACAGATGGGAAATAGGAATCTGATAGAGGTTTATTATTAAATAAAATTGTATTATGCTTTACTTGGAAAGTAAAGTGTAGTGTAATATATTATAATGTGGTATAGTATGACGTGGTAAGAGAGTACTCCTCTCAATGACTCTCATTGGGGCCAGCAACTCTGCCACTAAGCAAAGCATTCACTAAATGAGAAATCAAGACCATGACTTTTCTTTCCAGCTGGAAAAAACAAGACCAGTCAATTTTACACCTTTGTTTGCCTCCTAGCCTTTCCTTGCCCTTTAGAATGCTCATATCAAAAGCAATGTGAATACACCATAATCCAGGGTTGGGAGCCACTGACACACAATGCAAACAGTTTACTCTCTTGGAATCCCTTTCTCTCCAATTTCTCCATTCTTGGATGGGAAGAGGGTAAAGCAAAAGAGAGCGGGTCTACAGAAATTGACTACCATGTGAAATAGCACTAACAGAGGACAAAACTCAGTTTAGTTCCATTTGATTTACATTTAACTCAAACAAAGTTTAATTAATGTTTCTTGTTACATGAATAATTACTGATTGATGTATATTTTTGAAGGTCTCTAAGGTTTAGTGTGATCTGTGTGAACCAGTTCATTGCCTTTCTGACTGCAATATCGAAAAAAAGAAATTAGGGGAAACCTCACTCTTTTGTTTTTTACTTTGAAACCAAGGATGAATGATTCACCTCCACAGATGTTTTGATGACTACTTCATCCATCTGAGAGCAGCTGGCTTGGACTTGCTTGCTGATCCCAGCTCAACGAATGTGCTATTTCAGGAGGAAAAAATCATCTTTGAGTAGCTTCTCTTGCTTTTTTCATTAAGTGTGCCAGACAAATCATAAGAACAACCATGCATTGTCTGCACTGGCCAACCATGAAGCTTTTATTCATTGCAATCTTTGATTCTTTCTTCAAATAAACCAAAGTGGCCTTTTTCAAACCCGGGTTGCCAAACTCAGCAGTATACTTGGACAGACCTTCAAATAATCACAGTTTTTCTATTTCTGCCTTCTTTCCAATAGCACAGTTGATTCTGGCTTGAACCCAAGATTGCATATCTGGTCTTTCTAATTCAGCTCTTCTTAATCCTGTGTCTTTCAAATAGATTGGACTTTAGCTCTTGTATTGCAGGTCAGCTGGGACTCCTTGAATTTGCAGTCCCAGCACATCTGGAGAACAACAGATTGGAAGAAATGCTGGCATAGCTGGAGGCATGAATGTGTTTTGGCTCATGTTAAGTATTTAAGCAGTTGTGAAAGTTTAAATAGCTACATTTTGAAAACAGATGATGTTTTGACCAATAGTTTGGTGTTAAAGATGAGTTTTCACTTATATGGGTTGTTATAGAATAACTGAAGAAAGATTGATGAAGGAATGGTTGAAGATCAATGGATGGGCAACATTTTTTATATAATTCTTTGCGCGTCTAACCACACTTGGCCAAATAACTGGAGTGAAGTAAAGGCAATTATTAGTGCTAGTGAAACTTCAAAAGGTTGCTTGCCTTCTATGAAATTTTGAATTGAGACACTCCCCCTCAAAGCTGTTTCATGAACCCATAAAGAATATCTTACTTCTAAGTGTGTCAGGCCCAAACAACCAGATCCACATGTGAAGGGTCCAAGTGACTATTTTATTGTACAGGTAGTCCTCGATATACAACAGTTCATTTAGTGTCCGTTTGAAGTTATAACAGCACTGAAAATAGTGACTAAGGACCATTTTCCACACTTATGAGATTGTTGCAGCATCCCCATGATCATGTGATTTATGTGACAAATGCTTGACAACTGACTCACATTTATGATACTTGTAGTGTTCCGCAGTCACTACAGTGTGACTATAGTGTCACACTAAAGTGAGATCCCCTTTCAGGGGTGAAATGCTCCTGGTTCGGACCAGATTGCCCGAACCGGTAGTGATGGAGGTGGGTGGTTCGGAGAACCGGTAGCAAAAATCCCTGCCCCCGCCCACCATTGCCCAGCTGAGCCACGTGATCATCAGAGGCTTTTTAAAAAATTTTTAAAAGCATGTTTTCTACAATCTCTTTGGCCGAAAAAATGATTTTAAAAATAAGAAAAAAAGCCACTGATGATCGCGCGGCTCAGCTGGGATCATCAGAGGCTTTTAAAAGCATTTTTTCTACAACCTCTTCGGCCGAAGAGGTTATAGAAAAAATGTTTTTAAAAGGAAAAAAAAAGCCTCTGCCGATCAGGCAACTCAGCTGGGATCGTCAGAGGCTTTAAAAGCATTTTTTTACAACCACTTCAGCCATATTACCCCCCAACCCCCACCAAGCCACGCCCATAGAACCGGTAATAACAAATTTTACATTTCACCACTGTCCCCTTTTGCGACCTCCTGACAAACAAAGTCAATGGGGAAACCAGATTCACTTAACAACCATGTTACTAATTTAAGAACTGCAGTGATTCTCTTAACAAATGTAGCGAGAAAAACCATAAAATGGGGCAAAACTCACTTAACAAATGTCTCACTTAGCAACATAAATTTTGGGTTCAATTGTGGTCGTACACTGAGGACTGCTTTTTCATAGTTCCTTCCTCTGGTTATATTAAAAGCTACAATTTAGTGACTAATTTTGGAGAAACCCATGAGCTGCCTTACCTAACAAATTTCTTACTTAACAACGTAGGTTTCAGGCTCAATTGTGGTCAAAAGGTGAGGACTACTTGTATTCTATATATAATCCAAAATCTTCCCAGATTGCTAGCCATCTCTTGGGAGCAAAGAGATAAGGTTCCATAGAATTTAGAGAGGTCAGTCTTTGGCCTCTTATGGCTGCTCAGTGACTCAAGGCTAATTCCTCACTTGACACTCCTCCATCTCTTGCCTCATTGGCAATTCTCAACCAAGAGTGAAGCAAAGCAGACAACTCCACAAAATGTGCAATATAAGGAAAGGCCAAAAGGACCTGTCTGTGAAGGCTTTTTTCTTAAACTTAACAGATTTCTGAAATGTTGGGGAAGGCTTCAAATAAATTAAAGCAGATTAAAATCAAGTTCATGCAACCAAGTGACAATAGAACCATCTGGATTTGGCAAGAGGGAGATGATGCCCACAGAAATTGATTTTAGTTATCTTGCATGGGTGTGATATTAGCTTTTTTTCAAATTATGCTTTGATTCAGGAAGCAATGTTACAACTCAGATCCTGATATCAGGTTACAACTCCAGTCCTGAAGCCTATGTCTCACCTCTTTATAACAGATCATAGATAATTATAGAAGTATTTTCACACTATTCCAAGATTAGGCCTGCAGAAAACAATATTTTTTTCTCTTCTCCAAGGCAGGTTAAATATAAGTGTTCCCTTAACAATGCTCCCAAACTAAAACACCTCCATTCAAAGCAACAGAGTCTAGCAAAGATTTTTTTAAGTGTGTAATTTAATAATTTAAAAACAAAAGCCACTTCCAAAACAGGGAAATACATTTTTATTATTATTTATTTATTTTATTAATTTAATTTGTATACCGCCCTTCTCCCAGAAGGGACTCAGGGTGGTAAACAGCCAAAATTAAAAAACATACAAATACAAAAGTTAAGATAATTAAAAGAATTAAATAATTGGCTCCCAATTTAAAAACCCAAATCCATAAAATTTAAAATCCCAATTAAAAACCATTTAGGCTAGGCCGGCTTGATGAAATTACTTGTTTGATAGTTTTGCAAATGCAAAACTATCAAACAAGTAATACATAAATAAACATCAAGATAGCCCAACATAATGAACCCAATACGTTATACAAATCTCTTTGCATTTTTTTCAGCAAACACGGCAAATCTTTTCATGGAATCTATACATTTATGATAAACAGATTTTATCAGAATCAAAAAATCCTTTTATAACGCTCATATTCCTCATAATGCTTTTACTAAGAATATAGTGTAATGGACAGTATAAAATGTAACAATAATATATCCCATTATATTTTAACCACAAGGCAGAAAGCTAATTGCAATATATGATCACAGTTAGAACATGTAGACAAATGTTTATTTATTATTGCATTCATAGTCCATGTTTCTCTAGGATTGGGATGTTTAAATTCCATCTGCTTGAAGGCTGTGCCAAACTTTGAATGACTTATTCACACTCCAAAAATTAAGAGAACCCAGAATCTGTTTTAGGAAGGAATTTCAGAAGTTTTAATTATAAAATGACTAATTTAATGTCTTTTAATTTAATGATACTTGTTATAGCCACCCCACTATATTAGGCTTCGGGTAGCTTACAAAATCCAGAAACAACAATGACAAACACACCTACACAGGCAGCCCACACTGAAACAATGAATCTCTATCTGTCTGATCTCAGGAGCATTTTTTTTTGCCCTGCCCTCTGGTGCTTTGGAAAATAAACTGACCCCTCCTTTTTGTGGCAGCCTCTTAAATACTGGAATACTGCTATCATATCCTCTCTAGACTAGCCAAACCCAAATCCTGTAAATGTTCTTCATATGTTTTAGTCTCCAGGCCTTTAATCATCTTAGTTGCTCTTCTTTGCATTTTTTCCAAAGTCTCAACATCTTTTTTGTACTGTAGTGACCAAAATTGGATGCAGTATTCCAGGTGTGACCTTACTAAGGCTTTATAAAGCGGTACTAATATGCCTCTGTTTATACAACCAAGAATTGTATTAGCTTTTTTGGGTGCTGTTACACACTGCTGACTCGTGTTTAAGTGATCGTCCACTAGGACTCCAAGTCCCTCTCACAGTTACTGTTTTTGAGCCAGGTTTCACCTAATCTGTGCTTGTACTTTCGGCTTTTTTCCTCCCAGGTGTAAAACCTTGCTTTTCTCCACATTAAATTTCATGTTGTTGGATAAGGCCCATTGTTCAAGTCTGTTAAGATCTTTTTGGATCCTGAGCTTGTCACTAAGAGTTAACAACAACATGATGGCACAACATGGTGGCAAGATAGAAGCCATGGTTTTGCCATCAACTTCTGTCTCATAAATGAGCTCTTGGGAGAACCAATCTTGCAGAAATTTAAGGCATGGACAAAAATGAACAAAAATGAAGGCCTTTAGCAGTCTAAACGTTTTCCCCAGAAGGAAGGAGGTTAGGAGTTAAAGTGAAATGGCTTGAGCAGCACCCTTCTGTTGCTGTTATCAGACAGAAGCTCAACCAGCCCAATCCACTTGGAGCTCTCCAAGATGGTGCAGCCTGTTGTCTTTTTCACCAGACAGGCTCTTCCTTGACTTTGCTTGCAATGTTTGATTTTCCTACCTGGTACCATGGGTTCAGTGGCTTAAAAGTAGAAGGGCATCCATGTTGCAGTTCAGAGAGATAGGGAAACTTCCCTTTTCCCTCCTGACTTCAGTAGATCTGAACTGAGCTTGGAACATTCCAAGTGATTCTTAAATGTCAATAAAGAGTGAAAGTTTTCTGCATCTTGTTGCTGCCATTTTAACAGTTCTCTGGACTTTAGTAGCCTAGACTTGATGCTCCAAGTGTGTGGGAACCTAAGAGGAGCTAAAGTGGCATAGCAGGGCAGCAAAAAGGAAGGAATGGGCAAGGGTATAATTGCTAACCCCAACCGTAACCCTAATCCCTCACTGTTGTGCGTTCCATCTCCTTCTCCAGTATCATTCCTGAATCAGTGGTCACTTCAGGTCTTACTGCATAGATTGGCAGCACAGAGATCTTGACGGCCCTGATGACTTCCTTATTGATTACTGCGGGCTGATCTCTTTTTCTTCCCCTCTTCCTCACATTCATGAAAGAATGGAGAGAGAATAGACATACCATATCTGGGTGCAAATATCTGGGTGATTATTAAATGGCAGTTGAAGGAATACAAAAAGCTCTGAGTGTTTATGTCCTTGGAGAGATTTGCCTTGGGAGCCAAGGGACGCTGACATATGTCCCATTGGAGCTGTTTAGACTGGCCTTCCAGTCTATAGGTTTGCCGTTACTGAATGATCTTCAGCTCTTGTAAGGGTATGTGGGAGACAGGAGGAAGAGGTGCATCTAGGGCAGTGGTTGGATAAGCAACAATTTAGCCCTCAGAATATAGGTGAGACAATTGTCCCAGAAGGGACCCTTCCTAGTTTCTTGAGTTGTAAAGGCAAGAGGGGGAAAATGTACTAATAAAGGAGAATATTTGTAGTACGTGTTTGACATGAAGTGTCCTTGTTGCTCTCTGACTTTGTTGTTTTCTTACAGATGTTTCATTACCCAAACTAGGTAAAATCATCAGGGCCAGTCCTGAGTGCAGTGCTAGTCTCTGAGCTTGATTGTTTTCTTGCAGATGTTTCATTACTCAAATTATTAATAACCCGTATTAGCACTGATGGTATAACCTAATTTGGATAATGAAAGATCTGCAAGAAAGTCATCATGCTCAGTGAGCACCAAGGACCCCTCATATCAACCCTGCGCTACAAATATTCTCCTTTATTGGTACCACAAATGGGTATTAAACACTTCAGAAAGCACACAAATGGGAAATATTTGCCTGCAGGGACACTTCCACCAAGGAACCAAGTTTTCTTCCTGAATGAATACCTACGTACAGGGCCGGATTTTCCTATAGGCTAACTAGGCTTCAGCCTAGGACCTCAAGATCAAGAGGGGCCTACACAGTGGTGGGACTCTGGGGGTTCTAGGGGGTTCGGCCAAACCCTTTGTTAAATTGCTGGCTTGCCCCACCCCTTGCCCCGCCCCTCCGCACTATTATTTTTTTCCAATAAATGGGGCGGGCAAGCCAGCAATTTAACAAATGGTTTGGTGTTTTTTTGTAATTTATTGGCCCCCGAACCGTTTGTTAAATTGCTGGCTCGCCCGCCCTTCGCCTCCCACCCGCGCAGCGCCAGCCTACCGTAGCCAGGGGTAGGCAATTGTGGCTCTTTTACAACCTGTGGACTTCAACTTCCAGATTCCTGAGACAGCTTAGCTGTCTCAGGAATTCTGGGAGTTGAAGGCCACAGGTTGTAAAAGAGCCACAATTGCCCACCCCTTCCCTAGCCTGAGTTCCGCTGCCTGGGATCCATGTGGGCTGCCACGTGGTTCCCCACTGGCTCCGGACGCAAGAGAGCAGGATGGAGAAAGCAGCTTCCATGCCTTCACTCACCCTCACTCTCTGCTCTGTTGGATCACCGGCCGTTCGCTTACCCCGCCCACTCCCCATCTATTGCTGCCTCCGATGGCTAGAGGAAAAAAAAACTTCAACTTCTTGCCCCGGGGCTTCAAAGGGCCGCCCTAGAGCCAGTGGTGCAGCCAAACCCTTTGTTAAATTGCTGGCTTGCCCCGCCCCTCCGCACCACTATTTATTGCCAATAAATAGTGGTGGGCGAGGGGCGGGGGAGCCAGCAATTTAACAAAGGGTTCGGTGTTTTTTTTGTAATTTATTGGCCCACGGAGCTTCAGCATAGGCTAATTGGCCTCCTGGCTCTCAGCTGATTTGTCTCAGCTGTTTTGCTCAGGGCTCTTCTGCTTCCTTGCAAAGAGTGCTGATTTTTTTTCCCCTAGCTATGCTGAGAAATGAAACTGAAACTGCTTTGCTGTTGCTGCAAGGTTGGAAAATTAGGCAGGCAGAATTCTTTTCTTTTTCCTCACCAAAAAAGGTAGGTGCAAACAATGGGAAATTTAGGGAAAAAGAGGAGAGTTCAGGATTTTAAAACACAAAAGAAAAAAGCTCTATTTAACTAGGGAATTGTAATAATTGAGATACTATTAATTGTATATTTCTGAAAGCAGAAATGATTAAGTTGTGGTTTGGAGGAATATATGGGGGAAATTATTTGGTTTATTATTATTGGTAAATATAATTAATTGATTTGTAAGAAATTGGATTGCATGGAAATAATTGGAATATTCATGTTCATATTGATTAATATACAAAAAGGTAGTTATATAACTAATTGATTTATATTAAAATGTTGAATTTATATTAAACAACTAATATTACATAATTAACCAATGTGAGGATGGATATAAAAATAGATGACAATGGGAAGGGGTATAATATAGAATAGAAGGGAAAAATTGAATTTGATTAAGATTAGAGATGAGAATGAAGGGTAATATTGGTTTTTTACAAAAATAGATGAGGAATAAATATGGCAAAAAGGAAATATAGAAATTGTAAATTTAATTGAAATGACTAAACACTGTTTAAATTTGTGAACCGGGCAAATACTCTGTTCAAAGAAAATACATTGTATGTTTGTATGTGTGTTTCTAATTATTGTTATTTATTCATCTTTGTTCTCTTTTATTCTTTAAAGTTTAACAATTCATTCTTTATCTTAATATCTTTATATTTGTTTGGGATTGGCTTTCTTCCCTTTCATCTTTTTTATTGTACAGCAATCTTTCTCCTCAAACCTACCACCTCTCTCTTTTCTTTCCTTCTTACTTTCTCTTCCTCCCCCTCTTCTTCTCCTCCCTACTTCCTCTTCCTTTCTCCTTCTCCTCCTCTCTTCCTCCCTCTCTTACCCTCCCTCCTACTCTAATTTCACTTCCCTTCCTTCATCCCTCTCTATTGCTGTATCCTTTTATGCATATGGACTACTCAGAGGGCTGAAAAAGTTATTTCTGACTGGACTGACACATAAATTATGACCAGTCATAAGTGCGAAGACCGGTCAAAAGTGCGAGGACCTGTCAGAAATCACTTTTTTCAGCCCTCTGGGTAGTCCTTTTGTGCATATGGTCTGAAAAAGTTGTTTTTGACTGGTCCTCGCACTTTTGACCAGTCCTCGAACTTACAGTCAGGTCCATAAATATTGGGACATCGACACAATTCTAACATCTTTGGCTCTATACACCACCACAATGGAGTTGGAATGAAACAAACACAATGTGCGTTAACTGCAGACTGTCAGCTTTAATTTGAGGGTATGTACATCCAATTCAGGTGATCGGTGTAGGACTTACAGCAGTTTGTATATGTGCCTCCCACTTGTTAATTCAGATCCCCTGTCTGCTTTATTTTTACATTGTGTTGTGTTTCTACACGTTTATAAAATTCTTTAAACTTTTGAAATGTTTCATCTTTGTGTTTCAAAGTATAGACAAATCCATAACGACTATAGTCGTCTACAATAGTAAGAAAATATCATTTTTTGTATGTAATTGATGGGGTCAATGGACCAACTAGGTCCATATGTACCAGGTTAAAGATATGATTTGATGATCTTGTTGCTTTTTTTGGTCTGGGTTTAGTTCTGAGTTTTGAGGACTTACATACGGAACATTCCAAATAATTTTTACAATCTTTTATTTTAACACCTTCAGCATGTTCAACCATTTTTTGTATTACAGGAAAGCTAGCATGTCCTAATTTTCTGTGTAATATATGTGCACATTCATCATGAATTGGTTTTCCAATTATTGGTCTTTTGTTGTTATGTGTATCTTTAACTGATGTGGTTTCATGGTTATGATTTGTTTCATGTTCCTCATTGTCACTGTCACTGTCATTTTCATTTTCTATGCTAGTGTCATTTTCCATGTTTGAATCAATGTTGTGTAGCCATTTTTCTTCTGTGACTAAGTATGGTAGATCTCCTTTGATAACCACATTACCTAAGTTTGTTTTGTTTTTCTCTAGAGTTGCTTTTCCCTTTGAGAACACTATATTTATGTCAGAGTCTCTGCTCAACTTTATTGCACTAAGAATGTTATGGGGTATTTCGGGTATTAATAAAACCCCCTCTATTTTCCCTAGACCGGGTAAATTTACATTTCCTCTTCCAATGACTTGAACTTCTTCTTGATTGGCTACTTTAATTACAAATTTATCTTCTATGAAAGAAGATAATATTTTCTTATCATGTGTTGTATGATTTGTTGCCCCAGAATCAATGATCCAGTCATTATCTTTAGAGTTTTGATTTTTGGTTATGGTATACTTATCTAATCCATTTAATGATCCAGACTTTCTCTCTCTTGAGTTATCTCTGCCCCCTCTATGTTCTCTAAAATTTGGTGAGTTTCTGTACCTGTACCTGTCAATAGATGATTGTCTGTTATGGTATCTGTTTCTATTGTCATGGTTTTGCCTTTCTCTAAGGAATTTTGGACAATCTCTTCTATGGTGTTCTTTGGATCCACAATTATAACATTCAATTGGTTCTTGATGCCTGTCTTGGAATACTACCCTTTTGGTCTGTCTGTGTTCTTTGTGTGTGCTGTAGCGGCTTCTTCTCAAATTATCTTCAGCTATTAGTCTATTTGATAAACTCTCTATAGATAGATATCCTAAATTAATTGTGTCCAAATGTGATATGTAATTATCCCATGATGAGTCTAATGAATTAATGATAACGCTTTTCATTGTCTGATCAGATATTATTTCTCCCCTTAAATGAAGCTCTGCTCTAGTTTTGTTTAGTGATAGTAAATGCTCACTTACCGTAGTTCCAGGTTTTATCCTGGCTGAGAAGAAATTTTTAGACATTCTTGTTGTGGTTGCTACACTTTCACTATGAAACAATTTAAACATACAATGAATTATTTCTGAGACAGTCAGATTATGCTTAATACTATGATAGATAGCAGGAGATATACTAGATATTAGTAAATAGAATGCTCTGTGGTCCAGGCAGTCCAATTTTAGAGTCCATGGTCTTTTGGGAGGGTTAGTTATGAAAAATAATAAATTCTCTTTTAAGAAAACAACCTGGAGCTGTTGACTCCATTCTTGTAAATTAATACTGTCTATTCTCAATTTTGGAAAATCACTAGGCAAGTTTCCAATGTTATTTGTTGCATTACTTACAACTGGAGGCTGTCCGTGATCTTGTAAATGCTGATAATTGCAGAATGGTGTAGGTATGCTTGCGATCAGTCTGAATGGTTCTCTCTGTTCTTCACTGTCTCTATACTCGTCTGCGTGTATTCGCGCATGCGCATTGCTCATTTTGTTTCTGAAGCTGTCGGGAGAGGTTCTCGTCACTGTAGCTCCCTCGTAGTGCTCTTCTTCTGATGATTCGCTCTCTGGCTCGGCTTTTGGTGTCCAGGTGGGGATCGGAGCTTGCTTCATTCTATCGTAGTCATCTCGGTTGAGGACTCTGGCTCCCGGGATCGTTTGCGGTGTGGGCGAGTACTTGCAGGGTCCCCTGGGTTCGGGCGTCAGCGCTCTTGCCGTTTGGGCTGGAGTGGATGGAAGTAGGGACGCTTGTCCGCTTGCTTCTGTGTCCTTGAATTGTGTAGTTTGCTCTTTCTTTGTTATTTGATTTACAGTCTTTGGTACTTTCGTTGATTTTTTTGTGATTTTTAGATTCGGGCCGAAGGCTGCAAAGAGTGTTTTCATAGCTGGTTTGATTTGTAGTTCAGTTGACGTTTCTTCGGTGTCTGTATCAGATTCTTCTGAAAAGTAGGATTTTTCCTTTTTATTTTTTATGCTGGGTAAAGTCTTTTGTGCCAGCCATTTTGAACTCTGTACTTTGATTGGTTCTGAGCTAGCCATTTTAGCGGGCTGGCTAAGCCAAGATGGCTGCCATTCAAAATTTTGCGCGGGACCGTTAGTCTTCTTCTCGGTTATGTTTTCATCTGTAGGTAATTTGCTCACCATTTTGTGTTCTTTTGGTTCCGGTGTGTTGATGTGTTTTTCTCTCGCTGCTCCGCTGTCTTTTATAATGTCCTGGAGGTTCGCAATGAGATTTTTGTCATCTTTATGGTTCTTCAGCAGTCTTAATATTTCTGATATGAGCGTATTGTTTTCTGTCTCGCTCGCTTCTTGATCATCAGTTTCATCGATTACCTCTTCTTCGTCTGTGGTGTAGTTTTCAGGTTCTCTTGTCATTTCAGCTGTAGATTCGTCGATCATTTCTTGTTCTGTTTCTAGCTCTTTGTTGTGTGCCCTGGTGTTGGGTCTTTCTCTTTTGTTTCTGGAGTTTTCTTTCTTTGGCATGTCTGTTTCTTATTGAGTCAGCCAACCATCCTCTGCTACCAGATTGTTGCAATAATTCGAGGATCGGACTCAATAAAGGATTCAGAATAGTAGTATTCAAACAAAGTATTATTTATTTACAGTAGGCATTCTATATTCTCTGGATGATTGCAGATAGAAGCAAGGAGGAGGAGCATGTATGCCCTTTTATATCAATAAGGCGGGGTTAGAGGTAGGAGTGGTTACATATGAATACATTAAGAAAGGAAGAATAAATTAACCCTTGATATTCTATATACATACATTTCCTCTATTTAAGAATAAGGCATTTACCTGTGACAATCACAAGGTTATTTTTATTCTTGCTTGATTTTTAGGTTTTAATCCATTCAAATAGCTTGGTGGCTGCCTTCTACAATATCACAACATCCTGGGTTTTCTAGAATTCACTAGGTCTTAATGAAATCTTTTCTGAGCCAGATGTCAAATAAGAACACCATTTCTTCATTAGTATTGCTTTACAGAATAACAGAGTTGGAAGGGACCTTTGAGGTCTTCTAGTCCAACCCCCTACTGAGGCAGGAAACCCTACACCACTTCAGACAAATGGTTATCCAATCTCTTCTTAAAAATTTCCAGTGTTGGAGCATTTACAACTTCTGAAGGCAAATTGTTCCACTGGTGAACTGTTCTTGCTGTCAGGAAATTCCTCCTTAATTCTAGGTTGCTTCTCTCCTCAATTAGATTCCATCCATTATTTCTTGTCCTGCCTGCTTTGGAGAAGTATCCTTTATAAGTATCCTTCCGCAACATGGTATATAGAATACAATAGAATAGAATTCTTTATTGGCCAAGTGTGATTGGACACTATTCTAGAGATGTTGGACTGCAACGTTCATCCCTACAAACCAAGGATTCTTTGTTTGCTGGAGTTGATGGGAATTCTAAGATTATGAGGGGATGGTGCCACCAAGGCGAGCTGGTATGATGGACTACAATGAAAAGGCATTTTCCCAAGGAGGGTGTGCATAATCCAGAAAAAGGGGCAAGATAAGAAGCAGCATAGCCTGGAGAAGACAGAAGAAGAGGAGGCAGAGGAAGAGAATAACGATAGCCATTCCCTATACCTCCAGGGCAGTGGTGAAATCCAATTTTTTTTTACCATCGGTTCCGTGGGCGTGGCTTGGTGGGCATGGCATGGGAAGGATACTGCAAAATCTCCATTCCCTCCCCACTCTTGGGGGAAGGATATTGCAAAATCTTCATTCCCACCCCACTCTGGGGCCAGCCAGGGGTGGCATTTGCTGGTTCTCCGAACTACTCAAAATTTCCGCTACCAGTTCTCCAGAACCTGCTGAATTTCACCCCTGCTCCAGGGTATATCCATTAAGATGAACGTAGTAAGGGATTAGACTGGCAAGATTCTGTCTATTGTTGTAAACAAATAAAGAAGTGAATTGTCATTATATAGCCTGACAAAGATGTCTTCAGACCAACAGATTGGAGGAGGAAGGTGCAAAATGAACTATTTCCACGTAAATTCATGAGGAGCACCCTACTGCTCAAGGTTACCTAAGAGAAAGTATCAAGCACCAGGGAAATCAGCGTAGGACAGGGATGGCTAACCTTTTTGTCATCATGTGCTGAAAACGCCCGTGCTCCTGCACCCATAATGCAATGCACTCATGACACCACTTGCCCAGTGGTGAAATCCAAATATTTTTATTACCGGTTTTGTGGGTGTGGCTTGGTGGGTGTGGCATGGCTTGGTGGGCGTGGCATGGTGGGCGTGGCAGGGGAAGGATATTGCAAAATCCCCATTCCCACCCCACTCCACGGGAAGGATACTGCAAAATTTCCATTCCCACCCCACTCTGGGGCCAGCCAGAGGTGGTATTTGCTGGTTCTCCAAACTACTCAACATTTCCGCTCCCGGTTCTCCGAACTGCTCAAAATTTCTGCTACCAGATTCTCCATAATCTGTAAGAACCTGCTAGATTTTATCCCTGCCCCTGCACATGTGTGCACATGCATGCACATGTGTGCCCCTGTTCCCCTGCACATGCGTGCACACACATGTATGCACACACCCCTGTGCATGCGTGTGCAATCTCCCTGTACCCTGTTTTGGGCCTAGTAGGCCTCCCTGCAGCCTCTTAAATGGGACACGTGGCTCAGTGGCTGAGCTTATCGATCGAAAGGTCGGCAGTTCAACTCTGAAAATGTAGCTCAGGATTGAAGTGTGTTAGATCGTGGGCGCAAGAAAGGACAGGACACGTAGTAAACTGTCCAACACTTTTATTAGCTCTGTAAATCGCAATGCAATCCTAGCCACGGCAGCTCCTTTTATAGCTAGGAGCTGTCTGCGGCTTCAGCCACTGACGGTCCTATGAATTTCCCGCTCTTGTCCCTGATTGGTCCATTCAAATCTGCCATTCAATACTCAACAAAGTGAGTGAGTGAAAAGTCTTGTCTGGCTGCAAGATAGGTTATAGATAGTCCTCAGCTTATAACCATTCATTTAGTGACTGTTCAAAGTTACAACAGCACTGGAAAAAGTGACTTGCAAGTGATCCTTATGCTTACAAACCATTGCAGCATCCCCACAGTTACGGGAACAAAATTTGGGCGCTTGGTTACCAGCATGTATTTATGATGGATAAGCATCCAAAGTTCATGTGATCATCATTTGCTACCTTCTCAGCTAGCTTCTGACAAGCAAAATTAATAGTGAAACCAGATTCCTTTAATGACTGCATGATTCACTTAATAACTGCAGTGATTTGCTCAACAACCAGGCCAAAAATGGTTGTAAAATCAAGGACAACTCAATTTATAATTGCCTTGCTTGACAATGGGAATTCTGTCCTCTTTTGCAATGGACAGTCAACATATTATGATCATAGACTATATCGGGACAGCAACATATTCAAGGGTTGGGACTGAACGATGTACCCAAAACAGTAGCTCTCCAAAGGTGAAGAGTCTCCAAGGGATGCCTCAGCACAAACTATTTACACTGTTTTTATTACTTTGTAAACTACTAATCCAATCCAGCAGGTGGCGCCATCCAACTGATTTCAAGTCATTTTGAAAAATTAAATAGGATCAGGTTTAAGTAGGGCCTGGATAGGAAAGTACTTATTCTTTGTCTCTCCTGTACAAATATCCATCTTTTCCTGCCTTTTGGAAAGTTGGCATGCTAATGTTTGTCCTTATTGCCAGTGCCCAAGGATCAGACGTAGGGTTCTATCCTTTTAATTATTTATTCAGACAAACCTCTGAAGTCAGATACTCAAAAGTTTAATAACAAAATATACATCAACATAAAAGGTAAGGACAGGATTCATTTTCTGCATAATTCTTCTACAAAGGAAACTTCCTTGGTTTTGCATTTTGTAAACTTGAAATAATGTAATGAGTGTCTAAATCTAGAGGAGTTGCAGTTTTGTGTGTTGTGAACTCACTTAGGCCTTAGCTATTACTGAATTCATATACTGTTCTAATTAGGGTCCTTTTTATGTACTGTTTTAAATAATGCCAAACAACTAGTAAAGTTGAAGTTAAATTAGCAGACATCATAGTATCATAAAGGACAAAACTAAGTTTGCCATCTTTGGGTCAGATTGGAAGGCACAATACAGGTAGTCCTCAATTTTTGATCACAACTGAGCCCCAAAATTATGTTAAGTGAAAATTTTATTAAGTGAATTTTCCCCCATTTTACAACTTTTCTTGCCACATTTGTTAAGTGAATCACTACAGTTGTTAAATTAGTAACAGGGTTGTTAAGTGAATCTGGTTTCCCCATTGATTTTGTTTGTCATAAAGTTGCAAAAGGGGATCACATGACCCCGGGACACTGCAACCGTCATAAATGTGAGTCAGTCATCAAGCATCCTAATGTAAATCACATGACCACGAGGATGCTTCAATAGTCATAAATGGGAAAAACAAAGTCCTAAGCAGTGGTGGGTTGCCCCCGGTTCGGACCGGTTCTATAGAACCGGTAGTAAAACCGGAGGGAGGCTCTGCCCACCCACCCTGATGCGCAGAAGAGCATGCATGCGGCCCCATTGCGAACCGGTAGTAAAGGTAAGTAGAACCCACCGCTGGTTCTAAGTCACTTTTTTCAGTGCCGCTGTAACTTTGAACGGTCACTAAACAAACTATTGTAAGTCGAGGACTACCTGTAACTCCAGTTATTGCTATCAGCTCAGAGGAAGCCCCATTGTGTGTCAAGGACTGCCTTTTAATTCAAATATTGACTAAGAGCGTATAGGAAGGAACCATTGTTACAGATCAGGAGTAGATTTCAATGTCAACAACTTCCTTCAACTTAATAATGGATGGCAAGAGTGATGATGGGAAGAGCCTGTGCCTCAGTGCTAAAGGATCCACCACTGTCCTAAGTAACGTAGACAAGAGCATTTCGATGACCTCATTTCTGGAGCCCCCAGTATGATCCGGTCCTTACATTTGGCATCTATAATTATACATCAGTGGGGAAATAAAAGTAAGCCATTCTTGCTTGTATTCATCTCAGGAGTCCCCCCTCCAAGGTCTTATGACATATATGGCTGAAAACTTGTATTTTTGACCACTGATGCATATAAGCAAGGTTCAGAGGTTTGCCTAGGATTGGTTGCCTGTTGGGTTTTCTGTGGCTGGTGATTCAAAATAGCATAGGAGACTTCATCCGGATGTTCTCCAGCATCAGAGGACTAGAAAGAAGAAGAAAGGCTTAGAAGACATACTTTCCTTCTCTGTTGCAATACAAGCACATGAGGTGATGTAATGGTGGGTGGGAATGAGCTTGCAAGAGGAAGAGATGCTGCCTAGGGAACGAGCAGATAAAAGGAGGGGGAGCCTGCAGCTGAACAATGGGCGGAGAAAGAAGTTTAGACAGGAGCCATGCTAACTTCTCAGGTGGTAAAAAGAGACAGTGCGTGCTTTGTACTTTGAGATTTGCAAGGTTGATGTCACTCTCCCAAATACTAAGCTCCCTCTGAAAGTACAAATCTCCCAGCATCTCTGGGGCAGATCCTTTCTATGATTCTTTTACGAATTCATAGATTTCATAGGTTCTTTGTGTGGGAAAAAAATATTTAACTTCTTTAAGCCAGCCTATGTTCATATCCTACTTTGTTTTTTCTTAATTCTCGTTCACTGTGCAATTAGAGAAAGTAAAGATATATACAACCATTTTCTCTTGGATTATAAAAAATCTTCCAATATTCAAAATTTTCTAATGTTGTCACCTATTCCTAGTAAGCTTCAAGTTTCTCTTTAAACCACAGGGTCTAAAAATGTGATTTGCTTCTCTTTCTGATACTATTGTCCATTATCTTTTATGTAGAAGCTTTTTTATATTGCTCTGTGAAAATGAAGGCAATGCAATCATTATGTGAGGCTTATAGACCATAGTTAGTATACTAAGTATTTAGAATACTATTTATCCACTTTTCTGTAACCATTTTTATTACAATATTATCTCCACTTACTTTTTCTTCTTTTGTACCATACCGCGACCAGCAGTGCCAAGACAAGCAGGAAAAGGCTCACAGCCATGCGTACCCATATGTATAATTTAATAATATCTGTAAAGCCAAAACACTTGCATTTTATTTTTCATTTCAAACAGCCCTACTTTTTCTGAGTTTCTGTATCAGATCCAAAAAACAATGGCTACTATAGATTAACACAACTCTTCTACAATGTTTATAAGATTCAGTAGATAATTTTTGTAAAATTAAGTCATTCTTCTCATTAGCTGTATATTATAGCTCTGCCAACTAAGTCATCATATCCTGGTTTGATTTTATAGGAGAATATATCTATATATATGATATATCCTCATTAGTGGATAAATTAGGGTGGGAAACGATGCTATTTAGATATACTATAGCTGAAATAAACTTTTGAGCATCGTTTCTCACAGACACACCTGGCTGTTATGAACACTTCCCTCTTTTCTTCCAATTACCTGTGATTTCTCTCTATGCCCATTTTTGCTTTTTGAGAGCAAACATGATCAGGCACTGGGGTTTTCTGTTTAATCCTTGATTTGTGCCTCACAATATGCTAATCAGGTGTTACACAAACTCCTTATGTACTGTAGCTCCTTATTTGCACAGTTTTAGCAGTCTCACATTTTAGACACAACCGGGAAAAAAAAATCCCACGGGTGACAGAGAGTTTGTGGGGTGGAGTCTTACTGGTGAAGAAATGAGTCCACCCACCAGTGTTGGTCAGCTGTTTTTAGACAGAGCAAGTCAGCAAGTGAGTGACCTTAGGAGACAGGAAGAAAAGTTGGCATTTAAAAGATGTCTCAGCGCACAGAAGAGGGAAGGAGCATAGGGAAATACTTCAAAAGGGACCCTCCTCAGTTTTCCAGAGAGAAAAAGGAAAAGGTGGGGGGGGGGGAGAAATACTTTAGTCTTGCAAAATTCTGTTAATAATAAAGAAAACACTAGCACTCCTCTTTGTGTTTCTTTTCTGGACTGCCTCACAGGGATTACACCAATCTTGCAAAGTTGAAAACATGTCTCCCCTCCAGAAATCCTATACAATAGATAGGCTACAATCTAATAAAGGATAAAGTACAGGTAATCCTTAACTAGCGATCATTTGTTTAGTAACTATTCGGAGTTCTGATGAGGCTGAAAAAGTCCAGTACTCACACTTAAAATCATTTCATGCACTAATGATTGCCATACCACCTTCATGTGATCGCAATTGGGATGCTTGGCAACTAGCTTGCATATACGACTGGTTCCAGTATCCTGTACTCATGTGATCATTATTTGCAACCTTTCTTTGGGGAGGGGGTGGGTTCTGGCAAAAAAAAAATTAGAAGAATGGATTTGCATTTATGACTGTGGCATTAACGACCATGGGTGGTTGTGACATAGACCACAATGACTTACCAAAAGAAAATCCAGTCCCAATTGTGGTTGTAAGTTGAGGACTACCTATAAATCCAGGGAATGGAAAATCAGAGAGCATGACTAAGTGCAGTATATGTAGGGATGAAGGGGAAAACAGGACCATCAGATTGTTCAGCCATGAAAAGAGAAGTACAAAGTAGAACTTCTCAAATCCCATGAAGAGATATCCCACAGAAGGAAGTCAAACCTTCTTCATTTCTTTCCAAAGTACAAAACATAGAATAATGGAGCTGAGTTATAGTAAGACAGAGTTTGAGTGAAGGTTAGTAAGAACTTCCTAACAATAAGAGCACTTCAGCAGTGACAACAGGGATGTGCTGGGACCTCCTTCGTTGGGTATAAACTAAGACGGTCATTTCCCTGGGAAAATTTAATTTGAATTCCTGCCAGGGGTGTTGAAAAAGGGAAGATGGTGGTTGCACCACTGCAATTGCAGCCCAATCCCTTTGTCTGTCTGTCTGTCTGTCTGTCTCTCTCTCTCTCTCGCTCTCTGTATGTGTGTGTGTGTGTGTGTGTGTGTGTGAGAGAGAGAGAGAGAGAGAGAGAGAGAGAGACCAGGAAAGTCCCTGCAAGCAACCCTGATTTCAGCCCAGAGCAAGTGCTTGGTGTCCACGGCCCCAGTGGAAATTTTCAACTCAGGAGTTCTGTGAATCAGAATTCAGTTCAAATCACAGTCATAAGAATTCTTTGCAAAGGTTAAGAGAATGCTAATGTGAATGTTGAAAATCCATGTAATATATTTAAGGAATAAAAACAAGGGTCAAATAGACAGTAGAGTAGAGTAAGCAGCAATAGAATTCCATCCACCATTAAATCTGCAAAAAGATCTATAAGCTCAGGGGTCTTTAGCTGTTTTCCATTTCCATCCTATTTTCTGAAAGATCTCAATACTCTGGAAAGTAACCACAAATAATTGCCTTGGGGCCAGCCAGGCTCTGTGTCCTACAATTTTAGCAATGCAGCCAAACAAAGCAATATTCCTGAGCAACATGTTTGATTTCAAGAATATATTTGAACCTCCACGTAGGCCCAAGAAACACAATTAGAAAAAAAGGAGTGAGTGAAAATCAATTTTTTTTTTTGTGGAGGAATGGCCACAAGAACAATCAGAGGCAAACTGTAAGGGGGCCAAATGGGTATTGAGGAGACATTGTCCCCGTGTGCTGTTTGGGAAGTGGGCATCTTTTGACTAGAGAAACCATCATGGTGGCTATTCTGAGAAGAAGAAAGCTCTCAAGGCAGCCATCTTGGGGATTGGCCAAAGCATACTTCTGCTTTTCCAGATTAGCTCACTTAGCCCTCTAAGATGACCACTCCTGTCCTCTCTGTGGCTGAGCACCAATCTCTACCTCTGGAAAATGTTCCACTAGGGATTTCTGAGAGGAGGGATCATACAATCATTTAAAAAAAAACCCATATATCTCATTGATTAGAGGCAAGAAATTGGAAATTGTGTTAGGTTTGGTCCACATCCTCAAAATCCAACTCAGACCAGATCTGAGCAATTTTATTTCTATTTATCACAATCCTCACAGCGTCCTTGAAGATGTTCATCAGGCCCCTCCCTTCCACAAAGGCGTGGTTCAAGGTCTTTGTTCTTAGTCCCAAGGATAATTAACCAAAGTTAAACCTAACTATGCTTAGGATGTTGCAGCTGCTCAGTTTCTTATTGGTTCAGCAGGTAATGTCAATGGAGTCTGGAGAAAGACAGTCCTCATTCTTATTTATGAGGGCAAAAATCAGACCTTTTCTTAGCCCCTGGGACTCTATGGAGGGATTCCCACCTGAACCATCGGACCCTCCAGGCATCGTCTCCGTGGTGGGATTCATCATCTCGGGATCTAAACACAATCAGGGATTCAAGGAAGGAATTCATTTAGTCCTTTGGATTTCAACAATATTTCTTGTGAAATCTCTTAGCAAATACCAAGGTTCTTTTTTGCACATTTGTAACATATCTTCATTTATTGGCAAAGAAAAGGGAATCCCACCCCCTCCCCCAAATGATGAGGATGGAAGCCCAGCACCACTCTATACAAAACATATGACCCCCCTCCAATGAATAACAACAGTGAGTTAACCTAATCCGCCACCAGCTGTTTTCCAACAAGGGAGGCTCTTTCTGCTCTGGGCACACTGCCACACCATGGGAATCGACCTCAAGTTGATTTTTTACTATCGGTTCTTTTTTTTTTTTTAATTGGTTTTTATTGTGAAAATATAGAAATACAATTCTATGTTTTTCGGTTCCGTAGTGTTAAATATAAATACATATTATATACATATTATTTACATAGTATTGCATCTTTGCTTGGATATGATTTAAGTATTATTACAAGTAGTAATGCACAGTTCTTTATGATCATATATACATGTTATTCACTTGTTATTTACATAGATTGCAACCTTAGTTCAGTAATGCACATGGTAATAACTCTTTATGATCATTATTAGTTAACCTTCATACTTCTCAAATTTCACTTTTTGTTTCTTTTCTCTATCCACTCATACCACAGCTCCCACACATTATAATATTCTGTATTCTCTCTTTCGTTAAGTTCTAATGTTAGCTTATTCATTTCGGCGCACTCTAATATTTTCCTGATATATTTTCTGTGGGCGTGTCTTGGTGGGTGTAGCATGGCTTGGTGGACGTGTCTTTGTGAACATGGCAGGGGAAGGATACTGTAAAATCTCCATTCCCACCCCACTCCAGGGGAAAGATACTGTAAAATCTCCATTTCCACCCCACTCCAGGAGAAGGATACTGCAAAATCCCTATTTCCTCCTGATCAGTGGGACTCGGGAGGCAGAGAATAGATGGGGGTGGGGCCAGTCAGAGGTGGTATTTACCGGTTCTCCGAAATACTCAAACTTTCCGCTACCGTTTCTCCAGAACTGGTCAGAACCTGCTGAATACCACCTATGTTGCAGGTCCTGTCTTGATCAAGTCCCTTCTCATCTCCTCTATCTGCATAAAGGAATACTCACATTGCTAATACTCTCGTCCCATCCATGTTTCCCTGGGAACATTTCCTGATCTTTGGCAAAACAATTTCAACAGTTGCTGTCAAGGGATAACTTTAAAATATTATCATCCAAATCTTATGCTTAACCTAGAAAGTCACTGTATGCACTCACTATTGGAGCAATATCCTTCAGTGTTTATGTTATAATCTGGTGATTTCAAAAGTGCAGATAAGCCTTTGTTCAATATTGCAATATGTGTCTATTCACCCTCTCTATCTCTTCGGGATATTAATTTTATTGCTACCACCTACTAAAACAATGGCCTAATGTTTTATGATTACCAGTCTGTATGGTATCCATTGCTAAAATTCTACCCCAATTCGAGATCTTCCAGAAATTCAGTCCATCTCAGATGGGCAAATGGAGAAAAGGAAATATGCTGTTTTGGTGACTTACCTCTCAAAGGCAACACCAACGGGTCACTTGGCACTGACCAGACAAAGGGGTTGCTTTCAAGGTGGTACTGGCAGGTATAACTTCCTTCCTCTTTTAACCTTGCCGAGTGGAGAGAAAAATCCACTTCCTTTTCCCCAGGCTCTGCAGCCTTGTACTGTATCTGCTTCCTTGAGTTCATAAGAGCAAATGTCAGTCTAGTTTTTTTCCCATTGCACCTTACCAAAAAGTATGGATGATCTTTTGGATTTAAAATCTGGATGGAAGGTTTGGTCAGGCTGGGATCTAGAAGGGAGAAAGATTCAATGAAACCTCAGAGATCCTTGTAGGCAAATATCTCCTACTTTATTCGGCCACAAATAACATCCCTCCTTTTTCAGTCTTTTGGCAATAAAAGGATCGTCTTCTCCATTCTCAGTACATTTTTTTTTCAAATATTTATAAGAAAGCCTATTTATTTCTTCCTCATTCTATTATTTTATCGAAGGCCAAGCACCTAAATTTCCCTCATCTTACATTCTGTGTCTTCAACGTGATATACTAAACAAAATTAGCTTACAGAGAATGGCATCTATAAAAGCCAAAAGATATCAAAATGAAGTTATAGGTGCCATGATGTAAGTGCCCAAATGGCTGCATTGTCTCATGGGGTCAACAACATCTGATGGGAAGATGTAAGTTTCTGTTCACATTTCTGTTTTGCCATCCTCATACACACGTAGGCACTCTTTGTCCAATCCAGAGGGTTGGAGGACCGCAAAAGAACCTAATTCACATCAGGGCAAGAAAATGAACCAATTTTAATCTGGATCACATCCCTATGGACACAGGAGGGAAATCTCTTGCAAAATGCATGGATATTTTAATTGAAGCAACTTGGCTTTCCATTCAGGCATTACAAAGGCTAATTTCCCACCTCCTGTACCTGTGATCTGAGTGGTATACAGAGTGCTCCCTCTTCCTTCCCCTTCCCAATAACAACCCTGTTGGTTGATATAAACTTTTCTTTTGGGCTAAACGGAAAAAGACTTGGATTTTGTTTGGAACTTTGATGTTATATGTAAAAACACAATTACTTTTCTTTCTACTTGGAAACTCCTTCTGGACTTGGTGCTCGAGGTGGAAAAAAAATGAAATTTGATTTTGGGGTTTACTGATTAGATATGTTGTTGTAGAAATGGCTTGTTTATACTATTATGTAAAAGTAAAAAGTTGAGGTTTGATGTTACTGTCTTATTCTACTGCACCAAAAGGAGCCAGAAGTCAATTCCTTTTCTGTCTTTCCCCCATCTGTTCTACACTTTTCTCTTCCCTTTTCCCTCCCCCATTTTTCCTATTTGCTTTTGTATTTTATATTATAAATGAATAAAAAGGATAAAATACCAGAGGGGGGGGGGAGGGAGGGAAGGAGGGAGGGGGAGAGAAGGGGGGAGAGCAATTTGCCCAAAATTATCCTATGATCTTTCTCTGGCAGGGAAAGGAAATATTTGACATGCAAAATTGTGAAACTAGAGCCAGTTGTGTGAAAATCAAACAATTAGTGAGCAGACATCACCTGTTAGGTTGAGATAGATTTTACCACGTAAAGATGAGCAAGTCACTCCATCCAGGCAAGATCTGCAGCTGTACATGCCCCCCTCTGATTTGTTAAGTTGGGAGAAGGAAAATGCAGCCTGATTGGATTCTGCCTCCTTAACTCGTACAGTTTTCCCTAAATCACTTGAGCTTGTAGATCTGACGAGATAGAATTTTCCATGAAAATGATCCTGGCTCCTGCAGAAGAAGGTGATATCTTCTCCCAAAGCAGCCATCCCACTGATGTTGGTAAATATCAAAGGTGTGGAAAGAATTTGACCTGGACAAGAAAAAAATTAATAAATGTGGATAAAATGTGGAAGGCGGAACATCTGTTTATCCTCAGAAATGGAACAACTAAAGGCAAAATCAGGGCTCTTTCTGTGTTTGGAAGCATTATTTTTCTTTACAAAGAGAGGCCAGTACTTTTTGGAAGAAATGATTTCCACCAGGAGCCCTTAAGTAGAGAATATACCTGTGATAATACCTATTTTGTTGCCATATATTATCACTTTCATGCCTTCAGGTTTTTGATAGCATTGATGATGCACTGCAGTAGAGTTTAGCAAATAGGTTGATGTGTTTGAGCCCAGAAAATAAACCAGGGAAGATCTTACTCCATATCACCAACCTCTAGTTTATTAAATATTTTATAGTTCACATTTTCTAGTTCTGCCTTGTATATTTACTATTTATTCTGTTTATTATTTATTCTAGGACATCATACATAGATTGCAACATCCAGATGTTTTTTTTAAAAAATATAACCTATGCTCAACTTCTGTTCTTGGTCAAAATCAGCTGGTCCTTCAGGTCCCATAGATTCCTATAAGGACACTGTCATTCTGGTGGGAGGGGGGAGGCTTAGGGGGAATCTCTGTATGGGGTTTCTTTTTCTATTTCTTGCTTTCCTTTGCTGTAATTTTCAGGACCTTGGCTGCTTTATCTCATCTCTGGAGAAGAGAAGCAGCATTGCCTTGGAGACTGGTGTTTATCACCTTTCTCGGCCTGAGCTTCCCATAAGATCTTTACACCCCAGGATTGGCTTGATGATGTTTTGGACTTTGGGAAGGGCTCTGTCTACAATGGTTTAATCTAACGTTTCAAGTGGGAAAAGTTACAGTACTTTCTGCCTACATCTCTTGCTGTCACAATCTTCCAGTAAAAGTTTCCTTTTGAAAAGGCTTTTGTTTCAAGAGTTCTGGTTTCCTTTGAAGAATGGTGAGGCAGGACTTACAGGAAGTCCAAGCTGGTCAACCTGGAGAGGCAATAGCCCCAACGTGGGGACCATACATACAATATCTATCCAGGGCTGCAATCAAGAAAATGCTGAATGCTGGGGAGAAACTTCCACCAAAACCCAGCAGAATGTTGTGGTCCGCCAGCAGTCTGCAAAGTTGGCAGCAGAGTTGGACAGTGATGAGGCTGAGGGAGAACAGGGGCCAGTCCTGGAGGCTGGGGAAGGCCTGGATGAGGGCTCTGCGTCAGAGGCAGAGATGGGCCCAGGGCCATCAGGGAGTGAGATGCGGACTCCACAGCCTCCAGAGACTGATAGGAGTAGGCAGAGGAACAGGAGGAGCCTGTTCCTAATGCATGCATGAGAAGAGCTGCCAGAAGGCAAGAGCAGCTCAAGCAAAGAGGACAACTCGGGAGTAGGGCCAAGAGATGATTGGTCACTCCCATAAGGTTTAAAACAGACCAGCAACGGTGTTTGGGCTTTGCCAGAAAACAAATTTGGTAGCTTCGTCGTCTTCATCTACGTCTTGCATTTATTTTTATATCTGTGACTTCTGAATGTTTGCCAAGAAAGGCCTCTGGCAGTTTGCCTAACTGGATCAAGGTTTGTGATAGGACTGAGGAATTTGTGTTGGGACGAATTTGCTTTAATTTAGTTGAAAGACACTGGGAATGAAGTAATTCTCAGCTGTTCAAATAAAGTTTGTTTGTTTTTTCACTGACTGATTTTCCTACTACTTACTTGGGCCTGGGTCACAACACAGGAGGAGATCCTCAGTGCCTGGACCAAGGAGAACAACACAGGAGGAGATCCTCAGTGCCTGGACCAAGGAGAACAACACAGGAGGAGATCCTCAGTGCCTGGACCAAGCAGCTCTACAAAACCAAGGTGGTCCATTGGTGTTGGGAAGAAGGGAGGCTGGGACGGCAGAACTAAGGGAGTCACCTTCACTCATGGGAGCTACCAGCAAGGCTGGAGGCGCATTCTGGAGAACCTCTACAAAGATGATGAACTAGAGGAAGCTCCAGGCTGATCCAATCCACTCCTGAGGGAAGCCATTATACATGGCATTTGGATCCAGAGTGTCCCGGCTTGTGCTGTTGGTGAGGACGAAGCACAAGAGGAAGCTACCGGTGAGCAGGGGGAGTCCCCAACTCTGAGGACGTCTGCTGATGGTACAACAGCCACTGACGAGTCCATCATCATCCTGAGAAGTCCTTCCAGGAGAGACTCTGGCACAGGGCATGGCCCACAGCTCAGCGGGAAAAGGCTTCCCCCTCTAGAGTGAAAGCCCCCCCCCCCGGGCATCAGCTTTAATGGTGACCCCCAACAACTAGGATTTTTTTCTCATGCATGTGCTAACCTACATGCAGGATTATGTGAGGGACCTCCCCACAGAAGGAGCCAAAGTCAGGGTCATCATTCTGGCCCTAGAAGGGGCAGCTGTGCAGTGGATGGTGAACCTCTACAATGCAGATGCCCCAAAGCTTCGAAACTGTTACTGATTTCTAGTGTCTTACCCAATAACTCCAAACACAGGATGCAGTGAACCAATGCTCTTTATTGATCAATGTTTCTATTACAGGTATTTAGCTGGAAGTGGCTCCTGGACTCCTGGACCATGTCTTAAGTACCTGGGAGGCGGAGCTAAGGTAAGGAGGGGTCAGAGGAGGATCTAGGTGGATGTAGAGTTAACCCTTATCATACCTGGGATGGTGAATGGTGGGCATTTATACATAACAGAAACTTCAATTACTTTATGACGGCCCTGAGATGGAGATTTGAGGACTTCTTAGCCAACCGAAAGGCCAGGGCCTGCATCAGGAATGTCAGGCAAGGACGCCCACCGGTGGCTGAATACATAGAGGAATTCTGAGAGATGGCCTGTCATGTGGATTGGCCAGAGGAAATACTGTTGAGCCGGTTCAAGGATGGGCTCAATGACAACCTGTACAAAACCTACATAGACCGTGGAGCCCCAGTCCTCCTGCATGACTGGTATATTTTGGCTGAGGAAGCTGAAATAGACCAAGGCCGGAACCAGTACTGTGCGAGTCACACCTGGATGAGGTCCCCATTGGAGAACGGAGATGGCCAAACCATCTGGTACAACTGTGGGAAAGACGGTCACTGCACGGCTGATTGTCATGCAAAAATCCCTGCCTGAGAAAGAGAGTAGCAAACTGCAGGAAGGTCTACAAAACCACCACAGTGCCCCATGGACACTACTTTAAAGAGCCACATGGTTGTGGAGTTCCGGCCAGAGTCGCCTCCAATGCTGGGAACTCTGACCCCTCCGGCAGAAGAACCGGACCATTTGGGGAGTGACTATGAAGATTTGTTGATAAGTGAGACTGTTGAACCCTTTATAATCCCCATAGAACTATCAATCCCACTAACGGGGAGAAAAGTAAGTTTTAAAGCATTGTTGGACTCGGGGTGCACGAGGAACCTAATAAGCCCTACTTTAGTCGGAAGACTGGGAATCCAACTAAGGCTATTAAAAACTCCAGTCTCTTTTTGCCAACTTGATGGGTCCATTGCAGGAGGCATCCAGCCATATGTGCCACTGAACTGCTGGAGCGCATAATGGCCAATCACTCTGAAACCATTGCTTTCATTGTGATGCCAGGGATGGAGTGGCCTTTAATTTTGGGACTAACCTGGCTAAAGAAATGGAACCTGGGGGTGAACTGGATGGAAGGGACCCTCTGATTTCCTAACCATGAACTGGCCCAGGGGGAGGAGCCTTACAAGGCAGGGATGCTGCACCGTGAGGAAGTAGCTGCTGCTGTGACAAGTAGAGCCCTACCGGGTATCCCCAGGGAGTACCGAGAATTAACTGATGTGTTTAGCGAAGCAGCTTTGGACAAACTTCCTCCCCATAGACCTACTGACTGTGCCATTGAGATTCTACCAGGGCCAAACTGCCTAAGCCATAAATGTACACCATGATCCCTCGGGAGCTGGATGAACTACGCCAATTCATAGAATGCCAATTCATAGACAAGACCTTGAGTGCAGCTTCATTGAACCTGCCAGACCCAAAGTAGGCATCCCAGTACTGTTTCTACGCCTTTGCGTGGAACATAGAAATTTGGACACTATTTGGAAGGAAAATCTATACCCCCTTCCTCTGATGAAGGACATGCTACCTCTTTTGGCAAAGGGGAGAATTTTTTCCAAATTAGATTTAAGGGAAGCTTACAGTATTACTAGATCTGAATTCAGGAGGGGGTGAATGGAAAACAGGGTTTAACTGCCCGTTGGGGTGTTTAAATTTAAAGTTTTGCTGTTCGGACTCCAAGGTACTCCGGCTGTTTTCATGCAGCTGATTAACAAAGCGCTGCATGAGCAAGGGGTTTTTGGTTTATCTTGATGACATATTGATTTACACTGATACTAAGGCTGAACATGTTAAGTTAGAGCGGGAAGTCTTGAAAAAGTTAAGAGCAGCTAAATTGTTTGCCAAACTTTCCAAGTATGAATTCCACCAAAACAAAATAAATTACTTGGGATACCAAATCTCCCACCAAGGAGTGGAAATGGATCCTGCAAAAGTCAGGGCGGTGCTAGAGTGAGAAATCCCTTGCACCTGCAAGCAATTACAGAGCTTTCTGGGTTTCACCAATTTCTATTGGCAATACATGCCCTTTTTTGCCCAGATAGCACTTCCAATTATTAACTTGTTGAAAACTAGAGAGATACATAAGCCAAAACCCAGCCAGTCACTAAAAAGCAACATTCGAAAAACTGAAAAGACTTTTTTCGGCAGAACTGGTGTTAAAACACCCAGATCCCGATCCAGAGAAAACATTTGTAATTCAAGCCAATATCAGTGATGTGGCAGTCAGATCGGTCCTACTCCAAGAAAATACAAAAGGCTAACTGCAACCATGTGCATACACCTCTAAAAAATTAACTGAAACTGAACAAAGATGGGCGATATGAGAGAAAGAAGCTTTTACAGTCATGTGGTGCTCCTGACTTGGAGACATTTCCTATAGGGCCGTGATGCGAACCTATGGCACGGGTGCCACAGGTGGCATGTGGAGCTATATTGGCACATGAGCTCAGCTCCAGCACACATGCGTGCACCAGCCAGTTGATTTTTGGACCTTCTGGGCCCACCAGAAGTCAGGAAACACACTATTTCCAGCCTCCGGAGGGCCTCTGGGGGGATGGGGAAGGCTGTGTTTGCCCTCTCCAGGCTCCTAGAAAGGCTCTGGAGCCTGGGGAGAGTGAAAAATGGGCCTACCAGGCTCACGTGCTATCGCGTGCCAAAAGCAGGGGGCATGGGGGGGCGCATAGAATTATGGATGTGGGCACACGTGCATGTGACCCCTCTGCATTCCCCTCGCTTTTGGCATGTGATGGCAAAAAGGTTAGCCATCACTGCTATAGGGGAATAAAATCAGGTGTGGACCAACCACAAGAATCTAGAAGCTCTCAAAACCCTGAGAAAAATGTCCCAAACAGGTCCAGTGGGCACAGTATTTCCAACAGGTTAATTTTACTTTGAGGTATTTACCAGGGGGGGGAAACTTTCTGGAAGATACCCTGTCCAGGCCCTGTCCAGGCACAGGGCATCTGTGAAGTGGAAGCTAAAGTGGAAGTGATTAAGCCCATGTTCCTGGCTTCCAGCTGGCAGCCAAAGTTGTCACATGCGTGCAGGCAAAAAAATGCCTTAGACAATGCCACCATCGTGGAGTTTAAAAAAGCATTGGAAACAGATGAGTGGTTTTGTGCTTATAAACACACCTGCACAATAAAGGATGAGTTAGCTTGGCTGGGAGACAAACTGTTTGTCCCAGCTAAGGAAAGATTGAAAGCTATGCAAGCTTGTCATGACTCTAGATTAGCCAGTCATTTTGTGAAAACTTTATACTTACTAAAATGGCAACTCTAAAATGGTCTTTGTTGAAGAAGGATGTGGAAAATTATGTAACAAGTTGTCCGATTTGCACTGCTGCTAAGTGCAGGCAAGGGAAGACCCCTGGCCTACTCCATCTTGCAATATATGCTCCTTGATGCATTATTTCAGATAGAGGAGTCCAATTTACCTCCAAGCTCTGGAAAGCCCACTTGGACCTTCTCGGAACCGAACGTGGGCTTAGTTCTAGTCATCATCCACAAACGAATGGGGTGACGGAATGAACTAACTTGGTTCTAGAGCAATACCTGCGTTGTTTTAATTACCAACAGGACAACTGGACTGAGCTACTGTCTTTTGCAGAAGTTGCCTATAACACTAGCACTGGATTCACCCTTTTCAGAGTAGCCACAGGGCAAGAATTTAACACTATGCCAGAACTGCCATCAAATGAACCAGAAATTCTCTCTTTAAAACAGTGGATAAATCACCTGCAAACCACTTGGCTTGTTGTCTGCAAGGCACTAGATGAAGCCAGAGCTACCTATAAGGCCTATAAGAATAGGAAATAAAATACAACTAAATCACCTTTATACCTAGGGAATTCAATATACCATTGTGTAGATTTCTGTTGCTACAAATCTCCTTAGTTTTTATCACATCCAAACCAGTTCCAAATGATATTGCAAATTATAAGAGTAATTAAAAAGCAATATTATTTCTTCACACACAGGTGGGATTACACAGAATTATACTGGAATTTTCCCTCCATGTTTAACTCTAGGACACAGTTAAAGTGCTCTGTAGAATCTGAAATTGGCAAAACTCCCCTTGGTCTGGAGTGCTAACATATGATCACAAATACATATTCATTGAGTGAAGGAACTGTATGCAAAGCACAGAAAAAGCAGATTAATGTAATAAGCCAACTCAATAGAAGTAGAAGATGAGGAAAAAGAATTTAAATCAGTTTTACCACTATATGATTCACTATACCATTGTCTCTTTTTGTTCTTGCAAACCACTGTCTTTGCTTTCGCTACATTGATACACAGCTTCATAAGGATCTTTGTTCTTTAAATGTACCATTTATTCAACTTCATCTGATTCTGGTTCCTTCTATTTCCTCCCCTCTGCTCAAAGGAACATTTACTCATCCTTCTTCTCTACTTTTTGTGCTTCCATCCCCATTCCTTGTCTCTTTATGATGAAGCCTCAATATGCTTCATACTGTATGCAATATTATCACCGTAGCAGGTAGAATTAAGATTTATTTGTTGTTGTCTCCCTCCATCGTCCTTGAAAAATGAGGCAGAAGCTCACTCTTGTACAAAACTACTAGTCTGACTTCTTTTGACATTCATTTTTCAGGGCAAGCTATATACTACTCATTACTTTCTCTTAAACGTTCTCCATCTGTTTTCCCATCTTTAGGAAAGATGGAGCATAACTATAAGGATGAAGATCCACACTTAATCAAAACAACAACACGGAGTACCATATTACAAAGGAAAAGGAGTGTAATAGTATAACAGAACCTAAAATCTCTTATAAGGATTTTGAATTATAGGGTGGCAAAGCTTAAGATTTACTGTCAGGATCTTGTGATCATATAGGGAAAACTGGATAAGTTTGATTGCTTAAGAGAGCCATTTTGTTATTAACATATCCTATGTTATAATTATATTATTGTAATACAATTTTTCATTGCTGTAATTTTCATCATGACTTGCAGTTCTTCACTCTATATACCTTGTCAAATACAGCTTGGCGGGTCTTGGGTACATTAACTTTCAAATTAATGTTCCCTGTTTTATCAGACATTATTTCAAATATTCACTGCAAATCATTCAGATTGTCAGCCAACCACAGGCCATCATTTGCAAACTGCATACAGAAAAAGTTATGCACAAAACATCAAACATGCAGCAAAGATACAGACAAACACTACCACAACTCCTTTTGAATAGGTTTTCCCCAAATTATGCTGACTCAGAAGCACCTAAAGGAAGCGCTCTATCAAATCCTGTACATGTTAATAACGGTGTTCCTCAAGGCAGTGTCTTAGGTCCAACACTCGTCATACTTTACATAAATGATCTTTGTGATCATATTAAAAGCAACTGTGTTCTCTTTGCTGATGATGTTAAACTATTCAACACCACCGACAATGCAACTCCCCTTCAAAAAGACCTTGACTATGTGTCAGATTGGTCTAACAAGTGGCAACTTCAAATTTCAACCAACAAATGCTCTGTCTTGCACATTGGCAAAAAAAATAATAAATCAAAACATAAAATACAAATTAGATGGACATGACCTTGTAGATGACCCTCACTCTGTCAAGGACCTTGGAGTACTCATTTCTAAAGATCTAAGTGCCCGAGCCCACTGTAACAACATTGCCAAAAAGGCATTAAGAGTTGTTAACCTAATCTTGCGTAGCTTCTTCTCTGGTAATGTTGTACTACTAACTAGAGTATACAAAACATTTGCTAGATCAATTCTTGAATACAGCTCATCTGTCTGGAACCCGCGCTGCATATCAGACATAAATATAATTGAGAGAGTCCAGAGATATTTTACGAGAAGAGTCCTCAATTCCTCTAACCACAATAAAATAAATAAAAGAGCCTTGATAGTACAGTGGTTTGGTGCACCCTGTCATTAACACAGCTGCCTGCAATTTCTGCTGGTTCGAATCTCTCCAAGGCTCAAGGTTGACTCAGCCTTTCATCCTTTCTAAGGTAGGTGAAATGAGGACCCAGTTTGTGGGGGCAATAAGCTGACTTTGTATAAAATATACAAAAGAATGAAGGCTATTGCTTAACGCATTGTAAGCCGCCCTGAGTCTCCGGAGAAGGGCGGCATATAAATCAAATTAAAAAAAAAAAAACCTTATGCCACCAGACTCCACATTTTAGGCTTAGACAACTTAGAACTATGCCAACTTCAGTCTGACCTAAGCATAGCACATAAAATTATTTGCCACAATGTCCTTCCTGTCAATGACTACTTCAGCTTCAATCACAACAATACACAAGCAAATAATAGATACAAACTCAAGGTAAACCGTTCCAAACTCGATTGCAGAAAATATGACTTCAGTAAGAATGGTCAATGCCTGGAATGCACTACCTGACTCTGTAGTTTCTTCCCCAAACCCCCAAAACTTTAACCTTAAACTGTCTACTGTTGACCTCACCCCATTCCTAAGAGGTCTGTAAGGGGCGTGCATAAGTGCACCAACGTGCCTACCGTTCCTATCCTAATATTCCTTTTTACTTACTCTTTTCATGTATTCAAATTCTGTTTATACTTTTACCTGTTATCTTATATATGATTGACAAATAAATTTATGATTATGACTTATACATATCGCTATAACTCATCTTAAGTATCTGATAATCTAATTAAGTAAACTGAGGCCAAAGAACATGTTTAACCCAGTTAGAGTAGCATGAGCTGACACAACATATTATGATACAAAAGGCAAAGAAAAATTAAATGTAGCTGAGCTTTATGCATAGTACAGATGCAATTGCCAACTTTAATGGGACCACTTAAGCACTTTGTTCAGACTTAGCTATTGAATCATGGCCCATCCAGAGTCAATCAACATTGAAATTGGCAATGTATAAATTAAATAAATAAATTTCCAAGAAAAACTGGGAAAGGTGTTCTCTGAGATTCTGAAATGCAAAGGATTCCTCCGAAATTTCACTGTAGAAGAGACTTTTGAAATAAATACTGTACCTTAAATGAGTCTTGTAGTCAATGTCTCAAATAAAAACTATTCATCAGTGGAAATGCTTGTTGGAGTGCTTACATTGTGCTTCTGTCTATGCTCAAATTCTCCAGGTGCAAATAATTATTTCAGATGGTCCATAACGATCCAGAAAGTCAACCCCCAGAACTTCCCAGCATTTGGGGAAAAAGGTGTAAAAACTTCCACGTATGGACTCACCTCTAGAAATCCAACACTGCCTGGCCAAACACCATCCTGGAAAGAAGATCAGGCCATTAGAGGCACAGCAACCAAGAAATAGGAAGCAATGTTGAGTCTCCCTCCCTCCCCTCCATCAAACAGCATGTAAGATTCTCTTTCCCTTCCATGTCAGGTACCAACCAAAGAAGAAGACATTGAGGGATAGCTTCATCTTCAAAGTTTCCTCAGCCCTATAACCAGGATAGTCTTCTCAGCTCTTCTCATGTGCAGAAAATAGTCCCCACTGAAGATTTGTACTTCCTAACAAACAGCCCGAACTGGACTAGTGTCTTATGATGACCTCTTTGAGATCTCACTTTGGTATTGTTCACAGTCAATAGTCCTTGTCGTCTGCAAAACCACATCCTATTTTTCTATTGCAAAAGAAGCATAAAATATACCAAGGAGAAGGAAATGTGCTACATACACTCACAGTTGTGAGATTCTTCAAGATGAATCTGGAAATATTAATGATTTTTAGCAGCATCAAATGCTTCAGTTTTTCATGAAAAGGACTGCAGCTTCTTGGATGGAGAGCATCTGGCTTTGTCGCCTCCTTCTTAGGACCTCCTTGGGACTGATTCCAAGGTGGGTGGATGCTGGTAACTTAAACACCCACCTTGGGGAACCATGGCTTGTTCTGTAAAGAGAAGGAAAATGATACACTTTCATGAAAATCACAAAAGATTGCGCAAAGCATCTTTCTTTTAGAAGAAAACCAATTGTCATTATAGCCCCAAGCAACATACACAGGCGTGAAGAACAGATTGTATGGCATCTCTGAAGAACACAACTCCCAACAGCTGTAGAATGAAGGATCATGTATGATACATTCTGGGAGCTGTAGTTCAGCAACATCCAAAAGGCCACTTAGTCCCCAGCCCCTGTCATGATAGCTGGCACCCAGCTAACCTACAGTCTTTTTTTCTGTCATATTTTTAAAATAGGTATAGCCCAAAGTTAACTAATTCATCTTGTGAGACTAGGCTGAAGCAGGTGAAGCCATGCATAAAGATGGAACAGGGACCTAAGCAAGGTGAACAAAAGCCAGGAAAAGATCCCTTCAGAAGATAGATAAGAAGGAACCAAGTCATTAAGGAAATGAAGGAAAAATGTCACCTAAATCAGACAAAAGAAGTTGGACCTGAGTACATGAGAAACCTCTCTCCAAATCTCATCGATAGCTACCAGACTTATACGTCCACAAGGTTAGAGCAGCTGTCAATCTTGTGAATCAACAAAGCCAGGATTTGTTGAGGGGGGAATAAAAGTAGTTCTGAAGCCCACTCATTCTTTGAATCCAGAATTTGCAGCTTCTGTCCTTCTGGCTAATGCCTGCTAGCTGAGAAGGACCTGAGTAAGTGTGGATGAATAATAGAAAAACAGAGTTGGAAGGGACTGTGGAGATCTTCTAGTCCAGCCCTCTGCTCAAGCAGGAAACTCTATATTATATTAGATAAATGGTTGTCCAACCTCTTCTTTAAAACCTCTTCAACTCCTCAAAACCTCCTCAAAAAAGGATCTTCAACTAGGATGAGTTGTGTGTGTGTATTAGTGAGACAGAAAGAGAGGGTGGGGGGAGAGAGAGAGAGAGCAAAAGAGAGTGAGTATATATGTTGTAGCCAATAAAGTTTTGCCATTCATTTAAATTCATTGGGTCTCTGTGTATTCTAAAGAACCAATTGTATGTGAGTATTCGGGTGAAAGTGATTTGAGTGTGACTATTTTCCAGGACAGGGAGTGTGCAAGTGAGTGATGATAAGACGAAACTGGGAGCACATGTGTAACATTTTTAATGGTGTCAGAGTGGGATCTATGGATTAGACCCTTTGAATTTATTATCTGAGTGAACAGTTATGCTTTATTGAAATATGGGGATGCCCAGCAAAAGGGTGCAATAGCTCCACTGCAAAATCCTGAGGAAGGTGAAATGGATTTTAAATATTGTGAAGGGATGGAGAAATTTGTTAAGTAGCTGGCATTCCTATTTGTGCAGGAATTGCACAGCAACTGTCCAAATGAACTGGGAGACACTGACACAAACTTGTAGTTTTGTATAAATAAATATATTTAATATTTATATTTATAGCAGACAAGAAAGTCAGGAATAGCATGAGATAAATCAAAACAGCATACAGAGCACGCAAAACAAAAAGGTAGGGGGGAGGAAACTCCTCCTTTACATCCACAGCAACCAATCACAGCACAGATTTGAAGATGCATGGCAACAAAAGCATGCTGTGCAAGAATAACAAATTGAAGCCTTAAAGGACTTTGTGCACACCTCTGCTAGGAATAAGCACCCAGCTTGTGGAGAACATAGCAAAGTAGGGGAAAATGGGCAGACAAATAAGGCAACAATTTTAACAAAATGCCTGTAATCCAAGCTCAGATTTTGATGAAACCCCAGACTTTCTTTTTGATGGGAAGGATCCTTTTGAGGAATTAAGCAACAAGATTCAGTGGGATTCAACAACAGTAGTGGAAACCTGAACACAAACAAGGCACAGAAATGACCCAAACCAGCAATAGGAAGAACAGAACAGAACAGAACAGAACAGAATAAACATATTGACTTTAAACCAGAGGTATTTTTATTGGGGATTTTACCAGAAATATACAATAGGGAAATGAGATATTTAATTGTGAATTAAACGGCGGCTAGAATTGTATTTGCTAGAAACTGGAAAGGTGAGAAGATACCCACGGATGACGACGTTTTCAAGAAAATTCTGGAGTGTGCTGAAATGAGTAAATTGACATTTGAAATTAGGGAACAAGAAGATAAACAATATTATTTGATATGGGATTTATTTCATCAATGGTTAGACAAGAAAGAATGGAAATGAAATATGAAATATGAAATGGATACGATAATAAAACATATAAAGGGTTTTTTTTCCCTTATAGAGGACAATTTACTGTTAAATAATTGGTAAATGAGAATAATAATGTAATAAACTGTTAAATAAGAAAATGTTGGATAGAAGATTAAGCACAAAAGATTTGTAACCGATCAATACACTTTCTGTAATTGTAATGGATGATAATTGTTTTATGTTTTAAGTTTTGTTTAAAAATAAAAAAAATTTCCACCAAAAAAAAAAAGAATAGAATAGAATAGAATAGAATAGAATAGAATAGAATAGAATAGAATAGAATAGAATAGAATAGAATAACAGCTGGATGAAATTGTGGGAGAAGTAACCATTACTGACAAAAATTAAGCAAGATTTGGATCGTTGGGGGAAGTTACAAATATCGTTTCTAGGATAGCCACCATTAAGATGAGTATTCTCCCCAAATTAATATATTTGTTTCAAACCACTCCAGTTAGCATTGACAAAAAATACTTTTTGGATCTAAACATGATAGTAAGGAAATTCATTTGGGGAGGGAAAAAACCGAGAATTGCGTTACGTTCTTTGCAGGAAAAAAGAAGTAAAGGTGGATTTGGGCTCCCAGTTTGGGAGACATACCACAGAGCTGCCAATTTAGTATGGCTACGAGAGTGGGCCACATTAAGAAATAAAAGAATTCTACAATTGGAAGGGCATGATCTGCTAAGAGGCTGGCATGCCTACCTTTGGGATAAAGGAAAGGGGGCAGGGATACATTTCCACCGACACAAAATTAGAGATACATTAATGAAGACATGGAAAGAAATTAGGCGTAAACATTATTTTAAAATCCCAAAATGGATCTCTACAATGGAGGCAATGATCTACCCAAACACAATAAGCAGAGAGAAGATGTTTACATACCAAGACATTTTAGATAATAGCGGTAACCTTAAATCTAATGAGATATTGAAAGAGCAAGGGATTCATATAGATTGGTGGCCCTATTTACAAATAAAATCCCTATATAGGAAAGATAAACAGGAAGAGGGAATAGAAGCGGGAACAAATAGCTTTGATAAGATATGGTTGGGCAATGAGAATAAACTATTAGCTAAATTATACTCCTACCTGCTCGAATATGATAGAGAAGGAGAAATACGTAAAGACCAAATGATCACTTGGGGGAAAAATATCAACTCAAAGATAAATTTAGATGATTGGGAAGAAATATGGAACAGCAATCTTAAATTGACAAGAGCAATAAGCTATAAGGAGAATCAGTACAAAATGCTGTATAGATGGCATTTAGCACCATCTAGAATTGCAAAGATCTATCCAAATGCAAGCCCCAAGTGTTGGAAATGCGGCCACCATCAAGATATCTTCTACCATATGTGGTGGACATGTCCGGAAGTGAGGAAATTCTGGAAAAAAATACAAAAATGGATCCAAGAAATATTAAATGAGGATATTAGTTTTCTGCCTGAAATCTATCTCCTGGGAGTGCTAAAACGGAAATTTGTTAAGGAAAAGAAATATCTGATTATTCATATTGCCACAGCTGCTAGACTCTCCTATGCCAGTTGCTGGAAAGAGAAAGGATGTCCGACTGAGGAACAGATAGTCAATAAAGTATTGGACTGTGCAGAAATGTACAGATTAACGTATGTCTTAAACGGAAAGGAAGACTCAGAATTCTATACGATCTGGGATCTGTGGTATAGGTGGTTGAAAAATAAATGCAAAGGTTAACTTTCATTAGGACAATGTATAATTACTAATTAAATCTATATATTATTGTTGTATTATGTGTTCAATTTTACAAAATTTACGTATAAATTGTATAATACTTAGATAATTGATTAGATTCCATATATGTAAATATACAAGATGACTACACGTTGCCGAACCGTAGAGTTTGAAATGTAATATATTCTTTACTCAATAAAATTTCATTAAAAAAAAAGAAAAGAAAAGAAATTGTGGGAGAAGTAATTGCAGAAGTAGTGGGGAGGAGAAAAGAGGAAGTATGTGGCGCTATAGACGAAGCATACCATGTATACACCAATTATGCGAGACGTCACAACTTGCCTAGAAAAGTACATGTGAGGCTAACCAAAAAGACTTTAAGAGACGAAACTCTCCACAAGGCCAGGGATCAGAGTGTTACATATAAAGGACGGCAGATCACAATTCTAAAACAGATCCCTAAAAAACACCCGGCACAGATGGACTCCCGGCGGAGTTATATAAAACAATGTTTGAGGTAATGGGAGAACATTTGAAAGATCTATTCAATGACGTTTTGGAAAAAGCAGAAATTCCCCATTCATGGAGAGAGGCCAATATTAGCTTAATTCCAAAAGAAGACCCTCCATCGACAGACATAAAAAAACTACAGACCAATATCTCTTTTGAATTCCAGTTATAAAATTCTCACAACAATTTTGGCAAATAGATTAAAAGGCTTCCTGAATAAATTTATACACACCAACCAAAATGGGTTCTTACCATCATGCCAAATATGAGATAACTTGAGAATTATGTTAAACGTTTTGGAATACTATGAACAGCATCCAGGCAAACAAGCTGCACTAGTGTTTATAGATGCCCAGAAGGCTTTTGACAGGGTCAATTGGGAGTTTATATTAGTGCAGCTAGAATATATGGGTTTTGGACAGAGATTTATAAATGCAATTAAAGCTATTTATTCTAAACAAAAGGCCAGATTACTGATAAATGGGGACCTAACAGAAGAATTTTCTATTAATAAAGGCACAAGACAGGGTTGCCCCCTCTCCCCCTTACTTTTTATTTTAACATTAGAAACTTTATTACGAAAAATAAGGAATGAGGGAAAAATAAAAGGACTTAGAATAGGGCAACAAGTATATAAGACCCAGGCCTTTGCCGATGATATGTTTTTTATTCTGGAAGAGCCGACAAAATCCTGCATATACCTATTAGAGATGATTGAGGAATTCGGGGCAGTAGCAGGATTATTGATTAACAAAAAGAAAACAAATTTATTAACAAAGAATATCTTAGAGGAAGATAAAAAAGAATTACAGGAAGTGACCGGGTTGAAAATAGTTAATAAAATTAAATACTTGGGAATTTGGTTATCCAGTAGATTTCAAGTATACAAGAGGAGAACTACAATAAATTACTATCTCAAACAAGGAAAGACTTAGATAAATGGGGTAAAATACAACTCTCATTCCTAGGATGAGTAACAACAGTTAAGTCTTACATTTTACCAAAATTTAATTTTCTATTTCAAACTGCCCCAGTGAATCTATCCAAAAAAATTTTCAGGGAACTAAACCAAATAACTAAATTTATCTGGCAGGGGAAAAAACCAAGGATTAAGAAAAAGATGATGCAGGAAACAAGAGAAAGAGGAGGCCTAGGACTACCATGCTGGGAGAACTATTATTCAGCAGCGTTATTAACGTGGGTAAAAGAATGGATTACCTTGGGTAATAATCGTCTTCTTAAACTAGAAGGTTACACTACAACAGGGATGGCATATGGCACTCTGGCGAAATGGCTCTCCACAAAGTAAATGGTTTACTAGATATTACATAAGAAACATTCTAATTCGAAATTGGGAAAAGATGAGTAAAAAAATATTATATTAAAATACCATGCTGGATATCATTTGTGGAAGCATTGACATATCCTAAACTTTATAACCCAACAAAGAAATTAACATACAAGGATTTATTGAATGTACAGGGAAAACTAAAATCTAAACAGGAATTGAACTCATTAGGAATACGAATAGATTGTTGGACCTATTTGCAGATCCAATCCAAATTTTAAAAAGACAGCGATGGAAAAGGCATACACGTGGATTTACAAAAATTAAATAAAATCTTGATGGGCCAAGAAAAAGGCATGATTTCAAAAAGTTATAAATTACTAATGGAATTAGAGATAGGTGATGAGATAATCAAAGACACAATGATTGCCTGGGGGAAAAATTTTGGGTACCCAATTCACTTAGACAAATAGCAAGGGATATGGTGGGAAAATATGAAATCAGTAGTCTCCACGACCTATAAAGAAAACATTTATAAGATGATATATAGGTGGCATCTCTCCCCTGATAGACTGGCTAAAATGTTTGCTGGACAATCGGCAGTTTGTTGGAAATGCGGGCAAGAAAAAGGCACTTACTATCATCAATGGTGGACATGCCAGGAAGCAAAAAAATTTTGGGGGAAAATTAAAAAATGGCTGAATGAGATTTTAGAACAAAAAATTGAATGGTCACCAGAGACATATTTGCTCGGCTCCAAACCGGATATGATCAAGAAGGATTCATGATATATAGCTCTTCACATTATTACAGCAGTGAGATTGATATACGCTCAATTTTGGAAAAACCAGAATATCCCATCAGAGGAAGCAATCATAGCCTCCCACCGACCAGTACGCTCCCATAGAGAGGGGCTCCTCCGGGTGCCGTCGGCCAAACAATGTTGACTGGCGGCCCCCAGGGGGAGAGCCTTCTCTGTGGGGGCACCTACGATCTGGAACGAGCTCTCCCCCGAGATACGGAGGATTCCGGATCTGCGTACCTTCCGTCGCGCGCTTAAGACGTTCTTATTCCATCAAGCTGGCCCGACCTAAACTTTTCGTCTTTTAAATGGAATTTTAAATTTGGTTTTAATTTATTGGGGTTTTAAAATGGTTCAGCCAAATTTATTTAATTAGTTTTATCTCTATTTTAAATTTTGTATCTATATGTTTTATTTTATGGCTGTTCACCGCCCTGAGTCCTTCGGGAGTAGGGCGGTATACAAATTTAATAAAATGAAAAATGAAATGAAAATGAAATAAAAAAGATTCTGGATTGTGCAGAAGCTGATAAATTAACCAAAAAATTAAAAGATAAGGACCAAACACAAACATGTTTATCCTGGGAGAAACTATATATTTGGCTAGAGAAGAGAATATCATAACCAAATTAAATGTGGAAGGACTGTTAAGGAGGAAACTATATTAAGTGAGGTCGGTTAGACCTAATTGATATATAAAGAGAGATGAGTTGTTCTATCTCCCCTGGAATGTAATATTATATTAGATATGAAGGTACCATCTGTACCTACCACTTGTGTGTTATTTGTAATGTTCTTTGTGTTGTATGTTATTTATATGGTGTATTGTTATTTCTTTGTTTTTAATGGAAAATGTAAATAAAGACTATTTTAAAAAAAAGAATAGAATAGAATAGAGTTGGAAGGGACCTTGGAGGTATTCTAATCCAACCCCCTACTCAGGCAGGAAAATCTCTCCCATTTCAGACAAATGGCTGTTCAATTTCTTCTTAAAAACTTCTAGTATTGGAGAATTCACAACTTCTGGAGGCAGGTTGTTCCTCTGGTTAATTGTTCTAACTGTAAACAGAAAATAAATACTACTTTATTAGGAGGAGAGCTGAAACAACCTCGGCCGAACAGGTTGTTTAAAAAAATGTTTTTAAAAGCCTCTGACAATCAGGCAACTCGTCAGAGGCTTTTTTTTTTTTTTGAACAATTTTTTTTAAAAAAACCACAGAAATATACAAAATATATTTTCAGAACGAGCCATTGATCCGGTCATAAGTAGGTACAATTACTAGTTCCTCTTTAACAAGAGCTTTTCCCAAATCCTCACTAATTACCATCTTTTTTTAAAAAAAAAGCAAAAGAAAGAAAGAAGAAAAGAAAGAAAGAAAGAAAGAAAGAAAGAAAGAAAGAAAGAAAGAAAGAAAGAAAGAAAGAAAAATGTTTAACATATTATTTTACACAAAACAATTACCTTTCTATTATTTCACCACAAATCTTAATTTTCAAATAACACAACTAATATTCTATAACATTATTACCATAAATTCTATCTTATAAAAAAAAAAAACTTAAAACCCATTACATTGATCTTAAAATCCTTAATTCAATATCATTTCAATTTCTTTTCCTTTTAATATGGATGGATATATTTTAAAAGTATAAACCGTCAAAATATTTATGCAGTATTTTAATGGTTAGCATTTACCATCTTCATTTTACTATTTATCTCAGCTTAACCCTTTTAATCACAACATAATCATTTCATTATTGGTATTAATTCCAGTATGGTCATCTTTATTCTAAAAGTTTATACTAGTATTATAATCTTCATCTTAATCATCTCCTTTTGGCTGTTAATCACAGCATAAGCTTCTTAAATTTTACTGTTATACCCAGTATAATCATCATTTTTACTGTCAATCCCAGCATAATTATTTTTATCTTTACTGTTATACCCAGTATAATCATCTTATTTTACTGTCAAACCCAGCATAATCACCTTTTTAAAAATTTTTACCATCCATCTATACATTACTTATTAATGTTCAATCACATTGTCATCTTTGTAACAATTTAATATTGAGGCTTAGTTCTTATTCCAAACACATCCTTATGTAAATTAATAAATTTCTGTTAATATATTCTGTTCCTCTCATATTCTAACTTTCTTCTTTATTTTAATTTTTTATATATTATATCAAATTCTTTTCATATTCATATTCATTTTTATTCATCTATAAAAATCTCCTTTTTATTATTACTATCCATCTATACATTGCTTTATTTTTAATCACATTGTTTCTATCTTCTTTTTTCCAGCCGTATCATTCCTCATTAGTCTGTTAGCATATATTTCATTTCAATTTCAATGTTCGCAATTTAATTCTCCATATATTAATTTAGTTCTTTTGCTTACTTCTATTTTAAGCAAATCAATTTTCTTCTTTTGTTCCTGCGCCATTTGACTTCTTTTGTTCCTGTGCCAATTAGTCCAATTGTAAGAGTTCCATTATATTTTCCCTCCCCCCCCCAAAGTCAAGTCACTTGCAGATAAAGAAAAAACAGCTCCACTGCCAAAATCCCACGGTTGTTATCTGTAATATTCACAATGTTCCCAAACAAGGAGCAGGTTGCAATGTTTCCTTTTGAACCAGAAGGTGTCTTTCTACAATCCACAATTTCCTTTAGTCATGCAAATCGCCATTTTGTTTCAATTATATAACGTTCCTGCTCTCCTTCTTCTGTATTTTAAAGATAATAATTTCCTTTTTTTTCTTCTTTTCTTTAAAAATCCAATTCAAATTTAAAGCTTATTCAATTTGAACCAAGTCTCAATGTTTATTTTCCAATTTAGTCTATTCAAATATCAATTTTCAGTTGGATCTTTTTCTTTTCTTTTAAAAATTTAATCTTAAAATCTTCTATGCCCCATAGCTCCTCAGCCGCTGTTTTAAGGCTAGGGGTCTTACAAATAAAAAAAACCATTACTCCAAACGTTGTTTCAAGCCTGGGTTGGTTGTACTCACCTGGCTTCAAAGAGCATCGTTCCTTTCCACTTTCTTCCTGCACATCACTTGCCCGGTTTGTCCCAGCTTCATGGCAGCCGCCATGGCTGCCTCCCCCCACCGTCGACTTGCGGAGAGTTCCCTCCAACTTCCAAGGAACTTGCCTGTTCCTCTTGGTCATCTGAGGTGCCTCTCTTTCATCCCCATCCCTGCAGGACGGTTCTGGTCTGAAGACCCATCGGCGGCGGTTCGGCAGACGGGGTTTTCGTGGGGCACATCAGAGCCTGCTATTTCTCCAACTGTCTCGCCGCGACGCCAAACTGGAAGCCTCCGGGATCGTCAGAGGCTTTTAAAACCATTTTTTCTACAACCTCTTCGGCCGAAGAGGTTGTAGAAAAAACGCTTTTAAAAGCCTCTGACAATCCCAGCTGAGCCACACGATCATCAGAGGCTTTTTTTTTTAACTTTTAAAAGCATTTTTTCGGCCGAAGAGGTTGTAGAAAAAATGCTTTTAAAAATTAAAAAAAAGCTTCTGATGATTGTGTGGCTCAGTTGGGCATGGGAGGGGGCAGGGATGTTTGCTATCAGTTCTCCAAACCACCTGCCGCCATCACTACCGGATCGGGTGATCCGGTCTGAACCGGGAGCATTTACCCTGGTGGGCATGCAGCTGGGTGGGCTGCAGCACCCTGAGCAATCTTGGACTGGGCAAGTAGGTGCCAGCTTATTCATTAGATTTAGCCACTTTGGAAACCAATCTGTGAGAAGAAAGTAAAGCTGTTGTTAAGGTTGGAGAGAAAAGTAAAGGATACAGGGAACATGCAAATAGTTTTAAAAAGGTGGAAAAGAAGAGAAGACAATAGCAATAGGAATGTGTGGAGCAACCAAGGCAGAGAGTTGAGAATGGAAAGGAAGGTGTGCAAATGTGGCAAAAGATGAGAGATTTGGGAGAAAACATGGGGAGATGGAGTGGGCTTCTATTAGGAGCTTGAAGGAGCGGGTGGAGTCATTAGAAAGAAATCAGCAAGAAGGGCATGGATCAGAGGAGATAAATGGAGGAAAGATGGAGAAAGAACAGCCTTTCTTGCTGCTCAGGCAGGAACTGAAACAATTAACTAAGCTTTAAAGAACATTCAGTCCTGGCTATAAAAGCGAAAGAGGAAACTGAGATCTCAGTTTCTGAGAAAACATCAAACTCAGATCTCTTAGTGGCTAGTTGACTAATTATTAGTCAATGTCCAGACTGTCTGGATGATGAGGTAAATAACTTTCAAGACATGGGTCTTGAGAGGCAGTACAGACTTGACTTACGATCACAATTGAGCCCAAAATTTGTGTTGCTAAGTGAGAAAGTTGTTAAGTGAATTTTTCTGGCCACAGTTGTTAAGTGAACCACTACAGTTGTTAAATTGCTAAACCACTACAGTTGCTAAATGAATCTGGCTTCCCCATTGAATTTCCTTGTAGAAGGTTGTGAAAATAGTTGCCAAGTGTTTGAATTTTGATCACAAGGCCCCTGATATGCTGAAACAGTCAAGTGTGAAAAGTTATTTTTGACTGAGAAATTAGGAAACTGGGGATGTCCTGTGGCATATTTTTCTGAGCAGTTAAATCCACTACTTTTAGGTTTGCCAGCTAGCTTGTGTGCTGCAGCAACAGCTGCTGTGTTGATTGATTGAAGAGGTGCAGAAATCAACCTTTGGAAAGGAAATGAAAGTGCGAGTGACTCATGCGGTGAAAGAAATTTTGTGAATCAAAGGAAGTCATTGGCTCACTGCCAGTTGATTAACAAGGTACAAGTAATGTGGTGATGTGTTTTTTGAGCGAGGCATTCCACCACCATCCCCCAAAAATGATCCATATGTCAGTGCAATTGTTTGCATATTCTAAGGTGACCAGATTTTAACATTGGTAAAGAGGGACATTGTGGGCGTGGCTTATTTTGTGGGCGTGGCTAGCTGGTCATGTGACTGGGTGGGCATGGCTAGCTGGTCATGTGACTGGGTGGGTGTGGCTAGCTGGTCATGTGACCGGGTGGCCATGGCTATGTGTATAGGGTAAGGTGAACAGATTTTAACATTGGTAAGAAGGACACCATTGTGGACGTGACTTATTGTGTGGGCGTGGCTTGGAGGCCATGTGACTGGGTGGGCGTGGCTAGCTGGTCATGTGACCGGGTGGCCATGGCTATGTGTATAGGGACTACTCAGAGGGCTGAAAAGTCATTTCTGACAGGTCCTCACACTTTTGACTGGTCCTCACACTTATGACCATCCTCACATTTATGCCCGTGCAGTATTCTTAACAACCATGTCACTCATTTCACAACTGCTTCTCTTCACCATGGTGACAAGATAGGGCAAAAACGTAAAATGTGAGGACAGTCGTAAGTTCGAGGACTGGTCAAAAGTGTGAGGACCAGTCAAAAATAACTTTTTCAGCCCTCTGAGTAGTCCATATGCACAAAAGGACTAACCAGAGGGCTGAAAAAAGTCATTTCTGACAGGTCCTCGCACTTTTGACTGGTCCTCACACTTATGACCATCCTCATATTTATGCCCATGCAGCATTCTTAACAACCATGTCACTCATTTCACAACTGCTTCTCTTCACCATGATGACAAGATAGGGCAAAAATGTAAAATGTGAGGACAGTTGTAAGTTCGAGGACTGGTCAAAAGTGTGAGGACCAGTCAAAAATAACTTTTTCAGCCCTCTGAGTAGTCCATATGCACAAAAGGACTAACCAGAGGGCTGAAAAAAGTCATTTCTGACAGGTCCTCGCACTTTTGACTGGTCCTCACACTTATGACCATCCTCACATTTATGCCCGTGCAGCATTCTTAACAACCATGTCACTCATTTCACAACTGCTTCTCTTCACCATGATGACAAGATAGGGCAAAAATGTAAAATGTGAGGACAGTCATAAATTCAAGGACTGGTCAAAAGTGTGAGGACCAGTCAAAAATAACTTTTTCAGCCCTCTGAGTAGTCCATATGCATTAAAGGATACAGCAATAGAGAGGGATGAAGGAATGGAAATTAGAGTAGGAGTGAGGGTAAGAGAGGGAGGAAGAGAGGAGGAGAAGGAGAAAGGAAGAGGAAGTAGGGAGGAGAAAAAGAGGGTGGGGGGAAGAGAAAGTAAGAAGGAAAGAAAAGAGAGTGGTGGTAGGTTTGAGGAGAAAGATTGCTGTACAATAAAAAAGATGAAAGGGAAGAAAGCCAACCCCAAGCAAATATAAAGATATTAAGATTAAGAATGAATTGTTAAACTTTAAAGAATAAAAGAGAACAAATATGAATAAATAGCAATAATTAGAAACACACATACAAACATGCAATGTATTTTCTTTGAACAGAATATTTGGCTGGTTCACAAATTTAAACAGCGTTTAGTCATTTCAATTAAATTTACAATTTCTATATTTCCTTTTTGCCATATTTATTCCTCATCTATTTTTTTAAAAAAACAATATTACCCTTCATCCTCATCTCTAATCTTAATCAAATTCAATTTTTCCCTTCTATTCTATATTATACCCCTTCCCATTGTCATCTATTTTTATATCCATCCTCACATTGGTTAATTATGTAATTATGTAATACAGTTGTTTAATACAAATTCAACATTTTAATATAAATCAATTAGTTATATAACTATCTTTTTTGTATATTAATCAATATGAACATGAATATTCCAATTATTTCCATGCAATCCAATTTCTTACAAATCAATTAATTATATTTACCAATAATAATAAACCAAATAATTTCCCCCATATATTCCTCCAAACCACAACTTAACCATTTCTGCTTTCAACACAATATACAATTATTAATAGTATCTCAATTATTACAATTCCCTAGTTAAATAGAGCTTTTTTTCTTTTGTGTTTTAAAATCTTGAACTCTCCTCTTTTGCCCAAAATTTCCCATTGTTTGCAGTTTTGTACCTACCTTTTTTGGTGAGGAAAAAGAAAAAGAAAAAGAAAGAAATCTCTCTCTGCCTCATTTTGTCATGTTGCAGGTTTAGTTTCGCTTTCGCCTTTGTTTTCAGTATAGCTAGGGGGGGGGGAATCTGCTCCAGGAACTTTTTGCAGCTTTTTGCAGCTAATTAACCTAGCGGAAGCTGTTAACAGGGGCTGTTTTTTCTATTTTTGCAGGCATGGGTCTATTCATTTTTTTTTTAACACTGATCAGCTGTAGGTCGGCCCTTTGAAGCCCCGCGGCAAGAGTTTAAAGAGTTTTTTTTCCCTCTAGCCATCAGCGGGGATTCAGGAGGCAGAATGAAAAATCGGGACTTTTTTAAAACGCCGCAGGACGCGGGACAAATTGTTCAAAAGCGGGACTGTCCCGCCAAAAGCGGGACGTCTGGTCACCTTAGCATATTCACTCAGAAATTAATCCTGTCAACTCTTAAGATTCCTATGTAGAAAATATGCTTAAGACTACTGCCTCAAAAGTACCTGATTTCAGTCAAATATATATAGATAGACTTTGACAGCAACCAGTTTTTTCACCCTGGAACTGATAAGAGAGTAGATTCAGAGATAACACAAAAATTTTCTTAGTTTTCGGCAGATCAGGCAGGGAAATTGGTAAAGAAATGTAACTAATTAGGCTGTTGGTTTGCTTTGGTAATTTGGTTGCAAATGTTTTGTCACCATTTGAGGAGACATCATCAGTATGTTTTGAGTTCAGCTCAACTCAAAACGCACTGACGATGTCTCCTTGAATGGTGACAAAACATTTGCTGCCAAATTAACAGAACAGAATAACAGAGTTGGAAGTGACCTTGGAGGTTTTCTAGTCCAATCCACTGCTTAGGCAGGAAACCCTACACCACTTCAGACAAATGGTTATCCAATATCTTCTTAAAAACTTCCAGTGTTGGAGCATTCACAACTTCTGGAGCAAATTGTTCTAACTGTCAGGAAATTTCTCCTTAGTTCTAGGTTGCTTTGCTCCTTTATTAGGTTTTAGGTTTTATTAAATTTGTATACCGTCCTACTCCCGAAGGACTCAGGGTGGTGAACAGGCACAAGATAAAATACAGAAATACAAAAGTTAAAACAATTTAAAACCAAATTAAATAATATTGGCCCACGACAATTAAAATCCCAATAAATTTAAAACCAATTAAAATTTCAATTTAAAATTTAAAAAAGGGGAGAAAAATTAGGCCAGGCCAACTTGCTGGAATAGGAGGGTCTTAAGAGCACGGCGGAAGGTGCGCAGATCCGGGATCCTCTGTATCTCCGGGGGGAGCTCATTCCAGATAGTGGGTGCTCCCACAGAGAAGGCCCGCCCCCTGGGGGCCGCCAGTCGACACTGCTTGGCTGACGGCACCCGGAGGAGACCCTCTCTATGAGAGCGTACCGGCCGGTGGGAGGCTATTGGTGGTAGTAGGCGGTCCCGTAAATAACCAGGTCCTAAGCCATTAGTTTCTACCCATTGCTTCTTGTCCTACCCTCAGGTGCTTTGGAGAATAGCTTGACTCCCTCTTCTTTGTAGCAGCCCCTGAGATTTTTTAATTAATTTAATTTAATTAATTCAATTTATATGCCGCCCCTCTCCGAAGACTCAGGGCGGCTCACAATACATTTTAAAAAATCATTATAAAAAACATTTAAAAATTAAAAACATTAAAAACTCATTCACGCCATTCATGGCCGGATCTCGCCAGATCACAAAAGCGAGATCAACGGCCCCAGACCTGCCGGAAAAGCCAGGTCTTCACCGTTTTTTGGAAGGCCAATAGGGTGAAGATGGTCCAGACCTCAAGAGGTAACTGGTTCCAAAGAGCTGGGGCAGCCACAGAGAAGGTCCTCCCCCACGGGCCCGCCAGCCAGCATTGTTTAGCTGATGGGACCCGGAGGAGACCAACTCTGTGGGATCTTACTGGTCACTGGGAGCTATGCGGCAGAAGGCAGTCTCAAAGATAACCTGGCCCTGAGCCATGTAGGGCTTTAAAGGTAATAACAAACACCTTGAATTGTGATCGGAGACCAATAGGGAGCCAGTGCAGCTCACGGAGAATTGGTGTAATGTGGGTGTACCTAGGTGCACCCACGGCAGCTCGTGCGGCTGCGTTCTGGACCAACTGTAGCCTCCGAACACTTTTCAAGGGTAGCCCCATGTAGAGCACGTTGCAATAATCTAACCATGAGGTGACAAGGGCATGAGTCACTGTGAGGAGAGCCTCCTGATCCAAGTAGGGTTGCAATTGGTGCACCAGGTGAACCTGTGCAAAGGTCCCCCTAACCACAGCTGTCAGATATTGGAACACTGCTATCATGTTTTCCCTAGTCCTTCTTTTCATTAAACTAGACATACACAGTTCCTGCAACCTTTCTTCATATGTTTTAGCCTCCAGTCACCTAATCATCTTTGTTGCTCTTCTCTGCACTCTTTCTAGAGTCTCAACATCTTTTTTACATTGTGGCAACCAAAAGTGGATGCAGTATTCCAAGTGTGGCCTTACCAAGGCATTATAAAGTGGTATTAACACTTCATGTGATCTTGATTCTATCCCTCTGTTTATGCAGCCTAGAACTGTGTTGGCTTTTTTGGTAGCTGCTGCACACTGCTGGCTCATATTTAAATGGTTGTCTACTAGGACTCCAAGATTCCTCTCATAGTTACTACTATTGAGCGAGGTACCACATATACTATACCTGTGCATTTTGTTTTTCTTGCCTAAGTGTAGAACCTTACTTTTTTCACCTTTGAATTTCATTTTGTTAGATAGCGCCCAATATTCAAGTCTGTCAAGATCCTTCTGTATCTTAAGCCTATCTTCTGGAGCGTTGGCTATTCCTGCTAGCTTGGTGTCGTCTGCAAATTTGATGAGTTCCCCATCTATCATTGTCCAAATCATTGATAAAGATGTTGAACAGTACTGGGCCTAAAACAAAGCCTTGGGGTACTCCACTGCATCCATGTAGATGCAGTTCCATTGAGGATTACATGTTGAGTGTGGTTGGTCAGCCAGTTATAAATCCATCTGGTGGCAATGCTGTCTAATTCACATTTTTCTATTTTATCTAGTAGTAGGTTATGGTCTACTTTATCAAATGACTTACTGAAGTCCAAGTAAATTATATCAACAGCTTTCCTCTGGTCCACTCTGCGCCCCCTGTTTTTGACCTCCCCCACCTCCAGAAGATAGACAGAGAGAGAGAAAGAGAGAGGGGGCAGGGAGGGAGGGAGAAAGACTTGTTAATTGTAAACTTCTTGGGATTGAGAACAATTGCTACAAAACTGAGTTTCCTGAAGTGGACCACTAGACTCCTAAACAACTGAAAAGATGATCTAGTAAAAAGAAAAGTTAACCAAAAGAGCAACATGGAAACAAAAGCAAATCTAACACCCCCAGGAGCAAAACAGATTAAAGTTTAATTTATGTGCATTGTTTAATGGACTGCTAAATTGGCAATGCCCACCTAGTTACTCCTCCACCTACACCTAGCCTCCTAGCCACGCCCACCAAGCCAGTCCAGCCCCCACAACAGTCTGAGGGACTGTGAATTGGCCCCCTGTTTAAAAAGTTTGAGGACCCCTGTTCTAGGTGTTTGCTGATTTGTTGGTTGATTATCTTTTCCAGAATCTTCCCTGGAATTGAGGTCAGGCTGATAGGTCTGTAGTTTCCTGGATCTATTTTTTTTTTCCTTTTTTGAAGATGGGAACTACATCAGCTCTTTTCCAATCCTCTGGCAGTGCCCCGGTGCTCCAGGATCTTTGAAAGATATCGTTCAATGGTTCTGAGATCTCGTCTGCCAGTTCCTTCAGAATCATAGGGTGTAATCCATCCGGTCCTGGTGATTTGAACTTGTCTAGGGTAGACAGGTGCTCACTTACCATTTTCTTCCCTATTCACTATGAAGTGAATTGGAATAAGCAAAAGATACAAGTTAAACAAAAATCACACGGATCAATATATTTATTGTGAAGACACCCCTCACCTCCCTAAATCAAGGATTTTGGTGAGTCGTACAAATCTAGGCTTGAATATCACCATTAGGTGCCAGGACCTGAGGAAAAATCTGTCAAGAAAAATCTCTGTAAGTCAAGGAAAGTAACACATTTACAAATGACCAAACAATATGGAGACACTGCTGAGTTCCTTTCATCCTAGCTGAAGTTGCGGACAATAACACCACAGAGGAAATCTCTTTGTGTAGTCAGAACTAAGTGACCCAGTTGTTGTGATTGAGAGAGATGAATTGATTTCCTTTGTCAAATTCTTTCTCCTACTGTTCAAACATTGTTTCATGTGAATGAGACCACAGCTCTGTGGAGGCACTGTGTTTGCTCAGATAAATTTCCCTGCAGCAGATAAATTTCTACCCTGCCGGGATAAATTTTCAAGAAATTTATGTCTTCAAGACATTAAGAAATTGGCTGATATATACAACAGGGGACCTCTGGAATTCTTCACAGGATGTGTTGATACAGGGTGGGAATTTTGTTAATTGCAATTCAACATAACTTGTTGGTAATAGATTGTAGAAAGGTTAACTCTAAATAGCTTAATAGTCTCTGGTACCCTGGGTAATTTCTGAATTAGGTAGTATGGATTTATATTTCAGCGTGGAGTGAATAATAAGGTTTTGGCAAGGTTATTCCCAAAATATTTTCCTTTCATTAAAGGTTTTTATAAACCAGCAATTTAAGAAATGATTAAGAAGCTCATTTTACAATGTTTTAAATAGTGAAACAGAATTGTAAATGTAAAAAGTAATTTAAAAAAGAGAAAAGGGAAGAAAATGCCAACAGATGAATTTGCTCTAAACTGCTATAAAGAAAGCTGCATTGGTCCATTAAATGAAAACAACACTTTGATTGAGGACAATCAAATGGCAAAATAGAGTGTGCGGGTTTTGAATTTAAGCTTAGCCAGCATTTAACAATACCCTCACCTTCAATTCAGCAGTACTCCGTTCTTTCTTTCATTTTAGATTCCAGAAATTCTTACTTTGGTTCTGTTCTGCCTAAAATGTTCTTCAGCTCATGATTGGGGTATTGTTTTATTTGTCATTACTTCATTCATAATGCCCAAAAGTGGGAGGCATAAGGATTCTTGTAATGTCTTATAATATTCAACAGGCAAACCATCTGGTCCTGGTGTCTTTCCATTTTTTTGTTTCTTAATTGCTTCTGTTAGTTCCATCATTGATATATGCCCGTTTAGCATTTCTTCAATGTTCTTAGGGATCACAGATAGTTTTGCATTCTGTAGGTATTTTTTAACTTTCTCCTCTTCAACCTGCTCTCTTTTATAAAGTTGCCTATAGTATTCTTGTATTATTTTTCCTATCTCTTTATTTCCAAATTTACTTTGTCCTTGGTCATCAATCAGTTGCGTTATTTTTTTTGATTCCCTTTCTTTTTTCAATTTATATGCTAGCCACCTTCCCAGTTTATTTGCATTTTCAAAATAGTTCTGTTTAGCACTTCTTATTTTTTGGGCTAGCTCTTCCTTCTCCAGTAATGTTTTCATTTTTACATCTTTCTTATGTGGATCTTTCTGGAGTTCCTTTTCAAATCTCTTATATTCACATATAAGGCTTATATCACACTGATTCATAAAGAAGACACAGACTCCCAGCAAGTTAAAAACTATAGGCCTATATCCCTGCTAAATTCGGATTATAAAATCTTTGTTTCAATACTGGCAGAAAGACTTAAGAGATACTTGAATAACTTTATTCATTCAGATCAAAATGGATTTCTTCCAAAAAGACAAATCAGAGACAATATAAGAATAATTTTGAATACTCTAGAATATTATGAAGCGCACCCTGAAAAACAAATGGCTTTGGTATTCTTAGATGCACAAAAAGCATTTGATAATGTGATCTGGTGATTTATGATGTTACAAATGGAAGAGATGGGCTTTGGAAGGAAGTTTATTCAGGCAATTGAAGCTATATATACGAAACAGACAGCAAAGGTAATGATTAATGGAGAATTGACTGATGCTATTGAAATAGAAAAAGATACTCGACAAGGATGTCCCTTATCCCCATTGTTATTTATATTGACGTTGGAAGTATTGAATAGAAAGGTTAGAGAAGAAAAAGAGATAAAAGGAATGAAAATTAGAAAGGAAGAATATAAATTACAAGCTTTTGCTGATGACCTGGTTTTTATTGTTGAAGAACCATTAATATCAATAAATAAATTGATAGAAAAATAGGTGAATTTGGGGAGGTTGCTGGTTTGAAAATTAATAAAGAGAAGACGAAGATAATGACTAAAAATATGTTAAAAAAGCAAAAAGAAGAACTGAGGGAGATCTCTAAGATGCAGGTCACAAATAAGGTAAAATACTTGGGGATTCAATTAACAGCAAGATGTAGTTCTCTTAAAGAAAATAATTATAATAAGCTTAAGCAACAGATAGGACAGAATTTGGTGAAATGGGGAAACTTGCAGTTATCTTTGATTGGTAGAATTGCAACTATTAAGATGAATATTTTACCTAGAATCTTGTATCTTTTTCAGACAAATCCTGTAAAGCTGGGTAAGGAATATTTTGCAGATTTAAATAAAATGGTTTTGAAATATGTTTGGCAGGGAAAGAAGGAAAGGATAAAACTCAAGCTGTTACAAGATGCTAAGATGGGGGGGTGGTTTTGGATTACCGGATTTTGAATTATACTATCTAGCGGTTTGTTTAATGTGGTTTAAAGAATGGGTAACATTGAAAAATACTAGATTATTAAATTTGGAGGGACATGATTTGCTGATGGGATGGGATGTTTTCTTATGGTATAAAGGAACTAAAATTCAGGGGTATTTTAGAAGGCACCAGATAATTGAAGCTTTGTTTTTGACATGGGAGAAGATCAAAAAATACCATTATTTGAAGATTCCAGTCTGGGTATCTACAATTGAAGCTTTTTCTTATCCCATGGTATTTGAAGGGGAGCAAATTGTTAGATATAATGAATTATTGGATGAAAAGGGTGAACTTAAATTGAAACAAAACTTAGAAGATCAGAGAATTAAGATAGATTGGTTTTCATACATGCAAATACTTTCCAGATATCGAGAAGACTTTAAACAAGAAGGTATTCATAGTGTTTCGACTGGTTTAGACAAGATATTAATGGGTTCAGATGACCATATAATTAAAAAGTTATATGGATATTTACTTGAAGCAAAACTGGAAGAAGAACAAGTTAAAGAATCAATGATAGCATGGGGGGAAAATTTGGTTATAGTATTGATTTAGAGAAATGGCAAAAATTGTGGTCACATAATTATAAAATGACTATGTCAACAGCATATAAAGAGAATTTGTATAAGATATTTTACAGGTGGCATTTACCCCCAACGAGAATAGCCAGGATGTTTAAGAATAAATCGGAGAAATGTTGGAAGTGTCATCAAACTCCAGGATCGTACTACCATATGTGGTGGACATGCATGAAAGCAAGGAGATTTTGGACTAAAATACATACGTGGTTAGAAAAAATGACAAAGAGACATATTGACTTTAAACCAGAAATATTTTTATTAGGAATTTTACCAGAGACATTTAATAAAGAATTACAATACTTAATTGTGAACATTTTAACAGCGGCCAGAATTGTATTTGCCAAAAACTGGAAAGGAGAGAAGATAATTACCGATGAAAAAATTATTATGATAATGTTGGACTGTGCTGAAATGAGTAGATTGACATTTGAAATAAGAGAACAGGAAGATAAACAATATTATTTGATATGGGAGATATTTTATTAATGGTTTGACAAAAAAGTATGGAGATGAGATAGTATATATGAAATGTTTAAATATTTATCTTCAGTTTAAGTAAAGAATAATTGCTATATGAGGAGATCTGGAGAATTGTAAGCACGAAATGATTTCAACCAATTGAGATGCTGTCTATAATTGTTTGTAAGGATGATATTTTTATGTTGTTGTTGTTGTATTTTTTTTAAATTTTATTTTAATTTTATTTTTAATCTAAAATAAAACTTTTTCAAAAAATAAAATAAAAATAAAATGTTCTTCAGCTGTGGTCCCCCTATCAGAGATATCTGTAGAGATTTTGTGTACATGTACTTTCCTGGTTGTCAAAAGAGTCACTATAGTGGCCACAAAGTGTGATCACAGCTCTGCTTCTTTTAAGTTTTTTGTGAAGAAATTAAACATGTTGCATTCAGCATAGATTCTACAGGGATCTTTCACTGAATCTTTCTTAATCCTAAATCGCAGGCTGATCAACTCCCCCCCCCCAATCAAGATTAAAAGGGGGGAACCAGATTCTCCAAAGGCAAGCATATGATTACCATGAAAGGAAATAAAATGTGGTCTGATTTTTTGCTCCTTTTCCACCCAATGAGGTTGGAAAAGGCACACAGTTATATCAGTGGTGAAATGCTACTGGTTCACAGCAGTTTGGGTAACCCGGTAGTGATTAAAAACTACCGGTTTGGGTGAACCGGTAGTAAAAAAAATCTACCATTTCCTCTGAACCGGTATTTCTGACAATCAGCTGTGATCGTCGCGATTTAAAATTGCTAGAAAGCAGGAAATCCTGCTCACTGTTCTACTTGCCTTCCCAAGACTCCTTTTTCCGTGTGCAGTGCATGTTTGGCATGTACTGTACATGCGCGAGCTCAGCATGCATTTGGCGCACACTGCGCCAAATGCATGGGCAACGAGCCAGTGGCAAACCGGAGAAGATTTCACCACTGAGTTATATTCACCTGTACCACCACAAAAATAATCTCTTTGTTTAATCACAGACATGTGATCTGCTGAAGGATGGGGCAAAAGTGTACTTTCAGACTTGCAAGACAGATGTGGGATAAACCAGATAGGAATCACTACCAACTGAGGTAATTCTACTTTATTGTAAAGCCACACTTAAAGAATGTAGGAAGTCTAAAGTCTACAATCCTCCCTCCCCCTTTACAACCTGAGAAACTAGGGAGGGTCTCTTCTGAGACTCCCACTGTGCTCACCATCCAGAGTTGCAGGCTATGCTGTCTCTTCCCTAGGCTATGCTACCATTCCCCTGGGCAGCATCTCCTTGCTCAGACTCCCAAGGTCTTCCCAATACACTATTACCCTGTTTCCCTGAAAATAAGACATCCCCCGAAAATAAGCCCTCGCTGAAAATATTTAAACACAGAGCTGGAAATCAGATAAGATGGCAAGAGGAGCCCAAACCTGTTCCATACACCCCATACACCCCATACACCCCAAAAATAATACATCCCTGAAAATAAGGCCAAGCAGTTATTTCAGGGTTCAAAAAATATAAGACAGGGTCTTGTTTTTGGGGAAACATTGTACAGATCTTCTAGCCTTCCATCCTATGGACTCAACATTCTGCTGGAAACCCCCCCTCCCCCCACTCCATCCCTAAATCCTTCATGGAGGAAACTTCACAAGAATAATGCAGAGTTAAACTTTTGGTATTTGAAGCACTGAATTGGTTTGGATGGACTGAGAAGCAGAAACAATGGGAGTTTGTATGTCTTTTTATTGAAAGCCTTGGTAGTACAGTGGTTTAAGGCACCCTGTTATTAAGCTGGTTATTAAGACCAACTGCCTGCAATTACTGCAGGGTTCGAATCTCACCAGGCTCAAGGTTGACTCAGCCTTCCATCCTTTCTAAGGTAGGTAAATTGAGGACCCAGTTGTGGGGGCAATAAGCTGACTTTGTATAAATATACAAAAGGATGAAGACTATTGCTGAGCACATTGTAAGCCGCCCTGAGTCTTCGGAGAAGGGCGGCATATAAATCAATTTTTTTTAAAAAGCACTTAAATTAAACAAGAAAGTATATTTTTGACCCTTCTACTTATTTGGCCAATTCTTTAGATTCAGGCTATAGACTCAGGTGGATTCTTTTGGATCCTATGCAGAGTTCAGTTTAATGCCTGGTAAGCTACTACAACAGGAAACCATCAGATATTTGAAGCAATTACCCAAGCAGGTCTCACTAATAGGGATCATTGTTGCTGCTCCTCTTTTGTCATATCAATGGGCAAAAACGATCCAAAAATTTTTGGGTAGTGCATAGGTAGTCCTCAACTTGCGACCACAATTGGAACCAGAATATCCATTGCTAAGCAAGGCAGTGGTTCAGTTATCCCTTGCTTTTTGCCACAATTAAGCAAATCACTTAATTTAGCAGTTGTTAAGTGAATCACGTGGTCATGAAATAATCTGGCTTCCCCAATGATGTTGCTTATCAAAAACTGGCTGGGAAGGTCACAAATGGCAATCACATGACACCCCCTCCCCCCACAACATTGGAAATGTCAAGCATCAAAATTTTGATCAGTGCAACAATAAATTACAAGTGCACAGACTGGTGATATGTCACTTTTTTCAGTGCCATTTTAACTTCGAACACTCACTTGTGTGCATAAATTGAGGACTACCTGTATAGAAAATGAATTAGTTAAATTTAGGCTATACTTATTTTTTTGGATATTTTCATTTATCAACAAAAATTTCTAATTCCTAGAAAGTCCACAAACAGCTTCCAATCTCTTATAAATCTGTCTAGTCCATTGTTTCTAATCAAGGCAGTTAATTTTGTCATCTCTGCTAATTTAATCAATTTTAAAATCCATTGTTCAACAATCAGCATCTTTTTTCCTTTCCAGTGCTTAGCAAGTACAATCCTCACAACAGTCATCACATAAAGAAATAGTGTCCCAAACTGTTTTTCGATTGGTATCCATAATACCTTTAAGTATTAATGACACCTGAAGCTTTAAGAAAAGCTTCATTTTCATTAATATATGTATCTTAAATATTTTCTCCATTATCATTACTATGTTTATCCAATATGATTTAGCATATTTACAAGATGACCACATATGATAAAATGTATGTCTCAGCTTGCTTGGCCACATTGTGCTGAGTTGCCACAAAGTACTCAAACGCACTGGAATGCCAGTCAAAGGCAGGTTTATTACAGCTACAAGCCGGCTACAAGACAAATGGAGTTCTACAAATTTAAAGTTGGCACTGAGAGCTTCTGTTGTAGCGCGGGAATAACAAGAGGCACAAGCAGGCTAGTAACAACAGCTCTTTAATTCAGGGTGAGACTTCAGCAAAGGAACACAGGCAACAGCCCTCTTTATATACTTTTCAGGGGCAACCAAGAACCAATCAGAATTCATTGTACATTTGAATTTCCCGCACAAAATAGATACATACATAACACCCCTCCACTCCCAGAAGGCACTTATTCTATCTATTTACATATTTACATACAAAATCACGCAGGTGACCAGGGCGTGTCGTAATCCTGGTTGACCTGCACAGTTCAGTTGTTGGCGAGGCATTGAGCCGGTTGGAGGGACCTCCCGTCTCTCCCGCCTCCGCCAATGGAACCTCCTGGATTTCTCCGGAGGTATGGCTATCTCCGGCTGGGAGTGTCGGCTCACTGGGGCAGTGCTGGAACTCAGGGTTGCCAGATAAGTATTCCGGTTTACTCGGGCTTGAGGTAGCTGTGTCAGGAAGACCTTGAAGGTTAGGACATGAATTTTTGTTTTGCAAACGTTTACACAATTGATCTATATGCCTCCTCCAGATTTTACCATGCCCTATATCGACTGTATATGACTTTGGGCTGGTAATTCCTACAATTGTTCCCTCTACCCATAAGGGCCCATTGGTGTAACTTCTAGCAAAAACTGGTGTTCCTTCTTGGAATTGTCTTAGTCCTCCCCCTTCCCCCTTGAAGCTATCGGGGGAGTAACTGGGATGCAGTCGGTCGAGAACGCATCTTAGCTTTCGGCCCATTAAGAGCTCGGCTGGGCTACGGCCCGAGCTGGGGCACGGGGTGGCGTGCTGTACCACTAAGAACTCATCTATTCTAGCCTGCCAGTCCCCTGCATCAAGCCGGGAAAGAGCTTCTTTGGCCGTTCTTACAAATCTCTCTGCAAGGTCATTAGAAGCCGGATGAAAAGGAGCGGATAATGCATGTCTTATGCTTAATTCGGCTAGGTAGCCTTCAAATTGAGTTGCCGTGAATTGGGGCCCATTGTCGGATACCAGGGTGTCCGGCAACCCATGTGTTGCGAATAGTTTTCTGAGTACTTTGATTACGGCCTCAGAAGTGGTAGATGGCATTAGGGCAATTTCGAGCCACTTCGAATATGCATCTACAATAATAAAAAAGTTCTGGTTCGCTGGAACGGGCCAGCGAAATCAATGTGAATCCTCCCCCATGGCCCTTTTGGTTTTTCCAATTCCCGAACAGGAGCTATGGGCAGATCTGGGCGGGACTCCTGGCAGGGGCTGCACTTCCCCACCCACTCAGTGACATCTTGGTCGAGATGTGGCCACCAAACATAACTACGAGCTAGGCCTTTCATGCGAACAATACCAGTGTGTCCCTCATGCAACATTTCCAGAACTCTGTGCCTTAACCGCAAAGGAATGACCACCCTGTCTCCCCACAACAAGCAACCCCCCAACATTGACAGTTCATTTTTTTTTTGTTAAAGTACAATTGAAAGTCACCACCGTCCACCTTGGTAGGCCAACCCCTCGTTACCCAGCCCATTACAGTGCGCAAAACAGAGTCTCTGGCAGAAACCCTCGCCACCTCGTTTGAAGAAATGGGGCCCGGGGAAACAATGTCAAGCAGTAAAACCGAAGCTTCCGGGGTCGGGTTGTCCAATAATTCGGGCAAGGGGCATCGGCTGAGGGCATCAGCATGTCCTAAAGTTTTGCCCGGTCGGTTTATCTCCAGCCAAAAATCCCAAAAGTGGCTGGTGGTCCGTAACAAGTTCAAAAGTGCAGCCAAACAGATACTAGTGAAACTTTTTTACCCCAGCTACAGCCGCTAGTGCCTCCCTATCTAGCTGGCTATAGTTTCTTTCAGCACTCGACAAAGTGCGAGAGTAATAGGTAATGGGCGCCTCTAACCCATTCGGCAGTCTATGGCTTAAAACTGCACCTACACCAAAGGGGAAAGCATCACAGACCAATACTAGAGGTAGTTCGGAATTGTATTGGGTGAGGAAACTGTCCTCAGACAAAAATCTCTTTACTGCGTTGAATGCAGTCGCTTCTCGCTTGCCCCAAACCCATGGAACGTTTTTCCCAAGGAGCCTGTGCAGAGGCTCCGCAACAGTGGCTTTGTGTTTCAAAAACATCGTATAGAAATTGAGAAGGCCCAGGAAAGCCTGCAGTTCGGATTTTGACTTGGGGGTGGGCGTGCTTTGGATGGCCCTAACTTTGCTTTCTGTGGGGTAAATGCCCATGCCGTCGATTCTGTAGCCTAAGAATTCCACTGATGGAACCGCTATCTTGCATTTTGTTCGCTTGAGTTTGAGTCCCGCTTCTCTGAACCTCGTTAGGACTTGTCTAACCCTCTGGCCTAACTGAGTCTCGTCTTGGCCACTAATCAAAACATCGTCGAAATACGGGACAACACCTGGGAGGCCTTGTAGGAGGCACTCCATTGTGCTTTGAAAGAGTCCTGGGGCAATGCTGACCCCAAACTGAAGCCTGGTGCATTTAAAGGCACCTCTGTGAGTTACTATTGTCTGTGATTCTGCCGTAGCGTCATTTACTGGCAGTTGCTGGTACGCCTGCGCAAGGTCTAGTTTTGCGAATAGCTTGCAAGGCCCCAGGGAATGTAGTAGATGGTGGACTATTGGAACCAGATAGGCGCTCTGCTGCAACGCCTTGTTAATCGAACATTTATAGTCAGCGCAAATTCTGATTGAGCCATCCGATTTGACTGGCGTGACTATTGGGGTTTCCCACTTAGCGTGATCTACGGGAACTAACACCCCTTGCTTAATGAGCTTGTCGAGCTCCGCATCAATTTTGGGCTTTAAAGCAAAAGGAACTTGTCTTGCTTTCAGTCTGATTGGCACTACGTTGGGGTCTAAATTAAAGGATATAGGGGTCCCCACGTACTTGCCTAGAGTGTCTTTGAAAACGTCCTGAAACTCGTGGAGCAGGGTTTCTTTAAGTGATGATCCGCTGATGCTGTGAACGCCCGTGAAGCCCATGCCGAGGGCCCGGAACCATTTCATGCCCAATAAACTTGGTAGAGGCTTGCTAACAACGGTCAGAGGCAGCTCTTTCTGGAACTCGCCGTAGGTGACCCGGAACATGCCCACGCCTTCAACAGGAACTCGGTTTCCCTGGTAGTCGAGTAGGCGGATTTTCTGGCGGGACAGCTGGTTCTTCTGAAGCTTGGGCAGAAGTGTCTTAAGGGTTGACCAGGACATGATCGATAATGTAGACCCGGTGTCGATTTCCATTTTGCACGGCTTGCCATCGATTTCGTGTAGACTTTCTCATCGTCGGTTGTGCTGCCTTGGCCAATTCTCGTGTTGTAGGTCTCCCGCTTTTGAGGTTTGTGCCATTTTCTCACGCCATCATCTTTGATCGGCTGTTTTGAATGAGCCGATTTTGGTTGGTCGCGGTAGTCACGTGGCTTTCGACTACGCGGAAATTGAGCTCTGCAAACTCGTGCTAGGTAGCCCTTCCTGTTGCAACGCCTGCAAATGACTTCTCTGTATTTACACGATTGTCTCTCGTGATCCCCGCCACAGCTAGGGCAGTTCTCATGGCGGCGGCTATGTTCGTTCAATTTCTTTTCTGTATGGAAGACGTCCTCGTCTGACTCTTCCTCTGTACTGGCTCGCACCTCTTCTCTGTGGACGGGGGCTGTTTTCGGCCTGTCTTTGCTTGGGCTGGGTCGCTGCAGCGCTTCCGAAGCTTTCGTTGATGCCCCGTGTGCTCAGGCTTCATCTAGCGCGCCGGCTAGCGTTAGGTCTGGCTTGGCTAGAAGACGGCTTTGTAACCGGGTATCTCGAACCCCGCAAATCAGTTGTTCAAGCAACGCGTCGTCTAAGTCTCTGTAGTCACAATGCGTTGCGGCTTTTCGATGTGCGGCCACATAAGCGCTGACCGGCTCTCCTTCTTTTTGCACTCATTGCCGGAGTTCGTAGCGCTGTACAAATTTGGACGGGACCGGAGCGTAGTGGGCTTTCAGGTTGGCCTGAAGGATGTCCCAGGGAACCGTCTGGACTGGGGTTGGCTCGCAGAGGGACTCAGCCATCTCGAATACGTCTGGCCCGCAGTGGCTTAAAAACAGAGCCCGTTTTCTGTTCGCTGAGAGCCCTTGCATTTCGCTCGCTTCCAAGGAGCACTCGAACCTGGTCAGATACAATCCCCACTTCTCTCGGGACGGGTCGAAGGGTTTTGGCGGAACGTAGGCAGACATGCTGTTTCTCCGTATTCGCTAGTCACCCTGGCTGAAACTCCAAGCTCTTTTTGAATCGCCTCTTGTGGCCTCTATCCTACCTTCATCGCCAATGTTGTAGCGCGGGAATAACGAGAGGCACAAGCAGACTAGTAACAACAGCTCTTTAATTCAGGGTGAGACTTCAGCAAAGGAACACAGGCAACAGCCCTCTTTATATACTTTTCAGGGTCAACCAAGAACCAATCAGAATTCACTGTACATTTGAATTTCCCGCACAAAATAGATACATACATAACAGCTTCCATCTCTCAGCACCCGTTTTCAAGGCAACTCCACGCCCCCAATCACTCAGATTCAAAGTAAATTTTAAACCATTGCTTTCCCATATATCTAGCATTATGTTATACCCAAATTTTGTTGCCTATTTTACCATACAATCTTTGACATATTCATCTTCCAGATTCATCTTAAGCAACATTTTATATACTTTAGCAATCAAGTGGTCGGTCCTCTCCAGAACATAAGTTGATATCCAGTTCAGATTTAGCTCCTGCAAATGCAAAACCTTTAATCAAGTTTAAATTTTTCAAAAATTCCATAATAATTAAACCAATCACAAACAAATCCTCTCTAGTTGTTCTCTTGTTTTTATCTTAAGTCCCTTTTTTTCAGATATCAATAAATAAATCCCAATATACCATTCATTTATATATCAATAGCATCTCTTTTCTATATAGTGCTTCACGGGATGATAACCAAAGTGGTACTTTGTCAGCCAATCTTCTTTTATATTTCCACCATATTTTCCCAATTGATTGCCTAATAATGATTCCTAAAACTAGGGTTAACTTTTACTTTATCATGCCATAAGTAAGCTTCCCGCCCAAATCTCAAATCAGAACCTTGAGATCTAATTACCTTAGACTTAAGGTTTAACCACCTTATGTTTTTCAAAGTTATCCAACCTTTTAACCATTCCAAACAATCATAATATAATCTAAGATCCGGCAATTCCTTTCCCTTTAGCATCCTGTAAAAGATTATATTTAATTCTTGGTTTTTTATTTTATTTTGCAATAAGTCTATTTTTTTTCTTCTTCTTTGAATGACCCTGTAATCCCTTGCATTAGGATAGAGTTGGGGTGACTGAATGGAGCTGAGCGTTTACTGTCCAGATGCCCTTCCTGGCACCTATGAGGAGTTTGCAGCAGATATTTTCTCTTTGTGCCTGAAGAGAGAAGTATCTCCCGCTACCTAGGATCGAACTCACAGCCTGTGAGGCAAGAGCTCCACCTCTAGGCCATCGCTTGCTTTATTTTGCATTTAAGGTACACTTATTTAAAAATTGAGAGAAAAAAAAAGACTGTAGCTGCTAACTGGGTGCCAACTGTCATGACAGGGGCTGGGGACTAGGTGGCCCTTTGGATGTTTAATTATTTATTTATTAGTTCAATTTATATGCCACCCTCCTCCGAAGACTCAGGGCGGCTTACAATGCACTTATAGCAATAGCCTTCATTCTTTTGTATATACCTGCTTATTAGGCCTTTTGGCCCCCCATAAGTGGTGTTTCTACAAAGTCAGCTTATTGCCCCCGCAATCCGGGTCCTCAATTTATCTACCTTGGCAGGATGGAAGGCTGAGTCAACCTTGAGCCAGGTGAGATTTGAACTTGCACTAATTGCAGGCAGTTGGCAGCTAAATGCTACATAACAGCACTTAGTCCGCTGCACCACCAAGGCTCTTGGTGTTGAACAACAGATCCCAGGATGTGTCATACTTGATCCATCATGCTACAGTTGCTGAGAAGATGATCTTCAGAGATGTCACACCAGCTGTTCTTCACTTCTGCATTTGTTACTGGGATTAATGATGATTGGTGGTTTTTTTTTTTTTTTAGCAATAAAAATAGTTAGTTTGGAAGCTTCTGCATGCTTTGTGCAATCTTTCATGTTTTTCAGAGTATAATTTTCCTTCTCTTTACAGAACAGGACATCATCCACCAAAGTGGGTGCTTGTTAACACCATCTCACCCATCTTGGAATCAGTCTCAGAGGATAAAGAAGAAGAAGAAAACACTAAGCCAGATGTCCTCCATTACAGAAGTCATAATTCTTTTCATGAGAAAAGTGAAGCTCTTGATGCTGCTAAAGAGGGGAAAAAAATCATTTACTTATCAGTTTCATCTTGAAATATCCTCACAAACGTGGGTGTATGTAGCTCATTCCTTCCCATTGGTACATTTTATGCTTCTTTTGCAATAGAAAACGGGATGTGGTTTTGCAGATGACAAGGACTATTGACTGTGAACAACACCAAAGCGAGATCTCAAAGAGGTCATGATTAGACACTAGTCCAGTTCGTGCTGTGTGTTAGGAGGTACAGATCTTCAGTGGGGACTATTTTCTGCACATGAGAATTGCTGAGAAGACTATCCTGGTTATAGGGCTGAGGGAACTTTGAAGATGAAGCTATCCCCCAATGTCTTCTTCTTTGGTTGGTACCTGACATGGAAGGGAAAGAGAATCTTACATGCTGTTTGATGGAGGGGAGGGAGGGAGACTCAACATTGCTTCCTATTTCTTGGTGGCTGTGCCTCTAATGGCCTGATCTTCTTTCCAGGATGGTGTTTGGCCAGGCAGTGTTGGATTTCTAGAGGTGAGTCCATACGTGGAAGTTTTTACACCTTTTTCCCCAAATGCTGGGAAGTTCTGGGGGTTGACTTTCTGGATCGTTATGGATCATCTGAAATAATTATTTGCACCTGGAGAATTTGAGCATAGACAGAAGCACAATGTAAGCACTCCAACAAGCAGACACTTCCACTGACAAATATTTTAATCCTAGGAGTTGACCACAAGGGTCTCCAAGGTATTTAATTCAACAGTCTCTTCTGCAGTAAAGTTTGGAAGGAATCCCTTGCTCTTTAGATTTTGGGGAGAACATCTTTCCCAGTCTTTCTTGGAAACGTATTTATTAAATTTATATTTTTCCCAATTCACTGTTGAATGTCTCTGGGATTGGTCATGACTGAATTGGCTCAAAATTCTTAATTGGTCCCATTAAAGTTGGTGATTGCATCTATACTATGCATAAAGCTCAGCTACTTTTAATTTTTCTTTTGTCTTTTGTACTGTGTCCATAAATGGATCTCAGTCTTGCTCTTTTAACCATTTAGTCACGTCCAACTCTTGGAAATTTTATGGGCAAATGCTTTCCATGCTGCTCTGTCAAGTACAGCTTCTTTTAATTATGGGATGTTTAACTTTGTATCAGATTTGATGTTAACAAACCAGTGTGCTCTTTGTTGCCCCTTCTTCTTGTTCCACTAACCATTCCTAGCATCATTGACTTCCCCAAGGAATTTGCATGCATGACATGGCCAAGATAAATCAGGCATGGCCTTATGACTTTAGCTTCTAGTGATGTGTCTGGTTTTATATCATTCATTTTATATCACCTTTATATCATATCATTTTATATCACCTTTCTGCTAGTTACTCTATCTGTCCATGGTATATGCAATAATATATCACCAGCACCACAGTTCAGGATCTCAGTTTATTTCATTAGATTATCAGATATTCAAATTGAGTTATCTATGCATCAGGGTGCTTCTGGGTCAGCATAATTTGGAGAGAACCTATTTAAAAGAAGTTGTGGTGATGTTTGTGTGTATCTTTGCTTCACTTTTGGTGTTTTGTGTATAGCTTACTGTGTGCAGTTTGCAAATGATGACAATATGAATGATTTGCAGTGAATATTTGAATGTCTCATAAATCAAAGAGTATTAATCTGAAAATTAATGTACCAAGGGCCAGGCAGGCTGTATTTGACAAAGTAAATAGAGTGATGAACTGCAAGTGATGATGAAAAATTATATCAAGTAGAAAATTATATGTATATTGATAAAAAGTGTTATGGCTGAAGTGGAAAGAGAGTTTATTTCCAGGACTTCTTGCCCTGAACATGGAAACATGACAGGACCAAGTTCAGTCTCCCACTTTACATAATCCCCTCAGATTCTCCCCAAAACTGTTCCTACCTCTAAACAACTCCCACTCCGATATAATCCTTTCCTTGGTGATGTAAATGACCCTATAAAAAAGGTGCCAGGCTTTGAACTACCACATCAGGAATGAAGAATTCTGAATAGGATTCACACTTTTTTTAAAAAAAAAATTGATTTATATGCCGCCCTTCTCCGGCGACTCAGGGCGGCTTACAATGCGTTAAACAATAGCCTTCATTCTTTTGTATATTTTATACAAAGTCAGCTTATTGCCCCCACAAACTGGGTCCTCATTTCACCTACCTTAGAAAGGATGGAAGGCTGAGTCAACCTTGAGCCTTGGAGAGATTCGAACCAGCAGAAATTGCAGGCAGCTGTGTTAATAACAGGGTGCATTAAACCACTGTACCATCAAGGCTCTTACATGATGTCTATGAGACTCTCTGTATAAATGAGGTATAGTATCCTCCCATCAATGTGATAGCGGGATTCAACAGCAAACTGTAGATCAGATGACCGGCAGTAAGTTGAAAGCATTTACTGGTCCAGTATCTGATTTTTTTTTTTTACTATAACTGATGTTGCACTTCTAGACATATGTATTTGAACAACAATCTAATGTTAAAATATATTTTGCTAGTCCATGTATGATATGCCATATCTATCTATATAAAAAAGGCTGTATGTATGTATGTTCCAGTACAATGTTGGAACGCTTCGAGCAATTTCAACCAAACTTGGTACATAGATGACTTACTATCTAGAAACAACTACTGTGGGGATGAGATATCCCTGGTGTGTGTGTGTGTGTGTGTGTGTGTGTGTGTGTGTGTGCATGTTCAAGCATAACTATGGAATGCCTGGGCCATTAAGGAGAGTGAGCGCAGCATCCTAGAGCGGCAATTGTTTGGGAAGTTATGGGAGGGGGAAGGGAGAGCCTGGGCTGTTAAGGACAGCAAGTGTGACGTCCTAGAGCAGCAATTGTTTGTGATGTCAGTTTTTTCGCAGCTTCCTCTAGAAAGGCAGCCGTGACATTCGCCCTCCTGTGGAACAATGGGGAAGCGCCTGATGGATTTGAGGCAAAGTGCCAGGATCATCGATAGGGCGGGAAAGAGGAGCGCATAGGAGTGGGAAGGGAGAGGGCAGGGATTATGGGCATGGAGTAGGGGGGAAAAAGGCCCCTCTCAATGACTCCCTGTCAGACAAAGGCTTTGATGTCTATAAATACCTGGGTAATGCCAGGTTACCAGCTAGTGCTAAATAAATACATAATAAGGATTGCTCATTATTAACAATGTCACAATGAAATTGACTAGAGGCAGGCAAAATTCAGCCCAGTGCAATTGATTAAGGCAGTGTTTCTTAAAGTGTAGTCTTAGGACCGTGGAGAGATCACACAACTCCTCTTCAAGGGTCCATGAAATGAAAATGATTTGCCTATATTGAAAAATAATACATCAAACATTCCCATCAAACAATTGTGAGAAGTGATACTGGCAGCAAATGTGTCAATTTTAATTGTTCATGTGTTAAATTTTAATAAATGTAACCCATACAAATAAAAGCTCTTTGGAGTCCTTCATAAATTTTCAAAAGTGGGAAGAGGCCGTGAGGGAAAAAAGTTTAAGAAACAGCGGACTAAGATAATTGCACAAAGTAACTGGCACCTAACTCCAACAATATTTTTTCACTCACTAACAATGCTTGTTTCCAGCATCTCTGCTGCCTCTGTAAAACTTGAGGTATTTTATTGATAAAATGGCTCACTTACACAATTAAACTTATCCAGTTTTCCCTTTATGCTCACAAGATCCTGACAGTGAACTAGAGTCCTAAATGTTCTCACCCCACAATTCAAAATCCCCATTAATTATTTTCCATTCTATTATACCAGTGATGGTTAACTTTTTTGCCATCGTGTGCCAAGGAGCAGGGTGTGTGTGTGTTTGTGTGTGCGCCCCCCCCCCCCCGCTCTCCCTGCTCCTGGCATGTAATGGCACGGTAGGCCCACTTTTTGCTCTCCCCAGCCTCCAGAGCCTTTCTAGGAGTCTGGTGAGGGTGAAAATGGCCTCCCACTGAACAAAATTACTAGTAAGATTAGAAAAACAAATACCCACAAAACGTATTCCCAAACTTCTAATGACATTAGCATATGTATGAAAGAGTTATATGAAAGCTAAGAAAACGTATATGTGCACTGTGAAGGTCGTTGTCCTCCTGATGAATCTTCCGCCGTGCGTAGAGAATCAGCTTCCGGAGTGATTCAGCAGGGCTGGCGGTCACCACCGTGCGTAGAGAGCTTGTTGCCAGTAGGGTTCAGCAGGGCGTGTTCTTCCTCTTAAATCTCAGCACTAGGGGTTTTTCCGTCTGTATCACCTTGTACGTCACTGGATCAGCCTGGTTTGCCGGTTTCAGCCTCGTCCAATGGATCCAGGATTTGCCTTCTATCGTTTTAACTGCAAGAGGTGAACACATCACAACAGTATACGGTCCTTTCCATCTAGGCTTTAAAGGTTCATCTTTCCAATGTTTCACCCACACTCTATCACCTGGCTTGTAATTATGACCTGCTGTTGTAATAGGGGGTGGTCTGCATTCCTGCATATAATGCCTTAATTGATTAACATGATTGTTATGTTGTTGTAACTGCAAAAGTAATTTCTTGGCTTCCACTCCCCCTTTCTGAGCTAAGTCAGGCCAACCTTGAAAATGGTGTTTGAACAAAGACGGGGGTCTTCCATATAAAAGTTCAAAAGGAGACAACTGGTATTTGGTTCGTGGGGTAGTTCTAAAAATGTATAAAGCCATAGGAAAGACTTGAAGCCATGGCAAATGTGTTTCTAGACACAACTTGGTAATGATTGCTTTCAATGAGCGATGAGCTCTCTCAATTTTCGCAGCTGATTGAGGACGAAAAGAACAATGATATCTCCACTTAACACCTGCTGCTTCAGCTAAGTGGCGATTTATACGTTGTACAAATTCAGGACCATTATCAGAACTGATGTGGGATGGGCAGCCAAATCTTGGAATTATTTCCTTTAAAAGAAAGCGTGCAACTTGTATAGCTAGCTTGTTTCGAGTAGGGAAGGCTTCCAGCCAACCAGAATACGTGTCAATAAAAGTGAGCAAAGCTTTATAACCATTGCATCTGGGCATATCAGTGAAATCCACTACTAAATAGTCCATTGGCAAGTAAGAGATGGGCTGTTGTCCTTCAGGTAAACGTGGTCCTTGCCTGGCATTTACTTGAGCACAAGTGGAACACTGAGAAGTGACCTTGGCCACCAGGCTCTGCAAATTAGGAACGTAAAAAGCAGCCTGTAATTGCTGGGCCAAAGCTGTTTTGCCGATGTGTGATATTTGATGTGCTTCCATTACTAGGGGCCACGCAAGGGAAACTGGTGTCACTGGGCGATTGTCGGGAAGTGTGTACCATCCCCTCACAAGAGTGGCTTTGAGATCCCCAATAGCTTTTTCCCTTTCCACAGGTGTATAGGTTGGATGGGATTTCTCAATGTATGATTCAATTTCATGTGCCAAATAGAGATGAGAATTTGTTTTATCTATAGGCTGATGTGCTGCGAGTTTAGCTTCCTTATCAGCAAATCGATTGCCTTGGGCAATGAGGGTGTCTGTTTTCTGATGACCTGGGCAATGGATAACAGCTAAAGACTTGGGAAACTTTGCAGTTTTGATCAATCTTTCGATTAAAGAGGCATGTTGTATTAATTTGCCTGAAGAATCAGTGAAGCCCCTTTCTTTATAAATAGCAGCATGTGCTTGCTAGTGCTTGAATAGTCAAAAAGGCATATTTACTGTCAGTGTAGACGTTAAGTGTTTTGCCTGAGGCTAATTCCAATGCACGGATAAGAGCCCATAATTCTGCTGCTTGTGCGCTGGTGCCCACAGGAAGGGACGAACTTTCAATGACCCCTTGTATACTAACAATTGCATAGCCCGCATATCTAGTCCCGTGTTCTACAAAACTGGATCCATCCGTAAACCAAGTGAGCTGAGCATGTAAAAGAGGGGTGTCAGTTAAATCTGGTCTGCAGGAATATTGATGATCCAAAACATATAAACAGTCATGCAGCAGGAGAGATGCGTCTGGTATTGGCATGAGGGTAGCCGGGTTAATGGTCGCACATTGATGAAGAGTAATTTGAGGATTGTCTAGCAAGAGTGCTTGATATGTATGCAGCCGTTGGTTACTCAACTACAAATGTCCTTTATGTTCTAAAATAGTTTGCAGAGCATGTGATGTATAAACTGCTACGTCTGAAGTAAAAGTCAGTTTGTTTGTATCTTTCACAAGTTCTGAGACAGCAGCTAGCATTTTAAGACAGTGCAGCCATCCCTGGGCCGGGGCGTCAAGTTGTTTAGATAAGTAAGCTACAGGCCGTTGCCATGACCCGTGCTGTTGTGTCAACACCCCTAAAGCCACATTATGACGGACGTCTACATAGAGACGAAAGGGCTTAGTGAGATCTGGCAAGCCAAGAGCAGGGCAGGAGGTGAGAAGTGTCTTTAATTGCTCAAAGGAATTTATTTGCTCTTTGCCCCATTCAAAAGGATCGTTTTCAGCGCCTCGAGTCGATGAATACAAAGGCTTGGCCAGGAGAGGAAAATTAGGGACCCATAAACGGCAAAAGCCCATGACTCCCAAAATGCCTCTCAATTCCTTTCGGTTTTTAGGTGGGGGCAGCTGTAAAATCGCCTGTTTTCTAGGTAAGCCCAAGTTTCTTTGGCCTTGAGACAAATTATATCCCAAATATGTAACTTCCTTTTTAACTAATTGTGCTTTCTTTCTGGACGCCCTGTAACCACAGTCTCTCAGTAATTCCAGAAGCATTTGGGTATTTTTGAAACAATTCTCCTGTGTGGTTCCTGTCACTAAGACATCATCTACATATTGAAGGAGACAATCACCTTCCTGAATTGGCTGAAAGTGTTGTAAGTCCAAAGCAAGGGCTTGACCAAAAAGAGTTGGAGAATTTTTAAAACCTTGAGGCAACCTAGTCCATGTATATTGAGAATGGCGACGTGAGTTAGGGTCTTTCCACTCAAAGGCAAATAGATCCTGGCTATCAGGATGTAAGGGAATTGTGAAAAAAGCATCCTTCAAGTCTATGACTGAAAACCATGTTGCTGAAGGAGGGATAGTTCCAAGCAAAATATATGGATTAGACATAATTGTATGAAGCGTTACAGTCCGATTATTGATGGGTCTTAAATCTTGTGCAGGTCTAAACCCTCCATCTGGTTTTTTTATGGGTAATATTGCAGTGTTCCATGGGGATTTAGTTTCCCTTAATATGCCTGCAGCTAAGAATTTGTCAATTAAGACTTGGATGGCTGTAGCCGCATCCTGTGGAATGTAATACTGGGGTATTCTAATGGGCTGGCATCCTGATTTCAGCTTGACTTCGACTGGAGATGCAAATATAGCAAACCCAGGGGGATTGTCTTCTGCCCATAAGGTAGGAACATTGAATTTTTCCTAGTTGCTTTCAATGAGTGTGTCTTGCATTAGCATTAATCGCCACATTTCTTCCACTGGGTGTGTTACTGTTAAGTACTGTCCATTATCATTGAAAGAGATAGTGGCTTGTAGTTTAGAAAGCAAATCTCTGCCTATCAGTGGAACTGGGCAATTAGGCATGTACAAAAATTGATGCTCTACTAAGCCGTTTCCAACTTTGCATTTAACTGGTTTCAGGAGACTGTGTGTAACTGCATCGCCAGAAACGCCTTGGACTCTAATCTTCTTAGCTGACAAAGGAGCCACTTGTGTGTTAATTACTGATCGACTGGCTCCGGTATCAACCAGCATGCGTACGTGATGTTTTCCCACCCATAAATCCATCAAGGGCTCCGGGGGGTGGGGTGAAGCCACGGAGCAGAGGCAGCCTCAATCGTCCCAGTCCATATCAGCTAAGCCGATAACTTCTGGATTCTGGGTTGACTGGTTGGGTGAAATAAATTGCCTCTCATTTCCTCTTCTTCCTCTAAAAACTCCTCTCATATTCCCTCTCACAGACCTTCCGTTAAATCCTCCTCTATAACTTCCTTTCACCATCTGAAATCCACGCCCGTAGGATACTTCTCTGGGTTCCATTCTTCTACGGGGACATTCTTTCTTCCAATGACCATTTTCTCCACAAAATGCACACTGAGTTGGTCCTAAAACGACCCCACCCAGCGCCAAAGCTAACATCTCCGTCTGCTTTCTGTCCTTAGCAACTTGCCATTTCTCTTCCTCTTTTTCTCTGTTCAAATACACCTTTTTAGCAACCTCTAGCAATTCAGAAGTATTCTTGCCAAGAGCGCCTTCTAGTTTTTGAAGTTTGCGTCTGATATCAGGAGCGCTCTGGCTGATGAACCTTTCATTTAACATAAATCTATTTGCAGGATCCTCAACATTTATGCCTGTATGAGTTTTATAAGATTCAATCAAACGAGTTAAAAATGCTTCAGGGGATTCATCTTTGTCCTGCAAAACAGTGGCGGTCTTTGCATAATTAACAGGACCTTTTGCAGCCTCTCTCAAACTTTCTACACATAAGAGGCGGTAGTTATTTAGCAGCGTTTGATGTGGGGGATGGTTATTATCCCAGTTGGGGTCTATTTCTGCTGCAGCGGCTGTCCTCGCGGCCGCTTGATTTGCATCAGGAAACATGAGGTTTAATACTTTTCCTTTAGCAAGTTTGAATTTCTCTCTATCTTCCATAGAAAGCAATGTATTTAACAGCAATTGGATATCTCCCCATGTGGGTCGGTGAGTTTGCATGGAGTTCCTCCGTAAGTTTCAGAAAAAAAAGTTTCAAAGTGGGCTAGCATGCCTTGTAACGGTGTCCTTTGGACACTGTTTCCCACCCCCATCCTAATAAACACTTCCAATGACCTGAGGCCCTGGAATGTAACAGCCACCTGCAGGAAATGCACCGGATTAACCACCCACACAACTTAATCTAGAGGGTTGGAAAACACCGTATCCCCCTCTCAGGAGATTGATCAGATCCCCTTTTCTGTCTCAAAAATAGACAGACCTATCTTTCCCCTTTAAATGATTTACTTGCCTGGCAGATGCTGTCTTCTTTCGGCCGTCCGCGGAGTTACTGAGTCTTGTCTGCCCTCTTGTGGGTCCTTGGCTGAAGCTGCTTCGCCAGCGAGCATACGGCCGTCTCCCAACGAAGAATTCTAGAGACTTTCAAAGGAGTCTTGTGCCGGCTGTTGATTTCTTCGATGCGAAAAGGCCGGTCCCGCTGGGGCAGGTCGCCTAGGAAGGAAAAAATCTCTGCTTCTCAAAGTCCCCTCTGCCGGGTGCCAATTTTGTTGTAGAGATGTTTTGTGGAGATGAGGAATTAAGAAAACATCCCAATTAGGGCAGACAGAGTCAGCTTAATTATTTTATTGCAATAAAAGGATCAGATAGGTATTGATACCTCAAGATCTGAACCAAGTTATGGTCCTGAGACTCCAGTTTTATACAGTTTCAAACAAAGGACCCTTTGAAGTTAGCAGTTCATATGGTCCTATACATTTATCAATTTTAATTGACATTACAGAGTTTCTTTGCAAAACAGTCATAATTCTTTTTGTAGATTTATTGAAGCATATCTGTTATCCTTTGTTGAAATATCAAAGTGGACATCCCTGTCGCTTTAACCTCAAGGTGTAAATCACGTAGACTGTTCTTATCTGTGACAACTGAGCGGCCTTGAAATAAGCATCCTTGCAAGGGGATGTCTTTTCCTGTGTTCTGAATATAATTACAAGCAATTTCTCTCTTACAATATTAAGAACAAAGAGGGCCCTTCAGTGACTATCTAACTGGACCCATGTTTTTATTTTATTTTATTTTATTTGTTACCTGTCCCAGCATACCACCCTCCGGAGGCCCTCCAGAGGCCTCCCCAGACTCCTAGAAAGACTCTGGAGGATGAGAAAAGAAAAACGGGCCTTCCCCACCCACCCACCCACTGAGGTCCTGGTCTTCTGGTGGGCCCAGAAGGCCTGCGAATCAGCTGGCTGGTGCTGGCATGCACACCGGAGATGAGCTCTTGTGCCCACCGATATGGCTACGTGTCCCACCTGTGGCACGTATGCCATAGGTTCGCCATCACGTTATTATACTCTGTTCCTTTTTCTTTGTAATCTGAAACTAAATTACTCTTCTTTCAAAAAGTGTAATTTTCTTCTTCAGAATTCTACTCCATCTTTCTCATTCGCAACAGTTTCATAAAGATGGAAAATGGAAAATGGATGGAGAACTTTTATGAGGTATAAGTCCTGGGATTTATAAGCATATGGCTTGCTCTGAAGAATGAATGTCAAAAGAAGTCAAAATAGAAATTTTTGATGTTGGAGAGGACAATGACAAACAAGTCCTAATTCTCTCTGTTACAATGATTAGATTGAGCACAGTATGAAGCACACTGAGGTTTTACCATAAAATTTACAAGGAATGAGGATGAAATCAGAAAAGGAAAAAAGAAGGATAAGCAAAAATGTTCCATTGAGAGGAAGGGAAGAAATAGAAGGAATTGTGATAAGATGGAGTTGATTAGTTCCTGAATAAATGAAAAGTAGTACATTTAAAGAACAAAGTTCCTTAAATCCTTAAGCGATTTAGTGAAAGCAAAGATAGTGGTTTGTAAGAAGAGACAGTGGTATAATGAATCATATAGTGGTAAACCTGATTTACATTCCTTTTCCTCATCTCCTACCTCTATTGGGTTGGTTTATTACATTAATCTGCTTTTTCTGTGCTTTGCATACAATTCCTTCGCTCAATGAATATGTATTTGTGATCCTATGTTAGCACTCCAGACCAAGGGAAGTCTTGCCAATTTCAAATTCTACTGAGCACTTTAATTGTGTCTTAGAGTTAAACATGGAGGGAAAATTCCAGTATATATCTGTGTAATCCCATCTATGTGTGAAGAAATAATATTGCTTTTTAATTACTCTTATAATTTGCAATATCATTTGGAAACTGATTTGGATGTGATGAAAATTAGGGAGGTTTGTAGGAACAGAAATATACAGAATAGTATATTGAATTCTCTAGGTATAAAGGTGATTTAATTGTATTTTCTTTCCTATTCTTTTATCTCCCACAACTAATATGCTTCATGGTCTTTTTCTGGTTTTTGCATGAAGTTCCTCATCTCTTTGGGTATATATCTCACCTTTTAACTTAGCTCCTAATTCTGGAGCTAAGCATGAAGAAAATATTCCTATAGAAACCTGTCCTGAGGTTGTTTACTTTCAAAGAGAATTTTTTCAAGGAGAGTAAATGACAGATGTGTTCATTTCAAAGCCAAATGCCTGGTTTCGAGTTCAAAATAGCACAGATCGGTCTGTTTTGAAATAAACAGACTTCAGAATTGAAATGTTTGACTCATCATTACTAGAAATATCTCTATGAGAGAGAGCGGGGGGGAGAGGAGGGAGAGGAAATGAAAGGGAGGGCAAAAAGAATGCCCTCAAAAATAATTCAGACCTGAATTATTTCATATAGAAAGAAAGACTAGCTGGTTTTGACCAATAACAGAAGTTGGGCATAGGTTATATATTTAAAAAAAACCTCTGGATGTTGCAATCTATGTAAGATGTCCTAGAATAAATAATAAATAGAATAAATAATAAATACATAAAGCAGAACTAGAAAATGTGAAATATAAAATATTTAATAAACTAGAGGTTGGTGATATTGTTGGGACTCTAGAAAGAATGCAGAGAAGAGCAACAAAGAAGATTAGGGGACTGGCGGCTAAAACATATGAAGAACGGTTGCAGGAACTGGGTGTGTCTAGTTTAATGAAGAGAAGGACTAGGGGAGACATGATAGCAGTGTTCCAATATCTCAGGGGCTACCACAAAGAAGAGGGAGTTCAAGCTATTCTCCAAAGCACCTGAGGGCAGGACAAGAAGCAACAGGTAATCAAGGAGAGAAGCAACTTAGAACTAAGGAGAAATTTCCTGACAGTTAGAACAATTAATAAGTGGAACAACTTGCCTGCAGAAGTTGTGAATGCTCCAACACGAGATTTTTAAGAAGATGTTGGATAACCATTTGTCTGAAGTGATGTAGGGTTTTCTGCCTGGGCAGGGGTTTGGACTAGAAGACCTCCAAGGTCCCTTCCAACTCTGTTACTCTATTCTATATGGAGTAAGGTCTTCTCTGGTTGAATAGAATAGAATAGAATAGAATAGAATAGAATAGAATAGAATAGAATAGAATAGAATAGAATAGAATAGAATAGAATAGAATAGAATAGAATAGAATTTTTTATTGGCCAAGTGTGATTGGACACACAAGGAATTTGTCTTGGTTCATATGCTCTCAGTGTACATAAAAGAAAAGATACGTTCATCAAAAATCATAAGGTACAACACTTAATAATACTTCATAAACACATTTTCCCTATGTGCACAGGGACTACTCAGAGGACTGAAAAAGTTATTTTTGACCGGGCCTCACACTTTTGACCTGTTCTCGCATTTACAACTGTCCTCACATTTTACATTTTGCGCTCTATCTTGTCACCGTGGTGAAGAGAAGCAGTTGTGAAATGAGTGACATGGTTGTTAAGTATGCTACAACGGGCATAAATGTGAAGATGGTCATAAGTGTGAGGACTGGTCAAAAGTGCAAGAACCAGTCAGAAATGACTTTTTTCAGCCCTCTGAGTAATCCCTATGCACATAGCCACACCCACCCAGTCACATGTCCAGCCAGCCATGCCCACCCGGTCACATGACCACTAAGTTGTGCCCCCAAATAAGCCATACCCACAGAACAGTTTTTTTAAAAAAAATCCCACCACTGCGTTTAACAGGTCAGTGGTGCTATCCTCGCCTTTTGTAAGTGCCACTCCAAGAGAGGCAGTCCGGGTCTGCGGGATTCCCTCAAGGGAAATTTAGAAGCCAGTTTCAAAGGTTCACCTGCAGCCCCTTAAGTCGTGTACCATGGTTTAGGAAACTATAAAGGCTAATTTCATGTAATGTGCAAAGCCCAGGCCAAACAAGCCCCGAGGCTGTTTAGCGAGTAAATCCAATCCACCACATGCTATTTCTGAAGATGAACGTGGAAAACCACCCTATATTCTTGTGAACGCCGATGAGACTACAACCAGCTTGCTTTTTTAACCACCTAAGTAATGGTTGTCCCAAAAGCGCTTTTCCAAAAGGCAACTGAACTACCTTGGTTGTTTTCTTGAAAATGTTTTGCTTCTCATCCAAAAACTGAAGAAGCTTCTTAGATGAAAAGAAACCATTTTCAAATTTTGGAAAAGCATCTTTGCATCCACAGATCTATGCTTGATTTCACCATAATCCCCGGGCAGAGCTCTAAATTATAGTGAAGGGAATAGTAATAAATAGATAGAAACTTCTTGTTCTATAGACATTTGTTCTATTGTTTTATATAGAACAAATATATATATATATATATATGTATGTATGTATGTATATTTGTCGTGAAAATATAAATTTCATATATATATATATATATATATATATATATATATATATATATATATATGTAGGTCTTTGGTTATTCGGATCTTCTCCCACGTAAAATTGGAAGTGTCTTGGCGACGTTTCGACGAAGTCTCATTCGTCATCTTCAGGCTGGTGTTCTCGGCTTCGTGCTTCCAGGAGCAATGTGAGATCGCAGCTGTCTCTTCCTTTTAACTGCTAGTGGGGGTGTGAGCTGATTGGGTGGGAACTTGGCTGTGTTCTGATTGGGTGGAGGTGTGTTCTGATTGGTTAGGGGCTCGGCTGTGCTCTGATTGGATGGGGGGTTGGTTGTGCTCTGATTGGCTGGGGGTGTGTTCTGTTTGGGTGGGGGCTTGGTTGTGCTCAGCTTAGTCTGAGTTGCAGGGGGATTTGAGCTGGTGAGCTGCGTTGTTGTTGTTTGGCTTCGTGTTTGTGGCCGTGCGAGCTCTTCATGGTGGGTGTCAGTCTGCTTCATGTATGGATTGGAGAGGTTTAAAGTGGCTAATGATGCAGCTGCAGTCTGGCTTCTGGTCCTTGGTCGTGGCTCATTATCAGTGTGGGTTTGAGTCTGCTTTCTGCGTGGATGTGTGGTGGTGACATCCTGTGTGGCTCTCGTGAGTGTGGGTCTGGTGTCATTCGTCGTGTTAGGGACCCGTTTGTCAATAAGGGCAGGTTTCCAAATGGCTGGTAGGCGGGAGGTATCGTCTCGTTTGTTCATGCTGTGTGGGCGTTTTTCTATCTCGATGGCTTCTCTGATTATTCTGTTGTTAAAGTGTTCAGTTTTGGCGATAGTTCTGGTCTTTTTAAAGTCAATATCATGTCCTGTGGCTTTAAGGTGTTGGACCAGGGAAGAAGTGGGTTCTTCTTTTCTGACTGAGTTCTTGTGTTCTTCTATATATATATATATTATGCTGCTGTAAAAGAATTTCCTTTTAATTGTTAAGCATCTGTAAGAACATATGCCTGCAATCAATTGCATCCTTCCTGCATTAAGATCTAAATCCTCGATAAATCCTTTTCCTTCTTCCATAAAATGCCACCCCGTTTCTTCCAGGAATTGGCAGGTATCTCTTGGCTCACCTATCTCAAACTACCAGAGCAATCCACACACCTTTTGTACTGTTAATAGGGGACCAAGTAGCTAATTAGGAAGATAAAAGGAGGAAAAGATAACAAAAGATAAACAGTGCAGGAAAATGTAAATCATAAATTAGATTATATGACTGACTTTTATAATGTAGTTAGATTATATGACTAGAGTAATAAGAATCCAGAATTTTAACTTTGATCAAAGAATAAAGTCTGGTTTTCAAGCCTCCGTTTAAGTCTTTGTTTTGGTTCATTTTTGGCTTAAGCATATTGTCAGACTTTACAATAGGAGCCTATTGTAGGATGGGGGAAATCCTCTTAGGGGAAACTAGGATCGTGACCACCTAGTCACGCCCACCCAGTCACATGACTGCCAAGCCATGCCCACCAAATAAGCCATGCTCCAGAACCAGTAGTAAAAAAATTTGAAACCCACCACTGGAATTATGGTATTGAATGCTGGACTAAAGTCTACAAAGAGGACCCTTGCGCAGGTCTTTGGAGATTCAAGATGTTGTAGGATGTGGTGCAGAGCCATATTAACAGCATCATCTGTTGATTTATTTGCTTGATATGTAAATTGCATCGGGTCTAACAGCGGATCCATGATGGTTTTCAAGTGGGACAGCACTAGCCTTTCAAAGGTTTTCATGACTACAGGTGTTAGAGCAACTGGTCTGTAGTCATTCAGTTCCTTGATGGTGGGCTTCTTCGGCACTGGGATGATAGTAGAGCGTTTGAAGCAAGAAGGAACATAGCACATATCTAGCAATTTATTGAAGATACTGGTGAAGATGGGGGCCAATTGGTCAGCACAGACTTTTAAGCAAGAAGGAGTTATCTTGCCTGGGTCTGGAGCTTTTCCTGGCTTTTGTCTGTGAAATAGGTCTTGCACTTCCTTTTCTATGATCACTAGGGGTTGTGAACCCAATGGGATGGGATCAGTTGTAGGAGGCTTGGCTGTTGTTGGTGTGTCTGAGATGGGGGTTGTGGAGATAGGTGGCTGTAGTTACCTTTCAAACCTGCAGTAAAACACATTCTGGTCATCTGCCATTTCTAGGCTCAAACACATCAACCTATTTGCTGAACCCTATTGCAGTATATCATCAATGCTATCAAAAACCTGAAGGCATGAAAATGGTAATATATGGCAGCAAAATAGATATTATTACAGGTGTATTCTCTACTTAAGGGCTCCTGATGGAAATCATTTCTTCCAAAAAGTACTGGCCTCCCTTTGTAAAGAAAAATAATGCTTCCAAACACAGAAAGAGTCCTGATTTTGCCTTTAGTTGTTCCATTTCTGAGGATAAACAGATGCTTCTGAGCATCTGTTTATCCAGAATGCGGCCACGCAGGTAATTATGGGTGCAACTTGTTGCGCCCATGTAACACTTTTCCTGTGCGAGCTGCACTAGCTCCCAGTGGTCTTCCGGGTGCGATTCAAGATGTTGGTTACCACCTTTAAAGCGCTCCATGGCTCAGGACTTGGGTATCTACAAGACCGCCTTCTGCCACCGATAGCCTCCCATTGACCAGTTCGCTCTCACAGAAAGGGACTCCTCAGGGTGCCATCGGCCAAATTACGTCGGCTGGCGACACCCAGGGGGAGAGCCTTCTCTGTGGGAGCCCCTGCCCTTTGGAATGAACTGCCCCTGGACATACGCAAGATCTGTGACCTCCGAGTTTTCTGCTGTACTCTTAAGACCCTGCTCTTCCGACAGGCAGGGGCTAGCTTCATAAATTGAGTTTTAAATTTGGAATTCTTAAATTTTTTGTTTTTTAGTTAATTGGCCTTAAATGTAATACTTTTAATAATTTTTAAAATTTAAATTGTGATATTTGTTTTGTGTTTTTAACTGGCTGTACACTGCCCCAAATCCTTTGGGAGAGGGGCAGTATAGAAATAAAATTATCCTTATCCTTATCCTTATCCTTCCACATTTTATCCACATTTATTAATTTTTTTTGTCTTGTCCAGGTCAAATTCCTTCCACACCTTTGATATCTACCAACATCAGTGGGATGGCTGCTTTGGGAGAAGATATCACCTTCTTCTGCAGAAGCCAGGATCATTTTCATGGAAAATTCTATCTCACCAGATCTACAAGCTCAAGGGATACAGGGGATACTATACGAGTTAAGGAGGAAAAATCCAATCAGGCAGCATTTCCCTTCTCCCATCTTAGCAAATCAGAGGGGGGCATGTACAACTGCAGAATTTGCCTGGATGGAGACAGATGCTCACCTTTACATGATAAAATCTATCTCAACCTAACAGGTGATGTCTGCTCAGTAATTGTTTGATTTTCACATAACTGGCTCTACTAAGAGTTTCACAATTTTGCATCAGCCAGAAATTTCCTTTCCCTGTCAGAGAAGCTCATAAGATAATTTTGGGCAAATTATCTTTCTTTGGGCCCTCTATCTTTCTTTCTTTTCTTTTCTTTCTTTCTTTTTCTTTCTTTCTTTTTTTCTTTTTGTATTTTACCGTTTTTATTCATTTATAATATAAAATACAAAATACAAAAGCAAAAATACAAAAGCAAATAATAGGAAAAATGGGGGAGGGAAAATGGAGGAAAAAAGTGTAGAAAAGAAGGGGAAAGAAAAAAAAATGTATTGACTTCTAACTCCTTACTTTTTACACAATATTATAAACTAGCCATTTCTATAGCAAAAAAACTATCTAATCAGTAACCCCCAAAATCAAATTTTCATTTTTTTCCCACCTCAAGCACAAAGTCCAGAGGCGGTTTCCAAGTAGAAACAAAAGTAATTGTGGTTTTTTTTTTCCTTTTATCAAAGCAGTCAATCTCTGCTAATTCCATTAGCTTTTGCAACCGTTCATCCATTGTGGGGATTGAAGTGTCCTTCCATTTCTGTACATAAAGTAATATTGCTGCCGTCAACATATATAACATCAAAGTTCCAAACAAAAATCCAAGTCTTTTTCCGTTGAGCCCAAAAGAAAAGTTTATATCAACCAACAGGGTTGTTATTGGGAAGGGGAAGGAAGAGGGAGCATTCTTTATACCACTCAGATCACAAGTACAGGAGGTGGGAAATTAGCCTTTGTAATGCCTGAATGGAAAGCCAAGTTGCTTCAATTAAAATATCCATGCATTTTGCAAGAGATTTCCCTCCTGTGTCCATAGGGATGTGATCCAGATTAAAATTGGTTCATTTTCTTGCCCTGATGTGAATTAGGTTCTTTCGCAGTCCTCCAACCCTCTGGATTGGACAAAGAGTGCCTACGTGTGCATGAGGATGGCAAAACAGAAATGTGAACAGAAACTTACATCTTCCCATCAGATGTTGTTGACCCCATGAGACAATGCAGCCATTTGTGCACTTACATCATGGCACCTATAACTTCATTTTGATATCTTTTGGCTTTTATAGATGCCATTCTCTGTAAACTAACTTTGTTTAGTAAATCACGTTGAAGACACAGAATGTAAGATGAGGGAAATTTAGGTGCTTGGCCTTCGATAAAACAATATAGTGGTGAAAAAATAAATAGGCTTCCACTTTCTTATAAATATTTGGGGGGAAAATGTACTGAGAATGGAATCCTTTTTTTGTCAAAAGATTGAAAAAGGAGGGATGTTATTTGTGGCTGAATGAAGCAGGAGATATTTGCCTACAAGGATCTCTGAGGTTTCATTGAATCTTTCCCCCTTCTAGATCCCAGCCTGACCAAACCTTCCATCCAGATTTTAAATCCAGAAGATCATCCATACGTCTCCATACGGTGCAACGGGAAAAAAACTAGACTGACATTTGCTCTTATGAACTCAAGGCAGCAGATACAGTACAAGGCTGCAGAGCCTGGGGAAATGGAAGTGGATTTTCCTCTCCACTCGACAAGGTTGAAAGAGGCAGGAAGTTATACCTGCCAGTACCACCTTAAAAGCAACCCCTTTGTCTGGTCAGTGCCAAGTGACCCGTTGGTGTTGCCTTTGAGAGGTAAGTCACCAAAACAGCATATTTCTTTTTCTCCATTTGCCCATCTGAGATGGACTAAATTTCTGGAAGATCTCGAACTGGGGTAGAACTTTTAGCAATGGGTACCATACAGACTGGTAATCATAAAACATTAGGCCATTGTTTTAGTAGGTTGTAGCAATAAAATTAATGTTCAGGAGAACGAGAAGAGCTAGAGAGGGTGAATAGATACACATTGCAATATTGAGGCTTATCTGCACTTTTGAGTTGTTCCATCACCAGATTATAACAATGAAGGACACTGAAGGATATTGCTCCAATAGTAAGTGCTTGCAATGACTGTCGGGGTTAAGCATGAGATTTGGATGATAATATTTTAAAGTTATCCCTTGACAGCAACTGCTGAAATTGTTTTGCCAAAGATCAGGAAATGGAAACATGGAAGGGCTGGGAATATTAGCAATGGGAGTATTCCTTTATGCAGAAAGAGGAGATGAGAAGGGACTTGGTCAAGACAGGACCTGCAAGAACCTTTAGTGGTAGACTCTGCTTGCCCTCTAAAGTTGATCATCTGACCAGCTTGAGGTCAATTCCCATGATGTGCAGTGGTGGGTTTCAAAATTTTTTACTACTGGTTCTGGTGATGTGGCTTGGTGGGCGTGGTATGGCTTGGTGGGTATGGCAGGGGAAGGATACTGTAAAATTTCCATTCCCTCGACAATCCAGGGGCAGGTTACTGCAAAATCCCCATTTCCTCCCAATCAGCTGAGATTTGGGAGGCAGAGAATAGATGGGGGTGGGGCCAGTCAGAAATTTTACTACCAGTTCCTCCAAACTACTCAAAGTTTCCACTACTGGTTCTCCAGAACTAGTCAGAATCTACTGAAACCCGCCTCTGATGGTGTGGCAGTGTGCCCAGAGCAAAAAGAGCCTCCCTTGTTGGAAAACAGCTGGTGGTGGGTTAGGTTAACTCACTGTTGTTGTTCATTGGAGTGGGGGGGATCATATGTTTTGTATAGAGTGATGCTGGGCTTCCATCCTCATCATTTGGGGGGAGGGATTCCCTTTTCTTTGCCAATAAATGAAGATGTGTTGCAAATGTGCAAAAAAGAACCTTGGTATTTGCTAAGAGATTTCACAAGAAATATTGTTGAAATCCAAAGGACTAAATGAATTCCTTCCTTGAATCCTGATTGTGTTTAGATCCCGGGTTGATGAATCCCACCACGAAGATGATGCTTGGAGAGTCCGGTGGTTCAGGTGGGAATCCTCCCATAGAGTCCCAGGGGCTAAGAAAAGGTCTGATTTTTGCCCTCATAAATAAGAATGAGGACTGTCTTTCTCCAGACTCCATTGACATTACCTGCTGAACCAATAAGAAACTGAGCAGCTGCAATATCCTAAGCATAGTTAGGTTTAACTTTGGTTAATTATCCTTGGGACTAAGAACAAAGATCTTGAACCACGCCTTTGTGGAAGGGAGGGGCCTTGAACATCTTCAAGGATGCTGTGAGGATTTTGATAAACAGAGATAAAATTGCTCAGATCGAGTCTGAGTTGGATTTTGAGGATGTGGACCAAACTTAACACAATTTCCAATTTCTTGCCTCCAATCGATGAGATATATGGGTTTTTTAAATGATTGTATAATCCCTCCTCTCAGAAATCCCTAGTGGAACATTTTCCAGAGGTAGAGATTGGTGCTCAGCCACAGAGAGGACAGGAGTGGTCAGTTTAGAGGGCTAAGTGAGCATATCTGGAAAAGCAGAAGTATGCTTTGGCCAATCCCCAAGATGGCTGCCTTGAGAGCTTTCTTCTTCTCAGAATAGCCACCATGATGGTTTCTCTAGTCAAAAGCCTTGATAGCCTTGGTAGCACAGCAGACTAAAGCACTGTTAAGTAACACCAGCTGCCTACAATTACTGCAAGTTCGAATCTCACCAGGCTCAAGGTTGACTCAGCCTTCCATCCTTCCGAGTTAGGTAAAATGAGGACCCGGTTTGTGGGGGCAGTCAGCTGACTTTGTATAAAAAAGAACACCGCTTGTGGGGGGGGGGCGAAAGCCCTACTAAGCAGGTATATACAAAAGTATGAAGGCTATTGCTTAATGCATTGTAAGCCGCCCTGAGTCTCCAGAAAAGGGCGGCATATTAATCAAACCAATAAATGAATAAATGAATAAATGAATAAATGAATGAATGAATGAATGAATGAATGAATAAATAAATAAATAAATAAATAAATAAATAAATAAATAAATAAATAAATGATGCCCACTTCCCAAATAGCACACAGGGACTATGTCTCCTCAATACCCATTTGGGCCCCTTACAGTTTGCCTCTGATTGTTTCTGTGGCCATTCCTCCACACAAAATATTGATTTTCAGTCACTTTTTCTTCTAATTGTGTTTCTTGGGCCTACATGGAGGTGCAAATATATTCTTGAAATCAAACATGTTGCTCAGGAATATTGCTTTGTTTGGCTGCATTGCTAAAATTGTAGGACACAGAGCCTGGCTGGCCCCAAGGCAATTATTTGTGGTTACTTTCCAGAGTATTGAGATCTTTCAGAAAATAGGATGGAAATGGAAAACAGCTAAAGACACCTGAGCTTATAGATCTTTTTGCAGATTTAATGGTGGATGGAATTCTATTGCTGCTTACTCTACTCTACTGTCTATTTGACCCTTGTTTTTATTCCTTAAATGTATTACATGGATTTTCAACATTCATATTAGCATTCTCTTAACCTTTGCAAAGAATTCTTATGACTGTGATTTGAACTGAATTCTGATTCACAGAACTCCTGAGTTGAAAATTTCCACTGGGGCCGTGGACACCAAGCACTTGCTCTGGGCTGAAATCAGGGTTGCTTGCAGGGACTTTCCTGGTCAAAAGAGGAAAGAGGGTGATGCAATAATGCTATCACAGCCCTACTCCTTTCTATGTATTCACAATTCTCTCTCTCTCTCTCTCTCTCTCTCTCTCTCTCTCTCTCTCTCTCTCTCTCTCTCTCTCTCTCTCTCTCTCTCTCTCTCTCTCACACACACACACACACACACACACAGAGGGGCTGGGCTGCAATTGCAGTGGTGCAGCCACCATCTTCCCTTTTCGACACCCCTAGCAGGAATTAAATTTAATTTTTCCCAGGGAAATGACTGTCTTAGCTTATACCCAACGAAGGAGGTCCCAGCACATCCCTGTTGTCACTGCTGAAGTGCTCTTATTGTTAGGAAGTTCTTACTAACCTTCACTCAAACTCTGTCTTACTATAACTCAGCTCCATTATTCTATGTCTTGTACTTTGGAAAGAAATGAAGACGGTTTGACTTCCTTCTGTGGGATATCTCTTCATGGGATTTGAGAAGTTCTACTTCGTACTTCTCTTTTCATGGCTGAACAATCTGACGGTCCTGTTTTCCCCTTCATCCCTACATATACTGCACTTAGTCATGCTCTCTGATTTTCCATTCCCTGGATTTATAGGTAGTCCTCAACTTACAACCACAATTGGTCCTGTTTTCCCCTTCATCCCTACCAGTGGTGGCTTTCTCCCGGTTCTGCCCGGTTCTGCCGAGCTGATAGCAGTGACGATATGACATCACCGAACTGGTTCTGCCCCCCTGTCCCCCCACCCCTCACCCCCCACGTTATTCTTACCTTTTATTTGGCTCCACCCCCAATCTATTGCTGCCTCCTGAGTCCCAGCTAATGGCTAGAGGGAAAAAAACCTGTTTAAACTCTTGCCGCAGGGCTTCAAAGGGCCGCCCTACAGCTGATCAGTGTTAAAAGAAAACAAATGAGTAGACCGGTGCCTGCAAAAATACATGAGTAGATCAGTGCCTCCAAAAACAAATGTGAAGGCCGGTACAGCTCTGCAAGCAGTTAAAAGCCTGGTAGACCAGTATCTCTGCCAAATCCTAAATAATTGTCACATGACCATCAAGCCACACCCACAAAATAAGCCACACCCACAGAACCGGTAGTAAAAAAAATTAGAACCCATCCCTGATCCCTGCACGTACTGTACTTCTTCATGCTCTCTGATTTCCCATTCCCTGGATTGATAGGTAGTCCTCAATTTACAACCACAATTGGGATTGGATTTTCTTTTGTTAAGTCATTGTGGTTGTAAATCACGTCAGACTTGATTTTATGGTCTTTTTTATAACAGCCATTAATGACAACCCATAGACATTAATGCCACCGTCATAAATGCAAATCCATTCTTCTAAATTGTTTGGGTTTTTTGCCAGGAACCACCCACCCCACCCCCCAAAAAAAGGTTACAAATCATGATCACATGAGCACAGGATACTGGAACCAGTCGTATATGTGAGCTGGTTGCCAAGCATCCCAATTGCGATCACATGAGAGTGGTATGGCAATCATTAGTGCATGAAATGATTGTAAGTATGAGGATTGGACTTCTTTCACCCCCATTGCAACTCCGAATAGTTACTAAACAAATGATTGCAAGTTGAGGATTATCTAAACTTTATCTGTTTATTAGATTTTAGCCTGCCTATTGTATAGGACAGTGATGGCTAACTTTTTTGCCGTTGCATGCCAAAAGCGGGGGGATGTCTCTCTTGCACGTGCCCACACCCATAATTCAATGCACCCCCCGCACATGTGCATGCAACCTCCCCGTGCTCCCCTTGCTTTTGGCACCTGATGGCACAGTGGGCCAGGTAGGCCTGTTTTTGGCCCTCCCCAGGCTCCAGAGACTTTCTAGGAGCCTGGGGAGGGCGGAAATGGCCTTTCCCACCCTCCCAGAGGCTGGAAATGGCCCATTTAATCAGGTAATCCTGAGGGCAAAGCCTGTCCATATCCACCTACTGCAGGCTGTTTCCCTGGCCGACCAGTCCGTGGCCACCATTGCCTCCACAGCTGCCACCGCCGTCATCATCACCAGCCTGCAACCGGCACCCTAGGCTCTCCAATCACCCCGGGGGCCCCTGAAAACGTCCAAAAAGAGCATCCCAGAGGTCCCAGAGGGGCGAGGGGGCAAGGGGCCTCTTCCAAGCCACTACCATCGCACAACCGTTGAGCGCTGCCGAGCGCTTCAGCCTCCACTTCCTCCGACGCTGAAAAAGCTGGAAACAGCTAGTGCAGCAAGGCCGTCACCCCATCTCCCGTGGCACTGCCAAGCAATGAGTCCAGGCCTGCCCAGGCATTCTGGAGGGCGAAAAAGCCCTCAATAGGCAAGGCGGACATTCCTCTCACTGGGGCTGAAGCTGGAGGTGCCGCAGTGCTGCGGCACCGCCGAACAATGAGTCCAGCCCTGCCCTGGTGTTCCGGAGGGCGAAAAAGCCCTCAACAGGCAGGGCGTCGCCAAACAAGTCCAGCCCACCGACTTCTGGTGGGCCCAGAAGGCCCAAAAATCAGCTGCCCGGCACGCACATGTACGCTGGAGCTGAGCTAGGGCAATGTTTGTGTGCCCACATATATGGCTTCGCGTGCCCCCTGTGGCACATGTGCTATAGGTTCGCCATCATGGGTATAGGATTTTTGGAGGGGAGAAATATTTTCAGGCTTGCAAGATTGGTGTAATCCCTGAGAGGCAGTCCAGAGAAGAAACACAAACAGGAATGCTACCTCTGTCTTTATTACTAACAGAATAATGTAAAGTATTTCTCTCCCCCCGCCCCACTTTCCTTTTTCTCTCTGGAAAACTGGGGAGTGTTTCCTTGTGCTCCTTCCCTCTTCTGTGGGCTAAATGACAACTTTTCCTCCTGTCATTCTCTTGCTGAAGTTGCTCTGTCTAAAAACAGCTGACCCACACTGAGTGAGTGGACTCATTGCTTCACCAGTAACACTCCAACCCACAAACTCTCTGACACCCATGGGATTTTTTTTTTTTTGATTGTGTCTAATATGTGAGACTGCTAGAACTGCAAATAAGGAGCTACAGTACACAAGGAGTTTGTGCAATGCCTGATTTTGAGGCACAGATCAAGCATTATACAGCAAAACCTCAGTGCCTGATCAAGTAGCTCAGTGGCTAAGACGCTGAGCTTGTTGATCAGAAAGTTCAGCAGTTCGACGGTTCGAATCCTTAGAAAAGGGATCCCTAGAATCTCGCGCGTGAGCAGGGGGGTTGGACTAGATGACCTCCAAGGTCCCTTCCAACTCTGTTACTGTTACTGTTAGGATACGTTTGCTCTCAAAAACCTAAAATGGGCATAGAGAGAAATCACAAGTAATTGGAAGAAAAGAGGGAGGTCTTCATAGGAGCTCAGAAGGTGTCAGTCCTTGCTTCACCACCTTCACCACAGTTGCTACAAAAGTGGCATGTAGCAAGGCAAAAATACTACTTCAACACTAAATTCCTTGTGTGTCCAATCACACTTGGCCAATAAAAAATTCTATTCTATTCTATTCTATTCTATTCTATTCTATTCTATTCTATTCTATTCTATTCTATTCTATTCTATTCTATTCCATTCCATTCCATTCCATTCCATTCCATTCCATTCCATTCCATTCCATTCTGTAAACCTAAAGCATCCTTAGCTTTGGATGGGAGAGAGCAAATCTATGTCATGAGGACGTCTCCTTCAAGGCATCTTCAAATCTACTTTAGGGAATTGTATATAAGTCCTCTTTGTCCTCCATTAACTTTCCCTGTCTCAATTACTTCATTTTAAAACGCTTATAATAAAAGATTTTCTCCTCTTCCCTCCATTTTAAAATCCCTCCTATTTCATTGCCCAAAAGGGTTTGTATGTATCAAAATCATCTCCGTAAGAGACAGATGTTGTTTAATCACCATGCGGAACCCACAGCTGGTGTTCCTGTGAGAAACGATGCTCAAAAGTTCATTTCAGCTATATCTAAATAGCATCAAGTTTCCCACCCTAATTTATCCATTAATCAGGACATATCATATTTACATTTGCCTATAAAGTCAAACCAGGACATGGTGACTTAGTTTGCAGAACTGTAAAATATAGAGCAGCTACCAAGAAGAATGATTTGTTTTAATTTTACAAAATTCACTTATTGCATCTGATAAACATTGTGGAAGAATCATGTTAATGTATAGGAACCACTGTTTTTTGGATCTGAGATAGAAACTCAGAGACAGCATGGCAGTTTGAAATAAAGGTGGTGGGAAGTGAAATATGGGCACAAAAACGTGAAAAGGGCAACATTCCTTCATTCAACATTGTCTAATTTATGAGCTTCTAAACATGTTACTTGAAGATATGTGGGGGGATACAGGATAGGCAATTCTGCCCTAAGCAAACAGGTTTGTCCCTGCTTGAGACTTGAGACAGATGGATGAAAATCCTTTTTTTTTTCCTTTCAGAAAGCTAAATTAAAAAAAAAGAAAAAAAAGGAAAAAAAAAGATGTGGCTCAGTGGCTAAGACACTGAGCTTGTCGAACAGAAAGGTCGGCAGTTCGGCGGTTCAAATCCCTAGTACAGGTCTCCTGCGTGAGCAGGGGGTTGGACTAGATGACCTCCAAGGGCCCCTTCCAACTCTGTTACTGTTACTTGAAAGGATATATTTGTGTCTGTGAATTAAGCAAGATAGAGGACTAACAGTGGGAGCAAAGCTTTCCAGAAAAGCATCCTTTTTAGTGCTGATGTGACAAAAGGGATATGGAAAGTCCTACTCAACTGGTTTGACTCATGTGGTTGCTTAAGTCTAGGTCCACCTCATGATGTAAAATGATGACGCAGGGAATTTATGTGTGTGCGTATTTGTGTGTAAAAAAGGGAAGTATGGGATGGATTGAGAACCAGGAGCTATGGACAAGAAGCAGTGTGGGGAAACGGCTCCAATGAGAGAAGCAAACACACTGACGTAAGAATCATAGTAGCTCCACTTCCCCACTGTCAGCAGAAGGTATGAAAAGATCATAAGTCTATTTTAGGGGACATATTTTTCATTCAAAGGGTGCCAGTTTCAACCCGTGTCATCTCTAAGTGTGGAGGAACTTCTAGGAAATCCCACACGAGTGTTGAGATGGACATCTAGAGGAGCAGCAATATAATGCAAGTGTTTTGGCTTTACAGCTATTCTTACCCCAAAGTTATGGGCAGCAATTGGGGTGAGCGTTTTCCTGATTATCGTGTTGCTGCTGGCTGTGGTACTGTACAGGAGAAGGAGAAAAAGTAAGTGGAGATGATCTTGTAACAAACATGGTTACAGAGAAGTGGGTGAACAATAATGAATCATGGTCTATAAAACTCACATAATGACTGCATTGCCTTCCTTTTCACAAAAAGCATTAAAAAAAGCTTCTCCCTAAAATATTACAGCTAATAATATCAGGCAGAGAAGCAAAGCACATTTTAGACCTTGTGATTTTAAAAGGAAGCTTGAAGCTTGCTAGCAATAAGTGATAAAATCTGAAAACCTTGGTACCGTAATTGGCCCAGGAATATTTTTTTTATAATCCAAGGGGGAAAGCTTATATATCTCCTTGATATACTCCTTGAATTAAGTAAAAAACAAACTGAATGTAGGCTGTCTTAAAGAAATATATTATAGCCATTACAATTCAACATATGGACATGGTTTAAAAATGGCTTACACCAAACACTGAAAAGCAAAGGGAGCCATCTGATGAAAGAGAAATGCAAAATTAAGAAAACTGAGCAATAGATCAGCAGCACAAGATACAATTTTAACCTTTTGAATAAACGCAGACATAATCTCATGTCTAATGTCAACAAAGTGTCACAAGCAAATCTAACCAGAAAGGAAATTGCAAATTTGGAGTGCAAAGACCTAAAGTGGTAGTGGATATAATTTGTTTTAACTGTAAATTTCATATAAAAAGTCCTTCAGATATACCAGCTTTTCAAACTGGAATAATATGAAGATCTTAGATCTTTTAACAATGGTAGAGTAGGGCCACCTTGGCACAAAACTTTTCTGGTATCATCAACTGATAGAGATTTATTCATTTAGGAATTTTAAGAGTAGGATATTTTTGAAAAGATCAGCTGCTGTTATTATAATCAAATTTAAATTGGGCAAAGAATCTCATGGCTTTCTTTGATCCACAGGTTCCAAAACCAACGAACATAACCCAACAATGAATCTGGTAAGATATTTCTTTCCATAACTCTGACTTCCTTGTCCAGATTATTTCATCAGACACAGATGTTAGAATAGGCAAGTCCTTCCAAAGTTACCTCTTAATTGTCAGTTTTCATTTGACCTAAGGAGAACTTTGTTGCACAGGGAGGAAAGCTGTTAACTGCAATTAATTGATAACATTCAACAAGAATAGCACCATGGCCTAGAGGTAAATATCATCATAGGGCTGGAAGGGACCTCAGAGGTCTTCTAGTCCAACCCCTTGCTCAAGGCAGGAGATCTTGTGCCATCGCAGACAAACAGTTGTCCAATCTCTTCTTAAAATCCTCCATTGTGGGAGCATCTACAACATTGTTCCACTGATTAATTGTTCTCCCTATCAGGAAATTTCATCTAATTTCTAGATACTCGATGTTGCTACCTTAAAATCGGTAAAGTATTAAAAAAATATCCTACCTTAATGCCTCCCTTTGGGTCTTCCCAAACGCTTATCCGAGAAGTCCTTTCCTTGCCCGCTGCCAAGAGATCTAAGATGTCTTCATTGTAAATCTCCAAAGACACTCGCCTCTCACTCAGAAGGTTCAATCCTAGGTATTGACAGATGTTCCTCTATCATGGCACAAAGAGAAAATATCTGCTGCAAACTCCGCATAGGTGTCAGGAAGGGCATCCAGCCAGTAAGCGCTGAACTCCATTCAGTCACTCTGACTCCAGACCGATAAAACGGATTACAGCAGTGGTGAAATCCAAATTATTTTTACTACTGGTTCTGTTGGAGTGGCTTGGTGGGTATGGTAGGTCTTGGTGGGCATGGCTTGGGAGACATGGCAGGGGAAAGATACTGCAAAATCTCCATTCCCACCACACTCCAGGGGAAGGTTATTGCAAAATCCCCATTCCCTCCCCACTCCTGGGGGAAGGATATTGCAAAATCTCCATTCCCACCCCACTCTGGGGCCAGCCAGAGGTGGTATTTGCTGGTTCTCCAAACTGCTCAAACTTTCCGCTACCAGTTCTCCGAATTGCTCAAACTTCCCACTACGGGTTCTCCAGAACCTGACAGAACCTGCTGGATTTCACCCCTGGATTACAGGGTTGAAAAAGAAAAAAAAGATGATAACATTCAACATTAACTATTAAAACCATTTACTTTTTGTCTTGCTTTAGGGAGTCTGGCTTGAAGAAGGACACACAAAAGCTTGAAAACAGTTGTGCATGCGTAATTTAGAAGAAACCACCCCACATAATGAAACCGGTGGCATTAAATTGATAATGACATCATGAGAGTGAATGGGTAGACATATGAATTCTCTAACCTCAGAAATAACCCACTCAATTAACAGAAGGAAGGCTAGATCTGACCATTCTTGTTGGAGGCTGAATTAACTCTCCTTTATCTCATGCGAACTGTTTTAACTGGGAAAAGTGGGGATTCTGTGTAGGTTCAGTCCTGTGCCAGTGAGCAACCAGAAAATTGGTTCAATTCCTCTGAGGCCAAAAAGTTTTCATTCCATTCATGAAAAAAATGGGAGCTCTCTAAGTATCTTCAAAGTTGGAAGTAAAAGTATTGTGTAGAAGCATATGAAAGTCTTAAGAACAGGAACTGCCTGGGAATTGATGAATGGAGTGAGTTTTTAAAACTATAACTGAAAGGAGATTTATTTATAAGAAATATATGATAGAGGCAAATAAAACCTAGTGCCATAATGGTAAACCTATGGTACATGTGCCAGAAGTGGTACGCAGAGCCCTCTCTGTGGGCACATGCTGGCACATGCACTACTCTTCTGGTTTACGGCGTGCCGAAACATGCATGCCAGCCAGCTGGTCTTCACAGGCACTGGAGCGCCTGAAAACAGCCCAAAAAATGGCCAGAAAACAGCCTGGAAAACAGCCAAAAACAGGCATGCACATGCCAGTCAGCTGATCTTTAGGTTTCCAGTGCTCCAGTGCATGCAAAGATCAGCTGGCCGGTGTGCATGTGTGTGCCGGAAACCCAAAGACCAGCTGACTGGTGTGCACATGCGCACATGTCAGCTAGTCTTCGGGTTTCCAGTGCTCTGGCATGCACACATGTATGCACATTCTGGTTTGGGCACTCGGTGCCGAAAAGATTCACCATCACTGACCTAGTGCTTTCATCTTAATAGAAGGATAATGAAAGAGCATATGCTCCTTTTAGTGATACCTGGAAACAAAAGTCAAAAGAAGTGATCTGAGATTTTAGCAAACAAGTAGCCAGAACAAACTGATGAACTAAGAGACAGCAAAGGTTTTGCTGTTTACAACCCTCTGCCTCTAGTAGAGAGTAGATTATGAGTAGCTGAAGAATCACTGCATGAAATGGGAAGTAAGAATAGCCTCAAGGAACAATAGGAAGAGCCACAACTAAGATAGTGGTTAGATAAATGAAATTTGAATCCAAGGTAGAAGACTAATTTGAGAAAATATCTCAGGTTTGACCCCTCCTAGTTTTCACAAAGATGGAGGGGGCTTCTCAAATGAGACTTACACGATTCTGTTATTGTAACCTTATAATAAAAGTTGTAGTAGTATTCCTGACTTTGGTTTTCTAGTCTGGTCCACCTTAAAGGACTGACGTAAATCTTGCAAGCCTGCAGAGTTGAATTCTTTTATTTTGAGAGACTCCCACATAAGTAGTGTGTGGGAATGACCTTGGGAGAAAAGGGAAAGAAATCCTACCCAGGGGATGATTAGGTAAAAGTGGGAGCGGCCTGGAGTTGAACAACAGGAAAAGAAATGATAAAGGATCTGGCGAAGTCAAGGTTGACTCTGCTTTCCATTCTTCCAAGGTGGGTCAAATGAGGACCCAGACTGTTGAAAGCAATGTGCTGACTCTGTAAACCACTTAGAGAGGGCTGTAAAAATACTATGAAGCAGTATATAAGTCTCAGTGCTATTGCTATTGCTATCTGCCCTAACTCCTCAGGTGGTAAAATGAGATACCAGGAGATTTGTGCTTTCAGAGGGAGCTTAGTATTTGGGAGATTGACATTAACCCTGCAAATCTCAAAATACAAAGCACACACTGTCTCTTTTTACCACCTGAGAAGTTAGCATGGCTCCTGTCTAAACTTCTTTCTCCGCCCATTGTTCAGCTGCAGGCTCCCCCTCCTTTTATCTGCTCGTTCCCTAGGCAGCATCTCTTCCTCTTGCAAGCTCATTCCCACCCACCATTACATCACCTCATGTGCTTGTATTGCAACAGAGAAGGAAAGTATGTCTTCTAAGCCTTTCTTCTTCTTTCTAGTCCTCTGATGCTGGAGAACATCCGGATGAAGTCTCCTATGCTATTTTGAATCACCAGCCACAGAAAACCCAACAGGCAACCAACCCTAGGCAAACCTCTGAACCTTGCTTATATGCATCAGTGGTCAAAAATACAAGTTTTCAGCCATATATGTCATAAGACCTTGGAGGGGGGACTCCTGAGATGAATACAAGCAAGAATGGCTTACTTTTATTTCCCCACCGATGTATAATTATAGATGCCAAATGTAAGGACCGGATCATACTGCGGGCTCCAGAAATGAGGTCATCGAAATGCTCTTGTCTACGTTACTTAGGACAGTGGTGGATCCTTTAGCACTGAGGCACAGGCTCTTCCCATCATCACTCTCACTAGCCATTGTTAAATTGAAGGAAGTTGTTGACATTGAAATTTATTCGTGATCTGTAACAGTGGTTCCTTCCTATACACTTAGTCAATATTTGAATTACAGGAAGTGCTTAGCTTTCAACTGATTGTTTAGTAACCATTCAAAGTGACTACAGATGTCCCAAGGATTACTTACAAGCCAGATTCAACATTCCAATGGTTGGTCCTTCTCTGTGGTCATGTGGCTGAATTTTGGGCGCTTGGGAACATGGCCGCCTTTATGGCTGTTTGTAGTATCCCACAGTTACGTGATTGTGTTTTATGTCAGTTTTGCCAAAATCCAGCACTTCCAGTTTTTGGCAAAACTATGCCCTTAGTGAACTATCGGTGACGAAGTTTACTTAACAGTCATCGCAAAAAAGTTGTAAAATGGAGTCAGTCCATTTTGCAACCATTATCGCTTATGAGTGTAATGATCATGCTCCATCCTGGTCATATGTCAAGGATCCCATATTTTTTCCACACTGGTACTCTTCAATTTATGACCACAGTTGAGCCTAGAAGTTCTGTTGCTATGTAAGACAAGTGAGTTTTGCCCCATTTTACAACATTTCTTGCCATAGTTATTAAGTGAATCACTGCAGTTAAGTTAGTAACATGGTTGTTGAGTGAATCTGGCTCCTCCATTAACTCTGCCTGTCAGAGGGTGACAAAAAGTGATCACATGACCCCAGGACACAGCAATTGTCATAAATACATGCCAGTTAGCAAGCATCCAAATTTTGATCCTCATATCACAGGAATGCTGCAAGAGTGAGAAATGGTGAGAAGTCATTTTTTTCCAGTGTCGTCGTAACTTTGAAAGCTCACTAAAAGAATGGTTGTAAATCAAGATTACCTGTATGTCCCTCCAACCTTCCAGTCATCAGCAGAGTCAGAATAAACTAATTAAAAGTTGTACAAACAATTTATACAAGCTGCATGCTCCTTCACAAAGCAGTTCTGGGATTTCCATTTTTCTGAAGATATTCTACCAGAATTGTCAGAACCCCTCACCTCTGATCTTAAGTTTTAACTATTTTGATTTCTGGTCCTGCATTTGTGAATGGTTGCATAGGAGCTGAAATCGTCTCACCTTCCCATTGCCTCAGATGCCTCATTCTAAAGATCCTTGTTTTGCTCTTTCAGCCCCAAATCGTGCCTCTTACTCAAGGGACAGGGCTTGAAATGTAGAAATAGCAACCCAAATTCCTTAATCTCTCACCTCCACCTTCACAGAGTCACTTAACTCTGGCCACACAAAGGAACTTCCTCTGAGCTCATAGCAATACCTGCAGGCCCTTTTACCTCTCAATCTGAACCCAAAAATGGAACACTTGGTTTTGTCCTTTAGGATACTATGATATTTGCTAATTTAACTTCAATTTTACTAATTGTTCAATTTTATTTAAAACACTATGTAAGGAAGACTCTAATTAGGACATATATGAACTTGGTAATAGCATGGTTTAGATAGAAATGAGTACATAACTTCTTTTGAAATCAGGACTGTAACTGCTCTAGATTTAAAAGTTTAATACATTATTTACTGATAAGATTACAAAATGCAAAAACAAGGAAGTTTCCTTTGCAAATGAATTATGCAGAAAATGAATCCTATCCTGTCAGCTTTGTAAGCCATATTAGGCCAGAAGCTTCAATGCTGCCATCCTTACCATTATATGGATGTATATGTTGTTGCTAAACCTTAAGTATTTGTCCAAAGCTTTGGCTGAATACTGTAGGTAGTTCAAGCAATCAGAATAGAGCTATAAGGGATTATGGATGTCTTCTAGTCCAGCCCTCTGTTCAAGCAGGAGATTCTATACCATTTCAGACAAGTGACTGTCCAGTCTCTTCTTAAAAACCTCCAGTGATGAAGCACCCACAACTTCTGAAGGCAAACTCTTCCTCTGGTTAATTGTCCTCACTGTTAGGAAGTTTCTCCTTAATTCCTGGTTGCTTCTCTATGTGAGTAGTTTCCATCCATTTCTTTTTTCTTATCCTGCCTTCTGGTGCTTTGGAAAATAAATTGACAGCCCTTTGTGGCAGCTTCTCAAATACTGGAATATTACTATCATGCCCCCTCTAGTCCTTCTTTTCTTAGACTAGCCAAACCCAAATCCTGCAAACTATTCTTCATATGTTTTTAGTCTCCAATTCCTTAATCTTCTTAGTTGCTCTTTTTTGCACTTTTTTTTCCAAAGTCTCCACATCTTTTTTGTAATATGTTGACCAAAACTGGATACAGTATTCCAGGTGTGGTCTTACTAAGGCTTTATAAAGTGGTACTAATACTTCAGATGATTTTGATTCTATGCTTTTGTTTATATAACCAAGGATTGTATTAGCTGTTTTGGCTGCCGCACACTTGTAATTCATGTTTAAGTAAACATCCACTAGAACTCCAAGGTCCCTCTCACAGTTACTGTTTTTGAGCCAGGTTTCACCTAATCTATACGTGTACTTTTGGTTTTTCCTGCCCAGGTGTAAAACACTGCTTTTCTCCACATTAAATTTCATTTTGTTGGATGGGGCCCATTATTCAAGTCTGCAAAGATCTTTTTGGATCTTGAGCTTGTCTTCTGGGGTGTTGGCTATTCCTGTCAGCTAAGCATCATCTGAAAATGTGATGAGTTCCCCTTCTATTCCCTCATCTAAGTCATTTATGAAAATATTGAAGAGTACTGAGCCTAAGACAGAACCTTGTGATACCCCACTGCTTACTTCCCTCCATGTAGATGTAGTACCATTAAGGAATAGATGTAGAACCACTAAGAAAATTACAAAAATAGATCCCTCCATCTGATTCTTGGGCACTGGCAATAAGGAATTAAGCCACTTTCTTCTTTGTATATTTGTCTTCTGATGGGTAGCAAGATAGCTGTTGCAATCATCAGGTGATCAAAGCCAGACCCTTTTTACTTTCATTGAGCACGAGTTGAATGTAGAAAAGGGCTTCAATTATATGGTTACGACCACCATTTTGCCTTAAGCTCCCTTCCCTCACATACACACATACCCTTGAGACTGCAATTGTTTCAGAACTCATCAATCAGGCAGTTGGACCTTATTAGCACCTTCCCAATTTTTTAAAATCCATTTGCTGTCAATGACACAGAATTGATGTCGGTAAAGAACTGAAGGCCACTTAAATCTTACCCAGATTCCTTTCTTTGCAGAAGAAGAGGTAAGAAAAAGTAGAACCATGTGGTCTACTAACCTATACAGTTCTTGGTCTTATCACAAGGGGGCATATTAATTGTTAAAGTGTACACACACACAAAGCCTGCCAAGTTTGGCTGTGCAAGTGTTTTGGTTTGTGAATATTGTAGGAAACAGCCTTAGGGTGAGAACAGATACAAAATGTCTCTCTTACATTTTGGAGAATGGAAATGTTCAACTCCCTTTGAAACACAAACTTGCTCTGGGAAAGGTCTAATTTGGTCTCTGTTTTGAAGAAAGCACGGAAAGAAACTTGCCTCATACAATGATATTAACTGTTATTGCTCAAACGTCAGTCTATTGGTTGATATCTGAGCAATAACAATAATTCTCCTATAAGTACAACTTCAACTGTAGCCATCTCCAAAACTGAATGCTCCAACACTGGAAGTTTTTAAGAAGGTGTTGAATAACCATTTGTCTGAAATGGTGTAGGGTTTCCTGCTTAATCAGGAGTTTGGACTAGAAGACTTCCAAGGTCCCTTCCAACTCTGCTATTCTATTCTATTCTATTCTATTCTATTCTATTCTATTCTATTCTATTCTATTCTATTCTATTCTATTCTATTCCATTCCATTCCATTCCATTCCATTCCATTCCATTCCATTCCATTCCATTCTATCTCTCCATCATCTTCCTTGCATCATCCAAGGCATCCATGGAAGAAGAATAAATTAATGTTTAATCTTGTTTTCCCTATCAAAATTCTTTTAAGAACTGCTTCTTCACTGGTTTTTACAGATTTGTATATCTATGCACATACACAGAGATATTCTATCTTCAGTACAGTACAGTACGCAGTTACTTTTATAGTTACTATATAATTATTACTATGTACTGTTTTATTATATTTAAGATTTTAGTGTATTTGGAGTGTTTTTTAAGTGTTTCATGTGCACAGAAAGGTAAAATATGTACTACAGTATATATTAAGGCAAACATTTGACTAACTGGTGCTAAGTAACTGTTCCAACTTACCTACAAATTTGACTTAAAGCCAGATTTAGGAATGGATCTCATTCGTAACCCAGGGATACAACCGTATCTTCCCGCATCTGATTTTTTTTAGCTGTGACAATATGATATGCAGCCTCATTCCTCTCAATAGTGAGGTTGTGCTTTTCATTGAAGCAGAGATGTCTTTCCTTAGGACACAAATATCTGTGGATCAAATTCTACAAATCTAACAACAAACCAAAGAGCCAATTTGTCCAAAAGAGGCTGACCATGGTTTGAGCAAGATGGTTATTCCCTCATTTAAAGATTAAATTAGTTTAGAGCTCTAAACCAGAGACTGCTGTTTTGTTGTCTCCTTGCAAGGGGCAACTGTCTGGAGCACTTGTGGCTGATCTCAAATCCTTGTCCAGAGAGGAATTACAAAGATTACTCCGGCTCTTCATTCTACTACAGTTTTCAGCTCTGCTTTTAGGGAAGCCATCTTCATTTCACCATTTCTTTTCTGGAAATCATTACTGCAATAAACAGCATTCCTATTAACTCTACCATGCCTATTTCTTGACTTACAGTATCTGAAGAATCTAGAATGGGATTTCTGCCCTTGCACTACATTTTACTACCATATTGGTAATAAAGAGCACCATCAGAAGTGGTGCAGAGACAGGCAGGTATTAATAGCAGATGCAGTTCCTGCCTTGTCTCCTCATGTACTTTTCTTTGATGCAGGAAATACATGTAACTGCTTTGATTGCTCTTTCATGTTCCATGGAAGGGAATGGAGAACATTTACCCTAACATGCAAGGACAGGTGTGGGTTTCTCTTTTCTTTGTTACTGCTTATTATAAACAACAGCAAAATGTTCTACCTCTCCTCGTGTAGAACAGTTTTACACAAAGAGAACTGAAGATTATGTCATATCATCCATTTTACTATAGTAAATTGCTGCCATTTACCTATGCTAATTAGACAAAACTCTTCTTGAACCAATAATAGATTAGTAAAAATACCACTGCCACCCCCCTACAAAGGAGCCTGAGTGGCGTAGGAGGCTAATGCCTCCTACTAAGGCAGCATTTAACATCCAGCTGCCTGCAATTACTGCGAGTTCAATTCTCACCAGGCTCAAGGTTGACTCAGCCTTCCATCCTTTCTAAGGTAGGTTAAATGAGGACCCGGATTGTGGGGGCAATAAGCTGACTTTGTATAAAATATACAAAAAGTATGAAGGCTATTGCTTAATGCATTGTAAGCCGCCCTGAGTCTCCGGAGAAGGGCGGCATATAAATATAAATAAATAAATAAATAAAATAAATAAATAAATATCCTGACTGAATGTTCTGTGAGGTATAGGACAGTGGTGTGTTTCAAAAATTTTTACTACCAGTTCTGTGGGCATGGCTTGGTGGGCGTGGCATGGTTTGGCATGGCAGGGGAAGGATACTCTTAAAATCTCCATTCCCACCCCACTCCAGGGGAAGGTTATGGCAAAATCCCCATTTCCTCCCGATCAGCTGGGACTTGGGAGGCAGAGAATAAATGGGGGCAGGGCCAGTCAGAATTTTTACTACCGGTTCTCCGAACTACTCAAAATTTCCACTACCGGTTCTCCAGAACTGGTCAGAACCTGCTGAAACCCACCTCTGGTATAGGAGTCAGCTAGATGATCCAAATCGTAGAGAAATACAGAGGAAGCCTTGAAAAAAATATATCCACAGCTATTACAAAAATAGCAGTTGGCTGCGAATGAAGAAGGAAGAGGTGAGGAAGAAACTCAAGATTGTCCTGTCTTGACTTTCCTGGGTATAAAAGGGAGGTAAGAGAAGCTCTGTCAGGGGTTCAAGATTCTGTTATACCCCGTGTTAATATAGTTTTAGGGATGCCTGTTTCTTGATCTGACCTACTTGAAGAGATGACAATTGTGGTTCCATCTGAGTTCTGAGGCAGAGATTGAAGAAGCAGACAACACAGACCAGTAGGCAGTCCTGTAACTGTTCTAGGAGACAGTGACCCCCACCGCAAGAGGGGGAAATCTGATTCAGATCATGGGGTGCCAGATGCTGGCAAGGCACTCAGCCCAAAACCACTTCGGCTAGCAGCTGCAAAAAGGTGAGTAAGTAGGTGTTAGGTTCAGCTTGTAGCTTACTCCTAACTTGTTGGTCAGGCAATATATCTGTTTCTTTAAGAAACAATTGAGCCACGTAATCAGGGTTTGCTGCTGACGAAGAAGATGCCAAAAAGATAGCGAAGTTTCACAGGGACAACGAGCGTGCTTTATGCATCATTGGCCTGACACTGGGAGACCAGCAACTTGTCCATTTCCGGGGCGAAGAGTCTGCTGCGAGGTATTGGACAAAGCTAAAGAAGCTCTACGTTCGTGACTCTGTGGGTGTCCATATCTACCTGACACGGAAATTATTTCGCTTACATCTTCAGAAAGGAGGAGACATGATGGCTCACCTGGACTCCATGACAGGGCTTTTCCAGGAGCTACATGAGAAAGACCTTGTGTTTACTGAACTGCAGCAAGTTTATATTATTCTTTCATCGTTGGATGACAGTTATGACTCTTTTGTTTCATCATTAGAAGTATTGTCTAGAGATGAACTAACATTGGCCAGTATAACCGGTAGGTTACTGGATGAGGCCAAACGTAGGCAAGAACGAGACCAGTTAAGGATGCAACAGCAACCAAAAGTGGAAGCTGTATATGAGAATGTCAATATTGTTAAACGCTGTTATGCATGTGGGGCTAAGGGGCACATTGCAAAATATTGTAAAAATAAGAAAGTGTCTGCTAGAAACTCTGCTAAACCCAGGAAAGGGTGTAATTTAGAAACCAGTTCATCTATTAATATAAGAGATGATTGGTGGGTGATTGATAGCAGTGCCTCTCAATCCATAACAAAAAACAGAAAACTGTTTCTAAACATGAAGAAAAGTACTAAAAAGGTCAAATTAGCTAATGGCTGGAATGTGACTGTAGCTGGGGAGGGACTTGTTCAATGTTCTATTAGTAAGCACCCTTTACCCATGCTTTATATCCCTAGTTTGAAATATAACCTTTTATCTGTAAAGTCATTACTACATTCTGGGTTTACAGTAACTTTTAAAAACAACAAATGTTTGCTGGAATGTGAAGGCACTGTAGTTATTGCAGAATTAGAAAACGACTTATTTGTCATTAGGGATAAGTCATTACTGTTAGTTCAGTCAAAAGCTAAATTTGGAAATGTAAAGCCGCATGATGAATTTACTACATAGAAGGCTTGGCATTTGAATTTCAGGTTGTTGCATTCGACTGTTAAGCAGTATAAAGGCATTAAGTTAAGGGCTTGCAGCAAATCCGTGAACTGTAATACTTGTAACCAGCATAAAAGTAAAGTTACATCTGCAAACCGCTGCAATGGGTTTAAAACAACTAAACCTTTGGAGGTAGTCTTTTTAGACTTAATAGGGCCAAAGAAACCCAGTTTAGGGGGAGCATGCTATATTTTGAGTATAGTTGATCACTTTACCAGATATGGTTTTTGCTACCTTATGAAGTCCAAAAGTGATACGTTCCAATGTATCACAAACTGGCTTCGTTTTGTAGAAAGGAAGCAGAGTTTTAAGGTGAAATGCATTGTTACTGACAATGGAACTGAGTTTACTAACCATCAGTTGGCTAAGTTTTTGAAGGATGCTGGGATACAGCATAAATGTTTTGCCCCTTTTCGGCCGGAACATAATGCATATATAGAACGAAGAGGCCAGACCCTACAAGCTATGACTAGGACTATGCTGGCTGATGCTTGTTTACCTGATAAATTGTGGGGAGAAGCAATACTATGTGCCAATCATATTTTAAATAATGTGGTGCACTCCTCTACAGGAAAAATTCCTTTTACTTTATGGCACGGGAGGAAGCCTGATTTAAGTTACATACATACTTTTGGTGCACCAGCCTGGGTGCACATACCGGTTAGTCAGAGAAGGAAGGACCAACAGAGAGCAAAGAAAATGATTTTTGTTGGCTATGAGGCTAACTATAAGTCCTATAGGTTCTGGGAAAAAGGAACAACAAAAGTTTTGTGTAGCGCTAGTGCTAAATTCCTAGAACATGAAGGCTGGGACAGGTTAGAAAAAGCAGACTATGGTTTTACAGATGTGGATGTTAAGGTAGACCATATTCCTGATGATAATTCATCTGAGATGGATGATAAACCATCTATTAAGGTTGAAGAACAGGAACAGGAATCAGGGTTAGGGGAGGATGAACCCAATATACCTGATGTTAGTCCTGTTATGCCTAGACGATCTTCCAGGGACCGGCATCCACCAGATCGCTATAAAGCCACAGTGGTTTGCCAAGTAGATATCGAACCATCCAGTTATCATGATATAAAATTATATCCAGAAAAGAAGCAAAAAGCCTGGCAAGAGGCAATGGATAGAGAAATTGATTCATTGAAGAGGCTTGGTGTCTATGAAGTTGTAAGAATACCACCAAATGAGAAACTTATAGGCTGTAGGTGGGTCTACAAGGTAAAGAAAAGTGTAGATGGGGTAGTAACCCATAAAGCTCGGCTTGTTGCACAAGGGTTCTCACAGACAGATAGAGACTATGATGAGGTTTTTGCTCCAAGTTTAGGAGCGAGCAGTTTGAGAACGATGCTGGTTTGGGCAGCTAGAAATAAATGCTCTATTACTCATATAGATGTCAAGACAGCTTACTTGAACGCTCTGTTGAGGCATACAATATATATGAAGAAACCTCCTGGTTATGATACACAGGATAGCACTGAGTGTTGGAGGCTACAAAAAAGCCTATATAGTTTAAGGCAATCAGGTTACGAGTGGAACCAATGTATAGTGCAGGAATTAAATAACATTGGGTTCTATGAGGGCGTAGCAGATAAATGTCTGTTTAAAAAAGAATAGGATGGATGTGTTTCATTCTTGTTACTCTTTACAGACGACATTGCCATAATTACCAGAACTGACGCTGAGGCCAGAGAGATTATCGGTCAGTTGCAAACAAAATTAAACTTAGAAATCTAGGACATATACGGCATTATCTAGGGCTGGATATCCTGAAAACATCTAGGGGATTTAAAATTTCACAATCTAATAAAATCTGCAAATTGTTGAAAAAATATGGGATGGAATTATGTAAACCTGCCAAGACTCCTATGACACAAGACTTCCAGTAGGATAGTTTGCAGAGTCCACAGTTCAGTAAAGAACTGTATCAATCATTAATAGGCAGTTTGTCGTATTTGAGCAACTGGATATAGCTTTTAGTGTTAATCAACTAGCACAATATAGTTCAGAGCCTACTGATAGGCATTGGCAAGCTGCAAAACATATTCTTAGATATCTTAAAAGAACGTTACATTTTGCTATGTATTTAGAACCAAATGCCAATATGGTGTTAAAGGCATATGCTGATGCCAGTTTCGCCAGAAAATCTACATCTGGAATAGCAATCATGTTGGATAACTGCCTGATTGGATGGAGATCAATTCGCCAGAAACACATCAGTTTGTCTACCATGGAAGCGGAGTTTTCTTGTCTATCACTTACATGTACTGAACTGATTTATTATAAACAGTTGATGGAAGATATTGGATTCAAAATGGACTATCCTATTACGGTTTATGAAGATAACCAGGCAGCCATTACAATGGCAACGACTCTTGCTGTAAAGACAAGGACTAAATATACTGATATACATTATCTGAATGTTCGGCAATGTGTTGGTTTTTTTGGGGGGGGGGTTTATTGAAAAAGTTTTCAAATACAAATTTTTCCCCACCTCCTCCCTAACCCCCCCTCACCACCCATCCCCCCCGTGACTTCTTCACAACAAAAACCTAATTCATAACTAATTACATAATATTTTACCATTCTCTCATTTCAAAACAACCTTTCACTTTAAAACTATATAATAAATCCTACTTTAACATTTAATCTTTTGTATATATTAATATAACATTTCAAAGCAGCCTTCCCCCTACATCCTAATTCAACATTTATTCAACTCTATCCATTTCCTCCACTCCCCTAGATATATCACTTAAACATCCTTTTACTTAAACTAATCAGTCAGTAAACTAACCTATTTCCACCCAGTTTCCTACAAAATTACCATGCACTACAATTCTAAATATCTTTAATCCACTGCCCACTCTGCTAATATATATATATATATATATATATATATATATATATATATATATATATATATTCTCAGGTTTTCGCGGGTGTTTGTATGTAGGTCTTTGGTTATTCGGGTCTTCTCCCACGTAAAATTGGAAGTGTCTTGGCGACGTTTTGACGAAGTCTCATTCGTCATCTTCAGGCTGGTGTTCTCGGCTTCGTGCTTCCAGGAGCAATTGCTCCTGGAAGCACGAAGCCGAGAACACCAGCCTGAAGATGACGAATGAGACTTCGTCGAAACGTCGCCAAGACACTTCCAATTTTACGTGGGAGAAGACCCGAATAACCAAAGACCTACATATATATATATATATATATATATATATATATATATATATATATATATATATATATATACACACATTCCATTATATAAAAAGAAAAAAGACAATGACTTTAGATTTATAATCTATATAATATCTTCTTTGATGTCTTTCCACTGGATTGTTAAGTCCATCATCCATAATAGGGTAACATAGCATCCTGGTGCAACAGTTTGTTCAAAATTTTCAATCATCATCTGCCCCCATCAGTAATGAATATCCTCATATATATATAAAAGTAAAAACAACCACCCGAGTGACATTATGATTATATTTCATATAGTTGTAATTGTGGCTTTCATCAGGATTATTAATTCCCATCATCCTAGTGGGTAACAACCAGATCTTCTGCATGCCCCAGCGTAGCTCTCTTGCCTTGTAGCTCAGGATAGTTATAATATATTTATCAATACATGAAAGGAATCCAAAGTAGATAATTCAAGTCCAGCAATGTAAGGCTCTTTTCACATCCCAAAATTACGGCATTGCAGAGATCTGTCACTGTCCTCAGGATAATAGTAACCAATACTTCGCCTCCACTATCTTTTCACATATTCATTCATTTTTAAAATCACTGGCTTCACTGTTGCTTGGTTTAGAAATTACTATTTTTATGAGACCTATTTCTTTTCTTTTTTTTTTTTTGTGGGTTTAATTTCCATCCTGATTTCCTTTCTACAAGTTGTATATCAACTGATCGGTTTTCATTCTGCTTTATAAGTTGTTGGTTTTGTTTTTGTATCTCATATTTCTTTTTCGCCACTTGTATGTCAGCTGATTGGTTTCCATACTTGTCTTTGACTTGATGAATCATCACGTTAGAGTCAGATACCACTTCTCTCATATTTGTAGACAATCCAGCTGGGGTATCTAAAGAATCCAAAGACAATTTATCTACTGCAACCTCTGTAATTTGATATTTTCCCTTTATTTCCAACTCCTTTTGCTTATCCTGTATTGTGCCTAAAGATGTTAAATTCATTTTCAAAATTTTTTGATAAAATTCTTCCGCTTTTTCAACAGTATTTAGTTGATATCTTTCTCCTTGATGTCTCAATATTATACCAATTGGGACATCCCACCTAAATAGGATATTTCTTTTTTTTAACTCAGTCACCAGAAAACCAAATTTCTTCCTTTCCGTTAACATCTTAGGCGGGAGCTCTTTGAAAATCCAAATCTTTCTTCCATACAATTGCAAAGTAGAATTGAAGGAATTTTGCACAATATTATTCCTAATTTCTTTATCTGTAAAATAGATCACCACATCTCTAGGCAATTGCCTTTGCTTTGCAAACCAGAAGTTTATTCTATAAACTCTATCAATCCTACAAAACACTTCGTCAGGTTGAACCTTTAAAATCCCAGCCAGAATTTCAGAAGATATTTTCCTTAAATCATCTCTGTTATTTTCCTGCAAACCTCTCAGTCTAATCACATATTCAGTAAAATTATGTTGCATCATTAAAACTTCTCTTTCAATCCTCTGTTGCACATTTTCTACATTACCAGTCTTTTGATCAACCTCCATTTTAGGTTTTTCTTCTGGACTATTATCTTGAGTATTTGTCAAAACCTTTTCAATTTTTTGAATTCTATTGTCCAAATTATCCTCAGTTTCTTCCATTTTAGACTCTAATAACTTAGTATTTGCATCCAACTGAATCATAAATTCTGATAAACCGTTAGCCGTTTTTAAAATCTTTCGCTCCAAAAAGTCAAACTTAGATTTCACCAATTCTTTAATTTCCTGCTTAAATTTTTCAAGATGCTGATTCACAATCTCATCCCTTCTTACAATCTCCTCTAAGAGAAATTCTATTATGTTAAAATCAGGTTTCTGAGACTGGAGAGTTAGAACTTGTTCATGTAATTTGTTAATGGGGGAATCCCCCCCCGCTGACTGTTTGTCTGACTTTATAAGTCTCAATGCCATATTTCCGCCCAGACAAGCTTTATTAGAAAAGAAAAAAAAAGCTTCTTTCCAACCAAGATCAATATCAGATCTCCAGGAGAAGAGAAAAAAAAGAGAGAGAGAGAAACACGAGAGTGAAGTTTTGTCTTCAATTGTAGCCAAAGGTATTTATTCTGCTACTTTGTAATAATGGAAAATGGAAGGACTTTCCCTTTCAGCCTCTCTTCAAGCCGCGGCAGTCACCATTTTAAAAATCTTTTTTCCTTTTTCTTTCTTAAGTAGCTTAAATAGCTTTTATAAAATAAGTAAAATACTTGCGCTTCAGGATCGCAGGTCCAGCTCACGTCTTCTTTAATTAATTTGTTAAATTTGCAGGCTTGCTTTTGCCACCTAGCTCTGCATGTAGCAGAGGTCTCCCAAAGCCCGGAGCATCGGCTGGGGATATGGGGAGTCTCTTCCGCTCCGTCCCAAAAGTAAAAGAAAAACTTTTGGGATTATGCAGAGAGCTCTACCCACCCTAGCCGGCTCTATCTCCGTTTCCTCATGGAAACGGAGTTTGTTCGAGCCGCCATTCCGTTGTGAAGGCGGCTCTTACAGGCAGTGGGGTTGACGATCCCGAAAGAACGTCTGGCAGCAACAAACAGCAAACCGGAAGTCCGGCAATGTGTTAAGGATAACATGATTACATTGGAATATTGCGCATCAGAGGACAATATTGCCGATAATTTTACCAAAGCGCAGGGTGCCATTAAACACACCAATTGTTGTGAAAGATTTGGATTAAGAATCTGAAATGTAACGGATACCACTGTACAATGTATGATTTGGATGTGTATTTTTGTTTCTGTATCTATTGTGTATATTGTCCTGCCCAATGGGGAGAATGTTAGGTTCAGCTTGTAGCTTACTCCTAACTTGTTGGTCAGGCAAATATCTGTTTCTTTAAGAAACAATTGAGCCACGTAATCAGGGTTTGCTGAACCCTGTAATTAGGCTACAGTGCATAAATAAGCAGCGCAGAGAAGCGTTCTTTGCTCCTGATTATTCCTGTTGCTTCCTGCGTCTTTCTGCTGATTGGTGTTAGACTGGGTTGTTATATGGTACTGTATACCGAGAGTTACTAAAGTCTGTTTGCTTTGGTAAGGGAAGATACTTACTGGACTGATATTACTGTTTATGACCTTGGACTGTTTTACCTACACCGAGACTGCTTATTATCTTGTATATAAAGTATTTTTCTCACACGAGCTGCACGTTTATCTCCTTCCCTGTGTGTTTCTGCTCTGCTCGTTGCACAAGCAACAAATACTTTTTACACACACCCTAACAGTAGGTCAGCACTGAGAGAATAGGAAAGCAGCTAAACAATCAAGCTTTTTTTTTTGGGTACCTAGGGATTCTCTAAGTCTTTGCCCATTCTTGGACACAACTCCCATACTCCAGAGCAGGGTACCTCTCACACATGCTCCTGGCCCTGGTTTCGAGCCTCCAACTTAACATTCTGGCTCACAGAATTCTATATCCCTTCAAACCTGGGCTGTCACAACTCTTGTGGCACCACCTCTGTCTCTTCTCCTGTAGCAGGTCCCTACAATTCATGTCACAAGTCAAGTCACAAGCTTTTTGACTTCAAGTCTCAAGGCTAATTACTCACCTGGTTTCTGGCTACTGTCAGGACATCATGGACAATGCAACAATGAAGATGGTCAAATTTGTAATGTCTGTCTTTCTGTTTGTGATGGCTGACAGAAGACATGTGGAAGCAAGCTTAATCCATTCTCCAACCCTTCACTGTCTCACCATCCTTATGGAAAGCAATTTGTATTCATTGGACAAAGAAAGGCAGAGGATCCGCCAATGGCAACCCCATTAGATCTGGAAACTATGCCCCATTAGATCTGGAAAGACAGCACACTCATTAATTCCATTGCACTAAAGCTGCGGTATCAACAGAGGGGCTATATTTAACTCTTAAATGCTTTTTCAGCCAACACAATACATGTGGATCCTGTCATAAGGAAGCACCCTTAATGAGAGCAGAGATTTGCATGCAAAGAAATTGGAGCCTGACATTTCCAAAAGAAAGGAAAAGATAGATATTTATGTCAGGAACAGGAGAGACCATATTCTGCACAAAGTAGAACTATTTTCCTATCAAGTCCTACTTAAATCTGATCCAATTTAACTTTTCAAAATGATTTGAAATCACTTGGATGGGGCCACCTGATGGAATAGAGTTTGTGCCAAGGTAACCTTTAGAGAGCTTCTATTGTTCACACTTCCAGTCTAGGATACATCATTCAGTCCCAACCTTTAAAGTTCCTGCTGTCCTTCACAACAGAATATTGTGGTCATAAATTACGTTAGGTCCACATTATATTAATTCTGTGTCATGTGACCTAGCTATCACGATAGCTACTCTTGCGAAAATATTGTTCCTGTACCTTCTTAGTGCTTCTTTCCTATGTCCAGATCACCTCATTTTGATATTTATTTCTTCACTGATTGATTTAATTTCTATAGCCACCTATCTCAACAAGTGATATCATAAAACATAAAAACAATTAGAACGATACAAAACGTGCTTTTGTGTAGCACACTTATTTTTTATTTTATTTTATTTATTCAACTTGTATGCCGCCTTTCTCCGAAGACTCAAGGCAGCTTACAATGCATTTAAAAACCATATATAAAAACATTAAACATTAAAACATTAAAAACAATTAAAACCCATTCACACCATTCATGGCCGGATCTTGCCAGATCGCAACAGCGAGATCAACGGCCCCAGGCCTGCCGGAAAAGCCAGGTCTTCACCGCTTTTTGGAAGGCCAATAAGGTGGGGATATTCCAGATCTCGGAGTAACTGGTTCCAGAGAGCTGGGGCAGCCACAGAGAAGGCCCTCCCCCGCGGGCCCACCAGCCAGCACTGTTTAGCTGACGGGACCTGGAGGAGACCAACTCTGTGGGATCTTACCAGTTGCTGGAAGCTATGCAGTAGAAGGCGGTCTCGAAGATAACCTGGCCCTGAGCCATGTAGCCATTTTTAACTATAGCTTTTATAACATTTTACTGTTTTATTTGTAAACTCTCCAGGGGCATGCAAGTGTGATAGGTAATATAGAAATTTGATTAATTAGATTAATTATTAATTTTTTAAAATGGCACCAAGTAAAGTCATTAGTATGGATGTTAATTCAGTCCTGAAACAGGGCCCTTAACACACTCTGAGCCCCGATCTTGGGCAAACAACCAAATCTTCACAATCTTATGGAAGACAAACAGGGTCAGGGTCATCCGAATAGCAGAAGGGAAAATATTCTACAGGGCAGGGAATACGGCAGAGAAGGCACATCTCTTGGTTCCCACCAATCAACATTTCTTGGCTGACGGGACCTGTAACATGTCCAACCCGTCTGACCAAATTGGACAAGTAGAAACAACCAGGAGAAGGTAGTCCCTTGGCTACAAGCAAACTGCGAGAGAGAAGTGGATTGGATGTTGGTTTTACAATACAAAGTTCCCCCAATTTTCCTTCCATTACACCAACCAAACTCACAGGTATAGAATAAGTGGTCCCTGGCTCTACAGTTGTAAGAGGGATCTTGGGGCCCTAGCCTAGTGGACAACCACTTAAATATGAGCCAGCAGTATGCTGCAGCTGCCAAAAAAGCCAATGCCATCCTGGAGTGCATCAACAGAGGGATACCATCAAGATCACGAACTGCAAAAGTGACTCCATCTCACTTCCTCTATGAGCTGTGGTGGCACAGTGGTTAGAATGCAATATTGTGGGCTGACTCTGCCCACCCTATGATTCTAGGTCTATTTTCTTCCATCTGCTAGGCAATGGTAGAAAAATTTGATAAACCACTTCTGGACCTTCAGGGGGAGTGTTTCCTTGTTCCCCCACTTCAAAGGGAATGTCTCAGAGCCTTAAAACTCTGGGTCTTCTGCAAATGATGCTTCAGTTCCTCCATTTCAACAGACCCATAGATTGTTGTCACTTCCTGTATTTTTTTTTCTTTTCTTTCACAACTGTGGAAGTTTAGAGAATCATCAGGCAGAATAAGGAAGCTTTTGTCCGAATTACGCTGCTTTCGGGGGTGTGCAGGACAAGATCTTTTCCATAATTCCTGTGGTATTTCAGCACCAATTTGTTCTTCTGAGCAACAGGACAGGACAAGTCAGAAGACTTAGGAAGCCAGAAGTTCTGCTGCCTACAAAAATCCCAGCATGAGGCTTGTTTTCAATCTGTTCCTGGGTTGGTATTGCCAATAAAGAGAAGATGGGAGCAGTAGGGATGGCGACATGGTGCCAAGGTCAAAGATCCAGTGTCAATTTCTGCTGCTCAGATATTTTGACACTAATGGAATCATTTTTTTTTTCAGGATGGTGGCTGACTCAGCATAGATGGATGGCTGAAGGTGAGTTTCATTAGACACACAACTATATTATGGATGTAAAATGAGAATTACATGTCAGGGTCTCCCCAAAGCAAATCCATTTTTTTTCCTTTCCTTTTTTTAAATATTTTATATTTTAATTATACATAGATACCTTAAAAATAGTGTATTGTCTGGGTCCATTTTGTTTAAAAGAGAAATAACATAATAAAAATCACAATTATAATAACAAAAATAATTATGTTAACTTATTTATATTCATAGTCATACTAATTCATCTTTTACTTATACATAGTAATAATATTTCTTCTTCTAATTTCTACCCCTTATATCTAACCACTTGTAAAACATATCCCATGTTGAGTAATATTCTATATCTGCTTTATCTTTTATTTTTAATGTCAGTCTATCCATCTCTGCAGTCTAATATTTTCTGAATTATATTTTCATCTGAGGGGGTGTCCTCATTTTTCCAATATTGTGCAAATACAATTCTTGCTGCTGTCAACACATGAAATATTAAATATGTAGTCCCTTTATGTGTTCTGGTAGTATACCTAACAAGAACATTTCTGACTTTAGATCTATATGTTGCTTAATTATCTTTTCTAACCATGTATGAATTTTCGTCCAGAATTTTTTTGCCTTCACACATGTCCACCACATATGATAATAAGTACCTGGAGTCTGATTATATTTCCAACATTTGGTAGACCTATTTTTAGACATCTTTGCTAGCCTTGCCAAACATTTTGTATAGGTTTTCCTTATATGAGGTGGCCATTGTCATTTTATAGTTCCTATCCCAAAGTTTTTGCCATTTGTATTGCATTCTTTTCCCTTGTATTGTAATAGTTCATCTCTTGCCTTCTTCTCTCTCATCGACTTTTTCAAAAATCTCATGTGTACCTTTCTTGGAAGTTTATATCTTCTCGCATAACTCATGTGTATTCTAAAGGTTTCATCTATCTCTGCATCCATCTCCTGCTTATCAATCTTTAGCAAATCCATTTTTCTTATCCTAGCAGGACAGCTAGATATATTTTACAATTTATAGGAAACCCAGTGTTTCTCATCTCTTGTGTTGTATACAACTCCTCCAGAAAAATACAAAATTTTCTCTCTTGGTCTTTGATTGTACAACTACTAAGAAAAAGTGAATAAATAACTGTTTTCTGATGAGGTGCAATATAAGACTCTCATCTTTTTGGCTTTTGATGATAGGAAGGGAGAAGGATCTGCTCAGGGTCAGCAGTATCAAAAGTGCTGAAGTCCCTCCCTTGAGTAATGCATATTCATATCAATTGGTAGGTTCATGTTTCCTGGATCTTGCTTTCTGTAAGGAAGCATCTAATGAAACTGCATGAATGGAGACCAATGATCAGAGCCAAGTTCCTCAAAGGGAGAACTCAGGGTGTCCCTGCCATCTCAATTCTAGAGGAATTACCATATTTTTCAGAGTATAAGACACACTTTTTTCCCTCCTAAAAGAGGCTGAAAATTTGGGTGCATCTTGCACTCTGAATGTAGCTTTTTCGAAGCTTTTTTTCAGCCCTAACAAGGTGCTAGCGAGCAAAGTGATCTCCGTGCTTTGCCTGCTCCCTCTAACTCTCAGCTGTGCTTTAGAAGCTTTTTTTTTCACCCTAACGAGGCGCTAGTGAGTGAAGTAATCTCCGTGCTTTCCCTGCTCCCTCCGACTCTCAACTGTGCTTTAGAAGCTTTTTTTCAGCCCTAACAAGGCGCTAGCGAGTGAAGCGATCTTCCGTGCTTTGCCTGCTCCCTCCGACTCTCAGCTGTGAAGCTTTTTTCCAGCCCTAACGAGGCGCTAGCGAGTGAAGCGATCTCTGTGGTTTGCCTGCTTTTTTCATTGCTTCTCTCTCCAAAGTTAACTTGTGCTTTAGAAGTTGTTTTTTATCCCCAAGCAGGGGATAAAAAACCAACTATCTAATGTGTTGAAACTGACCAGACTAACAACACCAGCCAGATGAATACCTGTGAGGCAGATTTCTCCGCCCCCACCCCTATTTTCCTCCCAAAAAACTAAGCTGTGTCTTATACTCTGGTGCGTCTTATACTGTGAAAAATATGGTATATGTTTCCAAAATTACTTACTCAAGACTTATCCTAGGATTTGTTACTACTTCTGAGTTGCTTGTTCTGAGATTTGGTTGCCTGGAATTCTTCTCGGGAGGCAGATGCTTTTAATCAAAGCAAGGAGTTAAGAGGAGAGAAGACTGTGTTCAAACTCTGCCCTGTGCTCCCCAGACCAACCTGGAAGGTGGTATTCCTTCCAAAGGGTGGAGGGAAATCCCGCAGTCCATTGGGATTTACTCCTGGAACCAGAGGGGCCCAAATTATTTTTCTTTTCAAACAATTACAGTATCTTGCATTAGTGCAGTCTCCCTCCCTTTCTCTCTCTCTATGGCAATTCATGTGGGTGTGAGTCACTGAGCAAGGAAAATATCGTTTCAGGTTTTGCACGATTTCATATGTAGCCCTCACATACCACATTAAATATTGTTTGTTGGCTAAAAGTATAACCTAACAATCTCTTACACAAACAACTGCTTTCAGGTTCTCCATGTTACAACCTTTTTACCTCTTCTCCTCTTCTCCAGGACAACTTAGTGCCAAACTTTCCATCTCAGTGAATCCCAGTAATGTGGTAGCTGTGAGAGAGCATATAAGCATCGGTTGCAAGAGGGATGGGAACAGAAAAGTGTTACTCGCTTTCTATCGAAAGAAAGAAATTCATCATCAATTCACAGTGATACAGTATAACGAAACAGAGCACAATGAGGTTGAGTTTCATATTTTCAATGCACAGCAATCAGATCAGGGGATCTACTATTGTGCATATTATTTACTAGGGACATACTTTTCAAGCGACCGAGTTTTTATCTTTGTGCGAGGTAAGTCCTTTCCCATGCTGCTTTTGTCCATGAGGCTAACCTAGCTACAAGTAGACCTCTATTTACAACAGTTTGTTTAGTGACCATCTGATGTTATAACAGAGCTGGAAAAAGTGATTTATGACCGCTTTTCATACTTATGACCACTGCTGTATCCTCATGGTCAAAATTCAGATGCTTGGCAACGGGAACATATTTATGATGGCTGCAGTGTTCCCAGGGTCATGTGATCCCCTTTTGCGACCTTCTGACAACCAAAGTCAATGGGGAAGCCAGGTTCAATTAACAACCGTGGTACTAACTTAACAACTGCAGCGGTTCACTTAACAACTGTGGAAAGAAAGGTCTTAAAATGGGGCAAAATTCACCTACCAAATGTCTCACTTAGCAACAGAAATTTGGGTTCAATTGTGATCAGAAGTCAAGGGCTACCTGTATTTCCTACACCTATAAATGGAAACCAAAGTCTGCATTTCCCCAAATGCAGAAGGGATGGAAATTATTTTCTTGCAGACATTTCATTACCAAACTAGGTAACATCATCAGTGCAAACCTTACTGCTTTCTGACACCCAGTTTAGCCTGTAGTATCAACAGATAAATTAAGAAGCTTTCTCAAGGGTGGCTGCTGCTATATCTGTCTGTCCCCTCATCCCCACAAAGTGAGAGAAGTAAACATTAAATTTGTATGGCTTTGTTCATCCCTGCAAGTTTAAGGGAATATATTATAGTTTAGATCTCTCCACCTGTCTTTAAGCCAGCAGGAAATTATACTGGCATGAATTTGCTATCCCGTTGCTGATGTCTAATCTACCCTACTGCTCTCATTCCCTATCATTTGAAGGCAAAGATAGTGGGTGGTTAAATTTTGTAAGCCATCTAAATCACCTATGTGAAAGTTGGGTGGCTACATAAATTCGTTAAAAAATAAAATAAAAATAAGCAAAGCCAAGCTGACTTTACTTCTTTACTGCTTGTCCATAGCCGGGATCAAAATTAGAGGGAAACCATAACTTTACTATTGCAATATGTAACTTGTAGCTCTCACCAACTGAGGATGAGCTGAAGTTAATATCCTGAAGACAAATAGGTAATGGCCATTGTTGAGGAATGATTTTGCCATGGTTAGTTACAAGGGGCAGCATTATCTAAGATGGGACCGGCAAACTTAAACACTCAAAGAGCCACTTGGACCCATTTCCCACAAAAAAAAAAACCCACACCAGAGCCACAAAACTTGGATGGGCATGACCAACTCGATGTCACTCACTCACCCAGTCACATGACCCCTCCCTAGCCACGCCTACCCAGCCAGGGGATTCGTGCAGCTACTATCCCACCCCTCCTCAGCCTCGGTCACACCACGAGGCTCCAACTCAAGGAGGAGAAGATGGAGGAAGAGGGGGGCGGGGGAAGTGTAAACGGCAGCTACCTTGAGCAAGTCGCAGCACTATCACGCAGGGCTCCAAGTGGTTGGAGAAGCAGCAGAAACAGCAGCCAGGGCATCACGAGTGTGGAAGAGCCACACTCAAGGGGCCAAAGAGCCGCATGTGGCTCGTGAGCCGTGGTTTGCCGACCACTGATCTAAGATAAACGTCAAGACTATAGAGCGGGGGTGTCAAACTCAAGGCCCAAGGGGAGGACCTGTCCCCCTGTGGGTTGCTTAGATCTGGCCCGTGGGGCCACTCTGGAAACAGCAAAGGACCGGCCCGTGGTGCCTCTGCCAGCAAAAACAGAGCTTGGGAGGACAACATGCAGCCTTCCCAGGCTCCATTTTCATTGGCAGAGGGTTGCAGGAGGCCGTCACAACCAAAAATGGAGCTCACAAGGGCCACCTGCAACTCTCCTCAGCTCTGTTTTCACTGGGAGAGGGTTTCAGGCGGCCATTGCAGCTGAAAATGAAGCTCAGGAACCCATTTTCGCTGGCAGAGTGCTTGGGCCATCACAGGCGCTCCTGACACGAGTGATGTCAAGATGCCCACACCCACCCCAGCCCAAGGTCACACAACCCTGATGCGGCCCTAAACGAAATTGAGTGTGAAAACCCCTGATATAGAGAAATAGACATGGTACTCTTTTTGCCTCTTCTTCTGCTGAAAAAGGAGGGAATCCCTGGACAAGTGGTCACTGATCAAGTTTCATTTCTTGATCACCATCCATTCTGTCACTGAGAGCAAAAAGGGTTTTAAAAAATTGAGAAGATGCTACTTTAACACTTGCCTGATCAAAGTCTCCAGGATGGGATCATTAAGGCAACTTGGTGGCTGGGACAATATTTTTACATTCATCTCATGAGCAACACAGGTAAAAAGGGGAGAGGTTTAGATCAGCTGATGGTCACAGTTCCTATTTTGATTCTTTGCCTCCTTTCCCAGATGAGTTTGACCTATCCAAAGTTGTTTGTTTTCTCCTGAAATGCAAATATCTTGCCATTTTAAAGATTCAGTCTGTTGCAAATATTGCAGTATTAAAATCTCATCTTTTTTTCCCCCTTACTCAGAACAATATTTTCCCAGCCCTTCCATTTCAGTGATCCCCAATAGCCTGGTTGTCCTAGGAAAAAAAGTCAAAATCCAGTGCAAACAGGAATATCCCCAAAGTGTACAATTTAACCTCTTCAAAAAAGGGGCTTTAAATGAACCAGCAATGCAACATTCAGAGAACAAAATGACTGAATTCCTTATTCACAAAGCCCAAGAATCAAATGGAGGAATCTACTTTTGTGACTATCGATTCAACCAGCGGCACTACAATGACTATAGATATTCGAAGTTCAGTAATAAAATATATATCAATATAACAGGTAAGATGTGGATTCCTATTCTTCACAGTTGCTTCACAAAAGAGAATTCAGCATTTTTGCATTTTCTGTACTTAGAATAAAAATAATATTATTAGCATTTTTATTTTCTTTTTCCTTCATCTCTTCATGCATCTGCAATTCAGTTAACTTATTATTCTCTTGAACATCAAAGAATATACAGATGTAATAATCATAGTGTGATCTTCCCTGTATTGTACGGCATTAGCTCATTCATTCATTCATTCATTCATTCATTTTATTTTATTTAGAAGAATAGAATAGAATTTTATTGGCCAAGTGTGATTGGACACACAAGGAATTTGTCTTGGTGCAATGTGCTCTCAGTGTACATAAAAGAAAAGATACATTCGTCAAGAATCATAAGGTACAACACTTAATGATACTCATTAGCAATCAAATCATATTAGGAAACAGTCAATATAAATGGTAAGGATACAAGCAACAAAGTTACAGTCATACAGTCATTAGTGGAAGGAGATGGGTGATGGGAACAATGAGAAGATTAATAGTAATACAGTCTTAGTAAATAGTTTGACAGCGTTGAGGGAATTATTTGTTTAGCAGAGTGATGGCGTTCGGGAAAAAACTGTTCTTGTGTCTAGTTGTTCTGATGTGCAGTGCTCTATAGCATCGTTTTAACGGTAGGAGTTGAAACAGTTTATGTCCAGGATGCGAGGGGTCTGTAAATATTTTCTCAGCCCTCTTTTTCACTCGTGCAGTATACAGGTCCTCAATGGAAGGCAGGTTGGTAGCAACTGTGTTTTTTTTTTTTTGTTTTTTTTTTGCAGTCCTAATTATCCTCTGAAGTCTGTGTCTATCTTGTTTGGTTGCAGTGCCAAACCAGACAGTTATAGAGGTGCAGATGACAGACTCAATAATTCCTCTGTACAACTGTATCAGCAGCTCCTTGGGCAGTTTGAGTTTTCTGAGTTGGCGCAAAAAGAACATTCTTTGTTGTGCTTTTTTGATGACGTTTTTGATGTTAGGTATCCAAATTTTGATGTTAGGTGTCCATTTTAGATCTTGTGATATGGTAGAAAATTAGCTTATCAAACATGTATAAAATAACAGATATAAGTATAAACATGGATATGAACACAGGAAATAGATACGAATAAAAGAAAACATTAGGACAGGGATGGTAGGCATGCTGGTGTGCTTATGCATGCTCCCTTACAGACCTCTTAGGAATGGGGTGAGGTCCACAGTAGACAGTTTAAGGTGAAAGATATGGGGGTTTGAGGATGTAACAACAGAGTCAGGCATTCCAGGCATTGACCACTCTGTTGCTGAAGTCGTATTTTCTGCAATCGAATTTGGAGCGGTTTACCTTGAGTTTGTATCTATTGTTGGCCTCTGTATTATTGTGGTTGAAGCTGAAGTTGTCATTGACAGGTAGGACGTTGTAGCAGATAATATTGTGTACTACGCTTAAATCAGACTGTAGGCAGCATAGTTCTAGGTTGTTCAAGCCCAAAATTTCAGGCCTGGTGGCATAAGGTATTCTATTGTGAGCAGAGGAGTGGAGGACTCTTCTCGAGAGGTGGGTTTCAGCAGGTCCTGACCAGTTCTGGAGAACCAATAGTGGAAATTTTGAGTAGTTCGGAAAACTGGTAAATACCACCTCTGACTGGCTCTGCCCGCATCTATTCTCTGCCTCCCAAGCCCCAGCTGATCAGGAGGAAATGGGGATTTTGCAGTAACTTTCCCCTGGAATGGGGAAGGAATGGAGATTTTATAGTATCCTTCCCCTGCCATGCCCACCAAGCCACACCCACAGAACTGATAGTAAAAATTTTTGAATCCACCACTGCTCTTCTTGTGAAATATCTCTGAACTTGCTCAATTGTATTAATATCAGATACACAGTGTGGATTCCAGGCAGACGAGCTTATTCGAGAATTGGTCTAGCAAAGGTTTTGTATGCCCTAGTTTACAATATTACCGGAGAAGAAGCTTCACAAGATTAGGTTAACAATGCCTTTTTGGCAATGCTGTTACAGTGAGCTCTGGGGCTTAGATCATTTGAGATGAGTACTTTTAGGTCCTTGACAGAGTGAAGTCATATGCACCGCTTGTATTTGGAGTTCTGATTTTTGTTGCCAATGTGTAAGACAGAGCATTTGTTGGTTGAGATTTGGAATTGCCAATTGTTTGACCATTTTTTTTTCATTTTCATTTATTTAAATTTCTATACCGCCCTTCTCCAAAATAGGACTCAGGGCAGTGAACAGCCAAAATAAAAACAATACATACAAAATTTAAAAGCAGTTTAAAATAATTAAATATTTGGCCAAAAATTAAAACAACCCAATTTAAAATCAATTTAAAATTCACTCAAGCCAGCCCAGCCCAGCTTATTCTGACACATAGTCAAGGTCTCTTTGTAGGGCAGCAGCATTGTCGGTATAGCATTGTCATGCTGTAGAATGAAGGCCCTTGAGTTAATTTGTGACTCCTGATGATTGCTTGGACTAGTTCCTGCAGTTTTCCTGACATTTTCATAAGGGATTTGCCATTACCTTCTTTTTAGGGCTGAGAGTGAGCAATTGGCTCAAGATCCTCTCTTGGTTTGCTTAAGGAGGCACTAGAGCTCACAGTCTCCTGGTGATTGGCCCATTATCCCCTGTAGGTTCCATGCCTAAGGAGAGATTGGAACTCGCAGTCTGTCAGTTTCTAGCCTGAACCTTTAACCACTACACAAACTTGCTCCAGATACATGCATACATACATACATATGAGCTGCAGTGGTTAGAAGGCAGTACTGCAGGCTACTTTTGCTGACTGCTGGCTGCCTGCAATTTGGCAGATCGCATCTCACCAGGCTCAAGGTTCACTCAGCTTTCCATCCTTCTGAGGTGGGTAAAATGAGGACCCAGATTGTTGGGAGCGATATTCTGACTCTGTAAACTGCTTAGAGAGGATTATAAAGCACTGTGAAGTGGTATATAAGTCTAAGTGCTATTGCTATATATACAAAATCTGCTAAGTCATTATTTTCTAAGTCCTATTATAAGAATGCACACTAACACTGATTGCATAAAGCACTGAAAAATTGCTTTTATTATTTATTAAGATTGCATGATGCATTAAGAAATATGAATCTAGAACATCATGGATGAGAGATCAAGGCAGATGTATGTAGTAGGAAATATATGGTCTTTAGGAACGGAAAATGATTTAATGGCACATAATTAAATATAGGTTTTTAATTTGTTAAGATTAATTTGTTGTGAGCTGCCCAGAGTCACTTAGGTGTGATGGGTGGCCATACAATTTGAATGAATGAATGCTGAAAAAATTGCACAAATGAGAGACCATTATGAAAGAAATATGTGATTTGGTCATATAAAAAGAATGAACATATGGCAAAACAAACCTTAGAAAGAATGAGAAGAGAAATTTCCTAACAGTGAGTATCAACCAATGGAATAGCTTGCCTTCTGAAGATGTGGGAATTCCATCACTGGAGGCTTTCAAAAAGAGACTGGACAACCATTTATCCAAAATGGTATATAGGGTATCCTGCTCGAGCAGGCGGTTGGATTAGAAGACCTCTGAGGTATCTTCCAACTCTATTATTCTATGTTCTAACATGATAAAGAAAGTATGTTTAGATGGAGTTGATGAGTTTGTTATGGAACGCTCAGGTTAAAGATAAAATTTCAGAAGAAATCCAAAATTATTTTCAAGCTAACAATGCATGTGAAGACTAATTCATGTTCAGAAATGCTGTTCGTTTAGTGATCCTTATTTCTCTGAGTTTATTTTCCTATCCAGCAAATTCTTCCCCAGCTACATCACAGTGGTGGGTTCCTCCCGGTTCTGCCCAGTTCTGCCGAGCCAGTAGCAGTGACAATATGACATCACCGGTTCTGCCCCTCCCCCGCCCCCCCCCCCCCACTCCCTGCATTATTCTTACCTTTTATTTGGCCTCACCCCCAATCTATTGCTGCCTCCTGAGTCCCAGCTGATGGCTAGAGGGAAAAAAACTGTTTAAACTCTTGCTGTGGGGCTTCAAAGAGCCGCCCTACAGCTGATCAGTGTTAAAAGAAAACAAATGAGTAGACCGGTGCCTGCAAAAATAAATGGGTAGACCAGTGTCTGCAAAAATACATGAGTAGATCAGTATAGCTCTGCAAGCAGTTAAAAGCCTGGTAGATCAGTACCTCTGCTAAATCCTAAATAATTGTCACATGACCATCAAGCCACGCCCACAGAACCGGTAGCAAAAAAATTTAGAACCCACCCCTGCTACATCAGTCTTACTAATGATTTTGCATGAATCTAAAAGAGGGGGAAATTGTAGTTTCTTGCCACATTTAAGGCTTGTCATTGGTGCTTCTAATGCCTTTGCTCTTTGTCTAATATTTTCTTGCCTTCAGACCCCGGAGTCACAGAGCCTGTCATCTATATGGAACCAAAGGGACAGCAAATGCTTAATTCAAATGTCCGAATCTACTGCCAGGGGCCAGAGGATGACCTGAACTACTCCCTCTATAACTCAACAGACTTCATAATTTCCCAAAGGACAAAACCAAACAGTTCCTTGGCTGAGTTTTCCATCTTGGGAGTCAGGTTGGAAGACATAGGAAACTACAGTTGTTGCTATCAGCTTAAAAATAAACCCTTTGTGTGTTCAAACTTAAGTAACCCTCTGCAGCTTCAAGTAAGAGGTAAGGAATTAGCTCCTCCCCAAACCCCACTATCTTCCAAATCCCATATCCTGAATAAGAACCATGAGTAAAATTGGGGACCATTTATCCTGAACCATTTGAGGAAACCAGAGGATGAGATGCTTAAATGAGGAAAGAATGAGAAGAAAAAAAATCAGAATGAGAAAATGTAAAAATTACAGCCAACTTCATTTGCACTACGTATATACTGTAGATGTGGAAAACAGCATGTGTAGGGTCAAAAGAAAAGAGCCAGGCTTAGACTCAACTCTTCCAAGACCAAGTGGCTGTGGTTCCAGTGTCCCAGTATAGTCAGCTGGCTCCATTGCTGACTATGGGGGCGAGATCTTGGCCCCCTCAGAGAGGGCTCGCAACTTGGGTGTTCTCCTGGATGCATGGCTGTCTTTGGAAGATCATATGATGGTCATGGCCAGGGGAGCTTTTTATCAGGCTCGCCTGATATGCCACTTGCGTCCCTTTCTGGACCGGGATGCCCTGCGCACGGTCACTCATGCCCTCGTCCCATCCCGTCTGGACTACTGTAACGCTTTCTACATGGGGCTCCCCTTGAAGAGCACTCGGAGGCTCCAACTGGTCCAGAATGCAGCCACGCAGGTGATTATGGGTGCAACTCGGCGCACCCATGTAACACCTCTCCTGCGCGAGCTGCACTGGCTCCCGGTGGTCTTCCGGGTGCGATTCAAGGTGTTGGTCACCACCTTTAAAGCACTCCATGGCTTAGGACTGGGGTATATACGAGACCGCCTTCTGACACCGACAGCCTCCCACTGGCCAATATGCTCCCACAGAGAAGGGCTCCTCAGGGTGCTGTCGGCCAAACAATGCTGACTGGCGACACCCAGGGGGAGAGCCTTCTCTGTGGGGGCACCAGCCCTCTGGAATGAGCTGCCCCTAGAGGTTCATATGATCCCCGACCTGCGTATCGTTCGCCGCGCCCTGAAGACCCTTTTGTTCCAACAAGCCGGGCTGGCCTAATATGAATTTTATAAGGGGTGTATGTTAGTTTTTTAATTATGTGGGCCAAATTTTTATATATTCAGTTTTAAATTGTTTTTAAATTTTGTAAATTTATATGTGTTTTAATATGGCTGTACACCGCCCCGGGGTCCTTCAGGAGAAGGGCAGTATAGAAATCTAATAAATCTAATCTAATCTAATCTAATCTAATATGTGCATGGGTTCATCACTTCTACTATGGGAAGTGTGAAGCCCAGCCTGTTAAGCCACACAGGTGGAGAAAGAGACATAAATAGAGTCCTTGATCCTTCCTGAGCTTGGATTCTTTGCAAATTTATTTATTTAGCACGTGGCATACAATATCAGAGAAATCTACACGTGCTAGACACAATGCAGTCCTGACAGTCTAAATTGCTAGTTCGTTCTGTTTGACGCTTGTGTAACTATCCTTGGTGCACTGCGGGGGGGCAAACTAGTTTTACACCAGTTAACTAATGGTACGAGTTGCTGGTTCTTCTGGGCTCCTCCACTGGTCTCACCTCATGTCACAATGCCTCGTGTCCAGCTAAGTCTGTTAGATCGGTGCAGGAATGAAGACGTGACCAGCTCGTTACATGAGTAACTTTATTAAACAGCAACAGTAGCAAGACTAGCGTGCGCTGCCGGAGCTCTCCTTATATTCGCTCCGGCAGACGCACCGCCCCCTGACAGGGATTCAAACTTTCCCGCCCGGTGGCTGGCAGCCAATCTGGGCGGATGTCCTTATAAGGACATAACACTCCTCCCCCCTAGTCCAAAGAAAAAAAACGTTCAGCGTTCGTCACTAAACGTGACGTAGTCCTGCAGGTACGTAGGACGCCTAGGCACCCTACTTGACCTGCGCAGTCTCATTTCTCCCGTGTCCCCGCCCTGGACGGACGGGGTTTCTGCGGCTCCTGGATCCTTCCCCGGAACCGGTCTCGGTTCGGCTGGCGAGTGTGCGGGGTCACCCTCAGCGCCTCCGGCCGGACCGCAAACCTGGAATGGCTGGTTCTGGTGGTCTTCCTCCTGGCCTGTGGATCTTTCGCCGGGGCGGTGCTGTTCGGTTCCGACCCGGGAAGAGCGTCTGAGTCTCGGTAAGACCCCGGCTGTCACTTGCTCTTCCTCGGTCTCCCGGTGGCTGCGGTTCTGCTGTGGCCCGGCCCGCTGTGGTCTGGAGGGTGGTTCGGTCCGGTGCCCTTGGGTCCGGTCTGCCCGCTGCGGGTTGTGTTGGCTCGGGTAGTGGTGTCCGACCTTGCAGGGTTGGCGCAGGTCTCCTTGGCCGGGCAGGCATTGGTCTTCCCCGTTGGGTTGGTGGTGGTCGACCTGGTCGTTGTGGGGATGCCTCCTCGGGTTGGTGGAGGTCTCCCCTGCCGGGTTGGCGCAGGCCTCCCTGGCCGGGTTGTTGTCGGCTTTCCCTTCCCCCTAGTCCCTGGTCTACCGCCGGTTGGTGGTTGGGGTCGTCTGGGTTGGGTTGTTGTTGCCGGGTTGTTTCTTGCGTTGGGCGGGGGTCCCTCTCGCCGGGGAGTCGTGTGCCACCCTCGCCCATGTGCTGTGGTGTGCCCATCTGCGATGGTCCCCGGTCTACTCGCCTTGCGTTGAGGTCTCCCTGGTAGGGCCGCCGTGGGTTGCCTTCGCTGGTGGGGTGCGGTGCTTCCCTTCTGGGCAGGTCCTGGTCTACCTGCGGGCTGGGTCGGGGGTCCCTGGGCCTGTTGTGCCGGGTGCCCACCTGGCCGGGTTGGTGTTGCCATCCCCCGTGCGGTTGGCCCCGGTCTACCTCGCTGCACTGCCGACGTGACAGTGCCTGGTAGTGTGCTGGGCCGACCTCATCGGGATGGCGTTGCTCTGCCTCGTAGGGGTGTGGTGGGCCTACCTCGTCTGGGTATGGTAGGTCTACCTCGCTGGGGTGTTGTAAGCCTACCTCGTCTGGGTGTTGTAGGCCTCCCTCGTCAGGCTGGTTTTCGTGTGCTCCCCCCCACCTTTTCCGGAGTTGGTCGATGTGACGTCTCACGACCTGTCCATCTTCCAACTCGACGGTGTAGGATTTGGGGCCGGTTGTGCTGGCAATCTTCCCTTTCAGCCACTTAGGAGAGCCGTTGAAATTCAGTGCGAAAACTGAATTTCCTTTGCTGAAGGCGCGAAGCGGCCGGCTGGCGGTTGCGGTCACTTCCGGGCTGTATTGGGGGTGCAGCCGGTCCAAGGGTGACCTCAACCTTCTGCCCATGAGGAGTTCGGCCGGGCTCTTGTGGGTGGTGGCATGCGGCGTGATGTGCTGGGTGAGGAGGAAGTTGTCGATGCGTTCTTGCCAGTCTCCCGGGCCCATCTTGGTGAGGGCTTCTTTTGTGAGCTGGACCATCCGTTCCGCTTGTCCGTTTCCGGCCGGCCTGTACGGAGCGGAGAGGGCATGGCGGATGCCCAGTCCTGCCAGGAAGGACTCCATGGCCAGGGATGTGAGCTGGGGGCCGTTGTCCGAGACCAGCACGTCCGGTAGTCCGTGTGTGGCAAACAGACGGCGCAGGGCTTGGATCGTCGCTTCTGTTGTGGTAGATGCCATGGGTATCACCTCGAGCCACTTGGAGAAGGCATCTACACGATGAGGAGGTGTCGCCCCTGCATCGGGCCCGCGAAGTCGATGTGGACCCTCGACCAGGGGTTGCTGGGCGTCTCCCAGTTCGTGACTTCAGATTGCGGCGGCACGGGGCGGACTTCTTGGCACGGGTCACATCTGGAGACCCATTGTTCGATGTCTCTGTCCAGTGAGGGCCACCAGACGTAACTCCGTGCCAGGGCCTTCATGCGGACGATGCCTGGGTGCCCGTTGTGCAGTGTCTCCAGCGTCCGTCGTTGCAGAGTGCTTGGGATCAGCACCCTGTCTCCCCATAGCAGACAGCCCTTTATGGTGGACAGCTCCGTCTGTTTCCTGGTGAACGGGCTGAACCTCTCTTCCGTCTGTTTCGTTGGCCACCCCCTGAGGATCCAGGACCTTACTTGGCGGAGGGTGGGGTCTCTCTGGGTGTGCGCGGCCACATCTGCAGAGGAGACTGGACAGCTGGCGTCGTCATCTATGTGGAATAGATGGAGCGTGGGGGCTGGGTCTTCCACCGGGTTCTTCGATGGGCATCTGAGTGCGTCGGCGTTTCCTATGGCTGTGCCTGGCTGGTGCACAAGCCTATAGGAGTAGCCGGCCAGGAAGATGGCCCATCTCGTCATCCGCGGGGACATGAAGGTCGGGGTGGGTTGGTCGCCTGCGAGGAGTCCCAGGAGTGGCTTGTGATCGGTGATTATGGTGAAGCGTCTTCCATAGAGATATTCGTGGAAGCGCTTCACTCCTGCCACGATGGCCAGGGCTTCTTTGTCCAGCTGACTGTAGTTCCGTTCTGCTCCGGACATGGTCTTCGAGAAATATGCGATTGGAGCTTCGGTGCCATTGGGCAGTTCATGGCTGAGGACTGCCCCCACCCCGTAGGGCGACGCATCACAGGTCAGCTTGATGGGGAGCGTTTCGCTGTATTGGATGAGGACGCTTTTGGACGTCAATAGTCCTTTTATGGCTCGGAATGCTGCTTCCTCTTCCTGGCCCCACTTCCAGGATGCCGATTTCCCCAGCAGGCGGTGAAGTGGCTCAGCAACTGTGGCTTTCTGTTTTAGAAAGATTGCATAAAAGTTGAGCAACCCCAGGAATGCCTGAAGCTCCGTTTTGTTTTTTGGGCTTGGAGCTTCATGGATTGCTTCCACTTTTGATTTGGTGGGGTGGATGCCTGTGCTATCAATGAGGTAGCCCAGGAACTCGACTTCCTGTACTCCTATGATGCACTTGTCCCGCCTGACCCTCAAGCCCTTGGCCTTGAATCGCTGCAGGACAAGCCTGAGCCTTTCAAGGAGTTGAGCTCTTGAGTCACCGGAGATGAGCACATCGTCGAAGTAAGGCACCACCCCTGGAACGCCTTGGAGAAGGCGTTCCATCATGGATTGGAAGATGCCAGGGGCAGCGCTGACTCCAAATTGGAGGCGGTTACATTTGAATGCCCCCCTGTGCGTGACAATTGTTTGAGCCTCCGCCGTTTTTTCGTCTACTGGCAGTTGCTGGTAAGCCTGGGCCAGGTCCAGTTTCGCGAAGATTGATCCAGATCCCAGGGAATGCAGCAGGTGTTGCACCACTGGGACTGGGTATGCGCTCTGTGCCAACGCCTTGTTGATGGTACAAACGGTAGTCGGCGCAGATGCGCACAGACCCATCATGCTTCAGTGGGGTCACAATGGGGGTCTCCCATGAAGCATGATCGATCGGTTCCAGGACGCCCTGGGCGATCAGCTTATCCAGCTGCTCATCTACTTTGGGCCGCAGGGCAAACGGAACTCGGCGGGGCTTGAGCCTAATTGGGGTGATTCCCTTGTCCAGATTGAAAGAGATTGGCCTCCCCACAAATTTCCCCAGCTTACCATCGAAGACTTCCTTGAACTCTTCGATGAGGTTGTCGAGTCCGTCCCTGCGAATTTGGTTGATGCCTTCGATTGAAAGCCCCAGTGGCTTGAACCACTCCACTCCTAGCAGGTTCGGTTGGCTGTCCTTCACGACGGTGATGGGGAGCTTGCCTTCGAACTCCTTGTAGGTGACCCGGATGTCGGCTCTCCCTAACACTCCGATGGGGTTTCCCCCAAAGTCGACGAGCTTGGAGTGTAGTGGCTTCAGCTCTCGCTTGGTGATGCTGGGTTGCAGGCGCTTCAACTGCTGCCAGTCCATGATGGAGTAGACCGAGCCGGAGTCTACCTCCATTTTGCAGGGTGCTCCCTCCACGTGGATGGTCACGTGGAACTTGGTGGCATTGTCTGATGTCGTGTGAGCGATGGTCGTCTGGTGGACCGCTCCGCTCTGGGGAAATTCGTCGTCTCTGCGTCTGGAAGGGCCAGAGGACCGTTTGCATGACCTCTGGTAATCCTTCCGATTCTCGCGGGGACGGTGGCTGGAGGGCTCTGGGGCTGGTTCCTCAGCTCTGCAAGCTTCGGCGATGTGACCCCTTCTGTTGCAGCGTTGGCAGGTCGCATCTCTCCACTTGCAGGTTGCTCTGGCATGGTCCCCTCTGCAGCTGGTGCAGCGCTCCCCCTTGTAGTTCCGTTGGGCGGTTTCCCGCCTCGGGGGTCTGGATACCTTGTGGACGGTGGATTCTCCCTCCGATTCGGATCCAGCTGTGGAATCCTCTGTTGACGATTGCGCTGTGGAGCGAATCTTGTGGATTCCCTTTGCTCTGCTTACTGCGGCGGCTGCTTTCTCCGAGATTTCGGATGCGGTGGCTTCCTCCACCACATCCTTGAGCACGAGCTTCTTTCTGCTCAGGAATTTCTTTTGGAGGCCCCTGTCCCTCATGCCGAAAACCACGCGGTCAGTGATGGTGTTGTCCACGTGGTCAAACTCACAGCTGGCTGCGATCTGGCGTAGGGCGGCCACGAATTCTTTGATGGTCTCACCTTCCTTCTGATCCCTCTGGTGGAAGGTGAAACAGTTCGCCACTGGTGTTCCCGTTGGGGCATAGTGGTCTTCCAGGATCTGCAGCAGGTCTGCCCATGGCACTTCCTCGATGTCTCGTGGTGCTACGAGATCGATTGCCATGTCGAGGACTTCGGAGCCGCAGTTGGCCAGGAAGATGCCCTTCTTCCGGTCATCGTCGGCGTCCCTGATGTTGTTGCCTCTCAGGTATTGCCGAAATTTGACCATGTAGGATTTCCACTTGTCCTTCCCTGGGCGGAAAGGGGCAAGGGCTGGCAAAGTGACTTCAGCGGATGCCATGCCTTTGGAAATGCCTACTGTGGTTCCAGGTGCCGGAGTCTTGGTCTAGTTGGCTTGGTGCCACAAGGTTCGTTTCTTCTCTCTAGTCCTTCGTCGCCAGTGTTAGATCGGCGCAGGAATGAAGACGTGACCAGCTCGTTACATGAGTAACTTTATTAAACAGCAACAGTAGCAAGACTAGCGTGCGCTGCCGGAGCTCTCCTTATATTCGCTCCGGCAGACGCACTGCCCCCTGACAGGGATTCAAACTTTCCCGCCCGGTGGCTGGCAGCCAATCTGGGCGGATGTCCTTATAAGGACATAACAAAGTCCAGTACCGATTTCTGTTCTACACACACACAAAGGCAGCTTTTTTCTCCCCCACCAAAGTGGTATCCATTTATCCACTCACAATATTGCATGCTTTTGAATTGCTGGGTGGACGGGGAGCCAGGGATCGAGCGACAGGAGCTCACTCTATCTCATGGAGCCAGACTCAAACTGCCGAAGGGCAAACAATTTCTGGCCAGCAGTTCCAGCGTCATTAAACCTCTGAGCCACTACATCCAACTCCTCCTTGCAAATGTTTCATTACCAACAAAGTACCAATATCAGCATTGGTACTTTGTGTGGTTGCTCCGTTTTTATATATGTTAGTTTTTAATCATACACACACAAACACGTACATACACACATGATAAAAACTACTACAAACTAAAATATAAAGTAAAAAAAAAAGAATAGAAAGTGCAGAAAAGAAAAGAAAAAGCAGAAAAAGGAAGAAAAAACTAAATTGTAACAAAAAAGAAAATATATAAAGAAATGATTTCACCCTTCAGATTAACAGAGTTAGAAGGGACCTTGTAGGTCATCTAGTCCAACCCCTCGCCCATGCAGGAGATCCTACATCATTTCTGACAAATGGCAGTCCAATCTCTTCCTGAAAGCCTCCAGTGATGAAGTTCCCACAACTTCCGAAGTCAAGCTGTTCCACTGATTGATTGTTCTCACTGTCAGAAAATTTCTCCATTACAATACCTACAATACAATACATATAAACAATTTTAATAACTTACCACATTCTTTAGTTCTGGATGGGGTTGACTCCCAACTTCAGTTTGCCATTTCTTCCCCAGAAGTCCTCGGTCAAAGTATTTATTTCAAAGGTCTCTCCTGCAATGACATTTGGGAATAATCTTTTGCTCTTCAAGGTCTTAAAGGAATATCTTTCCCTGTCCTTCTTGGAAATGCTGCAATTAGATGGTTGAGTTTACACAAAAAGTTTTAACTTCTCCTGTTAAAGCTGGTGATTATATTTTCTCTGTAAATGAAGCTTGATTAGTTTTAATATTCGTATTCTTAGCACGTGGTGTCAGCTCAAGCCACTTTAATTGGGTCAAGCATGCATTCATGGATCATAGTCTTAATTAGATTATTAGATGTACAAAATTTCAGTTGCAGTAGCGGAGATATGTGTATGTGTAATCCTAACCCACATCTGGCCCTTTGGCTGCCCCTGAGGTCCATTGGAAATTAAAAATCAAATGTAAGTAAATGTATGCCATGCATACAATAATAACTGCATTGCTTTTATTTTGGAGGCAATTGCTTTTTAAAAAATTATTTATGTTCCTGACTATAATTAAGAGATTACAAGGTTGTAAAACAGGAGTTTATATGTTCATGTGTGGGTGCCTATACATCTTCAGAGCCCTATTGGTTCAGCCTTCCATAACAGTCCCAGTTTCTCATGTAGCCCACTGGGAAAATTAATTGCCAAATCCTGCTCCCCTACTTTGGTTGTCTGATAGAAGAGTGCACTAAGCATCTATAGTTTCATTTTGATATCTTTTCTGCTTTTACAGATGCCAGTCTTCTCTGTAAGCTAAATTGTTTAGCATATTACTTTAAAGACACAGAATATAATATGCAATATAAGACATATTTGGACACCTGGATAGAATAATGGAGTGGAGAAGAAATAAACAGGCTTTCTTATAAATATTTGAAAAACAATATGTGAAAATGGAGAAGAGGATCCTTTTGTTGCCAAATGACTGAAAAGGGAGGGATGTTATTTGTGGTTGAGCGAAATGGGAGATACTGGTCTCTAAGGTTCCACTGAATCTTTCCCTCTTCTAGATCGCAGCCTGACCAAGCCTTCCATCCAGATTTTAAATGCAGAACAAGGGGCTCCAGAAGCAAATGTTTCCATCCAGTGCAATGCAACAGAACCAGATCTGATTTTTGCTCTTCTGAAATCAGGGGAACAGATAGATTACAAAGCTGCGGAGCCAGGAGAAAAGGCGGTGAATTTTACTCCCCACTGGATGAAGTTGGAAGAGACACAAAATTATACCTGCCAGTACCACTACAAAAGCAGGCCCTTTATCTGGTCAGTTCCAAGTGACCCACTGGAGAGGCTTCGGGAAGGTAGGATGTCAAAGTAACATATTTCATTTTCCCCATTTGCCCTGTCAATAAATCAGAGACAGACTCGATTTCTGGAAGACTCTGAACAGGACAGTGGATATTGGACACATTGTCTGCACAGCGTGGTGGTCACACACATCTGAATATGAGTAGGAGTAGGTGGGCCTGTGTCTATCTTGGGACATTTGAAAATATTTTGTGGGTGCCATTAAGTAAAAGTAGAGAAATAGAAATGTTGACAACTAGACTGAGAGCTAGACTTTCCATTTTTTTTAATAGGCTATGGAAATTAAATTAATAAACATAAGACTCTGAGAAAAAACTAGAGAAGAGAGAGTAGACACATACTCTGGTATGGACCGGAGGCTTATTTGCATTGCTGAGTTATCCCATCACCAGATTATAACAGATCATAAAAATGGTACACATTTAGGCAATGGTGGTATTTAGCTGGTTCTATCCGGTTCGGGCGAACCACTAGTGGTGGCTGCGGGAGGCTCCGCCCACCCTCCCGGATGTCATCACGTCCCGTTTTTGACACTCTGCGCATGCTCAGAATGCTCTGCGCATGTTCAGAGGTGATGCATGTGCTCACATTTGCCAACCAGTAGCAAAGGTAAGTGAATATCACCCGATTATAGGCTATTAATGAAATAGTGAGCCACTTGCGATGATTGCTTGGGTTAACCATAAAATGAGAAGGTTTAATTAATGATAAGAAGAAGTTCAAAAGCTATTTTATTGTAGTGGTTAAGATGGTGGATTAGAAACTAAGCTGGTTGTGAGTTTTAATACCTCCTTAGGTGCAGAAGCTAACTAGGTAATTTTGGGCACGTCCATCTGCCTTAACCAAACTCACTTCTTAGGGATGTTCTTATGGGAAAATGGGAAGAGGGAGCATTGTGTACTCTGCCTTAAATTGTATAAAATAAAGGCAGGATATTAATGAAATAAATAAACAGGAAAAGGCCACCATCGTTTTCCTTGCTACCAGTATTATTTGCCTGGAACCTTTAAGGGGCTGTTAAGACACTGGAAGTCAGGGAAGTTGAGAAGGCGAACAAATTGGGTGGACTGGACTGGTAAAAAGATCACAAGAGGTAGTTATTCATCGCCAGCTCTGCATTTATTAGATATCATTATTAGCCTTCTATCCAAGATGTCTATGGCTTTACAGGTGAATCCTTAATAACTCTATGGACAAGTATTGCTGCGTGCCTTTTCTTTCTGGCTATCCTCCTCCTGGTGCTTATCCTCATTTTATACAGAAACAGAAGAAAAGGTAAGCAATACAGATTTGTAGAGGAGAATATTTGTAGCTGAGATTCGAAACGAGTTTGGTTGTTTTCTGGCAGAAGTTTCATTACCCAGATTAGGTAACATCATCAGTGCCAGCAGACGGAGCACCAAAGACTCCCTTAAAGATGGATTGCTTTACAGCAGCCGAGCATAAGGCTGTGCTCCTCTGGTAACTTTAGAATCTCACTTGATAAAAACCTATTCATAGTTCAGGTAGTCCTCAACTTACGACCACAATTGAATTATGTTGCTAAGCAAAACACTTGTTCAGTGAATTTTGCCTCATTTTGCGACCTTTTTTGCTACAGTTGTTAAGTGAATCACTGCAGCTGTTAAGTTAGTGTCATGGTTGTTAAGTGAATCGGGCTTCCTCATTGACATTGCTTGTCAGGTCGCAAAAGGGGATCACACAACCTCAGGATACTGCAACCATCGTAAATATGATTCAATTGCCAAGCATCCAAATTTTGATGACCTTGGGGATGCTGCAAGGGTCATAAGGGTAAAAAATGGTCATAAATAACTTTTTTCAGCGCCGTTGTAGCTTTGAACAGTCACTAAACGAACTGTGGTAAGCCGAGGACTACCTGTACAAAGATGCAGTTTGCGTGAGAAACAGAACTGTTTTCCTTTAAAAATGAAATAAGATATAACAGCAAGGAAACAGGTTGCAGAAAGCACACACAGAATTCCATTTGTTACCTTTGGAGCAGCTTAGTACCAGACGTGGAAGTAGAAATGATTCCAAAGGAAGTTAAATCTATACTATTCCAGCAGCTTTCAGTCCTTAGCTATGTTCAGTTTAATATTATTGCTATTATCATTTAATTATTGCATTTTGCAACGATTGTTTGCTACTATAGCTTGGATAAGTCCATAAATATTACAAATACATTAAATCCATGTAAAGGAAAATTTAAGGAATCCCCTTAAGCAATCATTTTTTGGCGAATCAGTACAGGTGGTCCTCAACTTACAACCACAATTGAACCTAAAATTTCTGTGGCTAAGTGAGACATTTATTAAATGAGTTTTGTCCCATTTTACGACTTTTTTTGCCACCGTTGAAAAGTGAATCACCACAGTTGTTTTAAGATAGTAACATGGTTATAAAACGAATCTGGCTTCCCCTCTGAATTTGCTTGTCAAAAGTTTGCAAATGATGATTATGTGACCCCAGGACACTACAACCCGTCATAAAAGTGAGTTATTTGCCATGCATCTGAATTTTGATCATGTGACCATGGGGAGGCTACAATGGTTGCAAGTGTGAAAAAAATAACCATAGTGCCATTGTAACTTTGAACGGTCACTAAATGAACTGTTGGAAGTTGAGGACTACCCGTATTTAATACTGAACTGCCGATAATGTGAGTTTAGTCCACTTTTCAGGTTGTAGGGGGTGTAAAAAAGCGGGAACAGAGTGGTGTATCCTTACTCCCATCTCCACCTTTGAAACAAAGAATTTTAAGAAGGGAACATGAATTATTTCTCTTTTAGAGATCTCCCTTCCCATTGCTGTCTTTAAAACCGACCCCAAAATTCTACCACATTCCCTTACGGCAGTGTTTCTCAACCTTGGAAGCTTGAAGATGGGTGGACTTCAACTCCCAGAATCCCCCAGCCAGCAGCGCTTCACTGCTTTACAGTGAGGACATCACATTGGATGATGTCCTTCTATCTTCCAGAAGACTGGAACCTTTCAGACTATAAAATTCCATAATTTTGTTGGGAAATTCACTGCATTTCTGTGGAGTACAGAAAGCAACGTAAAATATATCTATCTGATTGTAGAAATCTCCTAATACAGATTATATGCAGCCAAACAGTTAAGACCAGAAGTTTGGTTGTAGAAAATAAACCAGCATTTATCATTTAAAATAAGCCAAATATATATTTTTTCACAAGATTCTTTTTGACTTACAGGCTCTGTTACCAAAGAAAGAAATGTACCAGCCAGTATGGTAAGAAACAGTTCCTGAACACTAGTCCTATAATTGTCAACATGTCCTCCATGAATCTATAGGTCAGTGATAGCTAACCTTTTTGCCGTTGCATGCCAAAACCGGAGAGGAGTGTGGGGGGTTGAGTGTGCACGTGCCCACACCCATAATTCAATGTGCCACGCCCCCCGTGCATGCATGCACGCCCCCCATGCCCCCCCCCCCAGTTTTGGCATACGATGGTATAGTGGGCTTGGTAGATCCAGTTTTTGCCCTCCCCAGGCTCCAGAGGCTTTCTAGGAGCCTGGGGAGGCCTATTTCCCGACTTCCAGTGGGCCCGAAAGGCCCGAAAATCAGCTGGCCGGAGCACACATGCGTGCTGGAGCTGAACTAGGGCAACTCTCACGTGCCCACAGATATGGCTCTGCATGCCACTTGTGGCACGCGTGCCATAGGTTCACCTTCACAGCTATAGGTCATAAATCAAGATGACAGGGCTAATTTTCCTTTTTTAAAACAAGATGAGTTTCACAAAAGACAAGGAAAAGTATCTTGGTCTTAAGAAAACCTTCACATTTCATATTAGGCCAATGTTTTTACTGGGTCTGTTAAGCAACTACAAGCAGCATGCAAGTTTTCAAGCTAAGTTTGAATGTCAGCAAAGGAATGGGACAAGAATGGTCTCCTCCGGGTCCCGTCAGCTAAACAATGCCTGCTGGCGGGCCCGCGCAGGAGGGCCTTCTCTGTGGCTGCCCCAGCTCTCTGGAACCAGTTACCTCCTGAGATCCGGCCTACCCCCACCCTATTGGCCTTCCGGAAAGCGGTGAAGACCTGGCTTTTCCGGCAGGCCTGGGGCCGTTGATTTCGCTGTTGCAATCTTGTGAGATCTGGCCATGAATGGTGTGCATGGGCTTTTAATGTTTTTAAAATGTTTTTATAATGTTTTAAAATAATTTTTCTATGTTCATTGTTTGCATTATTTTTGCTGTAAGCCACCCAGAGTCCCTTGGGAGTTGGGCGGCATAGAAATGCGATAAATTAAATTAAATATCCTCTCCTTATTTATTCAACCTCTGTGTTGAATAAATATTGAAAGAGTCTGGATTGGAAGAAGATGGTTTTAAAACTGGAAGAAGAAACATCAATAACCTGTGCTATGCTGGCAACCAGCTATTTCTGGTAACTGGGAATGCAAATGATCTTCAAGCTGTAATAACGAAAGGCAAGGAACACAGAGGAAAAAAATGAAACTATAAAGAAGAACAAGCTAATGGCAAAAGGCACAGCAGCCAGATATAAGATACGTAACAAAGATATTGAAGTGATGGATAGCTTTTGCCTTTTAGGATCAACGTGCAGTCCAAGGGACTCGCAGGAGTCTTCTCCAGCACCATAGTTCAAAGAATTGAGGCCTTTGAACTATGGTGCTGGAGAAGACTCCTGCGAGTCCCTTGGACCGCAAGGCAAACAAACCAGTCAGTCCTAGAGGAGATCAACCCTGACTGCTCCTTAGAAGGCCAGATCCTGAAGATGAAACTCAAATATTTTGGCCACCAAATGAGAAGGAAGGGCTCACTGGAGAAGAGCCTAATGCTGGGAAACATTGAGGGCAAAAGAAGAAGGGGACAACAGAAAATGAGGTGGATGGATGGAGTCACCAAAGCAGTAGGCGTGAACTTAAATGGACTCCAGAGGATGGTAGAGGACAGGAAGGCCTGGAGGAACATTGTCCATGGGGTCGTGATGGGTCGGACACGACTTCATAACTGACAACAACAGGTAGTCTTCAACTTATAACCATGATTGAGCCCAAAATTTACGTTGCTAAGTGAAAAAATTGTTAAGTGAGTTTTGCCCCATTTTACAGCTTTTCTTGCCACTTTTGTTAAGTGGATCACTGCAGTTGTTAAATTACTAACACGGGTGTTAAGTGAATCTGGTTTCCCCGTTGACTTTGCTTGTCAAAAGATTCACATGACCCTGGGATATCACAACTGTCATAAATGTTGCCAGTCGTCAACCATCCAAATGTAAATCACATGACCATGGGATGCTGCAACGGTCATAAGTATGAAAAATTGTCATAAATAACTTTTTTCAGTGCCGTTCGCTAAGGAAACTGTTGTAAATTGAGGACTACCTGTATTAGCAATAAAGGAACCAGCAATCAAGAAAAATGTCACAAACTAGCACTCAGTAGGGGAGCAATGAAGGCTTTTAAAAAAGTCATTCTGGTCCATGGATGTATCTGTATCTATAAAGGTTAGAATTATGCAGACAATATTTTTTTTGACATTCTATGGAAGTAAACTTTGGACTTTGAAGAACTAGACACTTTTCAACTTTGGTCAAAAGTTGAAGTTGAAGAAGTCATTTGAAGATGTCAAGAGCAGCCCAGAAAACAAAACAAAAAATAGATCGTAAAACAAATCAATCCAGAACCTTAAGTCACCAAAAAATCATGTTCAAACTATCATGTTTGGACCATATTAGGCAAAAACTCAACCTTACTGAAAAATGTATAATGCTGGGAAGGAAAGAGAAAAGGACCAACATCAGCACTTTGGATGGACTTACCGTATTTTTCAAGTATAAGACGCACCTTTTTCCCCAAAAAAAGAGGGTGAAAATCTGGGTGTCTTATACTCCAAATGTAGCCCTGCCCAGCTTCTTAAATGGAGGTTTCAGAGGCTGAAAAAAGCATCAGAAATGAAGCTTCAGAAAAGAAGCCCCCAAACAGAGCTTCAGAAAAAAAGCCTCAGAAACAGAGCTTCAGAGGCTTTTTTTTTTAAGCTGTTTTGGAGGCTTTCAGAGGCAGAAAAAAAAAGGTTTTTCTGAAACAGAGTTTCAGATGTTATAGAGGCAGGAAAAAAAAGCAAAAAAAAAGCAAGGCACATAGCTCACAACCAAGGAACCTGTTGGTAAAATTCACCTCTTGGAACAGCTGATTGGGGTATTCCGGGAGGCCAATTCACCTGCCAATCAGCTTTTTTCTTATTTTCCTCCCCAAAAACTAAGGTGCGTCTTATACTCCGGTGCGTCTTATACGCTAAAACATATGGTAACTAAAATGATGATGCACCATGAGGGGATCTGAAGAGTCAAATTGGGGACATACCCTGGAAAAGGTCGATTAATGCAGTCACTAAGAATTGATGGCATTTTTATCAATCAAGGGGCCAGAAATAGCTATTGAAAGGCATACTTAATTTCCAAATCAGTTCTCCAACACATCACCAAAAATGGTTTTCAATATCCAAGTCATCTCAAGGTACATGATTAATCTGCAAAAGTTCTAATGATCTCAACCCTGGAAATTTTCTTTATGATTTCTCCAAACGTTTATTATTGTTTGGGGTAAAATTTTGCCTAGTGAAGAGAATGTGCAATTAAATTTGCTAACTCAGAACAAGGCATGTGGCTACTTCTGCCTTCTACACTGTCTTTTGTAAGATGAAATCAAAATGAGTTCCTCTATAACTCCAGATTATATAATTAGGATGATAACTGGAAGAAACCATGTGATCAAGAATCCTACATATAGTATTTTATTTATTTATTTAGGGACTTTATATTGCCGTCTTATTCGCAAATGACAACTCAAGGCAGTTTACAGAATATAAAACCCCATATAAAAAACAATAAAACTAATAAAAGAGTCATATAATAAATTAATATACTAAAATCACCCCCCATCCCAGCGACAACACCTCACCCAAGCCATTTAATGGGCTTCACCCCGCTCTGGGTTCCCAAGGCCGCTGGCAGAACCAGATCTTCAGTGCCTTCTGGAGGAGTATTAGAGTGGGGGCCGTTCTACTCTCAGGGGGAATGATGTTCCAGAGAGAGGGAGCTACCACAGAGAAGACCCTTCTTCTGGGTCCCACCAGGTGTATCTCCCTCAGGGATGGGACCCAGAGCATTCCCTGCCTCCATGCTCTGATGGGTCAGGTAGATGCAATCAGCAAGAGATGGTCCTTCAGATAACCTGGTCCCAAGCCATGAAGGGCTTTAAAGGTGACAACCAGCACCTTGCTGCAAATCAGCAGCCAATGCAGCTCCCATAGGAGAGGTGATACATGTGCACACCAGGGTCTGCACAAAACCATGCAGGCTGCTGCATTTTGCACCAACTGGAGCTTCCGGATGCTCTTCAAGGATAGCCACATGTACAGTGTGTTGCAATAGTCAAGACAGGAAGTAACTAGGACATGAGTGACTGTGATTAGGGATTTTGAGAAAATTAGCCATCAATAATGCTCTTGAAGGAAAATATATATATATAATTTATCTTAGTCTCCCAATGGGAATGGATTGGGATTTCACTGAACTAGGGCTGCATAAAAATCTTAGTTTACGTAGGAAGAACCTGGCTAAAGAGAAATACACATAAAGGTCTACGAAAAGAAAAGAAAAGAAATATATATATAAATATATATTTGTTTTCTGAGGTTTTCGCGGGTGTTTGTATATATTTGGCCAAGACACTTCCAATTTTACGCAGGAGAAAACCCAAATAACCAAAGACAGACAGACAGACAGACAGACATGCATGCATATGTACATAACAACCTGTTCTGTGGGCGTGGCTTAGTTGGGGTGTGGCTTGGTGGTCATGTGACCGGGTGGGCGTGGCTAGCTGGTCATGTGACTGGGTGGGCGTGGCTAGCTGGTCATGTGACCGGGTGGGCGTGGCTATCTGCATAGGAACTATTCAGAGGGCTGAAAAAAGTCATTTCTGACTGGTCCTCGCACTTTTGACTGGTACTCGCACTTATCACCATCCTCACATTTATGCCCGTTGCGGCATTCTTAACAACCATGTCACTCATTTCACAACTGCTTCTCTTCATCATGGTGACAAGATAGAGCAAAAACGTAAAATGTGAGGACAGTCATAAGTTCGAGGACTGGTCAAAAGTGCGAGGACCAGTCAAAAATAACTTTTTCAGCCCTCTGAGTAGTCCATAAAAGGATACAGCAATAGAGAGGGATGAAGGAAGAGAAGGGAAATTAGAGTAGGAGTGAGGGTAAGAGAGGGAGGAAGAGAGGAGGAGAAGGAGAAGGAGAAAGGAAGAGGAAGTAGGGAGGAGAAGAAGAGTGGGGGAAGAGAAAGTAAGAAGGAAAGAAAAGAGAGGGGTGGTAGGTTTGAGGAGAAAGATTGCTGTACAATAAAAAAGATGAAAGGGAAGAAAGCCAACCCCAAACAAATATAAAGATATTAAGATAAAGAATGAATTGTTAAACTTTAAAGAATAAAAGAGAACAAAGATGAATAAATAGCAATAATTAGAAACACACATACAAACATACAATGTATTTTCTTTGAACAGAGTATTTGGCCGGTTCACAAATTTAAACAGTGTTTAGTCATTTCAATTAAATTTGCAATTTCTATATTTCCTTTTTGCCACATTTATTCCTCATCTATTTTTTAAAAAAACCAATATTACCCTTCATCCTCATCTCTAATTTTAATCAAATTCAATTTTTCCCTTCTATTCTATATTATACCCCTTCCCATTGTCATCTATTTTTATATCCATCCTCACATTGGTTAATTATGTAATATTACAGTTGTTTAATACAAATTCAACATTTTAATATAAATCAATTAGTTATATAACTATCTTTTTTGTATATTAATCAATATGAACATGAATATTCCAATTATTTTCATGCAATCCAATTTCTTACAAATCAATTAATTATATTTACCAATAATAATAAACCAAATAATTTCCCCCATATATTCCTCCAAACCACAATTTAATCATTTCTGCTTTCAACATAATATACAATTAATAGTATCTCAATTATTACAATTCCCTAGTTAAATAGAGCTTTTTTTCTTTTGTGTTTTAAAATCTTGAACTCTCCTCTTTTGCCCTAAATTTCCCATTGTTTGCACCTACCTTTTTTGGTGAGGAAAAAGAAAAAGAAATTTCTCTCTGCCTTATTTTGTCACATTGCAGCAAAGACCCTACTTTACTTTCGGTTTCGCTTTTTCAGCATAGCTAGGCTAGGGGAAAAAAATCTGCTTGAGCACTCTTTGCAGAGAGCAATAGAGCCCTGGCAAAACAGCTGAGAGCAAATCAGCTGAGAGGCGGGACACCGATCTAATCAACTTGTGCTAATTAACCAATGCTGAAGCTGAAGGGGCTGTTTTTTCTTGCTGTTTGCTTGCAAGGAGGTAAGTGCTGCGAGGCACAGGGCAAAGGGTGGGGCCACCCTCCTTGCCATTTAGCCCCTCCTGCCACCCCGCTTGCCTCTTACCGCCCTCTAAGGCATTCCACCGCCCCCCCAGGGGGCAGTACCACCCACTTTGGCAACCACTGGCTTAACTACTTAACTACTTAACAACCAGTTCTATCGAAGTAGAATCCCACCACTGGGTCTACCCATTTATTTTTGCAGGCGTCGGTCTACTCATTTCTTTTCTTTTAACACTGATCAGCTGTAGGGCGGCTCTTTAAAGCCCCACGGCAGCTGCGAGGCCAATAAAATTATAAAAAAACACCGAACCGTTTGTTAAATTGCTGGCTCGCCCACCCCTCGCCCAGTGGTGCAGAGGGGCGGGGCAAGGGGCGGGGCGAGCCAGCAATTTAACAAACGGTTCAGCCTAGAACTGGCAGAATCCCACCACTGCATACACACACACACACACACACACACATACACACACACACATAATTCTCTTTTCGTAGATCTTTATGTGTATTTTTCTCTCAGTCAGGTTTTATATATATATATTACACACAAAGACACACATACATATATACTCACATACATACATACACACTAGCATCCCAACCACAGCTCTAAATGAATATTGAATGAATACTGTCGATTCATAATATTTTGAATTGTGATCTACTTTGAATAGCCACGCCAACCTTAGGTTTCTATTGGGACAAAATGTGTGGTATGATATTATAATATAAAACCTCTCTTGGTATATGGGGACATCAGAAAGCGTAAGGGTGGTTGGGCTGAGAGAAGTGACTGGCCCAAGATCACCCAGCTGGTTTTCATGGCCAGGTGGGACTTCAACTCAGAGTTTCTAGGCCAGTGCCTTAACCATTAGACCAAATTGGCTCTTGGTTAAGAATCAATACCCCAGCATTATTTAGCTGTTTAGGAGAGGCCATACTTAGAGCATACTTAAAGGCTTTTGTTGAAACATTAACAGAAACACTGCACTCCCAATGTCTTTTCATTGTTCTCTGCAGAATTTAAGCTCTTCCATGGAGGAAACACCTGATGAAGTTTCGTATGCTGCAATAAACCACAATTCACTGAAAATCAGACCACCAACCCGTTATGATACAGTCCCTGAATCCTGTATCTATGCAAATGTGTCCAAAGAAAGCACTAAGGAGAACCAATAGGGAAGGCCATTCAGAAGAGAAGATAATTCTGAAATGTTGGTGTAGCCATCTATATTACAGATATCCATGTTGGGATCATCTTGCTATACATATCCTTCTTCCTCTTTCATGGTTTTAATTGTTCAATCTCAGAGATATGCTGGGTTCAGGCCAGTGGTGGGTTGCTCCTGGTTCGCCCGAGCTGGTAGCGGTAATGATGTCACCAAACCAGTTCTCTTTGTCTGGGAGCTGGGCCCTCCCACCCACCCCCGCGTTATTCCTACCTTTATTTCTTCATTTTTAGCCCAGCTGTTAGGTGTGGCAGAGTGGATTGCTGCACCTCAGCTAGGCCGATACCTAACGCACTTGCACGGAGCGCAAGTTTGGTGTGCATGCGAGCATGCGTGCGGCGATCACGCGCAAAGCATGTGCACAAACAGAACCAGTAGTAACACCGGTTAGAATCCACCACTGGTTCAGGCGATCATATATCCTGCCCATAAGTTCTTCACAAGTATATTATTATAATATCCAATACTGCAAACTGAATCCTGGCATTCTGTAGCTCAAGTCCAATTTTTTCTCCAAGACTGAGATGGGCCAATAGGAGAAAGAATCAGACAGGGAGCTGCTGAGAGATTCGCTATGGAGTTACAAATATCAGAACTCCATAACCATAATCATGACTGGAAGGGAATATTTAAGGAAAAACTCCTTCGACGTTCCGATTAGTAGAAGGATATATTTTTAAAAGGGACCGCACAGAAATATTTTTGCTTTTAAATACAAACTCCATCTAGAGGCAACTATCAAAACCATTGGATCTTGCTTGCTTTTTCCTGAATTTTCTATGAAGCCATGAAGAATTTTATGTCTTGTGAAAGCAAGTTAACCTGCATCTAGATATTGTTTATACCCAATCAACCAGCCTCATTATCAGGGTGAAAATCCCCTTTTGCAACTGATCCTCAGTTGCCAGGTACAATGATGGATCTTTTGAGTCTAGGAGGAGGATATGGGCAAGGCTGAGTTGAATATTCTTACTATAATTAAAAAGGTGAAGTGGTTTGTAAAAATTTCCATGAACTTTAAATATTTAAGAAAACACCTTCTAAAAATAAGAGCTTTCCAACAATACCAAAACCCACCCTTTGCAGTGGCTATATGATATTTTGATGATTATATTGTTCTGACTCTTGTGAAGATAGTTGTGTGCAATTTGTGACAGATTAACAAAAAGAGGGCGGACAGATAAATAGTTCGAGACTGCTGATAGGCTATTAATAGCCAGTGGAACTGTAACTCTCTTACCCTCCTAAGGTAAAGCCACCATTCTCATCTCAGGTGTTACATCTGGTAATCTGATCACATCTGGTACAATAATGGGAACATGTTCTTGAAAATTAAAGTGAAAGGAAGTTGACCCACCATGGCATTGTAGCAGGACCATGGCAACTTGTAGAGGAACGTTTTAGCAACATGGAGGAGAGGACAATGGCTCAGTGACAAGACAAATTTAGGACCATAGGGACAGAGGATATAATTTTTAAACTGTAATGGGGGAAAACAGGAGTAATTTGAGGTTCCTTCTGTTGGCTTTGTTGAATTTCTTTTGTGTTCCTGAGAATTGGAATAGAATATAAGCAAGGATTAGTGAAGCAGGTTTTGTGACTAACAAGCATATACAAGTAGGATAGGCAAGGCCTTTATCTAACTACATCCTGCCAGATGAAAGTTAGAATATGGGTTCTGTGGATGAAGAAGAGCAAAAGACAATGATCCAAGATTTGCAATTTCTTAGACAAACAGCAGGCAGACTGTTAGACAAGAGAGTACAATTCAGAATAAATCCTGAATTCTCTAACCCAAGCATAGAAACACCACCTCCTTGTGGTAAATCAGTCAGTGCCATCGGATTTACACACCCCAAGATGTGGTTGATACATGCTCCTCTGAAGAACCTCCATTGGAAGTTTGTCTTTCAAGTTGCAAAAAAGTATTTCATGAAACCCCACTATGAAGTCAACTTCGTAATTCTTACCTGGCCTTTCAATTCACATCTCAAAGGAGCAGTTGGAGAGCAAGTCAATTGCCTTACTGGGATCTTGTCAGCTGGAGCTGGCACACAGAGAAGGATAGTCAATGCTAGCTTCTGAACTCTTAAATCCTGCAAAACCTGCTTCCTGAACCTACATTTGGAATTCTTCCTTTTTATTTCTGGTTTTCTTTTTCTAAAAAGAAAGTGGAATCGCTTTAAGGGGGGAACCTGAAGCTTAGAATACTAGTTATTCCTTACAACAACTTCAAATCTTTATTATGGTTATGGATCACTATATTATTATGTCCTACTCTAAAACTGAAGGAAAAAACTGGTCTCACCATGGGAGACCAGCAGCTTCAGGTTGCCATGGAGAAGAGCCCTGAGTAATAAATAATGAAGACTGAGACATATTTCTAAGATGTTAAATCAGATTGAATGGGTACAAGGGTATCCTAGACAGGGGTGTCAAACTCGTGTCATCACGACGGTGTCACGTGACATATTGGGACTTTTCCCCCCTTTGCTAAGTAGAGTGGGAGCAGAGCCAGCATGTGATGCAGGCTGCGAGTTTGACACCCCTGTCCTAGACTATTGACGTTGTACTACATTACTTAGTCTGTAAAGCAGTGTTTCTCAACCATGGTGACAATAAGATGTAAGGACTTCAGGTCCCAGAATTCCCCAGGCAGCATGGTTAAGGAATTCTGGGAGTTGAAGTCCACATATCTTAATGTTGCCAAGGTTGAACAACACTGCCATAAAATAAAGGTTCTCTTCAGTTGAAATTCACAACTGGTGACCACCTATAATTTTCTTTCAAAGCATTTATTTGTTTTTGCCATAGCTTTCTTCTGTGTAAGTTTCTTTCAACTACTCTATGTAGCCTTCAGCCCTAGGATTCCTCATGGCCTTTCATCCAGATACTGACTGGGTGGGGTTTTGCTTAGCTTTTTGAGCTCTGACAAATTCCCTAGCCTCAGCTGTTGTGATATTTTAACATGTAAATAAACCAAGTGTTAGTGAAGCAACATAAATATCCTATGAGTAACCCACTAAAATGAAAATTTGGGAAGTTCTGGAACTTCTCCATTCTCAGAAATGGGGTATGTCCACATTAGTATTTTTTGCTATACTTGTATTATTCATATTTTCTGTGATCTTGTTGTTTTATCCTTGGCAAACTAAAAAATTGCTAAGATGTCATGACTATAATTTAATAAAGATATAAATAAGACACTACAGGGTGAGTCCTTTATCATGATTGGGGGCTGGGAGGGTTGGTATCTTAATACAAAATGCAAATCTCATTTCTCTTGTCAAGGCCAGATTTCTAAGCCTCCCATTCAGTGATCCCGTCCCAGAATCAGCCTGAAAAATGTCCACATCATCTAAAAAAAGGTGGGGAGCTATGGTCCCTTTATGACTTGTGGACTTCAACTCCCAGAATTCCTGAGCCAGCCACGCTGTTGAGGAATTCTGGGAGTTGAAGCCCATGGGTTTTAAAAGGGCCATAGTTCCAGGAGTGAAATCTAAAATTTGTTACTACCCGTTCTGTGGGTGTGACTTGGTGTGTGTGTGGGGGGGTGTTAATGTGACTGGGTGGGTGTGGCCAACTTTTTTTCTTTTTACTTTTAAAAGCATTTTTTCTACAACCTTAAGAGGTTGCAGAAAAAAAATGCTTTTAAAAGCCTCTGAAGATCCCAGCTGAGCCGTGCAATCATCAGAGACTTTTTAAAAAACTTTTAAAAGCAATTTCTTGGCAGGAGAGGTTGTAGAAAAAAGTTTTTTAAAAAAACAGCCTCTAATGATTGCGCGGCTCAGCTGGGTATTGGGGGGGTGTACACAGAGATTTTTGCTACTGGTTCTCTGAACCACCCATCGCCATCACTACCAGATCGGGAGATCCGGTCTGAACCGGGAGTATTTCACCCCTGCATAGTTCCCCATCCCTGATCTAAAAGAAGACTTTACTTGCCTGCAGCTTTCTTTTTCAATTAGAGAAGCATCAATATTCCCCATTAAAACTGTTTTATTTGAACTGGGAGTAGGACATTTCTCAGTTTTCAGGACTTTGCCTCCTAATCCATCTGTCCAGATGCAGTTTCGGCCAATATGTCCTTTTAACAATAGCAATTGCACTTAGACTTACATACCGCTTTATAGTGCTTTTATAGCCCTCTCTAAGCAGTTTACAGAGTTAGCATAGTGTCCCCAACAATCTGGGTCCTCATTTTACCCACCTCGGAAGGATGGAAGGCTGAGTCAACCTTGAGCGGGTGATTTGATCTGCTGAACTGTAACTAGCAGGTCAGCTGAACTAGTCTGCAGTACTAGACTCTAACCACTGTGCCACCATTTTTTAATTCCAAAACTGAAAAGTTTTAACCCGGCTACCCAATTTCACGGTCTCCAACCTCATTTCTATCTGTGGACATCATTCTACATCCTGCCAAAAACTCCTTACCTTACCTTAATGTTCCCCTACTCCTCACCTCAGTCATGAGGTATAGTTGTGTTGTCAGAAAGACATCAAGAAGGCTGCTTTTTAAACCGCTTACACGATATTATCCATATGCCGGGTGTCAGGTTATAGCCAATCTGAATGGTCTTGGATCCAAATGAATATGAAATAAAGCTGCCTACTTAATCAGATACATTTCTGACAGCACAGATTCTAAATTTTTCTTCAAAAAAAATCACCAGCATAGTCACTTAATGGTCAAAAGTAGTAACTGTATGCCAACACCTTTAAACATTTCTTTTTGCATGATTAGGAAATGAGAATGATCTCCCTCCCTCCCTCCCTCCCACCCCTCAAAGAAATACTGAAATGAGATGCTTTACAGGCAGTGATTCAAAGTCAAATGCATCAATAAACTGTTTACTGCAAACACAAGAAAAGAAAAATCTTGACAACTGCAAAAACCAAAATGCAAATGGGCATAGTTAATGCTTAGTTCTCCTGCTAATATAACACAACCTTATTTCTCAACCTTGTTAACTGGAAGATGTATGGATGTCAGCCCTCAGAATTCCCCAGTAAACATGGGGAATTTCATAAGGTTCAGAAACAGTTTAATACACCAAGGGCCTATCGCTTTAAGGCAGGAGGAAGTGTTGACATCTCTCCATTGTTATTGCATTCAAATTTCAGCACTTCTGACTTTTGTCAGACTGAGTTGTCATCCCTTCCATGTCTTCCTGAACTTACATTTTCAAGATGGAAACTATTATTTTGACATGCAAATCCATTTTGTTAGTTTATGCTTCAGTAGGTGGAAGAATTTAGCTCATACTGTCTGGGCTGGGATTGGTCGGGTGTCTCTGATGTCTCTCTGCTGCTAAGCTTCACAATAAACATTCACCATAAGCATGAGATAAAATCTCCTAGCATCTAACTTTCAACAGACTAAGAATCTACAAATAAAACCCCAAACCAAATGCAAAGCAACAAAGCAAAACATAAATACATGATAAGGATGCCAGCCAAAAGACTTGAGTACCTTTCATAAGAAATTACATCACAAGGAAGCTACATTTTTAAAGTTTGTAACAAAGAACATTTATATAGTACATCTACAGACAACCTCTTAAAAATAGCCAGTTCCTAAGCAATTTAGATTAACGGTATTCACAGATAAGACGCATAATGCAGCCACTTTATGTCACAAGATATTATTCTATATTTTCAAAATCTGTAGAAAAAATGCTTGGTCTTCATATTAATGTATAGTAGTTGGTAAAATAGACAGTATTTCAGCAATTTGCACATTTTACTCGAGTCCTTATTCAGTTCAAAATATTGATCCTCCTATGAAACTCACGTTGCTTGCACAGGCTAAAAACCATCATTAAGCCGCTAATTAATTTAATACCGTACAATAAGCATGTTCTTGTTATTTTTTATCTTCTGAACTAAACACACTATTCTGTGTCCCTCACAATATGCCAATCTCCCATTTTATGGTGGCATAGAATTGTGAGTTTACCAAGCTCTTAGAGACCACATAGATTTTCCTCCAGGTGGATCTGTCCTCAATCTGCTTCTTTAGATCTTCCAATGGTGCACATCTCTTCTGCAACTGAGACCGTCCACCTTACTGCTGATTGTCCTCTTCTCATTCCTTCCAGCTTTCCTAGCATTAATGACATCTCCGGAGAGGTAGCTTTTTACAAAATGTGTCTGAAGCAAGATAATTTGAACTTGGCTTTTCATGCTAAGAATTGACGTTGACTTAATACAGTAGCACACAATCGATTCTTGTGAGTTTACCACCTTCCAGTTTTGTTCCTTCCTTCTTCCCATCCCAGGACAAAATTACTGCAAGTCTTCCATCTCTGTGAAACCCAGCAATGTGGTTCCATTGCAGGAAGCATTTTCCTTCAGCTGCACATATGAACTGTACAGGGAAACAGAGTTCCATCTGTAGAGAAGCCAGCTTCTAGGCAACGAAAGGTCCTCAGAAGGTGAAATACAGGTGGTCCTCGATTTATGACCACAATCGAGCCCCACATTTCTGTTGCTAAGCGAGACAGTTCAGTGAATTTTGCCACGTTTCTTGCCACACTTGTTAAGTGGATCACTGCAGTTATTAAATTAGAAACCCAGTAGTCAAGTGAATCTGGCTTCCCTATTGACTGATTGTCAGGTGGCTGCAAAAGGCAATCACATGATCAGATGCCGCAGCCGTCATAAATATGACTCAGTTGCCAAGCGTCTGAATTTTATCACCTGACCATGGGAATACTGCAATGGTCATAAGTGTGAAAAACAGTCATCAGTCACTTCTTTCAGTGCTGTCATAATTTTGAAAGGTCGCTAAGTGAACTGTTATGCATTGACAGTTACCTAAACTAGAAAACCTTGTTATTTCACTGATGCTTTATGGGGGAAATATACTGCTACATATAATGCTTCTCCATTTCAACTGAGACCTCCATCTGCTCACTCTCCAGGGATAAAGATCACAAGAGGAGCACCAGGACTCTATGCTATTCTCATAAAAGACACCAAAGCAGAAAAATTGCACTAGATAAGGGTGCATGTTAGAGATAAGAACCATTTTTCTATTTTTGTTTTATGTCTGATTTATTTTAGGCATAAGTGACATGAGGTATATTAAAAATTCATTTTAGGGAAGGGAAGGTCTCAGAGTTGAGCTCAACCCCAGGAGTGGAGTAGAAACTTTATTGTCACAGTAAATGTACGCTAATCGGCATACATTAAAATAGCCTTCATTGGCTTGGTTTTTTTCTGCTGCAGAGCGACTAAAATGAATCCAATCAGTAGCCTTTAAATGGTGATAAAAAGCAGCTTAGACAAGCAGCCTACACTTGATAGAAAAGCATAGGATGCAGGATGTAGTCAAAGCAAAAAGTATTTCAATTCTGCCCTGTACATTTGTGATGTTACAGTGCCACCTAATGGCCATAGTAGTTCATGGGAGCATTTCACCATAACTGTGATGGTTCCCCAAGTCTTCTAATCTAGTGAGGGTAGTCAGGTGTGGTTAACTGCTGAGGCCATCTCATTCAAGTTACAGGTAACTTTTTCCTGAATTTCATAGAGATGGACCAAAGAATCTGCCAATAAGATTAAATAGACTCCAATATGAAATGGCCATTTTAAAAAATTCTGCTCTAATCATGACGCATTCATGAATGCCATGAAGCATTCTTGGGCCAGTCAGCACTAGCTGCCCTTTGACAAGCCATCACCTTTATTCCCTCAAAAGAAAGGTCAACAAGAAGGCTACATCATGGATTGAAAAATTAAGAACTTGTGGACCTACACCATTTCCTCCATCTTTGGTCTCCCGTGGTCATCTGAAGCAAGAGTAAGAAAGACCTTCAGGGTTACGTTTGAAAAATTTGACTAAGAAACCCCACAACCTCCTCCTCGCTGCATGCCACCTCTCAGGGTTCCAAGACCCTTCATCGAGGTAGGCCCTCGATAGCGTAGAGGGCCAAATCTGCGAGAGGGGGGAATCTCGCAGACCAAGAAGTTCAGTCCTAGAATACATCTGGGGGACTGTAATGATGATAAATAGGCTGACATAGTCCGGGGGCTTCAAAAGAGGAAACTTCATCGGCTGATGACAAAGTCCAGGGAGAGGCGTAACAAGCGATGGAACAAAAGCCCTCCCCATTGCCCGCTCACTGCAATGGGGGAATCCGACAAATCAAGGACCACATGAGCCGCTCTCTCACACCGGTCATGTTGGGAGAACTAAAACCCCAGTCCTGTTGCCAGCAGGCAAGATCCATCAGTCTGGTACATCATCCCTGGTACCTCCTGGAGGGGGGGCAAAGCGGAACATCCAAAGGCAGGATAGACAGTTCCATGTCAAAGACATGTCCAGATGGAACAAATGACAAAGACCGGCCTTTCACACCCCCACCAACCGCATCCCCAAAGTACAACCTGGGGAGGGGCGGTGGGAGGAGACTTGGGGAAACCCCCCATCTGCCATGTTGACCCACTGTCTGGCGGCCCCAACTCCTCCGACTACCAGAGGGCCATACACAGCATTGATGGTATGACACGGTCCAAGGGCGAGAAGAAAGCCAGGGGCACTCGGGGCAGAGTCTAGCGGGAATCTAGCGAGTCCAACGGCCTCCGCAGCGATGCAAAGATGAAATAGCCGCCATAGCAACCTCGGCCGCCTCGGGGGGCGCCCAGCAACACTGCAAAAGCTTGGGGCAACACCCCCATTCATCCCCCGAGGCCACGGCCTCCTCGGCACATCCCAAGCGCCGGCTCTCTCAGCGTTCTCCCGGCCGCCCAATTGCGCCAACCGCAGCTGCAGTCTCTCAGCTGATTATCTCAAATTCCACGCTGTTGCTGTTTCCCTCCGACGCTGGTAGTGCTGGTGGCGCTCCCCGACATCCTCACTAAGCCTGAAAATCATCGGGTCCGAGCCCCTAGATGTTCCGACAGCCAGGCGGGCCCTCAAACAGACGCCAGGACCCCCGAATCCCCTCCAGGGAAGCCAGAAGCCTCCCCTCAAGGTAAGCTCACCAGCGTTTCACAGCCATCTTGGGGCCTATTGTTCCGCCAGGCTGGGTTAGCAACATAATTTTTAATTGGATGTTTTAAATTTTTGGGGTTTTAAATTAAACCAATTATTTAATATTTTTAATTATTTTAATTTGATGTCTATTCTGTTTTTAAATAGGCTGTACACCGCCCTGAGTCCTTCGGGAGAAGGGCGGTATAGAAATAAAATTATTATTATTATTATTATTATTATTATTATTATTATTATTATTATTATTACGTTTGGCCCCCTGATCTTTCAGAGGATCGCAGTGACAACAGACTGTGGTAGTATCACAGAAATTGACAGGACTGATGTTCCAAAGGTGCTTTTTCCAAAAGACAACTGGACTTCCTTGGTTTTCTTTGAAAACATTTCCCTTCTCATCCAAAAACAGCCTGGATGATTGAGAATCTCCACAGACATTTGGACAGGGCTGATGTTTTCTGCCCCGTTTTTCTCTTTGTGTTTATGTGGTATGGGGGAAGAAGGCATTTGGGAAGAAAAATTACTTTCATTCTCATTCTTAAATCCTCCCTTGGGGGGGGGGGGGCGGGGGGATGAAGCCAAAAATTGTAGCCCAGCCTTTCAATCATAGAATAGTACATTTCAGCAGATGTGAGAGACTGCAGGGAAGTGACGGACAGGAAAAGAGAAAAAACACAGATGTAAGTAATTTTAAAGCATCCGGAGGAAGTGAGCCTGTTGGCAGCAATCCAGCCCAGATGGGGAAAACTCTGGGGAAAAAACATTTAAAATATTCCAAGAAGCTCCACTGTAAATAACTATTAATGAGGATGAAAATATCCTCTTGTTATTATTTACCCCGCCCCCTCCAAAACACCCCCCAAACTAGCATTAACCATACTGAAATCTGTATAGTTCTGACTTCGTTTGCTTAGTGTTACTTTTAAAAAATTTTCATAAGAATTTCCCAGCCACATTTAGTTAAAAGAACTTTGAGTGATTTGAAATGCTTCTTCCCAGGTTTCTCTTCATCTGAGTTGAGTTGCAGCTCATGAAATAAGTTAACCCTCTCATGCAACTTCTGAAGGCTGTGCCAGAGCACACCCTATTTTAATGTGGCCTCCACATCCTCTGAAAATCACATGAAAACAATAGTTGTTGTAGGGTATTGGTGAACACTGGTATGTCACTCAAAATATTGTGAAGTATCACCTTTGACCCATGTCATAGGTTCACCTTCACTGTTCTGTAAACATCTGCATGAAAAGTCAGGTCACCCTTTCTAGGCTTGACAATTCATGTGGAAGGTAGACTAGTGTATCTTCCTGAGGTACTAGTATACCTTCCTGAGGTTGACTCAGCCTTCCATTCTTTCAAAGGTAGGTAAAATGAGGACCCAGACTGTGGGGCAATAAGCTGACTTTGTATAAATATACAAAAGTATGAAGGCTATTGCTTAATGCATTGTAAGCCGCCCTGAGTCTCCGGAGAAGGGCAGCATATAAATAAATAAATAAATAAAGTGTAATATTTACATTTTTTAACCACCTGTGAGCTGCAGAAAATTGGGTGGGCCATCTTCAGTTCCAAGATGTTGCATTACCCCATACTTACCCCATTACCCCATACTTAAGGGAACTGCACTGTATTCTTTAAAGTCACTTTTTTTTGCAGTCTCAGTCTTTTCTTCTCTTCCCCATGAGTACCAATGTTTATGCTAAAGTAGCACCCAATGAAAACACCCATGCCTGAGCTCTTGTACTTTTTATATTGTGCTTCGTCTTGCTCGGCTGCTACTTCTTCTCCTTTCTTTTGGACTGTCCACTTCTTAAGGAAAAATGTCCTTTGTTTGGCTGCTGAACTATTTGCTGGTGGTTGCAGAGCTCCAAAACTACCTGTCTCCTCTCGCCCCTGTGTGAAGATTGAAGCTTTTTGGCAACTCTGTGATATTGACACTGGGAAGGCGACTCAAGAGAGGGAAAGCAGGCAGCACAGGTGCCTGCAATTTTGCTCTTCCACATACAGTAAAACTAGTTTATGAAGAGTTGTATCCTTGAATCATGGCCTTTGGCTTTATTTCCATTACTGGTTAGGAAAACATCTGACAAAATGTTAAAACCGAAGAGCAGTTTTGTTCATCCTGTGGTATTAATAGAGTGTTTTGAACAGTTACAATTCCAAGGTAATAACTAACATTTTCTGTGTAGTATTTTTACTTAGAAATTGTGCATTTCTCCAGCTTTCCCACAATACTTAAGGCATGCCTGGAATATTTGTAAAATACAATGAAGGCATCAAAAACAGTATTTACTCAAATAGCACATGAATACCCATTTAATGTTAGATATGCCTGCATGAAGAACCAAGAGAATTGATGGTGGAGGGCATGATAAACACAGGATCGGAAAAGGATCAGAATTAAGTGTTTTCTGCACCAACTTCTGACTACATCTCTTGGGACCATCTCATACTGAAAGTTTCTACAACGTGAGCATAAACTGGAAAATAGACAAGTTTTGTAGAGGGGAGTACTTTGTATAAAACAAGCAAAAAGCTAGAATGTTGCGGTCCTCGCCCATGAAGTAAAAAAAAACCTGAAACTACTTCCTCAACAGAGGCCAAGGAAAAGAGTTATATAAAATTTAAGTCCAAGCATTGGATGTGTCCTGAAGAATTTTACAAATGAACAACAGTGGTTATTGCACTGTCCTACAGCATAAGCGGGGGCATGATAGCTCAGCAGTTAAAGATGCTGAATTTGTCAGCTAAAAAACGGACAACCTGGATTTGAGACCCAAGCACTGCGCAACTGAGTGAGCTCCCATTCCTTGCTCCAGCTCCTGCTCAACTAGTAGTTTGAAAGTATGCGAATGTAAGCAAATAGATACCACTTCGATAGGAAGGTAACAGCATTCAGCGCACCTTCGCGAATACTGTAGTCCTGCTGGCTACACAATCATGGAAGTGTCTTCCGACAACCCTGGTTGCCTCAGCTAAAAAACTGAGATGAACACATCCCCCTATAGTCAGACACAACTGGACAGGGGAAACCTTACATTTACCTTTTCAACTGAATAAGTAAATTATTTTAATATATTGGTTATGCTTCACATTGTTACTTTCCCTTTTCGACTGAAACTAAACAGTATGGATTAAATATCTAATAGATTAGAAAATTAAATATTTTCCTAATAAATATTTAAAAAGTAAATATTAAACTTCACAAAGAAAGTAATTCAATATCAAAGTTTAAAGATACTATAACTCTTTGCAAAGGTTTTTTTTATAAAATTCTTCACCGTGAATATGTACACGATTTGTTTAAAATTTTACAAATTGATAGACCATCCATACCAGCTCTTTAAAATATCTACCAATAGGAAAGAATTAGATAATTAATCTACTTATTGGGAAGTATCAAACTATAATCTTTTTTAATTGTGCAAATTCATAAATATTCATATTATGCAATCTATTGTATTTAGGGCCCTATTTTTATTTAAAATATTTCCTTTTTAATTCATGCATATATAAATATGGGTAGGGTATATAAATATATATTTTTATTATTTTTATACTTTTATTTTGGATTCATGACAAAATAATAAAAGAACTGAACTGAAATATGCCTACCTTAAGTTGCCCTGCAGACAAGAAACAATAAAGTATCTTACTAAACATTGTTCAACACTTGTAACATCAAATTTATCCTCAAAGCTGTCAAGCATTTTTATTTTGTTATCAAACTTGTTTGCTTGGTCTTAAAATTTCCTGGGTTCAAAACAAACTTTTACCAAAGCATGGGAAGGAAGAACAATCTATCTATTGTCCTCAGCTGAATATTATGTAATTGTTTAACAATGAAACTTCATTTTCAATTATTATGCCACAGGTATACTTCTTTTAGTTCTGTTTACATTCAGTCTGTCTAAAATGTTCGACTTACCTTAATAGAGAATATACATTGAGTCTAATGTCCTTAGCATTCTTTTATCCGTCTGTATAATGAAATAGTTTTTAAACGTTCATTTTTAAACTAGCATTTGTTATATCTGAAGTAATTCTGCAAATAAATCTTACAAGAAGCAGATTTGCATTAAGCCTTGTCATGCACTCAGTAAATATATCACAACATCAAGAAACAGGAACAGTTTTAGAAGAGTTTATTTCAATCAAGTATTTTAAAAAGTATTATGCACCCCCTCCCCCCTAACACACACCATTAAAAATACAAACAGAAGTTTCTGCCTTTACCCCACTTCAGGATACCGGCCTGATCATGGGGCAGGAAATACCCTGAGGCCTCAAATTTCTACACTTGGAGCTGAGAGTAACCTCCATCAACCCTTCCAAATATAGCACCATTAAAAATACAGACAACCCTCTTACCCTCCCCACCCTCTCTCAGGCCTGCTCAGGCCAAACTAATACACACCCAGGGCTGTATGCACTCAATCATACTGTACCAATGCAAGATTTGACCTTGAGTCCAGGTCCTGTCGAAATTCTTCCATCTAACGAGTCCTGGCCCCTTGACACTGGGATGACAGTAAAGGTAAGACCAGCTAGGCTAGATGGGACGTACTAATCAATTTTTCCTGTGGCCAAATTTCCTGTAACATATTGCCCATGTTACAAAAAAAGGCCTAAGAATTCATTATCATAATTCATGCAAATTCAGAGCTCAGTTTATGTTACTTTTTCTTTCTTTTTCTTTTTTTTTTGGCAGAGTACACATGCCCCTGAAAATGTGCTCCATGTTACCCCCTTTTGGACTCTGTCTTCTGAAGTTCTGGAAGAATCCTCCATTTAAATAAAGTATTTCAAACATGCTGAGTGATGGGGTAGTACAATGGAACAAATTCCCCACAACCCTAGTCAGTGCGTATTAGTGCGTATTAGGAGCAATTTGTTTCCTAATGAAGCAAGTTTGCAATGACCCCACCACTAAAGGCAGGTAGTCGGACTGATGTACTGTGGTTAAAACCTGGGGCAGAAAAACGATATACAGGGTTCTACCAAACCACTCCCTGAGGAACCCAGCCAATCAGAGACCTTCCCCAGTGTCCAGGTTGCTTATTTTTCCCAGCTGTGTGAAAATCAAGGTATCTTAACATACCCTCCTGAGCATAACTTTTATGGAGAAGTGGAATTCAATCTTTCTTTTGAAATGGGGATAGAGTGGCTCCAGGCCAAAAGCATATTTGAAAAATCGTATAAAAGATGGAAGCAATGTAATAAACCATGGTATTATCAGGAAACAAGCAGAGGCTGAACCTGGAGAGGCTGATTTAAAAACTTACCCATACAGGATGCTAGAACAAAAAACAACAACAAAACCTGGATCTGCTACCACTCCACCTCATGAGAACACGTATGTTTTTTTAAAATCTGAAAGCATCAAAGTGGGAAAAGAAATGACAGGACTTAACGGACACTGGACTGAAAGAAGACTGAAGTCAGAGATGGAAGAGTGCCTTGATGATTCCTTTCCCAAATGAGGTAGCACAAACCATAAACCCACCAGGAAAGATGGGGGAAAGAGAGGCACAGAAAGGTGAAAACTGAGCCCCAGTCTGTCTTTCCAGAGAATGTACAGTATCCTGACTAGCAATATCCACCCTTCCCACCCCTGACCTTTCCCCACACAAAACCCTTGACCATCTTTTGCCCTCTTTGTTCCTCTCTCCCCTCCCCTCCCCCCCCCCCGCTCCCCAATTACAGTCACTATCTAAAGGCTGTGCCACTAGTCTCCAACTATTAACTAACATGGAACATCCATAAGTGGAAAGTAGCAAGCAAGAAAGCAAGTCTGGGCACCCACATTAAGAGAGGCCACAAAGTCAGAACAACCACTAAAACTTCTATTTCTTTTTAGTACATATATCTACGCTGTGCACGAACATTGATACACAGATGAAAATGCACATCTTGTAGAAGAAAATTCAAAAACTAATGAGACATCATTTCACCTTTAGGTCAAAACTATTCTCATAGACACTCACGTATAGGCATTAAAATAGCATCATACATAGTGAATCACACATTATGTGATGCAACCAACAACAATGTGCAATTAACAAGAATAATCAATGGAATAATTATTATGAAATATAAAATGATTACTAACGTACATAACTTTGGGGAAAGAAAAATGTGCCTTATGTTCAAATTTTCACAAATATAAAGCAAGCTTACAGAACAGGAAAAAGATGTACAATTTCAGCTATGTCTCAATTATTTTAGTGAGCAATGTGATACAAGTAGTCCTTGACTTACAATCATTTGTTCAGCAAGCATTCAGTTACAATGAAACTAAACATAGGGACTTATGACCCATGCCCGAACTTACAGCCATGGCAGTGCCCTGTCACATAATCAAACTTCAGGTGCTTAGCAGCCTGCCCACACTTATCACCGCAGGGGCACTTCAACTCCTTCCATTGCCTATCCCCCCACCCTACCCCTCATAATCTATTCCCATTTGGCCCTCTGCTGCCCTGTGCTATGTGCCCCAGCTGACCTTCACTTTTTTTTTTTTTTGCTCTACTGCTGACAAGGTATGTCAGGCCTGGTGGTTGTACTGCGTTGGGCTGAGGCCAGCTTTGCACTGCAAAAAAAGGACAAAGCAGCTTAAAGGGGCCACAGCACAACAAAATGCCCCTTTGCACCATGCTCTGGGATGTATGGGGCTGGCTTTACGCTATGTAAAAGGAAAAAAAAACCCCACAAAGCAGCTCCTTTCAGCAGCGGCTTTGTGGTCCCCCCGCTTTTTTATAGCACAAAGCCAGCCCTATTTGTCCCCAGGAGCACAGCGCAAAGGAATGTTTCAGCTCTGGAACGGACTTTGTGCTTTTCCCCCCTACCTTGAAGAGAGTTCCAATTCTGCCCAATAGCCACGGTGGGTAAACACTGTCAGCAAAGGAAGCAAGAAGATGGCAGCAAAGCTCAACTGGGGCAATGGGGAGTGGGGGGTGTCTCAGAGTGCTGGATGACCAGGGCAACTAGAATTGGAACAGCTGCAGCTTTCCAAGGCAGAGTGCATGACAGCCAAAAGTGCAGAGATTAGAGGGGTGGGGGGGGGAGGGCAGATAGGCAGGCTCAGGTCTGGAAGGGACCAATCTCAGAATGCTTGGAGTGGGTCCTTGGCTAATGACCAGTAAAATTTGCTTAACTGCAGTGACAGGAACTGCCAGAATTGTGGTCACTGAGTAATGTGGTCCCATTTTGTCTCACTTTATGATTGCATTGCTTAGCGATCAAAATTCTAGTCCCAATTATGGTCATAAGTTAAGGACCACATTGATCAAGTTCACTAACATTTTTAAAACTATCTTTTTTCATACAGGTCTGGGAGAGTAAAAGGAAGAATGTCCACAGACAGTGGTAATTCTGGACAATCATATGAATCACCTATAGGAAAATATTCAAATTGTTACCAAAAATATGCTATTGTTATGTCTTCCCAATCAATTTGTGGAAAACTGTTGTTTCTACTCTCTCTGTGCCTGTATTGTTTCTCTGATATTTTTACACGGATATGCATTGTCTGTGGTTCTTCTTAAGATTTCCTTCTCAGGACAGGTTGAACAGTATCAGCTCATTCTAGCTTTTCAAAGCTTGTACCTAAAACTACTTTCAAAATTACTGTGGTTTCCCAGGAATTGCTCTGTTTTCCAGAGCAATGAAAAACTCAGAATACATTATGTATCTCAAACCAAAAATGCATGCCAGACAAACTAGTTGCTACTCTAAAAGCTCTATAATTCAGATTTTCCAACTTCAGAGATCGAAGAACCTAATCTGGATTCTACCCATAGGTATTTAACAGAAAGTCTAAGTTTATTGAAATTTATTCTCAAATGTGCACAGCTTAACCCCCATCTTAATATGACTTTCAAGTCATCTAGCAAAGCTTCTCTAACACTAACTGCACCAAACTACAATATTAAACAAACAAAAAAGGAGGAGTTGGAAAAGGAACATCAGGCTGTCCTAAGACTCTTGGATATATATCCAAAGTCAACACCACAAAGGATTTCACAAAATTTCAAAACAAAGCAAGCATTTAAAGAAAAAGCTTGACCTCAATGTTTCACCCATTCAATTGCCACCACCTCTCCCCATATACCTTGCACTCAGATTTCTACCAGAATGTGCCCTATCTGTTCAAAATCCTGTCATGGCAAGATGAATGGGAAAAATATACAGCAAATCCACTTACCATATGTGACTTTGAACTGAGTTAGGCCACATTAAACTGAGTAGAACTTTTATTTTGCTCATCAGCCTCTCACAGAAGGAAGCCCCTTTATCACAATGCCCCTGAGCCAAGCAGCTCAACTTTATCAAATATAAAACACCTGAATATCTAAAGTTCATTAAGATTCTAAAAAGCCCCAGCAGACACCTGTTTAAAACTCTAACTGGGAGAAGAAACAAGTCACGCAGATTAACGAATATAAAAGTAGCTTCCAAAACTAGAAAATTAGCTGTTTTGTAACAATAGGCACCCAAACAGTGAGACGGCAAAAGAAAAGGATCAAGAACATTTAATTCCCTATATAAGCCTGTTTAGCCAAGAGCAGCCTTCAGGCTAAATGGATTGAACAGTTTAGGCTGCATGCCAATGTGCACTTCTGGTTGCTGGTTTTCTCACAATAAGTTTTAAAGAGACTTCCCTGATTAGATGCTGGTTTTCTTTTCTCCACAAGTCACTTCACCAATTCTGCCTCACTTTGTAGGGACAATAAATGCCAAAATACCATGTCCATCTGTCAAGAAGTCTATGACTACAGAGCTATAAACCAGAGCATGGAGATATATTGAGAGTAGAGAGATGAAAGGACTCTGTGGGAGAGAAAGTAGAGTTCAAAGAAAAGACCAGGAGGCAATCCAAAGCATCCATGCAGTCTACTATATGGCTTAGTTTTAAAGACTATACAGTGAAGTTTGGCAAAGTAGAGGAGAACAATATTTTTTAAAAGAATAGTGAGGAAGTGATAAAGGAAGTACTCTGGAACGATAACTGAAATATCAATTTCAATGGAAAAAAGTAGGAGTCGAACACAAGGCTGCGTTTGTAGCACAGGCAGCTTTGTGCCCACCTGGGGACATTACTTCAGAAGAGATGTTATCAACCCATACAAGGTGATGGGGAGAAGGGCACAACAAAAAGATGGATAATTTCAGGCAAATTCTGGTAGATGGTTATCATGGGTAAATTCAATAAGAAGCTAAAGTCTTGTTTTCAATCACAGAAGATCAGCCAGATCAGAGGACATCTCCTCACAGGAGCTTGCAGCTACCTCGAGGTTGATGGAACCATGGCTCACTACCAGTCGAAGCCGTTTGGGTGGAACAAAAGGAGGAAAGGAAACCATCCGCTTAGGAAGATGCTGCTCCTCCGCTTGTTCCTTCTCCGTCTTGTCTGAAGGGGGCTGCTGCCAGCATTGCCTGCCTCCAAAAGGTGGGCCTTCCAGGCGGACGTGAGCATACTGGGAAAGCTTGGGGTCTACCATTGGTAATAACAATTGAGATTGGGGCAAATCTTGAGCTTGGCGCTGGGCCGTGCTCCTTGTTCTGCACAAGAACTGACTGGATGAAAGAGAACCTGAAGAATCAAGGGGGATTTGCTCTCCTGAATGGAGAACCCCAGATCCTGATTCATAGGTTTCTTTAACATCAGCATGACTCTCCATATCCCTTGAATCATATTCCTCAGTCCCCTGGCTAAACTCCTGATTGGTGTTTTCCTCCTTAATGTCACATGCTACTTCCCTATGAAACCTTGCCCAGTCCAAGGGAATTCTCTTCCCAAGATTCACTACGAGGCTGCCCTGGTTGGCCAAGCCAGGGCTTTCAGGGCAATTGTGCATCTTTATAAGAGAGCAGCTTTGCTGGGCCTTGGAGTAGCAATTCTTGTTTCCCAAAGACTGCCTGAGGTGCAATACAGATAACACAGGAGAAGGACAACGAAGCAGACACACCAGAGGCTGCTTACGGAGCTTGCATCCACGTGTTCTGCAGGCCAAGCAGTTGTGCACTGGGATATATAAAGGCTTGAGCATCTTAAAATACCAGCGAGTGGTATATCTGTGTACAGCACCTAGAAAAGGAAAAGTGGTATCAATTATAAGAATGTCACTCCACTTCCCAGTTTCTTCTTATTAACTACTGCTGCCATATCTTCACTACACAACAGGCAACTTCCATTTCTCCCTGGATTATTCAAGGGCTTTAAGAAGATGGAGTAAGTGTATGACTGCTTCACTATCCACCCCGACACTAACATCCACAATCCTATAAACTCTTTCTTCAAACATATAAATATTTGACACTTTAAAACAGATCTGGCATAGTAAATTCACTGTACTTGTCAGCAGTCTCACAGAGAAGCTGCACATTTTCCTGAAATCACACAGTAGTGCAAGATCCCAGAAAACATTAAGGAGGCAGCAACAGGATAGTTTATCTTTCCCACTTTGGAGCCAAATATCTGAACATTGCTTACATTTCCTAATGCAGGAAGCATGCTAGGCTACTCAATTAATTCTGCCAGGCATTAATCTAATACTGTAGCTAGAATAGTTCTTGAGTACCCACTTTAATAAAAAACAAATTACTACTTTATTTTTGCTACCACAAAAAGAGTTGGGATAACTACTACTCAGGGAACAAACCCTGAGGCTGACAAGGATGTAACAGTCTTCATTATAATGGACTTTATGATTACATTACAGGTGATAAGCAAACCACACTGCCCTTCACATCACTATGATGCACAAAATCCATTCCAGTTAAATATTTTTGCATATCTCACCATGTAATTGTGATTTCCTGCGCCGGGCTTTGTGTCCCACTTTCACATTACGTTGAGCAAGTTTGCAAGACTGATTTTTCCACCTCTGCAGACGGCCGTCTGTCTCTCTCAGTAGGTATTTCTCACTGACTGAGGTAGCTAGCAATGGAGTCCGATTCAGGAGGCGAAAAGCTCCTTCCCCCTTCCTAAGGAAAAATTGAGAATGAAAGACAGTATCAGGAGCAGCCCAGCATTAATCAAAAAGATCACTGCTTACTCAGAATATTTGTACATCCTTTTCTATCCTTCGAGAAAACAAACTCCAAGGCACTTGCTAAATGCATGCAAAATTAAGACATGATAAACATAACACTAAAGATGAAGAGATTTCCCACTGATAAACTCTGTGTCAGAACAGATATAACTTCCTCTTCCTAGCCTTTAGATGCTACCATCGATCTTTCCAGGGCTCTTGTGATAATAGAAGAAAAATACTGCCCCTCCCCTTTCAAAATCCTATGCTCGCTAGCAACTATCCCTTGAGAACTAAGGCTTGTTAACACCTAGGCATTAAGCAGTCTGCGCTTCTTGCCAGGAATGATTGCTGAAAGCACTGGAAGATGGGGGCAAGAATTAATGGAGATTATCATTTGGTTTCCCTTCTTGCAACTGTTTCTCAGAAACTCAGAAATCCAACTCCCAACCACCTCCCAATATTTGAGATTCTGCTCTCTTCCATTTTCACCTTTCACAAGTGTGGCATTCACATAATTCATTGTTCTCCCCAAAGAAGCCGTCACCATAGAAGCATGTGATCTCATCATCTGGCTCAATGTCCCGCAGCACCTTGACACAAGCAGTGTTCCCATCCATTGGGACAAACTACAGCACAAACAATGGGTTGGGGATAGAAAAAGCAGGAAAAAAAGGATAATCGGAAAAGAAAGAAGCAGATTCAAGAAGCTCGTAGGAGAGGAGAATGCAGCAGTCTTCTCTTCCCCTTCAGAAAGTCAACAATTCAAATCAGCTCTTTCTCAAAACTATTTGTTTAGACTTCTTACACATTTTAGCACAATTTTGCAAAACAGGATATCAAAGGGAATTTGGTTCCTTCCGATCCTAAACAATGGAAAACTATAGCATATTTCCAGCTTTCAAGATAGAAAAAAGTCTTGTGCCTCCAGTAAAGAATTAGAAGACCAATGAGGTAGAGCTTCTAGGATTACAAGGAGATACTTTTCTGCCTCAGACGATCACAACTCCTTCTAAGTGTTTTCCAGGCACTACTACAATATATTGTGCTACTGGTCTATTTCAACCTCTCCCCTCACTGCAACCTCACTGCAGTCAGTAATATGTTTAGGCCTCATCCCAAGCTCAGAGTCTTGTATTCTAATGAACAGCATCCCTTGCCCCAGGGGTGAAATGCTCCCAGTTCGGACCGGCTCAGGCGAGTAGGTAGCGATGGTGGCAGGCAGTTCGGAGAACCGGTAGCAAAAATCCCTGCCCCCATGCCCAGCTGAGCCCCGCGATCATCAGAGGCTTTTTTTCTTTTAAATGTCTCTGACGATTTTAAACCCTCTGACGATCAGGCAACTCAGCTGGGATCGTCAGAGCCTTTTGAAAGCATTTTTTTACATAATTTTACATGTACAAAATGGTTTTAAACGTAAACAAAAATGGCCATGCCCACCGTCACATTATCCCCCCAAGCCACGCCCACAGAACTGGTAGTAACCAATTTTAGATTTCACCACTGCCTTGCCCCAACAATACATCAACACAGCTTACCTTACAGTTTGGTCTGCAGTCTGTGGGTAGGAATTACATTTTGCAGGGGAACAATAAGAAGAAAAAGGAACATTTTTAAAAAGAGCTAAACATGGATTACAAGTATTCCTTCTTAGCAGAAGTTGCAGCAGAGAAAATTTGCTCATCTTTTCAACAGTACATTTGGTTTATCTGGAAGCATTTACAAATCTGAATCAATTGAGTAGGTGACATATAAATTATAGAAATCCAATCAAAGAAAAGTACTGTATTTGGCTTAAATCCTAGCTGTTTTCCACGTTATGAGCTCCAAGCAGCATACTTGTCATTCGTATAAATACATTATAACAAACCTCTCTCACTCAATAATGTGCAAAACAATTGTGCCTTATGTCTTACAACCTTAATGAAAATGTTAAAATACAGAAAGGAAGTTAAGTTTTTCTATGAGTTCTGTGGCTGAATAAGAAGTTTCCAAGAAAGTTCAATTTATTGTTGCCTTTTGCAGTTAAATTCTGAACCCTAAATCTATCAGTTAATCCCTTGGTCATTTGAAAGCCTTACTAATACAGCATTTTAAGCAATTAACAACTAAGAAAGCTTTCTTAAAAGACTATTGCCTCACAAATAGCTGGTAAATAAACATCTCCCATTTTGGCTATCTAGAAATATGAAAAATGAATAAATAATAGATACATAAATTTAGAACATCTTATTCTTAATGCCTTTTTATAACTAGTCTTTATATGAATGGCACAAGTTTAAGATGAAATGTTTATGGAATTTGGTTCCATATTCAAAATAATTAAACAGTCCTCTATTCAACATAAACTAGATGTTCAAATGCATTTAGGATAAGAAGTTCCTTAGACAATGCAAACTAATTTTTAATTTACAAACCACCTATATTGATAGTTAGCATCTAAATATCCCCCCAGTTGCTAAAATAATCACAATTCTTGGCAAATGCTTAATTTAGAAAATAACAGATAACTTCCACAGGTGCACATACAGAGTGACATGATTAGGCCACTGCCTACAAAGAAACTGCTTCTGTCCGGTCATTAACTGGGCAGATAAGTAGGGACTTTCGCATTTCTTTAGAACCAATTGACCTTCTTTTAAGTCTCAGTGCCTTTAAATTTCAGTAATTCTACCAAAGAAACAACTCGCTACAACTACAATGCCTTTTTTCTTGCCCTTTTACTAAAATATAAAAATATCTCAAAAGAAACCATTAGTAGGAACAATTCAGCTATATGTTATCCAAAGACAATGACTGTTATAATGAATATAAAAGATGCCTGAGTATTATTACCTCGTCAATCATATTATCTAGGAAAATATATTCATTTTTGTAAGAGAAAATTGAAACAGTAACTAGACATCAAGATTCATACAGATTTTAAAACATTCTGTCAATAAAAAATAATGCAAATTTTGGCAACCCAATAACTTAAGTATAGAGTCCTGTCTGTCTGTACCCGTGTCAGAAGCACCTACAAAGCTAGCTGAAATTAGATTATTAATTCTTAATACTGTAATTAAGACCATGCAGCACTTCAGATTTGAAGGGGGGAAAGTGATTTGGAGATCCGGAGACACTCACACAGCTCCAGTAGCAATTCTGTAAAGAAGTTGTGTCTTTCCCTTGTTTCACAATAACGCAAGAAAAGCCACACTGGGTTTAAGGAAATGTCAACAGGTCTAATGAGCACTCCCACATGAGCTCTGAATAATATACTCTCAACTGAATCCTGATTGCTGTACTGCCCCATTAATAACAACTGCAGGTTCGCTACTTCTCCACTGTTTGGTTCTGATGTATCCCTATTCATATCTATAGAAAATTCAATTTCCCAAATACTTGACTAGAATATTATTTATTACTACTCTCTGATCCGGGATAGAAAGCTATCTTATTTCTCCTCATCAGTTGGTCTAAGTTATAAGACCAGTTATATGAGATTTACCATTATCATTTTCATAGCAATTTAAACAGTTTGATGCAACTACCTCTCTAGCTTGCACCTGAAGGCTTCCACCTACCATGATTAATGAAGGCTGCAGGCCCTAGCCAAAGCTGGGCACACTGTTTCCGGGTGGAGTACATGATGCTGAAGTCATTTTCACCTGCTCGGAGGAGGCTCTCATCGGGTTCTGTCAGTTCTGCAATGTAGCCTTCTAAAAGCTCCAGTTTATCATTCTTTCTCCTTATGGGAGAGGGAAAAAAAATAACCTTACCTATCCAGAGGATTATGCTGCTGTAATCTTAAGTAAAACGTGCAAGAGCAAATGCATGGGTACTTTATTATCCACTTCTTTGCATTCTAGTTGGAAAGAAAGCTTTTCTAATGGACATGCCCTGTTATGAAATACACTCATCAGAAAAGCACTCCTTGCCCCTCCCTTTATTTTCCTCTCAATGTTGGTTTATACATTTTTTGTGTTTTATGCGTCATAGTTCTATTTCTATTTATTTCTCTTTCTTAGTATAATCCAGCATGCAAGTTAATAATTTTTCCACATGGGAAAGCAATAGCAGTATGAACTTACCATGATTTTGTAGACACCACCCTGGCTCCATTTATTTCTAAGGAATATCGACTACAGCGTCTGATGGCAAAACCGCTTTCAGGAAGGAAAATGCGAAGGTACCGAAAAATCTGAGATGGGTATGGGGAGAGGGAAGAGAGGAAGAAGTGTATTAGATATATTTGCTGCATTGTTTGCTGCCTGAGTTGTTTACAAGAAATAATAAAGGCATAATTATAAATAAATAAAATTAAATTATTGCAAGGGAGTTAATTGGAAGAACCAATAGAGCGATAGTACTAAGTTAGAGACAATGCTCCTGTATTTTCTATGAACATGTTTACTCTCTTCCCATATAAAACGTATCTCACTATAGTTCGTAAACGATTTTCTTTCTATCAAGCTCACATTCCCATCAGTTGAAGATGCTTAAAAACTTCAAACCAAAAAAAAGATAAAAAAGAAGAAAATGATACTTCTTGGTCCTTTCATCCACAGCCAGTCTCTCTGAACCTTCACTGCCAGCTTATGTTACAAGTACATGCCCCGGGATTCACTTTTAACAATAAATAATTTGTTATGGAACAACCTTTCCAAACCTGATTGTTTGGAGTGGTGTTAAATTAAACTCCCACCACCCTAACTGCCCTACTGACTAGGATGGTAAGAGACATAATGTAATAAATCCAAAAAGAATGGGATTGGGATGAAAAAGTGTATATAACTTTTTCAGACTTCAACATGCTTTCCAGCTATTAAACAGGCAAAAACCAGGATTGTACATGAGTCTTGAGGGCAGCTTCCTGCTGATGGCTCCGATTTGCAAAATACTGGCAGGTCCAGCCACCCTGCATCAAGGCTTGATATGCTGCTTCTAGGTCCTTGCGCTTCCGGAAAGCTTCTACTGCCTCCCGTAAATGGTGCTTCCTCCTGATGGCTGGGAGTGGGCTATAAAAATGAAAGAGGAAGAATTTCTTTTGTAACATTTCCCCCCCTCATTTCAGGTAGTCTTATGACCATTAGTTCAGTAACCATTCAAAATTACAATGGTGCTAAATGGACAAGTTATAGTTATTGCAGCACCCCTGCAATCATGTGTTCAAAATTCAGATGCCTGGCAGCTTACTTGCACTAACAATCACAGACGTGCTGCAACTCTCCCTACCTGCTTATCTTTCCCATCTCAGCTGCGCACCAGTGCTTGCAAATCTGCTGTAGCACAGGAGGTCTTTGCCAGATTCAGAGACCAACAACAATAAAAAATCTGGTCCCAATTGTAAGTCGAAGACTACCTGTACTCTCAATCCTCACCACTTAATATACAAATATATAAAAACCATATCTATTTATAATCTTAATTTTCAGACTTATTCCATGTCCATTCCTAGATCTTACCTTACATTCATTTTATGAGTCTTAAAGCCAAGGTAGGAGTCAAGAATTAGTGTTGTGGCAAGGTCATCATTCTCACATAGTTCTTTTGCAGTTAACCTAGTAGACCCCATCTTCTTTCTAGAACCATGCTGTTCTCAACTCTGCTAGCCACAAGAGAGAAGCGAGAAAGACAATTAAAGCCAAATACAGGAAAGTTGGGAATCTGAATCAAAACTCCAATAAAAGCAGGACTAGCAAATATTAAAATAAGGAGAAGTATTCCCTACAACCCCTACCATAATTTTACCTTGCTATTTGCATGTACACTAAGATTTCCTTTTTTAAAGAAAGTCAACCTTCATTAGAATGGTTCTAATAAACGAAAACTAATTTAAAAATTACTGGTAAAAAATAGTGTTTTGCCACATTTGTTCATAATGTTTGTACTATGTTGATATTTCCATTTTGTACTACAATTTTTATAATTAAAGTATAAGCCAAGAAACACAGTTTTTATACCTTCAGGTTGATCACTAACAAACTGAATTGGTGAACAAAAATTATTTCATTATGCTTTATATTTGATGTAACTTTTTAATATTGTGACAAATCTTCTAGTGCCGCTTTATTAAGCCTGAAGCTCATATAACTTTCATTTGGTCTGATCAACAAAACAAAATTCTCCATGGTCAGGAGGAGAGGGAACAAACACTGCAAAAATCTCTATGAAATATTTCTTTAAAAACTGTTTTTAAAACATACCACATAACTCAAAACATGAAATACAAATATTTTAATCTAGACTCTAAAACCTAATTCCTCTTTTATCTTTCTCAAATCGGTGCCCTCCAAACATGAGTTAAAATCCATCTAGGGGGAATATTTGGGACAGATACCCAGTAGGTGGCAGCATCTGACTAACCTTTGTGAGGCTCACAAGACAAGCAGGGTTGGACTTGGTTAGTCCTGGATAGAATACCAGCAATCCCTGAGATATAAAGTAGATTGGGATGTCAAAGCAACATTGTAAGGAAATGGCAAACCACGTGCATCACCAAAAGATGAATTTGACCCGAGAGATTACATTTTAAATTCCAAAAACATTCAACACATATTTCTTGAATTATTACCTCCTTCTAGTTCTGGAGATACTGGAACTAGAAGTATTCCAAACTTGCTGATGCCTACACTCCCCTTTGTTGATGCATTTTTTCACTTCTCTCTCAAAATAGTTGTGATGTAGACTTACAAAACATTAACAGGATCAAGACTTACCAGTAATACTCTATTATCATTAGTAGTTTATATTGTACTATAAACTGTATAATACAATTAATGAATGAATCATTATAAATTGTACGTTAAAACAAAATATATGTCTGAAAATAAAACACTCCAGAAATTTCAGGATTTCTCTTCTGCATCATATATGTTTCTATGAGAAGGAGCAGAGAAATAAATGCATAATTGTTTTTACTCCAGGATGTCAAAATGCCCAGACTTTAAATTTCTAATTTGGTCCCAATCTGTTAAAAAATTCTCTCCACTACTATGGTACTTTAAAGCTTCCAAAACTTTTTATACCACCTACTCAAAAGACCCACTTTATCAACCCTTACAAATGATATTTCTACATAGTTCACTGCCTTAACAGTGAATATTTAATGCTCTGATACCCCAATCCCACTCCAAAAATCAAGCACATTAGGCATTCTTCAACAGGAATCCTCAAATACTAGTTGGTTTACTAAGCAGGCTCATTTGCTGCTTGCTACCCCTACTTCCAAAGTAGTTTGGCACATATAGGAACTCAAGAGATAAGACCGAATGTCCCCCTATTTTCACTGAGAGATGAAAAAAACATAACAGAAACTGCATTGTTGTTTTTCAGATTCATTCTTCTCCTAGATGGCTAGAATTACTGGTTTGAGAATACTTGTTCTCCAAGAGCAGAGGCCAGGATAGTGCCAGCTTTATTCATTAGAACAAGAGATACGCTGGAAAATTGACTCTAGATGCATATAAAAATGTCAGGATTCCTCTCATCTCCTGATGGCAGTTTGCACATACCAAATAGTTGATCCAAATACTATTTATTTATTCATCTAGTTATCCGCTCACTCAGGCCTATACACTGCTTTAGTCATAAATAGACTCTAAGCTTACATTTCCAATGAAATGTATGAATGAAAGTGTTACAGCATGTCACCGTGTCACATTGCCATCATGTGACCTTTTGCGATGTTTTTCCCATTTGCAGAGCTGGGGTGGATGTGGCCTGTGCGTGACGCATCCAGCCTGCAGATTGGCAGCTTGATACCCCTGTCAGTGTCCTGTGTGTGGAGTAGTACACCATCACCTCTTTCAAGGCAGGCAGACCCACCCCCTTTCTCAAGGATGTATTCATTACTCCTCTAATCCAGCTTCTGTCACCTACTTAGAAGCCTCCACTAACCAGAAAACGAGGGATCCAATCAACAAGTGGCATAGCTAATGTCATAAGCATCCTATCGCAGAACTAGCAGAATTAAACACATCCCAGATAATTTTGCAAGACCCCTATTTCTTGTAATAGACCTGCCCATTTGGCTTCTAACTGAATCAAAGCAATTTATATTCCAGACACCCTGCAAACTCCTTCACTCTTCATAGTTTGTATTTCCGCTAGGATTGTTCTTATGAAAACAATGCCTTCAGGTTTTGCAAGAGAACATAAATTGCTGAGTTAGGAACACCATGATACTGTGAAAACTATACTGGGATATGAAGTCAACATTCTTGTCAAGCTGAAGTGGTGGTTCTGAAAGAGATCCCTCCAAAAATGTTAAGAAGTAGAAAGGATTTTGGTTTTTTGGTAAATGAACTGAGAAACCAACAAGTGCAGTACAGATGGGACGTTCCAACTGGACTGATAGTGAACTATAGTGGAGAAAGATACTGGTTAAACACAATCTGGAAAGCAAAAGATTTTTATGTTAATGTTTTAAAGGCTGGACATCCACACTCACCAGGAGGGGGTAGAAAGAAAATGGAGATGTTACAAGAAAAAGATGGAAAGCAGATACAAACGTATGCTGAAGTTGCAGCAGGAGGAACCACCATGGAAGAAGATTTGGATCTTGGGGGCTCACCCCCAGCTTTGGAACCACTTCAGAAGAAAGAGCCAAGAGAACAACGACTGACTCGAGCAACTTATAAACGTCAAGAATAACTGAAAGTGCAACAACTTCAAGATTTACCTCAAGAAGTTCAAAAAACAGAAGCGGGGGGGGGGGGGCCTAGGCCGAAGAGTAAGGTGGAGGAGGATGTTCAGCTGATACTCTTAAAGCTTTGAAAGGCTAAAGATGGTAACTAAACTCCTATCTTGGAATGTCAATGGTTTAAATTCACCACAAAAAAGAAAGAATTTCATTATTTGAAACAATTTAAGAATGATGTTATTTGTCTGCAAGAAACACATATTAGATTATCAGACCAAAAATATCTGATAAATTCAAGATTAGGTACACATTTTGTGGTATCAGCGCCAGAGAAGAAAAATGGGCTAGTTATATATGTAAAGAAAGGACTATCAGCTAACTTAATTGAGGCAGATACTCAAGGAAGATATATTGCAATTGAATTAAATTATACAGGATGTACATGAGAGAGGTCTTAAAATGCCCAATTTAAGATTGTACTATGAAACAGCTGTTTTATCACAAATTAGTGATTGGTTTAATTTAACTGGAGAGAGAATGTTAAATATGGAAGATTATGATTTGTTATATGGATGGCATGCTTATTTGTTATATGAAAAAAAAGTGGATAAAGCGTTTAAGGATCATATACTTAGAAATGCATTGCTGAGAGTTTGGAAAAAGTATCAATATAAACTAAACTACAAGATTCCTATATGGGCAAATCCCAGACACGCAATAGAAAATATAAGTACAGAACAAAAAATGGAGGTGATTACTTATAAACAACTTCTTTTTATGGCAAGGGGTAAACTGCAATTGAAATTTTAAGTGTATTGAAAGAAGAAAGGATAATCTATACTTGGTTTCAGTATGGTCAGCTTAAAGCTAGATGGAGGGAAGATCAAAAAATTGGTGTCATGCAAAATGAGGAAAACCTGGTAAAACAGATTAGAGATCAAAGTCAGATGCATATTAAAAGGTTGTATAACGCTTTATTGGAAATAGATTCAGAAACGGAATTGGTTAAAGATTGTATGATAAAATGGGCACAAAACTTCCAGGAACCAGTGATGATGGAAACATGGGAAAAGATTTGGGTTAGACATGTTAAGTTTACACAAGCACAAAATTTGAGAGAATTTTTATAAAATGTTTTATAGATGGCACTTAGATCGTAAAAAATTATCATGTATGTAACCAAATTTGCAAGCTAAATGTTGGAGATGTGGATGTGATGATGCAACTTATTATCATATATGGTGGACTTGTAAGAAAATCAAGGGATTTTGGATAAAAATTTGGTGGGTGATGCAGAACATTTTGAAAAAAAGGTTGAAATTTTCTCAATTGTTTTTATTGGGTATAATGACGGACTGTACAGTATTAGAGACTAAATTGATCTTGAACTTAATATCAGCAGCTAGACTGTTGGTAGCGCAATACTGGAAAAAGGATTCTTTGCCTACTATTGAAGAATGGACATTGAAAGTAGCGAATTTAGCAGAAATGGCGAAAATTTCAGCATATCTGAAGGACTATACACAAGAAAGATACATATCGGAATGGAGAAGATGGATTGGTTATATTCAAAATAAGTATCAGACAAGAAAATATCAAATAGTTTATGAATGAATGTTAAACTTTATTTTAGAAGTATCATGTTATCCATAGTGGAGTTAAGGTTTTGGGTGGGGGGGCGGAATAGGTAGTTTAAGAATAGTTAAGCTAATTTAGCTTATGATTGTTAATTGAAATACCCTGTATTTTGCTCTGGGAAGTCTGGGGGGGAGGGTGGGAAAAGGGTGGGGGGAATATGGAGGGGGGGAATTTTTTTGTAAAACTTTTTAATAAAAAAAAAAGAACATTCTTATCAAGCCTTTGTTTCTAATTTACCAGCCCCCAAGATGTTTTGTAGTACCAGCATGTTGTGTAGTACCAGTGAGTCTTACTGGATTACAGCAACTGCAAATCAGTTAATGTGGTGTGTTTTTTTTGAGATTAATATAGAAGTGAGTTGCTGCTGCCTTCCTTCTTTTGCAACTTTTCATACTAGCTTATAGCTATGATTTCCATTCAAATACTAACCAACCCCAACTATACTTAACTTCCAAAGCCAGACAGCTGTTGCCTCCTACTTAACCATACGGCTAAGGCCAAAGTAATCATTTGAAGTGAGAGAATAGCTATACTCACCTGAAATGAATACCTATTGTTAACTGAACCACAATTTATTAGTTCTCTGATTTAACATGACACATGGAACCACAAACAGGGTGCTTTTAGCCTATGGCAGTGATGGCTGACCTCTTTGCCATTGTGTGCCAAAAGCGGGGGGAGCACTGGGGGGGTCTTGCTTGTGCATGCCCACACCCATAATTCAATGCACCCCGCTCCCCCACATGTGCACACGACCTCTCCGCTTTTGGCATGTGTTGGCATGGTGGGCCTGGTAGGCCCGGTTTTTTGCCCTCCCCAGGCTCCAGAGGCTTTCTAGGAGCCTGGGGAGGATGAAAACGGCCTTCCCCACCCCCCAAGAGGCCCTCTGGAGGCTGGAAACAGCCCGTTGGCTGACGCGCATATGCGCGCTGGAGCTGAGCTAGGGCAACACTTGCGTGCCCACAGATATGGCTCCATGTGCCGCCTGTGGCACGCATGCCATAGGTTCGCTATCACGGGCCTAGGGTGTTGGGCAGATCCAATGTATGTGATTAGTTCATGATTTAATTACGCCATATAAAACAGTAAAAGAATATTGTGGCACAGAAGAGAATAAAAAACAAAATTCCTATTTCTTAAAAGTCAGGAATTTGGGGCCTGAATGCCAGAAAAAAATAGTCTTACAAGTTATCCAGATTTACAGAGTTCCATATTTTACACTGAAATTGTTTGAAATTCATTAATTCATATGCAATTTTTTTACTTGTACAGCAGATGTTCAAAATACTATAAATCCACTGTACTAAACTGAATAGAGCAGTTTTTCCTCTTTCTACATCACTGTGACTATTTCAAGGTAGAGTTGTTGAAACCATTATATTTCTTCATCATATACAGTGCTAAATATTTCTTCAAAGTGTTCTTCAAAAGATAGGGTATTAATTAAAGATTGCCATAATCTATTTGTAAGGAGCTCAAGTCTATTAACATGCAAGTTCCTGTTTCATAATCTGGGCCAGAGAATTTCCTGACTTTAGTTTTCTGAACTATAACAGGCTGCATGCAGTTTCTTACTTTTCTTATCCCAATTCCCAGCAATGTCAGAAGAAGAAAATAGCAGTTAGTCTTCAAGACGGCAAAATTCTTGGGAATGGTTATACGAGCATTATACAATTTAAATAACTTATTTTTTATGAGTAGATAAAATGCAATATTTTCTAACCTGACACTAGACTAAAATTTGTAAAACCCTGAGATTCCTCTGACTGCTACTGCTGAACATTTGTGGGAATATTTGTTACCATATGAGATATAAAAATTGAATTTTTTTCCTATAGTAACATAGTTAACACCTTAACATAGTTTTAAAAAACAAAAACAGATCTTTAAAAAACAAAGAAAAATAGATCCACACAATTTGCATCATTTTGTTCATCATGTTCTAGGATTCCCTCAAAAAGTTAAATGCAGCTCTGGGCCACCACACATTGCCCAATGCACATCAGGAAGTACAATTATACCACCCCATTGCACATCAGGAGGCATCTGGTTGGGAAAAAGAACACAGAGTCAAGACAACAGCATGTTTGTATATTTCCCAATATATAATTCTGTCAGCCTATTTTTCAAAATTGTTTCAAACTAAAATCCTCTTACTTAGCTTATGTATCACACTGCCATCAATCTAACCAGGGTTTATTAGGTGAACTATATTTGGTTTCATTCATACATCACACTAAAGAGCAAATAAGGAAACCACATTATGGCTGTTTATATTGTATGAACAAAATTACTGAGATATTTTTCTTAATAGTATATTCACATTATTAGTTTTGTTTATGAAGTAAGCAAGATTTACTACCATACAGTTATTGGATGAAATGCAATATTCCAGGCTGTTATAAAGGAGAAAATATTAGGATTTCATATACCTGAGTCCTTTTCAGAAGGAGTGAACATCAAATACAGTGATAACTGCATACATACCATGTTTCCCCAAAAATAAGACCCTCTTATATTTTTTTGAACCCTGAAATAAGTGCTTAGCCTTATTGCCATGAGCTCAAAAGCTCGATTGGGCTTATTATCAGGAGATGTCTTATTTTGGGGGAAACAGGGTATCAAAGAGCTCTAGTAAAAAGAATTGCTGGTAAACAAGAAAGTGCCAATACAAGAGAATTATTGTAGCTGAATGTTGAACTCTGGGGTCCTAAATATCCTAACTACTGAAAGGTATTAACATGACAGATACTGAAGAATCAGCACACATCATTTGTTTTTGATACACAATAATAATTTTAAAATATCAACAAAAAAAAAAACACTTTAAAACCTACCTCAAATACCATTTCCCCAAAAATAAGACCTATCCTGAAAATAAGCCGTTTTTACACATGCACCTAATATAAGCCCTACCCCCCCCCCCAATATAAGCCTTATATTGTGGCCACGGCATGGGCGCATCGCTTGGCCTCCTGTTCTGTTGCGGCTGCGAGGAAGCAGAAGTGGAACAGTGGCCATGCAGGGTCCTGCTGGATGGGATTGTTGGAACAGCTGCCGCGAGGCAATATGAATTAACCTGGCTGCGGGGACCCTGAAGTAAGCTGATGCAGGGCGTGTGGGGCACTCCACCGTCCCCCACCTTGTGGGCATGGCCTCCTGCCCTGCCACAAGCAAGCAGAAGTGGGCCTCTCATACATGAAAATAAAATAAGACACCCCGCCCCCAAACAAATAAGCCCTACTATTTATTTTGAGGCCCAAAAGAAAATAAGATCCGGTCTTATTTTCGGGGAAATATGGTAGCAACTCTATAGCAGCAGTGTGTGGGACAGTACAAGAATGTCTTCATCCTACAACCATTCATTTATTGACTGTTTAGAGTTACAATGGCACTGAAAAAAATGACTTATGACCATTTTCACAAACATGACCTTTGCAGCATCCCCATGGTCAAATGACCAAAATTCAGATGCTTGGCAACTAGTTCATATTTGCAAATGGGTGCAGTGTCCCAGGATTATGTGTGACCTCCTGACAAGCAAAGTCGATGCGGAAGCCAGATTCACTTAACCACCCTGTTACTGACTTTACTGCAGGGATTCACTTCATAACCATGGCAAGACAGGCTGTAAAATGGGGAAACGGTCTCACTTAGCAACAGAAATTTTGGACTCAATTGTGATCGTTAAATAAAGGACTTCCTGTATGTATAACAATGGGCAAGAGCTTCAAATCTGCTATGACACTGGATTCAGGTCCCGAATGCAACAGTTGTGGATAGGAAATTTCTGGACCGACTGTATAAAGAGAAGATATTTTAACACAGAACGATTAGAACACCAGGTGAAGAGATGAGAGAAAGCTAGTTAATGCCACAGACCATGTGATAGATTTGAAAAAGAATCTGATTAGCTATCACCTTGAGTTATTTGTAAAAATAAATAAATAAATAAAAGTGGGATACAGATGAATAAATAAAAGCTACATTTAATCAGACTTTCTCAGCCTAATGTCCCACTGATGTCCTGGACTAAAAACTGTTTTAAACCTATTGAGAATGCTGCCTAAAAATTAAGGGAAGGTCAGTATAGCTTGGCAGACAGTTAGGTGGAGTTAAGCGTAAAGGAGGTGCTGTTTCTTTCTTTCTTTCTTTTTCTTTTTTGCAGAAAGCCAATTACGAAAAGAAAGTTGGTGGTGGGGAGGGGAGGTGTGTTCCTTACCTGAACCCTAAAACTAAGCCTTCGTTTGAAGGACAAGAGAGTGGTTTTGAGGGAAAGCATGAAGAAACGGGGTGGGGTTGTTGTTTTTTAATCATAGAGGCTGTTTAGGATGAAACAGGAGAGGAAGGGAAAGGGGCGTTGGGCTCTCCGGATCCTGAGAGGAAAAAAAGCCCATTTGGGGGCTTTGTTACCTCAGGATCTGGACTGGGAAGGGGAAAGGAAATGCGGGCGGGCGGGGAGGGCGGCACTCTCTTGGCCTCTTCCCCACAGGCAGAAACTGACTGACTGACTGACTGACTGACTGACTTGACAGGAAAAAACTGCCCCAGCCTCGCGCAACCCTCACGCGACCCAAGGGAGATTTCCTCCCCGCCACCCCCTCCCCTCCCCTTCCCCTCCCCTCGCGGTCTCCCACGCGCACCGCGCCTTGGCGTAACCACCCGCGCGCGAGACAGCCGCGCTCTCCTCCTCCCCTCACCCGCGGCCGTCCCCAAAGGACTTTGCCCCCGCAACCTCCACCCACCCCCTCTTTTCGCTTTCCCTCCTCCTCCTCCCTGTTCCCTTTCTTCTTTTCTCTTACAAGCAGAACGGCACGAGCGGTCCGTTTCTTATTCTCCACTGTTGGTTCGCCCGCCTCACAACGCGCGCGCGCGCCCGCCCACATTTCCCCTCCCTCCCAGCGCGATTCGCTCTGCCGCAAGCCTGTCAATTTCCCGGCCCTGTAGACGCGGGGTGCCGTTGGCCACGCTCCGCCGTCAATCACAGGCGGCCCCACCCTCTTCCCTGTGTGTCTCCATTGTGTCTCCCTGAAGCAAAGGCGGCCTCCCGGACTTCTCACCCGCATGCTCGGGGATGATTGGTGTACAGAGGCTTCCTTTAGAAAGAATGTCTCGGTCTGTTATTCGACAGGGCAGATGCGTGTTGCTGTTGATTCCTACCGCTGCTCACATAAGGGAAGGGGTGTGGTCGCTTCTTATTCGACGCTGCCGATGTCCATTAACTTTGAACCCGCCTTCCGAAGTCGAATGAGGACGCGGCCCCCAGCCTACGCGTCCGATTGGGCAAATATGCTACCTATCAAATTGCTTACGCCGTTCCTTCTCCAGTCGCGCCTTATTCAGAACAGCATCCTGCCTACAGCATGTTTACTGCACATATTGGAAGCTAGAGCAATATTTCCCTATTGGATAATTGAATGTCAAATAAATGTAACCACCCTCCCTTACAAAGACTGCACAGCCCTCCCCCACGCTTATCTTCATTGGTCAAATGCAATGCTTATCAATGAGTAAGATACGCCTCCAGAGCTCATTGGATAGTTCAATGAACTTGGACAAATCATCCTCTTTCTTCAGTTCCTGTGGGCGTTCCCCCACTCTTGTTGATCAAAGAGTAGCGTTCTCCTAAGCCTGACATAGTAATAGTTTTGAAGGTGGGAGATCCACTGACCGAGCCTCGCTGCCCTTTCTGTAGATCCCGCCATTTGAAATCTCCCGCCATAAAGCCGCCATTCTCTATTGGTTCGACTGATCTATCCAAGTGCCTTACCATTAACCAAGTTTACTGGTCAACTCAGCTGTCTATCACTGAGCATCCACACGATTTGCTTCGGCTTACAAAGCCACGCCTGTTATGAAGAGGAACCCACTAAAACAGAACGCTTAGATTTGTCCATTAGATTAACTTCAAACTTTTTTGAAGTACTGAAAGTGAGCGGAAGTCTCACCCTTTCCAACTTTAGCCCTTTCGAAATACAGTTTCAATTCATTCTAAATATCCTCATTTCACTGGTATAAGTTTAAGGGGAGATATTTAAGGTCCTGCCTAAATAGTAGCACCTAATCAATTTTGCAGATAAGTTATGGTAAATACTGACGGATTTCTTTGCAAGAAAACTACATAGACTTGCCATGATGTCACTACAATATAAGTCGTTTGTTTTGAAACAGATAGGTGTAGTAATTGGGAGGCCAAGAATTTAGTAATCTACTGAAACGTGGCAAAAGAAATCTAGAATTCTGTTCCACTGTCTGCTCATCCCTTAGTATATATTCAGAAACATCAGAATGAGATAGGCTCAAGGATGACAGCTTCAATGCCCATCCGTTAGATTTATTCATGTGGACTAGGATCATGTTCTGTTTTAGCACCAACTTAATGTATAGAGTATGGAACTGATTTTGATCTTCAAGGAATAATAATCATTTCTGAAAATTCAACACAGCTCCTTGGGAACCTCCAAAATTGATGGGTGAAGAGATCATGTCTCTATAAAGGACATGACTATCCAGTTGTGTCCAACTCTAGGGCGCGGTGCTCATCTTTATTTCTTGGCTAAGGGAACCGTATGAAGACATTTTCTGTGATCATGTGGCCAGCATGGCTATATACAAAAGGCGCACAGAACGCTGTTACCTTCCCACCAAAGTGGCACCTATAAATCTACTCAACATTTGTATGCTTTCGAAATGCTAGGTGGGCGAGAACTGAGGCAGATACAGGAGCCTACCCAGTTGCTTGGGGCTTGCTTATTTATTTATTTATTTATTTATTTATTTATTTATTTATTTATTTTTGCGATTTATATGCCGCCGTTCTCCCGAAGGACTCAGGGCTGCTTACAACAACAATCAATAATACAAATCACAAAATAACAAAATAAGTTAAAAACTCCTTAAAAACCATATTTAAAATTATTACAGTTTGTGCAACCCCTAGCAGATCAATTTATTGATCTCGGGCTGTCAGCATTTCCAGCTGACAAGCTCAGTATCTCTAACTGCTGAGCCATCGCACACGGTTCATGTCTTATATTCATATAAAATATACATAATTACATTTAATGAATACACATCAAGTTGTAAAGAACAGTCACTTAAATATGAATGTGCTGCAGCTGCCAAAAAAAAAAGCCAAAACAGTCTAGGCTGCGTTAACAGAGGGATAGAATCAAAATCTCGTGAAGATCACTACTTTATAATGCCTTGGTTATGCTTGGAATACTACATCCAGTTTGGTCACCACAATATAAAAAGATGTTCAGACTCTCTATAGAAAGAACAACAAAGAACAACAACTCTCTATAGAAGAGCAACAAAGATAATTAGGAGGCTGGAGGCTAAAACATATGAAGAACAGTTACAGGAATTGGGTATGTCTAGTTTAATGAAAAGAAGGATTAGGTGACATGATAGCATTGTTCCAATAACTAAGGGGCTGCCACAAAGAAGAGGGAGTCAGACTATTCTCCAAAGCACTTGAAAGCAGGGCAAGAAGCAATAGATGGAAACTAATCAAGGAGAGATCCAATCTGAAACTAAAGAGAAATTTCCTGATAGTGAGAACAATTAATTAGTGGAATGCCTTGCCTCCAGAAGTTGTGGATGCTCCAACATAGGAGTTTTTAAAGAAGAGATTGGACAATCATTTGTCTGAAATAGTATAGGGTTTCCTGCCTGAGCAAGGGGTTGGATTAGAAGACCTCCAAGATTCCTTCCACCTCTGTTATTCTAAACTAGGGGTGTCAAATTGGATTCCGTTGCAGGTCACATCAAGAGTTTGTTTGCCCTGGAGTGTGTGGCCTGGTTATTGCAGCCTACTGGCGGGGGGGGGGGCATGGCCGGACCCAGGGCAGCAGGGGCCAGTCCCTCGCTGTCTCCAGGATGGCTCTGCGGCCTATCGCGGGCTGGATCCAACCCGCAGGCCATGTGTTTGACACATCTGTTCTAAACTGTCAAATGGCATTCACCATATTTATAAATGATTCAAATGATAAATGATTTATAAATGATTTATAAATGATTCAAATATGATTACCCAATCTGTGGACTGCACAAAAATAGGAAACATCTTAAAAACAAAATATCAAGATGCAGAAGGACTTAGAACAAGTTAGAACAACAGGTAGAAAGTGCCAAGATGAATTTCAATAGGAAGAAATGTGAAATTCTTCATTTGGTCACTAAAATAAATTAAAGACATGAGGATAGGGTGAAGAAGACTATATGGGATAGGAACACTTGGAAAATGGATCTGGGTGTATCAGTATAAGCCAATGGGGTGCTATAGCTGCAAAAAAAAAGAAAGGAAGGAAAAGAAAATACAGTCCACGACTACCAATTTATGTCAAACTAAAGAGGCAGTTATTTAATCATTGTTAAAGGTGCTTATCTCAACAAGAGACTTTGGGCAATGAAAAACAACAAATAAAATAAAAATAATTATAACAAAAATTAAATAGAAAAATTAAAATTCATAATAGCCAACAACTCAGTCCACAATGCCAATAGAGCCAGGAGATGGATGTTTTCATACATTTGAGGGCCCAATTCTAGACACTCTTCTCAGATATACCTAAAATATTGGATCCAATTGTGGTGACCCCATGTTAGGAAGGACACTGGCCAACAATCAGGGGTTGAACTCAAAGACCTCGAAGATCCCTTCCAACCTTATGATTCTGTAATGATTCTAGGAGTCTGGAGCCTGTTCAGTAAACAAGATGATAAGCAGCCTAATCATCCACTTAGCATGGAGAAGCAGAGATTGGGTGACAGCTGCCTTCAAGCATCGTAAAAAGTCAGGTTGAATGTGAGGCAGCAGGGACTTGAGGTGGGGGGCGGGCAGAAATATTTTTTTAAAAATGGACATGACAGCCATGGTCCCTATGAAGCAAAATTCTTCATAGTTGTTGCAGATCAAGAAACAATGGATTTAATATTTCTTAATCCCAGCAACTTCAAAGTGCATGGCCTTCAGATCCTAGAATTCCCCAAGATGGGTGGGGAATTCTGGGAATTGAAGTCTATCTAAAAAATATAAAATATTTATTTCTAAAATCTATTGGCTGCCCATCTTACCTGAGGGTAACTCTGAGCACCTTACAATCATACAATCTTTAAAGTTGTTGAGGTTGAGAAACACCAAGTTGAATGATAATACAAAAAGAAATTTTAAATGGAATGTCGGGGGTGGGGGGGAGAATGCTAGCCACAAAGAGACATTCCACAGCGGAACAGGAAGCCTTGGGAGTGGTAGGGTTTCTTTTGCTGGAAGTGTTTAAACCCAAGGGGTATCTAACCTTGGCAACTTTCAGACCTGTGGACAAAGCTGTCTGGGGAATTCTGGGAGTTGAAGTCCACAGGTCTGAAATTTGCCAAGATTGGACATCCCTGTTTAAACAAAGACTGAATGGTTTATCTGTTGGAAATGCTGTAGCAGTAGATTCCTGTAAGTGGGCAGAGAGTAAGACTACATGATCTCTTTATACATGTATATATAGAATCTTTATGCATGTACATAGAATGGAATGGAATGGAATGGAATGGAATAGAATAGAATAGAATAGAATAGAATAGAATAGAATAGAATAGAATAGAATAGAATAGAATAGAATAGAATTCTTTATTGGCCAAGTGTGATTGGACACACAAGGAATTTGTCTTGGTGCAAATGCTCTCAGTGTACATAAAAGAAAAGATACGTTCATCAAGAATCATAAGGTACAACACTTAATGATAGTCATAGTGTACAAATAAGCAATCAGGAAACAATATCAATATAAATTTTAAGGATACAAGCAACAAAATTACACTCATACAGTCATACATCAGTGGTGAAATTCAGCTGGTTCTATCCAGCTCCGGCAAACCGGTAGCCCTGGTGGCGGGAGGCTCTGCCCACCCACCCAGATATCATCACATCCCGTTTTTGACCCTCTGCGCATGCGCAGAAGGCTCTCTGTATGCATGGAGGAGGTGCGTGCGGGCATAGCGAGCGCACACAGGTGCTCACATTTGCCAACCAGTAGCGAAGGTAAGTAAATTTCACCCCTGATGTACATATAAAATCTCTCTGCACATATCTCAGGAAACATAGAATCCTATTCTATGCCAACTAGGTGGGGATTAAATGGAAGAATGAACAGAGACGTCAAAGAAAGAGGGAGAAAACAAAGAGAGAGAATTATACTGGAGTTGGCCCTTGGAATAGCTTGGATAATGACCATAAATAACATGCAAACATTCCTGTTTGCAGGCGAGTAGCCATATCAGCCCTTTGCAAGGAAAACAACTTCTGTGGCCTCTCAGAGATCAGTGTTTCTCAATCCCAGCAATTTAAAGATGAATAGACTTCAACTCCCAGAATTCCCCAGTCACCACCTCTCATTTTAAAGTTGGTAAGGTTGAGAAACATTGTCTGAGACCAATCACTCAAATAAACAAAACAAGGGAAATATAGTTCACTGCAAGGAAGTTGAGAAAAGGGCCAAATGTTATCATCTGAAAAACAACCTCCAGCTTCGGGATCCTGACAAACATAGTAAATAGCTGCTGTTGATCACACAGTCAAGGATAAACAGAGGTGGATAAGCAGCGGGATTTAGGCCCCATCCAGGCTCTCAATGGTTCTAGCTCAAATATAACTTAAAGATCCAATAAAGGGGAGACTTCAAATAAGGATTAAAGCACTCATTATTATTATTTTTTGCTTAACATATATTTAACTTGAATTGATACTAAGGTTTAAACATTGTAAAAGAAAGTGGCGAAAGTTCACCAAGCACAGATTCAGGGATTGACAGACTTATCAAATGACAAAACACAAAACATTTCCCCCTTTGAATGAACACAATAATGAGAAATATGCTTAGAAATTCTGTTCACATCCTCCTCTTCTCCACAATATACTGTTTTTATTTTATTTTTAAAATATAAACAAATTATTTTGTTTGTTTACACACACAAGCTTCCCATCTGTTTGTGAAATATTTTTGGAATGGCAATCAAAACCTTGCAGTTGAAAGACAGGTTTCTGATCGCCTGTCATTGAGATGTATTGCCTCTTTTCTTTGACAAGTGCGGTTTTCCACACAAAGCTGGTGAAACCAGTTTTCCTCAGAGTTACACCTAACTTCGAATCCAGCTCTCTTTTTGAGAGATACCAGGTTGATATCCCTCAAATGAAGCTTTTCCCTCTGAAAAGTTTCCTATAGACTTAAGCAGCAATGCAGGTGTTTGGAAGTAAGGAAAGTACAATGACACACTGTTGTCAGTTTTACCGCAGGCCTGAGACTTGTTTTATGATAAAGGGAGGAGATTTGACAAAAGAATGTTTTTGTTCCTGAGGGGTCATGAAATGAATGATGTTGCTGGAATGACTGGAATGAGAGAAGCCACTGGAGTTCCCTGGCCTTCTAGCTTAGAACAAAAGGCAATTATGTGCCTGTATTTGAAATGTGTGTGAGAGAGAAAGAAACACAATCTCCAGATGTGCTTACAACTCTACAACTGCTTTCATTCCTAGCAAGTTTAGGTGCCACTCAATTACCAACTAACTTTGGAAGGTCACAATACATTGAACAATAAAAACACAATGCAAAACAAAATATAGGATCTGTACAGGTACAAAAACAGCGAGAGGCTCCATCTATCCTAATCCAAAACCTGAGAATAAAACCAGAGATTATAGAGAATATAGTCCAACTAATTTGAAGAGGCTCAGATTGAGGAGGTGAGTCACTGCAAAGAAGCAGTGGTGAAACTGAACAGAACAGAGCCAAGAGCCATGATGGAAATGTTGTACATTCACAGAAGCTTTGCTCCCTGGACCGAAGGATAAATGCATTTCTTACAATATTTTTCTTTTGATTTATCTTTTACTCTATTAATAAAAATTAATAAATTATTTTTTTTAAAGGTTGTTTTTGAAAATAGAGTGTACAGCATGCGGGGCCCTTCTGGTCTTTAAGAGAAACCAAATTCTGCTGCCATTCAAACTTGATTTTCTTGCTTTTCCCAACAGAAGCCCCAGAGCAAATCCACAAAGCAGATTCCCTGGGCCATTTGCCACCTCCACACGCCATCTAGTGCGCAATGATGGAAAGGCTGGTGAGGACCATTCCTCTTGGCAACGAACCAATGAGAGATGCCGTGGGGAGGGCAGAGAGAGACCCTGATTTGAAAGGTTTAAAAGCTTTCCGGTGGGGCAGCTAGGCACTTATGCTGGTGGGGATCCTTTGTGCAGCCAAGCTGGCCCTCACTCAAGAAGACCTTGGCAGAGGCAGCCTTTCCTTTTCCCAGAGTCCCAGGAACAGGAGGGTAAATGTTGCTCAAAAATGTATTTCTTTCAGTTAATGACATCAACCACAGCTACAGTAAAGGAGTGTCCCATGTCGCTTACATGGGAAGCATGTGGAGCTGCATTGTGATGGCTCATAATGCAGACTTTCTGGTACATTCTACTGAGAACAAGCTTTATTGAACGTAATGGCATATATGTGCATTTTTAATTGAACATGTGTGCATTTTTAATTGAACATGTGTTCCGAAGCTATATGTAGCTACAGGATCTACAAAAAAATTCAGGGAATTCTCTAAAGCGATCTATTAAGGTTATTCATTAAACTGATATATTTTTGCCCTCTAAAAAAACAACAATCTTTGAAGTAATTTTACTTTTGTTTACAAAAATGAAATAATAAAAAACATTTTAACATTTGAAACTTATACATTTTGTAATGTTGTGATGTGACAGTAGAAATGAAGGGATTCAAATGTCATCAGTTGTTCCTGTGTTTCAGGAACCACTTGATTTTCCTTTCATGTACTTGAAGCCGGGTAAGATATCTTTACAATTTGTAATTTCGGTGCAATAAATATTTATTGCTGATGCAACATTTGTCTTTGGCTTTGCTGCCCCATAATGGTTGAAACATTGCAGGAATTGGGTATGTTACTAAACAGGCCCAAATATTTGCCTCTCCCAAAACTTGCTTGGTTTTGGTCACTTTTAACTGAGTCTAAACGAGAAAATCAGAAAAAACTGATTTCATATATGTTGTCATAATGTAGTTTGCTTACTTTTTGCTTTGTTTGATGTGTGTATTTGGCAACTGCAGATTATTAAATATTGAATAATGGATAAAATTTACAGTATTAAAGCTCTGAACAAAATAGATAAAATCCTATATATGTCAGTTAAACAATCTTGTGCTATTTTCACATTTTAGGAGCATTTACAAAATTCATCTTTGGCCTTTGCTGGCTTTGGATGAGGGATATTGTATTCAAATCTTGAGTTTACCAGTTGGAAAAAGGCTAAGATATCTTTATAATAACTTTATGGTTACATTTTCAGCCATTTTCAAGCAAAACCTAAAACAGTGTAATGTGCAAAGTCCCAATAACAGGACAGATCCATATTTCTTTCCAGTACTTTGAAGTAGAGGATTATAAAGAATAAAGGAACCAGTTTTGTCAAGTGATTTATGCACCAGGCAATGGTGAGTTCTAGTCCTACCTTAGTCATGAAAGCCAACTAGGTGACTTTGGGTCTCTCTCTCAGCTGAACCCATCTCACAGGAGTTTTGTGTGTCTGTGTATTCAAAACAGGAGAAAAATGCTATATGAGGTATATTCACCACATTGAGTTATTGACAAAAAAGTAATAAAGGCAGGATATAAATAAATCAGTAGGCTGTTTAGGTTAGTTTACAATCTTCACAAAAAAGATTGAAATGGAAGGAATGGAAGCAGGTTAAGGAATAGAAAGGCAGTTCAAAAGCCCACATAGTTTGCCTTTATTTTTACACTTTGCTTTCAACTGCTCTAGGGAAAATCCGTATCCTGTTTGCAGGTTTTGACAGTCCTGCTTTGTCAGGATCACCTTAATATGGCCTTCAGCAATTTGAGCAAGGCTAAAGTCCCCCATCTCTCTTTCAACTGCTTTGTCTTTTTTTAAAAAACAAACAAATTTCAGTTATTACCTAAACTGATCCTTATCTCCTTCTTAGTACAAGTAGTGCCATTCTGGCTAGCAAAGCAAAAATGCTCAAAGCAAAAATAGATAGTCATACTTAAAAATTTAGCTATCTTCAGAATATCTTCCAGGCTGAAGCTTGAATATACACAACCTGTAGAGGTTCACCAACTTAAATTATCAGGTTGCAAGTCTATTTGTTTATCAGGCCATAAAAATGTGCCTCTTGTCTTTTAATCCCTAGTCAGATCTCTTCTGTGGGAGATGAGAAAAAAAGCTCAGGACTTCCCTCATGGAGGTAGGTGTTGACCAAAACAACATTTTGAAAAAAGATGGGCGGACAGCCTCAAAGAAAGCTTCAGCCCTGGGTCCTGCCTATAGGTCATAAAATGGGGAGCACAACCCTGTCGTTATCCTCAAAGAAAACTTCAGCCTTGAGTCTTCCAAAAACTCTGCCCATAGGTCATAAAATGAAAAGGGCATGAAACGAAGAGGGCAACCCTCCTTTGGGCATCCTCAAAGGAAGCTTCAGCCCTGGGTGTTTCAAAGGTCCTGCCGGTAGGTCATAAAATGAAAAGTGTAACCCATTCGAGCACGTAGACCTAGTTGGTCTTAATAAAGACAGTAATGAATGCTTCTCAAACAAGCAATTATCTCAGAGCAGGAAGAAAGGGTGCTCAGCCCATCACAGTAAAAGGGCAAGTATCTGTTTTAATAATGGGTAAATCTAGGTCCCCAGTGTGTGATGATGCCATTTGGCTTAGATAACAATTTAGAGCAGGTAGCATTTCTCCTCCAATGGCTTCTCTACGCAGGAAAGCCAACCTAGAATATCAAGGGGTGGTCACCAAGGAGAATGACCCAATTTTCTTGTATGCTCTAAGCTACAGGAAGGTCATTCTTATAGCCCGGAGGCACACTTAACATATGGGCAGGGACTAAATTCAGGTTATTACTGCCAAAGCAGAGGTGGGATCATGACCCTCAAGGCTATTGTTTTCTCATTTCCCTTATCAATTTTGGGGAGGAATTTCAAGTACTGGTTTGATTTGTAATCTCCAAGTGCTACAAAAAAGAAGCTTGGAGGCACTATGGACACAGATCTCAGATCTCCAGTCCAGTCCTACACAGACAGAATACAATGGACTTCTTGTTTGTCAGGCATAAACAATCAGATGTACATGAACAATCAGATCTACACCCAAGAAGTTCAATTAGCTATTTTATAACACAGGAATCTTCTCAAACTGGCAGTTAGTACCTGGGCCAAACTAGATAAGGTTCAATGGCATGGGGATTTCAGAATTTGCTCTCTTGTGCCCACATAGAGATTACAGTAAATCCCTGCTTGACTCCTCCCTCTGGCTCCGCCCTGACAGTTATTTAGGTTTGCAGATTAAGCAAACTTCCTCCTTAGCTTTTTATATAGAGTTGTGGAGAAAATAGGACAAGGAAGGCATGTTGGATATGCTTGCCACTTTGAGTTATTTGTAAAAATAATAAAGGCGGGATGCAAATAATTAAAAAACAAACAAATAAATAAACAAATAAATAAATAATAAAATAAAAATGGATGGGAATTCTAAACATAGCTATTGTAATACACCTAAAGGCAGGGACATTTGGGAAAAACGTTGCTCGTATCAAAATATTTTCAATGTCCCACATTTTGCAACATGATTTAAGCATCAGCTGATTACAATTAGTAAGCCACTGGTTACAAATCAAAATTCAGTTCATGTATTAAAACATGCTATTGTAAATTTTGGAGCAAGATTTGAATTAAAAATAAAAACAAAATATTACTAGAGGAGTCTTTAGTTATTTTTCGCTTTTTAAATTTCAAGTATTCATCAAATTAGGATCAGAGAGCAGGCTTTTAATGAGGGAAGGTTTTTTTTTTTTCATTAAATGATGACTGAAAATTGAGAAGTTAATTGAAGCATTTGGTGTTGCCATCTGGTGATAATAGGTGAAATCACAATTTTTTAAAAAATAATTGTTTTACTTGCTCAGATGTTATTTCTGCAGTTTTTACAAAAGGTCCTCAGGTATTAGCACCTGCTCTGCCAAACTAATCCTACCTTTCCCAGCAAGACTGACCATGTAGTTTCCTGAAGGAGTCGTTAAAGTAAACGGGGCTCTTAAAGCCATAGCAGCTACTTTCAGGCTTCCATAAAATCCTGAAAAAACACAGCTGCTTGAATGAAAAGCAAAGAGGCACTGTGTGCTCATATAGAGTCCAAAGCACCCTTTGAATCATTTTGAAAGCATACATTGGGCTGTAGAAAATGCCAGAGAACTTGCTGCAAACGCATTCATATTGTTCAAAGAGGCAACTTTCTGGGACCTGACTTTTCCAACAGAAATGTATAAGGGAGCAGAGGAATTCCCAGGAACCCTGCTTCAGCCCCCTCCCCCACTATCATTATGGACAATGATGGGAGCATTCAAGGGATTCTCTACTGAGCCCACTTCCCCATTCATTTTTTATTTCTGCTTCCTAAAACCACAAGGTTAGATGGGGAAGTTTGGTAGGGCAGCCTACAGGCCAGATGTTCCTCCACCTTTAATAATAAAAAGTCACATTTACCATCTCATATATTATGGAGGGAGAACTGGGGAGAGGTTTGTTAATGTAATTTAACTAGCTCACAGCAGAATTAAATCACTGTCATTTTTTATTTCACCTTTGTTATTTTTATAAATTTCATGTTTTCCCGAAAATAAGACCCTGGGACCGCCTGCACATTCATTTAAATATTTTTTGGGAGGTCTTATTTTGGGGGAGGGCTTATTTTTGGGGAGGGCTTATTTTAGCGCATGCTCTTAAAAGCCCGATTGGGCTTATTATCCAGGGAGGTCTTATTTTTGGGGAAACAGGGTAACTCAAGGCCGAGAAAATATATAATATTCCTTCCTCCTATTTTCCACACAACAACAATCTTGTGAGGTGGGTTGGGACCTGAGAGACAATGGCTGGCCCAAAGTCACCTAACTGGCTTTCAGACTTAAGACGAGACTAGAACTCACAGTCTTCTGGTGATTGGCCCAAAGTCACCCAGCTGGCTTCTATGTCTAAGGCAGGACTAGAATTCACTGTCTCCTGGTTTCTAGGCCAGCAACATTAACCACTAGACCAAACTGTATATTACCTCAGTTTCTTAGCTACTCTCTATTATCCCTGTTGCATCTCTTAGTGACTAACATTTCTTCACTAGAAGAAAAAGACATTTATAGTCTTTCTCCATTAATGAATCTAAGTCCGGGATGGCGAACCTATGGCACGCATGCCACAGGTGGCACACAGAGCCATATTGGTGGGCACATGAGCTCAGCTCTGGCATGCTGATTTTCAGGCCTTCTGGGCCCACCAGTCGGCAAACAAGCCATTTCCAGCCTCCGGAGGGAAGCCATTTTCACCCTCCCCAGGCTCCTAGAAAGGCTCTGGAGCCTGGGGAGAGTGAAAAACGGATCTACCCGGCCCACTGTGCCATCACGTGCCAAAAGTGGGAGGAGCATGGGGAGGTTGCGCGCATCCGTGGGGAGGCGGGGCGCATAGAATTATGGGTGTCGGCCTGCATACACATGACCCCCACACTCTCCCCCCGCTTTTGGCACGCAATGGCAAAAAAGTTAGCCATCACTGATCTAAGTGCTCTTTAACCATCCTGGAGTTGGCAGAAGCTGGACTGGCATCAAATTTGATATCCCCAATGCTGTCCGCTTTCCTGCATCTGTTCCCAGTTACCACCACTTCCCTCCCAAGATGATGGATGGCAAAGTTTAATGAATTTTGCACACTTTGAGGCTGCTCTTGGACAGTGTCACAATCAGGGGAAAATAGTGCTTTAACAGCAGTAGAACTAAAAATAGCGAGCTTTTCACTCTTTGGCCTGGGATAAAAAAAGTTGCCAGAGCATCTATGGTCCATAATTTGAATTTGGACCCAAAGGAGAAAAGTCTATGTCCTTCAGGCACTATAAAGCCTGTCCCTCTTCTTATTATCTGTAGCAGTGATAGTTGTGTGACCTTAACAGTGTTTATCTGTCTCAGGCAGGGGTGAAATGCTCCCGGTTCGGACCAGATCACCCTATCTGGTAGCGATGACGGCGGCTGGTTCAGAGAACCGGTAGCAAAAATCCCTGCCCATCCCCCATGCCCAGCTGAGCTGCGCGATCATCAGAGGCTTTTTTTTTTTTTTACTTTTAAAAGCATTTTTTCTACCGGAGGCTCTGATGATCAGGCAATTCAGCTGGGATTGTCAGAGCCTTTTAAAAGCATTTTTTTTACAACCTCTTCGGCCAGGAGGTTGTAGAAAAAATGCTTTTAAAAGTAAAAAAAAAAAAAAAAAGACCATGCCCACCCAGTCACATTACCCCCCACCAAGCCACATCCACAGAACCGGTAGTAACAAATTTTACATTTCACCACTGGTCTCAGGGATTTTAAAATGGGTGGACTTCAACTCCCAGAATTCCCCAATGAGCTTGAAGCTCTAAATCACATTTAAGGGGTACTATCCCAGAGACATTCAGCTCATCACATAACTAAAGAGGGCATAACTTTGTTGTCATTAGCATTTCTCCAGTCTTTTCTCTTTCTAATTGTTGCAATGGCAGAAAAGAAATAAAAAATACTGGATAATTTTAAAGTGCCTGTTCTTTTTAAATCTCCAATTCTGCTTTTGCAAACATAGTTCTTTATAAAGCCTATGAAAGTTGGGCTTTTCTCTTGTTTTTCCAAATTCTCCCCTTATATTTCTGCAAGATACATCTGAGAACACTGACCTGGCTAATATTTCTATTTATGAATTTTAATTTATTTTCCCTCCTACAATATAACACCTTACCCTAAATGTTCCTTTGACTTTGGCAGACAATAGGATTATTTATTTATTTAGAGAATTTATATGGCCACCCATTCACTTTCAGTGACTCTGGGTGGCTTACAAAATCCTTGTGGGGAAAGAAATATACAAGTAGTCTTTGATTTATAACCACAATTGAGCCCAAAATTTCTGTTTGTAAGCGAGAGAGTTGTTAAGTGACTTTTCTCCATTTAATGGCCTTTCTTGCCCTAGTTGTTGAGTGAATCATTGCAGTTGTTAAGTTAATAACATGGTTGTTAGGTGAATCTGACTTCCCTATTGGCTTTGCTTTTCAGAAGGTCACAAAAGGTGATCACACAACCCCAGGACACTGCAACCATAATAAATATGAGTCAGTTGTCAAGTGTCTGAAGTTTTATCAAGTGACCATGGGGATGCTGCAACAATCCTAAGTGTGAAAAAGGTCATAAGTCACTTTTTTCAATGCTGTTATAACATCAGAGTTACTAAATGAATTGTTATAAGTGGAGGACCAGCTGTACTTTCTACTTTTTTCAGCTGTTCCTTTTAACCATCCAGAATATACTAGGGCAGACCTCAGAAAGTGACTGTTTTGGGGGGGTGGATGGGAATACCTTAATGTTACCATTGAGCAAGACTTTGCTGAGGTCATACATCCAAAAGTCTAAGATAGTTTATGAAGGTCTCAACAAACATATTGGGTTTTTAAACATAATAATTGCCCGAACCCCCCAAATGCAATGTGCGTGCGCCCCCCCTCACATGCTCCACCCCCACACACATGCGTGGCAGAGACCCGACAACCATCTGGCTGGTGGGAGGCATGCGTACATGCACGGCCGAGCTGAACTAGGGCGACGGCTTGTGTGCCATAGGTTCGCCATCATGGGTCTAGACATTACCCAGAAGAATAATTAGCACATTGCAAAACAGTTTGTTAAATGAAGTTGATGGTAAATCTCTCCTTGAAGTTTTGTTTGTTTTATCCAGGTATGCAAATTGTTTTGAACATCCTCCCTTTGTTAACTTCTCTGTCTATGCAACTTCCTTGCTTTGGTAACTGTAGTCTAAGAACCAAAATCAAATGAGGATTCAAGCCCTCCTTTGTTGGCTAACTAGAATAAGCCCTGATTTCCCACATTTAAGGAAATTTGGTTTACCCAAACTCCCCAAAAACACAACATTCCCCCTCCTTGCTTCTCAAATAATGGGGAAGAGAAGCACGTGAACACTTGAGACTCATCAATAAACATTGTATCCCAACACCATCCCTTCACCATCAGTGTTACATTATAAAATAACACGTTAGTGGTATGATTAGCCTAATCTAAGCAATATAAGCCACAGAATAATGGTTAGTAATTTGGAGTGATTAGGTTTGTAATATAAGGAACTGACCCAAATCATGTTAATCACATTACAGAATAATATCATCCAGCTCTCCATTCCTTCTTTATTAAAAAGAATAGCAGAGACAAGATTTGTACACCTCTCAGTATTGCTTTTGGGAAGATTGTCAAGTGTACAAATTACAAATGTACACTTGTACACAAGTGTACAAGTTACAAATGTAATTAATAAAGATCAATATGATTAGTTCTGGTGGTATTTAGTTGGTATTAGCCATGGCTTTTTATTTCTATGGCCAGATTTACAGAATAAACCACAATTGGCTGAGTTCATGCAACCATAATATGGCTTTGTTGCATGACTCAGCCAATTGTGGTTTATTCTGTAAATCTGGCCATCTGGCTCTATATCTATCTGTAGTATTAACACTTGGTTTCAGCTAAGTATAATGTACAAATTCAGCCATTGGTTGTTGCTTTTTTTCCAGAAAAATGCATTGCGTGAATTGAGCTGCCGTGACACATACTAATAATCAGACTATTTGGCTACTCTCAAGTTACACAGACATTCACTTTTCAGGTCCTAAAATCACTGTCTTTTGATTCGTAGGTGACAAAATGTGTCCCACCATCTTTTTACCTGGATCAGCCTTCCATGTGTTGCTGCAAATCCAGTTTCTTAAATTCAAGATTACTACATTCCTTCAAGAAAAAATCACTGGCTTCATGTAAGCTGCAGATTACATCTGTGCCAGCACCAAGTAATTGTAACATCATATTGCACGAAGGGCAGTGAGTGGCATTCCTTGAGCAAAACCAGTCAGTCCCCAGAACACAATTTTACTACTAAGGAAAGGGACTAGTGTGGCTAAGTCAAGGATCTCTTTGGGTATTGGTCAGAAGGCAGGGGGTTGGACTAAAAGCATCCTTCTCCATTTTGGTGCATTCCTCCCTTCTTTGACTTAAGAATTATGCCCATCATCTTCAATCCATCCATTCTGCTACCAAGGATAATGAGAATTGTGATCCAAGGCACTGATAAAAACCAGGTTAGGGAAGCTGGAGGTGGAATTGGGATTCGGTGATTTAGAGACCAATCCTTCCCTTCCTGTTTGTTTGAATGCATTTCACCTTTCACCTCTTCAAGATATAAATAATAGTCATTTGTCAAGAATAGTGGAAAAACCCAGCGTTTTTAGCAAACCTGGCAGTAGAATACTACCTTCTCCCAGAGGCAGATTCCCAGGCTTTGGGAGAGCTACACAACCAACAAGTAGATTACACACAATGAAGCAAATGCAAATGAATCCTGGCTGGATTTCATCTTTGCTACCCTTTAAGATTGTATTGTGGGACCATGATTGCTTAATTCCCCTAGTATGGTTCCCAGATTCTAAACAACTGTGCTAGAAGCTCAACAGTTGCAATGAATGAGGATGTTAAATCAATTACCGTAGGTTACCCAACTTCTTCCCTGAGAAATTACCTAGGCTTTGTTTTTTAACCATTTCCCTTGATTTTCTCTGGTTGGCTGCTGAAATGCCTTCATGCAAAATTAACTCATTCTACAAGAATCTGGGTTCTCATAAATCTCCCAACAGAGGAGTCTTCTAAAAATTCTTGACTTCAATTCCCCAAAACCTGAGGACCCATAGCAAGTGACCATATTGACTGAGGATTGTAGGGGTTGATCCAGCTTATCCAGAATCTACCAGTACAGAGAGGGCTCCTCCTGAAAGAATAAATGAAGCTATTCTTAAAGGAGCACTAGGGTTTGATATAGTATGAATAAGTTTTGCTTTTGCTGTCAGTCACATACATAATGAAGCTTTGGCTGGGACAAAAGTCCCACATTGATAGCAATGTCAGTGCCCTTTGCCCGAACTGAGTAGCCCAGAGTTGGGTGTGTGATTAGAAAACACCCTGGCATATTTTCATTCCTTCTGCATGAGGGTTATGATCCTGAACAGGGGAAAAAAACCTTGAACACTACAGCAAGCAGATATTTCCAGGGTAAGGAAACTCTCCATACTCCTTAAGTCCAAAGTTTCAAACAAAAAACCAAGCCCAGAATCTCTGATTCCTTCTGTATTTTTTGGCTAATCAAGTATAGTATCCAATTTTCCCACTATCTGTTCCAAAGCCCCCAACAGGACACCTTTGCATGTTGTCTAACAGCATAGTAAGCAGAACTGTGCCAGTTCCCAGTTAGTATACCTAGATTTCAGTGCAATTTTTCATGGTCCCTAGCTATGAGCGAAAAAATCTTTTGTTTTCATTCTTGGCAGGAGCCTGGCCTTGCTGGTTGGCTGATGAGCCAGAGGAATGGCCTTAAACCTTTACCCATATAATTGTAACTAGAGATATAAACCTCCCAGCTTTCCCTCTTTAAATCTCGCGGCATCCACTTGCAAGTCAGAAGGCTTTTGCAGAAAGCTGAGGAGACTTCCTTGACTTAGCAGACTCAGGAAATCATCTTCTCAATGGAGTCAATTAGGGATTCCAGAAAACCTGGCTTGTAATTATTTTATCTAATATTTATTATCCAGCTCCATAGAATTCAGGGATATTGTCTCTGTCCCAGGCTCTTGTCTGGTTGATCCCATTTTGTTCCCCCTCAAATCCTGGCACATTCCTGGAACTTGAGTCCACAGTTAATGGTCTTCTCCTTTTTTTTTTTTTTTTTTTTTTTATGCCTTCAGGTTTACTCTCACCATGTTGCTTTGGCCTGTGCTTCCTGTGTTCCTGGCTGCTGTGGGCATTTGTGGCTTCTGGGTTGTGTGAGTAATAAATGCATGGTGGGGCAAATAGATGATGCTCAGGCACATATATGGAAGTGAGCACAAATTAGATTTTGTGTTGGAAGTGGGGATGGGAAGCTCAGAAGTAGCAGAAAAGTTTAATTGACTTCTAGGACTTATGCCTCATGTGGAAAATTGTGGGGAATTGGGTGAACTGGGTGAAGATATGCTGCCAAGCATGGTCAAATAAGAGACAGAATAGCCCCACAGTTGAATAGTGGGCGAGGCAAGTGCTCAAAAGAGATGCTCCCTAGTTTCTTGGGTTCTAATAAAGGGGCTGGAGAATTGTACTTTTAAACTTGCAAGATTCCATCAAAGTAGCTGTAGAATAAAGTAAAATTAGCTCGTTTGGTCTGGTTTACCAAGACAGATAGACTCTTTGGCAGAAAAGTTTTTATAACAATGGATGGGAATCTTTATTTTTTTCTCCGGGATCTAGGAAAATGGATTCTTATAAAAGATCTGACACATTATTATAGGAGAGACCTTTTTTTCCTCTCTGAAATGAGGTATATCTAACATATAATTAAATCTGCTACCTCCCATTCTTTTTTAACTATTACTATTACCCAATCTGTGGCCATTCTTAACTAGGTTTCCTGTTAATTTCCTTTGTTGAAGGAACAATATGATGCATAATATGATGTTGCTTAATAAGATGCAAATGTTAACAAAGAAAAGCAGGCAGGACCTCACCCTAGTCTATTCAGTTGTTAATGTTTTAATGGTACAAAATAGGGCTTACTTTTAATAGTTAATTAGGCAGTTTGAGTATTTTTCCACAAAGAATCTTTCTGTTAAAATGCTCTATAATTGGAGTAAATTGGCTTACTCTGGCATAATTGTGCAATTTGGTGGGAATTGTTGCATCTGTTTGACAGTACAGTTCCTGTAGCACTTCAAAAAATTGCAAAGTTTTAAATAGGGTGAATGGGCTTCAATTGTTAAGGAGTCATTGGCAGAACTACAGCTTGAGCCCCAAATTATGCTGCCTTTAATAATCCCAGATATCTGGAGTAACAAGATTCACCAATTATGCTGAGTCAAAACATCTTCCTACAATGTTAATATTAACATATGGATTCCAGATATTCAGAGATCTCTATTCTTAGAAATCCCATCAAACCTCATTTTTGGAAGGCTTCAGATTAGAAAAAGCTGATTTATATTAAAAATACATATATCTGAGAAACCATTGCTGGGTGAACTGCTGGATGATCTGTACTAGGATTGTATATATAGGTAATCTTTGACCACAATTGAGGCCAAAATATCTGTTGCTAAGTGAGATAATTGTTCAGTGAATTTTGCCCCATTTTATGACCTTTCTTGCCACAGTTGGTAAGTGAATCACTGCAGTTGTTAAGTAAGTAATACAGTTGTCAAGTAAATTTGGTTTCTTCATGGACTTTGCTTGTCAGAAGGTTACAAAAGATGATCACATGATCCGGGGACACTGAAACCATCATAAATATGAACCAGTTGCCAAGCGTCCAAATTTTGATCATGTGACCATGGGAATGCTGCAACAGTCGTAAGTGTGAAAACCTGTCATATGTCACTTTTTTTCAGTGCCGTTATAACTTCAAACGGTCACTAGACAAATAGATGTAAATTGGGGATTATCTGTGGTTCATAAAAGATGAAGAAAATGTATTTGCATTTCATTCAGATAGAAAATTTTCCAATGAGTGTGAAAAAATGCTAACTTTAAGGATGGGGCAAAGTTTCATGTGAAACTAGCTGCTCTGTTCACACACAGTCCAAAACACACTACTAAGGTGTGCATAGCTGTAATGTGCATTATGTACCAGAAACATGTACTGGGAAGAAGGGCATGAAGATGGCATCACAACGAAACCCTGCCTACTGTAGTAAGTGTACATTAAGGATAATGGGCCTTCCATGGGGATGTCACGCCCATCGTTTCCATATTTTTACCCACCCAAATGTGCCTGCAATATATTGTCTAAGACTAAGTTAACTAGGAATAACAAGCTAAGTTTCGATAAGATTGTTCTAGTTGTCTTACCAGGTTCTCATTTCTTCAGATTTGCCATGGCAGTCACAAATGGCTCCGTCAATATCACTGAAGCTTTCCCATATATCAGGTAAGGGGAGGATTCAAATTCAGGTATTTTGGGGAGCAGGTAGGAGAGGTTACCTCACCAACCCACAATCTTCTGAAGAATCTTCTTCTGTTCTGATTCTGTTCTTCCCCAATTCGTAAAGGCCAAGTTATCCCTGGTAGAGGTGAAGGACTTTTTTGTAGTTGCCTCTGTTTTATAGAACAGCCTCTCCAAGTTGTTCCCCTGCTTATATTTTTGTCACTTATGATTTAAGATAGTGTTTTCCAATCTTAGTAATTTCTGGTATGAATTTCAACTGCCAGAATTCTCCTCAGTGGCCATTCCTGACTGTGGAATTCTGGGAGTTGAAGTCCACATACTCGGAAATTGCCATGATTTGGGATAGCTGTCCTAAATCAAAAGGGGTAAAAAGGTAAGCAAGCAAAAAAACTGAGGATTTAGATTAAAGTGGACAGATGGTTAAGAAAGGGTTTTGGATAGTTGGAAGAAGGGTTTCATCTCTTAAGTACAGATCATCCTCAACTTATGGCCACACTAGGGATCAAAATTTCCATTGCTAAGCACAATGATTGTTATTCAATTTTGCAACCTTTGTTGCCACAGTTAAGCAAATAACTGCATTTAAGTGAATAATGCGGTCATTAAGCAAATCTGGCTTCCAGAAGATGTCTGAGAAGGTGGGAAATGGTGATCACAGGAGCCTAAGATTTTGCAACCCTTATAGATGTATGCCAAGTGCCTGAATTTTGATCGCATGACCATAGGGATGCTGTGATGGTCATAAGTTGAGAACTGATCATAATTCCCTTTTTTCATTGCTGTTGAAACTTCAGTCACTGAACAAATGTTTTTGGAGGTCGATGGCTACCTGTACTTTATTGTTATTAATGGTTTTTTTATTTAGACTTCTATACCGCTTCATAGTGCTTTACAGCCCTCTCTAAGTCGTTTACAAAGTTACCATATAGCATATTGCATATTAGCATATTGCATTAGCATTAGCATATTGCCCCCAATAATCTGGGTCCTCATTTTACCCACCTCGGAAGGATGGAAGGCTGAGTCAACCTTGAGCCGGTGAGATTTGATCTGCTGATCTGCTGAACTAGTAGTCAGCTGAAGTAACTGCAGTACTGCACTCTAACCACTGCGCCACCTCGGCTCAATGTGTGTGAATAAATCACATGCCAGTTGAGATATGGCATATATGTTAATTACCTTGCTCATCCAAATTTGCTTAAGAATCTGGCAAATCTAACCTAAATATAATTGACTTTTACATTTGATCTTGGAAAAATTGCAGAGATGGAGTAGAAACTATCTACCCTTCAAAAGATGCAGGAGAGAGGGAGGGCAAATAGGGCCATCGGATAAAAGGGAGCATTTATCTGCCTAGCCTAAGCCAGGGGCTCCAAAATGGCAACTTTAAGACTTGCAGACCTCAACTCCCAGAATTCCTCAGCAGATTGGCTGTGGAATTCTGGGAGTTTAAGTCCTCAAGACTTAAGTTTGCAAAGTTTGGAGACCCCTGGCCCAAGCTATAGACTGTGTCAACTTCCTTTTACACAGAAAACATTCCTTAATCCAAATATGTATTAGAAAAGTCAAGTATTGGTGTGTTTTTTTTAAAATCAAGCTTTGCCACAGGAATAAATTAATGAGAATTATAACCTAATACAACCTAAGCACCAGCCTGGGGAAATAAATAAATAAATAAATAAATAAATAAATAAACAAACAAACAAACAAACTTATTTATTTATTTATTTATTTATTTATTTATTTATTTATTTATTTATTTATTTCTATACTGCCCTTCTCCTGAAGAACTCAGGGCAGTGTACAGCCTATTAAAAGCACAAAGACAGACATCAATTAAAAATAATTAAAATTATTAAATAATTTCGGCTCAGATTTAAAACCCCAAAAATTTAAAACACCCAGTTTAAAATCATTATATCGATAGCCCGGCCTGACAGAACAACAGGGTCTTGAGGGCAAGCGAAATACACGGAGGTCGGAGATCTTACGCATTTCCAGGGGTAATTCATTCCACAGGGCAGGGGCTCCCACAGAGAAGGCCCTCCCCCTGGGTGTCACCAGCCGACATAACTTAGCTGATGGCACCCTGAGGAGACCCTCTCTGTGGGAGCGGACTGGCCGGTGGGAGGCTATTGGTGGCAGAAGTCGGTCTCGAAGGTACTGGGGCCCTATGCCATGGAGCACTTTAAAGGTGGTGACCAACACTTTGAATCACACCCGGAAGACCACTGGGAGCCAGTGCAGCTCGTGCAGGAGGGGTGACACGTGGGCACAACAAATTGCGCCCATAACCACCCGCGCGGCCGCATTCTGGACTAGTTGGAGCCTCCAAGTGCTCTTCAAGGGGAGCCCCATGTAGAGAGCATTACAATAGTCCAGCCGGGAGGTGACAAGGGCATGACTGACCGTGCGCAAGGCGTCCCGATCCAGAAAGGGCTGCAACTGGTGAATCAGGCGAACCTGATAAAAAGCCCCCCTGGCCATGACCGTCATATGCTCTTCTAAAGACAGCCGTGCATCCAGGAGGACACCCAGATTGTGAGCCCTCTCTGTGGGGGGCAACAATTCACGCCCAACAGTCAGCGATGGCACCAGCTGATTATATCGGGATGCCGGAAGCCACAACCACTTGGTCTTGGAAGGGTTGAGTCTGAGCCTATTTCTCCCCATCCAGACCTGCACGGCCTCCAGGTAGCGAGACATCACATCAAGGGCATCGTTGGGGTGGTCTGGGGTGGAGATGTACAGCTGAGTATCATCAGCATACTGATAGACTCTCACCCCAAAACCACGGATGATCTCACCCAACGGCTTCACATAAATGTTGAACAGAAGGGGCGAGAGGACCGACCCTTGCGGCACTCCCCATGCGAGGCACCTCGAGGTCGACCTCTGCCCCCCTGCCAACACAAACTGCGAACGGTCAGAGAGGAAGGAGGAGAACCACCGCAGGACGGTGCCCCCTTTTCTTAACCCCCTCAACCGCTGCAGCATGATACCATGGTTGATGGTATCAAAAGCCGCTGAGAGATCTAATAGGACCCCTGTCCCGAGCCATCCAGAGATCATCCACCAACGCGACCAATGCCGTTTCTGTGCTGTACCCCTGCCTGAAGCCTGACTGGTACGGGTCCAGATAGATAGCTTCATCCAGGTGCCGGGGAAGCTGTCGTGCCACCACACTCTCAACAAGTGCAATCTTTGACCTCTTTGAATATAACATCTTGGGATGGAACTTCTGAAGCAATGATGAAAACAGCCGCAACTTCTAAAATTGCACCTAGTTATGTAAAATTTCCTAATTTCTTGTTTCTTAGCACATGCGGTGCTTCTCCACCCCAGAGTTGCGTGTTTGGACAAATTCTTAATCTAGGAGCCTTTTTAGGTAAGGTATTTCTCTCCATCTATTCCTCATACTGTAAACTGCTACAAGACCATGTAGTTAATAGCTTAATACAACAATCAATTCAATAAGCAGGCTCAATCAGCCCTCAATCTGCGATGGATATCCCTGAATATGGGAATCCTGATGACCTCTCACCCAGGGGTGGGCAGCTGGGGGTTTGCAGCGGTTCGGAAGAACCTCTAGCTAAGATTCTGTGCAGTTCGGAGAACCCCCAAATCCCACTCCTGGCTGGCCTACCCTGCCCTTTCCAGGAGTCCCCACGCGGTCCATTTTGGATGCAGGTAAGTACAGGGTGTGCATGGAGGCTTGGAGAAACGGGCCTACCGGAAGTTCAGGAAGGCCGGGAATGGTCCGTTTCCGGCCTCCAGAAGGCCTCTGAAGACTGGGGAGGCCATTTTCGCCCTCCCGGAGGCGTAAAGCCTCCGGAGCCTGAGGAGGGCAAAAACACCCTCCCCACCATGGTGCAGGAGGCTGACAAGCCACGCCCACCATGCCCACCCCTACCCAGCAACCGGGCAGAGAGCCCCTTGCTAAAATTTTTGCAGCCCACCCCTGCTCTCACTCCTTTCAGAAGAAGCCAGGGTGAGTTGTTAAAACTGTTTTTTCCCCCCAGATCTATTCCTTCCGTAGAGCTCCTTTTTTTTTTTAAAGAAACAGTCAAGGGTTTTAGAATACTGAATGTGTTACACAATCCTCAAGCTTTACACAGTTATTAAGTTGTGTGAATCCAGATGCTATGGTTGATAAATGTGTTCTTTGGTTCAATTAATTGTAGCATTCTTTTAGTTGGGCCAATGTTTCCAGTGAAGTGTTAATGCCAATGGAATCTTTAATGAAAGGCAGCAGATAGCCAATAATGACTGTTTCCTTATCTTTCCTCTTTCTGCAGTTAAGTCCAAGGCCAACTTGTTAGAATAACAATTAGTCTTGGCATTTCTCTTATATCAAAGCTACATTGTTGCATTTCAAAGAAAATTATTGTAGCCCCCCCTCGCCCCCCCCTCACACTGTGACTAGTTCTCCAGTCTCCTTTCTTATCTTGCAATTGTAAAATAATTCTCCCCTGGAATCTCTATAGATGTAGGCATATGTAAACTGTCCTTGATCAACATTACATAAGATCTATGTAACTTTGGGATTCTTGCTCTTGGATACAACCAGGGACTTGCCATAACCTAAGGGGTTGCCACAAAGAAGAGGGGGTCAAATTATTTTACAAAGCACCAGAAGGCAGGACATGAAACAATGGTTGGAAACTAATCAAGAAGAGAAGCAACCTGGAATTAAGGAGAAATTTCCTAACAGTGAGGGCTAATTACCAGTGGAACAGCTTGCCTTCAGAAATCATGGGCCTCCATCATCGGAGGTTTTTAAGAAGAGACTAGACAGTCACTTATCTGAAATGGTATAGGTTCTCCTGCTTGAGAAGGGGGCTGGACTAGAGGCCTCCAAGGTCCCTCCATCTCCTGTTCTACTCTGCTCTGCTCTACTCTAACATACTAGCTTTGAAATAATAAAATGCTCAGCAAATTATTTCCTTCAAGGTCCCTCCATCTCCTGTTCTGGTCTACTCTGCTCTGCTCTCCTCTACTATACTATAACCTACTTGCTTTGAAATAATAAAATGCTCAGCAAATTATTTCTATGTTAAAAAAAATCAGAAGTGTGGCATCACCTTTTCTGAATTACAAATGTAATTAAAAGGCATTAACTCAGCTTCAGTTCTGGAAAGTGTATTCCTTTTAACACAAATTGTTACTCAGAAAAGATATTCTCTGACTCCTGCATTTCTGCTAGGATAAACTAAGCACAGTTGTACTATATTGTCTACAAGAGGCACTATTTCCACTTGTTGGTGTTTCTTGAGTGAGTTTTTCACCATACTTAAGTATTGAACAAACCAACCAAAGGTGATTTTTTTTCAGTGAACCATGTTGAAAGAAACCATGGCTTGGCATAATGTCTGAACCAACCAGCATGATCTGTTCAAGCACCATTGTTTGTTCTCTGCTGTCTTTCAAAGAATGTGGGTCATTTACCATTGTGGAAGAAGGAAAGAAGAAAAGAAGGATGGGAGGGAGGGACGGAGGGGGATATGCTGACCTATGTAAGGAGAAGCAGATTCTTTTGGGGATCTTTTGTGTCTAACAACAGTGGGTCAGCATATTAAGCTATAAATCTATCTGACAAAAAAATGATAGAAATTTATCCCACTGTTATTTTCAGGTATGGTGGTCTGCTTTATAAAGTACAAACAAGTCCGAGATTATGGCTATCAATCCCGTCTGAATCTATTTGGACTTATCTTAGGTCTGCTTTGTGCCTTTGGTGCATCATTGGTGGGGAATTTCCAGGTAAGCTACCACTGAGATGTAAGCAGGGGGAAGAGAAAGTCAAGGAATCTCCATAGATGGAAATCGAATCTCCATAGACCAGTGTTGGTGAAACTTTTCGGCACTGAGTGCTGAAATGGGAGCGTGTGTGCGCGCACCCACATGCCGAGAACCAGAAGAGCAGATGATCGTCTGGTGTGCCAGCCACCTGGTCTTCTGGTTTGTGGTGCGCATGCATGCGTGAAGACCATCTGTCTAGTGCACATGCGCCAGCTCTGCCTGACCTTTCGGGGGTCCTCATGCCTCCCTGCCCACCCTCTGGTCCCCGTCAGGGTGGTGAGACATCCCCACCAATGATCCGGTTCCACAGTCCCAGACAGAGAGAGAAAGTTGGGTGGGGAATGCCACCTCCCTCCGCTGGAAAGCCAGAGCCCCTTCCCAGCCTCGGAGGGAAGGGGCATTGGTGTTCCCGGGGTTCAGGTTGGGGGCCCAGCAGGCAGGAGAACTTCACTCCAACTCTGGCTGGGATGAAGAACCCGGTCCCCCAGCCTACCACCGAGAACAAGACAGCACAGTCTTCCCCCTTCCCAGCCGCTTCCCAGCCGGCGCACTTCTTATCCCGTGGTGGTGCCTTCCTGCTTCCTGGCTAGCGCACCTCTTACCCCTTGGTGGCGCCTTCCTGCTTTCCAGCCGGTGCTCCTCTTACTCCTCGGTGGTGTCTCCATGCATGAGAAGCTGCACTCTCCTCCAGCCCTCCCGGGGCAGCTTGCCTCCCCAATGGCAGCTCCTTTTCCTCGTGGTTGCTCCAGCATCCTGGCTGGAAGCAGCAGCACAAGAACCACTGCCACCCCCTTGCCCCTTACAGCAGCAGGAGCAGCTGGTAGGATGGCCGGCCACCCAGCCAGGAAATACTGCCCCGCTGCCACATGTGCCCGAGTCGGTCAGGTGCTCTTGATTGATTGAATGGTTATAACTCAAAGAATGCCTGTACAACAGCACTCCTGCCCAATGCAAGAGTCACTACTGAGAAGAGAACAAACTATTTTTTATTTAAGAGATGAGATGAGATAACCTTATTGTCATTTTTTTCTGTGAAGACACTGGCACACGTAAAAAAAACAAACGAAAGGATGCATCATCCCACCGTTATCCCATCTTTATTTTGTCTAAGTCAAGGTGGCATACACAATGATTCTTTGTCCTCTATTTTCCATGATCACAATGCCATGAGGGGGCTTGGGCTGAGAGAGTGTGATTGGCCCAAAGTTACTCAGCCAACTTTCCTACCTAAGAAAGGAGTCAAATCTCCCCGATTCTAATCCAGCTCTTTAACCACTACACCAAATGGGTTCTCATTACTGAGATCCTTTAATTTAAATTAGTACTAAAGGCTATTAAGAGTTTTTCCCTCTGAGATAATTCTAGCATCTGAAGCAGCACTTTTCCAATTGATACTGCAAGTAGTCCTCGAATTACAACAGCTCGTTTAGCGACACTTCAAAGTTGCAACACCACTGAAAAAAGTGACTTATGGCCATTTTTCACACAACTGCCACAGCATCCCCATGGTCATGTGAACAAAATCCAGATGCTAAGCAGCTGACGTATATTTATGACCAATGCAGTCATGTGATCACATTTCGCGATATTTCTGAAAGCAAAGTCAATGAGGAAGCCAGATTTATTTATTGTTTATTTATTTATTTATTGGTTCGATTTATATGCCGCCCTTTTCCGGAGACGCAGGGTGGCTTACAATGCGTTAAGCAATAGCCTTCATACTTTATACCTGCTTAGTAGGGCTTTTGGTCCCCCCTAAGCGGTGTTCTTTTTTTTTTATACAAAGACAGCTTATTGCCCCCACAATCTGGGTCCTCATTTTACCTACCTCGGAAGGATGGAAGGCTGAGTCAACCTTGAAGATTCACTTAATAACTGTATTACTAGCTTAACTACTGCAGTGATTCACTTAACTGTGGGGGAAAAAAGTAATAAAATGAGGCAAAATTCACTTAATATATGTCTCGCTTAACAACAGAAATTTTAAGCTCCATTGTAAGTCCTATACTACCTTGTTTTTTGATTGCACAAACTATAAAATTATGTTCTTCCTCACCATTTAAAGAATGACCTTTCTATCTTTCCCTCTTTTGCAGCAATATAATGAATTGCAAGTCCATGTTACAGGCGCCTTCTTGGCTTTTGTGATTGGAAACATTTATTTCTGGGTCCAGACCTTGCTCACCAAGCAAGTGAAACCAAGACATGGAGGAGCCTGGATTGTACCACTCCGCTTCTTTCTTAGCCTTTGTGGTTCCATTTTGTTTATTTCCAGTATCCTGAATAAGAGATTGGTACAGCTGGGGGTGGGCCGGTGAGTGGGGAGGAATTACAGTTCTGGAGTAGAGGTATTCGGGAAGAGATGGTGAAGCTGCAGCTAGCAGTCTTCAGGGTTGAAGGGTCAGGAGAGGTAGAATCCATGTTACTATCACCCTAAGATTTGTTTGGAAGAGGCACGGGCCTCATGAGATTTTTCTCCAAACATGTTTTAGGGAGTGTTGCAAGATCAGCGAGGACTTCAGTTCTTTAGGGAATGTCCCAAAGCTGCTTTTTTCAAAGGGAAACTGGACTTCCTTTGTTTTTCCTTGAAGACATTTCGCTTCAAGCGAAAACAAAGAAGTCCAGTTTGCTTTTGAAAAAAGCAGCTTTGGAACAACTATGGCCTGGATGACTAAGAATCTCCATAGATCTTTAGGGAATGGTGTTGAAAAATCTCTTATTAAGAGCCTGGGAACACTTTCCCCAAGGCTGGTATAAGAAAGTAACTATCAGGCTCCTGATATGTCCCTTAAAACTCATAGTGAGGAATCTTGTACATTTGTTTTCCCATTTTGCCAGCTGACCTGTCCTCTGGCCGCAAGAGGGCCATGAGATGCAAGAGTTTCTGCCTTGAACTAGCAGATCTATCCTTGGGAAGCTGGAAAAGGGCGAGTCTTGCTCATTTGACAAGATTACCTACCGGTAAATGCAATTGAGTGTAATTCTATTTGAAGGAATAGATAAGTTCTCACTGATCAGGCCTTTCTTTACTACCAACCAGCCCACATTATGGTTCACTTTTTAATCATGAATCCCAGTTCTTGTGCATTGTAGGGGTGCTTTACAGAAGTGTTCTGAATCCAGCCATTTTATAGCTGTTAAAAGAATACTTTTAACATTTTTTAACCTTGGAGGACTTTTGAGGATAGTGATAGCTGATATCTTTGTAAGTGCTGTGATCCAAATTTTGGGGCCCTGATTTTCAGGGAGGAGGAGGATGAGTCTGGTTAAAAATATTTTTACTCTTTTTTTAAAATGCGTAAACATTTCCTCAGAAAGTGCTAAGAACCGGGCTGCTGAAATTTGCTGCCGGTTTTGGTGGTACAGGTAGCCCTCGACTTACAACAGTTCATTTAGTGACTGTTCAAAGTTATAACGGCAATGAAAAAAAGTAACTTATGAATATTTTTCACACTTGTGGCATCCCTAGATTCACATGATTAACATTCAGATGCTTGGCAACTGATTCATATTTATGACGATTGCGGTGTCCCTGGGTCACGTGATCACCTTTTGCAAGCTTCTGACGGGCAAAATCAATGGGGAAGCCAGATTCACTTAACAACCGTGTTACTAATTTAATTCACTTAACAACCATGGCAAGAAAGGTTTTAAAATGGAGTAAAACTCTCTTAACAAATTTCTCACTTAGCAACTGAAATTTTGGGCTCAATTTTGGTCGTAAATCAAGGACTATCTGTATAATTTTAGAGCTCAAAAGTGGGCCTGAGGGTTAAAGGCAACCCATCCCCGGCTTAGCAAGAATGTTGTGAAACTCGTTTGTGTTTTCCCACAAAGGACCATCTTCTTCCACTTCCCATTAGACTGAAGCCATTCCTGGAATCTCTCTCTCTCTCTCCAACTTTGTGGTAAATTTGATTCTACTAGCTGGAAATTATGATGCCTTGACTTTTCAATTTCAGCTGTTGTTCTTTTCTTCCTACAACTGCATTCGGAGGCAGCCTACTGCGAATGGGCCTTGGCCATGGACCTCTTCCTGCTGTTTGGCCTTTTTGCGGTGGATTTCCAGCACATTGGCGGCTGCTCAATCCATATCCTGCCCCGGTGTGCAGAGGATGATTTCCCGAATGTGCAGATATCAGTACAAACACTTTCACTCTGATTCCTCTCGTGGTGTCTTGTCCATGCACCAGGCCTGATTTTTTTTTTGGGGTGGAAAAACACTGCACCAAGTCCTTAGCATTTGGCTGTGAGGGAAAGAGAACCCAAAACATTGCCAGACCTATTATTTTCTCATTTGAAAAGTCTTCTTATCTGGCTGTGCTTTGGATCCATATAATTCTGTAGAGGAGAAGTATCCTAGGTATCCTTTATAAGGATTCAGCCTTGGTTTTTTTTTGTTTTTTTTTTTCCTGTCAGGGAAGTTAGTCCCAATGTTTTTCATTGGAAGATCTACTTGTCATCATCTTGTTCTTTTGTTTTTTTAAATAGATTTTTAAAAAATCAATTTAATTTTCTGCTAATAACTTCTCAATTGGCCAGCTCACCTGCCCAAACCAGCTTGATGGAAGAATTTGTTACAAATTGAAAAGTGATGAAGCCTTGTTTTTTTTTTCCTCCTAGGAGGATTATTGATTCCTTAGTATAGATAAAAATGAATATTTTTCCTTCTCTTCCATCATTGCCAGCAGAGCCATGGATGAGAACAAATGAAGAAAGCAGCCAAAATGCTGCACAACCATTTTGCAGAGTAAATCTTATTACTTCAAAGCTGACTAAACTAAACGTACTTATATTCTAAAACCAGTTTAAACAGTCAAAACCCATAGAATGGTTATACCGACATATACATGAATTGTTTCTTTCAGACATGCAAAATAATGATACTATCCAGTTTCTTAAAATATTCAACTTCTTAAAATGTGTATATCAGTGTATACACTAGATTTATATTGATTGGAGTGAATCTAGTTTCTTTACATCTCCTAGAAGTTAACAACTTTGGGTGTCCTTCCTCTGATCAAAAAGGAACTTATTTTTTCCTAATATTTAATGAAGTTGAATTATCCCATTAGAAGGCCAGATCTGAAAATCCAAAGGTTCCTTCTTCCTTTTACGTTTTGTTAAAACTTTGCCTAAATTATACTCTGCCACAAAGGGGGCAAACGCTTCTATCTTCCTCCCTGACCACTTTTATTTTAATTGCTGTATTTACAGTATAATAACTTTTCCTGGCTTAATTTCAGTTCTTTTGTGATGGAAAATTAATAAATGTAAAGTTTTTGGATCCTATTTTATTCACAGAAGAATCTTTCCTCTCTCTCTTTCTCTTAGATCATAGCAGGTCTGGTGCATTTGTATGCAGCGTTAATATTATATTGAGTATATTTAACTATGTAGAAAATAGAAAGGCTGTGTCTTCCAGAAAGATTTGGCGATAAAACCTCTAAAATCAACTGAAGATTGACAAACGTTTCAAGATAACAATACATTTTTAGCTAAGCGAGAAAGAGTCCCAGACGGATTTCTGCAAGTGTGAAGATGAATTCTGGCAATCAAAGGATACTGAATAATTCCATGATAACTTTGGAGAGGGGACAGTAAAGAGAATTAACCATTCCTAAATCAAAGCATGCCTGGAATCTTTTAGAAAAGATGATGGCCTCTAAACAGACTGTTCCCCAAATAATGCCATCTCTTCAGACACATTCTAACACAGGTGGACAACTCCTGTTATAGCAATCTTATAATCTATGGATGTCAATTCCCAGAATCACAGCCTTTCCTTGTTAATAATGGATTTTTTTTTGTTAATTAATGGGATTCATGAACATAATGAATTATTTTGCAGGTAAACTTTTTTGTCTCATTTTTTTCCATTGTGTATGCCACTTTCTGCAGCCCCTTTCATGGCTATAATCTTTGCATGAATCACTTCATTTGCATTGTCCTTAACCCTGCTTGTGCAGAAATTTATATACCATCTACTACTTTTCAACACAGATTTTAAGGGTGCCATCCTTTATAACACAGAGATCTGAGCTCATAGTCCAATCATAGAGCCTTGCTTTTCATTGCCCACTTTTATACCCATATCATCTTTCCTCATTCCTGGCAAACACTTAAATCTATCCTTAAATTCCTGAAGATACGGTCATTAGTTTCATCTATACAGGTAGTCCACCATTTACAATAATTCATTTAGTGAGTGATCGAAGTTACAACGGCGCTGAAAAAAGTAACTTATGATCGTTTTTCACACTTAGATCGTTGCAGGATCCCTGTATGCTCATGTGATCAGAATTTGCTTGGCGACCAGCTCATATTTATGATGCTTGCAGTGTCCCAGAGTCATGTGATCACTTTCTGTGACCTGACAAGCAAAGTCAATGGGGAAGCCAGATTCACTTTACAATCTTGTTACTATCTAGGCCAGTGATGGTGAACCTTTTCGGCACTCGTGCGGAAACATCATGCACGTGAGTATGCGCTCGCCAGGGCTGAACTCTGGAAAAGCCGAACTTCCGGGTTCTAGTGCACATGCACGCCCAATGATCAGTTGTCTGGTGCATGTGCGCAGGCCAGTTTTTGGCATTCCCGTGTGTGTGAAGGGATCACGCTCTAGAAAAGCCGAATTGGTGTGCATGCGCACCCAATAATCAGCTGGCCAGCACACATGCTCACACCAGTTTTCAGCACTGCTACATGCACAAAGGACAGCTAATCATCACACGCCCATGCGCATCAGAAACCCAGAAGGCAAACATGCAAGCTGCGTGTGCTAGGCAACATGGCTTTGTGTGTCACTTTGGGCACGTGTGCCATAGGTTTGCCAGCATGGATCTAGGCAATTGCAGTTATTCAGTTAACAACTCGGGCAAGACAGTTCGTAACATTGGGCAAAACTCACTTAATAATCGTTTCGCTTAACAGCTGAAATTTTGGGTTCAATTGTGGTCATAAGTTGAGAACTAACTGCACAATCAGTCCTCATTTAATGACAGGTCACTTAAGGACCATTTGAAGTTACAACGGACCACCCCCAAAGTTACTTACAACCCATCCTTAAGTTACAACTAATGAACATAGACCCTCCTCCCTGTGGCCATGTGATCACATTTCTTGGCAAGCTTGGCAACTGACTCGCATTTATGACTGGTTGCAATGTCCCACAGTCATATGGCCCCAATTTGCTAATTTTTTGCTACCTTCTGGCAAAAAAAAAAAAAAATCCACTTAGGAGAATTAATTTGCTTAATGACCACATAATTTGCTTGTAAAAACAGTCACACAGTGACTCACTTAACAACCGCAACAACTTAAGCAGACATTCTGGGCTCAGTTATGGTCATTAAGTAAGAGTTACCTGTACATTTAATATCCTGGCTTAGACTATGTGTCTAAAACTCAACCCAGATGCCCCTCTGATTTGGATAGCTCCTTCTCTTGATGACCATACTCTGAAAACCTGAAATAATTGCAGGTTCTCTTACAATGATGGATGTGTGAGCTTTTTCTTAGCAAAATGATTACAAAATGCATCAGTGCTCATAGCATAAAAATGGTATCACCAATCCTTTCCCAAGGTAGCCAAAATCACTTTCCTTGATGAGACCTTGTTGATGATTTTATCCGTATTCAAGACAGAACCACTCAGCTCTCGGCAGCAAAAGAATTTGAGTGATCATATATATATATATATATATATATATATATATATATATATATTTAGATTCCTTCCCAGGGATGACAGAACATCGGAAGCGTGGACTATCAGAGGGAAGAGGAAATTACCAGGATGGTGTGTGTGTGCATTTTCATATGTGTGTATACAAACAATAAGAATGGATTCATAAAAGAGATGGGCAGACCCAGCTAGGAAACGGGGCAGAAGGGATGTGGATGACATCTAATTCTCTCCAGTCTATGTCCACACCAACATATGCCTTTTCTTACAGCTTGTGCTTCCCCTCCCAGCCAAGAGAAAGAATCTACTCGAACAGGATGGGAAGGAGGAAAAAGAAATAGGATTGATTTTGGAGACTTCCCATAACCTACCCTACCTCAAGGCTCCAAGATGTAGGATCAAGGATGAATACCTTGCTGCACATTGAGTTATGAAACCTTAGGGGTTTTTTTGGCTCCCATCTCTCCATCCCAGTTACTAATTTTTGTGAAGTTTGCCCCTCGTTCAAATATTGAGGCAGCAGGTCCTAATGTTGTTCAATGTCCCTTGTTCAAATGTTGACAATGTTGAAGCAGCAGGTCCTAACCCTGGTGTCCTCACAATCTTCAAGGAGGCAAGGAGAGGCTTGTCAAAAAAAAAAAAAAAAAGTCAAGATGGCAACTTCAACCATATAATCTAAATTGTCTCCGTTTTATGAGACACCCTCCTTCCTGCTATCTTCAATCAATAACTCACTACCCTCTACTCATGATTTCCTTCTCAACCTCTCTCTCTCTCTCACACACACACACACACACATACAGAGAGAGAGAGAGTGGGGGCGTCAGCCTTGTGTGGGAAGGGGACCGGGCCTTTTGCAAAAAGGACAGAGGCCTTGGGAAAGGAGTTGGATTGTATATAGCCCATTTAAGAGTTAAAGTGTTCTGTCAGGGCTGCTAAAATTACATGAGACAGAGCCAATGAGAAGCTGAGATCAGTGGGTATATTCAATTGTTGAGATATTGCCAGCCAGCAGAAATTATAGAAATGCTTTTAAAAACCCCTCATTTTGGCAATAGAAGGACACAGTCAAAAATAGAATAGGATGGGATGTTATGTTATGAAATATACTCATGTTTCTTTTATATATTCAGGGACAGCTGAAAAAAAAAAAAGAATTCCTCTCTTAAAATAGCCATTTGCCCTTAATACAGTCACAATTTAAAATCTGCCAATGACCTCCTTAAAGAGCTGTGATACAAAGCAGGAGAAGTGCACAATAAAAACCAAATCTGAAAGTTCCCCAAATCCATTTAATTGGAATAAAGAGCATTCACATTAGTTCAGAACCCAAGTTGGAGTAAGAATGGAGAATATAACTACACTGTGCTACAATTGTTTTGCAAACTCAGATGGCTCGTTTTTAATGCTATTGACTATTCCTGGCCATGCACAGGTTATATTTGCTGATTTTCCAAAAATTGCGATTTGAAACTGTACTGTATTTTATTATTGAAGCTTTAGGTAATTCTTGGCATTCGGCATTTTTCTTTCTTTCTTTCTTTACTTACTTACTTTTCCCATTTCTTTTTTGAGTAAATTTCCAAAATGCCAGCTGCCCGTAAGTATACTATAGTATAAGCACAACGTAGTCTGAATTTCTGGATCCTGAATTTCTAATTTGATTCCATATTTCACATTTAGATTTGGCTTGTTTTTTTTTTAAATACAGATTTAGGGGAGAATTTTTCAAACGTTTGTCTTGTAACAAAATGTTTATTAGAATTCTGGTAAATATTTTCACCCCAACTCATGAAAATGTTTTTAAAACATTGACCGGTTACATAAAATGGAAAAAAATCAAAAAGAAGAAAAAGAAACGGGAATGGAAACTTTTAATTTCTTTCCTACACAGGACATCTTCCTACTAGCTCTGTCTCATAATTTTAGCTTAATGCCACCATGATACTGTAAATACTACAGAAGAAAAAGCAGGGGGGGAGAAAAATAAGTCTCAAGGCAAGAAAGTGAGGAGGGGGTCTGAAAGGGTTCGAGAAAATAAAGCCCCCACCGTCCCACTAAAGGAATCAGATTAAATCCCTCACCCCCACCGGCTCCTGCCCGGTTTCTCTCATGTGTGTTTTCCATTTTTTCCCCTTCAGTCCATTGTCTTTGTTTTCGGTTCCATGTTGTGTTTTCCCGCCCACCTCTTGTTCTTTTGTGGATTTGTTCTGTTTTCTGTTCTTCGTTAGCTATTTACAAGTTCACAGTATGGGCCTCTCCCAACATGGCCCTTTTTGCCCCAGGGTGAGTTGGGGTCATTAAATCTGGACCAATCTCCATCTTCCCACCCTGTCCCTTGCGTCCCTGGTGGGCCTTGACCCATCCATGGGGCTGGTTGGCTCCTCCTGTCTATTAGGGGTGGCTTTAGCTATTTCCAGAGGGCTGGAGGTGGCTTCTTTCAGCTGCTTTTTCCCCCCCAGCCACCCATGTACTGCTCTCCTGCTCCATATGTCATGGCTGCTGTGGGGACGGAGTTTGTGGTTGCTGGACTTGAGTCCCGTTAGAGGAGACAAGCTTCTTGTCCTTGGAGCCATGTCGATGTTGTTCAGTTGGGATGTCTGATTCAGAGCGGCGAGACGGCTGGCAGCTGCGGGTTGGGGTGCCTGGGAAACGGAGCTGCTGCCCATTCTTTTCGTCTAAATGTTGAAAGAAGATCAAAGATTAGGTTAATTTCACTACCAATCGTTCCCTCTCCACACCGAATGTCCAGAAATGGGCCTCATCTTCTTTTTGTCCTCTACTGACATCCCAAGACAGCTGTGGTACCTAGGTCCATTTGTTAAAGGAAATACACACTTGCAGAGTTCATATATATATTGTGGCTGAAAGCATTCCAGGACCAGAGAGTAGAGGCAGAAAATGCTGGATCAGAAAAAGATCAGTTCAGCAACCCCGTTGCCAAATAAATCAACTGGAAATTTCTTGTTCTTTTTACAGGGAGATTCTCAAGGCAACCAGTCTTCCCTATTTTGCTTCCCCACCACGAGGATCCAAAAGTCCTTTTGTTCTGGAGGCTTCACTTAGCTATCATAAATACTAGCTATATTAACATCCACTGGTAGACTCTCACAGTATGATGGATATGAATAAAGGGATGGATAAAGGAATGGATGATCTACCATCAATTTGGTGCTCTTAGTAACTACATAGATAGCTTTTCTTCAGGACAGTAAGTAATCCTAGATAATATATTTTAAGGCAAAGAATTCAAAAGGCATTTTGTAAATCTTGAGAAAGTTGCATCTTTAAACTTCAAGAATTTTCCCAGGTTGTCCCAAAGGCATGGAAATGCTCAGACAAGTTAACATACCCAACACGATGCCGCTGAAGTGAAGTAAAACAATAGTGCATGGATGCATATACACATGCATACAAGTAAACACAAAGATAACCCAGGAAAGATGTTAAAGCAGCTGCAGTGAGCTTTCCAGATGATGCAGTTGCCTTAACATCTCAGAGAGAAGTCCTCCATTTGCTCCAACACACTTTGCAAATTGTCCTTTTGAATCCTCTGCGCAGCCTTAGAAATTCACCTAACTCTTTCAAAATCAAGCAGGAACAATCAGCTGTTTGTATGAATACAAAACAATGATATACACTAACACCTACCTGCAAGGGCTTGCACGGAAGGCTGGTCATGTGTGCTGAGTAGTTGTGCCTGAATCGTTTCCACAACCCGCTTAAACCGACGGCTGGGACCTAGAGAGGCAGAATTAGGAACAGAAATGGAACAGATTCCAGAAAACAGGGTCTAAAAGTAAGATGCCACTCAAGTCCAATGGTGGGAAGAGACCGTTGTCTGTGCTGTATGTAAGTGTACAGTATGTATATAATCCCTTCAGGATTATAGGTTACACTACTTTCAGCACAGCTAGGAAAAACGAGTCTTTTCACAACATAACAGAACTGAATAACAGAATTGAAAGAGACCTTGGAGGTCTTCTAGTCCAACCCCTTGCTCAAGCAGGAGACCCTACACCAGGGGTGTCAAAGTCAAGGCCCAGGGGCTGGATCCGGCCCGCAGGGTGTTTAGATCTGACCCGCAGGGACACCCTGAAAACAACAAAGGACCGGCCTATGGTGCCTCTGCCTGTGAAAATGGAGCTCGGGAGGGCCATGGTTTTCGCAGGCAGAGGGTTGCAGGAGGCCGTTGCAGGCGAAAACAGAGCTTGAGAGCCCATTTTTGCTGGCAGAGCGCTTGGGCCACCACAGGTGCCCCCAACATGAGTGACATTGAGCTGGCATGCCCACCCCAGCCACGCCCACTCTGGTCCCCTGAGGTCAGACACAACCCTGATGTGGCCCTCAATGAAAACAAGTTTGACACCCCTGCCCTACACCATTCCAGATATAAGGCTGTCCAATATCTTCTTAGAAACTTCCAGTAATGGAGCATCCAGAAGTTCTGGAGGCAAGCCATTTCCTCTGTCAGGAAATTTCTCTTTAGTTCTAGCTTGGATCTTCCTTTTATAAATTTCCATCCTTTACTTCTTGTCCTACCTTCAAGTGCTTTGGAGAATTGGTCAACCCCTCAAATATTGAAAGACTGCTATCAAGTCACTCCTCGTCCTTATCTTTGATAAACTAGACATACTCGGTTCTTCCATCATAGGTTTTGGCCTCCAGTCCCTTAATCATCTTTATTGAGCTTCCCTATACTCTTTCTAGAGTCTCAATATCTAATTATCGTATCATGATAATTAAAATCTGGACAAATGGCTCTTTTTAAAAATGTTGTCCAGATGTTAGAGAAGGTGCAATATTGTCTCTGAAGTTACGCTCCCTTCACATTACTTAGTCTCCTCTGGAATGGTTAGAAAACTATGAACTTAAAGCCAAAAGGCACAATGTACATTACACACACACACACACACACACACACACACACACAAAACAAAACCTGGAACCTGCTTCTTTTGGCTTTGTATGCTTTTAATCGGAACTGCAAAATTTGAACGTTTGTAAAGTCCAAAAAACAGTATGGCTCCTAAAGATGACTCAAAGTGGGAGGGAGCAGGGATGCTATTCAGCAGGTTCTGACAGGTTCTGGGAAACCGCCAGTGGAAATTTTGAGTAGTTCGGAAAACCAGCAAATACCACCTCTGGCTGGCCCCAGAGTAGGGTGGGAATGGAGATTTTGCAATATCCTTCCCCCAAGAGTGGGGAGGGAATGGGGATTTTGCAGTATCCTTCCCCTGGAGTGGCGTGAGAATGGAGATTTTGCAGTATCCTTCCCCTGCCATGGCCACGAACTCACACCACGCCCACCAAGCCACGGCTACAGAACCAGTAGTAAAAAAAATTGAATTCCACCATTGGGAGGAAGGATTTCCGGCTACCCACCTGAGATGAGAGTGAAGGTGACTGAGTAGATCCCACTGTCCTTGTGTGCCTCTCCCCCCTCGGAGTAGCTGATGTCAACTTGGAACTTGACAGGTTTTTGGAAGACGGAAGGGCCACCCGATGATTTATATTCAGCCCGAAAGCTTGTTTGGGATATAACGCTGTGACTCAGGCTGGGGATCTAGATTAAGTGAAGGCAAGCAATGTCAAGCTATAGACATCAAATGGGTCTTCCTTTTAGTGTCCTGTTTACTCTAGCCTTCTCCACCCTTCCACCCTCAGTGTCAACAGACCTCATCCTACCAACCAGCTCCATTTAATTTTTCACAATCAACCCCAGCCCCAGGGGTGAAATCCAGCAGGTTCTAACAGGTTCTGGAGAACTGGTAGCGGAAATTTTGAGCAGTTTGGAGAACCGGTAGCAGAAATTTTGAGTAGCTCAGAGAACTGGCAAATACCACCTCTGGTTGGCCCCAGAGTGGGGTGGGAATGGAGATTTTGCAATATCTTTCCCCCAGGTGGGGTGAGAATGGGGATTTTGCAGTATCCTTTCCCTGGAATGGAGTGGGAATGGAGATTTTGCAATATCATTTCCCTGCCATGCCCACCAAGGCACGCTCACAGAACCAGTAAGGAAAAAATTTGGATTTCACCCCTGCCCAGCCCTCTCCTTTTCTTCTAGTTGAGCCCTTACTGAGAGGAAGGCGTGTACAATATCTGCCTTGATGGAACTCAGGGGTTTGTCTTTGATGACCACAAAAATTTGTTCTTCTTTGTCTAAGTTGATAAAATTTCCAAACCAGGATTTCTTGGCAAGCCTGTAAAGGAAGAAAAGCAGAAAAAGGAAAGCAAGGCAGTTCGGAAATAAATCTTGGAAGGAGGCTTTGCTTGTCTCCATTGAAGGTGGTTCAAGGTATTTCTCCTACCACACATTGTACAGTTATAAGGACACACGTTCTTGTGATGTATTTGTACGTTCATGAGAAAGAGGGAGAAATCTAGATTTCCCATATTAATGCACATTAAGCACATTAATTCTGGGATAATAGTAACATTTGAAAAAGCATTTGTAAGAACCATGAATGGAAGAAAAAAAGGCTGAATTTTCCTTCCTCCTCTTGGTCTCTTCTAATACTCACTCTGGGGATGATTCTGGTGTAAGACTAGACATTTCTTCTGGTGTGGGAACTGCAAGGAGAAAAGGAGTAAATGTTAAATGGAAAGAAGCTGTTTTCATTTCCTACCAATTGCAACTTTTCAAAGCAGTTCATTTGCTACCAGATGCCAAGCATAAAAACAGGAAATTGTTTTTATTTTTCCATTCTTGTTTGAGGAATGATCAACTGAGTAACAGACTTGGGAGGGACCTTGGAGGTCTTCTAGTCCAACCCACTGCTCAGGCCTGAAACCCTATACCATTTCAGACAAATGGTTGTCCAATCTCTTCTTAAAAACTTCCAGAGTTGGAGCATTCACAACTTCTGGAGGCAAGTTGTTCCATTGATTAATTGTTCTAACTGCCAGGAAATTTCTCAGTTCTAGATTGGTTCTCTCCTTCATTAGTTTCCAGGCATCCAGACATTCCAGGCATAAAAAGGCCCCAGGTTCTTTTTAAAACATTTCCAGGTAGTCCTGGGAAGGCTCCCAGACTAATACAAAATTAGATATTGTTATTTTACAACTCTCTGAAACCCATCTTGCTGGCCAGGATATCTGAGATCTTAGTTCAGCAACATCTGGAGGGCCACCAAAGTTTTTCATCTCTTCCTTAAATAGTACTTGAGCAGGATGGTACCTGAGCAAAATGAATTATTATCTATTTTGGCAAAAGACAGTATCAAGGTACCACTTCCTAACTTTAAAGATTGTGTTCCTTCATTTAACACATTCTATACCAGGGGTCTCCAACAATGGCAATTTTAAGACTTGTGGACTTTAACTCCCAGAATTCCTCAGCCAGCTTTGCTGAGTTGAAGTCCACAAATCTTAAAGTTGCCAAGGTTGGAGACCCCTGTTCTATACCCATATTTTATGCAGTCCACATTCAAACTCTACTTCTGTGCTCTTGACCACACTTATGGCTTTCTTCTTGACTCTACCTCTTTTTTAAACTGTTTTTAAATTTTTAAAATTTTAAATTTGTCTTATAAATTTGGGGTGTTTTAAATTTTGTTTTCTGGGCCAAATTATTTAATTGTATTTTAATGGGTTTTTTTAACATTTGTATTATATGTATTTTATCTTTTGACTGTTCACCACCCTGAGTCCTTCGGGAGTAGGGCGGTATACAAATTTAATTAAAAAAACCCAACAACTAACTACAGCATTGTTTCTAAATCTTTGGCATTTTAAGATGTGTGGACTTCAACTCCCAGAGTTCCCCAGCCAGCATGAAGTCCACACATCTTAAAATGCCCAAGGTTGAGAAACACTGGTTTACAGTCATGCTCAGTTCTGATGTGGCTCTTCCTCCTTATCCTCCAGCACTTTCCCAGATAGAATGTGCCATTTGGATGTGTCTTCTGCAAATGGAGAAGTTGTGTCCTATAATTAAACATCCATCACACGTGCATCATCTCAGGAAAAGTATAATACACTCACCTTGCAGTTTCCGACGATGGAAGCGTGGGGAACCAAGGAAGCTGTTCTTGATAGAGTTCAAGCGGGTTTTCCATGCCACGCCGGCCACACCAGGACTGCTCGGGGGCGTCCCGCACGGAGTGCCGCTGGGGCTCTCTTTAGGCGTGTGCACAGGAGTGCCGAGCGGAGTGGGGAGGGGGCTTCCCCGAGGGGAGGGGTGGGGAGTGACCTGCAGCACAGATTTGGGTGGGGGTTTAGTAGAGGGGAAAAAGCAATGGGGAGAGGAGGGTGGGTGAGGGGGTGGAGAGTTGGGAGGCAGAGGGAAGGGGGTGGAACATCGACTCTGGAGGGCCCCCTCCCTCGCTGGGCTGCCCTTGGCAGGAAGCGTCTGAGTCTTCACAGGGGCAGGGGGAGGTGATGGGAGAGAGAAGCTGAAGATGGGGCTCTGGGTGTGGGGAGAAATGGGAGGGGAGAAAGGTGAGGAGGGGAGAGCCGTGAGATGGGAGTGAGCAATGGCAGGTGACAATCTCATAGTCTACTCCCAAACAGAGTTTCACAACGTGGCCCAGATTTTGAGTTTCCCCTACTGTGGCTTGGACACATTACTCATTTTTTAAGGAATCAACTTGCTTCAAGCTCTTAGGTGAATATCTTTGTTCACCTACCCTGTCATATGTCTTCATCCATGCTGTGGCAAAGACAACATCCCTGAATCTACCACGAAACTATATATGGTTGTCCCCCTGAAGTAGGTCCAGACTTTGCCACTTAATCTTTTCTATATCACTTGTTTCCCAAACTGAGTTTGCCTTTCAACAAGACCAACTTTTTGCAATCTCTCCCAATTGGCTGTTTTTCCTACAGAATGCCTAATGTCAGCTCTAAACCTTTTCCCAGATAAATGTCAAAACTCAAACTGTTGTAAGGAGACACTACCAACCCTAGGAGTTTCTCCATACCACCTTTTTCTATGTGGTTTTATTATGTGGCACGCAGAAATTTGCTGGTATCTCAACTGCCAGAGATATATTATGCTGGTAATAAAAATGCACCTTTCTAACATTTAAGCGCAGGATGGGTACTTGAAATTTTATGGCATAATTATCTGCTTTAAAAAAGCTGTTTTTTTACTGCAGAGATAATCATGGTTCATTGCTGAAAGCCAGCTAGTAATAAAGCTAACACTTCAAGTGCTACAAGAGATAACACAAAAGCATGGTTGACCATTGTTACAGGTACAGTAGTGGCCAAAATTGTGGAACCTTTTTAGGTAAAGTGTATTTTTGAGGTTTGATGGCTAATAACACCACTTTTTGGGGGAGTTTCAAGATAATCATATTCCACTGCTGGAATGGCCTGGGAACAGCCCAGGCCTTAACCCAATTGAAAATCTATGCAGCTGACTAAAGAAACTTGTTAGTCAGAAGCAACCCAGCAATAAAACCCAGTTAATAAAAGCAATCATTCAGTCTTGGTTTCACATTATAACAGCTGCAGAACTAAAAGACTTGGTTCACTCCATGGGAAGATGTTGTAAGGCTGTACTTCATGATAAAGGTTACTCAACTAAGTATTAACTGACGTGATATTTTTTGTATATCTCACTTTTTCTACGTGTTTCACTTTTCTTCTTTATACTGTAACTGCTATTCTAATAGCAAATCCTTCATAAAAGTTATTGCATTACATTCTTGATTAAATTATCTTTCCATTGATATATAATTTTGTGGTACTACTCCAAAAAAAAAGTGGTGTTATTTGCTAGTTAGTTAGAAAATACATTTTTCCCAAAAAGTTTCCACAATTTTGTCCACAACTGTAGTTCCTCGACTTATAGCCATTTGTTTAACCACTGTATAAAGTTCCAATGGCACTGAAAAAAGTGACTTTCAACCAGTCCTTGCACTTACACACAGCATCCCCAAGGTCATGTGATTAAAATTGGCAACGGGCACGTATTTACAATAGTTGCAGCATCCCGAGGTTCTAGGATCGTCATTTGTTACCTTCCCAGCTGGCTTCTGATGAGCAAAGTCAATGGGGCAACTGGATTCCCTTAACAACTGCAATCATTCACTTAACAATAATGGAAAGTCATAAGATTGGATGCAACTCATATAACAACCACCTTACTTAGTCACACACATTTTGATCCCAATTGTGGTTATAAGGCAAGGACTATCTGTATGCATGGGTTGGTTTCTAAATAACAGATACCTGTACATATATAGAAAGTCTTTTATATAAAGGAGAATATTTGTAGCTCAGGGTTGACATGAGGGGCCCTTGGTGCTCTCCGAGCTTGCTTATTTTCTTGCAGATGTTTCATTACCCAAACTAGGTAACATAATTAGTGCTAGTAAGGAGTGCAGTTTGCTGTCAGTTTATATTCTAATTCTATAGAATATAATTCTATTCTATAGAATATAAACTGATAGCAAACTGCACTCCTTACTAGCACTGATGATGTTACCTAACTTGGGTAATGAACTGTCTGCATGAAAACAAGCAAGCTCGGAGAGCAACCAACAACCCCTTATATATACAGTAGAAGAAATCCACCATTCTAATGTTACCCCAGTTAAAACAGCAGGAACACTACCATTTGTACACCAGTAACAACAACAAGGGTGATTTGGATCAGGATATATAATAAATCTGAGTGGGGAAAAAAAAATCAGGTGAAGATGAAGAGGTTCAGGATGCATAACCATCTCAGGAACAACTGTCAACAAGAAAAGAGATTCCAGCTCTGTCTGGAAAGTGTCTGGCTCAAAAGAGAAATAATCTGGAACACCTCTAAATTTACAACAGCAAAGACATAGGCACAGGGGGAGTCAAACAGAGATTCAGAATCCAGTGCAGGGCATGGGGTGGGGGGTGGGGGAAAAAGAGGAAAGATTCTGAACTTTTTATAATGTGACTCCAGTGGAACAGAAGAGCGACAGCATTAATTGACATTAAGCAAGAAGTATTTCTGGGAGAAGCAGATTGACTCTATGGCATAAATCATCGCTGATTTTCCCTTATAACATTCTGCTGTTTGACTTCCTTGGTACACGGAATCTTGGACTGATCTATGACTAACAACCCTAATTTATGTTTTGGCAATGTTCATGACATTTACCAGTTTGAGTTCCAGCAGTTTACAAATGGCTTGTCTGCTGATTCTGCTGACTCCGCTATCTGACTGCAACCTTTAGTTAAAAAGGACAATCTGCCTCCTGTAGTTTCTGCCAATGCTCCAGGCCTCATTGTTTAAACAGTGCTATCTAATAGGACCCAGGAAGCAGGGCCTTCAAGAACAGAGTCTTCTTCCCAGAGAACTATAAATCCCTACCTCTATCTCATCTATGCAAACCTTAAAAACCTCTGTTGCTTCCTCCAGGCCAGGGGTTGAGTGTGTGGTGGGTTTTTTCTGGGAAAGTTTTGTACTCAGGTCATGACTTTTGTTGCTGTTGTTTCCAGACATGTATTGTTCTCGTGGCTTATATCACTCCAATATTCCTTTTATTATTGTACACCACCAGAGCTGTTATGGATGGCCTTAGAAATTTGACGAGTAAATGAATAAATTATGGGCAGGAAAGAACTGTGATATGGAGGAAAAAGTGAATTCCTTTCTCCTTTATGTGATAGTCTTCATCTGGATCTCCCAACACTGCAACTATTACTAACAAGCCAAAATCAAGCATTCGGGGGGGCCAGTTGATTGTTCACAAAGGGCCTGGTGGCTCAGCAGACTGATAGCATTGTGATTAACACCAGCTGTCTACAATTATTGTAAGTTCGAATCTCACCAGGCTCAAGGTTGACTCAGCCTTCCATCCTTTCTAAGGTAGGTAAATTGAGGACCCACTTTGTGGGGGCAATAAGCTGACTTTGTATAAATATACAAAAGTATGAAGGCTATTGCTTAACGCATTGTAAGCCGCCCTGAGTCTCCGGAGAAGGGCGGCATATAAATCAAATTTAAAAAAAAAGTGTCTGCAGGCTATGGTTTTAAAAAGTCAAGATGGTACGATCGAAGCTCTACCTGCTTTTATGTGTAATGCGCATTAAAATACAGGTGAAGTTTGATCATACAATTATAGTTACAATTATAAGAGCCTTGGTGGTGCAGTGGACTAAACTGCTGCTGTTAAAGTAGTACTTAGCTGACAGCTGCCTGCAATTACTGCGAGTTCAATTCTCACCAGGCTCAAGGTTGACTCAGCCTTCCATCCTTTCGAGGTAGGTAAAATGAGGACCCGGTTTGTGGGGGCAATAAACTGACTTTATATAAAATAGAACACTGCTCAGGGGGCCCCAAAAAGCCCTACTAAGCAGGTATATACAAAAGTATGAAGGCTATTGCTTAATGCATTGTAAGCCGCCTTGAGTCTCTGGAGAAGGGCAGCATATATAAATTGAACTATTACTACTACTACTACTAAATAAATAAATAGTCACCCACTACCATTTTTGACTACATCCTGCAGACATCCTTGGTTGCTCAGATTTGAGTCTACTTTCCCCAGCCTAATCCTTTCCAGGCATATGGAACTATAACTCCCAAGATCCCATTCTGATGTAGTTCAACACCAGAAAGACTGTTATAATCTGTTCTCTTGTCAGCCAGATTAATTATACTCTTATCCACTGGCAAATCAACAATGTACAGATAGCTTATATGAATAACTAAATCCTAATCGGTGAGCAATGCCCTGTTCTTTAATCCTACCCCCTGCTTAAACATGTATCTCCGACTTTTCTCATCCAAGATCTACATATACCTCACCTTTCCTTCCCTATTCTGTACCTACCCCCTTCCCCCAATACAAGCCAACAGGTATGGCTTTTCCCTAGCATGGAGATGTAGTCATGGAAATGAGGTGGGAAGTGAATTGTTCCAGATGCATCTTCTGACTATCGTTCATGCACTGTACAGTACACATCGCATCTGCCAGGAAAACTAATGCAATGTCCTCAGCACCTCTGCATTTGGAACTAAGTGCAGAATGGGATGTCAACAAGACTGCTGATTCTAGGGATCATTTTCCCAACTTCCACTCCCTCCCGAAATCTAATATTTACTTTGTCCACCATTGCCTTTATCATCTTCTGCGCAAATGTTTGCTGTACCCATCCATCCCTTTAGCCAACATACCATTTTTTATTTTTTGTTTGCCTAGCTGATATACTCACCCTGGGGCTACTGAGGGGACTAGAAGATAAGCCAGTGGAGGCACCACTTACAGATCGAGACCTGTGAAGGGCAAAGACACATGATGATTAGCACTATCTTGGAAAGGAAGAAGGTGGTGAAACACAGAGAAGAGGATGGGAACATACATGTGAAACATCATTCTAAAATAACATTACAAAACGCTTATAGCTCCACGCCCCCGCTTCCAGTGAAAGTTACCCTATAGAAGTGAATAAGCCTAAGAAGCAGGGGTGAAATGTAAAATTTGTTACTACCGGTTCTGTGGGCGTGGCTTGATGGGGAGGGGGATAATGTGACTGGGTGGGCATGGCCATCTTTTTTTTTTTTTTTTAACTTTTCAAAGCATTTTTTCTAATGTTTTGAAAAGCCTCTGACGATCAGGCAACTCAGCTGGGATCGTCAGAGAGACTTTTTAAAAAATGCCTCTCTGCCGATCAGGCAACTCAGCTGGGATCGTCAGAGACTTTTCAAAGCATTTTTTTTACCACCTCTTCGGCCAAGAGGTTGCAGAAAAAAATGCTTTGAAAAGCCTCTGACGATCCCAGCTGAGCCGCGCGATCATCAGAGGCTTTTTTTTTTTACTTTTAAAAGCATTTTTTCGTTGGAAGAGGTTGTAGAAAAAATGCTTCTAAAAGTTAAAAAAAAAAGTCTCTGATGATCGTGCGGCTCAACTGGGCATGAGGGGGGGGGCAGGGATTTTTGCTACCAGTTCTCCAAACCACCTGCCGCCATCACTATGGGATCGGGCGATCCAGTCCGAACCAGGAGCATTTCACCTCTGCTAAGAAGCTTTGGATATCACCAGCAGAGAACAGCAGAATTGCAGAATCTATATTGTATATCCTGAAATCCTTTGCTGTTCTCTACTAGTGATCTTTGCTGTACAGATAGTCCTTGATTTACAACCACAATTGAGCCCAACATTTATGTTGCCAAGTGAGACATTTGATAAGTGACCATTTTACAACCTTTCTTGCCATAGCTGTTAAGTGAATCACTGCAGTTATCAAGATAGTAACACAGTCGTTAAGTGAACCTGGCTTCCACATTGACGTTGCTTGTCAGAAGGTCTCAAAAGGGGGTCATATGACCCCAGGACACTGCAACCATCATAATATGAGTCGGTTGCACAAGGGTCTGAATTTTGATCACATGATCATGGGGATGCTGCAATGGTTGTAAGTGTGAAAAATGGTCATGTCACTTTTTTCAATGCCTTTGTAACTTTGAACGGTCACTAAACGAACTATTGTAAGTCGAGGACTACCTGTACTTGCTGCACAATATATATACTTAACACACAACATTTCATTTTTATATAGAGTAGGCAGTGGTGGGTTGCCCCTGGTTCGGACCGGTTCTATAGAACCGGTAGTAAAACCGGCGGGAGGCTCCGCCCACTGACCCTGATGTCATCAGAAGCAATCTGTGCATGCACAGAAGCAAGGTGTGTGTGCGAGTGAAGTGAGCGCGAGCGCGCACACTCCTGTTGCAAATCGGTAGTAAAGGTAAGTAGAACCCACCCTTGAGAGTAGGTCTATATTTTGGATCATTATGCAAAGACCTAGCTCTCTGAAGAAGCTGTTGATGCTAGGAAAGATGGAAAAAAAGAGAGAAAAAGAAGACAACCAGCAGGAAATGGACTCAGTAATAGTGGTGATGGGTGCAAAGTTGGAAGATTTGAAGGTTGGGACAGATTGTCCTGGAGAAGATCAGTCTATCATCTTCATTTAATGACCCCATAATCCCTATATTCTCAGTGTGCCCAGAGAGAGAAATATCTGCCTCTACCTAGGACCGAACTCACAGCCTCCTGATTGTGAGGTGAGAGCTCCACATCTAGGCCACCACACTACTCTTTGGAGAAGATCAGTCTATGTGGTTATTAAATATTTAAAAAAATGACTTGATGGGACATTATCAAGCAATCAAAATCTGCACAGTAAGAAACTATCAAAATATGCCAGTGATTTAAACTAGAAGAGGAATCAAAAAAGTATTGAAAAAAAGCAGTAAGAAGCTACACATAGTCCTCAACTTACAAAGTTTACACAGCACTGAAAAAGGGCACTTATGACTGTTTTTCACATTTACAACCATTGCAGCATCCCCATGGTTATGCGATCAAAATTCAGGCCCTTGTGCAACTGGCTCATGTTTATAATAAATAAATAAATAAATAAATAAATAAATAATTTTATTTCTATACCGCCCTTCTCCCGAAGGACTCAGGGCGGTGTACAGCCTATTAGAGAGACATCAGTTAAAAATAATTAAAATTATTAAATAATTTCAGCTCAAATTTAAAACCCCAAAAATTTAAAACATCCAATTTAAAAATCATTACATTGATAGCCCAGCCTGGCGGAACAACAGGGTCTTGAGAGTACAGTGAAATACACGGAGGTTATGATGGTTGCAGTGCCCCTTTGCAACCTTCTGACAAGCAAAGTCAATGGGGAAGCCAGATTCACTTAACAACTGTGTCACTAACTTAACAACTGCAACAATTCACTTAACAGCTGTGGCAAGAAAGGTTGTAAGGTGGGACAACATTCACTTAATTTAAATGTTATCTACAGAAATTTGGGGCTTAATTGTGGCCGTAAATCAAGGATTACTTTCTATATTTCAGTAGAAGAGATTTATATGTAGTTCAGGGCCGAACTGTGTTTGTTTTATTGTTTTATTGTTTGTTTTATTAAATTTATATACCACCCTATTCCCGAAGGACTCAGAGCGGTGAACAGGCACAGAATAAAATACATAAATACAAAAGTTAAAAACAATTTAAAACCAAATTAAATAATTTAGCCCAAGACAATTAAAATCCCAATAATTTAAACAAATTAAAATTTCAGTTTAAAAAATTAAAAAGAAAGGGGAGAAAATTAGGCCAGGCCGGCTTGCTGGAATAGGAGGGTCTTAAGAGCACGGCGGAAAGTGCGCAGATCCGGGATCCTCTGTATCTCCGGGGGAAGCTCATTCCAGTTAGTGGTGCCCCCACAGAGAAGGCCCGCCCCCTGGGGGCCACCAGTCAACACTGCTTGGCTGAGGGCACCCGGAGGAGCCCCTCTCTGTGAGAGCGTACCGGCCGGTGGGAGGCTGTTTGTGGTAGTAGGCGGTCCCGTAAATAACCAGGTCCTAAGCCATGGAGCGCTCTAAAGGTGGTAACCAAAACCTTGAAGCGCACCTGGAAGACCACCGGGAGCCAGTGCAGCTCGTGCAGGAGAGGTGTCACACAGGAACGCCATGTTGCTCCCATAACCACCCACGCGGCTGCACTCTGCACCAGTTGGATCCTCCGGGTGCTCCTCAAGGGGAGCCCCCTGTAGAGAGCATTACAATAGTCCAGGCAGGAGGTGACAAGGGCACCTCCCGCCTGGACTATTGAATCTTAACTGTGGAATCTTAAGCGCTCTCTGCGATTGATTGTTGTTGCAGGTGTTTCATGCCTTGACTAAGTGACATCATCAAGCAAACAACCATGCTCAGAGAGTACCAAAGTCTGCATACTTCCATACTGTTGCCATGGAAGCAATATAAATAAAACCAGGAGGTAACCAGATATGGAGCTTGATCTTTTTAAAGAGATACATAGGTGCAACTAATGGCAGTATCTACCAGATACCTCAAAGCTAAATAGAATCGAACCTGGTTAGTACTTAGATGGAAGACACCAGAAAATCCTAAAGCTGCAAGCTAGTCTGAAAAGCTGAAGAAGACAGTGGTAGAAAGTTTCCATACTGTTGCCAAAAATGCTACATGGATTTGTCCCTGTAGTTAGCAAGAACTGACTTTAGGAAATCTTTACCTTAAAGAGACATTATTTTTATTTATTTATTTATTTATTTATTTGTTTATTTTAATTTGTATACCGCCCTTCTCCAGCAGGACTCAGGGCGGTGAACAGCCAGAATAAAACAGAACATACAAAATTAAAAAAAAATAGTTTAAAAATAATTATCATTCCTAGAACAGCCTTAGAGATTAGCCAACCCTTAAAATGTTTGCAAATTCCATTTTCAGTGGCCAGGAAGCACACTGGAAAGACAGCAGAATCTCCAAATGCCAGTTTTGAAGATCCTCCCCTGTCTTTCACACACACACAAATAATTGGACACAAACTCACCTCTGGCTATGTTGTGCCATCTCTATGGCCCGTCGGGCTGGGACTGGAGAACCACCATCTGTGACACTCAACACTTCCATGGACTTCCGCTCAGGTCGGCGTTTGCCATGTCTGTTCAGCATAGGGGAGTCAACTCGCTTCCGAGGAGGGTCTGAAACACGTAAAGGAGAAGGATGCAATAAGGCCTTCCCTTTTGGGTGAACTTTGGAGGCTGGTGTTTGTATAAGAAACATTGCAGTTATAAATCAAGAACTACCTGTAGTTTGGCTGACTGTTTGCTAGTTCTGTTTGGTTCATGCTTGCACGCTTCCCAAGGTGTGCCACAGAAGAGGGAGCTAGCTCCAAACAACACCAAGGCGCCTTGGTGGCACAGCGGACTAAACTGCTGTTAAAGTAGGACTTAGCTGCCTGCAATTACTGCAAGTTCAATTCTCACCAGGCTCAACGTTGACTCAGCCTTCCATCCTTTTGAGGTAGGTAAAATGAGGACCCGGTTTGTGGGGGCAATAAGCTGACTTTGTATAAAAATAGAACACCGCTCGGGGGCGGGGGGGGGCGGAAGCCCTACTAAGCAGGTATATACAAAAGTATGAAGGCTATTGCTTAATGCATTGGAAGCCTCCTTGAGTCTCCAGAGAAGGGCGGCATATAAATCGAACTAATAAATAAATAAATAAACCCACCCATTTATCCACCCACAAATGCACTACCATTGTTTTGAAAGAGCAAGGGAAGAGAATTTGGGAATGACGATGAGATACTAGGACTCTGGAAATTTTGAATTTGGGGACTGAGTTCAAGGTGATTTTATCTGTAGATCAAATCGGTTGCTGTGAACCAATTTAGGTTCTTCTTGTACAGGCACAGGGTGAGTTTCTCCTAATTGATTAAAAAATCCAAGTTAAATCTACCCATTTCAAACATCCTAACTGGATCCATATTCACAAATGGTAACTGCCCAGGACACTGCTGACTGTTGTAAATACACACAGGTTGCCAAGTGTCTGAATTTTGACTACTGTGGGGATGTTGCAATGATTTTAAGTTGAAGGACAAGTTGTGAGTCACTTTTTTTCAGTGCTGTTGTAGCTCTGGACAGTCACTAAACGAATGGTTGTAAAACGAAGGCTACCTGTATATGGGCAGAAGATGTCTACAAACAGTAGAGCTTTAAACCAAAGGTATGTTGACATGTATTTACCTTCTTGTTTCCTCCATATCAGTCAGATGAAATATTGAGGGAAGAATAAAACTTGGAAATGCTTGTCATCCCTTGAGTCAGTGTTTCTTAACCTTGGTCACTTGAAGACAGATAGACCTTCACTCCCAGAATTCTGGGAGTTGAAGTCCACCTAAGGTCCACCTTCAAGTCCACCTGCCTTCAAATAGCCAAGGTTGAGAAACAGTGCCTTAAATCAGCGGTCATCAACTGGTGGTCCGTGGTCTGTGAGAAAATTTTGCTGGTCCGCAGAAAAATTATTTGCATTTTTTATATTGCACTAAATACTATTAATCTTTTTTTAAAAATGCATATTAGTGGTCCGCGGGATTTAAAATTATGAATTTAGTGGTCCCTGAGGTCCAAAAGGTTGGTAACCCCTGCCTTAAATCATAAGCACCACTGCTCTGTTTTTCTGGTCCTGATGAAGTGCTTAGAGAAAGTTTCCCCCAAAATCTCACCAACATCATTGCGTGGCGGCAGGTCCTCATCCTCACAGCTGGGATATCTCTCTTTGCGGTCAAGCAGAAGGTAATAAATCATTTTCTCCTGATTTTCTCTGACATGGAGAAAGGAAAAATGAGGTCTTACGCTTAAAATAAAAATGGGTTTATTGCCCGACTATAGAAAAGACACAGTTCCATTTTTTCTCTATTTGCACATGTTTCCTAACTACCCTCTTCTCCCATCTTTCCTGCCTTCTATCTACATATCCATCACAAATGAAACAGCAATTCTATTTCCTCCTTCATCAGACACCTTCTCTTATACCGCATCCAACCTAACTGCGCTCTGCACGGTTTTATTTTTAATCATGGGAGCTAAAATGGTGAGATGATTATTCAAGCTTCTCTACAGAAGCACAGTTCCTTCAGTATCCCAAATATGCTTTTTTTTCAAAAGGCAACTGGACTTTTTTTTTTTTTTGGAACTGAACTGAATTGAACTGAACTGAAGCAGCTTCTTGGATGAGAAGCGAAACATCTTCAAGGAAAAACAATGGCCAGTTCCTCTTTGAAAAAAACACCTTTGGGACAACCAAAGATGGTTGGATGATTGAGAATCTCCATAGACAGTTCCTCCAATAAGACCACAAATCATCTTTTTTAAATCTTATGAAAAGGACTTAGAACACTGCATCTCCTCAGCAAAAGGAGCAAAGCTTTGGAAAAGTTCTTACGGCCCCCTTCAACCACACATCCCAGTTCCTCACCCTTCATTTTGCAACTCTTGCTTTAGCTTGTTCTTATCACGGAAACATCCCAACGAGTGCATGCTATCCAATACATCAGGGTCCAGCTCACTGACTGACTGAATCCGTCGGATCGCTACCTTCCGAGGGATCGGTTGTTCTGGTTCTGGTTCATTCTTCCCTCCCCTGGAAGAAGACGTAGTGTGTAAATCAGATAAAAGTAAGACATCACCCTGTTAAAATCTTGAAGAGTGGTATAAAAAGAGTTAAGACCTCTGACAAAAGCCATTCGAAGTAGAAATAGAGTTGGAAGGGACCTTGGAGGTCTTCTAGTCCAACCCCCTGCTTAGATAAGAAACCCTACACCACTTCAGACAAATGGTTATCCAATCCCTTAGTCTAGTGAAGCTTTCAGATTCGGGTTAATGTCAGGGTTCCAAGTAACACCCCCAAAGAAATCAAACTCTGAGGCTTGAATGTTCCTCAAGGCTAACTTTTATTACAGATGTCATATTGGCACATCTGAGGAAACCTAAATCTGAAAGCTTCCCGGTTTTCCTCACCCACAAGAAAGTTCAAGACCTTTCCCACATCTCCCACATATCCATACAGCTCCAATCAGTTCTTTTCCTGAATTCTTCTTTGCACAGCTACTGGACACCATGGCCTTGAACGTCTCTTAGAGAAGTTTGTTATGGCTATCTCTACTTCACTCATGCAATCCCCCCTCCTAACTTCCCACGGTATGATTGTGGCAGGCCTGGATCCTCAAGGCACACAGGTAATATGGCTTCCAGGCATGATATCTTTTTTAAAACTTCCAGTGTTGGAGGCAAGTTGTTCCACTGGTTAATTGTTCTAACATTGTCTAAAATGACTCATTTTTCAGGGAAGTGAATACAATTGGCAGATTTCTCAACATCAAGTTCATAAACATTTGGAAATAGGATATATCCTTGCCATTTACCAGTCTTACAACTATCCAGCCCACCAGAGCAAAAAGGCAGAACATGTTATGGATCCCAACTATTAAGGAAGTACACTTGCTAGAATTTAGGAAAGGGGCCTTCTCTGTGGTGGCTCCCTCCCTCTGGAACATTATTTCCTCAGAGATAGGATTGGCTCCCACTTTGTTTCATTTCTGCAAGGCCTTGAAGATATAGTTCTGTCATTTGGAGGCAATCAAGTTGCTTGTTTGATTCTAATTTTGCCACAGAGTGAGGGTGGGGATAAATAGTGAATTTGTAACTGGATTTTTAATGCTGTACAATGCCCAAATTCACCATGTGTGAATATAAATTTGTTTAATAAATAGATATACAGTAAATAGGTTTGGTTTGCTGATTTAGCCCCAACATTTGTTACTTGCTTTTCTGTAAAAATCTGCCTATAGAAGCAGCAGCAGGATAAGGCACCTTTAATTATTTTAAGCATTAATTATATTAACTCTTCTGAGTTTGAGGCTTAACTGGCCATGTAAGAGACTGGAATCGGAAGCTCATGTTCTTCCCAAGAAATATGTATTAATGGAAAAGTTGGGTTAAGTCCAGGGGTGAAATGCTACCGGTGTGCACCGGTTTGGGCAAACCAGTAGTAAAAAAATGCTACCAGTTCGTCTGAATCGGTATTTCTAATGATCAGCTGTGCCACATGATTTATATTCACTAGAAAACAGGAAATCCTGCTTTCTAGCGAATCTAAATCACGCGGCACAACTGTTCCCCCCCCCCCTCGCTGTTCTACTTACCTTCTTAAGCCTCCTTTTTCTGCGCTGCGCAGTAGCACCTGTGGTGCACATGTGCACGAAGCGCTTGTTTGGCGTACACTGTGCATGTGCCCAAAGTGAGCATTTGGTGAACACTGTGCATACACAGCAAACCAGTGGCAAACCTCGGAGGATTTCACCACTGGTTAAGTCTATGCAGCACACCAGGTTCCCAAAGATTGTACTTATGGGACCACGTCTGTATACCTGGTACATTTTTTCCCAATGGTTAATAACTATATAGATCACTACAGTCTATTTATTTAGTCGATTTCTCATGAGCACATAATCTATTGAAAACCCATTTTTTAAAATTCTACAGTAATGTTTTAGAATCATTATGGCTCATATATAGCTAAATAAATATAATTACAGGTAGCCCTTGACCTACAAGCACAGAGAGCCTCAAAATTTCTGTTGCTAACAAGACAGTTGTTAAATGAGCCATGTCCCATTTTATGACCCTTTTTGCCAAGGTTCTTAAGTGAATCATTGAATCATAAGGTCGTTAAATGAATGCAGCTTCCCCAAATTGATTTTGCTTGTCAGAAATTCCCTAGGAAGTTTGCAAATGACAATCCCAGAGTCCCTAAAACACTGCAACCACTGTAAATACATGCCACTTGCCATGTGCCCGAATTTTGTTCCTGTGATTGTGGAGAGCTGCAACAGTTGGAGAAATGGTCATATGTCACTTTTTTGGTGCCATTGTACCTTTGAATTGTCACTAAACAATGGTTGTAAATCAAGGACTACCTGTATTCACTTTTATGATTATTAAAGCTTTTTGCTCTTTTAGATAGAAAGCTAAATTGAAAGAACATTTTAAGGTGGAACCCCAAAAACCAAGGAGATATCTTCTGGTAATCAATAGGTCCCGATATTCCTCTCTGTTGGTCATGCTGGCTAAGGTTGTTGACTTCTGAAGAGCCACAATGGGGCTCACCACTATCTAGACCAGGGGTCTCTAACCTTGGCAACCTCTGGGAGTTGAAGTCCACAAGTCTTCAAGTTGCCAGGGTTGGAGACCCCTGGTCTAGACAACAATGACAGTGGTAGAGTGGGACATTGGGATTTCTGCTCATATCTTTGTCTCTCTAAGAGACCTTCCGTCCCCTCTGGTAAGTAAAGGCAAAAAATACTGAGACCTTGATCTTTACTGAGATCTCGTCAAACAAGGGAAAAGAGAATCAGCTGGAAATAAAAGACAGTCTGGAAATACTCACAAGAACCACGGGTGTTTCTGAATCTGTTCCAGCTAAAGCCACCACATGGAGAAAAATAAACCAACATTAGGCTCTTTTCGCAAATATTCATTTTTTTAAAAAGTTAAAACCATGACTGCTCTATCCATCACTATCACTCATCATAAAAACATGTGTTAATAACAATATACTCTTATCTTCAGACATTCAGTATATTAAAATAAACATAAAACATTAACTGAATCTCAAAATGGAACACTATTACCTACACTCAATTGTTTCAATCAAATCCTAATTAAATTTAGACCCAAACAGATCATATAAAAATCAACCATATCAGGGAAGAATTCTAACTCAAATCTTTTCAAATTCCTTGTGTGTCTAGTCACACTTGGCCAATAAAGAACTGTTCTGTTCAGTTCTGTTTATTCTGTTCAGTTCTGCCATATATTCTATTCTGTTCTGTTCTGTTCTGTTCTGTCCTGTCCTGTCCTGTCCTGTCCTGTCCTACTCTACTCTACTCTACTCTACTCTACTCTACTCTACTCTACTCTACTCTACTCTATTCCATTCTATTCTATTCCCACGGTTTCATAGACATTTATGACAACTGCTATCCTATTTTTATATTCAAGAGTGGCCCATCCCAGGTGGGGGAGGTGTAACTCCTGCTTGCAATCTGAAATAGTGCTACCCAGAGGCCCAGAGCCCTCCATCCTATTCCACTTCACTATCCAAGCCTGCTCCTCCCTTCATTCCTCCCAGTCTTGGGAACCACCAGCTGACTTACACTGAGGCGCTTCTCTGGCTCCACCTCAATCATGCCCCGCAGGAGATTCTGACAGTCTGGCGGAATGAAATGGGGCATGTGAAAAATCCCACGTTTCACTTTTTCCAAAAGCTGCCGTAGGTTGTCATCATCAAAGGGTAGCGCCCCCTGCAGGAGAAAAGAGTGAAAGAACTTAAGACACCACAGATTTCAGTTTTTGCAGGAATTTCTTGGGATAACATTACAGGTAGTCCTTGAGTTACAACTATTTGTTTGAAGTTACGACCATGGTCATGTATTCAGAATTCAGGCATTTTTAACGGTGACAGAGTTCGAAGGGACCTTGGAGGTCATCTAGTCCAACCCCCTGCTCACGCAGGAGACCTGTACTAGGGATTTGAACCGCCGAACTGCCGACCTTTCTGATCGACAAGCTCAGCGTCTTAGCCACTGAGCCACCTAGTCAGGCATTTGGCAATCATCATGTATTTACATTGGATGCAGATCCCAAAGTCGTGGGATCACCATTTGTTACCTCTCCAGATGTCTTCTACAAGCAAAGCCAATGGGGGGAAGCTGAATTTGAATCAGAATCAAAATTAGAATAGAGCTAGAAGGGACCTTGGGGGTCTTCTACCCCAAGTCTTCTAGCCCAGAAGACCTCCAAAGTCTCTTCCATCTCGATTCAGATTCTGATTCAAATTCAGCTCCCTCCATTGGCTTTGCTTATAGAAGCCATCTGGGCCTGCTCGAGCAGGCGACCCTATACCATTTCAGACACGTGACTGTCTAGTCCCTTCTTAAAAACCTCCAGTGATGAAGCATCCACAACTTCTGAAGACAAGCCGTCCCACTGGTTAATCGTCATCACTGCTAAGAAGTTTCTCCTTAATTCCAGGTTGCTTCTTTCCTTGATTAGTTTCCATCCATTATTTCTTTTCCTGCCCTCTGATGCTTTGGAATCAGGTCCTCATTATGGCAGCTTTCAAATATTGAAATACTGCTATCAAGTCACCCCTAAAAGTCCTTCTTTCAAACCCAATTCCTGCAACGGTTTTAGCCTCCAGGCCTTTAATCATCTGTAGTTGCTCTTCTTTGCACTTTTTCCAACACCTTTTTTGTAACGTGGTGACCAAAACTGAATGTAATTAATGACCACATGATGCATTTAACTGCAGTGATTCGCTTAACAACCCTGGCCAAAAAGGTCATAAAATCAGGCACAGCTCACCTAACAACTGCCTTGCTAAGCAATGGAGATTCTGATCCCAATTGTAGTCATAAGTCAAGGACTGGATGTTTGTCAAAACACCGTTTAAACATGAAGGTGTGTAATATTGGTCCTTTTGCCCTCATCTCCTTTATTAATCTTTCTCTCTCCCTTTCATATCCACCTCCCTCAAGTCAAACATTCTCAGGACAACAATCGGAATCACTGGATAAGTAGTCCTTGACTTATAACAGTTCATTTAGTGACACTCAAAGTTACAACAGCACTGAAAAAAGTGAATTATGACCAGGGGTGAAATGTAAAATTTGTTTCTATCGGTTCTGTGGGCATGGCTTGATGGGGGGGTAATGTGACTGGGTGGGCATGGCCAATTTTTTTTAAAAAAAAAAACTTTTCAAAGCATTTTTTCTAATGCTTTGAAAAGCCTCTGATGATCAGGCAACTCAGCTGGGATTGTCAGAGACTTTTCAAAGCATTTTTTTTACCACCTCTTCGGCCAAGAGGTTGCAGAAAAAAAATGCTTTGAAAAGCCTCTGACGATCCCAGCTGAGCCGCGCGATCATCAGAGGCTTTTTTTTTTTTTACTTTTAAAAGCATTTTTTCGTTGGAAGAGGTTGTAGAAAAAAATGCTTTTAAAAGTAAAAAAAGAAAGCCTCTGATGATCGTGCGGCTCAGCTGGGCATGGTGGGGGGGGGGGGGCACAGGGATTTTTGCTACCGGTTTTGCTACCACCCGCCGCCATCACTACCGGATCGGGCAATCCGGTCCGAACTGAGAGCATTTTACCTCTGGTTATGACTGTTTTTCACACTTATAACTGCTGTAGCATCCCCATGGTCATGTGATCAAATTTTGGATGCTTGGCAACTGACTCATATTTATGACCGTTGCAGTCCCGGAGTTATGTGATCATATTTTGCGACCTTTTGACAAACAAAGTCAATGGAGAAGCCAAATTCACTTCCAAGTTACTAACCAAATCCAACCAAGTTACTAACTTTCCAACTGCAGCAATTCATTTAACAACTGTGGCAAGAAAGATAATAAAACAGGGCAAAATTTACTTAACAAACCTTTCGCTTAGCAGCAGAAATTTTAGCTGAATTGTGGTAATAAATCGAGGACTACCTGTATACAAATTTAATAAATACTAATAAAAGTTATAACTATTGCAGGTAGTCCTCAACTTACGATCACAATTGAGCCCCAAATTTCTGTTGGTTAGTGAGACATTTGTTAAGTTAATTTTCCCCCATTTTACACTCTTTCTTGCCACAATTGTTAAATGAATCGCTGCAGTTGGTAAGTTGATAATTCTTGGAGTTGACGTCGTCATCATAAAAGGGCCGTAGTTCACCACCCCTGATTTAAATGGATCCCTTGGGCAAAAGACAGTAGAACTAAATGGGGGATTAAATCAGGGGTGAAATGCTCCCAGTTCGGACCAGATTGTCCGATCTGGTAGCGATGGAGATGGGTGGCTCGGAGAACCAGTAGCAAAAATCCCTGCCTCCCCATTACCCAGCTGAGCCGCGCGATCATCAGAGGCTTTTTTTTTATTTTTAAAAGCATTTTTTCTACAACCTTTTTGGCCAAAAAAATGCTTTTAAAAGTAAAAAAAAAAGCGCAACTCAGCTGGGATCATCACAGCTTCTGCCGATCAGGCAAGTCAGCTGGGATTGTCAGAGTCTTTTAAAAGCATTTTTTTTACAACCTCTTCAGCCGAGGAGGTTGTAGAAAAAATGATTTTAAAAGTTAAAAAAAAAAAGTTGGCCACGCCCACTCAGTCATATTCCTCCCCCATCAAGCCACGCCCATAGAACCGGTAGTAACAAATTTTACATTTCACCACTGGATTAAATGCTCTCTGCCAGGAGTGAGCAAACATTTTTGGGATAAACTTACCACCAGGAGGGCGAAGAGGATGACACCACAACTCCACATGTCCGCGCGACGTCCATCATACTTCTCACCCTAAAGAGCAAGAAGCAGAGATTGGGGGCTTGATAATTGGTTTGGGTTTGGGGAGGGAGAAGATTTCAGGAATCAATGAAAAACATTTGAAGTGAGGGCGGGAGGTTTTTCCAAGCATTACAGTAAGAGCAACTGCAAGGGGGGTTAACTATTACTGGTGTATAATATGAAATAATTAAAAAAAACCCTCTAAAATGATAGCTGTTCTTCACTGTGTCCCATTTGGGAAGAGAGATAAAGGAAAGAGACCTCCAGTCCAGATACCCAAGGGAAAGTTTCTTTCTGATTAAGGAAAGTTTGCAAAATCTTATCACCATATATTAGGTTGACATTCCTTGGAAATCCATGTGGATCTGGGGATTTCTTTTCTTGTGATTTCCTGTGATTGGCTTTTCCAGTATTAAAAACAAAATTAGAATAATGCCCTTGCCCAGCAGAATCTAAGTTTCAGCCCATACATAAACAGTCACACAAACTCGAACACAGAGAATTGAGATCCCCAGCAATGTTCTTGAGAATGCATAGTTTATTTCCTCTAACTTCAAAATATTCTTACTAGCTGGGAGAAGGAAACCAGTATAAATCTTCTGGATCAGGTTTTTGATGAGATGGGAATTGTATATATACCTGGTGCAAAGTGTGTGCATATATGTACAAGTTCATTATAGTAACTAAAAGAATTCAATCTCAGGTAGTCCTTGATTTATGACAGGTTAAATTTTTGAAGGATTCAAAGTTCTGACAGCCTCCCCCCACCCACCTGCCCTGCAGTCATGTGGTCACATTGTGGGCACTTGGCAACTGGCCTCCATTTACACAACCTTTGCAGTGTCCCACAGTCACATAACGGAAATTTATAATGGTTTTTGACAGAAAGTGGTGTTTACTTCTGGTTTGAACAAAAAAGGCCCATTGTGGGCAATGTATTCGTTTAACAACCACTGCAAAAAAAAAAAAGTTGTAAAATCAGGCATGACTATGTGGTGACCTGCTTAATGACTGGTATGACTTATGACCATAATTCCAGGCTCAATTATGGTCACAAGTCAAGGACTACCTGTATAACTTTAAAAAGATTTAGTTTCTACCTTCTATATTTGGAGTGCAATTTTGACTCAAACCAATATATGTTACTTAAATTATTAAAAATATTTGTTTGAATTGTCTGAAATATTGTGTCATGCTGTGAAACTTATCAATCTGGGGTGACCCTCTGGATCTTTTTAACTTACAACTCCCAGCAGTCCTAATGGCGAAGGATGAATACTGAGAGTTGTAGTTCTAGATGGATGGCCACAAGTATATAATATATAATTGTTCCAATTGAAGGGCCAATTGAAGCAGGATAAAGTATATTTTGAGGGGCTCCTTACCCTTATCTATTGGATGGGATGGGGGAAATCAGATACCAACAAAGATAAGGGGAGGGCACTAGGCCTGAATCCTTACCTTGATCACCTCTGGACATGCATAGTGAGGAGAACTGCAGCCCAGCATTGGGGGCAGAAAAGAAAGAGAAAGACAGAGAGATAGGAAGAGTGAAACGCCGAAGAAAGCTAACCCATAGGGCCATGGGTTCAACAAGCATGTGAGGAAAAGCCTGTGAAATATACCACCCCTCCCCAGTCTAAGATGGGTTGTGAAAATCCTTGACTTTTAGAAGTTTGGAGGGTTTCAGTGCCAGGACGAAACTTCCTTGGCATTCTCAAGTCAATTCTGGAGTGGCCAATTATCCCGCTAGATGGGAATTGCTCAGAATTGCAACTGAACCCATGTGGTCTGGAGAAGATCATTCTAGGCCATTCCACATCTAACACAACACATCTAACACATCTTCTTCAGCAACTTCCCCAGATGTCTAGAAGTGGTAGAATCTTTTCTTCCTTCCCATTAAAGAAAAACATGTCCTTTCTTTGAGGACAGCCATCAAATGAAATTCCTATTTCCTAGCCCGGAAATCTGAAGACCAAGCTAAACTTGACATTTACACAATTAGGAATTGTGGGAATGACTTTTTTTAAAGGAATTTATAGCTGTGAGGAAGGAAAAAACTTGGTAGGGATTCTGGTACTACAGAATCAACTTCCTAAACAGATGTCATTCGTTTTAAGAAAAAAGCACCATCATTGCACAAAGGAGCCAAGGTTGGTGCAGTTGGCTACATCTGTTGGCTGAATCTCATCTTCTGTGTATGTTCTAAGACCATAAATTTGGGGTAGAATGGGAGGATGTTCCGCAAAGAGTTTCCACATCCAAGAATATATGATTTATATTTTCATTGATGGAAAACGTCTTCTGTCCTCACATATGGCAGATCTTTGATGAATTTGCCTCTCCACTTGCAAGCAAACCAGCAATTCACATTTCAAATATTAAGTAAGAGCAGATATTTCTGATTCACTTAAATTTCAATGACAATAGTAATATGTGATAGCATTTCCATCTAAAGTCAAGGAACAGCTTACCAAGGTTCCCAGGCATATATTTCCTTCCCATTTCACTTTTTACATGTCCACTACATTGGACACATTGGTATTCCTGCAATAATGTGTGAATCAACCCATGTGAGTCAACCCTGGCTGACTTCCTCCCTCTTCCCTCAGCATCACAGGCCAGCACGACTCCGTTCTGAGGATGGCTTACCCACAACTTGTTTCCAGCAGGCTATCTCCGACCTGCAGGGAGGCCATGCCGAAATCTGCAATCCGAATGTTGTTCTTCTCATCCAGCAATAAATTCTCAGGTTTCAAGTCTCGGTGGCTGAAGGGGTCCAAACAAAACCCATTGAGATTGATCAGTGGCAGAGCTCATGGGCATGCACATAGACAAACCTGTGTGAACTTGTACCACTAAATCCTTTGAAGTTATTACATGAATGGCTCTCAACCCAGTGGGAGGTATTAGATTAGTATTAAGTACTCCCCCCCACACACTTTTGTTTGCTTAAGTGATATGTAAGTGCTCTATTGAATATTGCATGACTTGCGGCTCCACAATTATGAAATCTATTACGACTCAAGGACATCAACCATTCTCAAGATCTTTTTAGCATTATTTGAACCCAGAGGAATAAGACAATGTTTGCATAATATCGCTGACAACTAATGAACTCAGTTTATCCCGATGCATCATGTGAATCTGTATTATAATTTATGTTAATGGTTTATTATGCAGTATGATCCAATAAAATTTGGTAAATTTAGGAAACCATGGGAAAGAAAACCATGAGTTTGGGTTAGGCTACCAGATTTAGCTTATATTACGATATTAAACACTATTAAATAGTAGAAAGTCTGGTTGTCAAGAGTTTTGCAACTCAGATTTGATAGCCTTACATTAGAATGCCATATGAACACAGTCAAAAGCTATTAGCTTGGCAACATACCCTTGATACATCAGATATCTCACTAGATTCCCTTGCTAATTTTGGAGGGAGCTTTAAAAGTCAACAGGTTTCTCTATGTACTATATAGAACAAGCAGTGTTGTCTGATGTATTTGGATTAACAACTTCTGAAAGTATTAATCCCAAGAGTGCCGAGTTAGCTCCTTTCAATCTCTCATCTATTCTTCCTCCTCAATGAAGCTGAAAACTGGAATTGTAATTTTATAAAAGTTATTGGTTTGGAAAATATTTTTCTCAGATGGGCTGTATGCTAATATTCTTTCCAACTATTTATTCATAAATTCAAAACAATGTATAACCCGTGGTTTAGAAATGTACTTTTACAAAGCCAAAGGAGTCAACATAAATTATTTATAAAACAGGGTTTAACTATACATATCCTAAGTTAAATGAAGCCAGGAATAGAGACTTCAAAGCTTACATAGAGGCCTACACAGGGATGAAATTCAGCAGATTCTGACAGGTTCTGGAAAACCGGTAGCGGAAATTTTGAGTAGTTCAGAGAACTGGCAAATACTACCTCTGGCTGGCCCCAGGAGTGGGGAGGGAATAGAGATTTTGCAGTATCCTTCCCCTGGAATGGGGTGGGAATGGAGATTGTGAAGTATCCTTCCCCTGCCACGCCCACCAAGCCATACCTACCAAGCCACACCACATCACACCACTCCCACCAAGCCACGCCCACAGAACCGGTAGTAAAAAAAATTGAATTTCACCACTGGGCCTACACCAAACAAGTGAGATCAAATTCAGCCAGGAGGGAATATAGAATTGCGGGACCATCAAGATGACTTCATTTCATGTTCTCCATGATTTGACTGATAGCCTATAAGCAACAAACAGCAAAAGAGGATGGGTGCCTCTGAACTCGAGCGATATTACGGCACCCAGGCACTTCCGTCAATTCTCCCTCAAAAGCAAAGTAACTGTGGCAGAGAGGTGACAGATCTTGTAAGATATGTGATTCCTGAGCAGCAGGATGGAAGGGGGAAGCAGTTGTGGGGAGTGGGGGAAGGGGGAATAGGGGGAATGTTGCAGACGTGCAGTCGTTCGTAAGGGCGAACAACTGTTGTGATGCTGCAACATTCATAATTTTGGGACTTGCTTATAAACACTAGGGGGCGCTTATCTCATAACTTCGAATGGGCGCTAAATGAACACTTGTAACCCGGAGATTAGCTGTTTATCTATAGTGATGCAACTAGTTGCTTTAATTTTGCAAGACTTCTGCCTATGGGTGAGGAATAATAAAGGAAAATACTCAGAAGTAAATCAATGTGTTGTTCTCGGTTCCTGGGAGCCTGGCAAAAAGTGATAAATGGGATGTAGGATAAGTTATTGAAATGTTAATGAAATCTTTAGAATTTTGACTGGATGGGGCTTAAACTATGAAAGTCTGGAAACAGCTGCATTTATTAGATATTACATTTTGCCAGAAAAAGCATCCACTCCCAATATTTACATATCACGCTGAGATCAAAAGATGAGGAAATCAGCGCTCATCTGGTGACCTAGGGAAACATGTACTTTAATAAAGAGTAAATTGGCATTTCAATTATCAATAGGATCTAGGGATGGGAGAAGGAACAATAATTACTATAATAAGGATTGATTTTCTTTATCAATGATAATTCAAAGTGGCCGGTAGCATAAAAACTAGGGACACAATAAAAAAAAATCAATAGAACACAAATAACAAAAGAGGGGGAACCACAAGACAATAGAGAAAAATAAACCCCAAAGAAAAATGTTTTTCTTTCTTTTCCTGCAGGAACAAAACGAGATATTGTAACAGCTCATAATAACACAACAGTCAACTCACCATATAGAATAGCTGTGGCAGAAATCCAAAGCCGAGACAATTTGTCGGAAAAACTTCCTAGCTTCCTTGGGGGTCAGGCGCCCTTTCTTCACCAAGTAATCGAAAAGTTCACCTCCTGAGACATGTTCCAAGACGAGGTACCTAACACATTAGAAGTCCAGAGACAGCATGACCAAGAAGCAAGGACAAGAATTAAAAAGAAATTGAAAATCTATCAGACCACCATGGGAGCAAACTCAGAATCCATTCAAACCAAGGCAAAGCCATTTTCTTTGCAAAGAAAATGAAAAAGAGAAAGAGAGATGTAACACTTTGATCTTGAGAGTTAGAAAGAGAAGGGGGCGGGGGGAGATGAAGAATTCAAAATATTTCATATTGCTTTGCCATGATTGAATCGCCAACTGCTACACAACTTCAAACAGAGAACAAGCGGAGCTCATTCAAGCCAGGACTACATTTTTTATACGAATAAATATTGTGTACAATTAGCTGTACATGGGTGGCTGGGTGGTAGCTGGGTGTGCTCTGATTGAAGGAGGGTCTGGCCTTGGCTTCCTAAAAAGTGTTTCTTGCATGGGCAGCCAAATATAGGTGGTCCTCAACTTATGGCCATAATTGAGCCCATGGTTTCAGTCATAAGTCACAATGAACGTAAAGAAGGTCAACACATGAGTGGAGCTGATTTTAGAACCTCTTTTGCGGCAGTGGTTAAGCAAACACCACAGTCGTTAAGCAAACCCATTGTACCAAGAGCCTTGGTAGTACAGTGGTCTAAGGCACCCTGTTATTAAGCTGGTTATTAAAACCAGATGCCTGCAATTACTGCAGGTTTGAATCTCGCCAAGGCTCAAGGTTGACTCAGCCTTCCATCCTTTCTAAGGTAGGTAAATTGAGGACCCAGTTGTTGGGGCAATAAGCTGACTTTGTATAAATATACAAAAGAATGAAGGCTATTGCTTAACGCATTGTAAGCCGCCCTGAGTCTCCGGAGAAGGGCGGCATATAAATTAAAAAAAAAAATGTTCATTATGAGATGTCTGTGAAGATTTTCCACTCTCAAAGGTGCTCTTTCAAAAAGCATCTGGACTGTTTTATCCTTGAGGAAGAGGAACAAAACGTTTTGTTTCTCATCCAAGAAATGGCATCAGTTGTGACTGGGGCAGGGTGGGGCAGGGTGGAATGGAATGAGAATAAGAAAGGAAACATTTTGTTCTTTTTCCTCAAGGAAAAAATAGCCCAGATGCTTTTTGAAAAAAAGCACATTTGAGATCACTATGAAACCAGAAGTAAAATGTTGGTTTCCTGCAAAAATGTCGTAAAACTCAGTCACGTGACCATAGGTGCTACAAACATTTCTAAATGCAGCCATTTTACTGTGGTGGAGGGAAGAGATGTGTGTGTGGACATCAGAACTTCAAAACAAGACCATCTTTCATTTTTTGAATTCTCTGTAACTTTGAATGGCTATTAAGCGATTGGTCATAAATCAAGGATTACCTGTGCACGAGCACGACTCTCACACTTGGCATTTTGACATACAGCTACATTCTGTTTTTGATAAGAAAGAGCTTTCCATTGGAACAGTAGTCTGTTCCTCAGTTGGAACACTGTAATTTTAGGCATTTGTAATTTTAATTTGAAAGTTAATTTCAAATTCTGCAGTGTTGATGGGACTGAATTCCAAAGACTGACACATCAGTATACCAGAATCTACAAGGGAATTACTCCCATTAAAGCCAATTAAACTTCCAGTGGAGTAAATAAGGAGTGAGGATTAGAGAATTTTCAAGGATTAAAGTTAGAAACGTATCAAAGTTGAACCTGAAATGTGGCATTTTCAATGTCATTTGGCTGAATTTTTATGAATAAAATAAATGTTTATTTTAATAACAATATATAAAAAAAGATTCTAGCACAGCTTGGAAAACCATTGGCTGTGATAAATTGCACCTCTTATTATCTCCAACCAGTGCACCCATCAATCAGACTGGACAAAGTTAGGTTACATGACTTAAAATGAAAGCTGGAAAGCTAGTCAGAAGTTTTATCATACCTCTCCCCAATTTTAGCCCTAATACACATATACATATTTTTTTCCATGCACTCTCTTTATCCTATGTCTTTGTCTCTCTCTCTTTATATCTCCTCCCACTGATTCAGAAGAGGATGACAAAGAAAGCTTATATGTAGAGAATGCCACTGGTCTGGCACCGCCTGGTATGTTGGACAGCTATCCTGCAATTTCTCTCTCTCTCTCCCCCCCCCCCCCCCCCCCGCCACACACACACACTGGCTCTGCCATTCTGGCAGCCTTCACACCCAAGAGAAATACAAATATCTTCCACCTAGGAAACCGTCGCTTTGTGCCAGGAATTTCAGAAGCAGATGGGAACACAACTCCTTTCTTTTTATGGGTTCTGCACCTTTCCAGAAACCAAGCTTTTGAATTTCAATTACTTTAGCAAAACTGGAGGAAATGGTTATTTCCTGTCTTCCGCTATCCTTTCTCTCCCTCCCCATTCAAAGAATGCCACATATAAATTCGAGGATGAGGGTGGAAGGTAGCCTCAATCTGTTGGGAGTGAAGGGTGTAATTGGATTGGTAAATGCTTTGGGATGAATGAAGAAAAAAAAAAGCCTTATGAATTCACTTCAGAACAGCTCCATAAAATCACACGTCTTTTGGCTATTGTTTATCACATTTTAACTTGGTCTGCCTTCAAGGAAAAAAGTACCAAAACTGGCCCTATCTTTGGATAGATGAGGTCATTGCCTCAGACAACAGACGTTAAGCAGGTGGCCAGCTGTGATGGGAGCCTTCTGTCTGTTCTTCTTGAACGTCAAGCTGTTCCTTTTTGCTCATAGAGCCATGGATGCTTCACCCTTTCTTCTGAGCCCGCTAAACTATCCTGTTGTAAGTGTGGAAATGATACTATCCCATGGCAAATGTTGAAGCAACCCTCAATGGCCAATTCTGTTCTTCTCTATATGGCATAAGAACATCAAACATCAAGAAATTAGGTATTGCGAAGGTAGAATAATAATACCTGAGTGGTATCTCATGTAAGTTTGTTGCAGGCAACATTGTGGTTAAGAACATGAGAGGGCAATTGAACCATGATAATTGGGGAAGATGGGTTGTTTAATGACTTCACACATCGTGCTAATCCAGAACTGTTTCACCAAGGTTAATTAGTAGCCTTTGGCAATTATTTGCAATAATTTAAAACTCATACTACAATGTTCACATTGTCCGTGCTACGTATTAGTAGATTTCAGTCTGTATGTTATTGTATTTATGTATCAATTCATATTTTTATAAGTCTGGAGTTGTAATCCCTATAGCCTGACTGGAAAGAAGCCCCCACATTTCTCCTGAGTGTAGAATCCTTAGCAAGCAGATCTATGGAAAGAGATTATAATATTCCAGGTTGGAATGCAGCTAATCTGTAGAAAGAACTACAGGTAGTCTTTGACTCTGATCACAATTGAACCTAAAATATTTGTTGCTGAGTGGGATAGTTGTTAAATGAGTTTTTGACCTATTTTACGACCTCTCTTGCCATAGTTGTTAAGTGAATCACTGCAGTTGTTAAGTTAGTATCGTGGTTATTAAGTGAATCCGGCTTCCCCATGGACTTTGCTTGTCAGAAGGTCACAAAAGGTGATCACATGACCTCAGGACACTGCAACCTTCATAAATATGTGTCAGTGCTTAGTGTCTGTTTCTGTTCATGTGAGCATGGGGATGCTGCAATGGTCATGAGTGTGAAAAACAGTCATAAGTCACTTTTTTCAGTGCCATTGGAACTTCGAACGGTTGCTAAATGAACTGTTGTAAGTCAAAGACTACCTGTATTTCACTTTGGCAGGTATGTATCCAGGGCCCCATTTGCAAGTGGGAGGCCATCTGCCAATAAATACCTACAAGTATTTTTTGTTCTCGTAGACATCATGAAGTTTGAGTACGTGAGGGTGTTCAATCAGCTTCAGAATGGCAATTTCCCGTTCCACCCTGCAATGGAAGAAAAAAGAGAGAAAGTATTTATGGGTCTATGACAATTTGCCATGGCCAACTAGCCATGGCCAGCTCACCTCAACCAACTAGTCACAGCCAACTAGCCATGGTCAGCTCACTATGACTAATCAATCATGGCCAACTAATCATGGGACAACTTGCCATGACCAACTTGCCATGGGACAACTCGCTCAGGGACAAGAGTTTCACTAGCATCAAAGAAATGGTGGAATAGAACCATTAAAGAAAGGATGCAAAAATAGGGACAAATGAAATGTAAATGACAAACATTAAAAAAATAAATAAATTTATTTTAAGTAATTAAATTGAATTGTTAAATTGCCCCACCATGGCAAGTTGTCCTGTAATGAATTGGTCGTAGTGAGCTGGGCTGCTGTGAATTGTCCCATTCTGAGTGTTTATATGTCACAATGATATGGGTGGCATATAAATTTAATACATTAATCAATAAAATAAAATATTGATTCTGTTTGTGTCTTAGGATGGGGCAGATGGAGACAAATTTTCCCTCCAACTCACATTCATATCTCTTACTCTCTTACATTATTTTGCTATTTTCTTCATTATACCAGTCTTTTTTTTCCCCCGTTTCCCTGGTCTTATGATAATTTTTTGAATCATGAGTGGCTGTGTTGTCCTGCCAGGTGATACATTCATCAAACCTGCGAAACCACAATATCTTGAAGGAATGGTTGCAGACACCTATCACAGAAGATGTCCCCTAAAGTTTGTCATCGCATAAATACCCACCCACTGGTGAATTATGTTAACTCTTACCTAGCGCCAATTTCCCTTGATCATTAATAGATCAGATTCTTGTATATAGATAGCATGTAATAAACTTTTAGTGCTTTGATCTCAACTCCTGTTCCTGGTTATCTGATAGGCTATATAGAAATTTGATGAAAGAAATAGAAATAGAAATAAATAGTAATAGGAGTAGGGGTAGGGGTAGGGGTAGGGGTAGAATAGAATAGAATAGAATAGAATAGAATAGAATAGAATAGAATAGAATAGAATAGAATAGAATAGAATAGAATAGAATAAACATAGTTGGAAGGGACCTTGGAGGTCTTATAATCGAACCCCCTGTTCAGGTAGGAAATCCTACACCAACTTCAGACAAATGGTTGTCCAATCTCCTCTTAAAAACTTCCAGTGTTAAAGCATTCACAACTTCTAGAGGCAGGTTGTTCCACTGATTAATTGTTCTAACTGTCAGCAACTGAGAAATTTCTTCTCAGTTGTAGGTTGCTTCTCTTCTTGATTAGTTTCCATCTATTGCTTCTTGTCCTGCCTT